>CM060397.1:26760194-29160194 GCA_030545235.1 Helianthus tuberosus
ATTAATCCCAGTTCAAGAAATGTTGATAGACCGTCCCAACTATATATATATATATATATTTTCTTCAAGAATCCTGTACTAACTTAAATATTAACCCATTTTGTTTTTAATGACGTGGACTAAAAATAAAAATAAAAACCAACTAGTTTAACTATCAGTTAGCATGGGATCATTAAAAAATAATATATTTAAAGTTGAGGCTGTATGTAAAAAAATTTTAAGTTAGGATTGATTTCAACTAATTTATGAAGTTAGAATTATTAAATTCCAACTTTTATAGTAATAAATATTAATATTATTATAAGAGGTTATGTTTTTGAGTTATGAGATATCTGGCATGAACGTGGCATCATATATGAGACGTGTCTGATGTAGAAGATAAAAAAGGGTTGTCTGGGAGGAGAGAGGGATGCAAGAAGGTGTGAGGACAAATGATTCTCATAAAGAATTGTGAAAGAAGGAGAAAATCGTTCTCCCAACTGGGATGAGTCACTATGAAATAGTATGATATTTAATGAAACATACACCTCATGCTCTAGCATCCTGAATTTTATTTGATCTAATTAAGTATTTGACATGTACTCATTTATTATTATTATTACTATTATTATTAATACCATAAGATATTATTACTATTATTATTAATACCATTCATATATATATGTATTAAAAGACAACATAACTGAGAAATAGTATTTTAATACTAACGGCGTCATCTTATCTTATTCATTTAATAAATAAAAGTTGTAAACCCTAATACCCAAATCACACTTTCCTCTTCACTTCTTCACCACATCGACCACCACCTTCCTGAACCAACCTCCATCTCCATCTCCATCACCACATCGACCACCGCCCTCCATCATTGTCCTCAACCCCAAACGCCGTCGCACCCCGCCACCCACTCCGTCGCACACATCCGCCTCCAACCAACCTCCATCTCCATCACCACTTCCCCATCGCTGGTTCTCACCACCACGCCCTCAGCCGTCTTCTCCAACCACACCGGAACCACCACGCACCACCGTTCGCCCTCATCTTCGTCGCCGGTCGCACCACAGTTCGCCCTCACCTTCGCCTCCGGTCTCCGACATCAGGTAAGCTTCAGGAAGATTAAACTTTGGGAAGATGCAAAGTCAGCAAACATAAGTATTTTACTAGAGAGGATACACATTTCAAACTAAGAAAATGTTTTCTTTTGGTGATTTGCATATGGAAGTGTATACAGGAGACTGAACATAGGCTTTCTTCCAAAGGTAATGTTATCGTTATTACTATTTATTCCATTCTGTTTTTAATATATAGGTAAAGGTAATTCATGGGTATAAGGTATGTATGATTGTTAATTCCCATTCCTGATCTATCGTGGAGTTTGGAATAGAGTCGTCTATTTTTGCTTGATGCCTAATAATACTGAGATTATTCCATTCTCTTTTTTGAAAAAGAAAGTCAGTAACCAAGAATCTACTCGAATTTGTCCAGATTGTTGTTAGGTAACTTTGTCTTGCTTCTAGATTTCTAAGAATTTATTACTTGGAAATTGAAAAGAATTGTGTTATAATTAATCGTAGGTGTGACGGTGATCGGTGGAGACACCAAGAAGGGCCCGAAGCTTCTCAACTAATAATAACATCATGGAGTTTTTTAATTCGCCACACACCTTAGTTATCACACTGTCTCAGGTTAATTTTCTTTCTTTTTTTCCCTAATTTTGTGCATAATATGATTTGTGTGGTTAATTTTCTCTCTTGATTGTATTTTATGAATATTCGATCTTTCTTCTACATTGCAGGTCTTGAGTTATGGGTAGCCTTTGAAGGCTTACCTGTTGAAAATGGTAATGTTATCGTTTTTGTATTGTTTGCTTATCTCAGGTTTTTAAGCTTTATTTATATTTATCTATGTATTTCATCTTTACTAATGTTGTTTAACGTATAAACCAAAATAATTCCAAGAGGAGCCTCTGGTAGGCGTCCAAGAGTGTTTAGTACCTATGAAATTGGTGAATCATCACATAGCAATCGTTTGCGTAGGGTATCAAGAATGTTAGAGCCAGAGACAGGTGGTCGGTACGCATCATCTCAGGAAGAACGCACCCCGCTTCCTACATATTTCGACTGCGGTGACTGTGTTTGTGTGTGTGAATAGTGTAGTGCTATGTTCTGGTTTGCTGAAAGGGTTGTTCACGTTTCATGGTCAAATCATCCAAGGTATAATCAATGTTGCAAATCAGGAACTGTCGCAATGCCTTTTCCTCTTCAGCCACCGCCTGTTATCAAACAATTATTTGACGACTCTGGTTTCTTGGAAAGAATTAGACTTTATAACAGCATGTTCGCTAGACGTCTTTTGGTGCAGATGTTGACGAAAATATAAACGATGGATGTGGCCCCTATGTTTTTAAGGTTTCAGGTCAGATTTCACATTGGATTGGCTCTTTATGTCCTTCGCCAAATGAAAAGCCACGGTTTTTGCAAATGTATGTTTACGATACACAAAATGAGATAGCAAACAGACTTAGATTTTTCACTGGAACAGATCAAAACGGCCTTTCACCTGCTATTGTAAGTAACCTCAGTGACACTTTGAAGTCTATCAATGAATATGTTCGCGTCTTCAAAAATGCTTTCGAACTATGCGATATAGAAGGTGGACCAGACTTTAGTATCCGTCTTTATAACAATATCCCAGACAGAAGATATGACGCACCTGCTCCTGGTACATTGGGTGCTATTGTACATGGTGATGACTCGAACGCTAGCACGTATGACATTATTCTTCATAAAAAGAATGGTACAGCTCAAAGGGTAAGCAAGCTCCACCCATCTTATATGCCATTGCAGTATCCGCTGCTTTTCCCTTTCGATGAGCAGGGTTGGTCCCCTAGACTTCGTCGACGCCTTCCAGATGCTTCACGAGATAAAAACCTTACGGTAAACATGTACTATAGCTATCGGATTCATGATCGTGCTGGTGTGTACTCTCTTCTCTTAAAGGTTGGTAGGCTTTTCCAGCAGTACTTAGTTGATGCAAACACATGTATAGAACAAAGCCGCTTAGATTATATAAATGCAAACCAAAATCTGTTTCGTTCCGAGTATGTTGTCGGCATGTACGATGCTCTTTCAAGAGGAGATACGGATTCTCGGTCAATAGGTAAAAGAATATTTTTGCCTTCATCATTCACAGGCGGTCCAAGGTATATGTATAAACATTATCAAGATGCACTTGCAATTTGTAGAGTCCATGGTAATCCGCAGTACTTTATAACATTTACGTGTAATGTTAAGTGGCCGGAGATTGCTAGGCATCTCAATAAGGTTAACTGTTTGCATGCTGAAGATCGGCCAGATATCATATCCCGCGTTTTTCAGATGAAGGTTATTGAATTTGTCAAATTTATGAAAGAAGATAAAACGTTTGGTGATGTAGCAGCATGTTAGTATTCCTCATGTCTTTGTCTTACCTTTGGTTAATCCTTTTAGAATCTGTGATGTAACAATCTTCTTTGTTGTTATTTTAACAGATTTGTATACTATTGAGTTTCAAAAAAGAGGATTGCCACATTGTCATACTCTTCTTTGGGTTACAGGTCCGTATAAAATACGAGCCGCTTCTGACATTGACTCACATGTGACAGCTCAGTTTCCTGATCCTTGTACATAATTCTCTTTGTATAAAACAACTACAGAGTGCATGATCCATGGCCCTTGTGGACTATTAAATCCTAATAGTCCTTGTATGCACGAAGGTAAATGTTCAAAGCGGTTTCCAAATCCTTTTCAGTCCGAAACCCAATTTGAAAAGGCTAGGTATGCTCATTATAAAAGGCTTCAAGGCCAACATCACACATTGAGAAATGGCATCCAAATTGATAACGGTTACGTTGTTCCTTACAACAAACGATTGTGTAGCCGTTTTAATGCGCATATAAACATAGAGTACTGTGGCTGGAACATGATGATTAAATACCTTTTTAAGTACATCTCAAAAGGAGCAGACCGTGTTAGATTTGCAATCTATAGAGCTCACCAAAACTCAGCTTCAACATCAACCCATGAGCCTCCTGTAGTCAATGAGGTAATTAATTTTTTGGATGGAAGATTTATTTGCCCGCATGAGGCATCATGGAGAATTTTGAATTTCCCTATTCACGAAAGACATCCCGTTGTTCAAATCCTTGCGGTTCATTTGGAAAACATGCAGAATGTAACATTTAGAGATAATCACAATCTTCAGTCTATTATCAACAATCCATCGTTTGGAAAGACGACTTTAACCGAGTGGTTGTCTAGCAATAATGCGGATTCAAATGGAGGGGATCTTACTTATACCAACTATCCTTCTAGATATCGTTGGGATGTTTCCGCAAAATGTTGGATTTACAGAGCTCAAATGAGAACAAGCGCAATTGGCCGCCTTGTGTATGTTCATCCAAGTTCTGGTGAACTCTTTTATTTATGCACGTTGCTTTCTCATCAAAAAGGTTGTAAGTCATTCGATGACATTCGTACGGTCTCAAACATCACCTACACAACCTTTCGTGCGGCATGTGATGCGCTGGGTTTAACGGGTGACGATAGAGAGTGGCAAACAGCCTTTGCCGAAGCTTCTACCTGGGCCACATCTTCCGAATTGCGATCCCTATTCTGCCCTATGCTTCTTTTTTGTGAGGTAAGTCAACCTTTAACTTTATGGGAATCTGAGTGGAGAAAGATGGCTGACGATATGCTTCTAGCTCTTAATTCTGCTTCGTCGAATCCTGATTTCTATGTAAATGATCATGATTTACAACAACATTTGCTTCTGGAAATAGAAAGACTGTTAAACTCTGCTACTCCATCTAAATCACTAAAAGATTTTGGTCATCCATTACCTCCTACAACAATTCTCGCAACTTTAAGGAACCGACTTCTAATGGAAGAGACAGGCTACAATAGAGCTGCACTAGCCTCACAACATTGTGAAATGCATTCGTTACTCAATGCGGACCAGCTTCAAGTCTACAATGTCGTCAAAGATTCAACAACTACTGAATCACAGGTGTTAATATTTGTTTATGGGCATGGTGGAACTGGAAAAAACTTTCTTGTGGACTACAATAATATCTTTGTTTAGATCCATTAGAAAAATCGTGTTAGCGGTTGCAGCTTCCGGGATTGCGTCTCTCTTATTACCCTCGGGCAGGACAGCACACTCAAGGTTTCACATACCTACAAATTTAACGGACAAGTCTAACTGCAATATTAAAAAAAATACTCAACTTGCTGACCTCTTGAAACAAACTGCACTTATAATCTGGGATGAGGCTCCAATGAGTGATCGCCAGTGTCTTGAATGTTTGGATAGAACTCTGAAAGATATTCTTGAAGATGAGACACGTCCATTTGGTGGTAAATCTATACTTCTTGGTGGCGACTTTCGTCAGACATTGCTAGTCAAACCTAGGAGTACACGTTCAGAGATCATTGATTCAACATTACCAAAGTCTTATTTATGGCCATTTTTCACACTTTACACATTGTCTGAAAACATGCGTCTAAAAGATTTAACTGATAACACAGCTTCTGCACAAGCCTCTGGTGAATTTGCTTCATGGTTACTTTCTATTGGTGATGGCTTAACATGAGAACTTGATACAGAAGATCCATTAAATACAAGAATTGTTCACATACCATCACGATTCCTAATTAGACCAACCGAAGATGCTCTACAATCTCTCATCCGCTTTGTGTATAATGATTCAATACTTGCTAATCCATGTGCTGAAAATTTGTCGAATAGAGCAATTGTGTGCCCAAAGAATGATACAGCTGATCAGATAAATAATATCATCTTAAATATGATTCCCGGTGAAAGCAGGACATACATCAGTCATGATAGCATGGTACCTCATATGCAAAATGCCGCTGACTGTGAAACTTTATACCCACAAGAATACTTGAACGAGCTAAGTTTTCCTAGCATTCCCCCTCATAAGCTTAATTTAAAAGTTAATACTCCTGTTATGTTACTTCGAAATATAAATCAAACATTAGGTCTATGCAATGGCACGCGACTATTAGTATCGCAATTATTGCCTAGAATAATTGAAGCATACGTAATAACTGGCACTTCAACTGGCCGCCGTGTATATATACCTAGAATAAAATTTGTTCAAAACGATAAAGATATGCCATTTATCTTTACCAGGCGCCAATTTCCATTAAAAATATGTTACGCTATGACAATAAATAAAAGCCAAGGCCAGTCTCTCAAAAAAATTGGTATCTATCTTCCACAACCAGTATTTACTCATGGCCAATTATATGTTGCCCTTTCACGTGCTACATCACCAAATTCACTTAAAATACTAATTACTTCCGATGACTACAATTCTGCTGAGACAACAAAAAATGTTGTCTTCTCTGAATTGATGCATCTGATCAGAAATAATCAGGTTATTTTAACACATCATTTATCGTATACGTGTTGTTTTTGCTGTTTTAATATGTTTATTATTGTTGCAGTTGTCTTGTAATAAAATTTACTTTAGTCTGCTCTATCTACCAATAATTTCAGTGCATGTTCTTTTTTTTTACCAATAAAACCACCTTATTCTTTTTGTACAACTGCAAAACCAGTGAACACACATGGAGAATGAAAAGACGTCCACTTTCAGCTGGAGACTTCACAAACATCCGTAGAAGATGAGAATTGTAAACTTATTGATGAGATCTTTTAAACTATATATTTTGTTAAACGATAAAGAATCTTTTTGGTTATATATGTTTAAGATTAGTTTGTGTGGATCATTGTCTTCTATTTTTCGGATTATTTTTATTGTTTGACTAAATTTTATCTATATAGGTTACGATTACGATTGGTTTTGGATCACCAAACAAAGCTAACTCATATAGTGCTCATGGTAGCGCGTTGGGAGCTAAGGAAGTCGAGGCCACAAGAAAAAATGTTGGATGGGCCCACGAGGAGTTTCATGTGCCTGTTGATGTTAAAAAGTACATTATGTTTGTGTTCATAATTTGAGTCGTCACATTAGAATGTATAAAATCGGCTAAACGGATTGAGAATTTGTGTGTAGGCATTGGAGTCGTCACATTTCTGAAGGAAAAGTTGTTGAAACCGAGTGGAATGAAAAGTTTGCGGCATATGAGAACAAGTACAAGGAAGATGCCACAGAGTTGAAAGCTATTATCAGCGGTGAATTGCCCGTTGGTTGGGAAAAAGCTCTACCGGTTAGTTTCTGCTCTAGGTCACAATTCTAACACCTTCATTTATGAAAAGGTTAATTCTGGTTGTAGTCTATTAATTATTGGCCAGATGGGTAAATTAGAAGAAAAGCTACTGTTTCCTATCGTCGAGTCTCCTAAGTCATTATATTTAAAACATTTAGATGAAGCTATCTCAACCCAACCCGAGCAGTTTTACTGGTACTTAATATTGACCAATTTGACCGGTTAATTAGGATATTGAAAAAACATTATTGAGACATGTTTATTTTTTGTTTTATACAGACTTACACTCCAGAAATCCCAGGAGATGCCACACGAAATCTTTCACAATAGTGCTTGAACGCGTTAGCGAAAGTTCTACCCGGGCTTCTCGGAGGCAGTGCAGATCTCGCATCCTCCAACATGACTCTTCTAAAAATGTTTGGAGATCTTCAAAAAGAGACCCCCGAAGAGCGTAACATCCGGTTTGGTGTCTGGGAGCAAGGGATGGGAGCGATTTGTAACGGAATTGCTCATCACACAAAAGGACTCATTCCCTACTGTGTAACTTTCTTTGTTTTCACAGATTACATGAGACCCGTCATTAGACTTGCTGCACTATCCGAATCTAGAGTGATTTACGTCATGACCCACGATTCGATCGGTCTAGTGGAGGACGGGCCCACTCATCAGCCCATAGAACATATATCAAGTTTCCGAGCCATGCCCAACATCCTCATGCTCCGACCTGCTGACGGGAATGAAACTGCTGGTGCTTATCGCGTTGCGATTCTCAACACAAAACGCCCTTCGGTTTTGGCACTCTCGAGACAAAAGCTTCCGAATCTGTGAGTCAAATGGGATGATGCGTTAATTTCATTATTGCCTAATTAACATTATTATGTTTTCATGTTTTTGACACGCCTGATGTGCCTCTTTTCCCTTCACTAGAAATAGAATCACAGAAAACCGTCATGGCTCAGACAATCAGACAGGAACACTTATAGCTTGCCCTACAGCACTATAACCTCAGGTAAGAATTCTTGGTTTTAAATGCGATTGCATTGACTTCATTCACAAAGTCAATTGTTATAATATTTGGCTTTTCATTTTTATAATAATAGAAATATTTAATTTTTGAAATTAAGGTACTGATATTACATTTAAGCATGGAAAAATCAATATCCTCATTCTGAATGTCAAGATGCTTGGATGTGTGTTTTAAAAGCATCAGTAGGACTTACAAGCTATGTATGCCATCACGTTCAACTTCTAATTTATCATGGTATGAAATCCTATAGATATTTTTACCACATTTCTACATAACTTGCCCGTCTACCTTTACTGAAATTTAAATTCTCAATTTATCATATCCTAATACTTTTTTATACAGGAACATCTATGCACATGTTGCATTAAAATCAAACAGCAATACAAATGGAATGGCTGAAGAGCAACTATTTTGGCAACAACTTAGGACATCTTCAATGCTTTGCATTTCCTTAATCTAGGCTGATAGAATAGCTAGAGTAATACTGTTTATGTAAATATAATTGTTTCCGACACTTTCGAACATCTCTAGACTAACGTTTAACAATAAATATAACCATTTTATTCAATATTATGAAAGTAATGCTTAAACATGTCGATTAATAAAAGATTTGCAATCACTTTGGCATCCAGCTAGCGCTTAGTTAAAACAAACTCACAACGACATCTTTACATGTGCTTTCTTGCAATTTTTTGCCCCGCCGCAACGCGGCGTTCTTCTACTAGTTACTATTATTACTACTAATATTACTATTATTATTACTATTTTATTATTATTATTATTATTATTATTATTATTATTATTATCATTTTTATTATTATTGCTGGTGCGATTCCTCTGCGCTTCACGGTGGGAATTCGATCAGTATTAGTTCGGTTTGTTACGATACCGAAAATCACTATAGTAATAAAAATACAAAACTTTACATCAATCGAAAACAATAAGAACAAATCTCGATACCGGTACCGATGTTTTTAGTTGATATTGCATTCTAGCTAGCTACCAATGTTATTTACTTGATATCGGTTTGGTTCGTTTATGTTCTATGTTTATGTTTTTCAAACATTGCGATATAAATTTTAATGCAAACAGAGACTCTGCTGCTATCGTACCAAATTGAACCAAAACTGATTGAACAACATATGTGTCGATATTTTCTTTTTGTTTTTGCTTCCAATAAAATAAACCGACACCCATCTTGCTATCATACTAAACCGAACAACATCGATACTGGTATGTGTTCATTTATATGATTTCCTATTTGATAAAAATAGGAAATCATATCGTATCACTATCGTACCATACCATACCAAACAACATCGATACTCGTATTAATAAAAAAATCAAGTTAAGTAATAAATAAATTACCACTAAAATAATAAATTAAAAATTTCCAGTTACTATTCATGACCAAATTCTATATATATATATATATATATATATATATATATATGGGAAAACGGTGAAAAATGTGAGAACAATGAGAATGGTTATGAATCGTCAGATCAAAACAATCAATGGACTAGATTGTGCGGTGGCGTTTTTTTAAATAACATCAATTTTATTATGTGGACGCGCTTCATTAAGGATAAAAGGGTCTTTTGACTTCTCTACCCAAAACACCAAACTCATGAATAAAACGCCATTAAATTCCTGCCTTAAAATACAAAGCACACATCATTCCTAATCTAAACGCCATTAAATATAAAATGCCAAACTTTGTTTTTAAATGATAAAGCTGAACAAACAGTAACTGAAACGACGAAACTTAATTACTAGCATTTATTATAATAAAATCCCACCAAAAACATCCTATATATACAACATCTCAGACCTTCAATTAAACACACCAAACCCAAAACGCCATATTTTAATATATACCATTCATCTTAGAAACGCCAAAAAATCCAAACATCAAAGATTCCAAAAACAACGTTTCTTTGAAATTTCAGCTTTGTTGTCGGTAAAGTTTCGCTCATTGTGATGGACAAAATCCTTAAGTGAAGATATTGTCCATCTCATTGAGTAAAATCTTACTGAGTTTATCCTCAACTTCCATCCAAATTATAAACGCCAAAACATACAAAAACCACAAAATTGCAAAACGTCATTTCTTGGAGATTCGGTTTTGTTCTCAATAAAGTTTAGCTGAATGCGGTGGACAACATTGTTAGACATCTTTCTTAACTGAGGATTAACAATGTTGTCCATCTCATACAGCAAAACATTATTGAGTTTAGCATGACCAAAATTAGAGGTTTAAGGTACTTTTATTTAGTGGCGTTGTTTTTCTCAGTAAAATGCCGAAAAGTTAAAAAATCAAAAATGTTGGTGCATACATCTGTCGTCTTCGTCTTAATATCGAGTTTTGGATTTGGTGCGGATCTGAACGAGCATGAAGTCATCATCAAGAATGATGACATCACATATGTGACATCAATGATGACATCATAACATGACATCATCACATAAATTAGAATGCACATATGGACAAAATTTAGTATATCGCTTGAATTGGAGTTAGGTGAGTCCGCTTGAAGACAGAATTGAATGTTTCACTTGAAAGTCAAAGTCATGTGGTTCGCTTGAAGTTATTTAGATTGGTTTCGCTTGAACTTGTGTGTGTTAGTTTCAAGCGAACTAGCATATACTATATATAGGGGTTATGTCTATTCATTTGTAACAGATTTTAGAGAGTGATACCGAGGTGCTGCCGGTATTTCTTGTGACTGTTATCTCTGTTAAATCAATATACAAAAGGTTTAAAGTGATAACCAAGCTGTTTCGAAGTCAGTTTCTTATTTTCCGCATCTGAAACTGATAAAATCTCTTCTGAACGACTCGTTTGGGTCACAAACCGATCCTACAAGTGGTATCAGAGCTTAGGAGGAAGAGTTCTTACCAATTCAGCTGCAATTTCTGATTTCTACACCATTCTTTTTCAAATTTAAAAATTTTTCACGGTTAAAAATGGCTCAAACTTTCACATATTGTGCGTAATCATGTTTAAACAAATCCTGTAAAGTTTCAGAACGAAAATCGACTTAAACTGGTTAAAATCATAGTTTTGCTTGAAATCTGTTCGATATTTGCTGACGTCATTGACATTTCAAGCGGATTTAGGGTATTGAGTCCGCTTGAAACAACATCTCGCTTGAGTTTACACCGTGTGTCCGCTTGAAATTGACATCTCGCTTGAAAATACATTGAGAATTCGCTTGAACCAACACTTAGGTCTGATCTCGCTTGAAACGACCGCTTGAATCTCTAGTTCGCTTGAGTGTGTACGTCGAGTTGTGTGTAACATTTTACGGGTTGTCAGTTAGTTGGGAAATGAAATCATGTGTTTGTGCCAGTTTGCATTAAAGCATTCACGTTTTGTCGGACTGTTTTAGTCATCGGTTTAATAGAATCAAGCTTTGAATTAGTTGGATAAGTTCAAGACCAAACGGCCCAATCACAGTTTGATTGTCTTAAAGTGTCTCGGTCCAACTCAAGGTTTGCATGTGATATTTGTTTGTCATCAACCCAAGTGTACACACTTTATCATCATTAAATGTTGTCGGCACAAGATTTTATCAATCCATGTGATCATACTGCTCAAGAATGAAGGCCCAATAGAATTATAGTTGTCAATTGGGGTGTCGGCCATTATAAATCATCGGTATAGTGATACACAATATTATCTCGGCCCATGTGACTTTGTTTTTGGAGGCCCAATCATATTATCTTGATACTTGTGGTTGTTGGATAATTGGTAATTTGTTCTGTTCAAAAATTGTGTTGGTCAAATGAGAATTGAGTTACTTTGAAAGGTGTCAGCTAAGTGGGATTGAGATTTGCAATTACATGTGTTCATCATCGGCCCAATCATTTGATTCAAGTGCAGTGGTTTTAAAAAAAAATTGATTGATAATATTGTGTTGATCTAAAGGTTCGGCCCAATCAAATTGTGTTGATAAAGTAGTTGTCGGCTATTTGTGATCGGCCCAAGATTTTTATTAGCCCAAGTTAAAGTGTCAACATTTGAAAGTCAATAGTTCGGCCCATGTAATTCATTATTGTTTGCGGTCCATTGGAAGCCCATATTTCGTGGCCCATTTGATCTAGTTCATTCATTCAGTTTGCGGAATTCATTAAACGAGTCCACAAATCTTCGACACGAGTCCTAGATCGATTCAATCGTCACACATTTTTACGTATTCTGTCCATTTAAACTGATTGTTTGTTTGTTTATTTCAGGTATTTTTTACAAGGAGATATAGCTCGTTTAGAGACCATTCTTTTTGAAACAAGAAAGTTTGTGTTTTGTGAACTTTGAAAATCCGAAACATGGACGAGGATTTTTACAACGCATTCGCTACCCCAGTAACCCCGATTAGTGTTGCACAGAATACGATGTCGGAAAATGAAACGGGCACGATGCAAAAGCCGCCTAAGCTCATGAACATCGAGGAGTATAAGGATTGGGAAGGACGGTTCGAAAACTGGGTACAAGCAAACTATCTGGATGCTTGGGAATGTGTCGAGACAAAATACATTAGACCGATGAATGATGATGAAGAAATTATTCCAATTAAAGATCTAAGTGCCGATGCTAGAAAGAAATACAAAGATGAGAAAATGATGCTAAATCTTCTACAACAAGCAGTGAAAGAAGATATCTTGGTTCTCTTGCAACACAATGGAACTTCTTACTCAATTTGGAAAGCGTTAAGATCGAAATTTCATGGTAGTCAAGAGATGGTCAAAAACAAGAAATCGCTTTTGAAGAAAGAGTTCGATTTATTTCGTGGTTTGAAGAATGAGAGCACAAGGCAAATCATTGAGAGATACTGCAATCTGCTAGCTAACATGAAGAGATTGAGCATCGAGAAAGACAATGAAGAGTTGATCGAAAAGCTTGCTGATGCATTGCCACACGAGGCTTGGGGCACTTATCTCATGATGCTCAGAAACAAGAAAGGTTTTAGCAGTTTGACACTAAGCAAGTTCATTGAAAAGATTGAAGCTTAGGAAATGGAACAGAGAAAAGTCTTAAGGATGAAAGATTTTGATGGTGAACAAGACATCAGACTTTACTACAAAGGTGGTGTCACTGATAAATCCACCGACTTGTCACCGAAGATTCAAACAGCACTCAATGCAAAGAGTCCATCTGAAATTTCGTCTAAAGGATCAAGCAGCAACACAAGTTTTTCATCATATCCATCATTTGATCCGAACATTTCAACAACAAAGAATGGCAAAAAGCTACAGTGCAACATTGTACTGAATCTGGAGAATGATGAAGACCATTCAGCAGAAATTGCTAAGAGTCACATATCTTTGTTGGGAAGTGTTTTGGAATCATATGGTAGTTTTGTTGCAGGTCGGATCGGGAATCCAATGTTGACAAAAGAGGATTACGATCAGATTGATGCTGAAGAGATGGAGCTGATGGATATTAAATGGTGTTTAGCAAGTGTGTTGAGACGAGCCGAGAAATTTAAGCAGATTACAGGAAGAGATGATCTACGTGAGGCTAATATTTCTAATTTAGGTTTTGATAAATCTAAAGTCACTTGTTTTCGTTGCAGGGAAAAAGGACACTTCAAGAGAGAGTGCAAAAACCGCGAAGCAAGTGGAGCTCAAAATCCATTCAACAACAACAATGACTACTATCGAAAGGCTATCTATCATCAAGTTGCTCAACAACAACAAGAACCACAAGTAGCACATGGAAGAAAAGTGATTGAAGAATCTTCAAAAAGGGCTTGTATGGTGAATTGGGATGATAAAAAGCCAACGAAAGGTTCAACTGGGACAACTATATCTCAGCTGATAACAAAGCATGCCTGATTAACCAAGACGATGAAAAATTGCCTGAAGATTTTAGCTGGGCAGATTTCAATTGGGATGATTATGTTCCTGACAGAGATTCAAATCACAAAGCTTATGTCGCTCGAGTGGAAGAGGATAGTGATGATGATCGTGAGTATTGGTCAAAGAAAATGGCAGATCATTTCAAAATGATGGAAGAAAGTGACAGTGAAGATGAAAAAGCTAAAAAGAAAAAGAAAAAGATCAAAACACCTGTCAGTAGTGATGATGAAAATGTTCCGGTGATCAAGCAAAAGAAGAAAGATGTTCCAAAATTCAAAGTTGATGGAGAAGTTGATGCTAAAGAAATTCTGACGAAGTGTGAAAACTGTGAAGCAATCAAGAAGCAGAACAGTACATTGATTTATAACTTGAACAGTTTGAAGGAATCTTATGATGTCCTGAATAAAGCTATGAATCAATACAATCAAACAAGTGAAGAACAGGCTACGGCAATGAAGACACTTCAAGGAGCTTTCATGACAAAGCAGAAAGTTGCGAACAACTATATCGAGAAGTGTGCTGTGCTTGAACAAAAGTTGGAGACACAAAGAATTGAGACTGAAAGAGTAAATCGGTTGTTGAAAAGCTACTCATGTACTTCTTATGTTATTGACAGGATCTATCCAACAGTAGAAGGCATGAAGGCGTTTGAGGAAGAAGAGACTTCTGAGACAAAGCATTCTGAAGAACAGAAAGGTTCTGAAGAAAAGACTCCTGAAAAGAAGAAAGTAAAGAAGAAGGATACTAAAGAGAATGATTCTGGTAAGAAACAAAGTTTCAGCTACAACAAGTGTCCACCCCCGCTTAAAAATGGATATTCTCCAAGAAATCCAAATTCAGAAAGAGTAAAAAAGGCAACAAATTTACAGTGGGAGTCGGAGTCTTCAGTTAACTTGCCAGAAAACATTGATATTACGTTTACATCATCTGACACTGATCATGAGTCCGAGTTAATCAAGAAAGTTGTCGATCAGGTGTTGGATAAAGATGAAACTGAGGAGTCAAAGTTGGAGTCAAACTCAGAGTCAAAATCAGAGTCAAAGTCAAAGTCGGGTTCTGAAAGTTCGAGTTCGACAGTCAACAGTCCAAAATCTTCGGTTAAAAGGGTTTACAACAAAGAATTTCTGTTATCAAAATCTAATTTGAATGACGAAACATTTAAAGTTGCATATACTTTGAATAATTCTGATAAATTATATTCTGATAAGGAATTTCCAATAAGAGGTGTTAAACCTGACATGATCAAAAAGGTTTTCAAACTAATAGAAATTAATATTTCTGAAATAAAAGATGAAAATCTTTCGAAAAAACCTAATCCTTACACCTCAAGAATTCAACAAAGGTTAAACAAGAAAAAAGGGTTACAGTTCTGGTTCTGGTTTTTGAAAGAAACCAAACCATAACGGTAACTTCAAAAAGAAAGGTCTTGGTTTTATTCCTTCATAAAAACAGAAAAATGAAAAATATGTTCGAAATTTTAAATCTAAAATGATATTTGTTTCAGGTACATCTACTGAGGAAGAAAAGGAAAATCTGTTCAGAAACCAATCAAACAAGGAATTCCTTGCGAAGAAGCAAGATGAGATGAAGTTTGCTGATCAGAAGAAGGAAACGAGAACCTGTTTCAAATGTAACACTGTTGGACATATTGCCAAAGATTGTTCCAAGGCAATAAAATCAAAACAGGGAGTTTCTCGTAAAATGAAAGAAAAAAGGGTTGAGTTTGAACCACCAATTGATAGAACTAAACTTTTCAAAAACTCAATTTTTGAGATTGGTGAAAGTTCAAACAGATTTTACAAGAAGAAAGCAAATCTTGACACTCAAAAATGGGTTGTTAAGAAATCGGTTGATAGTTCTAGCAATGATTCTGATTCGTCAAAATCAGAGGAGCTATCTTCTGGCGATGAATCTGATTTCACAAAGTCAGAGGAGCCACAGGTTGAGATTAAAAGTGAAACATCAGTGCCGACTGTAGATGATGTGAATTTTCCATCACTTCGGGCTGAAAATTTTAAGAAGAAAGTTGGAAAAGTTGAGATTTCAAATCAATTCTTCTCTAAAAAGAAAGAATTTGATATTGAAAAAGCTTTTAACTCCAAAATCCATAACATGTTTGGTAAAATGGTTGACAGGAAGGTCAAAGGAGTGAAGGAGTTTTATGAGAAGAAGATGAAGAAAGATAAAGTTAAACCATCCCAGGTCTGTGACTGGGATGGTACATATTACGAACAGTAAGTCTGTGGACTTGCCGGAGCTCCCAGGTTTGTAAGAGTGGAGCAGGAATCGGCATCTATCTTTCTTGGTTGGTAATTTCACAAGTGGTACAAATGGTAAAGTACAGGTGATATCATTTAAATTGTTAGTTTTCTACATATGGTATGATTGGTAGGAAAACCTACAAGTGGTTGAAGAAGATTTACACTTACAAATGGTAAAATCAAGGACATTAAGTTGTACTTGCATTTTCCTACAAGTGGTTAATCAAGGTCATTAGTTTGAACTTGATTCGGCCATACATTCAAATGATTGATTGAGAAGCAAGATGATGAACCCCTAACCTATAAATGGTAAAATCATTCAACAAAACTTATTTTCCGGAAAAACCATTTGATTAAAACAAACTTAAGTGCTTTGAAATCAATGGGAAAATAGTTTGTTGTGAGGGGGAGTTCTGATTGTTTATGCAAAGAGGATGGCGAATTGAAGCGATTTGATATCGGTTGTCAATTTTTTTTAAGAAAACAAACTGTACAGGTAGCATATCAAAATTTGTTTTCAAATTGTTCTTACTAAGTGGGTCAAGAGCTCATTTGTTTTCAATTTTCCTTTAAATGTGTTTGCATTTTAGGGGGAGTAAGAAATTTCTGAAAATCTAAAAACATTTGAAAATTTGAAAAAGACAAAAACATGATAAAATCAAAAATGAGTTTTGTTGTGAAAAAGAGGAAATGATAGTACATCAGTGGACTATCACAACATGCTAAAAATTAGAAAGTTAAATGTGATAAACGGTCTCACTGATGATGTGCCAGTAGATTTTTGCACATTTAGTAAATTGTGACGAGATATAAACCTAAATTTCAAACTTGCTTATATCGTGGGGAAACATCTCTCGGATATATGGGTAACCCCTGAAATCTTGTTTGAAAGGTCACTCTTTCTGAGATACTAGGTCTTTATGCTTAGTGATATCTGGGGTATTATCCCGGGACTTCTGATTTTGCGGAAGCAATGGCCTAGTCCCCGGAGAATACTTTCTGCTTGCTTGAAATATAGCGCCGCCCTCAGCATAAATGATAAGACAATAAAATTGCTAATCAATGCTGTTGTAAAAAAGATCCTCTAAAGTGGACACACCTAAGTCGAACCGTCATCTCTCTGCTGAACGGAAGTTCTGACCTGAGCTCTCACGGTTTCATACTGATTCATAATTTAATCCCTTACAGATATCATCTGTGCTATACTCACCTGTAAGACTGAATATTGGGATCTGGATACGGGAGTATATTCTGAGGTGGGACACGCGAATGAGTTTAAGTGCTTAAAACATTAATATCGTATCTCGAAACAGTTGAACTTTGTGTGAGAATTTAAGTGGACCAGTATACTTACAATCTAAGTGAATCGTTTAGAACTTAAAATGATTAAAGCTTAACGGTGTTGGTGATTTGTCTCAAAAACTGATATGATCCTCTTACACAAACTCACAAAAAATATTGTTTGTAAATATTTCTTTACTGCATTTCATTATTTTAAAAAATCCAAAAAGATTTTAGTGTTTTTTAGCATAAATTTTGGAAAATTCAAAAAGATTTTCAACAACTGGTGTTGGAGAGCTAATTTTCAAAATTCCGAGTGCTAAACATGATGAACAGATGGTTTGGGAGAGTGTGTTATTTTTGAAAATAAAAATGATATATCTTCAAGTGGTTCATAAATGATTAACATTGTAAAATCATTCTTTGATTGTATAATTCCTGCAAGTAGTTCATTAGATGATGAGATTGTTTTTACAGGTTATCATCAGAAAATTTATTTTGGGTAGAGAGTGTGCAGGATAAAAGCTAGGTGATCTTGGATAGATGATAGAGAGCCAGGTTCCGATACCTGAGGATTCTGTGAGTTTAACTAGCCAGACTGCGATCCCAGCATATCGAAAGGGGGAGTCTGAAGACATCCGAGTAGAGATTGTTCGTGGGGAGTCTGTTGCTGCTGAAGAGGTGAAGGAGATAAAGTTTTATGTTGCTTACACTGTGAGATATTTCAGAGAGCGTTCAGACTGATAAAGACTGAATATGTGAAGACTCGACACTTAAGACTCGTCAACATCTGAGGGGGAGTCTGTTGGTGCATACATCTGTCGTCTTCGTCTTAATATCGAGTTTTCGATTTGGTGCAGATCTGAACGAGCATGAAGTCATCATCAAGAATGATGACATCACATATGTGAGATCAATGATGACATCATAACATGACATCATCACATAAATTAGAATGCACATATGGACAGAATTTAGTATATCGCTTGAATTGGAGTTAGGTGAGTCCGCTTGAAGACAGAATTGAATGTTTCGCTTGAAAGTCAAAGTCATGTGGTTCGTTTGAAGTTATTTAGATTGGTTTCACTTGAACATGTATGTGTTAGTTTCAAGCGAACTAGCATATACTATATATAGGGGTTATGTCTATTCATTTGTAACAGATTTTAGAGAGTGATACCGAGGTGCTGCCGGTATTTCTTGTGACTGTTATCTCTGTTAAATCAATATACAAGAGGTTTAAAGTGATAACCAAGCTGTTTCGAAGTCAGTTTCTTATTTTCCGCATCTGAAACTGATAAAATCTCTTCTGAACGACTCGTTTGGGTCACAAACCGATCCTACAAAAAATGACAAACATCGTTTCTTGGATATTCAATATTGTTCTACGCGAAGTTTCGCCGAATGGATTGTTAGCTGAGGGGTGTAACTCAATAACATTTTGCTGAAAGAGATGGATAAAACTTCAAGAAAAAGAGGCTGATCTCAGACTTATGTCATTTTCTATGCTTTGTTCTTGATGAATATTTGAATGGCATGAAGAGTCGGTTGACACTGATGAGTGGGTTGAAGATAAAGATGAAGATAAAGATGAACTTCAAACAAAAATACTCACGTCATTTTGTACTTCCAAACGACCACAAAAAAGCTACTTTAACAACAAAAAAACAAAATGAATCATACCAAAGTCAAACCGCCAGTGAAGATGTTTCAAAAGAAGAAAGAGACTGGTGACAGTGCAGATTTGGAAGATGAATTGTTTTTTTTAATTTTCTTTTTCATTTGTTTGTTATGTAATTTTCAGCTACGAACAAAATACATTATTTCGTAAAAAAAAAGTAAAAAAACGCCACACAGACAAATGCTTGTGAAACGCCATCATGCCATAAAACGCCCAAAAAACTCCCAAACTATAATAAAGTTACTTTGAACAAGTGTCATGGTCCCCGTCCCGGTTTTACCTGGTCCAGGAGCCGCGGGACAGAAACCCGTGGTATTTATTATTTGAGTTGACAGCGGAAGTCTAACAGGATCTTTTAAACTTGAAAATGCCCAATTATTTTATTTCATAATTTGGGACAAACTTCGTAATTTACAATAGAGGAATTTCTCAAGGAAATTCCCTGGTTTACAAAACATGTTTATTTATTTATCTGAGCCACTACTTCAAGCTTGTTAGTGCTCCGTAGCACTTTTTCTTTGATTCACAGTAGGTTACCTGAAACATGTCTGAAATATATTTTATCAGCGGGAAAATACTGGCGAGTTACTCAATTTGATAAAACGACACATAGTTATAAATTACAGCATAAGAGCGATTACAATGGCTACTATCTTATTTTTATCTGGCGCCGTGTCACCTCCTGGTGACGATGGTCATACCACTATTGGGTCCTTTCACCCAAGTAGTGATGATTATCACTGTTAGGTTGATGAACCTAACCGTGAGAAATTAGTAATGTGCATAATACCCCACTAGCCAGTGATTCAAGATAACCACGACTTAATCCCTGTAATTATAACTTTTTGAAAATGATTGGAATATTGTAAAACATTGTTGATAAAAAGAGAATGACTCACATTGCAAGTTTAAACGGGAAGAGTTTAGCCTACGGATAAGCCTTGTAACCTAAATTAAATGACAATGCATACGAACTAGGTCAGTAACTTAATACAACATTTACGATAACTCACGAGATTAAAACCCTCACGACGAATGACAAAGTATAGCCCTGATTTGGGCAGCACTTAAACATCCATCGGATTGGTTTCAATCGATCGGACATTGAATCGTAGCAGTGATTGAGTTAATACCCTGTATCGTAGCAGCGTCTCTCTAATGGAAATTATGACTTTGAGCAGTATACGTTCGTTTTTTTATTGATTTCTCGAGCACAGATGAACTGCTCATGTCCAACCCTTTTATAGCTGATTTTTGGGTTTTACGCGGCCCGCGTAAACCCACTCTAACATTTACGCAGCCCGCGAGGGCCACCTAGTCATAGACTAGGGCTAGCGTGTCATACCTAGGTCTGCCACGTGTGCGACACGTGGCCTGGGATGCTTATCTGGTCAACACCACTTTGACGCGGCCCGTGTAAGCCTAAGCTTACTCTTACGTAGCCCGCGTGAAACCCATAAATCTTGTTTTCTTGGTTTTTCATGCACATTAGGGTTTCAGGGTTCCGAGTTTTCACTTACGGGTTGTTTTGGGACTTTTTTGCAGGTCCTTACATCCTCCCCACCTTATTAAAAATCTCGTCCTCGAGATTTACTGAAATTAGTGAGGATACTTTCGCTTCATTTCCGATTCCAGCTCCCAAGTATACTCGGGTCCTCTTTTCGAATCCCACTTGACTTTGACAAGTACCAATCTTTTGTGCTTGAGGAATTTAATCTTTCTGTCTTCTATCTGAAGAGGTTTCTCTACGAACTTTAACTTTTCATTTACCTCTATGTCTTGAAGAGGGATTACCAAAGATTCGTCAGATAGACATTTCTTGAGGTTGGATACATGAAATACATCATGTACTCCGGCTAACTCTTTTGGTAGTTGTAAGCGATAAGCAACTGGTCCTATTCGCTGGATTACTGGGAATGGTCCTATGTATCTTGGACTCAGTTTTCCTTTCTTACCGAACCGAACTACTCCTTTCCAAGGAGAAACTTTCAATAGTACTCTGTCTCCAATTTGAAATTCTAGTGGCTTGCGTCGATTATCGGCATAACTCTTCTGGCGATCTCGAGCCGTTTTCAGTCTTTCCTTGATTTGAGTGATCTTGCCGGTAGTTTCTTATACGATTTCAGGACCCGATAATTGGCTTTCTCCTATTTCTGCCCAGCAAACTGGAGTTCTGCATTTTCGTCCATACAGTGCTTCGAATGGGGCAGTTTCTATGCTTGCATGATAACTATTATTATAGGAGAATTCGATTAAGGGTAGGTGGTCATCCCAGTTTCTACCAAAATCTATCACACATGCCCTAAGCATGTCCTCCAGGGTTTGGATCGTCCTTTCACTTTGTCCGTCTGTTTGAGGATGATATGCAGTACTTAAATTTAGTCGGGTTCCCATTGCTTCCTGGAAACTTGTCCAGAAGTGGGAAGTGAAACGACTATCTCTATCCGATACAATGGAGGGTGGGACTCCATGTAAGGATATTACCTCGTCTATGTATAACTTGGCTAACCTTTCCATGCTAAAGGTTTCTTTCATGGGTAGAAAATGAGCTTATTTGGTTAATATATCCACAATTACCCAAATCGCGTCATTACCTTTTCTGGTTTTTGGCAACTTAGTAACAAAGTCCATGGTTATAAGTTCCCATTTCCATACAGGTATTTCTAGTTGTTGTAGTAGACCTGAGGGTTTCTGGTGTTCTGCCTTAACTTGTGAACAAGTAAGACACTTAGAAACATATCTAGCTATGTCCTTTTTCATTCCTATCCACCAGAAGTTATTTCTTAAATCTTGGTACATTTTATTATTACCAGGATGCATGGTATACCTAGATTTATGGGCTTCCTCTAAAATCTTATTTCTTAATTCTCTTTGCTTAGGTATCCAAATTTTTTTCTTATGGAATCTCCAAATTCCATCACTTCCTTGCTCTAATTCTTTTATTCGCCCTTTCATTCCTTCAGCATCATCCTTGATTGCTGTTTCCTGAATATTTTTCAGTTGTTCCATTAAATATAATTGTAGATTTAATCTAAGAGCACGAACTCGCTTTTGCTTTTCATGATACTTACGACTTAAGGCATCTGCAACTACATTTGCTTTTCCTTCGTGATATTGAATATCACAGTCGTAGTCGCTTAAAATTTCCATCCATCTTCTTTGCCTCATGTTTAATTCTTTTTGCCCAAATATATATCTTAAGCTCTTATGATCTGTATAGACAGTAAACTTACTTCCATACAAATAGTGTCTCCAAATCTTAAGGGCAAAAATTATGGCTCCTAACTCTAAGTCATGAGTCGTATAGTTTTCTTCATGCTTTTTCAATTGCCTTGAGGCATACGCAATTACCTTCTTGCGTTGCATTAGCACACATCCTAATCCTAGCTTAGAAGCATCATAGTAAAATTCGAAATCTTCTGTTCCTTTTGGTAAGGCGAGAATTGGGGCGTTTGTTAATCTTTGCTTTAAAATCTTAAAAGCCTCTTCTTGCCTGGATCCCCATTCAAACTTTACTGCTTTACAGGTTAGCTTGGTTAATGGCACAACTATTTTGGAAAAATACTTAATGAATCGTCTATAGTGTCCGGCTAATCCTAGAAAACTTCTAATTTCCATAGCTGATTGCGGGACCTTCCATTTGGTGATCGCTTCTATTTTAGAGGGGTCTACGTGAATACCTTCGTGATTCATCACGTGTCCTAAAAATTGTACCTCTTGTAGCCAAAATTCACACTTCGAGAATTTGGCATAAAGCTTCTCCTTTCTTAACAAAGTTAAGAGTACACCTAGGTGCTCACAATGCTCATCCTGACTTTTGGAATAAATAAGTATATCGTCGATGAAGACAATTACAAATTTATCCAAGTACGGTTTACAGATTCTATTCATCATGTCCATGAATGCTGCAGGAGCATTTGTTAGTCCGAATGGCATGACTGTAAACTCGTAATGACCATACCTAGTTCTGAAAGCAGTTTTAGGTATGTCTTCTTCTTGTACCTTCAATTGATGATATCTGGAGCGTAAATCTATCTTAGAAAAATATCTAGCTCCTTGAAGCTGATCAAAAAGATCATCAATCCTAGGTAATGGGTATCGATTCTTAATTGTAATCTTATTCAATTCCCTATAATCGATACACATTCGCATCGAACCATCTTTCTTCTTTACGAACAACACTGGAGCTCCCCACGGGGATGAGCTAGGTTGTATAAATCCTTTGCTTAGTAATTCATCTAACTGCTTTTTCAGTTCTAACATTTCAGTGTGTGCTAACCGATAAGGTGCCTTTGCTATCGGTATAGTTCCAGGAATTATATGAATTCTAAATTCTACTTCCCTATCCGGGTGGTAATCTAGGTAGTTCTTCCGGAAAGACATCCGGGTATTCTGATACTACTGGAATTTCCTTTAGTTCCTTATTTTTAGTGTTGATAATGGCTGAAATCATATATACTATTTCTTGTTTTCTTGAATAACTGGCCAATTTCATTACTGAAATGAATTTCAGTGGCTTACGTGGCTTATCTCCTGTAATCACAACTATTTCTCCTGTGGGTGCATGAATTTCTATGGAATTTTTATCACATAAGATTCGAGCATGGTTGGCTTCTAACCAATCCATTCCAAACACAACGTCGAATCCGACTAAATCCATAGGTAACAGGTTTGCAGAAAATTTATGGCCTAAGAGTTCTATCTTTCCTTCTCGCAAAATCTTATCTATATTAACATAATTTCCATCTGCCGTTTCAACTGTAAAATTTTGTCTAAGGTTGGTTAAGGGTAGTTTAAGAGCTTGGCAGAATAAAGTATTTATAAAACTTTGGTTTGCACCAGAGTCAAATAATACTTTTGTATAAACGTCGTGAACAAGAAACATACCAGCTATCACGTCAGGGATTAGCTCTGCTTCCTGAGTAGTCAACTGGAAGGCTCTTACGCTTTTCTTGGTAGTTCCTTCTGCAGGTTTGGCTTTGTTGTCAGCTGGTTTGACCAGTTTCGGGTAGTCGGGCCTAAAATGTCCAGCTTCTCCACAGTTGTAGCAGATTGTTGATTTCTTCCTCCTGCAATCTTCCTCTTGATGCCCCAGAATCTTGCAGAAATTGCAATAACCTTTGCATTTTCCAAAATGCTTTCTTTTACAGGTATTGCAAAATGGAATAGTGGAAGATTGCCCGGTTCCCTTTTTCTTGAAATTACTACTATTACCCACACGGAATCCTTGGGTAATCTTTTGGGCCACTTCCTTTTTCCGGTTTTCTTCGCTTGTGCGTACCAACCCGTCAGTTAGGGTGTTGGCTAATTCCACAGCATCGTCAATAGTGCGGGGTCTCGTAGCTTTGAAAATGTCACGAATTTCGCCAATCAAACCCCAAATGTAGCGAGAAATAAGTACCGGTTCTGGCGAAGCCAGGGTTGGTACCACTCTAGCATACTCAAAGAATGTCTAAGTATACCCTCGACAATCAACGTCTACCATCCGGTGATTAAGGAAATTATTCGCCATTTGTTCCTTTTCATATTCGGGACAGAATTTTCTTTCCACCAGATTTTTAAATTCTTCCCAACTCATGGCATAGGCCATGTTGCTTCCTTTGGCTTGTAATACCGTATTCCACCATTCTAGCGCCCCTTCTTTAAAAAGGTGCGACGCGTACATGACCTTGTCTTCCTCGGCACATTTACTTATTTTAATTACTGCCTTGGTTTTTTCCAACCAACGCAGTGCCGCCGTTGCCCTTTCATTGCCTGCAAATTCAACAGGTTTACAGGCAAGAAATTCTTTATAAGTGCAACCAGGCGTTGCAGCTTTCATTCTTTTAAGAAATGGGGCTTGTATCATATCATCGTTATTATTATTGTTGCCGCCTCTATTTACACTATTACTGAAGTTGTCCTCACGAGTACGTTTGCTGTGAGTAGGTGGTGGAGGTTCAACTGGATTTTCGGGCAGCAGCAAGGATTGCTGGAATAGCATTTGCTATTCCCTGGGCAACGATGTTTTCTATATCTTGCCTATTCAGAAATTGATCTTCATGGTTTTGCTTGGATTGGTTAACTTCGTTAACTGGTTCATTACCAGCGTGTTCCATCTGGTAATTAATAATATATATAAGTTATCAACACAAAATAATTAACAATCTAACACAACAAAACAATCGCACATCATCATGTCAACACGTATAGCCAAAATTGTCGACTTTGCGACTTTCATATTTTTATATATTTTAGTATGCTTCCGTACACACCAAATATTTTACAAAAGTTTTATTTTAGGTTATTTTACATGATTATATTTTTATTATTATATTATTATTAAACACACATTCCCACAACCACATACGTTCCCGTCAGCTGGCACTTCAGAAATGACGTTCTCTCTCGTCGTACTTCCATGATATCCTTTCCCCTACTTCCCGGATCCTATTTCCTGCGTCCACCAGTTCCTCGCCATAGTGGCGGAGTTCAGCCAAGTTTTCGGAGCTCATAGGTGGATGTAGTGGAGGCTCAGGATCAAATTGAGGGAAAAAGGTATTAGGGTTATTTAAAAGGTTCTGAAACTGCTAGTCAGTGGTCCACCATTCTTCCAGCTCTCCTAGAGGTCAGGAGTTAACAAGGGGATCTGGAATAGCAGGTTCCAGATTAACTAGAAGTTGTGCTTCTGCTGGATAACCAAAGAGGTTTTCATCGGCAGGTCCGATGAGGTCACTATTTGCCAATTGGCAGTCCAGCTCCTCCCATGGTGGCATTTCCTGGGCTTGTTCTGAACTTTCCCCGATTTCTATTCCTTTGCCTTTATCCTTGAGATTCTCAGTTTTTAAAATTTTCTGTACTGCTGGTCTCTTCCTACGCACACGCCTCCAGCCTACAAGTTTTCTTCTCTTTTTCGGCTTCGGTTTCTCCTAAAGTTGGGCTTGGAATACCATTGGTTCCTCAGTGTCGGCCCAATAACCAGAAAAGCCCTCGGAAACTTCCATGTCAGCAGATTGGATAGTGATATTCTGAAGAGCTTCAGACAACTCATTCATGCTGTGAGCATATAGGAATAAACACATAGAATTCTAAGTTAAAACTTTGTAAATCAATTTTTCACATAATCACAGAATGGCAATCAGAAAATTAAGTATTTCTAAATACTTAATTGGCTTAAATCAGTGTCTCTGATACCACCTTTTTCTGTCACGATCCCCGTCCAGGTTTTACCCGGTCCAGGAGCCGCGGGACAGAAACCCGTGGTATTTATTATTTGAGTTGACAGCGGAAGCCTAGCAGGATCTTTTAAACTTGAAAATGCCCAATTATTTTATTTCATAATTTGGGACAAACCCCGTAATTTACAACAGAGGAATTTCTCAAGGAAATTCCCTGGTTTACAAAACATGTTTATTTATTTATCTGAGCCACTACTTCAAGCTTGTTAGTGCTCCGTAGCACTTTTTCCTTGATTCACAGTAGGTCACCTGAAACATGTTTGAAAAATATTTTATCAGTGGGGAAATACTGGCGAGTCACTCAATTTGATAAAACGACACATAATTATAAATTACAGCATAAGAGCGATTACAATGGCTACTATCTTATTTTTATCTGGCGCCGTGTCACCTCCTGGTGACGATGGTCATACCACTATTGGGTCCTTTCACCCAAGTAGTGATGATTATCACTGTTAGGTTGATGAACCTAACCGTGAGAAATTAGTAATGTGCATAATACCCCACTAGCCAGTGATTCAAGATAACCACGACTTAATCCCTGTAATTATAACTTTTTGAAAATGATTGGAGTATTGTAAAACATTGTTGATAAAAAGAGAATGACTCACATTGCAAGTTTAAACGGGCAGAGTTTAGCCTACTGATAAGCCTTGTAACCTAAATTAAATGACAATGCATACGAACTAGGTCAGTAACTTAATACAACATTTACGATAACTCACGAGATTAAAACCCTCACGACGAATGACAAAGTATAGCCCTGATTTGGGCAGCACTGAAACATCCATCGGATTGGTTTCAATCGGTCGGACATTGAATCGTAGCAGTGATCGAGTTAATACCCTGTATCGTAGCAGCGTCTCTCTAATGGAAATTATGATTTTGAGCAGTATACTTTCTTTTTTTGATTGATTTCTCGAGCACAGATGAACTGCTCATGTCCAACCCTTTTATAGCTGATTTTTGGGTTTTAAGCGGCCCGCGTAAACCCACTCTAACATTTACGCGGCCCGCGAGGCACACCTAGGTCTGCCACGTGTGCGACACGTGGCCTGGGATGCTTATCTGGTCAACACCACTTTGACGCGGCCCGCGTAAGCCTAAGCTTACTCTTACGCAGCCCGCGTGAAACCCAGAAATCTTGTTTTCTTGGTTTTTCATGCACATTAGGGTTTCAGGAGTTCGAGTTTTCACTTACAGGTTGTTTTGGGACATTTTTGCAGGTCTTTACAACAAGTATTATTAAAAACTCAAAAAAAAAAGTATAAAACAAGGTACAAGAGAATAGAACAAAGTGTCATCTTTATAGGGTGAGGTTCCTGTAAAAAGGACCTTTTCGTGAGAAGTGTGAGAAGGCATAGAAATTGACACGTATGCATCATGTTTTGGTTGTTTTGGCAAGAAAAACACCAAACATAATAATTTAAAACACAATTTAACGTATTATGGGCTGGAATTTAAAACACACTGCTTAACACTTAAAACACACTACTTAACATTCTTGGCATGGTGTTTTAAGTTTTAAGCCTAGAATTCATTGCATTGTATCTTAAACTCATATGTTTGGTGTTTTTCATGCCAAAACAACCAAAAACTTTATGCCCAAGTCCAAAACATGATGCCTACATGTCAGTTCTTATGCCTTCTCATACTTCTCACGAAAAATGTCTTTTTTACAGGATCCTAAGACTATATATATATATATATATATGTTATACACACACATATATATATATAGGGTTAGGTTAACGTATAAATGCCCTTATCGTACATTACGTACGCTACAATCTCAGCCGTCCGATCATCTTCCCGCATTGAATTCGCATGTTGTATTTTTGTAACAATTTCGCATGTTGGTTTTTTAACATGCGATTTCATCAAAATTACCACATGCGAAATTGTTACAAAAAAACAACATGCTATTTCATCAAAATTATCACATGCGAAATTGGTATAAAAAACAACATGCGAATTCATCAAAAATTATCACATGCGAAATTGTTATAAAAAAACATGCTATTTCATCAAAATTATCACATGTGAAATTGGTATAAAAAAACAACATGCGAATTCATCAAAAATTATCACATGCGAAATTGTTATAAAAAAACAACATGCGATTTTAAAATGCGGAAAGATGATCTGACGGCTGAGATTGAAGCGCACGTAATGTACGATAAGCAATATTGTACAGTACTCTTTACCTATATATATATATATATATATATATAGGGGAAGGTTCATTTGAGAAGAACTTTAATGTGAGAAGAAAAAGAAGAAAGGGCATAATGGTAAAACATTAAATAGTTTATAACTCCTCCCATTAATTATGTTATCTCTCATTAATAAAACAAAAAAACATTTTATCCTACACATTTCAAAATTTATCCTACTTATATCTTATACTCACCGAAATTTACCCTACGCATATCTAAATTTATCATACACATTTAAGAATTTATCCTACACATACTAAAATTTATCCAACACATACTAAAATTTATCCTACACATGTCGAAAATTGTCCTTCACCCTAAATTATTTTATCTTGAAAGAGTATATTTAAAATGAGAGTTACAAGTTTAATAAGTTAGCTAATTAATTACACTTAGAAATTTACCTATATGCCCTTATTAATAACATTAAACACACATATTAAATGAACTAAAATGGAGCATTTCTATTGGTTTAAAGCTTATTCTTTTTATTCTTACAAAATTTTTCTTCTCATTTGAACCTTCCACTATATATATATATATATATATATATATAAATAATTTTTATGATTTCCGACTTGATAAAAATAGGAAATCATATCGTATCACTATCATACCCGAACTGTAACACCCTGTGTTTCGAAAGTCAAAGTCAAAGTCAAGATTGAAGTCAAAGGAAAAAAAAGATTGCTAATTGCGATCTGTCACTCCTTGCTCAACTACTGTTCTGACTTCTTTGACTTGTAATCGAATCTATTTATCTATTTGCCTTAGTTGTATTATGTGGAGTATCTATTAATAATCGAGGTTTAATCGCTATTTAATTGCATATTAATCGCATGATTAATCAATTTATCTCTTATCGCAATCGCATCGCAACTCGAATTATGTGTTCAGGATATTGTTTTACGTGTGTGTGCTACTTATGTGTTACTTGTGCATGTTATGTTTATGTTGAGGTATTAATCGCAATCGCAAATCTATCGCATCGCAATCGAATCGCAACCGCTAAATGCAAGTTAATTATAGTGATTGTATGTTAGATATAGTAGTTATGATATTTGTGTGACTAATGGGTAATACTATCGCATCGCTCACCCTAATCGCATCGCAACGCTCAACACGCGAATCAAAACGACAAAACTCATCACGCCGGACTCATGGATTGAGTGGCCAACCGATCGAGTGGCCATCCGATCAGATTGCCATCCGATCGGATTGTCATCCGATCGAGTTGTCACCCGATCGAGCTGCCACCCGATTGGATTGCCACCCGATCGGCCGACACCTTCCCCACTTTCCTTTTTGGGAAACCCTATAAATACCCACCAATCACATCACCCTTGTTCGACCAGCCAACCTCAAGCTCTCATTTCTCTCGATTCTTGTAAGTTTCCAACCTAAATCTTGTACTTCTATGATCTGCACACACTTCTACATCATTTTCACCTTTGAATCTTAACTTTTGACCGTGAAATCACCGGATTTGAGGTGTTCTAGGGTGATGTCATCATGGAGTTCTTATGAACTTCAAAGTCTGGCTTCATTCCACCAAGAAAAACTTAGATCTGAAGGATTTCCACATGAATAATCAATGTATTCGTATAGATCTACACAAATTCATGGTTGAAAGGATTGAAAAGAAGGTTTTCCAACTTTCTTTCAACTTTTTTACACTCAATGCACTCAAAACTGGTAGAATCGGAGCTCGTTCTGATCTTCTACTCTTTCTTAGTGATGGGTTAGTTCAAGATCTGAATTCTATCCGAGAGATGATTGATTTCGAGTTTGAACATTAACAACCGTCTCGAATCGTGAACCAGTCGGACTAGGGTGGTTCCTGTTCGATCGGATCACTTGGGTCGAGATGGGGTTTCTGTTGTTTAAAACAAGTTATCTTAAAGTCTCGTTCAAAACTGCAAAATCTTCAACGAAATCAAGTGACAAGACGATCAGGATGCTGGGAAGGATTTCCGATCGGATTGTCGTCCGATCAGATTGCCATCCGATCGACAGGCCATCCGATCAGATTGCACTTGGTTCTACACTTAAACTTTTATTCAAACTTTTCAAGGATCTAAACATCAAACAGATTGTCGTCCGATCGGATTGCCATCCGATCGAACGACCACCCGATCGTGTGACGTTTGGGACCTTGATACTTAGTCAATTTTCAACATGTTCAATGCATACGGATTGCCACCCGATCGGATAGCCATCTGATCGAGTGACCGTCCTGTTGTGAACTTGTTCTCAACTGAGAAGCCTCGCCAATCGGATCGCCGTCCGATCGAACCACCGTCCCATCGACCGACCTGAAGGGTAGAGATACTTCTTTTTTTCTAAAATGCTACAACGAAAACTTCAAAGGACAAACCATCATACACAAACACATCCTCACCACACGAGGTGTCAATCCAATCGAATGGCCATCCGATCGGATGACCATCCGAACGAATTGCCACCCGATCGACTGGCCATCCGATCGGATTGCCATCCGATCAGATTGCCATCCGATCCTTGGTACACTTGCATCGTTTTACACGCCGCTCATCATCATGCTATCGTTAACTGTTCAGGCTAATTTCTCTCTGCACTCCCTTCAATCCAAGGCAGTGTTTATTAAGTTAAACGCTATCTGTGAGTATACTCGATCCCTTTTTGCTTTATGCTCTTTTGGGTGTTACATACGTTACTTATTCTAAATCACATCGAACACACAACGCAAACACTATTTATACCCTGACCCTTAATGCATGTTATACGTGACTCGATGAATGCCTGTTTGTTATGTTAACACATTCATTGCTGTCTTCTTGCCTTAGCAACAATAGTACTATAGTTTGGACTGAGCACCTGTTCACTCAGGGGTTGTTAAGGACAATACTTCACGTGTTCGCAGTGGTGAACATGTGATGCGCACTCGCTATTCGCAGTCAACTCGCAGTCATTGGTATTGATAGGATCTTTGTCGATAACTTACATGCTTCACATTATACGTTATACATGCTGGTTATGCGTAAACGATTTCGAACTCTATTATGCTATTATCGAACTTGTATGCTCACATTTACACTATATGTATTGACCTATATTTTAACGTATGTGGCAGGTGCTTAAGATGCTAGGATGCTTACTTGCTCTTTGGTGGAATCAAGTAGGAGAGAATCTAGAAACAAACAAACAATTTATTTTTATTTGAATCTGAGTTGTCGGAAAAGTCTAATTTGTTTTGGAGATATCTTCGTCTGTAATAACTTAGTTGCTTAATTGGTTATGGTATGGGACATAATGTTTAACTATTCGGTAAAGTAGTTGTTATGGAAGTTCTTTTGAACAATCTGTTTCGCTCAGTGACATGCCCTGGTGTTTCCGCCATCGGTTGGGGTGTGACAGATTGGTATCAGAGCCATAACTATAGGGAATTAGGTAAGACTCGACCTAGTCTGGGTCGATTTCATAGAACGACCTAGCCTATAGTCTAAGTACCAACAGACCGACTTGTGCATGCCCAGTAGGGGTTTTGTGAGAGCTTACCCGCTATTTCTCACTCGAACTCGCTGTACACTATACACTTACGTGAACATCGCATACTACAATTCCGCGCAAGATCAGCCTTTCCTAAGGCTGATTACACGCATAAACGAATGATCTGGTCAAGATTAGGTGTGAAAACCGCAAACTCTCGACCAGATTGCTCATTCGAATTGCTATTTTTACTATAAAACAAGAGAGTTTGCGTTAAATCAGGAGTGAAATCCTTACTTCGAAGCAAATCTCCTTATCAATCTCGTGATTTTATCACACAAGCAGGAACGTAGTCGCTAAGTTAGGGGTGAACCCGAACCTTGATGACTCGTTCTACCCTCTAATGTGGTTTTACAAAACTCTCACCAAAGCCTCGACGGACTCCAATGACTTGGGTCACACTGTAACTGGAAGGATGCGTGCCGACCGCTCGAATCGAAGCGAGAGCACAGTTCCGAAGGCCAAGGTGTGCACTTAAAGTCCTTGTGAATAGTTGAATCGATTTGGGTAGTCGACGTCTACTAGCCACAGACAATCTATTCTCGATTTCTATGTGTTTCGATTCTGAGACCGCAATTGCTGACTCTGATATTTGTCGATTTTATGTGGATTTTATGTGGATTATTTATTTGTTAGCGTATTGGGGTACTGATGGTTTTGATTTAACGCTTCTTGCTCCACTTATCGCACACCACACACTACACAACGCTAACAAATCGCTGGTCATTATTCACAATCGCTGCTCGATACTCGCAATCGCTGTATTTAATCGCTATACGTGCTGTGAAGGATAAGGAATACATGCAACATATAGTAAGGTTTCTGTATTCTGGCTGCCTTATGTGCTTTTGTGTAACACCCCAAAAACTGAATAATATGAAAATAAATAAAAGTGAATAAAACCTAACTTAGTTAATGGGTTATGATAAATGATAAGTTAAATGATGGAAAAGGCTTGAATAAAATACTTAACAAACTTGGAAGGGTAATGTGAAAAGTTTTAATTAAATGGGGATTAATAAGGTGTAATCCCAAAAACACACACAAGGTGCGCCTGGGGGATCGACCAAGAAGAAAACACAGGGGGTTAAACCCTAGCTTCAAGAATCAAGCAATTGAACATTAAATCAAAGGAAAAATCTGATGCATGAGCCCTAATTTCGTATAGCTAGTTCCAATTTTTGAAGTGGTAAGTTTAATTTTCTAAAATTAAGAATTTTAGAATGAGGGATTCAACCCAATCTCGAATTCTTGTAACAAATGTGAGAAATCTGAGTTAGTATTTTCGTTTTGAATGAGACTCATGTTGGATTCTAGGTAAATTGAAAGATATTCTTGTATGAGACTAATTTATGAAGATGTGCTATGAATATGATGATTTGATTAAATATAACTATGTGAAATGTTGAAATATGATGATGTTGTAATACCTGAAACATAGGCGAAATGATGTAGGATAAAAGAATGATACTAACGTGATTGATTTTGATGGGTTATGAAGTCAACTAGTAGGATTCATGCTTGGTATATTTGTATATGATGCTTGTAAATATGATGCTCACCAAGTGTTTGATGAAATGCTTAAAAGAATAAATATGTGTATTTCGGGAGACGATGGGATGAAATTTAGTTGTACTAAATAAATGAATGAATGTGTTGTTATAGGCGTGAAAGAAGGAGGTTCAAACACTAGGAAATCGGAAGGCTCACAAGATCGAGGTATGTTAACTTACACATATATTTCTAGCATGTTGTATTATGATTCCAAATTTCTATTGTAATTTGTCGTTTATGCCAAAAATCATAGTAATGGTAGTGAATGGAAGTTGAGTAGTAATTAGTATGGTCCGTTATGAACGAATTATGTAAAAAGGAAAGTTTATGAATAAGGTTGCATCATAACCGATTCATCTTAGCTGAACTAGTTAATGGAAAGTTAAGAAAGAATGAAATGAAGCTTTACTCAATCCGTCATGTACGGGTTGGGGTGCATGTGTAAAAATGTAAAGATTTCATTTGTTCGTCATAAACGAACCGAATGGATTTTTATTTATTAAATAGATGGGATAAACCCATGTTTTACCATGGTAGCTTTAATAAGAAAATTTATTTGATTACATAAAACAATATTTATTAATTTGATTTAATTAATAAAATAAGCCACTTCTTGATGCCTTTCAGTGCCGTATCCAACTCTTACTCCAATCTACTGTAATTACCTGAAACGCGTTTTAAAAAGGTTTTGTCAGCGGGAAATACTGAGCGAATCATTCTTTTTATTAAAACGACACATTTGTTATAATTTACAGTATTAAGGAAGATTACAATGTTTCTGATATCAAACCAATTACCCACAGTACTTTGTCACTCGACCCATTGGCCCTTCCGTCCAATGGTGTCTGTGACTAAGGTCATATCACCCATTGGCTGCCCCAATTGTGAAGATTATCAAGTAATGTATACAAAACCCCACATACCGGCTGTAATATGGTGATTACATAAACTTAATCCCTGTAATTATAACTTTGAAAATATTTAAGAATTTATAAAGCACTTTGATAAAAAGAGAATGACTCACATTATAATCATGCAGATTCATACGGACAAAATTTAGTCTACAGATAATCCTTGATATATTGCAGATTGAGACAGGCAGAGCTTAGCCTATTTATTTAGCCTTGTAACCTAGTGCACACGAACTAGGTAAGTAACTTAATACAGCATTTACGATAACTCACGAGATCAAATTCTCACAACGAACGACAAAGTGCGATACTTAAACATCCATCGAATTAACGACGAACGACAAAGTACGATACTTAAACATCCATCGAATTAACGACGAACGACAAAGTATAACCCTAATGTGGGCGGCACTTAAACATCCATTGGATATATTGATCGGTCGGAAAATGAATCGTAATAGCGATCGAGTTAATACCCTGTATCGTAGCAGAATTCGAGCTAGTGTGTGTTTGGTAGTAAACGGATTATATCTCGAAGCGTAAAACCCAAATCAAACCTTAACGGTAGTCACGAGATTCGAACCTTAACGAAATTCACAAAGTATAGTCTTGTTTAGACAGCATTTTGGCATTCGTTTAACGAACTCACAAAATACAATACTTTGGCATCCGTTAGTTGGTTCATGAATCGATCGGACAGAACATCGCATCGGTGATTTTTGGTTAGAACACCAACGTATAGAGAAAAGAATAGAAGAAATGAACAAAGAAAATGAATTCCTAAGCTTTCTATTTATAGGTAAGAAGTAGGAAATTTCTAGGAAGTTTCCTATAGCTTTTCTAGGAAGTTACCTATACATCTTCTAGGAAGCTTCCTACCCACATATATATCTTCTTACACCTTCCTAGCACCTTCCTTTGATATTATCTATCTCATATATATATATATATATATATTTATATATCTATTTAGGTGATTTAATAAATCGTACTTAGCTTAATTAATCTTGCTTACTTAATTACTCTCGCTTAGCTTAATTAATCTTGCTTAACTTAATTAATCTTGCTTAGCTTAATTAATCTTGCTTAACTTAATTAATCTTGCTTAGCCGTTAATTAATCTTACTTAGCTAATAATTTTACTTAATTGCTAAATATTCTATTTTAGGATCTCCCTGGTTACGAGTTCTAATTTCTAGATACAACGGAACTCGCATTAGTGTATTAACTCCATTCAACTTTAACGATGATCACTTGGGTGTTTCAATTATGGTTTCCTATTGGTCAAATTAAAATAAGAAATAGTATTTTTAATGAGAGTTTTTATATTAGGGGTCCGGGTTTATATTTACGGAATGTTTTTAGGACATTTTTGTGTGAGTCGTTACATTCTCCCCACCTTGTTTTAAATCTCGTCCTCGAGATTTAAGCTATGATATCTCTTTTAGAATTATGTCACGTTTTAATTAGTAAGAACAGTTTTAAGGAAGATGGTACAAAATATCAGATTTTATGAATATGAGTTTTACAATAAATTGGACTCAATAACTTAACTAAATTAATTCAAGAGATCGATGTCAAATGAATGAGATGAAATGATAAAATTTTTCAAGGTGACTAGGTTCAAGCCAAAATATATATAATAGATATTTTAAAATGAATGTAAAGGACTTTTTTTTATTTATTTTTTATTTTTTATTTTTTAGAATCAATAAAATTCTTTGTTAAAAGAAAGCTTACTTTGATTGGCAATTGAGGAAGACTTAGAATTGATAGATTCAAAATGAAATAAAAGCATGAAAAATGATTTGTCAAATATTTATGATATTTAGAAAATCAAAGTGTTGAGATGAGTGAATTGAAAAAAATATACCAAAAGATAATAAAGTTAGTGTATCATTATTTATAGTTCCCAGTTGTGATAGTACACTATTAGTGACCATATTTTTCATATTATGTCCTATAGGTAAAATATAACCAACCATTATATTATATTTGTAAAGCAAATGTAATATATATATATATTATTTGTTACACATTTTTACTATATGTAAATGGTTACCACTTTTAAATAAATATTATTTTAGTATTTTACTATACTATGCAAAATAACTTATATTTTCTATGTAATATATATCACAAAATACCGTAATGAAATTATTACATTACAAAATATTTTAGTATTATTATTTTGTAAAAGAATCACTATTATTTATAATGCTAAATGAAAGTTGGTAAATAAAGGTGTAAAAATATTTATTGTACAAAAGTATTTGTAAAATATTTTGTAAATATCTAACACTAATTGGGTCGATTTTATGTGATTACTTATTTTCATTTTGAAACCATATAATGTTGTGAATGTATTTACAAATTTTGTAAATAAATGAAAACGGAGACTATTCTTATATATTATAATGTTCCCTTAACCCAACGTAGTTGATGATTACCATATTATTATTATATTGTTATTTTCTTGCCAAAGTATTTACGGTACATAGTTACAAAACATGTGATAAACAATATAATTTTATTCGTCCTTTTAATTCTTGTATTGTTTTATGAAAATATGTCTTCTCCTTATAGTACAAATTATATATATAAAAATACATTTTTATATATAATTAAAATTTACTAAATAAGTATGATGACTTATTTTATATATATTAACTAGTCATTATCATGGTTGGATATTGGTTAGTGCTGCCTTGTTTAAGCATAGGTGGCCAGTCCATGCCTAACTAAGGCTAGACTATCCAATACCTGCTTTTGATAATAACCCTAGTTTTAAAAATAATCTTAATACTACTACTATTAATATATTATTATTAATAATAAAATTATCAATAATAAATAACTAAACAATAATTTTAAATAAGAGTATACCTCAAACATAGTTTTTATACCTTTATAAAAATATAATTTCTTTACCCCAATGGTTTAAAATATAGTAATACTATATTTGTAAATTAAGTAATTCCATATATAATCATTATATATAATGGTTTTGATCAACGATGATAGAGTAATAAATATTATGAAAGGCTCGATTGATATTGTAATAACTATTAAGAGATATACCGAAATATGAATTTAGGTATCTTTATTTGAGCACATGATTATTTTAAGATTCCTTGTATAGAATAAAACAAAGTGGATTTAATATAAATAATTAAATGATTAAATCCGAGATTAGCGCAATCTTCAGATTTGGTGAAAATGTTACCTCAAAGTGATTGTGATCATAGAAATGATTTAGTGAAGTCGAGGGTCATACAAGCATATTATAGTTCAAGAGAATTAAAATGCTTGTTAGGATTATTTTGAATATGATGGTTTTAATTCATCATATGGAACTTTGAATTGAATATGTAATGCGAGCAAGTTCAAACAATTGAACTCGGTTTAAACAAAACGAGTTTAAATAAGAAAGTTCAGACATGGTCATAACAGAAACCATGGATGCCAAAGAAAATTGAGTTTTTCAAAAATTTATTGACTCCATATTAAGAGTCATTATTTAGCAATAATGCGGTTCACCATGCCAAAATCAAGTCTAACTAAAGGATATTTGAATTTTGGATAAAACGACAAATTAGAATGAAGCCCTCCAATGGAATTTAAACGAATCACATGCCCAACAAACGGTGCATGTGTGGATTTACCAAGAAGTGAAATGAATCGATATTCGCTACTATGAAATAAATCCTCCTGGTATGATGACCATTTAGGGGAAGTAGAAACACGAAAGTTAATTTATTATATGCAAAAGTCAGAATTTAAATGAAAGAATTATAAGAACTTTTATCTGGGATTTTGTGTGATACCCGTTGTTAAATGATATTATCAGGGAATGTCGAAAAATGAAATAGGGAATTTGCAAAAGTATATGACTCCTTTTTCAGTGATAATAATTATGACTCTGATTAGACTGTGCACCGATAGTTGTGAAATCTTGTTACAATGTACCTCAGCGAGAATCATGTCGGTTGTAGGATCATGTGGCAAAGTGCTTCTTTTAAATTAGTAGTTCTTCTTACTGACGGAATTTTAACATTGGTATCATCGTGCCCAATTTATATTTTCCAAAGGTCTTGCCTTGGAAGTCGTATGTGATATACTTTGATGTTTACGGTCGTAAAATTTTAAGTTTCATGTGTTTTATTGTGCACTAGCAAAATTTTACATGCTTTTTACTTGCGTTAATAGTATATGGTAACTCATTGGTAATTCTTATACTTTTGATAGCGTCTCAACTTAAAGGGTTTCCATTGTTTATATTTTATCACACGAGCTACGAGACAGATGATTAAACGAAATAATGTTTGATATCGGAAAAGAAATTCCTGATAAAGAAATCTAGACACAGATGCTTGTGCTTTATTCCTATTTGACTTTTGGAATTTCTTATAGATATACCTATCTATATAATCACATATTTCACATGCTGAAATAAACATACCATTTATCAGGTCAATGTATTTAACAGATTCATATTTCCAAAAACCAGTCAGATATCTGGTCATGATACTATTTAGGGAAATCTTGTCACTTGTTTGACATATTTTTTTTATCCCGTCTTATCCGATTCGCGCCGGAGTGGTAACTTCAGTATATCTGGACAAACTGGAGAGTCTACTACACCATACCCAGTATTGCCAGAGAAAATTTTCTATTTCCCATAAATAGTATCTTTTCAAAAAGTGCCTCTTTTATTAGGGCTTTTATTCAGAATCAAGGAAATTTGTATTCCCGGAACATATCTTATTCTAGACCAATTAATATCACTAAGCAATAATTACTATTAATTCTTGCTTATTTATCATATCTTGCAATATTCTAATTACCCATCATACTTTATTTACACAAGTACTTAGCTTATCTTGAAGCTGATACTAAGGCATCTTTTCTTAAGTTCAAGTCTAAATGCTATCATGTGTGCTACCAATTAACAGCAATCTCCTAACTCTTTTATATAAACTTAGGTATTATTGTTACAACACCTAAAGGCTTAAATCAGTGGCTCTGATACCACCTTCTGTCACGACCCCCGACCCACCCTGGACGGAATCGGGAGCCGCGAACAGTCCAGTGGTACCGGTGATTATTTTGAAAAATATTGCAGCGGAAATTTCATCAGGACCGTGAGTTAGGAAAAATATCAGAGTTTAGAAAACACCCTATTTTTATTTATTAAATAGATGGGATAAACCCATGTTTTACCATGGTAGCTTTAATAAGAAAATTTATTTGATTACATAAAACAATATTTATTAATTTGATTTAATTAATAAAATAAGCCACTTCTTGATGCCTTTCAGTGCCGTATCCAACTCTTACTCCAATCTACTGTAATTACCTGAAACGCGTTTTAAAAAGGTTTTGTCAGCGGGAAATACTGAGTGAATCATTCTTTTTATTAAAACGACACATTTGTTATAATTTACAGTATTAAGGAAGATTACAATGTTTCTGATATCAAACCAATTACCCACAGTACTTTGTCACTCGACCCATTGGCCCTTCCGTCCAATGGTGTCTGTGACTAAGGTCATATCACCCATTGGCTGCCCCAATGGTGAAGATTATCAAGTAATGTATACAAAACCCCACATACCGGCTGTAATATGGTGATTACATAAACTTAATCCCTGTAATTATAACTTTGAAAATATTTAAGAATTTATAAAGCACTTTGATAAAAAGAGAATGACTCACATTATAATCATGCAGATTCATACGGACAAAATTTAGTCTACAGATAATCCTTGATATATTGCAGATTGAGACAGGCAGAGCTTAGCCTATTTATTTAGCCTTGTAACCTAGTGCACACGAACTAGGTAAGTAACTTAATACAGCATTTACGATAACTCACGAGATCAAATTCTCACAACGAACGACAAAGTGCGATACTTAAACATCCATCGAATTAACGACGAACGACAAAGTACGATACTTAAACATCCATCGAATTAACGACGAACGACAAAGTATAACCCTAATGTGGGCGGCACTTAAACATCCATTGGATATATTGATCGGTCGGAAAATGAATCGTAATAGCGATCGAGTTAATACCCTGTATCGTAGCAGAATTCGAGCTAGTGTGTGTTTGGTAGTAAACGGATTATATCTCGAAGCGTAAAACCCAAATCAAACCTTAACGGTAGTCACGAGATTCGAACCTTAACGAAATTCACAAAGTATAGTCTTGTTTAGACAGCATTTTGGCATTCGTTTAACGAACTCACAAAATACAATACTTTGGCATCCGTTAGTTGGTTCATGAATCGATCGGACAGAACATCGCATCGGTGATTTTTGGTTAGAACACCAACGTATAGAGAAAAGAATAGAAGAAATGAACAAAGAAAATGAATTCCTAAGCTTTCTATTTATAGGTAAGAAGTAGGAAATTTCTAGGAAGTTTCCTATAGCTTTTCTAGGAAGTTACCTATACATCTTCTAGGAAGCTTCCTACCCACATATATATCTTCTTACACCTTCCTAGCACCTTCCTTTGATATTATCTATCTCATATATATATATATATATATATATATATATATTTATATATCTATTTAGGTGATTTAATAAATCGTACTTAGCTTAATTAATCTTGCTTACTTAATTACTCTCGCTTAGCTTAATTAATCTTGCTTAACTTAATTAATCTTGCTTAGCTTAATTAATCTTGCTTAACTTAATTAATCTTGCTTAGCCGTTAATTAATCTTACTTAGCTAATAATTTTACTTAATTGCTAAATATTCTATTTTAGGATCTCCCTGGTTACGAGTTCTAATTTCTAGATACAACGGAACTCGCATTAGTGTATTAACTCCATTCAACTTTAACGATGATCACTTGGGTGTTTCAATTAGGGTTTCCTATTGGTCAAATTAAAATAAGAAATAGTATTTTTAATGAGAGTTTTTATATTAGGGGTCCGGGTTTATATTTACGGAATGTTTTTAGGACATTTTTGTGTGAGTCGTTACAGGTGGTCATCCCAGTTTCCACCAAAGTCTATTACACATGCCCTGAGCTTTTTTTCCTGGGTTTGGATCATCCTTTCACTATGTCCGTCTGTTTGGGGATGGTATGCAGTACTTAAATTCAGTCGGGTCCCCATTGCTTCTTGGAAACTTGTCCAGAAATGCGAAGTGAAACGACTATCCCTATCCGATACTATGGAGAGTGGGACTCCATGTAAGGATACTACCTCGTCGACGTATAATTTTGCTAATCTTTCTATGCTAAAGGTTTCCTTCATTGCCAGGAAATGGGCTGATTTGGTTAATCGGTCCACAATTACCCAAATTGCGTCGTTACCTTTCCTGGTTTTGGGTAACTTAGTAACAAAGTCCATTGTTATTAGTTCCCATTTCCATACAGACATTTCTAATTGTTGGAGTAACCCTGAATGTTTCTGATGTTCTGCCTTAACTTGTGAACAAGTTAGACACTTAGATACATATCTAGCTATGTCCTTTTTCATTCCTATCCACCAGAAGTTACCTCTTAAATCTTGGTACATCTTATTATTAACAGGGTGCATGGTATACCCAGATTTATGGGCTTCCTCTAAAATTTTATCTCTTAAATTTTCTTGCTTAGGTACCCAAATCATTTTCTTGTGGAATCTCCAAATTCCATCAGTCCCTTGTTCTAATTCCTTTTTTCGTCCTTTCATTCCTTCAGCATCATCCTTGATTGCTGTCTCCTGTACATTCTTCAGTTGTTCCATTAGATCTAGCTGTAGATTTAATCTAAGGGCACGAACTCGTCTTTGCTTTTCATGATACTTACAACTCAAGGCATCTGCTATACATTTGTCTTTCCTTCGGGTGATATTGAATATCACAGTCATAGTCACTTAAAATCTCCATCCATCTTCTTTGCCTCATGTTTAATTCTTTTTGCCCAAATAGGTACCTTAAACTTTTATGATCCGTATAGACTGTAAACTTACTTCCGTACAGATAATGTCTCCAAATCTTGAGGGCAAAATTTATTGCTCCTAACTCTAAGTCATGAGTCATATAATTTTCCTCGTGCTTTTTCAATTGCCTGGAGGCATACACAATTACCTTTTTGTGTTGCATCAGCACAGATCCTAATCCTAGTTTAGAAGCATCACAGAATACTTCAAAATCTTCTGTCCCTTCTGGTAAGGCAAGAATTGGGGCGTTTGTTAACTTTTGCTTTAAAACCTTAAAGGCCTCTTCTTGCCTAGGTCCCCATTCAAACTTGACTGCTTTAAAGGTTAACTTAGTTAATGGAACAACTATCTTAGAGAAGTCCTTAATGAAGCGTCTATAATAACCAGCTAATCCTAGGAAACTTCTAACTTCGGTGGCTGATTGTGGGACCTTCCAATTGGTGATTGCTTCTATTTTGGAGGGATCTACATGAATACCTTCGTGATTCACCATGTGACCTAAAAACTGCACCTCCTATAACCAGAATTCACACTTCGAGAATTTGGCGTAAAGCTTTTCTTTTCTTAACAAAGTTAAGGGTGCATGTAGATGTTCACAATGTTCGTCCTAACTTTTGGAATAAATAAGTATATCGTCGATGAAGACAATTACGAATTTATCCAAATACGGTTTACAGATCCTATTCATCATGTCCATAAATGATGCAGGAGCATTTGTTAACCCAAATGACATGACTGTAAACTCATAGTGACCATACCTAGTTCTGAAAGTAGTTTTAGGTATGTCTTCTTCTTGTACCCTCAACTGATGGTATCTGGAGCGTAAATCTATCTTAGAAAAATATCTAGCTCCCTGAAGTTGATTAAAGAGATCGTCGATCCTAGGTAATGGGTAACGATTCTTAATTGTAACCTTATTCAATTCTCTATAATCGATACACATTCGCATTGAACCATCTTTCTTTTTCACGAACAATACTGGTGCTCCCCAAGGGGATGAACTAGGTTGTATGAATCCTTTACTTAACAATTCATCTAACTGCTTTTACAGTTCTAACATTTCAGTGGGTGTTAACCGATAGGGTGCCTTGGCTATTGGTGTAGTTCCAGGAATTAGATGAATTCTAAACTCTACTTGCCTATCTGGTGGTAATCCTGGTAGCTCTTCTGGGAATACATCCGGGTATTCTGATACTACAGGAATTTCCTTAAGTTCCTTACCTTTAGTGTTAATGATTACTGAAATCATATACCCTATTCCGTGTTTTCGTTCATAACTAGCAACTTTCATTACTGAAATGAACTTCATTGGTTTTCGTGGCTTATCTCCTGTAACCACAATTAATTCTCCTGCGGGTGTATGAATTTCTATGGAATTCTTATCACAGAGGATTCGAGCATGGTTGGCTACTAACCAATCCATTCCTAGTACGACATCGAATCCGGCTAAATTCATAGGTAGGAGGTTTGCATAAAATTTATGGCCTGAAAGTTATTTCTTCCCTTCTTGAAGAACCTTATCTATGTTAACAGAATTACCATCTGCTGTTTCTACCGTATAAACCTGCCTAAGTTTGGTTAAAGGTTGCATAAGAGTTTGGCAGAAGGAAGTATTTATAAAACTTTGGTTTGCACCAATATCGAATAATACTTTTGCATAAACGTCATGCACAAGAAACGTACCGGCTATCACATCCGGAATCAAATCGGCTTCTTGCGTGGTCAGCTGAAAAGCTCTTACGTTCTTCTTATTAGTTCCTTTAGCAGGTTTGGCCTTGTTATCAGCTGGCTTGACCAGTTTAGGGCATTCTGGTCTGAAATGCCCAGCTTCTCCACAGTTGAAGAAGATCATAGATTTCTTCCTGCAATTCTCCTCTTGGTGCCCCGGGATTTTGGAGAAATTACAGTAACCCTTACATTTCCCAAGGTGTTTTCTCTTACAAGTATTGCAAAATGGAGCAGTGGAGGATTGCCCGGTCCCCTTTCTCTTGAAGTTGCTAGTATTATTACCCCCATGAAATCCTTGGGTAATCTTCTGGGCCAATTCCATTTTCCTGTTTTCTTCTCTAGTACGCACCAGCTCGTCGGTTAGAGTATTTGCCAATTCAACCACATCGTCAATTGTGCGGGGTCTCACTGCTTTGACGATATCACGAATCTCGCTAATTAAACCCCAAATATAGCGAGAAATAAGTACCGGTTCTGGCGAGTCCAGAGCCGGCACAATTCTGGCATACTCGAAAAATTTTGAAGTATTCCCTCGACAGTCAACATCCACCATCCGGTGGTTCAGGAACTTATTCGTCATTTGTTCCTTTTCGTAGGCGGGACAAATTTTTCTTTCCAGTAATTCCCTAAATTCCTCCCAGCTCATGGTGTAAGCTATGTCACTTCCCTTAGCTTGCAACACCGTATTCCACCATTCCAATGCCTCTTCCTTGAATAGGTGAGATGCATACATAACCTTGTCTTCCTCTGCACATTTACTGATTTTGATTACTGCCTCGGTCTTTTCTAACCAACGCAGCGTGGCAGTCGCCCCTTCATTGCCTGCAAATTCAACGGGTTTACAGGCAAGAAATTCCTTATACGTGCAACCAGGTGTTGCAGCTTTCATTTTCTTAAGTATTGGGGCTTGAACCACATTATTATCATTGTTGCCGCCTCTATTGACACTGTTACTGAAATTGTCATCCCGAGTGCGTTTGCTGTGGTTGGCTTGGGAAGGTTCAGCAGGATTCTTAACGGCAGCAACAATTACAGGGATAGCGTTAGCTATTCCCTGAGCAATGATATTTTCTTTGTCTTTCCTATTAAGAAATGATCCTCATTGTTTTGTTCAGATTGATTAACTTCATTTATTGGTTGGTTTTCTACTTTTTCCATCTGAACAATTAATAATATATTCAAATTATTGCCACATAATAGATAACAATCAAACAAAATAAAGCAATCACACATAATCACGTCAACACGTATAGCCCAAAATCGTCGACTTTGCAACATTTATATTTTTATATAGTACTATGCGTCGATACAACCCATTATATTACAAAAGTTTTATTTTAGTTATTATACATTATTATATTATTATTATTTATTATTATTATATATTATGTGTGTATATATATATATATATATATATATATATATTTCTACATATTATTATTATACAATCACACAACCATAGTTAACCGGCCTTTCAGAAACGACGCTCCCTCTCGTCGTATTTCCAGGTGATGTTCTCCACCACTTCCCGAATCCGGTTGCCCGCATCCACCAGCTCCTCGCCATAACGGCGTAATTCGGCAACGTTTTCTGCGCTCATAGGTGGAAATGGTGCAGGTTCAGGATCAAACTGGGGAAAATAGGCATTGGGGTTATTCATGAAATTCTGAAAGTGCCAGTCGCTTGTCCACCATTCCTCCAGTTGGCCTGTACACAGGTCGAGGGTTGACAATAGGATCTGGGATAGTAGGTTCCAAATTTATTGGAAGTTAAGATTGGGCAGGGAAATTGAAGATGTTTTCATCGGCAGGTCCGATGAGGTCACAATTCGCTAGTTTGCGATCAAGCTCCTCCCATCGTGGCATTTCCTGGGCTTACCCGGAACTTTCCCCGAGCTCCTTTCCTTTCCATTCCATTTATCTTTCGGATCCTCAGTCTTTTTCACCTTCTGGGCCGCTGGCTTCTTCCTACGTCCCCATTTCCAATCCAGGATTCTCCTCCTCTTTTTAGGCTTTGGTTTCTCCTGTGGCTGGGCCTGGAATATCATTGCCTCCTCAGTATCCGCCTGATAGCCAGCTAGAGTCCCGGTTGTATCCATATCAGTGGTATGGATAGTAAAGTTTCGGAGTGCCTCCAACAGTTCATTCATGCTGTTAGCACACATGAAGAAACACACACAATTTTAAGTTAAAATTTTTATTTATTAAATTTTCATAGAATCACAAAATAGCAATCTGAAAAAATTAAGTATTTCTAAATACTTAATTGGCTTAAATCTGTGGCTCTGATACCACCTTTTTCTGTCACGGCCCCCGACCCGGTTTTACCCGTTTCAGGAGCCGCGGGACAGAAACCCGTGGTATTGGTATTTAATTAAGCAGCGGAAATTTTAACAGGATCTTTAAAACTGAAAACATCCATTTATTTTATTTCAAATTTCGGGACAAACCCCGTAATTCACAATAAAGGAATTTCACTGGGAAATCCCCTGTTTACAAAAACATGTTTATTTATTTACTGAGCCACCTTCTTCAAGCTGGTAGTTCTACGCGGCAATATTTCCTGGTTCACAGTAAATCACCTGAAACATGTTTAAAAAGATTTTATCAGTGGGGAAATACTGGCGAGTCATCCAATTTGCATAAAACGACACATTGTTATAAATTATAGTATTAAGAGCGATTACAATTGCCTCTATCTTATAATTAGTTGGTTCAGTTGTCACTCGACCAGATCTATGACTGTGGTCATATCACTATTGGGTCCTTTCACCCAAAAGTGACATATATCACTATTTAGGTCCTTTCACCTAAAAGTGATTTAAACAGTAGTCATTGTGCACAATACCACACTTGCTGCAAGTAATTTAAGATAACAAAGACTTAATCCCTGTAACATATAACTGGAAAACATTTAGGTATTGTAAGGCACTTTTGATAAAATGAGAATGACTCACATTGCAAGTTTAGTTGGACAGAACCTTGCCTACTGATTTAGCCTCGTAACCTAGTTAAATAATAATGCATACGAAACTAGGTCAATAACTTAATACAACATTTACGATAACTCATGAAATCAAAACCCTCACGACGAATGACAAAGTATAGCCCGAATTCAGGCAGCACTTAAACATCCATCGGATTGGTTTCAATCGATCGAACATTGTATCGTAGCAGTGATCGAGTTATTACCCTGTTGTCACAGCAGAGATTCGTGCTTGTGTGCATTTTTTGAACAAAACAGTGTATAACTTCTCGTACGTAACAAATTTTTCCGTCGTAACAACTCTCCCATGCAAGTGCCAACCCTTACTATATATACTGGAAATTTGACTCCCCCGCGTGTCGCGCCAGGCTCCCAAGCCCCTGGCGCATGTCGCGACAGCGACCAGTTTAGGCTAGGGTAGCCTGGTGTCCTGCTTAGCCTTACTGAGTCAGTCTGAACAAATTTTGAGAGTTGTCTTCATTTTAAGATGATAATTATCAATTAGGGGTTACCCCCTCGAGTTTTAGGGGGTCCTGATCCTAGCTTTGATCGTTTTAAAAATTATGGGTCATGCCATACCACTTGGGGGTCTCAATTAGGGTTTCCTAATGGACGTAATTAAAATAAGAATTAATAATTTTGACAAGAGTTGTTACATCCTCCCCACCTTGTTTAAAATCTCGTCCGCGAGATTTACTGGAACAAGTGAGGATATCTTCGCTTCATTTATGATTCCAGTTCCCACGTATACCTCTGGTCCTCTTTTTGAATCCCATTTTACTTTGACTAGTACTAGTGTCTTGTGCTTGAGGAATTTGACTTTTCTGTCTTCTATTTGAAGAGGTTTTTCCACGAATTTCAATTTTTCATTTACCTCTACATCTTGAAGAGGTACTATCAGGGATTCATCAGACAAACACTTCTTGAGATTAGATATATGAAACACGTCGTGTACCCCGGATAATTTTTCTGGTAGCTGTAGGCGATAGGCAACCGGTCCTATCCGTTGGATTACTGGGAATGGTCCTACGTACGTTGGACTTAGCTTTCCTTTCTTTCCGAACCGAACTACTCCTTTCCAAGTAGAAACTTTCAAGAGTACCTTGTCTCCAACTTGAAATTCTAATGGCTTACGTCGATTGTCGGCATAACTTTTCTGGTGATCTCGAGCCGTCTTCAATCTTTCCTTGATTTGAGTTATTTTGTCGGTGGTTCCTTGTACAATATTGGGACCTGATAATTGGCTTTCTCCTATTTCTGCCTAACAAACTGGAGTTCTACACTTTCGTCCATACAGTGCTTCGAATGAGGCAGCTTCGATACTTGCATGATAACTATTGTTATAGGAGAATTCGATTAGTGGTAGGTGGTCATCCCAGTTTGCACCAAAGTCTATTACACATGCCCTGAGCTTTTTTTCCAGGGTTTGGATCGTCCTTTCACTCTGTCCGTCTGTTTGGGGATGGTATGCAGTACTTAAATTCAATCGGGTCCCCATTGCTTCTTGGAAACTTGTCCAGAAATGCGAAGTGAAACGACTATCCCTATCCGATACTATGGAGAGTAGGATGTAAGGATACTACCTCGTCGACGTATAATTTTGCTAATCTTTCCATGCTAAAGGTTTCCTCATCAAACGAGGTGTCAATCCAATCGAATGGCCATTCGATCGGATGACCATCCGAACGGATTGCCACCCGATCGACTGGACCTCCGATCGGATTGCCATCCGATCCTTGGTACACTTGCATCGTTTTACGCGCCGCTCATTGTTATGCTATCGTGAACTGTTCAGGCTAATTTCTATCAGCGCTCCCTTTGATCCCTTTTTGCTTTATGCACTTTTGGGTGTTACATACGTTACTTATTCTAAATCACATCGAACATACAACGCAAACACTATTTATACGCTGACCCTTAATGCATGTTATACGTGACTCGATGAATTCCTGTTTGTTATGTTAACACATTGATTGCTGTCTACATGTCTTAGCAACGATAGTACTATAGTTTGGACTCAGCACCTGTTCACTCAGGGGTTGTTAAGGACAATACTTCACGTGTTCGCAGTGGTGAACATGTGATGCGCACTCGCTATTCCCAGTCAACTCGCAGTCATTGGTATTGATAGGATCTTTGTTGATAACTTACATGCTTCACATTATACGTTATACATGTTGGTTATGCGTAAACGATTTCGAACTCTATTATGCTATTATCAAACTTGTAAGCTCACCTTTACACTACGTGTATTGACCTATATTTTAACGTATGTGGCAGATGCTTAAGATGCTAGGATGCTTGCTTGCTCTTTGGTGGAATCAAGTGGGAGAGAGTCTAGAAACAAACAAACAATTTATTTTTATTTGAATCTGAGTTGTCGGAACAGTCTTATTTGTTTTGGAGATATCTTCGTCTGCAATAACTTACTTGCTTAATAGGTTATGGTATGGGACATAATGTTTAACTATTCGGTAAAGTAGTTGTTATGGAATTTCTCTTGAACAATCTGTTTCGCCCAGTGTCATACCCCGGTGTTTCCGCCATCGGTTGGGGTGTGACACGAACAACATAGATACTTGTATTAGGGGAGTGGGGATGGTCACTAGTAATAGAATTCCATCACTCACAAGCATCCAATCAACTCCTGCCATGTCATCAGCCACTATTCTATCACTCACAAGCATTTTGTAGTGGCGGTGGTCACTAGTGATAGAATTCCATCACTCACAATTTTTTTTTTAATTTTTATTTTAAAGTTAGAAATTAACAATAAAACACTAAATTATAAATTTCATTAAAATTAAAAAATAAACTACATAGCAAAATAAAAAACAACTAAACATTGGAAAAAAAACTTAAATTAAACGGGTGGCATCTCCCAACCCCACCTTTCGCAAATCTCGCGCTTTTGTTGAATTACAACCGACTTTAACTGTTCGTTGAGATGGGCATGCTTTTCACACAAGATTTTTAAATCATTTTGTCTTTCTATCGTTTTCAAGTGTCTCATGTACGCCTGCTCGCGTTCAACTTTTACAGACATAATTTTATCTTTTCTTTGTTTGGCGTCGTTGTATTGCACCAATTTCGCCTCTTCGATTTTGAAGATCGACTCCGCCACCGCTTCCTTTCCTTTGCTTGACGATTCACCACTTCTCCTTCGGCGTGGCCTTGTAGGTGTATCTTCTTCAACGGGGTCGTCAACGGGTTGATCGGGTTCGTCAAGGGGGTCGTCGTTTAAATTCATTTGGGGCAAGTTATCCGACGCCGAAGTCGTATAGTTCCCCGAATCGGAGGTCTTTGATCTTTTCGGACCTCCTCTTTTTTTGGAGCCGTAAGCCCAACCACGTCGAACAAATCAACCGGGACCTATTTCGGGTGATGCCTCGCAACCTCCCATGCCGCCACATGTGGAAAACTCCTCTTGTTGTAGAGTTGGCAATACTCTTCGGTGGCTTGGCGCATGATTGTCGCCTCGCTCGCTCCACTTTGTGGATTTCGGTTCTACAAAAAAATATAAAAACTTATGTATTTTAAAAAAAATTATGTTTTCTGTTTTTTATAAAAAATTACCGTTTTCTGTTTTTTAAAAATAAAACAATTTCTGTTTTAAAAAAAATTACAGTTTCTATTTTAAAAACAATATAGTTTTCTGATTTTTTTAAAAAACTGTTTTCTGTTTTTTAAAAATAAAACTGTCTCTGTTTTTTATAAAAAATAACAGTTTCTGTTTTTTATAAAAAATTACAGTTTTCTGATTTTTTTTTAAAATGGTTTTCTGTTTTTTAAAAATAAAACAGTTTCTGTTTTTTATAAAAAATAACAGTTTTTTTTTTTAAAAAAGATTTAAACTTTATAAAAAAACATACCTTTTGAATGAAACAACCGCTGAACTTACTAATTTTCCCGTTCAAATCCGTCCATTTCGACGTCATTTGGTCCATGTTTCATTCATTTGCACCGGGAAGTTGGCTAAAATGATTAATGACCCGCCTCCAAAACATATCATTTCTTTGCTCGTTGGAATGTTTCTTGTTCTCGAGATGTGCAAGTACGCCTTCACCATGGCCACCTCCTCCTCGCTCGTCCATTGTTTTCGAACGGTTGGGACAATTTCTTGAACATCGTCATTTTCTTCTTCTTCTTCTTGAACGTAATCATCATCTTCGTCGTCGTCGAGACTTGGTTGTGGTTCACGATACGCATTTGCAAATTGACGGATGAGGGTGTTATCTTCTTGTAGTGGGTCGAGTTGGTGGGGTTGGGTTTGAAAGTGTTGAAACGATTTGGGTTGAAATTGGTGAGGTTGAAACGGTGGAACGAACGGTTGGTTTTGATACGTTTGAGATTGAAAGGGTGGATATTGTTGGGGTTGAAAGGGTGGATATTGTTGGGTTTGAAAATGTGGGACTTGCTCGGGTTTGTCTTGCAACCTAAAGCGTGTCGGCTCGCCAAGATTCGCTCGAACCTTGGGTCTTACGGGATTTTTCTTCGTACCCGAACCTGTTTTTTTCGAACCCCCACCTCTCTTGCTTGAACCTTCCATGTTTGTTGTAAAATTATTTTTGAAATCAAATGGAGAATTGTTTGATTTTTTTGAAGTGAGTTGGATAAAATTTTTTATATGAAATGGATTGGGTTTGATGGATTTTATATAAACATTCAAAAAAATATATACCCCAACGTTCAAAAAACCCCCCTAAACGGTCACCTTCAACGTTCTTTTTTTTATTTTTCCATGCGTGATTCCTTCCACGCGTTAATATTATCACGCGTGATACTTTAGGTGGCGGCGGTATGCTTGTGTTGTTTCACGCGTTATGGAACGTCCATAGGACCGCCCCCAGTGGCCTTAATAAAAAACCAAATTAAGTAATTAAAAATTACCACTAAAAAACAAATAATTAAAAATTTCTTGTTACTATTCATAAAGAGTCCAAATTAATATATAAATAAATAAACTAGTTGATTTTACCCGCGCTTCGCCGCGGGATCTTGATCGGTATTGATTCGGTTTGTTTTCGTACCGACACAATACATGCATTCGGTATAACAATCAACGTCTGCTCTACATTGACCGAAAACCATAAAACGAACACGGTGCCAATACCGATATTGTTCGGTCCGGCTCAATATGGTACAGTACAGTAGTGATACAGTATTAGTTTATTGAAACTAAAAACATAAATATAAATACCGGTACCAAATATCGATGTTGTTTTTTCGGTTTTACGATCGGTACAATAGTGACACGGTGTCTACTTTCAATAAGATTTACCGAAAACCATAAATATGAATAGCGGCACTTATGTTGTTCAGTCGGTTTTCTTTTCGGTATGGTAGCAACACGGTATCCATTTTCAATATCAGAATGTTGGAAAAAAAATACAAAGATGTGTATTTAGATTGTTTTTAAATAATTAACATAAGAAAATTATTAAAAAAATTATATTAAATAAACAATACTTAAAAATACTTTAAAAAGCATTTTTTTATTCATGGGTCCCTATACTTTAATATATAAACTATATATGTAATAAAAATATCTTTGAGTTGAATTAAAAGATTTAACAAACTAAAATAAACATACTTAGTTTAAATTAAATAATTTTTTTAAGAATTGAACAACTGAAATTTAAACAAAAGATAAAGAATTAAAACACCACTAAAAACTCTATAATAATATTTATTTATTTTAGTTACTGTTCATAAAGACTTTGTAATAATATGTATAATATATAATAAATATAATATAATGTAATATATAATATATTATATATAATACATTATTATTATTATTATTATAATATTACACGATGTTTTACAATATAAACCATGAACAGGACACACGAAACAAAAATACAGGTATTTAGGGGTTTATGTGTGGCAGCATGAGAGATTGCGAGAAAAAGGGAATACGACAGTGGTGGTTCGTAGACGGTGGTATGGTTGTGGTGGTTGTAATTGATGACGATGGTGATGGCCGGTTGTGGTGGATATGGTGTACGATGGTGGTCATGGCTGGTTATGGTTTCGGTGGTGAAGAAGGTGCGTAGGGTTTTAGTGGTGGTGATCGGAGGTGGCAGTTGTGGTTATGGTTATGGTTGTGACAAGGACAACAATGGTGTTCGATGGTGATGGCGATGACGTGGGATGGCGTCAGTGGTGATGGTTGGTCCTTGGAATTAAAATAAAATAATGACAGAAATGGTCATTTGAAAATGGAAGGGTATTTTAGTCATTATATTGAGAATTTACAGAAAAATTAACTAAGTTTGGTGTTAGTACCCAAAGGTGCTACAAAATTGAAACCACAAAACCTGAACCTATTAAAAAAAAGTTAGTACCCAAAGGCAAAACTAGCTATAAACCACAGGGTCGATACACATGTAATTAAATCATCATGTAATTAACTCATCATATAATCTGTAAGAAACTTCGTATAAACTAAGATATTTTTATTACTATATGATACTTCGCACAACTAACTTGTTATCATTACAAAAAACGGCTTGTGTTAGTTAGTAACATTAAAATGCCATAATAGTCCGTGTATTACACGAATTGAATACTAAAAAATACGTAATAGTAATACACAAATATATATGTTCTTCGTAAGACTTAAATTGCATATTACATTACATATAACAGGATTAGGTTCATTTATGAACAACTTCTTGAGAGTGAACTGAGTGAACTAATCTTGGTCCTTGATCATTTTTTAGATTAAAAGGGTAAAATTGACATTAGCCAAGTATCTTTAATTAAAATCCCTAACTCTCTCTCTCTGTCTCTCTCTCTTATTTTTAATTAATTAAAATCACTTAATTTTCTTATCTCTTAAATCTTTCTCTCTCATTTTTAATTATTTCTTCATTATTTTAATTATAAGAGATTGAAGGGCTAATGTGTTTTTTTAAATAAACTCTTATGTTCTTTTTAAAATTAAATATTAAACCTAATTAAATTATGTTTTTTAACATATGTGTATACAGGTTAGTATATATAAGACTTATACACTTGTGTATTATTACATTTTGTTCCCACAGGTCGGTATAAACCAGATTTATACACTTGTGTATTATTCAAGAAAATTTTAGTAATTAAATTTAATCTTTCCTAAACAAACTATTTTTAGTAATTCAATTGAATATTTTCTAAACAAAATTACGAAATAAGATACCATAATAAACTAATTAGTAATTTTAAAATGCTAGTTGATTTCGAATGAAACTATTGACCATTCACGTTTTACTTACATTTTTTATGGTAATTTATCTAACACATTCAGATATATATTTATTTTACCTATTCATGTTAGATTTTCGATCTTTTGATATTTTCATCCAGTTTATGATGTTGATTATATATTTTACGTATACTTGAACATTTGCTAATTGGAGAAATTATTTTTTACATAGTTTAATATATGACATATATGTACCTTTGAAAAAAATGATTAATCTAAGCATAGTTTAATAATGTCTACTTGTTCTGAACATAGGTATGATTATGTACATATGTGTACATACGTGTTAAGAATGTGATTTGTTAATGTACATATATGTATATAAGTGTTGAGACTGTTATGTACACATATGTACAACGCCGAACAATCATCTCAGATACCTGCTATACACATATGTATCATGTTGAACAACCATGTCATTAACTTCTTTTTAGAAGTATATTATGAATGTACATGTGTGCACATTACAAATTGGACATGTACACTTAAAGAAGATAATCGGATGGAACAATATTTGTTAATATACATATATGTACATACGTTTTTAAATTGTGAATACGTATAATACATGTATATACATTCACTTCTACAGTATTTTTAATCATGTTCTAGATCGAACAATATTTTATAATGGTTATATTTTATAGAATTAAAAAATTAGTTAATTGGTGAGAGAAAAAAAAAAGAGAGCATGTAATTAAGTATTTAATTGGAGAGAGAAGTAGTTAATATTTTACCTTTATACCTTTTCCATTTATTTTTCACACATAAATAATTACAAAACTGTCATTATTAAAATTTCCAATATCTAAATAATTAATGGCTCAGATTGGCTCACACAGTTTACTCTCAACCTAATGTTACTCTAGAACCCTACCTACATATAATAATGTATAAAAATAATATTTTTTTATTATTATGTATTTTTTAAATAACTAAATGAAAATTATTTTATTGGGATGTCATAATGTAACACCCTATAATTTATACCCTTGATTTTAGACAAAATATAGTTAAGTACATGACTTTGGTTTACATAGATTATATAATAACCATGACCTTAGTCGACAAATGACTAAGTTACAAAATTTGTGAACTGTTTAAAATGTGTTAACAACCCATACACAAAGACTACAAAAGATCTAAGACGTTGCGGAAGCTTCAAAATAGAGTGTTCGGTTCTTCATCTTATCACTTGATCGCCACCCGTAAGACTTGTCGATTTACCTATGATAAAATCGATAAAACATTAGTTTTGATGTTATAGTATAATATAATCACAAAGTTGTACATCACATTTGAAATAATAAACACAAACAACTATTCTGGATCCACCGTAAATTACGGTATCACCGTAATTTACGGTGATCCCTGAAGTGTTGTGGTCACCGTAAACCAGGAGGTTTACACCGTAACAGATCTGACCTCTACCGTAAATTACGGTATTACCGTAATTTACGGTAAAACCTGGAGATCAATGTCTTGTTATGTTTGAGTCATCTCATTCTAACAAATCTGGTAATTTACTTTCCTATCATCCATAACATCAAATTTCTAGTGTTCTAATAATGTGATACATATTTACCAATAACATAACACTATCCATCATATTCCGGAGTATATGTATATATCATATTTTACTTGATTTATTGACCCGTTTGGCTCGTCTAAGGAAATCATCCTATATGACGACTACCAACGCGTACCAACCGAATTTGATATATCAATCAATATAACGACTTCGAGGCATAATTCACAACAACTCTTATTCAAAATTCACTTACATATTTAAATCATCCGATATAATAAATGTAACGGAACAAGTTACATACCTTAGCGCACGCCCTTCAATCGTGAGTCACCACCGGCTTGTCCACTCGACGTTCCGGTATCTTGTCCTATAGAGTTCAATGTTATCTTGTTTAGAACTCTTTGTAAACCATATTTCACATAATAGTTAAAACATCACAATTAGGCGTTTTAACTACAAAATTCTAATTTTCAGGTCTTCTTTGAGGCATTTCAACAAACACTTCATATGCAGAATTTTATACCTTTAGTAATCAACTTCTTAACTTGCTAATTTGCTAACTTGACAACAATAAAGCCCTCCTATAGTGTTTTAAGCATCATATCTTTCTGAAATCACTTTCAACAATCAAATTACACTAGAATAACCATCCTAAACCCTAGTGTTCATCTTCATCATGTAAAACCCATAACCCACCTTCAAGGTGTTCATGGAATTTCCTGAAATTGGACATGATTTCATATGTAGTTGTCTAGGTTTCACTTCTAGACACTACATCATCTCTAATCAAATCAAACAACACACATGCAACATCTAATCTTAGATTTTCCAAAATCATGAGAATTTCAAACAAAGGATTAACACGAATTTTTACATACCTTATGATCCTCTTGTGATGAGGATCGATAATCTAAACTCGGATTTCGTTTTGGATCAGAATTGCACCTTCAATTTGAGAGTTTTGTGAGATTATGGTTTTTGGAATGGGGGTGTCGCCCCCTGCTTCTTCCTGATCGACCAACACCTCAATTTGGGGTGTTTGGTTTATTTTTTTATTTGTTCATTTAATTAAGATTCAAATTAAACAACTATGGTCCCTCAACTTTGTTCAACATATAGTTTGGTAGCTTTTAATCAAGTTATAAGCTATTTCTTGACTAGTTAACTAACTAGGTTAAAATTCTTAGTTAGTAAACTCCCATTTATTTATGCTTTATAATTCCGATATAATGTCTTATATTTTCGGGGTGTTACAAGTCCACCCCTCTTAAAAAGGGTTTCGTCCCCGAAACCAAGGTACGTACCAAATAGTGTAGGATGAAGACGTCGCATCTCCTCTTCGGACTCCCATGTAGTGTCCGAACCTTTTCTATGCTCCCATTTAACCTTGACTTGTTCAATTTGCTTATTTCGTAAACGTTTGACCTTTCTGTCTAAAATTTCAACCGGTCTTACCGCATAATTTAGACTATTATCCACTTCGATATCATCGTAATGGATATAGGTCGTTTCGTCTGCTAGGCACTTTCTTAATTGAGATACGTGAAACGTGCCATGGATCCCACTCAGCTCCTCCGGTAGTTCAAGACGGTAAGCTACCTTGCCAACTCTTCCGATAATTTTAAATGGCCCGATGAACCTTGGGCTTAACTTCCCCTTCTTTCTAAATCTAATAACACCTTTCCATGGGGACACTTTTAGCATGACCATGTCACCGAATTGAAATTCAATTGGCATTTTCCTTTTATCAACATACGCCTTTTGCCTGTCTTGAGCCGCTTTCAAGTGTGCCCGAACTTTATCGATCTTTTCGTTCGTGGCTCGTACTATGTCTTGGTGGGCGAGTTCACGTGGACCCACTTCACCCCAACAAACTGGGGTTCGACACTTCCTACCGTAAAGCAGTTCGTATGGTGCCATTTTAATACTAGACTGGTAACTGTTGTTATACGAAAACTCGACTAACGGTAGGTGAACATCCCAACTGCCTCCAAAGTCGATTATACACGCCCGTAGCATGTCTCCCAATATTTGTATCGTTCTTTCACTTTGTCCATCCGTTTGAGGATGGTACGCAGTGCTAATGAACAATTTGGTCCCCATTTGTTCTTGGAAATCACGCCAGAAATTCGAAGTAAACCGGGTATCCCTATCCGACACGATGGACACCGGCACTCCATGACGTGCTATGATTTCATTGGTATAGACTTCTGACATCTTTTCTGACGTATAAGTCTCACGAATCGGAATGAAGTGAGCACTTTTCGTCAATCTATCCACCACTACCCATATGGCATCAAAACCACGATTTGTCTTAGGCAGCTTGGTTAACAGGTCCATTGTAATATGTTCCCATTTCCAAACCGGAATTTCTAACGGTTGGAGTTTACCGTATGGTTTCTGATGCTCCGCCTTGACTTGTAAACATGTCAAGCATTTTTCCACATATTTCGCCACGTCCCTCTTCATTCCGGGCCACCAATAATTTTGTTTCAAATCATTGTACATCTTGGTCGCACCCGGATGAATTGAATAACGGGATTTATGAGCTTCATCAAGTAGAAGCGCCTTTACTCCACAGGTATGTGGGACCCATATCCTTCCGGATCGATTCTTTAACCCGTGATTCCCATCCGACAAGTCTTTCAACTGACCAATTATTCTTTCCTTCTTCCAATTCTCTTCTTTTACTGCTTCTAATTGCGCCTCTCGAATACGTTCAAGTATACCCGAGGTTACCACTAGTTGCATCGATCGTACTCGTATCGGGACATAATCCGCTTTTCTGCTCAGAGCGTCCGCTACCACATTTGCCTTTCCGGGGTGATAATGTATCTCACAATCATAGTCTTTCACCGTTTCCAACCATCGCCTTTGTCGCATATTTAACTCCTTCTGATCAAAGAAGTATTTCAAGCTCTTGTGGTCGGTGAATATGGTGCATTTTACCCCATACAAGTAATGCCTCCATATTTTTAATGCAAATACCACCGCTGCCAGCTCGAGATAGTGCGTGGGGTATTTCTTCTCGTGTATCTTCAATTGTCTCGAGGCATTGGCTATTACCTTGCCCCGTTGCATCAACACGCAACCGAGCCCCAATAATGAAGCATCCGAATAAACCACCATGTCTTCGACTCCGTCCGGCAGTGTCAGTACCGGAGCTTGAGTTAGCCTTTCTTTTAGCGTCCGAAACGCTTTTTCTTGATCGACTCCCCAAACAAACTTTGCTTTCTTTTGGGTTAACTTTGTTAGCGGCGATGCAATCTTGGAGAAATCTTGAATGAATCTCCTATAATATCCAGCAAGCCCCAAAAAGCTTCTAATTTCAGAAGGGTTCTTCGGGGAATTCCATTTTGACACTGCTTCTATCTTTGACGGATCCACCAATACTCCGTCGGCATTTATGACATGACCTAAAAATTGAACCTCTCGTAACCAAAAGGCACATTTAGAGAATTTTGCATATAACTTATCTCGCCTAAGTGTCTCTAACACTTCTTGTAAATGATGTGCGTGTTCAGCTTCATTTTTCGAGTACACCAAGATATCATCGATAAACACGATGACCGACTTATCCAACATTGGCTTGCAAACCCGGTTCATGAGGTCCATGAAAGCAGCGGGTGCGTTTGTTAGCTCGAACGACATCACGAGGAATTCGTAATGTCCGTACCTTGTGCGGAAAGCCGTCTTCGGCACATCTTCTTCTTTGACCTTTAGTTGGTGATAACCCGATCTAAGGTCAATTTTGGAAAACCAATTCGCGCCTTGTAATTGGTCGAATAAATCATCTATCCTCGGGAGCGGGTACCGGTTCTTTACCGTGAGTTTGTTTAACTCTCGGTAATCAATACACATACGCATGCTCCCGTCTTTCTTTCTTACGAACAATACCGGTGCACCCCAAGGAGACACACTCGGCCTTATGAATCCCTTGTTAAGCAGGTCTTGGATTTGGGACATCAACTCTTGTAGTTCCGACGGCGCAAGTCGGTACGGGGCTTTTGCTACAGGTTTCGCGCCCGGAATCAATTCAATCCCGAACTCTACTTCCCGTTCAGGCGGTATCCCCGGTAAATCTTCCGGAAAAACATCTTCATAATCTCGTACTACCGGTACATCTCCAATCTTTAGTGATTCTTTCTCGGTCTCATTTGCATAAATTATGAATGCCTTGCATCCTCGCTTCATGAGCTTGTGAGCTTTCAACATCGAACATACTATGGGGTTGCCTCGTTTTTCGCCATAAATGGTGACGTGTTTTCCGCTTGGAGAGGTTAGTTTTATCTCTTTGCGAAAACACACGACCTTTGCATGGTATTGAGATAGCCAATCCATCCCCACGACTACTTGGAATTCTCCCATCGACATCGGGATTAGATTTATCAAATATTCTTCATCATCAATGCTCAGTTTACAATTTTCACATACATCACAAACAATAAAACTTTTGTTATTACCTATCTCTACTTCTAAAGGCACAGGTAATTTGGTTAAAACAAATGAAGATGTCGAATAAACCCATACGAAACAAAGGATTTATTCGCACCCGTATCAAATAACACGTATGCGGGAATTGAATTTACAGCAAATATACCTGAGACCACATCAGGTTCAATCTTCGCTTCTGCGGCAGTTAATTGGAAAGATCTTGCCTTTGCTTTCGGGGCTTCACCTTTCGATTCTTGCCCATCCTTCTTTCCAACCAGTTCCGGGCATTCCGACTTCTTGTGACCCGTTCGATAACAATTGTAACAAACCGTCACTTTCTCCGGACAAGACATAGCCATATGTCCCGTTTTCTTGCATATAGGACAAGGCTTATCCTTGTAACGGCATTCACCCTTATGATTTTTCCCACAAATTTTGCAACCTGGTGTACTACCTTTAGCATCTGATTGCTTTGCTGTTTCATTCGTTCTTGCTTTCTTGGTAGGGCTTGGATTCACATCTTGTGCCCTTCGTTCACCCCGTTCTATACTCTTTTTCAATTCAATCTCCCTTTCCCGAGCAGCATTGACAATCTCGGTAAGGGTCTCGTACTTTGAAGGGGTTATGAACTCTCTATACTCCGCGCTTAGCATGTTATGATAATAATAGACCTTTTGCTCTTCATTCGTTATCAAATCATCACAGAACTTCATTTTGTCCATAAACATCCCCGTGATCTTTTCTATGGATTCACCTTTGTGTCTGAGTTGCATGAATTCTTCCTTGATTTTATTTATGACCGCCTTGGGACTATGGTGTTTAAGGAACGGCGTCTTAAACTCCTCCCAAGTCATGGCCTTAGCCGCTTCACTTCCAATCTCCTTCTTTTTGTTATCCCACCAATCTTTCGCTTGACTCCTTAGTTGACCCGTACCATAGGCTACGTAGTCTTCTTCGTCACAATGGGTTCTCTCGAATACCCCTTCGATGTCACTTAGCCATCGTTGGCACACTATTGGGTTAACCTCCCCATTATATATTGGTGGTTTACAAGCCATGAATTCCTTGTATGAACAAGGCTTTCGTCCTCCACGCTTTTCCTTTGCTACATTTGAGTCATCTTCCAGCTTCTTGATTCTATCTTCTACTATTGATAAAACCGTGTTTTGAATTTTATCAATAAAGCCCGACAAACTGTTTTCAATCGCCTTTCCAACCTCTTCGGCAATTACTTCTCTCATTTGTTCGGTGACTCTTGGCACCGCATTATCATTGCCTCCTTCAGCCATCTCTATTTCTGAAATGTTTACATAGATTGTTAAACATTTCATTTATAATACATGCTTTACTTGTTTTGATTTGATCAAGTTCATAACTTGATTTAATCATTCTTGTTTCAATTCAATCAAGTTCGTAACTTGATTTAATCATTCTTGTTTCAATTCAATCAAGTTCGTAACTTGATTTAATCATTCTTGTTTCATGCATTTCTTGTTTTTTTTTTTTTTTTTGAGTGAGCTTACACACTCGTTTCATGCATATTGTTCATTTCTTATTCTTTACGTAGTACATAGTTTATTAACAAATAAGCTAGTTCTTACCGGACGATCGATCAAGCTTGAACCGAACACTTATTGACAACCATGAGCTCTGATTACCAACTGGTAACACCCTATAATTTATACCCTTGATTTTAGACAAAATATAGTTAAGTACATGACTTTGGTTTACATAGATTATATAATAACCATGACCTTAGTCGACAAATGACTAAGTTACAAAATTTGTGAACTGTTTAAAATGTGTTAACAACCCATACACAAAGACTACAAAAGATCTAAGACGTTGCGGAAGCTTCAAAATAGAGTGTTCGGTTCTTCATCTTATCACTTGATCGCCACCCGTAAGACTTGTCGATTTACCTCTGATAAAATCGATAAAACATTAGTTTTGATGTTATAGTATAATATAATCACAAAGTTGTACATCACATTTGAAATAATAAACACAAACAACTATTCTGGATCCACCGTAAATTACTGTATCACCGTAATTTACGGTGATCCCTGAAGTGTTGTGGTCACCGTAAACCAGGAGGTTTACACCGTAACAGATCTGACCTCTACCGTAAATTACGGTATTACCGTAATTTACGGTAAAACCTGGAGATCAATGTCTTGTTATGTTTGAGTCATCTCATTCTAACAAATCTGGTAATTTACTTTCCTATCATCCATAACATCAAATTTCTAGTGTTCTAATAATGTGATACATATTTACCAATAACATAACACTATCCATCATATTCCGGAGTATATGTATATATCATATTTTACTTGATTTATTGACCCGTTTGGCTCGTCTAAGGAAATCATCCTATATGACGACTACCAACGCGTACCAACCGAATTTGATATATCAATCAATATAACGACTTCGAGGCATAATTCACAACAACTCTTATTCAAAATTCACTTACATATTTAAATCATCCGATATAATAAATGTAACGGAACAAGTTACATACCTTAGCGCACGCCCTTCAATCGTGAGTCACCACCGGCCTGTCCACTCGACGTTCCGGTATCTTGTCCTATAGAGTTCAATGTTATCTTGTTTAGAACTCTTTGTAAACCATATTTCACATAATAGTTAAAACATCACAATTAGGCGTTTTAACTACAAAATTCTAATTTTCAGGTCTTCTTTGAGGCATTTCAACAAACACTTCATATGCAGAATTTTATACCTTTAGTAATCAACTTCTTAACTTGCTAATTTGCTAACTTGACAACAATAAAGCCCTCCTATAGTGTTTTAAGCATCATATCTTTCTGAAATCACTTTCAACAATCAAATTACACTAGAATAACCATCCTAAACCCTAGTGTTCATCTTCATCATGTAAAACCCATAACCCACCTTCAAGGTGTTCATGGAATTTCCTGAAATTGGACATGATTTCATATGTAGTTGTCTAGGTTTCACTTCTAGACACTACATCATCTCTAATCAAATCAAACAACACACATGCAACATCTAATCTTAGATTTTCCAAAATCATGAGAATTTCAAACAAAGGATTAACACGAATTTTTACATACCTTATGATCCTCTTGTGATGAAGATCGATAATCTAAACTCGGATTTCGTTTTGGATCAGAATTGCACCTTCAATTTGAGAGTTTTGTGAGATTATGGTTTTTGGAATGGGGGTGTCGCCCCCTGCTTCTTCCTGATCGACCAACACCTCAATTTGGGGTGTTTGGTTTATTTTTTTATTTGTTCATTTAATTAAGATTCAAATTAAACAACTATGGTCCCTCAACTTTGTTCAACATATAGTTTGGTAGCTTTTAATCAAGTTATAAGCTATTTCTAGACTAGTTAACTAACTATGTTAAAATTCTTAGTTAGTAAACTCCCATTTATTTATGCTTTATAATTCCGATATAATGTCTTATATTTTCGGGGTGTTACACATAAACTAGATTTGTTGTTCTTATTTGTAATTGTTATACGAATTTAATTAATAATTAGCTATTATAAAATTATGATCTAAGTTAACTGTTTATATATGACGAATAAAATAATGTTATATTAATTATGTCATAACTGGGTAAAAAAGAAATTAATAATATCAAAACAGGATTAAGTTACCGTTTCCTATTTTATAAAAACATGTATTTGTTTAGGGTTATGAAGAGATTTGAGCGAGAAAAAAAGTTGGTGATATAAAATATGATATTCTGATTTATATTCATTATTATATATTAACATTTTACGTAAGATCTTGTCTACAGTGACACCAACGTCTTGGTTTGTTATTGGTGTACAGCTAACACAACACAAGATACAACGTGAGGATGCATGACAAAGTACGTGAATGGTGGACAACTAAGGCAGCACAAACACATAAAGCCGAAGAGTGGTGTCGACAAAGTAAAACATGGGAAAGAAAAAACTAGAGAGATGAATCGTGTTGCTACCGGAAAGTATGGAATATAATTTTTTTCTGTTTCACCACCACCGGGTCTGAAATTGCTTCAGATACATCTTGCTACCCAACGGGCGGTATTCACCGGAATAACTTAACTGGAAAACAGTTGCGTCATTGCATGTCGTCCAAATCACCACCGTTGTCTTCGGTTCTAAAAAAAAGCACCACAATTGGCTGCGAAGATGACTCTGTCTCCGTTTCCACCACCTCTGATTTCAGATCTGAAACCGGGAAAACGTTGGTGACGAATACTAAAATGGTGATGGTGGCTGGAGTGTAGCCGCCTGAAATGACTTCGGTTAATGCCAGTAAACTAACGAATGTCCATGGAACGTTTCTCATGAGATGATTGTAACTAAGATTAATGGTTCAAAATCCAATAAAATCACCTAACACCGTCGCTATTTTTCCGGAGATAAAGTTCTAACTAATGGTAAAAACCGAAGGATTTTGGGCGCCGATAATGTCACCGGAATGGTATTAGTGATACGACCGGAAATAACTATGAAAAAGAGGAACTGGTGCTTTCAAGTGAGACAGATGGAGAGAATGGAGGATATGGGTTTGTAAATGGTTTTGAGGATTTGGACTTTGGAGTGGTATATTATGTAACACCTCGTGTTTCGAAAGTCAAAGTCAAAGTCAAGATTGAAGTCAAAGGAAGAAAAGATTGCTAATTGCGATCTGTCTCTCCTTGCTCAATTCCCATTTTGACTTCTTTGACTTGTAGTTAGTCTGTTTCATTTTCGCTTTAGTTGTATTATGTGGAGTATCTATTAATAATCGCATATTAATCGCTATTTATCGCATGTTTAATCGCTTTATCGCTATCGCAATCGCACTCGCAACTCGAATTACGCATTTTGGTTATTGTTATACGTGTGTGTGTGTGCCTTATGTGTTACTTGTGCATGTTTATTTATGTTATGTGTGGGGAATCAATCGAAACGTAATCGAACTCAATCGCAATCAAAATGGTATGATAATTGGTGGAAAAAAGATAGTGCGAGATATGAGTAGTTGGGATTAAAAGTAATTTGATAAGCAACTCCATCGCATCGCTCGCTCGAACCGCATCGCAACACGCTACACGCGAATCGAAACGGCAACACTCGTTGCGCCGAGCACTCGAACCAGGTGTCGGCCGGACAGATTGCCATCCGACCGGGCTGCCATCCGATCGAGGTGCCGTCCAACCGGGCTGCCACCCGGGCGAGATGCCATCCGACCGACCAGCCCTTTCCATTTTGGGAATCCTATAAATACCCCTTATCACTTTCATTCCTTCCACTTTTGGCAAGTGACGTCCGACCAGTGCTCCTACTCGCTTTTTCCTTCGATTTCTCGCAATTCCGGTAAGATCTCGTCCTAAATCTTGTACTTTCTTAATCTACACGCACTCCTACACCTTTCTATCTTTTGAATCTCAACTTTTAACCGTGAAATCATCAAGATTCAAGGTGTTCTAGGATGACGTCATCATGTGTTCTTGAAGAACTTCATGTTTTGGCCTCAATCCACCAAGAACAACTTAGATCTAACCGATTTCCACATAAACAAACAAAGATCTTTCATAGATCTAAACAAACTCACAATGAAGAGTAGTGAAAGATGGTTTCCAACCTTCTTTCAACTCTTTCACATTTAATGCACTCAAACCCGGTCTACTCATTCCTAGTGATGTATCAGTGCTAGATCCAAGACCCATCCGAGAGATAGTGATTTCGGGTTTGGACATGAACAACCGTCTCGGACCGTGCACCATCGGACTAGGGTGATTCCTGTTCGGTCAGGTCGTTGGGGACGAGATGGGGTTCCTATTGTTTAAACCAGTCACCACAACGTCTCGCTTAAGTTACAACACTTCAAGCAAGTTCAAGTAACAGCACGATCAAGTCAATGGGACGAGCGGTCATCCAACCGGACTACTGTTCGACCGGGTTGCCATCCTGATTCATTTAAAAACTTAAACAATTTTCAACATGTTCAGTAACAGGGTTGCCACCCGGTCGGATAGACATCCGACCGAGCGACCGCCCTGCTGAAGAGTTGTTCTCACTGACGAACCTCGCCACTCGAGTCGCCGTCCGATCGGACGACCGTCCGATCGACCGACCTGAAAGGTAGAGATACCTCAATGTTTTCAAAATGCTACAACGAAAACTTCAAAAGTTAAGCCATCATACACAAACACATCCTTCTCAAAGGAAGAAACAATCCACTCGAACAGTCATCCGACCGGACTGCTGTCCGACTGGACTGCTGTCCGACCGGACTACTCTCCGAACGGATTACCACTCACACGACTGGCCGTCCGATCGGATTACCATCCGATCGAACTGATGTCCGACTCACTTGTACCCGGCACCATTTTACGCGCCACTTATCGTTATGCTATCAATCTATTCAGGCTATCCCAACTCTCTAGCGCTCCCTTCAATCCATCAACCGCTGTGAGTATACTCGATCCCTTTTTTCTTTACGCACTTTTGGGTGTTACATACGTTACTTATACTAAATCACATCGAACACACTACGCAATACTTTAAAACGCTAACCGTTACCGCATGTTATACATGACTTAATGAATGCTTGTTTGTTATGTTTACACATGGAATGTTGTCTACCTGCCTTAGCAACGATAGTACTATTAGTTTGGACTCAGCACCCGTTCACTCGGGGGTTGTTAAGGACAATTACCTACATGGCTCACAGTGGTGAGAATGTTTCGCGAACTGCCTTGGGCAGTCAACCCGCAGTCATTGGTATCGATAGGTTCATGTCGATAACTAACATGCCTAATTTCACTCTGTGTACGTGCTGGTTATGCGTAACGCTTTCGAACTCTATATGCTATTATCAAACTTGTATGCTCACCTTTACACTATGTGTATTGACTTTTACTTTAACGTATGTGACAGGTGCTTAAGTTGTTTTTATGCTTAGCTTGATGTGAACTTGAGGCAAGGAAAGGTCTAGGATGCTCTCTGTGCTGTGATGAAATCTAAGCTAGGAAAAGAAGTCCTAGAAACCAATAAATAAACTATCTATGTATAAATCTGAGTTGTCGGAACAGAACTACTTGACTAGATTTGTCTGTAATAATTTGTTTGCCTTTTAAGACATGGTATGGGACATGTTACTTTAAATTAATCGGTAATGATAATTGTTATGGAAACTTCTGGACAATCTGTTTCGCTCAGTGCCATGCCCCGATGTTTCCGCCATCGGTTGGGGTGTGACAGATTGGTATCAGAGCCATAACTATAGGGAATTAGGCAAGACTCGACCTAGTCCGAGTCGATGTCTTAGAGACCTAGTCTATAGTTAGGAACCAACAGACCGACTTGTGTATATCCGTTAGGGATTATGTATGAGCTTACTGCTATTTCTCGCTATTCTCGCCTATGCTACACTATCACCGCACTCGAATTTTCAGATCATGAATGAGCGATTAAGTCGAGATTAGGTGTGAAAACCACAAACTCTCGACTAAATTGCTTGATCAACCAATATTTTTATATATGCACACGAGAAATTTCGTTGAAATAGGAGTGAAACACATACTTTGACAGATAGTTCTCCTTTATTTTATCAAAACAGGAACGAAGTTGTTAAGCCAGGGGTGAAACCCTAACCTTGACGACTTGTTCCGACTATTACTTGGTTTTACAGAACTCTCACCAAAGTGTCGACGGACTCCAACGACCTGAAGTCACGTTATGACCAACCGGATGCGTGCCAAACGCCCAAGAATCGAGGCAAAAAGCACAGTCCTGAAGGTCAAAATGTGTACAACAAGTCCTTGAGATTAGTCGAATCACTTTGGTAAGTCGATGTCTGAATAGCCGCAGACAATCCATCTTTCGACTTTTATGTGTTTCGATTCTGAGCCCGCAACTGCTGACTCTGATGATTCGTTGATTTTAGGTGTTTTTATGTGAATTTTCCTGTTTATATGTTTAAATTTTGGAGGCTTACTCGATTTTGCTTTCACTCCGATCGACACGCATGACTCGCGCTGCATTTCTATCTCAAAACGCTGACAAATCGCTAAATTGTGGACGACCTTATGCTATGATATACACTTATACTACACTACTCGATATACTAAACGCGATCGCTATATTCGAACACTCGCGAACTGTGAATGATAGGTTTCTGTATTTTGACTACCTCTTGTGCTTAAATGCTTCTGTGATTCTGTGATTTATGTGTTTCTGTGATTATGTGCCCTACGTGCTTATGTGCTTCTGTGTTATGTGAATCTGTGATTATGTACCTATGTGTTTATGGGATACATGTTACACTGTGTTCCTGAGCTTTAGTAAGTATTAGACGTGTGAGGTGAGATTCGATTATGATGTGTCTGAGACCTATGACGATGTCTGTTGCAGACAATGTCAACTGGACCATCATCTGGACCTCGTCACCCACGACTCTCGCGCCAAGAACAGAGGGATAAACGCCTTGCTGCCATCCTCGCGAAACAAGTGGCCAAGGTTGTGCCCCAGATCGTGAGTGAGATTTATGAGAATGTTAGCAAATCATCTGAGGAGTCTAGAACTGAAGCTCCTAAAGTTGCTACCAAGACTGCTTTCAGCTTCAAGCAGTTCAAGGCATGCGGTCCGAAGGAATTCACTGGAGAAGATGTCCCGACGGCTATGTTTCAATGGTTCGATTCCATCGAAGTCACTCTGCGCCAGAGTGGATGTCCGGAAAATCTCCGCACTCTAAACGCTACCGGCGTCTTCCAGTCCCGCGCATTAGACTGGTGGACGGCCGAGAGAAACAAACGCGGAAGACGAATTCTGTCCTCCCCATGAACGCCAAAAGCTGGAGGACGAATTCTGGAATATTAAGTAGAAAGAAGGTGTCAACGCTGCCCTGACTGCTCGCTTTAAGCAGCTCAGCAACATCTGTCCCGATTAAGTAAAGACGTCTGACATGGCGATCAAGAAGTACATCCGAGCCCTACCCGACTGTGTTGCGGATTTTGTGCATGCCGCGAAGATAGCAACGATCGAAGAAACTTACTTGCTTGCCACCGAAATCAACGACAAGCGGGTAAAAGCTGGTTTTTGGGATAAAACTCCAAAGAACCTGCATCAAGTCACCGCCGCACCAACTGCAGACACTGCCACCGCTCAATCGTCCAAGTCCTTACGCCGCAAGAAGAAGAACAACAACAGCAGCTCCAGCAACAAGAACTGTGCTGTCACCACCACTGCTGCTCTTCTTCAGGCTGCACCGGCCCAGCAGCAGCATCATCACCGTCCAGCACCAGTTACTTATGCACCGCCTGCAAAGCGTGCATATACAGGCCCCCACCCGGCTTGCCCAACATGCTCTTATCATCACCCGGTGGGTCTCGCCTGTCGCTTCTGTGCTCACTGCAACATGTACGGCCACTTCATCGCAAATTGCCGTACTGGTCCTCGTCAAGCGCCAGCTCAAGCCACTGCTCATCAAGCTCTGCTTCCAGCCCCGCAAGGCCAACAAGCGGCTCAGGCACCCGCGATCAACGCCAGAGTCTGCTTCGCATGTGGTGATCCCAACCATTTTGCGAACATGTGCCCGAACAGGGTTGTGAAACAAGAGCCCTAGCAGCAGCAGCAGCACCAACAGCAACAGCCTCAGCAACAGCAACAAGCCGCACGCGCCAGAACTTTCAACATCAATGTGCGCCAAGCCCAGACTGACAACAACGTGGTCAATGGTATGTTCCTTGTGAATGGTATTTATGCTTCATGTTTGTGTGATACTGGAGCCGATAATTGCTTTGTGTCGTTCGAATTCGAGAGGCTCCTTAGTCGTAAACGCTCCCATCTCCCCTCGACGTTCGATGTTGAAGTCGCCACTGGAAGAACTGTCACCGTTAATTCTGTTCTTCGTGATTGTACTCTTGAGCTCAACAATCACATCTTCCCAATCGATCTCATTCCGATGCAACTCGGAAGTTTTGACGTCATAGTAGGCATGGACTTTCTTCGCGAAAACCATGCTGAAGTTGTGTGCTTCGATAAGATGATTCGATTCTCGCTCGCGAATGGTGATTTATTGTGTGTCTATGGTGAAACTGTGTAACACCTCGAAAATTCATGTCCAGTGAAATAAAGACACGTGTCATGTTATGCAAACGTGTTATAAAAACGGATCCAGATAAAGATGTACGGTAGGATTTAAAAACGTCGACATGTTTATACCTCTGAGCGACCTATTAATAAATCCCTAACCAGTATATATTTAATCAACATCTGAATTATGTATATAAATCATGCTATCCTAAATAATAAATTGGTTACATCCTTAGACATGGATCCAATATGAATTTCTTGGTATTTCCGACATTAAAAACCTCCCACAAGAATACAAGTTGTGTAAGTGCATGGCTAGGCATGCTATGGCTGACTTCATGGTCCCCATACTGAGTAAAAAGCACAAGAGTCGGAGATGTCATAGTTGCATGGTCATAGCCTGAAAGAAAACAAATTTTTGCCCTCTGGCGAAGTCTTACGGACCGTAAAGGTCTAACCTTACGGTCCGTAAGGGAAACGGTTACGGACCGTAAGCTCAAAGCCTTACGGTCCGTAAGGGCTGCATTTGGGCGATTTTTGGACAACTGCCTGTAAAAACGGTTGCAACGCCTTATTTGAGTGGTATTCAAAAATCAAGGGCTCTATAGGTGGTTTTTAGCATCTTAGGGACACCTTGGATGATCTTGCAACACGTGTAGACTATTTTGGCATGATCTAATGCATTTGGGTTCACTATATAAGAGAACCAAGTTTGCTACATTTTGGTCTTTCACTTGCAACTTCTTTCAAGCTAGTCTCTGGAGCTCCCCTGATCAGCAACAAGTTTCCTAGTGGTCCCTAATCTTACTTAGGACATTTGTAAGTGTCCTTAACCCTTACTAATTCAGTTTAGCTTAGTTAATTAGCTAAAAGTCAAACCGTCGTAATTAAGGTTTGACTTCGAGATTAATTAAAATTGGTTCAGTCAAATCTCGAATTAAAATTACCTTTAAGTAGGTAATTATGTGGGTAATAAACCCTTAAAAGGGTACTCCCTGATTCCCACTCTAACTAGGTTAATTGTCGGGTCAAACTTGTTATTAAAAAGTCAATAGAATGCTTATTTTCAAATTAATGCATAAGTAGCAATGTAGAACCCATACAACCTGTTTTATCATTAATATAACTTGGTAATTAATGTAAGAACATGTCTAAACATGTTCAACCCGACAATTTTCAGCAGAGACCCGGTTCGGAACCGAAAGTCGCATAATTTGACTTTTGCTTTGACTTTTAGTTCTGACCCGTTTAAGAATGTTTTAGAAATGCCTTAGAGTTTTAATTGGACTAGGTTACATGCTAGTAAAACCCTCTGTGATTATACACCTTGGTTCATTAGTTATCCAATTAATATGCATGATTCCGTTAATTGCTTATATGTTGACTATTATGCCCTTTTCACCATAAAACGTGATTTTTAAAAATATAAAAGAGTAGAAACCTTAGTTACTAATTTATAAACTTGTACCCAAAATTTGACATCAGTTTGAGGTGTAGATTGAGAGTTATGGTCATTAACGTAGTTAGAAAGCTTTTTAGCGATTAAAAGGCATAATTAGCATATAGCCTATTTAAACCCACTTTTTGATATCAAACTTTTTACCCACTGATGTAATATAATATTTTGGGATTTTTGAAGATTTTTAATTAATTTTAGGCTGAGCATAACTTAGAGTTATAAGCTTGAGTCGGTAATTGTCGGTTTTGCCCTTTTGGGTTATAAAATGAGTTTTACATATCTTTTTACCCGAAACCTTTTGCTACTGATTTTATATGATAAATAAATTATTTTAAACCTTCTGGAATAATAAAAATATCAGCTTTCTATATAGAACCCGGAAATTGCTCCTAATCGCCTTTTTAAGCGTTTTTAACGCATAGTATGTACTAAAACTATTTTAAACATATAAGGGTTGATACCTACTGATATTTTAGGTAAATTATAATATTTTAACATTAAGCAAAAGTTGTTTAACTCAGATTTCAGTTTTTACCTTTTTGGCTTAAGTGAAATTACCAAAATGCCCTTTTGAAGCATAGTATGGTTATAATTAATAAGTTTCACAGATAGGCTATACCCTACTGTTATAACTTAGTAAATTAAGTATTTTTTTTACTGATTATATCATACCTGTAACTCAGATTATTGTTCAAACTCTTTTATAACCTTGTAAATGACCAAAATACCCCTATGGGGCATAGTTTGAGTTTAAATTCGTTTCGGGCATAATAAAAGATATCTTATTGATGTCACAACATATTTAAGGCATATTAACTTAGAAAACCTGTATATGGCTTTTATGGTCACCCGTTACGCATGCTTTGCGTTCGGTTCGGTTTATGTAACTAGTTTGCATAAATTGACCGAAACGGATCAACCTTATCATTTTTGTCTCAAAATCCAGAATGTGTTTAGTTTACCCATATTATACAAGTCTTCAAACTTGTCGGGTCTAAATCACATTCTATTCCGGTCTTCGCTTACACGCGCTTGAACCGTATCTTCCTTTCAAAACTAACCGGTCTAAGCTTAAGCTTAATTAAAGACCCGTTAGAAATCTAATAGGTTATTATAAACCTTTGTTCCACAGTAGGAGACCTAGAAAAAGCTACACACACTTGCTATATGTGATTTATACTTGCAAAGGTAAAATACTTTTAACTTATTTTCCCTATACGGGCTTCGGGTATGGTATATAAAATACCGCTTGGTCGGGCATTGAATCTTTAATCGATTAGAGGTTAAACCATTGATATGCTCCGTTTGGAAATGTATTGTTTGCTTAAAGCCTTTGGGGGGTTAATGACCATGTCCCGGATATCCTTGGCATCATCTTACGAGATGGCCACGACCAGAGCACGGGGTGTAGGCGTACACCCGTCAGTGCATAAATAAATTATGTGGTGTGTCTATTAATCTTTAACCCGGTCTACGGATCGGGCTACTGAACGCATAAGAAACATGTAATTCTTTTACAAGATTATATTCAAATAATTATCCCAAGTTATAAAAGATATTTTGTGCCACGTGCATTCAAATCAATTTTATTAAACTTTTCAAAATGAGTCAGTTAAATTGTATTTACTAGTGTAAACTGACGTATTTTCCCAAAAAGGTTAAGTGCATGTACTACTCGAACTGGGCTGGCTTTCTCCTAGCGTCCACAATAAGTCTCGCAAGCTTGGATGTCATAAAACTGTTGAACAATGTCTCCTTTTTGTTTTTGATCCGCCTGTGGATCTGTTTCAACTATTTGTGATACCTAATATTACAATTTATTAAAGTTGAAATGAATCTATCTTTTGCTTCCGCTGTGCATTTATATATTTGTGTTGTTTGACTATGATGATATCAACTACGTCACGATACTCCCCACTGGTAATACGTGGAAATATCGGGGTGTGACAGGTTGGTATCAGAGCCGACACTGAGTGAATTAAACACTAGACTTTTGTGTTTAATCTCAGTTACACAATTGCACATTCCTAAAATTTTCGAGTCTAGACAAAGAACATAGGACAAATCCTGATTTCATTTTATTTTGTCTTTTATATTATTTTGTTGTTATCATTGTTTATGTTGACAGGTCTAAATATGCCACCAAGATTCTTCAGAAGAAAGGGAAAGTCACCTGTAACGGGCCACGACCAGGAGGCCGGGCCTTCTCAAAGACGAACTTCGCCCGTCAACATACACACCAGTCCACAGGGAGACTGGAAGGCACACCTACAGCCAACGAGGCGGTCTGTCTCGTTAGCTTCGTCACCTTCTTACTTACACTCTTTTGGACCCCATTCAGAAAACGAACCTGAAAACCCACAGCCATCGTTTATCCCTCTCCATCGGCCCAACTCACGCCATTCCTTTGACAACCCGTCTCAAATCTTCCGAAGCTGGTTCAACCCGACAAACTACCTCGAGGAACCAGTGGGTGTTAACCCATTGGGACCTGAAGACCATTTTTCCAGAGATCACGCCATGGACATGGACGAGGATACCGACCCTACCGAACCTCCGACCGGTACCCCCACACATCCCATAGAAATTTCTGATGGGTCATCTTTTCACGGATCACCTTACCGTGGTCCAGATAGCTACCAAGCAAGATTCGACCAGTTTGAATGGTATTTCACTCCCTCTCACCATTCAACGCCTCAGCAGCAGCAGCAATTGGATCCTTCCAGGGACTCTCGGTTTGTGGCAGTTACCCCCCCCCCCACCACCACCTCAGCAGCAGCCTCCTGAGCCACCAAGGCGAAGGAGAACAAACGCACGAATGTCCGTGAAAGGAAGAGGAGTGCATATCAGCACGCCCCAACCATCGAGTGGCAACCACTATCCGCCGCTCTAAGAAGACCAGCAGTTTGGGGGACCTTCAAACCCCAACCCGGAAGTGAACTCTACACCTATCATGTCACCACCATTGGGCTTTAACAACCCAATTCCCACGTACGCTGGCCCAGCAACGTATAACCCTATCGAACAGCCGGCTCACACCAGTTTCAACTATGCGGAGATCGACCCATACCTGGCGGCGTGGAACTACAATGCTGTTAACCCCGAAGGACCTTACAGAGCTCCTTGTGGTGTTGGATACCCAGCTTATGGGTACCAACAACAGCCATCTCTTCGACCTCCACATCAGCCGCAGCCGCATGTACCACAGTTTTCCCCGCCTGAGCGGGAGGAAATTCTCCAAAGACTGGACCAGGTTGAACATGAAATTCATAGGGATCGCAGGGAACGACAAGGTTTCTTCAAGGGATTAGCAGGTTTAATAAAAGGAAAGAGCAAGAAGGACCATTGAATCCTTCAGATTGTTGGCTGTATTTCCTTGTTATCAATTGAGCCCCTGCGTGGGCCTGTTTTATGTCTTAACCCCTGCGTGGGTTTGTTTTGTTTGTTTGTTAAGCCCCTGCATGGGCAATTCTTTTGTTTGACCCCTGCGTGAGTATGTTCGTTTGGTTAAGCCCCTGCGTGGGCATGTTATTCTGTAGAAGTCCCGTTAGGGCAGACTCGTATGTTCTTTTAATGCATGTGGTGAAATGATTAAATTTAAATTTTATTATTATATTCATGAACAAAAATATGAAATAAATAATAACATTATTTTATCAGATCTATCATCATATTAAGAATGATAAAATCTAATGGGAGAAGACCTAGCCTTTGTGTCATTGTAAGAAAGGGCCAAGATGGTAGTTCCCCAATTAGATTCAGATCCTTATTAACATCTCAATTTAGGATTGTTCTGCGTTGAAAGTTAAAAAGAATCTTAAAAGGTAAAACCTAGCTTGCATGTCATAATAAGACCTGGCCAATATGGTAAAACCTGTTTAAAAAGATTCAAATCTCTGTTAACATCTACAAACATGTTAACATTCTTGGCTAATGTGATCCGCAAAATCACACATGCCGCCTTTACGTCAAATTAACCCAATCCTTTATTATTAATTAAACATCCAATGGAGATGTAATGCCTACGGGCTATAATTATTGTCATATAAGACAAAAGACAGTCGTAGTTTATAAACTCCCTGTCAAGAAAGGTAATGAACCTTGATTCAAACCTTAATAACTAGATCCTATAAGATCTTGACCTAAACTTAGAAATGTCCATATGACTAGGCCTATTGTGCCATTATTATTCTAGAACTAGGGGTTACTAATGAAAAGACCCAAATAAATTTTCTTAACAAATTAACCAATATGGTTCTTTAATTACCATGGTTAATAATGATGACAAACCTATTATAATTCCCTAAATGAATCATTGTCATCATTTTATGTAGCAATCCTACTACATGGCCGAGTCTGAGGAGGTCAACAGTCGGCCAAAGGAGAATCATGACGCCACCAGAATCAATATAACTGGTGCAGAACTCCAAACATTAATTGACAATGCTGTCACTAAAGCCATAGATAGGCAGTATAGTGAATCGAGTAGTACTCGAAGCAGGACCCAATCAGCACCCCATTCTAAGCCAAAAACACATTCTGAGGCTCATAGTAAGCCACCCTCTAAGCTAGATAAGCCTAAAAAGGATGATGACGATCATCACTCCTCGAACCAGCAAAGTGTCCCGTCAAAGAAGATCGATCTTAAACAGGAACCGCGTGGTAAGTCCTGTACATATAAATACTTCATCTCATGTAAACCCAGAGACTTTAATGGGTAGAAAGGGGCGGTCGACTGCATGACATGGTTGGATGAAATGGATACCGTGGTTGATATCAGCGGGTGCGCTGATAAGGATGTAGTTAAATTTGTATCTCAATCGTTCAAAGGTGAGGCCTTAGCCTGGTGGAGATCATTGATTCAAGCTACTGGGAAGATTCCATTATACAATATGACTTGGGAGCAGTTTATGACGTTGATCAAGGAAAACTACTGCCCTCAGCATGAGGTTGAAAAGATTGAGTCGGATTTTTTGTCATTGGTAATGAAAAATCTGGATTACCAAGCTTACCTTACGAGCTTTAATACAATGTCAAGGTTGGTTCCTTATCTTGTGACCCCGGAACCCAAAAGAATAGCTCGTTTCATTGGGGGTTTAGCCCCAGAGATTAAGGCAAGTGTAAAAGCCTCTCGTCCAACTACATTCAGGTCTGCAGATGATATAGCCTTGTCCCTCACACTGGACGCGGTCAGGCAGAGATCGCTGAGGAACACGAATGCTGAGAAAAGGAAGCTTGAAGATGACAATTCACGACGGGCAGACAAGAAGCACAGGGGAAACAATGACCACAAGAAGGGGTCTGGTTCTAAGAAGGATGGGCATCAATCTGGAGATAAGCCCAAGTGTAAGGTTTTTAAGAAGCACCATGTGGGATTTGCAAATCTTCAGAACATAAGACCCTAGAGTGCAAGAAGCTGAAAGACGCAACGTGCTACAGCTGCAAATGAAAAAGGGTACATTAAGTCCAATTGCCCAAAGATCACCAAGAAAACCGAGGATGGGAAAAAGACCAATGCTAGGGTCTTCAGGATGGATGCAAAGGAAGCTGTTTAGGACGACAACGTGATCACAGGTACCTTTCTCATAAATGATGTTTATGCTAGAGTGTTGTTTGATTCTGGAGCGGATAAGTCTTTTGTGGATAACAAGTTTTGTGAGTTGTTGAAATTGCCTGTAAAAGCCTTAAGTGTGAAGTATGAGGTGGAATTAGCTGATGGAACCAAAGAAACCGCCTCAACTGTGTTAGATGGATGTGTTATATCCATTAGGAATCACTCTTTTCCTTTATCCTTACTTCCCTTTAAGCTAGCCGGTTTTGATATAGTGATAGGTATGGATTGGTTATCACATAACCAAGCCCAGATCGTCTGCAATAAGAAGCAAGTGGTGATTAAGACCCCGTCTGGTGAGCCACTTGCTCAATCTGCCTGAGCAAGTGTCTATGCTCAAGGCCTCTAGGTGTTTGAAGAAGGGTTGTGTCATCTACATGGCACAAGTGACTATGGATGAGCTGAAGCCTAAGATTGAGGATATCCCCGTCATTTCTGAATACCCTGAAGTTTTCCCTGAAGAACTACCTGGTTTACCACCAGATAGACAAGTAGAATTCAGAATCGACATCATCCCGGGAGCAGCGCCTGTTGCTAGAGCACCTTATAGGTTGGCACCAACAGAGATGAAGGAGTTGAGGACGCAGTTAGATGATCTGCTAGCCAAAGGTTTCATTAGACCTAGTTCGTCTCCTTGGGGAGCGCCGATCTTGTTTGTCAAGAAGAAGGATGGATCGATGCGTCTGTGCATCGATTACCATGAGCTTAATAAGGTCACTATCAAGAATAGGTATCCTTTGCCCAGGATCGACGATCTGTTCGATCAATTACAAGGGGCAAGCTACTTTTCTAAGATCTATTTAAGGTCAGGCTATCATCAATTGAAGGTTAAAGATGAAGATGTACACAAGACTGCATTTAGGACCCGTTATGGTAATTACGAGTTCCTAGTGATGCCTTTTGGGCTCACTAATGCACCTGCCGCATTCATGGATCTCATGAATCGCGTCTGCAAGCCTTACTTGGATAAATTCGTCATCGTCTTCATCGACGACATTCTCATCTACTCAAAGAACCAAGCTGACCATGAAAAACACCTTCGCTGTATTCTTAAACTTTTACACCATGAGAAACTCTACGCCAAGTTTTCGAAGTGTGAATTTTGGCTTCGAGAAGTCCAATTCCTTGGACATGTGGTTAGTGAGCATGGTATCCAAGTGGATCCCGCTAAGGTGGAAGCAGTTATAAACTGGCAAGAGCCGAAGACGCCCACTGAGATTCGCAGCTTTCTAGGTCTAGCCGGATACTACAGGCGATTTATTGAAAACTTCTCAAGAATTGCAGCACCTCTGACTCTACTCACTCACAAGAATAGCAAGTTTTATTGGGGGCCTAAGCAGCAAGAATCCTTCGATATTTTGAAGCAGAAGTTGAGCAATGCACCTGTGCTAACATTGCCTGATGGAATCGATGAGTTTATAGTATATTGTGACGCATCACACACTGGAATGGGCTGTGTGCTTATGCAGAAAGGCAAAGTCATTGCCTATGCTTCACGACAGTTAAAGGTGCACGAGAAGAACTACACCACCCATGACTTGGAGCTGGGTGTCGTTGTATTTGCACTAAAACTATGGAGGCATTACTTGTATGGAACCAAGTGTGTGATCTACTCGGATCACACAAGCCTTCAACACTTGTTCAATCAGAAGGACTTGAACATGAGGCAGCGACGCTGGATGGAAACTTTAAATGATTATGACTGTGAGATAAGATACCATCCAGGCAAGGCAAATGTGGTTGCTGATGCCTTAAGCAGGAAGGAAAGAGTGAAGCCTATAAGAATCAATGCCAAGAGCATTGAAATAAAGAATAGTTTGAACGAAAGGTTGTTAGCTGCACAGAAGGAAGTTGTGTTGGAAGCTAACTATCCTGATGAAAAGCTAGGAGTAACTGAGGAGCAGTTATCCTATGACAAGGACGGAATCCTGAGGTTGAATGGACGTATATGGGTTCCAGTTTATGGAGGACTTCGAGATGTTATCCTTCAGGAAGCCCACAATTCTAAATATTCCGTTCATCCTGGAGCTGATAAGATGTACCAGGATCTAAAGGCAAACTATTGGTGGATAGGCTTGAAAAAGTCTGTAGCTGCCTATGTAGCTAAATGTTTGACGTGTGCGCAAGTCAAAGCTGAACATCAGAAGCCGTCAGGTTTGCTACAACAGCCTGAACTTCCCACATGGAAGTGGGAAATGGTGACAATGGATTTCATCACCAAGTTGCCAAAGACAAGGAAGGGAAATGATACTATATGGGTGATAGTAGATAGACTGACTAAGTCGGCACATTTCCTACCCATTAAGGAGACTTATAGCTCTGATATGTTGGCCCAATTGTACGTAGATAAGAATGTATCTCTGCATGGCGTACCAGTGTCAATTATCTCTGACAGAGATACCAGATACACATCACATTTTTGGAAAAGTTTCCAACAGCCTTTGGGCACGCGCTTAAATTTTAGTACAGCTTACCACCCACAGACGGATGGGCAGATTGAGCGTACCATCCAAACTTTGGAAGACATGCTTCGTGCATGTGTGATTGACTTAGGTGGTAGTTGGGATAACCACCTGCCATTGATCGAGTTCTCCTATAACAATAGCTATCATACGAGCATTAAGGCTGCGGCTTTTGAGGCATTATATGGTAGAAAATGCAGAACGCCTGTTTGTTGGGCGGAAGTAGGAGAAGTTCAATTATTAGGACCTGATTTAGTCTTTGAAACGACGGACAAGATTGTCCAGATTCATGACCGCTTGAAAGCTGCCAGGGATAGGCAGAAAAGTTATGCTAATAAAAGGCGAAAACCTCTAAAGTTTGAGGTTGGTGAAAAGGTTTTGCTAAAGGTATCACCCTGGAAGGGAGTAATACAATTTGGTAAGAAAGGTAAGTTAAGCCCAAGGTATGTAGGACCATTCGAGATCATCGAATGTGTCGGGTCAGTGGCTTACAAGTTAAACTTACCTGAAGAGCTCAATGGTATTCACAACGTATTCCACGTCTGCAATCTGAAGAAATGCCTAGCTGATGAATAGCTAGTCATACCACATACAGATGTGCATATAGATGAGAGCTTAAAATTTGTGGAAAAACCTTTGTCGATTGAGGATCGACGGGTTAAGAAGCTTCGGAGGAAGCATGTACCTATCGTAAAGGTCAAATGGGATGCCCGCAGAGGTCCCGAATATACTTGGGAGGTAGAGTCTACCATGAAGGAAAAATACCCTCATTTGTTCCAATAAATCTCGAGGTCGAGATTTCTTTTAAGGGGGTGAGGATGTAACACCTCGAAAATTCATGTCCAGTGAAATAAAGACACGTGTCATGTTATGCAAACGTGTTATAAAAACGGATCCAGATAAAGATGTACGGTAGGATTTAAAAACATCGACATGTTAATTTATACCTCTGAGCGACCTATTAATAAATCCCTAACCAGGATATATTTAATCAACATCTGAATTATGTATATAAATCATGCTATCCTAAATAATAAATTGGTTACAACCTTAGACATGGATCCAATATGAATTTCTTCATATTTCCGGCATTAAAAACCTCCCACAAGAATACAAGTTGTGTAAGTGCATGGCTAGGCATGCAATGGCTGACTTCATGGTCCCCATACTGATTAAAAAGCACAAGAGTCGGAGATGTCATAGTTGCATGGTCACAGCCTGAAAGAAAACAATTTTTTGTCCTCTGGCGAAGTCTTACGAACCGTAAAGGTCTAACCTTACGGTCCGTAAGGGCTGCATCTGGGCGATTTTTGGACAGCTGCCTGTTAAAACGATTGCACCGCCTTATTTGAGTGGTATTCGAAAATTAGGGGCTCTATAGGGGGTTTTTAGCATCTTAGGGACACCTGGGATGATCTTGCAACACATGTAGACTATTTTGGCATGATCTAATGCATTTGGGTTCACTATATAAGAGAACCAAGTTTGTTACATTTTGGTCTTTCACTTGCAACTTCTTTCAAGCTAGTCTCTGGAGCTCCCCTGATCAGCAACAAGTTTCCTAGTGGTCCCTAATCATACTTAGGACATTTGTAAGTGTCCTTAACCCTTCCTAATTCAGTTTAGCTTAGTTAATTAGCTAAAAGTCAAACCGTCGTAATAAAGGTTTGACTTCGAGATTAATTAAAATTGGTTCAGTCAAATCTCGAATTAAAAGTACCTTTAAGTAGGTAATTATGTGGGTAATAAACCCTTAAAAGGGTACTCCCTGATTCCCACTCTAACTAGGTCAATTGTCGGGTCAAACTTGTTATTAAAAAGTCAACAGAATGCTTATTTTCAAATTAATGCATAAGTAGCAATGTAGAACCCATACAACCTGTTTTATCATTAATATAACTTGGTAATTAATGTAAGAACATGTCTAAACATGTTCAACCCGACAATTTTCAGTAGAGACCCGGTTCGGAACCGAAAGTCGCATAATTTGACTTTTGCTTTGACTTTCAGTTCTGACCCGTTTAAGCATGTTTTAGAAATGCCTTAGAGCTTTAATTAGACTAGGTTATATGCTAGTATAACCCTCTGTGATTATACACCTTGGTTCATTAGTTATCCAATTAATATGCATGATTCCGTTAATTGCTTATATGTTGACTATTATGCCCTTTTCACCATAAAACGTGATTTTTAAAAATATAAAAGAGTAGAAACCTTAGTTACTGATTATAAACTTGTACACAAAATTTGACATCAGTTTGAGGTGTAGATTGAGAGTTATGCTCATTAACGTAGTTAGAAAGCTTTTTAGCGATTAAAAGGCATAATTAGCATATAGCCTATTTAAACCCACTTTTTGATATCAAACTTTTTACCCACTAATGTAATATAATATCTTGGGATTTTTGAAGATTTTTAATTAATTTTAGGCTGAGCATAACTTAGAGTTATAAGCTTGAGTCGGTAATTGTCGGTTTTGCCCTTTTGGGCTATAAAATGAGTTTTACATATCTTTTTGACCCCAAACCTTTTGCTACTGATTTTATATGATAAATAAATTATTTTAAACCTTCTGGAATAATAAAAATATCAGCTTTCTATATAGAACCCGGAAATGGCTCCTAATCGCCTTTTTAAGCGTTTTTAACGCATAGTATGTACTAAAACTATTTTAAACATATAAGGGTTGATACCTACTGATATTTTAGGTAAATTATAATATTTTAACAGTAAGCAAAAGTTGTTTAACTCAGATTTCAGTTTTTACCTTTTTGGCTTAAGTGAAATTACCAAAATGCCCTTTTGAAGCATAGTATGGTTATAATTAATAAGTTTCACATATAGGCTATACCCTACTGTTATAACTTAGTAAATTAAGTATTTTTTTACTGATTATATAAGACCTGTAACTCAGATTATTGTTCAAACTCTTTTATAACCTTGTAAATGACCAAAATACCCCTACGGGGCATAGTTTGAGTTTAAATTCGTTTCGGGGCATAATAAAAGATATCTTACTGATGTCACAATATATTTAAGGCATATTAACTTAGGAAACCTGTATATGGCTCTTATGGTCACCCGTTACGCATGCTTCGCGTTCGGTTCGGTTTATGTAACTAGTTTGCATAAATTGACCGAAACGGGTCAACCTTATCATTTTTGTCTCAAAATCCAGAATGTGTTTAGTTTACCCATATTATACAAGTCTTCAAACTTGTCGGGTCTAAATCACATTCTATTCCTGTCTTCGCTTACACGCGCTTGAACCATATCTTCCTTTGAAAACTAACCGGTCTAAGCTTAAGCTTAATTAAAGACCCGTTAGAAATCTAATAGGTTATTATAAACCTTTGTTCCAGAGTAGGAGACCCAGTAAAAGCTACACGCACTTGCTATTTGTGATATCCTTGGCATCATTTTACGAGATGGCCACGACCTGAGCACGGGGTGTAGGCGTACACCCGTCAGTGCATAAATAAATTATGTGGTGTGTCTATTAATCTTTAACCCGGTCTACGGATCGGGCTACTGAACGCATAAGAAACATGTAGTTCTTTTACAAGATTATATTCAAATAATTATCCCAAGTTATAAAAGATATTTTATGCCATGTGCATTCAAATCAATTTTATTAAACTTTTCAAAATGAGTCAGTTAAATTGTATTTACCAGTGTAAACTGACGTATTTTCCCAAAAAGGTTAAGTGCAGGTACTACTCGACATAGGCTGGCTTTCTCCTAGTGTCCACAATAAGTCTCGCAAGCTTAGATGTCATAAAACTGTTGAACAATGTCTCCTTTTTGTTTTTGATCCGCCTGTGGATCTGTTTCAACTATTTGTTATACATAATATTACAATTTATTAAAGTTGAAATGAATCTATCTTTTGCTTCCGCTGTGCATTTATATATTTGTGTTGTTTGACTATGATGATATCAACTACGTCACGATACTCCCCACCGGGCCCACCAGTAATACGTGGAAATATCGGGGTGTGACAAACTGCCTCGAAAGGTCTCAAACTCATGTCATGTGTCCATGCTAGAAAGTATCTCTGCAAGGAAAACTGAGCTTTCTTGGCTAACATTATAGTAGCGGAGAAGGAAAAGAAAGGGAGTCCTGATGTAAACGATGTTCCTGTGGTTTGAGAATTTCCTAACATTTTTCCTGAGGATCTTCCCAGATTACCTCCAAGTCGTGATATCGACTTTCGTGTCGACCTCATTTCTGGAGCCAATCCTGTTGCCAAAGCTCCTTACCGACTCGCACCGTCCGAAATGCGTGAACTCTCGAACCAACTCCAGGAATTACTCGAGAAAGGCTTCATTCGCCTGAGCACCTCTCCTTGGGGCGCGCCAGTCCTTTTCGTTAAAAAGAAGGATGGGTCGTTCAGGATGTGTATCGACTATCGGGAATTGAATAAGTTAACTATCAAGAACCGCTACCCTCTGCCTCGCATTGACGATTTGTTTGATCAGCTACAAGGTGCTACGTGTTTCTTGAAGATCGATCTACGCTCAGGCTATCACCAACTACGCATTTATGAGGATGATATACCCAAAACCGCGTTTCGCACTCGTTATGGCCATTATGAATTTGTTGTTATGCCTTTTGGTTTAACCAACGCACCCGCGGTTTTCATGGATCTGATGAATCACGTGTGTAAACCATATCTCGACCGTTTTGTCATCGTGTTCATCGACGATGTCTTGATCTATTCCAAGTCGAAAGCCGAACACGCGCAGCATCAACGTTTGGTTCTCGAGCTACTCCAGGGGAATCGACTCTATACCAAGTTCTCCAAGTGTGAATTCTGGTTAGAAGAGGTTCAGTTCCTGGGTCACATCATAAATAGTCAAGGTATCCACGTCGATCCGGCGAAGATCGAAGCAGTTAAGAGTTGGATTACACCTAAGAACCCGTCTGAAGTCCGTTCTTTTCTCGAACTAGCGGGCTATTATCGACGATTTATCAAGGGATTCTCAAAGATCGCTGTGCCGCTTACCGCTCTCACGCATAAAGACAAGCCTTTTGTTTGGGGAACTGAACAAGAGTTTGCTTTCCAAACCCTCAAGCACATGCTTTGCAATGCTCCTGTTCTCACATTGCCTGACGGAAACGACGATTTCATTGTCTATTGTGATACTTCCAACCTTGGTCTTGGTTGTGTTCTTATGCAGCGGGACAAGGTTATAGCTTTCACATCTCGTCAGCTCAAAATCCACGAGAAGAACTATACAACACATGATCTCGAGCTAGGCGCAGTTGTTTTTGTGTTAAAGATTTGGTGATACTACCTGTATGGTACAAAGTGTACGATCTTCACCGATCACAGGAGCCTACAACATATCTTTGATCAGAAAGAACTTAATATGCGTCAACGCCGATGGGTAGAACTTCTCAACGATTACGACTGTGAGATTCGTTATCACCCAGGCAAAGCAAATGTTGTTGACGACGCTCTCAGCAGACAGAGTTATTTGCTCAGCATTCGCAATGTCCAAGCCCAATACGATCTCGAAGCTCTCATCCGCGAAGCCCAACATGCTTATTTTGACGAACGCACTCTGAAGAAGGAACGAATCTATCACGATGGATCCCAGCTTGTGAATAAGCCGAATGGGATATTCCATTATCTGGATCGAATTTGGATCCCTAAACGGACTGATTTGCGAAAGATATTGATGGACAAAGCCCATAAATCCCGGTATTCTATTCATCCCGGTGCTGACAAAATGTACCAGGATCTTCGCTACAAGTACTGGTGGCCTGGCATGAAAAGGGATATTGCTCTCTACGTTGGAAAGTTCCTGACTTGTGCAAGAGTCAAGGCTGAACACAAAAGACCCTCTGGCTTACTCGAACAACCGCCTATCCCTATGTGGAAGTGGAAGAGTATAGCTATGGATTTCATAACAAAGCTTCCGCACACGTCATCAGGTCACGACAGCATCTGAGTTATTGTTGACCGTTTGACCAAATCAGCTCACTTTTTGCCAATACGGGAAGACTACAAGGTAGAACGATTAGCCCGAATCTACACCAATGAGATCATTTGTAATCATGGGACGCCTCGCGACATCATCTCTGACCGTGAAGCTCGGTTTACCTCGCGACAGTGGGAAACGTTTCAAACGGCTCTCGGTACTACGCTTAACTTAAGTACCGCATTCCACCCTCAAACCGAAAGTCAGACTGAAAGAACGGTCCGCACTCTTGAAGACATGCTCTGTTCGTGTGTCATAGATTTCGGTGGTAATTGGGATGCTTACCTGCCGTTAGTCGAATTCTCGTATTACAACAGTTATCATTCCAGCATTCAAATGGCACCATTCGAGGCTTTATACGGAAGAAAATGTCGATCGCCTATTGTGTGGCACGAGATCGGTCACTCGCAATTAACCGGTCCTGAGCTATTGCAAGAAACGACTGACAAAAGTCCTCCAAATTCGACTTGTTGAAAGCTCGAAGTCGACATAAAAGTTACGCCGATAGATGACGCAAGCCCCTTGAATTTGACGTTGGCGACTACGTACTCCTAAAGGTATCACCTTGGATGGGTGTGGTCAAATTCGGCAAGAAAGGGAAACTAGCGCCTCGATATGTTGGACCTTTCAAGATTCTGGAAAGGATCGGAAAAGTCGCTTACAGACTCGAACTACCAGAAGAGCTTAGTAATGTCCACCCGACTTTCCATGTGTCAAACCTCTGCAAGTGCCTGGCTGAGCATGATTTAATTGTACCCCTCGATGACCTCCAAGTAAATCAAACACTACACTTCGTAGAGAAGCCTGTCAAAATCATGGACCGCCAAACCAAGCAGCTCAGACGCTCGCGCATTCCTATTGTGAAAGTCCGAAGGGAAGGCAAACATGGCGCAGAGTTTACTTGGGAACTCGAAAGCAACATGAAGGCGAAGTACCCGCAGTTGTTTGTTACGGCTTCGGCCTAATTTCAGGACGAAATTCCCTCAACTAGGGGAGGCTGTAACACCCCGTGTTTCGAAAGTCAAAGTCAAAGGAAGAAAAGATTGCTAATTGTGATCTGTCTCTCCTTGCTCAATTCCTTTTTTGACTTCTTTGACTTGTAGTTAGTCTGTTTCATTTTCGCTTTAGTTGTATTATGTGGAGTATCTATTAATAATCGCATATTAATCGCTATTTATCGCATGTTTAATCGCTTTATCGCTATCGCAATCGCACTCGCAACTCGAATTACGCATTTTGGTTATTGTTATACGTGTGTGTGTGCCTTATGTGTTACTTGTGCATGTTTATTTATGTTATGTATGGAGAATCAATCAAAACGCAATCGAACTCAATCGCAATTAAAATGGTATGATAATTGGTGGAAAAGAGATAGTGCGAGATATGAGTAGTTGGGATTAAAAGTAATTTGATAAGCAACTCCATCACATCGCTCGCTCGAACCGCATTGCAACACGTTACACGCGAATCAAAACGGCAAAACTCGTCGCGCCGAGCACTCGCACCAGGTGCCGGCCAGACGGATTGACATCCGACCGGGCTGCCATTTGATCGAGGTGCCGACCGACCGGGCTGCCACCTGGGCGAGATGCCATCCGACCGACCAGCCCTTTCCATTTTGGGAATCCTATAAATACCCCTTGTCTCTTTCATTCCTTCCACTTTTGGCAAGTGACGTCCGACCAGTGCTCCTACTCGCTTTTTCCTTCGATTTCTCGCAATTCCGGTAAGATCTCGTACTAAATCTTGTACTTTCTTAATCTACATGCACTCCTACACATTTCTATCTTTTGAATCTCAACTTTTAACCGTGAAATCATCAAGATTCAAGGTGTTATAGGATGACGTCATCATGTGTTCTTGAAGAAATTCATGTTTTGGCCTCAATCCACCAAGAACAACTTAGATCTAACCAATTTCCACATAAATAAACAAAGATCTTTCATAGATCTAAACACTCTCACAATGAAGAGTAGTGAAAGATGGTTTTCCAACCTTCTTTCAACTCTTTCACACTCAATGCACTCAAACCCGGTGGGAATCAGAACTATTACTGAACGTCTACTCATTCTTAGTGATGTATCAGTGCTAGATCCAAGACCCATCCGAGAGATAGTGATTTCGGGTTTGGACATGAACAACCGTCTCGGACCGTGCACCGTCGGACTAGGGTGATTCCTGTTCGGTCAGGTCATTGGGGACGAGATGGGGTTCCTATTATTTAAACCAGTCACCACAACGTCTCGTTCAAGTTACAACACTTCAAGCAAGTTAAAGTAACAAAACGATCAAGTCGTTGGGACGAGCTGTCATCCGACCGGACTGCTGTCCGACCGGGTTGCCATCCGCTCGACCCACCATCCGAACGGGTTGCATTTTGATTCATTTAAAAACTTAAACAATTTTCAACATGTTCATTAACAGGGTTGCCACCCGGTCGGATGGACATCCGACCGAGCGACCGCCCTGTTGAGGATTTGTTCTCATTAAGGAACCTCGCCACTCGAGTCACCGTCCGATCGGACGACCGTCCTATCGACCGACCTGAAAGGTAGAGATACCTCACTATTTTCAAAATGCTACAACGAAAACTTCAAAAGTCAAGCCATCATACACAAACACATCCTTCTCAAAGGAAGTAACAATCCACTCGAACAGTCATCCGACCGGACTGTTGTACGACCGGACTACTGTTCGAACGGATTACCACTCGCACGACTGGCTGTCCGATTGGATTACCATCCGATCGAACTGCTGTCCGACTCACTTGTACCCGACACCGTTTTACGCGTCACTTATCGTTATGCTATCAATCTATTCAGGCTAACCCTACTCTCTAGCGCTCCCTTCAATCCATCAACCGCTGTGAGTATACTCGATCGCTTTTTGCTTTACGCACTTTTGGGTGTTATATACGTTACTTATACTAAATCACATCGAACACACTACGCAATACTTTAAAACGCTAACCGTTACCGCATGTTATACGTGACTTAATAAATGCTTATTTGTTATGTTTACATGGAATGCTGTCTACTTGCCTTAGCAACGATAGTACTATTAGTTTGGACTCAGCACCCGTTCACTCGGGGGTTGTTAAGGACAATTACCTATATGGCTCACAGTGGTGAGAATGTATCGCGAACTGCCTTGGGCAGTCAACCCGCAGTCATTGGTATCAATAGGTTCATGTCGATAACTAACATGACTCATTTCACTCTGTGTACGTGCTGGTTATGCGTAACGCTTTCGAACTCTATATGCTATTATCAAACTTGTATGATCACCTTTACACTATGTGTATTGACTTTTACTTTAACGTATGTGACAGGAGCTTAAGTTGTTTTTATGCTTAGCTTGCTGTGAACTTGAGGCAAGGAAAGGTCTAGGATGCTCTCTGTGCGGTGATGAAATCGAAGCTAGGAAAAGAGGTCCTAGAAACCAATAAATAAACTATCTATGTACAAATCTGAGTTGTCAGAACAGAACTACTTGACTAGATTTGTCTGTAATAATTAGTTTGCCTTTTAAGACATGGTATGGGACATGTTACTTTAAATTAATCGGTAATGATAATTGTTATGGAAACTTCTGGAAAATCTGTTTCGCTCAGTGCCATGCCCCGATGTTTCCGCCATCGGTTGGAGTGTGACATATTAATTCTGTGGTTTTTTTAGAAAATAACCTCAAAAGATAACAAAAATTTAAAGCTAGTTAACTGTTGCTTGGAATCCGACCACTCATAAAACTACAATTTACGATTTTCTATTAATTATACCACTTATATTTGTCCATTACCGATAAATGTGTTAGTTCAAAATTAAACGGGTGAAGTATAATGAATTCTTTTTGTGACGAAACATACCGAAAACGTGCCAACAACTTTCATAGCGATATAGAGTACCTTTTTTATATCGTAAGCTATAACGAGTGTCAATCTTAATCTAAAAATGTGCGCCTGAGACACGTCTAGGCGTGAGGCGCATTGAACCTCAACGCCTTATGTAGCTTGAGGCTCTGGTTGTACAGAAAGCGCAGCTGAGGCGTGCTTTTTTTGCTAAAAATTCCACTCTGATTCGCGCGCCTCATGTACATGACACATTTTTGTGCAACAGATTGTTGTAAATCATGTTTTTTAGGTTGTACATGTATGTAATTTCAATATTAAAACACATATACAACTTATTTGTGTCTAAATATAAGGTAAATGATCCTAAAAAACTCTATAATATATAAAACTTATATAATCGTCTTGTGCCTCACATACGAAAAAGCCCGCGCCTCGGTTTTAGAACTTGTCGCTTTTGTGCGTTTCACCCTTTTTAAAACCAAGGTGTCAATACCATACCGGTACCGTCACGAACCATACTGATATCGCCCAAACAATACCGGTACCACTCCGATTCCAACTGAATAAAAGATCCACTTCTATTGTTTTCCATCGATTTGAAACACGTGTTGATATCCTTTAAGACATATCATGATTTTTTGGGTTTTGTCTTTCATTTCCTATTACTAATGTCAGTGTTGTACCGATACCATAATAAACTGAACTGATACCAATCGAATTCCCGTGCAACGCGTAGAGGAATTCAACTAGTTTATTATAATAGGAGATTGTTGTTGTTGATGATTGTCTTTTTTAATAGTTTAGGCTTTGATAATGTAAGTATCGTTTTTTTACTAAGCTTCCACGAGTCAATACAATAGCCAATTCGGCACTCATTTCTATGGGAAATTTACGAAAATGTCATTTGACCAACGTTCTTTACGAAAATGTCACGTTCATGCATTCGTGGACGGACTCCTCCACATGGGAGGAGTCTGTGTGTAACAACTCTCATCAAATTTATTATTTCTTATTTTAATATGTCCAATAGGAAACCCTAATTGAGACCCCCAAGTAATATTGCATGGCCCCTAAAATTTTCAGAACAGTTGGAATCAGGATCAGGGCCCCTAAAACTTAGGGGGGTATCCCCTAATTGACGATTATCCTCATAATTCGTTGTAGGAAGCGAAATTCGTCAATCTGCTGACTCACCCAGACTATAAACACACAAGGCTACCCTACCCTAAAAAGGGCGCCGTCGCGCCACGCGACAGCCTATCGCGCCACGCGACATGGCCGGTTTTTCAGTATAAGTATCAGGGGTTTGGCACTGTTGGTTCGACGTTCAAACTCGTTTTATACACTGAGTTATTCACTTCTTCGTTCAAAAACACACAATAGCATGAAACTCTGCTACGATAACAGGGTAATAACTCGATCACTGCTACGATACAATGTCCGATTGATTGAAACCAATCCGATGGATGTTTAAGTGCTGCCCGAATCCGGGCTAACTTTGTCATTCGTCATGAGGGTTTTGATTTCGCGAGCTTATCGTAAATGTTGTATTAAGTTACTGACCTGGTTTCGTGGGCATTGTTGTCTAAATTAGGTTATCAGGCTTATCAGTAGGCTAAACTCTGCCCAACTAAATTTGCAGTGTGAGTCATTCTCTTTTTATTAACAATGTTTTACAATACTCCAATCATTTTCAAAAGTTATAATTACAGGGATTAAGTCGTGGTTATCTTAAATCACTGGCTAGCGGGGTATTGTGCACATTACTAATCTCTCACGGTTAGGTTCATCAACCTAACAGTGATAATCATCACTACTTGGGTGAAAGGACCCAATAGTGGTATGACCATCGTCACAAGGCTGTGACACGGCGCCAGATAAAAATAAGATAGTGGCCATTGTAATCGCTCTTATGTTGTAATTCATAGCTATGTGTCGTTTTATCAAATTTGAGTGACTCGCCAGTATTTCCCCGCTGATAAAATATTTTTAAAACATGTTTCAGGTGACCTACTGTGAATCAAGGAAAAGTGCTACGGAACAATGATAAAGCTTGAAGTGGTGGCTCAGTTAAAGAAATAAACATGTTTTGTAAAACAGGGAATTTCCTCGTGAAATTTCTCTATTGTAAATTACGGGGTTTGTCCCAAATTATGAAATAAAATAATTGGGCATTTTCAAGTTTTAAATGATCCTGTTAAACTTCCACTGTCAACTCAAATAATAAATACCACGGGTTTCTTCCCGCGGCTCCTGGACCGGGTCACACCGGTACGGGGGCTGTGACAGAAAAAGGTGGTATCAGAGCCACTGATTTAAGCCAATTAAGTATTTAGAAATACTTAATTTTCTGATTGCTTTTCTGTGAATCTAAATTGATAAAGGAGATTTTAACTTAGAATTGTGTGTGTTTCTTCATATGTGCTACCAGTATGAATGAGTTGTCTGAAGCTCTTCAGAATCTCACAATCTATTCTGCTAACATGGAAGTTTCCGGGGGTTTTTCCGGTTATTTGGCTGACACTGAGAAACCTATGAAATTCCAAGCCCAACCTCAGGAGAAACCCAAGCGGAAAAAGAGAAGAACACTTGTAGGCTGGAGGCGTATGCGTAGGAAGAAACCAGCAACACAAAAAGTTATAAAGTCTGAGGATCCGAAGGATAAAGGCAAAGGAATATAGATTGGGGAAAGTTCAAGGCAAGCCCAGGAAATGCCACCCTGGGAGGAGCTGGACCGCCAACTGGCAAATAGTGACCTCATCGGACCTGCCAATGAAAACCTCTTCAATTACCCAGCGGAAGCACAACTTCCAGTTAATCTGGAACCTGCTATCCCAGATCCTATTATCCACCCCCCCGACCTCTACCTGGAGAGCTAGAAGAATGGTGGACAACTGACTGGCAATTTCAGAATCTCTTGAATAACCCTCACACCTTTTTCCCCCAATTTGACCCTGAGCCTGCACTAAACCCACCTATGAGTATGGAAAACTTGGCTGAACTCCGCCAGTATGGCGAGGAGTTGGTGGACGCAGGAAATAGAATCCGGGAAGTGGGGGAGAGGATATTATGGAAATACGACGAGAGGGAACGTCGTTTCTGAAGTGCCAGCTGATGAGGATCGTATGTGGTTGTGGGAATGTGTGTTTAATAATAATATAATAATAAAAATATAATCATGTAAAATAATTAAAAATAAAACTTTTGTAACATATTTGGTAATGTACGGATGCATATTAAAATATATAAAAATATGGAAGTCGCAAAGTCGACAATTTTGGCTATACGTGTTAACATGATTATGTGCAATTGTTTTATTGTGTTTGGTTGTTATTTATTTTGTGCCAATAACTTATATGTATATATATATTATTAATTATCAGATGGAACACGCTGGTAATGAACCAGTTAACGAAGTTAACCAATCTGATTAAAACAATGGAGACCAATTTCTTAATAGGCAGGATATAGAAAATATCGTTGCCTGACGTGATGTCGTGGTCATAATCAAATTTAATCCAAATACAACTAATTAGCTAGCGGTAAGTGGGTATCGAACTCAGGGAGTTTGTGGAAAATTGTTATTTGAAAGTGTATCAAACTTGACTAAAATTAAACTAAATGCAAATAAAGTAAAATTCAAGAGTGATTTGATTGAGTTGGTTTTAAAACTAAATTTAACTAATTAAATTGCAGAAAGAAGGTTTTGGTTGTAAACAAATTAGAGACAAGTAACCATCTTTAGTTTCCGGTTTGCTTTGACACTTATGCTAATATTCCAGTAGAAAGAACTACATAGACATAGTTCATATGTGATCAATTGCAGTGATGAAAGGGAACTAAGTACTCAGATTCCTAGAACGTGAGGTTGTTACCCGATGATCAATCAACCCTTACCCAAGCCTAACTATACCCATGATATCTCGATTGCCAACGGTACCAAGAACGTATGGTTTCTAATTAGTTCAACATAAGGATTAATAATTTACTAACAAACAATCACACACCATAACAAACAATTCAATAAAGAGAAGATTGTTATTCTAGAAATAAGGAAACAAACATAAGTGTCTTACAAACCTTCCACCAAAGATAGTCACAAAATGCTTAGCCACTCATGGCTTGAATCAACATGATCATCCAAGTTTTAATGTTTAAAGGAATCACCAACATAAAAAAAGATTCAACAATTGTTCTTCAAGCTCCCAAGTCTCCAACAATGCCCAAATTCGTGTCCCCAAACCAGGTGTAACCGAAAACACATGATTAGAGACCCATAAATCATCTTCAAAGTGCCAATTAATGAGGAAGTTACAAACCAAACCAGCCGGCGCCGTAAGCTACGGTAAGCGCCGTAGCTTACGGCGGTCAAAATGTTCAGAAGTCAAAGCTTGGCGCCGTAAGCTACGCCGCCTGCCGTAGCTTACGGCGGCCAGCAATGCTTTACGACGGGTATATAATGTCTTATGGCAAGGAAGTTGGCACATGTGGGGTGTCGTAGCCTACGGCAGCAGCCGTAGGTTACGGCACTGAGTGATGTTGTTTCCTTTGTTTCTCCAACAAAACTTGATTTCTTCATATCCTGATTATGCCAACTTTCCACATCCATCCAAGCTTCCTAAATCCCACATCTTGGGCATTTTAACAACTGCAACATCAACATCTTGTGATTACCAAATTCAAGCAAATAACCGGACAAAGTATGGGATTTTAGTCTATTTAGAGGCCTCAAGGGTTGTCCTACGGACCACCCTTCATTGCCCAAGGAATAGCTAATGCTATTCCAGCAATCCTTGCTGCTGCCCGAAATCCAGTCGAACCTCCGTCGCCTACTCTCAGTAAACGTACTCGTGATGACAACTTCAGTAATAGTGTAAATGGAGGCGGTAACAATAATAATAACGACGATGTAATGCAAGCCCCATTTCTTAATAGAATGAAAGCTGCAACGCCTGGTTGCACTTATAAGGAATTCCTTGCCTGTAAACCAATCGAATTTGCAGGCAATGAATGGGCAACTGTAGCACTGCATTGGTTAGAGAAAACCGAAGCAATAATTAAAATAAGTAAATGTGCTGAGGAGGATAAGGTCATGTATGCTTCTCACCTCTTCAAGTAAGAAGCATTAGAATGGTGGAATACGGTATTACAAGCCAAAGGAAGTGACATGGCCTATGCTATAAGTTGGGAAGAGTTCAAGCGTCTGGTAGAAAGGAAATTATGCCCTGAATATGAAAAGGAACAAATGGCAAATAAGTTCCTGAGCCACCGAATGGTGGATGTTGATTGTCGAGGGTATACTTCGAAATTCTTCGAATATGCACGAATTGTACCAACTCTGGCCTCGCCAGAACCGGTACTTATTTCTCGCTATATTTGGGGTTTGATTAGCGAGATTCGGGATATCGTCAAAGCTGCGAGACCCCGCACTATTGACGATGCTGTGGAATTAGCCAACACTTTGACCGACAGGCGAGTACGCACAAGAGAAGAAAACCGGAAGAAGGAAGTGGCCCAAAAGATTACCCAAGGATTTCGTGTGGGTAATAGTAGTAATTTCAAGAAAAAGGGAACCGGGCAATCTTCCACTGCTCCATTTTGCAGTACTTGTAAAAGAAAGCATTTTGGAAGATGCAAAGGGTATTGCAATTTCTGCAAGATTCCAGGGCATCAAGAAGAAGATTGCAGGAGGAAGAAATCAACAATCTGCTTCAACTGTGGAGAAGCTGGACATTTTAGACCAGACTGTCCTAAACTGGTCAAACCAGCGGACAACAAGGCCAAACCAGCTGAAGGAACTAATAAAAAGAACGTGAGAGCCTTTCAGCTGACTACTCAAGAAGCAGAACTCATCCCAGATGTGATAGCTGGTACGTTCCTAGTTCATGACATTTATGCGAAAGTATTATTTGACTCTGGTGCAAACCAAAGTTTTATAAATACTTCATTCTGCCAAGCTCTTAACCTACCCTTAACCAACCTTAGACAAATCTTTACGGTAGAAACGGCAGATAGCAATTCTGTTAAGATAGATAAGGTCTTGCGAGAAGAAAAGATAGAACTCTTAGGCCATAAATTTTCTACAAACCTATTACCTATGAATTTAGCCAGATTCGATGTTGTGTTAGGAATGGATTGGTTAGTAGCCAACCATGCTCAATCCTCTGTGATAAGAATTCAATAGAAATCCGTGCACCCACAGGAGAAGTAATTATGATTACAGGAGATAAGCCGCGTAAACCAATGAAGTTCATTTTAGTAATGAAAGTTGCTAGTTATGAATGAAAGCAAGGAATAATGTATATGATTTCGGTAATCATTAACACTAAGGGAAAGGAACTTAAGGAAATTCCGGTAGTATCAGAATACTCGGATGTATTCCCAGAGGAACTACCAGGATTACCACCAGATAGGGAGGTAGAATTTAGAATTCATCTGATTCCTGGAACTACACCTATAGCTAAAGCACCCTACCGATTAGCACCCACCGAAATGTTAGAACTGAAAAAGCAATTAGATGAATTGCTCAGTAAAGGATTCATACAACCTAGTTCATCTCCTTGGGGAGCACCAGTATTGTTCGTAAAGAAGAAAGATGGTTTGATGCGAATGTGTATCGATTATAGGGAATTGAATAAGGTTACAATTAAGAATCGGTACCCATTACCTAGGATTGATGATCTCTTTGATCAACTCCAGGGAGCTAGATATTTCTCTAAGATAGATTTACACTCTGGATATCATCAGTTGAAGGTACAAGAAAAAGACAAACCTAAAACCGCTTTCAGAACTAGGTATGGTCATTACGAGTTTACAGTCATGCCCTTTGGCTTAACAAATGCTCCTGAAGCATTCATGGATATGATGAATAGGATCTGTAAACCGTACTTGGATAAATTTGTAATTGTCTTTATCGACGATATACTTATTTATTCCAAAAGTCAGGATGAGCATTGTGAGCATTTGCATACACTCTTAACTTTGTTAAGAAAGGAAAAGCTTTACGCCAAATTCTCAAAGTGTGAATTTTGGCTACAGGAGGTGCAATTTTTAGGACACATGGTGAATCACGAAGGTATTCACGTAGATCCCTCTAAAATAGAAGCGATCACCAAATGGAAGGTCCCACAATCAGCTATGGAAGTTAGAAGTTTTATAGGGTTAGCCGAATAGTATAGACGATTTATTAAGGATTTTTCCAAAATAGTTGTGCCATTAACTAAGCTAACCTGTAAAGCAGTGAAGTTTGAATGAGGATCTAGACAAGAAGAAGCTTTTAAGATTTTAAAGCAAAGGTTAACGAACGCCCCAATTCTTGCCTTACTAGAAGGGACAGAAGATTTTGAAGTTTACTATGATGCATCTAAGCTAGGATTAGGATGTGTGCTAATGCAACGCAAAAAGGTAATTGCGTATGCCTCAAGGCAATTGAAAAAGCACGAGGAAAATTATACGACTCATGACTTAGAATTAGGAGCAATAATTTTTGCCCTTAAGATTTGGAGACATTATCTGTATGGAAGTAAGTTTACTATTTATACAGGTCATAGGAGTTTAAGATATATGGCAAAAAGAATTAAACATGAGACAAAGAAGATGGATGGAGATTTTGAGTGATTACGACTGTTATATTCAATATCACGAAGGAAAAGCGAATGTAGTCGCATATGCTCTAAGTCGTAAGTATCATGAAAAGCAAAAGCGAGTTCGTGCTCTTAGATTAAATCTACAGTTAGATTTAATGGAACAACTGAAAAACATTCAAGAAACAACAATCAAGGATGATGCTGAAGGAATGAAAGGAAGAATAAAAGATTTAGAGCAAGGGGTTGATGGAATTTGGAGATTCCACAAGAAAAGGATTTGGGTACCTAAGCAAGGAGACTTAAGAAATAAGATTTTAGAGGAAGCCCATAAATCTAGGTATACTATGCATCCTGGTAATAACAAGATGTACCAAGATTTAAGGAATAACTTCTGGTGGATAGGAATGAAAAAGGACATAGCTAGATATGTATCTAAGTGTCTTACTTGTTCACAAGTTAAGGCAGAACACCAGAAACCTTCAGGGTTACTCCAACAATTAGAAATGCATGTTTGGAAATGGGAACTAATAACCATGGATTTTGTTACTAAGTTGCCCAGAACCAGAAAAGGTAATGACGCAATTTGGGTAATTGTGGATCGATTAACCAAATCAGCTCATTTCCTACCCATAAAGGAAACTTTTAGTATGGAAAGATTAGCCAAGTTATACGTAGACGAGGTAGTATCCTTACATGGAGTCCCACTCTCTATCGTATCGGATAGAGATAGTCGTTTTACTTCACATTTCTGGACAAGTTTCCAAGAAGCCATAGGGACACGATTAAATTTAAGTACAACATACCATCCCCAAACAGAGGGACAAAGCTCAGGGCATGTGTGATAGATTTCGGTGGAAATTGGGATGACCACCTACCCTTAATTGAATTTTCCTATAATAATAGTTATCATGCAAGCATTGAAGCTGCCCCGTTTGAAGCACTGTATGGACGGAAATGCAGAACTCCAGTTTGTTGGGCAGAAATAGGAGAAAGCCAATTATCAGGTGCCGAAATCGTACAAGAAACCACCGAAAAGATAACTCAAATCAAGGAAAGACTAAAAATAGCTCGAGATCGTCAGAAGAGTTATGCAGACAATAGACGCAAGCCGTTGGAATTTCAAGTTGGAGACAAGGTTCTCTTGAAAGTTTCTCCTTGGAAAGGAGTAGTTCGGTTCGGAAAGAAAGGGAAGTTAAGTCCAAGGTACATAGGACCATTCACAATAATCCAGCGAATAGGACCAGTCGCCTATTGTAACATCTGTGCTTGTAATCATTATGAACAGTTTAATCATCAATAAAACAATGTTATTTGATCCCAATGTTTGTTTTGTTATGTTCTACATTTTTCATGTTTTGACTTTTATGTAATTTCAAGTTCTACATCGCTTTCTGGAGAGTTATACGCAAACTGGTGCGTAAACGTAACCAGTTTAATGCAACAAATACTCCGGAACATCAACATATACTTAACATACCTTAAATAACCCTTACATAACTTAGAAATAAGTTTTGAAGGCTTTGGTATGACAAAAACAAGTTAATTCGCTTACAGGGACTAAACTTGACAAACTACGAAAGTATGCCAATCTGAACTGTAACGAACATTCCGGAACATGACCATAAGTTAAACACACCTTAAATATCCTTTACATAGCTTAGAAATAGTCTTTGAGGGGTTCGGTGTGCTAAAATAAACTTTTGGGTCATTCAGGGACTAAAAGTGTCAAAAAGTGCACAAGTTTGCATTTACGCGCATAACTTACGTTCTGAATACATCCGAACATCCAAAAATTTATGTAAGCATGACTATATTATATTTTAGTATTCGCCATAAGAAAAATCCATTCGTCGCGTCATTTGGATCGTTTTTCGCGCTTGTGCGCATTCCGCCGTAATTAAGCGAACATCGCGTTCGTACGACCAAACGAACCAACACCCGGCATATTTTTGAGCATGTTTCATGTCCACAATGTTTAGGCAACATTTTAGGGCCTTAAAGTTGGCTTTACGGGCCTTAGAGGTGTCGGAAAAGGCCTTAAACACGTGCAGGGACCTAAACTGCCATCTTTGAAAGTTCTTTCTGATCTGTGCAGGCCAGGCGGCCCGCCTCAGTTTCTGTACATCCTCACGCGGGCCGCGTCCGACTATCAGACCAGATTAAATGTTTCTAACAGCTGTTTGCAGCTGTTTTGCACTTCTAATCCCCCTTCCACATGTCAAATCCTTATGGTGGTGAGCATTTTGAGGCACCATAACATTCCGACAAGTGTACGGCCTTGATCGTGCCCCCCTTTCCAAGAAACGATCTTAACGGTTACCCGAAAACTATAAATACCCATCCACCCCAACCTCATTTCTCACAAGAATCTGGATTTGAGAGCTCTAAGTTAAAACCATTGTTTCATACCTGAGTTCTTGGATCGAGATTAGCTTTCGAGGACCCTTCGTAAGTATTCTTTCGTTCTTTTATTGCTTTTCGAGTCTTTCGAGTCTGAAAGTCAAACTTTGTTTGCCTTTCTGCATTGACCAGTAATGGTCAATGCGAAGTTCGTTTGAACTTCGCAACGTGAGTGTAATCACGTTGGTTATAGTCCCTTGGGACTATGCCTACTGATTACCACGTTGTCTAGGGTCGTAGGGTAAGTGATCTAGTAAATCTCTTATACCTTCGAACCCGACCTAGTTTGGTCGATCATTAGGATCCGACCAAATACATTAGGTGACCATAGTATATAGGGAATAACCTTCCGAGGTTATACCTTATGGTCACATCGTTTAAGTAGTTGTATGATAGGTAATTTATATGCCTTAGGTAAATTACCAGAATACCCTTTTCATGTATAATTGGTAATTAAGCATATGTAACCTAAACTTTTGTCACATAACTGATTATGTAACATGTTTAGGCATATAACACTTGTCGTAGGACTAGTTAGACGGTCCGAACGCGTTTCACGCGAACGACGCGTTAAAGTAGCATAAGCTACCTAAACAAGTCGTAATGGGTCGTAAGCATTTATGTTAGGTTTCATTTAGTATGTAGGCTTTGTTAAACCATATTACACGAGTCTCCATACTCGTTTGGTTTACAAACCCTCATGCTACCCGATCTTCCGACTTAGGTCCGGTTTATTAACATAGTTACCTATATTAGGTGCCGTTTGATTCCGAGATCTCTAGCACTGCTTGGTGGTTATCTTAATACATCTGAGCAATCTCAAGTGAGTACATAGAACCCCTCTTTTACTGTTTTCCAAACTGTTTTGGGGTGAAACACATGTGCCTACTGTTACTTTCATGCTTTCCTGTTTACACATCATATACCGGCTATGTTTGTTAGTACATTATAGTACTTGATTTCATTACATTTCATGCTATGTATGTCCATTATGTGCATACTTAGTACATTGTTTTACATTACATTTCTGCTATGTATGTTGACTGATAGCATGCTAGCACATTGATTTACAAGACTTTTTCTGCTTTGTATGTTAACTTAGCATACTTAGTACATCGTTTCATATGACATGTATACAACTGCTATGACTTTTGGTTTGCACATACGGGTCTTTATTACGTTCATTAACATTTGCTACGCCGCTCGGTTGTAAGTAGTGGTACCATAGGACTCGACAAATCCCGTTCCTGACATCCTAGGTTTGTTTGGGTGTAAGGAATGACTGAATCCGAAAACATTTTCTTTGATAATCTTTACTCTAAGGTTATCCGACTGTCTCAAGGCTTGAATGTATGCGTTAACTTACCACATAAATGTTTGTATCAATGTATCATGCATCATTTTGCGAAACATAACTTTTTGATATATTCAAAATACTTTGTTTTGTACATTCTTACGTATGGTTTAAGTAGTCTTATTTTACTTACCATACATAACATTTGTTACACATTACTTGACTACTTTTGGACTATCAACATTTGACATGGTTTATACAAGGACTTTTGACCATTGGTTTAAACATAGACATTATACTTTGTTGGTTGGTTTAAGTGACTTAAGTAACGAGATGTGAGTAATATGATACAATCATGGTGGATACGCCGCTGGTACTTCCTATACATAAGTGTTTGTATTATATTACATATCATAGCGTTATTTAAATCATTCGTTTTGGACTTATACCTTTTACACAAGTAACACGCTTTTACAAAACTTTGGTTTACAATACAGTTTATTTTATACAACTCATTTTGCATGGTTATTCATTTAACCATACATTATTCACTTATCTATACATATCATCTAGACTTATTGTTTTTCAAGCGATTTACAAAACAAATCAAATTACAAGGTTCATGACTAAACATTTTCTTAAACTTAAGTCATGAATCCTATTTTCACAAAAACCTATGTATCTCACAGGCATTTTTATGCTGACGTACCTACTTTCACACGTGTTTTCAGGTGCTTTTCCGTAGGATGACGATCATGACACTAGGGTGGACCTGTGCCTTAGAGACTTAAAATGAAGCTAGACTATGTTTAATTATGTTATAAACTCTGTATTTCCTGTTTAAAACAATGTAACACCCTTGTTTAATAAATAAATTATAACTTTGTTTGCCATGGATTTGAAACAATTAATTATGTTACAACACTCCCCGATGTTTCCGCCACGTCTTGTATGATATACGTGGTCGGGGTGTGACAGAAGAGTTGGTATCAGAGCCAATGGTTATAGGGAATTAGGTTATTAGTAATTCTTTGACCTAGACTATAACTTTTCTAGGACCCTAACACAAGTTATCTTGTGTTTAGATCTTAAAACTTGTACATCACCTATCCTTAGGTGATTATCAAAACAAGAACCAAAATTTCCGAAATGATTTTTGAAAAACAATCATCTGTTTTTGGATGATTTATTACAAGGTTTTGAACCCTCTATTGTAAGGTTTTGAACCCTCTGTTATATGGTTTTGAACCCTTTTTAGTTTGGTTTTTGGCCTTGTGCCTTCAAATTTTCAAAAAATCTCGTCAAGGTTTTGGGTTTTAAATAATGTGAACATGTGCAAACTGGAAGGGTGAATGCCTGTATTCTGGGTTTTCTGTCTAGGCAAGCACTTCGTATACATCTCATCAGACACGAGACCAGTTGTGCTTACCTGGGAATTCTTGGAATGAGTGTTCACTTATAGGCGAGCATGTCTTCGCTATACATTATTTTTGACCCATTTACTTTGATTAGTCACAGTGTGTCATTTGTTTGCTTTGTGATACGGACGAATGACCACCATCTTTGCTCTTGTTGATTTGTTTCATCTCATTCTCTTCATCCAATCATCTCACTCGTTTCCTTTCATGTTTTCCTCGTTTAGAATGCCTCCTCGACGCGACAATCTGATTGCGACTGCCGAACTGGCAGAAATTATTGCGGAGCAGATGGCTGCTCAATTCCCAAATCTCTTTGCTCAATGGCAACAAGCCAACAACAACAACAATGCTCCATGCAAATACAAGGACTTTAACTTGGCTAAACCACTCAAGTTTAGTGGTTCTGAGGGAGCAACTGGGCTTCTTCAGTGGTTCGAGAGCATTGAGAATACTTTCCGCCATGTTCAGTGTCCGGATAATCGCAAGGTCGAGTTCTCCTCGAGTGTGTTTCAGAAGAGGGCTCTCACATGGTGGAACGGGGTTATGAGAGACCGGGGTGCAGAAGTTGCTCTCGCACAGACATGGGATGAACTTAGAGCCCTTATGATGAGGGAATTCTGTCCTCGTCATGAACAACGAGCTTTGGAGAAGGAATTTGATGATTTGAAGCAATATAGTGGTGAGCATCGGGCGTATACTGATAGGTTTGAAGAGTTGAGTCTGCTTTGCCCGACTATGGTTGCCCCACTCGACAAGGCTATCGAAAGGTATATCGACGGCCTACCTGACTCAGTACAAGACATCCTTACTGGTAGTGACCCTACCACACTCCGTCAGGCGATCGAGTTATCAGCGACATTGACTGAGTCGCAGATTCGTAAGGGAAAGCTGCATAAGAAGGGTGACAAGGGTAAGAAGCAGGCATCTGACAAAGGGGATGGTAAGAAAGGTGAAAACAAGAATGGGAAGAATTCGGGTTCCGCAAGAGGGTCTAGGAAGCGAAAGGCTTCCCAAAACTATGCCGTTACTGCACAGGCTCAAGCTGCACCAAATCAGCCTGCGCAACCACCTGCCAAGAAGCCTTATTTTGGCAATGCACCTTTGTGCAACAGGTGTAATGGCCATCACCAACCACATCTCCAGTGTCGTCAGTGCACCAACTGCGGAAGATCTGGTCATCTTGCTGCCACCTGCCGCATTCCTGTTAACCAGAACCAGACCGTTCATAACCAAGCTCAACAAGTTGCTCAGCCTCTTGCTCAGCAACAAGGTCAAGCTGCACGACCTCATTTTCCTCCTGGTTCGTGCTACAATTGTGGGGATCTGACCCACTACAGGAACCGGTGCCCAAGGCTAGCCAACCAGAATCAGAATCCCAATCAGGCTCCGGCTCGAGGCCGAGCCTTTAACATGAATGCCCAAGAGGCACAGGCGGACGATAACGTGGTGAACGGTACGTTCTTTATTAATAATCAGCCTGCATCTGTTCTCTTTGATTCTGGTGCCGATAAGAGTTTTGTGTCTTTGTCCTTTGAGCCAATGCTTCGCGTGTCTAGAACGAAACTAGGTAAATCTTTGACAGTAGAGGTTGCTAGTGGTGAACCCATTGTTCTTGATTCTGTTCTTCGCAACTGCCAATTGAACCTTAATGATCATCTTTTTCCTATCGATCTTACGCCTATGCAACTTGGAACCTTCGACGTCATTGTGGGTATGGATTGGTTAGCCAAGCATCACGCAGAGGTAATCTGTTTCGAGAAGATCGTTCGTGTGCCGCTTTCGACAGGCGAGATCCTATAGGTTCAAGGTGAGAAACCGTCTGGTGGCCTCAAGCTCATGTCTTGTTTTAAAGCTCGGAAATATCTGCGGAAGAACTATGTGGCTTTCTTAGCACATGTTACAGAAGATAAAGGCAAGGGTAAGTCTATTTCAGATATTCCTGTCGTTCGGGATTATTCTGAAGTATTCCCTGAAGACTTACCTGGTCTACCTCCAGCACGCCAAGTCGAGTTCCGTATAGATCTCGTACCTGGTGCAAATCCCATTGCCAGAGCTCCATATCGTCTTGCACCGTCTGAGATGCAAGAGTTGTCTAAGCAGCTTCAGGAGCTCTCTGACAAAAGTTTTATCCGACCTAGCTTTTCACCTTAGGGTGCTCCCATTCTTTTTGTCAAGAAGAAGGATGGATCCTTTAGGATGTGTATCGATTATCGTGAGCTTAACAAGCTTACCATCAAGAATCGATATCCCCTACCTCGCATCGATGATCTCTTTGATCAGTTACAAGGTGCTTCTTATTTTTCGAAGATTGATCTGCGATCGGGATATCATCAACTTCGGGTGCATGAAGAAGACATTCCCAAGACAGCGTTCCGTACTCGTTATGGGCATTATGAGTTCACAGTCATGCCATTCGGTTTGACTAATGCTCCTGCTGTTTTCATGGACTTAATGAATAGGGTCTGCAAACCTTATTTGGATCAGTTCGTCATTGTTTTTTATTGACGACATCTTGATTTATTCTAAGACGCAAGCTGATCACGAGCAACATCTTCGTCTTACTTTGGAACTCCTAAAGAAAGAGCAACTTTTCGCCAAATTCTCCAAGTGCGAATTTTGGCTTAAAGAAGTTTAATTTTTAGGGCACATTATCAACGAACAAGGTATTCATGTAGATCCCTCCAAGATCAGTGCGATTAAGGATTGGGATAAGCCTACTACTCCTACTGAAGTTCGTTCTTTTCTTGGTCTAGCGGGTTATTATCGCCGCTTCATTGAAAACTTCTCAAAGATTGCAGTTCCTCTAACTGCTCTAACTCAGAAGAACAAACCCTTTGATTGGGGATTCAAGCAAGAGGAAGCTTTTCAACACTTGAAGCAGAAACTTTGTGATGCGCCTGTTCTATCATTGCCTGAGGGCAATGATGATTTCGTCGTGTATTGCGATGCATCTAAATTGGGTCTTGGCTGTGTTCTGATGCAAAGGAACAAAGTCATAGCATATGCATCGAGGCAGTTGAAGATACATGAGAAAAACTACACCACTCATGATCTTGAGTTGGGTGCAGTTGTCTTCGCTCTTAAGATCTGGAGACACTATTTGTACGGTACAAAATGTGTGGTTTTCACGGACCACAAAAGTCTTCAGCATATCTTCAATCAGAAAGAACTCAACATGAGGCAACGACGTTGGGTTGAGCTTTTAAACGACTATGACTGCGAAATTCGCTACCATCCTGGTAAGGCGAATGTCGTAGCTGATGCATTGAGTCGTAAGGAACGTACTAAGCTTCATTGTGTACGTGTTCAATCTGTTATTCAAGCTCGATCCGATATCCAAGCCCGCATTTCTCAGGCTCAACAATCATGTGTTTCACAAGGTTTAATGGATAAGGAATTTCCTTATCACATAACACCTGCTCTTGAGCTGAGGGACAATGGATCGTATTACTTCATGGACCGTTTGTGGGTCCCAAGCCAGGATGATCTCCGTACTTTGCTTATGGATGAAGCCCATAAGTCTCGTTATTCTATTCATCCGGGCTCAGATAAAATGTATAAGGATCTTCGTATTCAGTATTGGTGGCCTGGTATGAAGAAAGACATTGCCTTATACGTATCAAAATGCCTTACTTGTCTAAAGGTTAAAGCTGAACATCAACGCCCTTCTGGTTTAGTGGTGCAACCAGAGATCCCAGTTTGGAAATGGGAAAACATTACTATGGATCTTGTTACCAAACTTCCACGCACAAAGAAAGGTCATGATGCCATCTGGGTAGTCGTTGATCGTCTTACTAAGTCAGCACATTTCTTGCCAATCCGTGAGGATTTTTCCTGCTGACAGACTTGCTCAAATCTATGTGGATGAAATTGTAGCTAGACATGGTGTTCCGTTGAACATCATTTCTGACAGAGATGCTCGTTTCACTTCTCATTTCTGGAGAACCATGCAATCTGCTATGGGGACCCAACTTAATCTGAGCACAGCTTATCATCCGCAAACGGATGGTCAATCTGAGAGAACAATCCAGACTCTGGAGGATATGCTTAGAGCTTGTGTGATCGATTTTGGCGGTAGTTGGGATTCACATCTTAAATTGATTGAATTCTCCTACAACAACAGTTATCACACCAGCATCAAAATGGCTCCTTTCGAGGCTCTCTATGGTCGAAAATGTCGTTCACCAGTCTGCTGGAATGAGATCGGTGAGGCTCAACTTACTGGACCTGCCCTCATTTTAGAGACAACTGACAAGTTCAAGAAAGTTCGCGATAACCTTCAGACAGCTATGAGCGGTCAAAAGAGTTACGCGGATCCAAAATGCAAACCCTTGGAATTTCAAGTCGGTGATCGAGTATTACTTAAGGTCTCACCTTGGAAAGGTGTGATCAGATTTGGAAAGAAAGGAAAACTTGCACCTAGATACGTTGGACCATTCAAGATCGTCGAAAGAATCGGAAAGGTAGCCTACAGACTTGAGTTACCTCCTGAACTTGGAAATGTTCATCCAACTTTTCACGTGTCCAATCTCAAGAGGTGTTTAGCTGATGAGAATCTCCACATACCACTTGACGAAATTCGTGTTGGTAAAACACTGAAATTTGTTGAGAAGCCAGTGGAAATCATGGAACGTGAAGTCAAGTGGCTTAAACGCAAGCGCATTCCTTTGGTCAAAGTTCGCTGGGAAGCTAAACGTGGACCCGAGTTTACTTGGGAATGCGAAGATCAAATGAAAGCGAAATATCCGCATCTTTTCCCACGAGTTTCCTCTAAATAAATTTCGGGACGAAATTTCCACAAGTAGGGGAGACTGTAACATCTGTGCTTGTAATCATTATGAACAGTTCAATCATCAATAAAACAATGTTATTTGATCCCAATGTTTGTTTTGTTATGTTCTACATTTTTCATGTTTTGACTTTTATGTAATTTCAAGCTCTACATCGCTTTCTGGAGAGTTATACGCAAACTGGTGCGTAAACGTAACCAGTTTAATGCAACAAATACTCCGGAACATCAACATATACTTAACATACCTTAAATAACCCTTACATAACTTAGAAATAAGTTTTGAAGGCTTTGGTATGACAAAAACAGGTTAATTCGCTTACAGGGACTAAACTTGACAAACTACGAAAGTATGCCAATCTGAACTGTAACGAACATTCCGGAACATGACCATAAGTTAAACACACCTTAAATATCCTTTACATAGCTTAGAAATAGGCTTTGAGGGGTTCGGTGTGCTAAAATAAACTTTTGGGTCATTCAGGGACTAAAAGTGTCAAAAAGTGCACAAGTTTGCATTTACGCGCATAACTTACGTTCTGAATACATCCGGACATCCAAAAATTAATGTAAGCATGACTATATTATATTTTAGTATTCGCCATAAGAAAAATCCATTCGTCGCGTCATTTGGATCGTTTTTCGCGCTTGTGCGCATTCCGCCGTAATTAAGCGAACATCGCGTTCGTACGACCAAACGAACCAACACCCGGCATATTTTTGAGCATGTTTCATGTCCACAATGTTTAGGAAACATTTTAGGGCCTTAAAGTTGGCTTTACGGGCCTTAGAAGTGTCGGAAAAGGCCTTAAACACGTGCAGGGACCTAAACTGCCATCTTTGAAAGTTCTTTCTGATCTGTGCAGGCCAGGCGGCCCGCCTCAGTTTCTGTACATCCTCACGCGGGCCGCGTCCGACTATCAGACCAGATTAAATGTTTCTAACAGCTGTTTGCAGCTGTTTTGCACTTCTAATCCCCCTTCCACATGTCAAATCCTTATGGTGGTGAGCATTTTCAGGCACCATAACATTCCGACAAGTGTACGGCCTTGATCGTGCCCCCTTTTCCAAGAAACGATCTTAACGGTTACCCGAAAACTATAAATACCCATCCACCCCAACCTCATTTCTCACAAGAATCTGGATTTGAGAGCTCTAAGTTGAAACCATTGTTTCATACCTGAGTTCTTGGATCGAGATTAGCTTTCGGGGACCCTTCGTAAGTATTCTTTCGTTCTTTTATTGCTTTTCGAGTCTTTCGAGTCTGGTTTGACTTTCTGCGTTGACTAGTAATGGTCAATGCGAAGTTCGTTTGAACTTTGCAATGTGAGTGTAATCATGTTGGTTATAGTCCCTTGGGACTATGCCTACTGATTACCACGTTGTCTAGGGTCGTAGGGTAAGCGATCTAGTAAATCGCTTATACCTTCGAACCCGACCCAGTTTAGTCGATCATTAGGATCCGACCAAATACATTAGGTGACCATAGTATATAGGGAATAACCTTCCGAGGTTATACCTTATGGTCACATCGTTTAAGTAGTTGTGTGATAGGTAATTTATATGCCTTAGGTAAATTACCAGAATACCCTTTTCATGTATAATTGGTAATTAAGCATATGTAACCTAAACTTTTGTCACATAACTGATTATGTAACATGTTTAGGCATATAACACTTGTCGTAGGACTAGTTAGACGGTCCGAACGCGTTTCACGCGAACGACGCGTTAAAGTAGCATAAGCTACCTAAACAAGTCGTAATGGGTCGTAAGCATTTATGTTAGGTTTCATTTAGTATGTAGGCTTTGTTAAACCATATTACACGAGTATCCATACTCGTTTGGTATACAAACCCTCATGCTACCCGATCTTCCGACTTAGGTCCGGTTTATTAACATAGTTACCTATATTAGGTGCCGTTTGATTCCGAGATCTCTAGCACTGCTTGGTGGTTATCTTAATACATCTGAGCAATCTCAAGTGAGTACATAGAACCCCTCTTTTACTGTTTTCCAAACTGTTTTGGGGTGAAACACATGTGCCTACTGTTACTATCATGCTTTCCTGTTTACACATCATATACCGACTATGTTTGTTAGTACATTATAGTACTTGATTTCATTACATTTCATGCTATGTATGTCCATTGTGTGCATACTTAGTACATTGTTTTACATTACATTTCCGCTATGTATGTTGACTGATAGCATGCTAGCACATTGATTTACAAGACTTTTTCTGCTTTGTATGTTAACTTAGCATACTTAGTACATCGTTTCATATGACATGTATACAACTGCTATGACTTTTGGTTTGCACATACGGGTCTTTATTACGTTCATTAACATTTGCTACGCCACTCGGTTGTAAGTAGTGGTACCATAGGACTTGACAAATCCCGTTCCTGACATCCTAGGTTTGTTTGGGTGTAAGGAATGACTGAATCCGAAAACATTTTCTTTGATAATCTTTACTCTAAGGTTATCCGACTGTCTCAAGGCTTGAATGTATGCGTTAACTTACCACATAAATGTTTGTATCAATGTATCATGCATCATTTTGCGAAACATAACTTTTTGATATATTCAAAATACTTTGTTTTGTACATTCTTACGTATGGTTTAAGTAGTCTTATTTTACTTACCATACATAACATTTGTTACACATTACTTGACTACTTTTGTACTATCAACATTTGACATGGTTTATACAAGGACTTTTGACCATTGGTTTAAACATAGACATTATACTTTGTTGGTTGGTTTAAGTGACTTAAGTAACGAGATGTGAGTAATATGATACAATCATGGTGGATACGCCGCTGGTACTTCCTATACATAAGTGTTTGTATTATATTACATATCATAGCGTTATTTAAATCATTCGTTTTGGACTTATACCTTTTACACAAGTAACACGCTTTTACAAAACTTTGGTTTACAATACAGTTTATTTTATACAACTCATTTTGCATGGTTATTTATTTAACCATACATTATTCACTTATCTATACATATCATCTAGACTTATTGTTTTTCAAGCGATTTACAAAACAAATCAAATTACAAGGTTCATGACTAAACATTTTCTTAAACTTAAGTCATGAATCCTATTTTCACAAAAACCTATGTATCTCACAGGCATTTTTATGCTGACGTACCTACTTTCACATGTGTTTTCAGGTGCTTTTCCGTAGGATGACGATCATGACACTAGGGCGGACCTGTGCCTTAGAGACTTAAAATGAAGCTAGACTATGTTTAATTATGTTATAAACTCTGTATTTCCTGTTTAAAACAATGTAACACCCTTGTTTAACAAATAAATTATAACTTTGTTTGCCATGGATTTGAAACAATTAATTCTGTTACAACACTCCCCGATGTTTCCGCCACGTCTTGTATGATATACGTGGTCGGGGTGTGACACCTATCGCCTACAACTACCAGAAGAGCTAGTGGGAGTACATGATGTGTTTCATGTATCCACCCTCAAGAAATGTCTATCTGACGAATCCCTGGTAGTACCTCATCAAGATATAGAGGTAAATGAGAAGTTAAAATTTGTGGAGAAACCATTGCAGATAGAAGACAAAAAGGTCAAGTTTCTCAAGCACAAACGACTAGTGCTGGTCAAAGTCAAGTGGGATTCAAAGAGAGGACCGGAGTACACTTGGGAACTGGAATCAGAGATGAAGCGAAAATATCCCTACTTGTTCCATTAAATCTTGAGGACGAGATTTTAGTAAGGTGGGGAGGATGTAACAACTCTCATCAAATTTATTATTTCTTATTTTAATATGTCCAATAGGAAACCCTAATTGAGACCCCCAAGTAATATTGCATGGCCCCTAAAATTTTCAGAACAGTTGGAATCAGGATCAGGGCCCCTAAAACTCAGGGGGGTATCCCCTAATTGACGATTATCCTCATAATTCGTTGTAGGAAGCGAAATTCGTCAATCTGCTGACTCACCCAGGGTATAAACACACAAGGCTACCCTACCCTAAAAAGGGCGCCGTCGCGCCACGTGACAGCCTGTCGCGCCACACGACAGGGCCGGTTTTTCAGTATAAGTATCAGGGGTTTGGCACTTGAATGGCACTGTTGGTTCGACGTTCAAACTCGTTTTATACACTGAGTTATTCACTTCTTCGTTCAAAAACACACAATAGCATGAAACTCTGCTGCGATAACAGGGTAATAACTCGATCACTGCTACGATACAATGTCCGATTGATTGAAACCAATCCGATGGATGTTTAAGTGCTGCCCGAATCCGGGCTATACTTTGTCATTCGTCGTGAGGGTTTTGATTTCGTGAGCTTATCGTAAATGTTGTATTAAGTTACTGACTTGGTTTCGTGTGCATTGTTGTCTAAATTAGGTTATCAGGCTTATCAGTAGGCTAAACTCTGCCCAACTAAATTTGTAATGTGAGTCCTTCTCTTTTTATCAACAATGTTTTATAATACTCCAATCATTTACAAAAGTTATAATTACAGGGATTAAGTCGTGGTTATCTTAAATCACTGGCTAGTGGGGTGTTGTGCACATTACTAATCTCTCACGGTTAGGTTCATCAACCTAACAGTGATAATCATCACTACTTGGGTGAAAGGACCCAATAGTGGTATGACCATCGTCACAAGGCTGTGACACGGCGCCAGATAAAAATAATATAGTGGCCATTGTAATCGCTCTTATGCTGTAATTCATAGCTATTTGTCGGTTTATCAAATTTGAGTGACTCGCCAGTATTTCCCCGCTGATATAATATTTTTAAAACATGTTTCAGGTGACCTACTGTGAATCAAGGAAAAGTACTACGGAGCACTAATAAAGCTTGAAGTGGTGGCTCAGTTAAAGAAATAAACATGTTTTGTAAAACAGGGAATTTCCTCGTGAAATTTCTCTATTGTAAATTACGGGGTTTGTCCCAAATTATGAAATAAAATAATTGGGCATTTTCAAGTTTTAAAAGATCCTGTTAAACTTCCGCTGTCAACTTAAATAATAAATACCACGGGTTTCTGCCCGCGGCTCCTGGACCGGGTCACACCGGGACGGGGGCGGTGACACTGTGCGTCACCTTGAAGAGTCTATGAACAAGGAGCTGACACGTTGAAGAGTCCATCCCCGACGCATCCCATGCCTCCCCCGACGCATCCCATGCCCTCCCCGACGCATCCTATGCCTTCCCCGAGGCATCCCATGCCTCCCCGATGCATCCCATGCCTCCTCGATGTATCCCTTGCATCCGGACGCATCCTATGTGGAGGAGTCCATCCACGGACGCATGAACGTGACATTTTCCTAAAGAACGTTGGTCAAATGACATTATCGTAATTTTCCCCATTTCTATAGTACTGTGCATAGTTATCATCGATCCAGAAATGGATGGGTATCTTTTTGGACATGTTATTGTTACTGTTTTAGGCTAAGGTAGTGTTTGGTATGCAATAATGAAAGACAGATGGAATGGATCATTACAAGGGAATGAAGAAAATAGTGTTTAGTTGGTGAATTGAATGGAATCACCCATTACATAAGATATTCCATTCCCTTAAAATCATTCCGTCCACCCCCATGTTTTTTTTCATTCCATCCCCTCTTGCACCTTTCATTAACAACACCACAACTCATCATCGTCACCACCACCCACCACCGACGCCAATCGCCGCCACCACCCACCACCACCAACGCCCCGCCGCCACCTGCAACCCCCCATCGCTGCCACTGCCTTTGTTGCCACCCCGACAACCACCACCATCGCCGCCACCACCGACGCCCACAGCCGCAACTACCTACTAGTCGCCTCTACCTGCAGCCCGCCATCGTCACCGCCACCGCTGCCACCACCACCCATCACCGACCCCTACCACCACAATCATCCACTAGTCACCTCCACCTCCAACCCGCCAAAGGCGTCACCCGCCACTGCCTCCGCCGCTACCAACCACCACCCATCTCCGCCTCCCCCGCCACCAACTACTGCTGACGCCCACCTCCGCTGCTTCCACCACCATCCACTACTCACAATCACCGTCACCGACCACTACCACTCACCACCGATTTTATTCCTTCGTCTTCTTGTCAACCAAGCAATACATGGTATTAATTAATTCCATTCCCACATGGTAACCAAACACGACATGGAATGGTAATGATTCATTGCATTCCCTCGTCTATTCCATCACTACATACCAAACAGATAACCTTCCACGGTTCAATATAAAAGCCTATTCGACATTCATGTTCATAATATTGTACATATCTACCATTGACGTAGAAACGGGTGTGTGTATATTTCTTGACATGTTACGAATTTAGTTTAAGTGTAATGGAGTCACGCCTAGGGGTGAGCATAAATAGGTCCGGACCGATATTAACCGATAACTGACCCGAAAAGACACCCAAACCGAACCGAACCGAATCTGGTAGGGTTGAAAATCGGTTCCAATATTTATACTATAATCGGGTAGGGTCGGATCGGTCCAAAAACAGGGTAAAACCGAGATCAAACAGCTGGATCGATTTATTAAAAATGTAACAAATAGGTTTTTTTTTTTGTTTCAAACTTTTGGCTGTAGGTTATAGGCTGGTATAAGCAGCCCATTTAAGATATGATTTTTTTGTTACCTACTTAACTAATTCATGGCAAAAACAAACTATCATTCATCATTCGCTTTATTAATCATTAACTTACATTTGTTCAGTATTATGTTTGAATTCCTTGATCTTTTTTGGATGCTTGGATATTTGCATTATAAAGTTTTTGTTTACATCTTTCGATGTTTTTCTGTGTTTGGCAAAGAAAATAGGAAATATATCACATACATCAACAATTGGAAACATGTTTTGTCAAATATTTCTTTTGGACATTTTAACGAACACTTGGTGTGCTAAGAGTTTAACTATTGATATTAGACATTAACATGAAACATAAATAATCCATGAAGCTTAATTAACTTTCAAATTTAATAATTATCATGAAAGATAAACAATTATATATCACAAAAGTATTTGCAGGTCGTTGAAATGAATTCAAAGTAGGCTTCACAATTGACAATGAATAACAATTAAAAGAATCCAAACATATAAAAAAACAATGTAATGGAATTCATACTATGGATGAGCAAATGGTACCCGGTACCGGTACCGAATTTATCGAACCGGGTACATTTTCAGTACCGATTCAGTAACGACTTTTGACATTTTCAGTACACGTTATGTACCGGTCCGGTACGGTACCAGTTCGGTACTGGTATTTATTGGTTTTTACCCTCAAATACCGGTACCGTACCGTCACCGGTACTTTCGGTTCCGGTATTGGTTCGGTACCGGTCGGTACCGAGCTCATCCCTAATTAATATCTTTAATTTGATTGATTTGATTGAAATTAAGGACTCCATTGCTAAATTCCTAAATGCCATACACGATACAACCTAGTTTAATGATTCATTATTGGTCGTTCAAGTGGTTTCTTTGTACAATGGCTTGAACAGTTTCAACTCATGGGTTTTGAACATGAGACACATATATGGTCGGGTATTATACTTGTGACTGATATACTCGATATGATAAATAACTAGAACCGACCCTATATTTAGGGTATGTAAATCGGGTATGATATTACAACCGAGTCAGTTCTCGGGCCAGGTCAAGTAACAATGGGGTCGGGGCGGGTAATAACAAATGCTCACCCCTAGTCACGCCCCATGCCACCTTGCATTTTTACTCTCCTTCACGCCCCGTACACCGCTCCAAGAGGCGTTTGTGAGGCTTAGGAAGTTGTAGGTGTCATATAGTGATAACAAGAGGTTTTTATTTAATAACTTTTATTGGATGATTAACAAATAAAAGAACAGCCACAATTTATAGGCAAAACAATGATCTAAAAATAGAAATACAACTGTTGATGGCTGTCAATTTAGAGGAATGGAAACCGTATATTGCCTTCCTAATTTCCTAGGATATGATGCAATCATCTCTAATTTATGTTGATCCCAATTCCTTTTTAACACTCCCCCTCAAGTTGAATAGTGGGATTTCCAAAATTCAACTTGCTCAAACATTTGTGTAGATCTTTTTCATTAACAACTTTTGTTAAAATATCTGCAAGTTGATCTTCTGACAGAACAAATGGAAGAGTGATGATCTCTGCCTCCAGCTTCTCTTTGATGAAGTGTCGGTCTACTTCTATATGTTTTGTTCTATCATGTTGTACATGATTTTCTGAGATCTGAATGGCTGCTTTATTGTCACTCCAAATTTTGCTTCTTTCTTGGGGTGGATACCCTATTTCAGTTAAGAGTCTTCGAATCTAAAGCACCTCAGTTAACCCTCTTGCAATCCCTCGAAATTCAGCTTCTGCACTTGAAAGAGAAACTACATTTTGTTTCTTGCTTCTCCATGTAACAAGATTCCTACCAACGAAAGTAAAGTAGCCTGACATGGACCTTCGATCACTCCTATCCCATGCCCAATCAGCATCAGTATATAGATGAGTCTCTAGATGGCCATTTGATTTGAATAGCACCCCATGCCCTGCTGTTCCCTTGAGATATCTTATAATTCTAAAGACCGCTTCCATGTGAGATTTTTGGGTTTGATGCATTTACTACCCCAACAGCATATGCTATGTCCGGGCAAGTCTATGAGAGATATATAAGTTTTCCTTCGATCCGCGGATATCTTTCCTTGTCAGCTACCTCCGCTTTCTCCTCCATATACAGCTTCTAGTTCATAATCATCAATGTGTCAGCTAGTTTGCAATCAGTCATACCTGTTTCTGCTAGTAAGTCAAGGTTATACTCCCTTTGACACATGAAGATGCCCTGTCTTGATCTCAAGACTTCGATTCTAATGAAGTATTTCAGTCTTCCGAGGTCTTTCATTTCAAACTCTGTAAACAAGTTCTCTTTCAACTTGACTATTTCTTCTCTATTATCCCCTGTAATGATCATGTCATTAACATAGATTATTAAACAAGTTATGTGGTTGTTACTTTGCTTGAGAAACAATGTATGATCAGTATTGCTTTGTTTGAATCCATGGCTTTTCATAGCCAAGGTAAATCTGCCAAACCATGCTCTGGGAGACTACTTTAATCCATACAAGGCTTTCTTGAGAAGACAAACTTCCTTTTTTTCGAATCACCTGCAAACCCTTGTGAAGCTTCCATATAAACTACTTCTTTTAGTTCTCCATGTAGGAAGACATTTTTAACATCAAATTGATGTAGTGGCCACCCTTTATATGCTGCTACAGAGAAGAGAACTCTAATAGTACTGATTTGTGCAACTGTTCAGAGTAATCCACTCCGTATGTTTGTGTGTAACCCTTGGCTACTAACCTGGCTTTGTATCTTTCAATCATGCCATCAGGTTTATATTGAATTGTAAAAACCTATCGACACCCAATCGTTTTCTTTCCTGCTGGCAGAATACACTTCTCCCATGTGTTGTTCTTTGTCAATGCTTTCATTTCTTCTTCCATTGCCTCTATCCAGTGTTGTGATTTCAAGGCATGTTCTGTATTGGTGGGGAATTACTTCAGAATATAAAGATGAAGTAAAGTTCTGGGCTTCTTCAGATAGATTTCCTTTGGCTACGTTAGCCATAGGATATCTACTTCCCCGTGACTCTTTTCTGGAGAATATTTATTTTGGCGGAACACCTCGGTTTGCTCTTGGAAGCAACACATATATGGATGGATTCTCCTGTTCTTGCTCCTGTACACTTTCACTTTGTTCTGTTGTTTCACTAAGAGTCTTTTCAAGGACTTCAGTAGAGTTAGAACAGGGGTGAGTGTAACTTACCTCGGGTGTCAGGTTGGGAGCAGTTTCTAGGGTGACACTGGTATTTATGTCTTCTACTCGTTTTGATGAAGGTGACTCATCTTGGCTGTTAGAGCTTGTTTCTTCTTCATAGGAGACATATTTTAACCAGCTTATTGTGTCAAGACATGCTTCCTCCTGTTCGTTGTTCTGAGATGCATAATAGTTGTTGGTGCATCCGTCTGTCGACTTCGTCTTGTATCGAGTCTTGTATTGTTTTAGATGAATCAGAGCACGCAAAACGAGAAAATAGGTTATCTGGTAAGTTTAAACGAAATTACATGGGTAATTCCGTTTGAAATGGATCAGGGATTACAAACGAAATTAGCTTTGCTAATTTCACTTGAAACTGTAATCTCGTTTGAACCTGTAATTCCACATGAATCTGATTCCGTTTGAACATGTTCAAACGGAATTAGCTTGCCTATATATAGGGTTGTTCTGATTTCGTTTGAGTCATTCGTGTATGTGTGTTTCCGGAGCCGAAGTGCTGCCGAAGTGTCATCTCGCTGTAAAACATTGTCAAATCAATCTAAAGACAGTTCCCCCCCCCCCCCCCCCAATAATTGGTGCTGGTCCCCATTGCTCATATTCTTGACTCTTCTGATTTGGAGGGTCTAAGGTAAGATTTGATAACAAGGTTTTGGATTTTCCGCCTATGGCAACTCGAATTATTCGAGTCCATAGCGCGTAGTTTTGGCTATTGAGTTTTAGATTGATCTGGAGGTTATCAGAAAGTTTTGGGTTTTGAGATTGGGTATTCAGGCCATTCTTTAACAGATTAGCCAGTTGAAGAGATAGATCCGAACCTGAGTTGCCGTCTCCGGACATGGTAGCTCAGTTTGGATCTGTGGGTTATTTGTGGGATGTGGAAATTACACGGTAGATGATGTGCAGACCTGCTCTGATACCATGATAACAAGAGGTTTTTATTGAATAACTTTTATGGAATGATTTACAATGAAAAGAAAAACCACAAATTATAGGCAAAACAATGATCTAAAAATAGAAATACAACTATTGATGGCTGTCAATTTGGAGGAATGGAAACCGTATATTGCCTTCCTGATTTCCTGGGATATGATGCAATCACCTCTAGTTTATGCTGATTCCAATTCCTTTTTAACATATAGTTCACACTGCGAAGGAGAAAGTGATGGCGTGATGGAGGATAACTAATTAGGTGGGCCAATTAAAAAAAAAACAACACTCACTCGTTGTTCATCTACTCATTTTTTACATATTTATTTAAATGTTATTTTAATGGGTAGTAGGTAGTAAAAATTTATGAAACTACTAGACACTAAAGGTGAAAAAACGAGTGAGAGCTCATAAGTACATGACAAAGATCACTTTTTGACGTAACAGGAAATTCGTGTGAAACCATTACATATAGCCTTATATTTTGATCACACAAGACACAAATATTTTTGTACCTTTTCCTTTGTAGTATACAATTATAAATTTTTAAACCGTTATAGCTTGCTAATTTTTATTTATGTTTCAATATAAATTTTATTTAAAATTGTCCAGCCGCAACATGCTAAGCATAACTTACTAGATATGGTACTTGTCAAACAAATAAGGAGATATATCACATACGAAAATTTTAATATTCAAGCCTTTACTAATATAATATCATTATAAGCAAAAATACTTAATATTCAAGTTTGACTAAAACAGTAAAACCAATGGCGCATAGATCAAGATTGAAAAACGTGGATTGGAACCAACGATGCTCGTTTAAATATAAATGTATTTTGTTTGTATCTTGTTCTAGCTCTGGATCGTTCTTTTGGTTTAATATAATTCCGCCTTCAAAGAAAAGCTTGACTAATAATATTGTATAACCGATAAAAACTCCATCAAAATTATATATTCGGCCTTTTTTGAACTTTTCTTACATTAACAATTTGTTTGAATATTTTAATGGTAAACGCTTTTGTTATTTCGTAAAATAGCCGTTAAATTCAGAGTATCTAAACCCTACATTTTCAAAAGAACTTGTCAAAAGTTACTGTTTAGAAAATGAAAATTACTTAAAATTGTCATTTATAAGTAAAATAAACACATTAAAATATAAATATTATGTGATGTTACGTAGAATCAAGTGAGCACCAAATTGAGGTGGAAGAGTGAACACCGGGAATGGAGAATGTTTGTAAGACGGTGAAAGCTCAAACGAGAAGCGTTTCAAAACCATTGCCATGACGATTTTTCGCATAGTTTTGTCCGATGCAAACACGAAGACCGTTAGAAAACTGGATGAACGGGCTTGAACCTTTGCCCTTCGTTGCATTCACGACCCTTCGGCAAACCTTTCAGGATTAAATTCGTTTACATCGTCTCCCCATATGTCACGATCATGATGAACATGCACCGCGGCTAACGCTAACTGCACACCCGATGGTATCATCATGTTTCGGAGCTTCGTGTCCTTGTGGGTCGCTCGTGTCATCATGACCGCCAGCGGGTATAACCTGAGTACCTCGTGTAGTATCATTGTCAAAATCTTGAGGTGTTTCAAACCTTCAAAATCAGGCTGATCATTACCAAAAACTTGAAAAACCTCGTCTCGTGCCCGAATTTGCCATTCTTGATGGAAACTCAAACAAACCATCGTCCAGAGAACCAAATTCGACGTTGTTTCGGACCCAGCAATGTAGAATAACTTACATTCTTCGATCACGTCTTCCATACTCATTCCAACTCCATGTTCTTCAATCTCTTTCTTGTTTGATTCCAGCAAGATTCCAAGTAAGTCATCATGTTTACCTTCTCCCATCTTGATTGCTTTCTTCCTCTTTTGATTATACCCATCAGTAGAGATCGAAGCTCTTTAACGTTTTCATTTTACTTCTTGTTGGCTCGGGTCGGTATAAACCTAGATTTCAAGATACATTAACTCATTGTATAATCTGATTAAGATTACTATGTGTTTTACTGTTGTTATAAAGTTGTCTATAGCAACGACACTTATAGGGATGGCTCTTTGGGCTATAGGAACGAGGCTATAGAGACAAAACCTGACAGAGACGACATGGCCTCTAGAGACAACATGTCCTCCCTATAAGCTGAAAAAATGTCGTCCCTATAAGGTATTTTTTTCTTGTAGTATATACCTTCTTCCGGGAAGATAAATTATAAAAAGCATTTGACTTACAAGATCAATTTGTTCCTCCAGGATTCGGAATATCTTCTGCCCTTCTTCATAAGAGCTACCAATAGCTGTCCGTGAAATCACATCTCCTGCCAAATTAATGATATACGGCCATACGTCGATTTCTGAGTAGCTGACTCCAGCGGTTAGGAGTTCCCATTTGTGGATCATGTTACTACAACTTGAGCTGATAGCCGAGAACATGATCTACACACATATCAACCCGTGAATTTGTGATGTTTTTGTAATATTAACCATAGAAAAATTACATAAGGATGGCAGGTAAACGGGCAACAAGCTGGGCCGCAACCCCGTTTTGAATAGCAAATCCAATATGGATGGTTACTTAAAATTTAAATAAGGGAGTTAAAAGAGTAGAACCTTGATATTTTGAAGATTAAAAGCTGGAGTGATAATTTTACGATGTTTGATCCATTTGTGACCTTCGGTGACAAAAAGTCCGCCTATGAGGCTATCTCGAAACGGCTCTGGATATGGCTTTTTAAACTCATCTGATCTTAGTAATATCTCTTTTATCAACTCTGGATCCATGATATACATCCTTGGTTTTGGCCCAAACCATATGAATGATTTGTCGCCTGTCCAGATGGTTCATGTTCGGATAATCAGTTTCAAAATCATTATAAGTAATATGTACAAGTCTTGTATAATACTTCAAACATCTCTATTTAGTAACCATCTCTTATAAAAATTGGTATGGACTATCTAAATCATATTGATTAGAGTTTCTAAGTACAGGGTGACACTAAAGCACCCAATAAAAGTCAACCATATATTGATCAGAAATAAAACAAAAATATATATTTAAAATAAAAGAAAAAGAATAAATAAATTCATACCGTATTTGGAGATGATATGGTGATCAAAGGGTAGAGCATATGAAGTGATATCACGTGTTACTGGAATTGGCTTTGATTTACCTTCTTTCATCATTGTTGCAAGCTCTATCATGTCACCAATAAGAAGCTTGTATGAATTATCTTTATACCCTTCATCTCTCAGCCACTTCTCTAGTTTCTTTGGCTTCAACCATATCCAGTTCAGTAATTTCCATCCCCACCTCATGATCACAAGTGCAACAATGGCCATTGCAACTTTACCCATTGTTTCCATCTTTGTTTTTCTACAGAGAAAGAGAAAGGTTAATTAGTAGGAAGAAATATTTATTGACCTTCAAACACCCACATGGCCACATGCATGACAACACGACCGATGCGATCCCGTGCTAGTTTATCTTGTATATTGTTATTATTATAATGGTTAAAGGTAAATTAGAATCCTTGTTACATGACATTATGTAATATTGTATTTGACTAACAGGAATGGTCGTCAATCAAGCGACACTAATGGTTGTCGGATTAGTGAAACGAAGACATTTTGGTCTTTTAAAAAGGATAAAAGTTAAATTTGATGACTTATTTTAATAGGTATTTCATACGACCCGAACCGTGACCCGTGAACCGACCCAAGATACCCACACCCCACTACTTGTTTCCCTCTTATATATATTATCCATGTTTTCTACAATGCAAACTACTTTGCATGTTTACTTCCCATATTTTCCACTTTCTTTGTTACAGTTTCTTTAGTAATTTTATTTGTATTTAAGTTGGGTTGATTGAATAAGAAAAGAGGAGAGAAAATTGTTGTAAAGTTTTGTTCTTTATGTTTTTTTTGAGCATAACCCACTCAACGGGTCTACCAAGAGAATTAGGATTTCCAATCGGTCACTAACAGTATTCGTTGCCTAGGTTCTTATGACTTATTTGACCAAATTGTAAGGAGTGAGTTAGTTTTTAAAGACATTCCTCATACTGAAGAATTTGGCTCAGAGGGTTTTTTTATTAAAAAGCAAAAAACCACGATACAATGGAGGACCAAATAAAAAGCAAAAAAAAAAAATTCAATATGGAAAACCCATTAAACTAGGAACTAATTGTGGATCCCGTGTTTTACGTGATGCGAAGGAAAAACAGGGAACAAAATCATGCAATCTAATACTCCCCCTGAGGATGTAGCGTGTAAATTTCGCATGCTCATCTTGTCGAGTAAAGGTTCAAGTTGTCGGGATCCCAAAGCTTTGGTGAGGAGGTCGTCTATTTGCATCTTCGTGGGGGTTCTATTTCTTGAGATTCGACCCGTTCTTTGACGAAGTAACAATCCATCTCTACATGCTTTGTTCGCTCATGGAAAACCGGGTTATTCGCGATATGTCGTGTCGCTTGGTTGTCACAATAAAGTGGTGTAGGTCCACTTTGTTCAACTTCGAGACCCTTTAGGAGCCATCGCATCCATAAAATCTCACTAGTAGTGGTTGCCATGGCCCGGTATTCAGCTTCGGCTGAGGACCGAGAAACAACCGATTGTTTCTTGGATTTCAAGAAACGGGAGCCCCCCCCCCCCCCCCCCCCCAAGAGTAGAAGGTATCATGTTCGTGATCTTCTTGTGAAGGGTCACCCTAACCAGACGACATCACAATACGTGACCAAGTTTGTCCCTCCATATTTAGGAAAGAAAACTCCTTGTCCCGGTGTTGCCTTTAAATAACGTAATACCCCACATGACGGCATCCAAATGGCTTTGGCAAGGGTCACACACAAATTGGCTTAGGACGTTTACCGAGTACGTGATATCCGGTCTCGTGGCTTGGAGATAAAGCAACCTCCCTACTAACCGTCTATACATGTTGGCATCCACAAGAACATCTTCATCATCAACTTCAAGTTTTAGATTTTGTTCCATTGGGAACGAACTCGGTTTACACCCTAGCATCCCGCTATCTTCCAAAATGTCTAGAGTATATTTCCGTTGGCTAAGTACTAACCCGTCTTTCGTTCGAGAAGCCTCGACTCCGAGAAAGTATTTGAGGGGGGCAAGGTCTTTAATGTTGAATCTCCTATCAAGATAGATTTTTGTCTCTTGTATTTTCTCTTTGTTGTTTCCTACTATGATAACATCATTGACGTATATGAGAGCACCAACAAACACATTCCCTCTCTTGTAAGTAAAAAGTGAGTGATCAGCAAAAGATTGTTTAAACCCAAGTTCGAGCAAAACTGATGTAAATTTTTGGTACCAGTTTCTCGAAGCTTGCTTTAAACCGTATAATGACTTCCTTAACCTGCACACTTTCATTCCTCCCCCTTTATCATAACCCTGTGGGATTTTCATATAAACTTCTTCATGTAAGTCCCCATGCAAGAATGCATTATTCACATCTAGTTGATGAATAATCCACTCTTTCTTAACGGAAATAGTGTCAGTAGACTTCTAACTGTGACCAATTTAGCCACCGGTGCAAACGTGTCATGATAATCAACACCTTCCATTTGCGTGAATCCCTTCGCCACGAGCCTTGCCTTGTACCTTTCTATTTCACCTTTTGGTTTGTATTTTATCTTATAGACCTATTTTGAGTCTATAGTTCTTTTTCCATCTGGCAAATCTTCTATAGTCCAAGTGTTGTTTTCTTCAAGTGCGTTTATCTCCCTTTGCATTGCATCCTCCAATTTTGATCTTGCACGGCTTCCTTAAAATTTTTCGACTCATCATTGGAAGTGATGGCCGCTAAAAAGGCTTTGTGTGAATCCAAAATTTTTTCATAAGAAACAAAGTTCGATAGGGATATACCGTTGAGGATTGTTGATGGGAAGAAGGTAAAGCATGATCAACGGATGGAGGAAGGTTGACAATGAAATCGTTCAATCGCTTTGGCTGAGTTCTGATCCATTGCGGTTTGTCTAATTGCAGCCCAACATGACTTTCTTCTTCTTTTATGGAGTTCTCAATTTGGTTAGTTTGTTGTGGGTGACCATCAGGCCCATCATCTAGTGTAGCAGGCTCATTATCTTGGGCCCCATTTTATTATCAAATTGAATGTTGCTGTCTAGATCTTGTAGGATAGGCCTATTTGTACACATGTCCTCTGTGTTAGGACCACCAGTTTGGTTTGGTGTTGTTTTATCAATTCCCTCATAATACCAAGGTGGGAAATCAAAGAGCCTTTTATTTTCGTGTTTATCAATGGGGTCCAAGTTTCGATAAGGAAAATTGCTTTCCACAAACCTCACGTCTCTTGACACCGCCATTTTGTTATGAACCATATCATATATTTTGTACCCCTTTCTCCCCGGTGGGTAGCCCAAAAACACACCGGGTTTCCCCCTCCATTCGAACTTATCTCCCTTTGTGTCGGTGTTCCGAAAGTTGGCAAGGCACCCAAAAACTTTCATATGTTCATACTCAGGTTTTTGTTCAAAAAGAATCTCAAAAGGGGTTTTATTGTCAATAGTTTTCGATGGGAGACGGTTGATTATATAGGTAGCCGTCATGACGCATTCGCCCCAAAACCTTTTTGGCAAGTTTGCCTCAAATCTAAGGGCTCGTGCAGTCTCGAGTAGGTGCATGTGCTTGCGTTCCACAATGCCATTTTGTTGTGGCGTGTGGGGGCAGGTAGTCTCAAGGAATATGCCTTGCTCGGCATAGAAATCATTCATCCGATTTGAAACAAATTCTCCTCTGTTGTCATATCAGATTCTTTTTATCATTTTTCCAAATTGTGTCTTGTCCAGTTTGTGAAAATACATTAGATTTGTGCCTTAAGAGAAAAACCCAAACGGATCGACTATACTCGTCCACGATTGTCAAAAAATTGTTTGCCCCGGAGAACGAGGGAGTTCTGTACCTTTCGCATATGTCGCAATGCAATAATTCAAAACACTCTTTCACCCATCAATGCCACTATTCCGTAAAATGTGGTCTTGTAAACTTCAAAATTGAGCCCTCAAGGGCACGAAAGCATATGCATATACATCTTGTACCAAACATTGTACTACTTAAAGGGACAAACATTATGTTAGTTTATTGTGATGCATCATATCTCATGTCAGCATGTGTTCTTAATTACATGAAAGGGAGAAAAGATTTTGGAGAGGGTATACTAGTATGCCAGGGCATAAAAGTACGCCAAAGGGAAAATTACGAAGCCATATCTAAGCTATTGAACAAATCTAATTCAATAATTGACACAAAAGGTTAAGTTCTTCGAATCAATGATATATTCCAGGGAAAAAAATTATAAAAAACTAGAAATAAAATTATTTAAGAATATCAAAACTAATTTTTGTACTTTGTGCTATTATTTAGTTCAATTATAAATATCAAAAGAAGAGGGTAAAAAGTAAATAAAAAGGCACAAATTAAAAAAGTTTTTGCATTTATAAAAAAAGATATAAAATATGCCAAAAACTAAAAATATTAAAAAAAAAATTATTCACAAAACAAAAACCTAGGAGACAATTAAAAGTAATTATCTTTTTATTATCCTTATTTCTGAAAATAAAAAATTAAAACAAAAATAAATGAAAAAAGGCACTTAATTTTTATCGAAACGGCTTTTATTTTTACTCATCTTTTTTATTTTTATTATTCTACTATTATATTGTTATAATTATTATAAGCATATCTTGTTTTTCTTATATAACATTTAAGATACAATATTTGTTTTATAAAATTTCAAGTATATGCATTCTGACGTATCTATTTTTATCTATGTCTTGATAAAACTTTATTATAACTTTTTTATAAGTTTTTTAATTGATAATACCTCATTTGTATTTAAATTGAGTATCATGTAATAATGTTTGTTCGTTATTAAAAAAAGTTGAATACACAGCTCAGTTTATTTTCTTGATATTATGACATACTTTCGTTAAAAACGGAACTAATATTAGTTTTTATGGCTTTTGATAGATGTAAAATATACGTTGATATCTTTTTAGATATATCACGACTTAGAATTTTGAATTTTCTTTTTTATTTGCTATAATTAGCGTCGTACTGTAATAAAACGAATTGATGACAACTAAATTCCCGCCGTATAGCGTGAGAAAATTACATAAGTTATTAGGTAAAGTTCATTTCATTCCTAGGGAATTAAGATTAAGATAAAGGTTTCTCTCCATAAAATACTCAAATTATAAATAATAAAACTAAGATAACTTACATATATAGTATTATTATTTATACATACACTGAATACTTAAAATTTAAAAATCATGAGAGGTTATGTAGAATCAAGTGAGCACCAAACTGAGGTGGAACAGTGAACACTTGGAACGGAGAATGTTTATAAGACGGTGAAAGCTCAAACGAGAAGCGTTGCAAAACCATTGTGATTGCGGTTTTGGCTTCCGCCATCGCAAGGTTTTGTCCAAGGCAAACACGAGGACCACTAGAAAACGGGATGAACGGGCTCGATCCTTTGCCCTTCGTTGCATTAACAATCCCGTCAGCAAATCTTTCAGGTTTAAACTCGTGTACATCGTCCCCCCATATCTCACGGTCGTGTTGAACATGCATCGTGGCTAAAGCTAATTGCACACCCGGAGGTATCGTCATGTTTCCAAGCTTCGTGTCCTTGTGGGTCGCTCGTGTAATCATGACCGCCGGCGGGTATAACCTAAGTACCTCATGTAGTATCATTGTCAAAATCTTGAGATTTTTTAGACCTTCAAAATCAAGTTCTTTGTTACCGAAAACCTGAACAATCTCTTCTCGAGCTTGCATTTGCCATTCTTGATGCAAACTCAAACAAACCATCGTCCAGACAATCAAATTCGAAGTTGTTTCAGATCCAGCGATGTAGAATAATTTGCATTCTTCGATCACGTCGTCCATACTCATTCCAACTCCATGTTCTTCAATCTCCTTCTTGTTTGATTCTAGCAACATTCCTAGTAAGTTCTCATGTTTATCTTCTCCAATCTCAATAGCTCTCTTCCTCTTGTTGATTATTCCCATCAATACAGATCGAAGCTCTTTAACGTTTTCATTAAACTTCTTGTTCGCTTGGGTCGGTATAAACCTAAATTTCAAAACAAAATCATGCAACATGTGTTATTTTATTTAACACATAAAAGGATTACTAGAAAACTGTTGTTACCTTCTTCCGGGAAGATGAAGTATAAAAACCATTTGGAATATAAGATCGATTTGTTCCTTTTGGATTCGAAATATCTTCTGCCCTTCTTCATAAGAGCTACCAAAAGCCGTACGTAAAATCACATCTCCAGCCAAGTTATCGATATATGCAGTGGCGGAACCAGAAGAAATATTCAGGGGTATCCCAATTTTTTTACCGTGTGCTTATATAATTTATAGAATGGAGAAATTTTTTTTACCTATATTACGGGGCAGGGCCAATCTTAAAAATCAAGTGCCCTGGTCGAGCCAAAAAAAGACACTTAGGCCTTAAAGAATTAAATTTTATAAACTAGTTCTTTTAATGTTATTAGTATTTAGGTTAATGAATCCATATTGAGCATTTCACATTTGAGCTATGTTTTATGAATCAATATTGACAATAAGTTTTTAGGTTTTAGACCGGGCTAGATTTATTTTTAATTTTTACGTAAGTGGCCGATCGATTACGCAAAGAATGAAGACTGTGCGTTGGATCAAGAAGATTGTAAACCGAATTTCGCTACAAGGCATACTAATTGTTTAATATAATGAAACTGCTTCTCAATATTTATACACAACACAAATCCCTTAATAGTCCATCCCCACCCCACCTAAAAGGTTATAATAAATTGTTTCTTTTAAGAAATAATTAAAATGTATTTTTTGGAATTGAAAAGTAAATTAAATTAACTTTTGACTTTGAGACTTATCTTCCCAAGATGTACTCCTCAAGAAACCTTTCTTCCTTGTATCAAAACCTGCAACTTTTTTTATTTCACTTTAACCCTAACAAAGAAACTTTACCAACTTCATCTTTATTCTTTGTTTTCCTTCCATGGTTATTTGGGCCAATATAATCAGTATTTTTTGGGCTTAATTTCAGTTTGTAAAATTTTTTAGGGGTGTCCTAGTTGTTGTTGACGGGTGTCCTTAGTATAAAAATCGAAAAAAAAAAAAATTTACACTACCGGATAAAAGTTGAGCCGTAGCCCGGGCTACGCCTCGGACTACACTAGGTCCGCCCCTGGATATATGGCCATACGTCGACTTCTGTAGGACCGGATCCTGCGGTTAGGAGCTCCCATTTGTGGATCATATCACTGCAACTTAATCTGATAGCCGAGAACATGATCTACACGCATATCAATCCTTGAATTGTTTTATATTTGGACCTCCGAAATAAATTAAATAGCTGAATTAAAAGGGCCAAACCTTGAGATTTTGAAGATTAAAAGCTGGATTGATGATTTTACGATGCTTGATCCATTTGTCGCCCTCAGTGACAAGAAGTCCGCGGATGATGCTATCTCGATACGGCTCGGGATGTGGCTTCTGAAACTCATCTGGTCTTAATAATATCTCTTTTATCAACTCTGGATCTCTAATATACATTCTTGGAGTTGGCCCCAACCATATGAAGGATTTTTCACCTGATCAGATGGTTCATAGTTTGGTCAACCAAATTCAAAATGATTATTACTTAATCAAAGTTAAATAAAAAACAATCATTAACTATTTTAACTATAAAACTTAATCACGATTAAAATACAATTATTAACTATTTTAACTAGAAGGGTGGGGTTCTAAAGTGAACACTAGTGTATTTGTGAACTAAGTGAACAAATCCTGATTATTGATTTGCATCATCAAATCGTAAAATACACTAGTGTATTTTCATCATCAAATACTGGTCATTGATTTACACTTGTGTATACACTTGTATATTGATAATTAAGTGCTAGAATTAGTTCACTAGTGTTCACAATCATGGGGCTGGTTCACTAATGAACCTAACCCTTAACTAGAAAACTATAAGAACCGTCAGATGCATGCATGTGAGAGGCATACAAGATAAGAAGAAATGGTGGAGAAAAGTACAAGTACAATTATTTATACAATACTTGCAGTTCTTTAATTCAAGTTATTTATGTATTTAACTAACCTTTTAATATATAAATCATATCAACTTTGAGTTTAAATAAATACCAAAACAACCAGAAAAGTCAACCATGGATTGATGATATGAAGAAGAAATAGATGAATGAATACCATATTTCTTGTATTACATTCAAATCAATAAGCTACAATATAGAGAAATAAACAAGAAAATGAAGAATACCATATTTGGAGATGATATGATGATCAAAGGGGAGAGCATATGAAGTGATATCATGGGTGATTGGACTGGCCTTTAATCTACCTTCTTTCAGAGTTGTTGAAAACTCTATCATGTCACCCATTAGAAGCTTATATGAATTACCTTTATACCCTTCATCTCTCAGCCACTTCTCTAGTTTCTTTGGTTTCAACCATACCCAGTTCAGTAATTTCCATCCCCACCTCAAGATCACAAGTGTAACAATGGCGGTTGCAACTTTACCCATTGTTTCCATCTTTTTCCCTAAGAAGAAAGATAGAAAGAGAAAGGATAATTCATACGAAGGAACTGTTGAGATTTATAACATCCGCATGATGTAGTGACAGCTATGTTATACATTATTAGTATTATACTAATCATTGTGTGTAAACCAAGGAAATCGGTAAAGATTATATATATATTTTTAAATCATTGTGTGTCAATCAAGGAAAACATGGCCAATATTATATTTTTTTTTAAATACAAAATCATAATTTATTTTAATTTTCCGGTAAAGATTTCATATCCAGGAATAAGGGTTTTAATGAATTTTAACTGTCTTGATTAGGGGAGGGGGTGGTGATCACTCATCACTCACAACATCCAATCAAGTTCCGCCATGTCATCAACCATTATTCCATCACTCACAACTCTTTTTAGTGGAAATGTCAATCACTCACAACACCCAACAATAAGCCCTCACACCCCCTCACATCCTTTCCTCCATCACGCGTTGATTTTATCACGGAAACATATGTTCACGCGTTGAAGCGTGTTGGTGGCGGTGGTATGTTTGTTTGTTTCATGCGTTGATAATTTCCATCACGTACAAATTTTGCACCGCCCCGCCTCCCCTTATATTAAGAGCGATCTAACCGAAGCAAGTTAGTTGGTTTGATACTTTGATCGGTTTGGAATCCAAAAGGTTTGATTTACGCTCAGAGAATAAAAGCCGTAGAACCCTTAGAAATGTAAGCATTAGGGTGGGTGATGTGGTATAAAACCCCTGAGGGACACTCCTTTCATCTATTGGCCCTGCCACTTTCCTCTATCCACCAATTAAACACATTCCTTTCAACACCTTTCTTTGGTTTCTCTACCCTTGATTCTGTAAGTGCATTTCTGGATGATAGATGCTGGATGTTGCTGCTGCTTGAATCTTCAAGGACTGTCATGTATTTTATTGATAGTTGATCTATTAAATTCGGACAAGATAGTGTCTAAGGGTGTTTGAATTTGTGGTTTAGAATTGTAGAACGTATAAGTTCATGCTTAGGGTCTGAATTTGTTGATGTGTTTTGTCAGAACTTATAAGTTCATAATAGCTTGTCCGAATTTGTAGTTCTTGCTAGTAGGGGAGTCCGAATTTGTCAAGTTTTGTATTGTCAGTACTTATAAGTTAAGTACTGACTAGGTTGTTTTGTGTATTGCCCGTACTTAGTGTTAAATACGGACTAGGGTTTGCATTTGTAAGGAATTTAGTGTCCGCACTTGAGATTTTATATATTCTCTGGGAATGAATGCAATCATAATGCTTTGTGAGAAAACTTTCTATGCAAGACTGTATTCTAGAGAGAGAAACAAACCCTAAATTTGCGTGTTCTTTGCTGTGTGTGAGTGTGATTTGTGAATACTCAGTGTACTCACAGATTGATCGGTTCTTTCATCTTCTACACCTTCTGTACGAGATCTACGGAGCGGTACGAGTCACGCGGTGGTTTCCGCACATCGCGTGTGTGTTGAGCAGTCCGGGTTCGTGTGTTCGAGGTGCTTCTCGTAGTAGAAGACGACCTTACAAGTGGTATCAGAGCAGGCTCTGTATAGAGAGTGCTCTTACCGCTGTAGACTTCGTGTTGCAGGTTAGATTTTGATCGGTTTTGTTCATTTTATAGAGTTGTCAATTTTCTAGAGTTTTCTTATACCTTTCTCATGTTTTTCATGGATTCTTCATTTGTTTCTTGATTTTTCATGATGGATGGTGATTAGGTTTTAGTTTTGAGTGTTCGTCCTTGATTGGATTGTTGAGATTGTGCTTAGATTGCGTCAGATCTAAAAGTTTTCTGCAAATTCTCTTGGTTTTTGAAGAAGATTGCTGAGGTAAGCAATCATTTGCTTTCAGATCTGTTTTGGGATTGTTGTTTGTCTGTATTTGTTCTTTTGAAGTTATTGATGACCTAGTGTGTAGTCACACTTGGGAAATAAATTCAGAAGCTAGTTGTGTTATCCGAATTCGGATATACCCATGTCAGTACTAGTGGGTTTTGTCCGAATTTGTTCAAAATATACATAGTTTGTGGGTTTAATCAGAACTTATTAATCATTCCTTTTGTTTGCATTTAACATTCTTATTATTGTCCGGACTTAAAGGTTCTTGTCTGCATTTAACATTCTTATAATTGTCCGCACTTAAGCTTGTGCGCACTTAAAAGTTGTCCGCATTTATAAGATTGTCCGCATTTAATCCATTCATTTTGTCCGCACTTGATACATATTGTCCGCATATAGTTAAGTCCGCATTTAATCCATTCATCTTGTCCGCACTTGATATATACTGTCCGCACTTACAACTTGTCCGAACTTACAAGTTGTACGCATTTACAAGTTGTCTGTACTTATTCAGCCTAGTCCGTACTTACTTAAACATTGCCCGCCTTTTAGCTTGTCCTCATTTGAACTTGTGCGCATTTGATCTTGTCCGCATTTAAGTTTTTGTGAGAACTTAGTTTTTCATCAGTCTGCACTTGAGTGTCATTGTCAGTACTTGTGATCTTTGGTACGTAATTTGTTGATTTGTTGAGGTTTCATCAGTAAGTGTTAACAGTTTTTTGAAACAAAGACTTAGTAAAGATGACAAACAACTTTGAACACCGTTTTTCAAAGTATTAGACACAACAACGAAGTCGGAAGCAATGATAAACCTCCCGTGTTGTTGAATGAGTTAGATTATCCTAAATGGAAGATACGATTTAAAAGGTACATCAAAGCGAAAGATGTAAGAATGTGGTTATGTATGACGTCAGGTCTTGGCGGGGAACCTGTTCGCACTTTAACTATTACCGGTTATCTCGCTTTAACTGATGATCAAAGAAAGTATTACGAATGCGAAGAGAAGGCAATTTCCTTGATTACAATGTCGTTACCACAATCTATCCTACAGACTTTCTGTAATAAAAAATCAATAGAATTGTGGGACAGTTTGAGCGACAGCTATGAAGGAAATGAGCTTTTCAAGAAAAGAACACTCGATCGACTGAAGACTCAATTCGTAGTGTTTAAAGCTATGAAAGGTGAATCGTTAGATGATCTGGTAAACAGATTCTACCATTTGTTAAGTGAGTTACATCAAAGCCAACTGGGATTGTACACCGAATTCGAAAAGGTAGAAAAGTTTCTAAATTGTTTATAGAAACCATGGAATATGTTTTCTGCCTTAATCAAAGAGAGTGCTCAATATGAAGAATTGACTCTTGATCAAGCAATCCAGAAGTTGAAAGGTTATGCATGGACCTTAAAAGATCAAGACTCTGATTTTGAGAAGCTTCAAGATTCGACTTTGTACCGTGCAAAGAAATTGAAAAGGGAAGCAATTCAGGTGTTGCTTTTATTTCAGAAGAAGCTACTCAAGGAGATCCTACAAACCATAATGCCTTTGTCATTGGTAGCAATAGTGGAAGTATCGTTGGTGGAACCCATATATCCCATGGAACGTCATCGTCAAGTGCTAGACCAAGTGAACCAAGCTTGAATGTTCCTAAAATTGACTCGCATTGTCTAAAGCTCATAGAAGAAAATATGGCACTTCTTGCATCGTTCATGATGACATTTGAAAATTTTGCACTTGGAAAATTAGTTGAACCATCGACTCTCGATGAAGATCTTGATCAAGATGAATTGGAAGAGCTCGATTTACAATTAAGTATGGCGTTACTTGTAAGAAGAGCGGAGAATTTTCTCCAGTGAACAGGAAAGAGTTTCATTGGTGGTAACACAAAGACATGAATGGGTATTGACATGACCAAAGTTAAATGCTACAACTGTAGCATTTATGGTCATTATGCAAGAGAATGTCGAAAACCAAAGAATAGAGAAGGCAGCAATGGTCAAGGAAGCTCAGCAAGATCCAACAACAACAGTCCATCCCCATCCAATACAACTTCTACCACTTCAACAACAACCTTATCTGATAACCTTACTCCTAGTTCTAATAACGCTATGATTGTTCAACCCCTTCAAGCGATTAGTGAGCCACACGATTGGGGGATTGTAATGAAAGAAACAACTACTGCTATTGTTTCACAAGCGTTTATTGCCGAGATCGTTGGAAAGGGGTTTGGAGATTTGTTTGAAGAGGCAAATGTGGAAGAGTTGATTGTGGTGGCGGAAGCTTTAAGTGAAAATCTGGAAATGGATAAAATCATTGAAGCTAAGGAAAACAAGCGAAGAGAGATTGAGAAAGAGGAAAGATGAAAGAAAGAAGAAAAGAAAGATGAAAATGATCGGTTTTGAATTCAATATCTCAGCAGAAGAAATGCAGCGCTTTGCTGATAAAGAAATGGCAAAGATGAAAGCAGGAAAAGCAGATAGCTCGGATTAAGCTTTCATGGCTAGCATCGAGGTACAATCTAAACCTACTGAAAAAAGATGTGCTAGATGCATAGACTTTGTTGCTAAGTGTGACAGATACGCACTCCATAACAGTAATTTGATTACTGATCTAGAGAAATCTAGAGAGTTAATTGTTGCGATTTCAAGTGCCGACAAAGAACATAGAAGTCAGGTGATTGTCTTGAAAAAGGACATCTATGCAAATTGTCCAAAAGACAATGGAAAGAGTCGTGTTGATCCTGATCTTGATAAACCTTTTGTCACCAAACCATAAAATGAACCTAAAAAGAATGAGAAGAAAAGTGGTAAAACACAAAAGAGAGAAAAACCTAAGGTTGTAAAACAAGAAAGCAAAACAGTTTCTAAACCTAAGGTTAAAAATAAAAAAAAAACGAAAGGATCAGGAAACTGACTTTTCAAATGATGGTAGCAGTCATGGTTCAGATCGTGGATTGGAAAGTTCTTCAGCAAAATGTGAAAGTCCTCAAAAAACCCCTGCTCGACGACCAACTCATGTAACTTTCCGACCACAAGAACAAGATCAACTATCTGGAGGTTCTTACAACCACAATGTTAGACCTCATGCTCAAAATCGTTACGTTGATAACCGAAACGTTTCATCGACCAGATTTCATAGTCAAAGAAAACATTCGGGATACCAACAACGACATGCTTTTCATGATAACGAGCAACCAAGGTTTGATAGAAGTTTTATACCTCAACACAGTCAAAACTTCGGATATCAAAATTCTGGTAATCATTTTAGTGGAAATTATGGGTACAATAACTGTCCTCAAACTCCGCACAATCCTCGATTTGCGGGTGGACATTCTAACAACTACCGAGGTGGAAATGTTAGAAATAACAATGAAGATGGTTATTTCAAGGAATTTTCGTTTGTTGATGAATTTGGACGACCCAAGACCATCACGGCTTGGGTCCCCCATTCTAACTGATTTCCTATTTGAGAATGCTGGAACAACTGAAGAGAGCTATCTATATTTGGTATATCGATAGTGGCTGTTCCAGGCATATGACGAGATACAAAGAATTGTTGTCAAATATAAAATCTATTTGAGGTGGTTATGTTAACTTTGTGGGTGAAAGGGTGGTTACATCACGGGTGAAGGTTTCGTGTCAAATGGCAAGATCACCTTGCACAAGGTGAACTATGCTGAAAGACTGAAGCATAACTTGTTGTCAGTATCACAGATCTGTGATAACAAGTATACACTGCATTTCACGGATAAGGCTTGTTTCATTCTTAAGCCAGGATTTGTAGTTCCTGAAGATTGAATCGTGATGAGAGCTCCAAGAGTGAACAACACCTACGTGATAGACGTGCGTCCGGTTGTGAACTCCTCTGGTCTGGTAACGTGTTTACTTTCAAAGGAAACAGAAGATCAATCTTTCCTATGGCATTGAAGGATGGGCCACGTGCATCTATGCAAAATAAATCACTTCATAAAGAACAACTTGGTGTTGGGTGTTCCTTTACGTAGTTTCAATATGCACAGTAAATGTGAATTCTGTGAGAAAAGGGAAAATCAAACGTAAACCTCATAAGCCTAAACACATAAACTCTATCCAACAACCACTTGAGCTGCTTCACATGGATTTGTTTGGTGCAATCCATGTAATTAGCATTGGTGGTATGTCTTACTGTTTGGTTGTCATAGATGATTTTTCAAGATATTCGTGGGTATTTTTCTTAAAATCGAAAGATCAAACTTTCGAGACTTTGAAAGATTTATTTAAACAATTAGAGAAAAATTACTCGTTACCCTTCAAAAGAATCAGAAGTGATAACGGAACTGAATTTAAAAATCGAAATATGGATGAGTTATGTCGTGATATGGGTATTATTCATCAGTTTAGCGCTCCTTATGTTCCTCAACAGAACGGAGTAGCTGAAAGGAAGAATAGGACCCTTATCGAGGCTGCAAGAACCCTTCTCTCATAATCTAATTTACCCGTGTTTTTATGGGCCGAAGCTGTAAACACTGCATGCTATGTGCTAAATCATGTGCTTACAGTGAAACCGGAAGATAAAACTTGTTATGAACTTCTTGAGAAAAAGAAACCAAAATTGAAAGGTTTCCAGCCTTTTGGGATTAAGTGTATGATCCGACGGACATCGAATACTCCAAAGTTTGGGGAGATTGGAGAAATTGATTTCTTCCTAGGTTACGATCTAGGCTCTCCGAACAAACGAGTATACAATATTAAGAAACGGATGGTGGAAGTAGTCTTTGATATAAATCCTTTGAGTTACAATCCTCCACCATCTGAGTTCGGTCCCAAATCTGGTTACCAATATGACAAGTTGTTTGATTCTTTCACTTTACCTGATCTAACTGATGATGAGACTGAATTAGTGTATTCACACTTGATTGACAAAGATGAAGTGGATGCAGGTTGGCATACCAGCATTCCAACAAATGTATCTTCAAATGGTGATTCAGGTGTAAACGTTGCCAGCACGTCAAATGTAAATGATGTCGGTGCCACTCAAACCTCAAATGATGCAGATTCACGCGATTCCGATGATGACGTCGAAGCTGCTCAAACAACAAATGGTGATCTTTATGTTGATTTTTCAACAGATCCAAATGTCGATATGCCTTCTGGAAATGTTCAATCATCTGGTAACGCATCTATTGAGGTGGAGATCCAGTCAAACTTGGGTACAAATCTACAAGTTCCAGCTATTCCTGTCACTCGGACAAATAGGAATCATCCTTTCAATAATCTTATCGGAGATCCGCGTGGAGGAATAATGACTTGAAGCAGAAGTCTTATTGATATGCAGTGTTTGGTCACATAAATCAAAGAGAAAGAGATCTACAACTTAAGCCTGCACGAGTGCTTTATTTCACAGATAGAGCCAAAAAACTACCATATGGCGTTGAAAGACAGCTCGTGGTGTAAAGCAATGCAGGAGGAGTTGGCTTAGTTTGACAAGCTGAAGGTTTGGAACTTGGTAGATCTTCCTAAGGTCCAGCATGCGATCAACACGAAATGGGGTTTTAAATGTAAAAAGGACGATAAAGTCACAGTCGTCAGGAATAAAGCTCGTTTGGTGGTGCAAGGGTTCAATCAGGAAGAAGGGATCGATTACACGAAAGTTTATGCGCCAGTGGCTCGACTAGAAGCAATTCGTTTGTTCTTAGCCTTTGCTGCTCACATGCGCATTAAGGTCTATCAGTTAGACGTCAATAGTGCATTCCTTTACAGAAAGTTGCAAGAAACTGTGTATATATCCCAGCCGTCAGGTTTTGAAGCTCCAGATTCGTCGAACAAAGTTTACTTGCTGGACTAAGCTTTATACGGTCTTCATTAGGCTCCTCGTGCCTGGTACGAGATGCTGTCAAAGCATTTGTTGGCAAACGGATTCACTCGTGGTGCAATAGATTCCACTCTTTTCATCTTAAAGAAAGGGGGAGATTTCCTGATTGTGCAAATATATGTCGATGACATTATTTTTGGTTCTTCAAATGAAGAGCTTTTTCGGGAATTCGAACAAGTTATGAAATCGAAGTTTGAGATGAGCGCAATGGGTGAGCTGAAGTTTTTCCTCAGGTTGCAAGTGGATCAAGAAGTGAATGTCACGTATATTCATCAGACGAAGTACGTTTATGAGATCATCAATGATTCAACATGGAAGACGGTCTGCCTTACGAAACTCCGTTGCCTACCAATCATACGCTGTCAGATGAAAAGGAAAAAGATCCTGAAGTGGATCCTTCAAATCGTGCAATGATTGGTTCCTTAATACATCTTACTGCATCTCGACCCGACATAATGTTTTCCATATGTTTATGTGCTAGGTACCAAGCCACTTTGAGAGAATCGCATTTGAAAGTCATCAAACAGATTTTTCGCTATCTTAAAGGCAAAAAAAGACTTGGATTGTGGTATCCAGTCGAGGGAGGCTTAGATTTGATAGCGTATGCGGATTTTGGCGGGTGCCCGATCAACAGAAAATCAACCTCTGGTGGTGCTCAACTTCTTGGAAGCCGTCTGATATCCTGGCAATGCAAAAAGAAACTTTTAGTGTCGTTGTCCCCATGTGAAGCAGAATACATCTTCGCTTTGAGCTGCTGTGCTCAAGTCTTGTGGATACAACGGCAATTGCGGGATTACGGTTTGAATTATACAGAAACTCCCATCATGGTAGATAATAATTCAGCTATTTCAATAACAAATAACCCAGTACATCATTCCAGCACTAAACATATAGACGTTAGGCATCATTTTATTCATGATTGTGCTGAAAAAGGTTTAATTGATGTAGTTAGAGTTGACACCTTAGACAAGTATGCAAACCTGTTTAAAAAGACATTTGATCGGGCGAGGTTCGATAACTTATTCCAAATGATCGGTGTAACAACTCTCATCAAAAGTCCTATTTATTATATTATTTTATCCAAAAGGAAACCCTAATTCAGACCCCCAAGTGATTCTATATAAACCCTAAAATTTTCAGAACAATCAGAATCGGGATCAGGGCCCCTAAAACTCAGAGGGGGTATTCCCTAGTTACGATTATCCACTTAATTTGCTGTCAAAAACGAATCTTATCATTCCGTCGACTCAGCAAGGCTACAAACACACGGGGCTACCCTATGGTAGGGTGTGACCCCTCGCGCCACGCGACGCCCAAGGGGGTACCCCTCGCGTCACGCGAGGGGGTCAAAATTTCAGTATAAATAGATGGGTTTGGGACTTGAATTTTGGCACTTGAACGACGTAAAAATTCGTTATATACACTGAGTTATAGTCTGTTTACTACAAAAACACACACGATCACGAAACGCTGCCGCAAAACAGGGTAACAATTCGATCGCTGCTACGATTCAATGTCCGATCGATTAAACTATCCAATGGATGTTTAAATGCTGCCCACATTAGGGTTTATGCTTTGTCATTCGTCGTTAATTCGATGGATGTTTAAGTGTCGCACTTTGTCATTAATTGTTAAGGTTTAATCTCGTGAGTTATCGTAAATGTTGTATTAGTTACTAACCGAGTTCGTGTGCATGTTATTAAATTTAGGTTAAAAGGCTAATCAGTAGGCTAAGCTCTGCTCATATAAATCTGCAAAGTGAGTCATTCTCTTTTTATCAAATTTGATTTCAAAATCATGTTTACTTTCAAAGTTATAATTACGGGGATTAAGTCTTTGTAGTCACCAAATTACAGCCGGTATGTGGGGTTTTGTATACATTACTTGATAACCATCACCATTGGACAACGGGGTAGCCAAGGGGTGATATGACCATAGTCACATACACCATTGGACTCTGAGGTTACCGATGGATGTTCGAGTGACAAATACTGTGGGTAGTTGGTTGATATATGGAAACATTGTAATCGCTCTTAATACTGTAAATTATAACAAACGAGTCGTTTTAGTAAAAAGAATGATTCACAAGTATTTCACGCTGACAAATTTTTTTTTCAAACATGTTTCAGGTGATCTATTGTGATCCAGGAAAAGTGCCGCGAAGCATTACAAAGCTTAAGGAAGTGGCTCAATATAAAATAAAGAAACATGTTTTGAAAAATAAAGATTTCTCAGTGAAATCATATGATTGTAAATTATCGGGGTTTATCCCGAATTGTGAAATAAAATAATCGGGAAATTTGCAGTTTTAAAAAGATCCTGAAGAAATCTTCCGCTGTTAACTCAATTAAATAAATACCATGGGATTTTCTGTCCCGTGGCTCTTGAAACGGGTCAAACCGGGTCGGGGGCCATGACAGAAAAAGGTGGTATCAGAGCCACTGATTTAAGCCAATTAAATCTTTAGAAAATACTTAATTTTACTAATGGTTATTTTGTGATTATATGTTTTATTATTTGAATATTTGTTTACAGTATGGGTAAGCAAAAGCTTTCAAACATCTATCTTAGATTAGATAGGTCATCAAACGAGAAGGGAAGTTCATCCTAAACAAATTCCTCAAAATACCCAATAGATATCGATGAAGGAATATTTGTTCGTAAAGCACATTATGAGGAACCACTTTCTCCTAATAAAAGAAGTTTGATTATCAGGAAAAGTCAGGAGAAATTAAAGAAGTAACAACCAAAAGAAGTGAGGGTTAAACAGGAAACTCAGAAATTAGGCAATAACCCACCATGGGAAGATAAACTAGATGAAAAATGGGCGGATCTCTATATGTTAGCAACAGAAGCAGTAAATGTTAATCTTTAAATATCTTGATCCAGTGTTAGCACCCATACTATCTACAAGCTAGAAACTCTAAAGAAAATCTTACCTAGTAAATAAATAAGTTCACAATAAAATCTAGTATGTTTAATTTTCAGTTGTTTTGTATTAAATCAGTCACACGGTTTGCAATAATATTTAAAGGTTATCTATGAAATTTTGTTATGAAATTTTAACTTAGCATTTTGTGTACATTTTGCATATATACTAAACAGCATGAATGACTTATCTGAAACCCTTCAAAATCTCAATCTATATCCGGTGAAAATAGAAGTTTCAAAAGACTTTAATTATTACATACCCGATATAGAAGAACCTATGGAATTCAACGCTCCACCTCCAGAGAAACCCAAGCCTAAGAAAAGGAGAAGATTCGTGGGATAGAGGCGTGTGCGCAGAAGGAAACCCGCCACTAGGAAGTTTCCCAAAATAGAAAATCCCTTAGACAAAGGGAAGGGGATTGAAGTCGGGGAAGGTTCTAGGCAGATGGAAATACAGTTTGAGGAATATTCTAGGAAAATGGAAATGGAGTTTGGGGAAGGTTCTAGGCAAAACAAGATAGAAATTGGGGAAAGCTCTAGACAAATTGAGGAGTTACCATTTCAAGAGGAATTGGATTGTGCATTGGCGAGCTGTGATGTCGTCAGGCCTATTAATAATAATCTCTACCCTTATCCTGCTAAAACTCAATTACCAATAAACTTGGAACCAGCAATCCCGGAACCTATAATCCACACCCAACCTCTAGGAATTGACGAGTGGTAGACCAATGATTGGTTGTTCCAAAACCTTATCAACAGTCCTTATTCCTTTCTTCCTCAGTTCAACCCAGAACCTATACCAAACCCACCAATGAGCAATGAAAACCTAGCTGAACTCCGTCACTTTGGCGAAGAATTGGTGGATGCAGGAAATAGGATCAGGGAAGTAGGAGAACAGATCTCCTGGAAATACGACGAGAGGGAACGTCGTTACTGAAATACCAACTAACGAGGGATAGTAGGGTTATGAAAATGTGGTTGTATAATAATAAAAGTAAACTATAATCTTGTAAAATAACTACAAATAAAACTTTGTAAGAAAATAGTGTGTATTGACGCATAGTATAAAATATAAATGGGAATCGAGAAAACGATAGTTTTGGCTATGTGTGTTGTGAGATTTGTATGATTGTTTAGTGTATAATTGTTATTTATTTGATACTAATAAATTATATATATTAATTATCAGATGGAAAATGCTAATAATGAACTAGTAAACGAGGTTAATCAATCTGAGCAACATCAGGAGGATCAATTTATGACTAGACAAGATATAGAAAATATCGTTGCTCACGGAATAGCCAATGCTATTCCAGCAATACTTGCTGCTGCCCAAAAACCTGCTGAACCTCAGCAAATCATTTCTAGCAAACGTATCTCTGAAGATAACTTCAGTAATAGCATAAACGGAGGCGGTAATCATCACAATGATGATCCACTACAAGCTCCGCTCCTTAAGAAAATGAAAGCTGCAACGCCTGGTTGCACTTACAAGGAATTTCTTGCTTGTAAACCCACTGAATTTGCAGGCAATGAAGGAGCGACTGTGGCACTGCGTTGGTTAGAGAAAACCGAGGCAGTGATTACAATAAGTAAATGTGCCAAGGACGACCAAGTCATGTATGCGTCAAACCTTTTCAAAGAAGGGGCGCTAGAATGGTGGAATACAGTACTTCAAGCCAAAGGAAGAAATATGGCCTATGCCATGAACTTGGAAGAATTTAAGAGTCTTGTAGAAAGAAAATTATGTCCCGAATATGAAAAAGATCAAATGGCGAATAAGTTTCTAAACCATCGAATGATAGGTGTAGATTATCGAGGATATACTTCGACATTCTTTGAATATGCTAGAGTGGTACCAACACTGGCTTCGCCAGAACCGGTACTCATTTCTCGCTATATTTGGGGATTAATTAGTGAAATCCGTAACATCGTTAAAGCTGCGAGACCTCGTACTATTGACGATGCTGTGGAATTAGCTAACACCCTAACTGATGAACTGGTACGCACACGAGATGAAAACAGGAAAAAGGAACTGGCTCAGAAAATTACCCAAGGATTTCGTACGGGTAATAGTAACAACTTTAAGAAAAGAGGAACAGGGCAATCCTCAACTCCGCCGTTCTGCAGGAATTGCAGAAAGAAACATTATGGAAGATGTAATATAATCTGCAATTTTTGCAAAATGGTAGGACATCGTGAGGAAGACTGCAGAAAGAAAACAAGAATCTGCTTTAACTGTGGCGAAGCAGGACATTTCAAAACAGAATGTCCTAAATTGGTCAAACCAGCAGACTACAAAGCCAAGACGGCCGACGGAGCTACTAAAAAGAATGTCAGAGCGTTCCAACTGACCACTCAAGAAGCAGAACTCATTCCAGATGTGATAGCTGGTACGTTCTTAGATCACAACGTGTATGCAAAAGTATTATTTGACTCTGGTGTAAACCAAAGTTTTATCAATACTTCATTCTGCCAAGCTCTTAATTTACCCTTAACCAACCTTAGGCAAATCTTTACAGTCGAAATGGCAGACGGAAATTCTATTAATATAGATAAGGTTTTGCAAAAAGAAAATATAGAACTTTCAGGTCATAAATTTCATGCAAACCTATTACCAATGAATTTAGCTGGATTCGATGTTGTGTTAGGAATGGATTGGTTTGCAGCCAACCATGCTCGAATCCTGTGTGATAAGAATTCCATAGAAATTCGCACACCCAATGGAGAAGTATTCGTGATTAAGGGAGATAAACCAAGAAAACCCATGAAGTTCATTTCAGTAATGAAAGTTGCTAATTATGAACGAAAGCAAGGAATAGTGTATATGATTTCAGTAATCATTAGTACTAAGGGTAAAGAACTTAAGGAGATTCATGTAGTCTCAGAATACCCAGATGTATTCCTAGAAGAGTTACCAGGGTTACCACCAGATAGGGAGGTAGAATTTAGAATTCATCTAATTCCAGGAACTACACCGATAGCTAAGGAACCTTATCGGTTAGCACCCACAGAAATGTTAGAACTGAAAAAGCAATTAGATGAATTACTAAGCAAAGGTTTCATACAACCTAGTTCATCCCCGTGGGGAGCACCAGTGTTGTTTGTAAAGAAGAAGGATGGTCCGATGAGAATGTGTATTGATTATAGAGAATTGAATAAGGTTACAATTAAGAATCGATACCCATTACCTAGGATTGATGATCTACTCGATCAACTTCAAGGAGCTCGATATTTTTCTAAAATAGATTTACGTTCAGGGTTTCATCAGTTGAAGGTACAAGAAGAAGACATACCTAAAACTGCTTTCAGAACTAGGTATGGTCATTACGAGTTTACAGTCATGCCATTCGGATTAACGAATGCACCTGCAGCATTCATGGACATGATGAATAGGATCTGTAAACCGTACTTGGATAAATTTGTAATTGTTTTTATCGACGATATACTTATTTATTCCAAAAGACAGGAGGAACATTGTCAAAACCTGCGTGCACTCTTAACTTTGTTAAGAAAAGAAAAGCTGTACTCCAAATTCTCGAAGTGTGAATTTTGGCTACAAGAAGTGCAATTCTTAGGTCACATGGTGAATCACGAAGGTATTCATGTAGATCCTGCTAAGATAGAGGCAATTACTAAATGGAAGGTTCCGCAATCCGCAATGGAAATTAGAAGCTTTCTAGGATTAGCTGGGTATTATAGGCGTTTTATTAAGGATTTTTCCAAGATAGCAGTACCATTAATTAAGCTAACCTGTAAATCAGTTAAGTTTGAATGGGGACCTAAGCAAGAAGAAGCTTTTAGGATTCTAAAGCAAAAGTTAACAAATGCTCCAATCCTAGCTTTACCAGAAGGGACTAAAGATTTTGAAGTTTACTGTGATGCTTCAAAACTAGGATTTGGATGTGTGCTAATGCAACGCAAGAAGGTAATTGTGTATGCTTCAAGACAATTGAAAAAGCACGAAGAAAATTATACGACTCATGACTTAGAGTTAGGCGCCATAATTTTTGCCCTTAAAATTTGGAGACATTATCTTTACGGAAGTAAATTTACTGTCTATACGGATCACAAATGTTTAAGATATATATTTAGACAAAAAGAGTTAAACATAAGACAAAGGAGATGGATGGAAATCCTAAATGACTACGACTGTGATATTCAGTATCACGAAGGAAAGGCAAATGTAGTTGCAGATGCCTTAAGTCGTAAGTATCATGAAAAGCAAAAGCGAATTCGTGCTCTCATATTAAATCTACAATTAGATTTAATGGAACAATTGAAGAATGTTCAAGCTACAGCAATCAAGGATGATGCTGAAGAAATGAAAGGACGAATAAAAGAATTAGAACGAGGAGCTGATGGAATTTGGAGATTCCACAAAAGCAGAATTTGGGTACCTAAGCAGGGAGAATTAAGAAATAAGATTTTAGAAGAATCCCATAAATCTAGGTATACCATGCACCCTGGAAACAATAAAATGTACCAAGATTTAAGAAATAACTTTTGGTGGATAGGAATGAAAAAGGATATAGCTCGGTATGTTTCTAAATGTCTTACTTGTTCACAAGTAAAGGCCGAACACCAGAAACCTTCAGGTCTACTACAACAATTAGAAATACCTGTATGGAAATGGGAACTCATAACAATGGATTTTGTTACTAAGTTACCCAAAACCAGAAAAGGTAATGATGCAATTTGGGTAATTGTGGATCGATTAACCAAATCAGCTCATTTTCTACCAATGAAATAAACCTTTAGCATGGAAAGGTTGGCAAAGTTGTATGTAGATAAAGTAGTATCCCTACATGGAGTTCCACTCTCCATTGTATCGGATAGGGATAGTCGTTTCACTTCCCATTTCTGGACTAGTTTCCAAGAAGCAATGGGAACTCGATTAAATTTAAGCACTGCATATCATCCTCAGACAGACGGACAAAGTGAAAGGACAATCCAAACTCTGGAAGACATACTCAGAGCATCTGTGATAGATTTTGGTGGAAATTGGGACGACCACTTACCTTTGATTGAATTCTCCTATAACAATAGTTATCATTCAAGTATTGAAACTGCCCCATTCGAAGCATTGTATGGAAGAAAATGCAGAACTCCCGTTTGTTGGCCAGAAATAGGAGAAAGTCAATTATCAGGTCCTGAAATAGTGCAAGAGACGACCGACAAAATTTCTCAAATCAAGGAAAGACTGAAGACGGCTCGAGATCGTCAGAAGAGTTATGCAGATAATAGACGGAAGCCGTTGGAATTCCAAGTAGGAGACAAAGTACTATTAAAAGTTTCACCTTGCAAAGGAGTAGTTCGATTTGGTAAGAAAGGAAAGTTAAGTCCCAGGTACGTAGGACCATTTTTAGTGATCCAACGTATAGGACCAGTTGCTTATCGCTTACAACTACCAGAAGAGTTAGCTGGAGTACATGACGTATTTCATGTATCCAACCTCAAGAAATGTCTATCTGACGAATCCCTGGTAGTACCTCTTCAAGACATAGAGGTAAATGAAAAGCTAAAATTTGTTGAGAAACCTCTTCAGATAGAAGACAGAAAGATAAAGTTTCTCAAACACAAACGACTAGTGCTGGTCAAAGTCAAGTGGGATTCGAAACGAGGACCCGAATACACTTGGGAGCTGGAATCAGAGATGAAGCGAAAGTATCCTCAATTATTCCAATAAATCTCGAGGACGAGATTTTTATTAAGGTGGGGAGGATGTAACAACTCTCATCAAAAGTCCTATTTATTATATTATTTTATCCAAAAGGAAACCCTAATTGAGACCCCCAAGTGATTCTATATAAACCCTAAAATTTTCAGAACAATCAGAATCAGGATCAGGGCCCCTAAAACTCAGAGGGGGTATTCCCTAGTTATGATTATCCACTTAATTTGCTGTCAAAAACGAATTTTATCATTCCGTCGACTCAGCAAGGCTACAAACACACGGGGCTACCCTATGGTAGGGTGTGACCCCTCGCGCCACGCGACGCCCAAGGGGGTACCCCTCGCGTCACGCGAGGGGGTCAAAATTTCAGTATAAATAGATGGGTTTGGGACTTGAATTTTGGCACTTGAACGACGTAAAAATTCGTTATATACACCGAGTTATAGTCTGTTTACTACAAAAACACACACGATCACGAAACGCTGCCGCAAAACAGGGCAATAACTCGATCGCTACTACGATTCAATGTCCGATCAATTAAACTATCCAATGGATGTTTAAGTGCTGCCCACATTAGGGTTTATGCTTTGTCATTCGTCATTAATTCGATGGATGTTTAAGTATCACACTTTGTCATTAATTGTGAAGGTTTAATCTCGTGAGTTATCGTAAATGTTGTATTAGTTACTAACCGAGTTCGTGTGCATGTTTTTAAATTTAGGTTAAAAGGCTAATCAGTAGGCTAAGCTCTGCTCATATAAATCTGCAAAGTGAGTCATTCTCTTTTTATCAAATTTGATTTCAAAATCATGTTTACTTTCAAAGTTATAATTACGGGGATTAAGTCTTTGTAGTCACCAAATTACAGCCGGTATGTGGGGTTTTGTATACATTACTTGATAACCGCCACCATTGGACAACGGGGTAGCCAAGGGGTGATATGACCATAGTCACAGACACCATTGGACTCTGAGATTACCGATGGATGTTCGAGTGACAAATACTGTGGGTAGTTGGTTGATATATGGAAACATTGTAATCGCTCTTAATACTGTAAATTATAACAAACGAGTCGTTTTAGTAAAAAGAATGATTCACCAGTATTTCCCGCTGACAAAAAAATTTTTCAAACATGTTTCAGGTGATCTATTGTGATCCAGGAAAAGTGCCGCGAAGCACTACAAAGCTAAGGAAGTGGCTCAATATAAAATAAAGAAACATGTTTTGAAAAATAAAGATTTCTCAGTGAAATCATATGATTGTAAATTATCGGGGTTTATCCCGAATTGTGAAATAAAATAATCAGGAAATTTGCAGTTTTAAAAAGATCCTGAAGAAATCTTCCGCTGTTAACTCAATTAAATAAATACCACGGGATTTTATGTCCCGCAGCTCCTGAAACGTGTCAAACCGGGTCGGGGGCCGTGACAATCGGGATGATAAACCCTGAGTAGGATGGTTGCATAAGCCCTCATGGAAACTAAATTTTTTGTTCCTTTGTACAGGTTACTGCTTTTCGTTAAACACAAAAAATCCAAAAAGATTTTACTTAATTGTAGGATAGTTTAAAAAAAATCCAAAAACATTAGAAAATGAAAAATTGAGGACGCGTTGATTGTGAGAAGAAATGATAGTGCATCGGTAGTCTTATCTTTTACAGGGTATCTTATAAAATTAAAACCTAAACTGTTGACAACATCATTATATGTTGTAACGATATGTTTTACACGTTAATAAGAACTTGTTTTTGGTATATAAAGATAATTCGCTGTGTCACTTGTGTGTAACATCTCTCAGATATATGGTCTTGGTACCGTAATTTTGTTTGAGAGATTACCAAAATTCTGAGATACTAGGTCTTTATATCTGATTATTATCTGGGGTATTATACTTGGTCTTCCGATTTTGCGTCGGCAATGGCCTAGACCTCGTATAATACTTTGCTAAGCGCTTCGTTTGTGCGCAAACCCTCCAGGTGGATTTCTTTTCTGCCTAACAGTTATCACCGAATGATCTGTTCAAAGCTTGTCACCACCGGGTGAACAACTGGAAATATATGTTACCGCCGGGTACATGAAACTGAAAAATGCCAAAGTGCAGCAAAAGATACGAAACCATTGGTACACCACCTAAAGTCGAACCTTAATCTCTCTGTTGGTGCGGTGGCACTAACCTGAGCTCTCAAGGTTTCACAGTTATAGCCGGATACATATAATATTTGGATATACTCACCTGTAAGATGTAATTTTTGGTAGTCTTGATATGGGAGTATATTCTGAGGTGGGGAACACAGTTATATCAGCTAATAAGACACTTAAATGCATATCTCGAATACAGTGTTCGAACACGTGCTAAAGCTTATGTGGACAAGTATATCATTAAACATCTTGAACTGTCATTATCATCCTATGTGCTTAAATCGTTAAATGGATACTAACTGTGATAGATTTTGACAGATAAGCTGATGTGATCTTCTTGTTCGCGTTTTCACAGAAAGATGATGATTGTAAATATCTTCCTTTACATTTCCGTTTCAAATATTGAAAATTACAAAAAGATTTTTGGTGTGTTTTTAATATAGAGTTTGAAAAATACAAAAAGATTATATTTCTCGTTTCAATAAATGGGCTTTATATTTTTAACGATACTCAAAAGGGGTTTTACAATTTTGAAAAACGGGTTAAAAACAATCCGGTGAGGTAATTTAAAATAAGTCTTTAAATAAAAACAATCGGTCTCGCTAAGTTTGTCTAAGTGTGATTGTCCGTGTGGGAAACCGTTTGTTCCAAGTTGTTTGATATCTTTCTATGTATGAGTTACTTAGAAAGTTTCTAGACTTTTATGGTTTAGGTATGAGCGTTCTAATATGATTAAATGAAGTTTTGAGTTTGACAAGCTATTTTAGATTAACTAAAAGAAGACAGGAAGCTCGTTTTTCGGTGTACTCGAGTTGTTCGATGTTATGTGCAGAACAAAGATGGAGCGAGAAGCGAACTCTCAAAGATTTGATGAAGATTTGCAGATCCCGCATATATAAAAGGGGGAGTATGTAAGTGCACTTCTGGATGATAGATGCTGGATGTTGCTGCTGTTTCAATCTTCAGGGACTGTTATGTATTTTGTTGATAGTTGATCTATTAAATTCAGACAAGATAGTTTCTAAGGGTGTCCGAATTTGTGGTTTAGAATTGTAGAACTCATAAGTTCATGCTTAGGGTCTGAATTTGTGGATGTGTTTTGTCAGAACTTATAAGTTCAAAATAGCTTGTCCGAATTTGTAGTTCTTGCTAGTAGGGGTGTCTGAATTTGTCAAGTTTTGTATTGTTAGTACTTATAAGTTAAGTACTGACTAGGATGTTTTGTGTATTGTCTGTACTTAGTGTTAAATACAGACTAGGTTTTGCATTTGTAAGGACTTGAGTGTCTGCACTTGAGATTGTATATATTCTGTTGGAATGAATGCAATCATAATGCTTTTTGATAAAACTTTCTGTGCAAGACTGTATTCTAAAGAGAGAAACAAACCTTAACTTTATGTGTGTTATTCACTATGTGTGAGTGTGATCTATGAATACTCAGTGTATTCACAGATTGATCGGTTCTCTTATCTTCTACACTTTCTGTACGAGATCTACGGAGCGGTACGAGTCACACGGTGGTTTCTGCACATCCCGTGTGTGTCGAGCGGTCCAGGTTCGTGTGTTCGAGGTGCTTCTCGTAGTGGAAGATGACCTTATAGATTCTAACCCTCCCAAGGTACCCTAGGGGTGGCAGCGGTGTTCCCGCTTTAGATGGCTAACCTAGACCTCTTACCCATAGGGCGCTCCTCCACCCTCATACAAACCCCGAAACCCATCCGACCCGTCAGAACGTGGCCAGATATAATTTAAAAGGTACTAGTTTTGGTTTTGACAAACCATAAAACCCACTAAACCCCGATTAAAACTCAAGAGTTGCAAAATTTTGCGTTGAATATGACAACTTAGTGGTGACATTTATAGTGGAATCAACCGTTGAGATTGTTCTCAACACCTTGTTAGACAACTACTGTGATTCTTGCTCCTGTTCAAAAACTCATAATCACATTCAAGAAAATAGGTTTTGTTCAAAAGATTGAAGGTGACAAAGGACCATATCGGTAATCCCCAGAGAAAAATGGGAATTTGACCAACATATTACCTTCTATCATTAAACGCTTCTGGTTCGGTCCGGTTTGTTCTTGATAATTACCCCCACAAACCCTGAGGGTGACCAAAAAAGAAAACATATATTTGGTCTTCAATAATCAAGCTAAGTTATTGGTAAGATAAGAGTATGGAATCTATAATATCTACTAGTCTACTAGTGGGACCCGCATGTTGCAGTGGAGTCACCAAGTTACAGTGATGTACTCGTTTTCCGTTCATTTATCAATCGTTTTCTTTTATGGTTGGTTATGAATCACATAAAGGGATTAGTAATACTAGGAGGAATAACCAGAACATGTTTCAACGTGTCACATAAAATAGTTGGTAATCCCATAAGGAATCAGTTTGGCATGTTAACCTTTTAGCTAAATTTATGTTTTATGTTTATAAACTCATATAAAGGTACAAAACAAGACAGCTTAAATCAAACAATTCAAGCTAATAAGTGCGGCCATGAGTTCTAAATGGAACAAAACGTAACACCGACACAAAGGAGAGGAAATGAAAAAATCCACAACTCTTCTGCTATTCGGTAACTCGTAGTTTACAAGACTGACTACATTAAGTTATTAGAAAATCGCCAAGAGGAATAATGAAGGCAAAACTGTTCTTTCAGGCTGAATGGAAAAGCTTATGAATCGCTAAATTATACCTCCAAATATGGGCTCAAGCAAAAAAAATGGTGAACATTCCCAACAAAGCCATTATAACTCCAAGTTTTCTCATATGTCTTGTTATTGTCGAAGACTGAAATGGGTAGCAAAACCAATAAAGCCATTTTAGTTGTCAGGGACATACATAGTGAATAGCCCTCTAACTTTTGAAGTTATCCTCAATTTCTTCATTCTCTTGAAAACTTAAGCATAACAATATTTTTTTAACGGCCAACGAATCCTCTAAATGGGCTGCTGGCGAAATTCACCACAGCCACGACCACCCACTAGTTGCCTCTACCTACAACCAGCCAAAGCCGGCACCCGCACCGCCGCCACCACCACCACCCATCACCGACCCCCACCACCACAATCACCCACTAGTCACCTCCACCCACCTCCACCCGCAACCCGTCAAAGCCGGCACCCACCACCCCCACCACCGCCACCCTCCCAACATCGTTGCCACCCATCACCGCCGCCCCCGCCACATCTACTCTTGATGGTGTAACACCCCGAAAATGGGTTTGGTAATTAAACCCCATTAATACTAAAGAGCAAGTAGAATACCGTTAGCAGAAAAGATTAACCCGGAAATTATTAGGAATTCAAATAAATAAGCCTAATAATAAAAAAAAAGAGCAAACGACTTGAGAAGACAAAAGTTCATAAGGAGCCCGAGTTAACGGGATTTAAAATAAAACGGGTTTTTAACTTACCGAACCTACTAAGTTGACTAGGAATAATTCTAACCTAGTTAGATAGTGACTTATGAGTGGGTTAAAACACTTAAATTATGAACTAAGGAAAATGGAGGGGCCAAACTTGTTAAACTTGAAACTTGATTTATTAAATGTTGATCAGTTCTGTTTATACATAATGGAAAACATATAAATAACATACCTTTGATTGCATCAGCACAGACCAGCAGAGAATCCAGATGGAGACGCAGCAACAGTGTTTGACATGATTGTCAGCTTGATCTGGTTCCTCCTTAGGGTGCAATCTAATGATGGTGATCATGAAAACCGAATAAGGGAGTTCGGTTATGGAGAGGAGGTCAATTGATGTTATGAACTAATAAGGTTGTCTAATTGTCTAACCTTTAAACCTCTACATTAGTCTCCTTATATATGCACCCAGGAGGAAACCCTAATTAGTTAATAAGGGTAATTTGGCCCATCAACAATTAACAACTAATTATTTAATAGGATTGTTATATATTTTGATCCATATAATGTAAATGATTATAATGGCTACTAGATTAAATATAACATAAAATATATTTAATCTTACATTCTCCCACTTAGCCGAGTAATCATTTACTATGAGTATTAGATAAGCCTGATCAGGATTTAACACTCATTTTAGCCTTAAACAAGTACTATAGCAGAGAAATACAGCCGTTGAATCATTATGCGACTCAGGACCCCCATTAATCATACCATAGCCTTAATTTAAAACCTAATCGTCATGATCAAAATATGCATAAGCCCTTTGTTTGATTTGTAACTTTATTTGTCTATATGCCATTATGTCGACTTGACATATTCTTAGAGACATACAAAATCAAACGGATGAGGAAAATTAACTAATACTTAGTCATTCATAGTACGATATGCAATTGCGCACGGCCATTAATTAATACCCGTCTATGAGCTCTCTTAACAAGACTTATGGGTAATAGCCCTTCAGTTATAGGATCCTTAAGCATATCATGAATGTATTCGATACAAAACTTAGTTTCCTCAATTCGTTCATAAACGAATAATTAATTGCGTATCGAAAATTTAATGCAGCATCTCTTGAACTGTTACTGTTCAAGGAGTCATGGTATGACAATTCGTATTTTCCAAACCTATCTTTGTAACTTGATGTAACGTATGTGTACGATATGTGATTTTTATGAAAGTGAACGTTTATGTGAATGTTATGTTGATACGTGCGTGTGTATGTATGTATGTATATCAATGGCTCAAACGCACAACACCCACTCGATCGCACAAGCCCATTTGGGCTACACCTTGTATTCGGATCATGGGCAGCCCATTGAGGGTTTGGCCCACTCCTTCTCTTTGTCGCATAACACTAGGAGAGGGTATACTCCTCACTTTTTTTGTAAAACAAACAAACCTACAAACCCTAGCTCTCTCTCTCCCTCTCTCACGTAACCGAAGGCAGCCAAACATCCTCTTCATCGAAGTTCATAGTGTTCGGATCATTCTCTTGTTCGGATCAATTCTTGTTCCTTCTCTATTCGGTTAGTATGTTAACTATTGTTTGATGGTTTTATGATGTGTGTTACATATGCTCGATATGATTGAGGATGTATTGTTATGATTGTTTTGAATGATACGTGTTAGATCTTGAATATATGAAATCGACTATATACATGTTAAATCCGAATGGTTGATGTTATGCTAGTATGAGTTGGGATTAATGATAATGAATGAAAACCGAAAGCTTGTTAAATCGGCTGATATGTATATGTTTGGGGTTGTTGATGATGTGATGTTGTTAATAGATTACAATGAATCGGCTGTGATGTACGATTGGATTGATAGTTGGATCATTAGGATGTATGCTAGCAATCAAGAAAATAAATCGTGTAGATAATTATGTTTGATGTTCATGCTTTGATTATTTAGGGTTCATATGTATTGGATGTTAAAAACCCTTGTTTGATCTAATGTTAATTCGATAGGAAACTGTTAAGTTGTTAATTGATAAACATAAAAGGAAACTTTGCAATTGGTTGCAAAATAAAAGTTGTGTAACAGATTCCCATATTTTTCGAATCACTAAATCTGATCGCACAAGACCTCTTGGTCGTACAAGAGGTCCACTCGCACAAGGAGCTTAGTTGAACAAGTCATCTGGTCGCACAAGGGGTTCCCGGTCGCACAAGGCTGCTGGACCGCACAAGCTGTCATGTTGCTTAACTGTTGGGCCGGGTGTGTGACTGGGCCGGATTAACTTCAATCGCACAAGAGTTCATGAATCGCACAAGGGATCTGTGATTATATTATTGGGCCGGTCACTTATTTAACTACTTATATTATTTTGGGCTTCTTGTCATTTTGGGCCGTATGTTTATATGTAACGGGTTGAGTAACAAGGCCGATCGCACAAGATGGATTAATTACTGATATGTTGGACCGTGAAAATGCATGTAGTTGTATTTGGATCTTCTGATTATTGGGCCGGGTACTGTTGGGCCCCAACGGGTGAATCGCACAAGGCTTAATGACTTGTGCGAGCCCAATCTATTAAATCGTACAAGTGTTTAGTGTGTTATGAAGTTAACTGTTAATGTGTTACACGTGCTTGCCATGATCTATATGTGTTAATCACCTGCTAGCTTATGTGAGACTTATGTGCACTATTTGAAACCAAAACCTGACTTGTATGGTAACCCTGTTAGGACGTGGTTGACCACTAGCTGCTAGACTTGACCTTTCTGTGTAATCTGCCGAGCAAACCAAGGTGAGTTCACACTCTACAAAGCATGGGATTCCCAGGGGTTGGGAATGGGGTTAAGGAATATGGATTCCTCGTCCTTTCTTGGGTAGGACAGTAATGGTTCAGGAATGTAATTACTCGTCCTCACGGACAGATAACTTTACTAGACCAAAACTCTCTATCACGAAGTCCCTCCTATTTTATATCGACTTAATCGCCGGGCCAATGGCGAGTGGTTCATTAGTTAGATAGCGCTATTTAGGTCTGACAAGCCTCACACCGTGCCGCAGAGGACGGGCGTGAACTAATGGATCTGGGCACGTCAATGATGATAGACATTGACAGTTCAGGGCACTTAAACATGACTTTTCGTCAGTAGTCGATATGGTAACGAGTCTAGTGTATACAAGGGGTAGCCCCCACGGCCGAAATGCCAGATAACTATCATGGGGTAGCCCCCACGGCTGGATTGCCAGAGTAAATGGGTTAAACAAATCACGTTTTCAACTATGGGGTAACCCCCACGGCAGGGATGCCAGCTAAAGGAACTATTTTCGAAACAACTTAAAACGAACACCCAACCGTGAACTCACTCAACTTGTTGTTGACTCGTTACTACATGCTTTGCAGGTCAATAGGTTCTTAGCTGGAGCTTGCACAAGGAAGAGTCGTTGTGGGACATGGACAGCTGTGTGCCATGTTAAACATTTGAATAATTGAACTTTTGATTTGGTTTTAAACATTATGCTTCTGCTCATAACTTAACTATGTTTGTTTTGGACACTAATCGTGTTGGTTGGACTTTTACAATTAATTATTTACTTGTTCAATATGATTAGTGGTTTGATCCTGGTCAGTCACGCCTCCAAGCGGTGATACTCCGCATGTGGATTTTGGGGGTGTGACAGATTGGTATCAGAGCCATTGGTTATAGAGAACTTGGTTTTAATAAAGGAAAACGTTTTTGTTAAAACCAGACTATAACCTGTACAGCACTCTACGATCCACAACGACGCTTCACTCCACGTGCAAGGCTCGACATTCTAGGTAATATGGTTTGTGTTATATTACCTACATGCTAGATACCGTAGAACTTTGCTCGTGATATGCTTAACTAGTATAGCTACTGTTGCTTGAACACGTGTGTGCTTACTCTCTTCTGTCATCGCACTTTCGCGAACCCTTCTCACTCATGTTTCCCTTGATATGAAGATCATGTCTGGACGCATTAACATGACCCAAGCCCAGTTGACGGCTCTGATCAACGAACAGGTTGCTGCGGCACTTGCAGCAGCACAGGCAGGAGGTATACCCTGCAGTTTATAACTCATTCTAGGATCTTTAGATCCTACTCTCGTGAACCTATCCTTGTGTTAAACTTTGTCCTTTCTTACACTCGCAACAGGTCAGCATGCTCAGCCACCTATGTGCACTTTCAAAACCTTTATGGACTGCCGACCAACTACTTTTAGCGGCACCGAAGGAGCAGTAGGTCTCCTCCACTGGTTTGAGAAACTAGAATCTGTGTTCGAAATGTGTGAATGCCCTAAGGCACGCAGGGTGAAGTATGCTACTGGTACTCTCGAGGGTTTAGCCCTCACATGGTGGAACGCTCAGGTCCAAATGCTGGGGTTGGTTGCTGCTAACGCCACCCCATGGAACAATGTCAAAGAGATGATCAAGGAAGAATACTGCAGTCGTGATGACATTCATAAGCTGGAAGTTGAGTTCTTCAACCTCAAGATGACGGGGTCAGAAATTGAGGCGTTTACAAAGAGGTCGAATGAGCTTGCCTTATTGTGTCCTACTATGGTGGACCCTCCAATTAAGCGTATCGAACTATATCTTAAGGGACTAGTGCCAGAGATCCAAAGTCATGTGACTTCAGCAAACCTCGCCACCTATCAGCAGGTTGTTCAGTTGGCTCACCGTCTCACTGATCAGGCGGTGGAGCAGAACGGGTTACCAAAGCGTATAAATGCTACAACTACTTCGGATGCTCCTAGTGACAACAAGAGAAAATGGGATGGGGCTTCAAGCAAAGGTTCAACTTCTGTGCAATCTCAGTCTCAACAGAGAAGAACTGACGACTATAGGAGTCCTAGTCAGCAATCATCTGGCAGCCAAAGCCGCGGTGTGTACAAGGGGAATCACCCTAAGTGTAATCGCTGTAACCTACAACACAGTGGGCCATGCACCAGGGGTAACTGTCATCGGTGCAACAAGCCAGGCCACGCAGCAAAGGATTGCAGAAGTTTATACCCAGCAAACCAGAATCATCAACAACAACAAGCCCAACAGAACCAACGCCAGCAACAGCAGCCGCAGGGTAATAACAAAGGGTGCTTTCAGTGTGGAGTTGAAGGCCACTTCAAGAGAGATTGTCCCCAGCTGAACAGGAACCAGAACAACAATAACAACAACAATCAGGGGAATGGGAACAACGGGGGTAATAATGGCAATGGTGCAAGGGGCCGTGCGTTCGTTATTGGCAATGGAGAAGCAAGGAATGATCCCAACGTTGTGACGGGTAAGTTCCTTCTCGACGACTTTTACGTTACTGTCTTATTTGATTCGGGTGCTGATACTAGTTATGTGTCCCAAAAAGTTAGTCAACTGCTTAAGCGTACCCCAACACCTTTGAATCCCAAACACGCTGTAGAGTTAGCTAATGGTAAAAGTATAGAGGTCACACACGTAGTTAAAGGTTGTAACCTAGTACTTGCTGATCACACTTTCTCGATTGACCTCCTTCCTATCACTCTGGGTAGTTTCGACGTTGTCATTGGGATGGACTGGTTATCCCAACATCAAGCTGAGATCCTTTGCAACGAAAAGATTGTCCGTATTCCGTGCCCAGGTGAGGAACCTCTTATGATTCGTGGCGACAAGAGTGGTGCTGTTGTGAGCATCATTTCTTCCCTTAAGGCTCAAAAGTGTTTGCGTAAGGGCCACACTGCCTTTCTGGCACTTGTTACTGACACCTCGAAGAAAGAGAAAAAGATAGAAGACTTTCCAATTGTACGCGACTATCCTGAGGTATTTCCTGAGGAACTACCTGGCCTCCCGCCTCATCGTCAGGTCGAGTTTCAAATCGAGTTAGCTCCTGGAGCGGCACCCATAGCTCGTAAACCGTATCGTTTAGCTCCATCAGAGTTGAAAGAGCTATCTACGCAACTTCAAGAACTCTTAGATAAGGGTTTTATTCGTCCTAGCTCTTCGCCCTGGGGAGCTCCAGTGCTATTTGTGAAGAAGAAAGACGGTACGTTCAGAATGTGCATCGACTACCGTGAACTGAACAAGGTGACTGTGAAGAATCGCTACCCTCTTCCACGCATTGACAACTTGTTCGACCAGCTGCAAGGGTCGAGCTACTATTCAAAGATCGATTTGAGATCGGGATATCACCAGCTGAGAGTCCGAGAAGAGGACGTCTCTAAAACAGCCTTTAGAACCCGTTATGGACACTATGAGTTTTTGGTCATGCCTTTTGGGATGACAAACGCACCGGCGGTCTTCATGGACTTGATGAATCGAGTGTGCAAGCCTTACTTAGAAAAATTCGTTATTGTCTTCATCGATGACATCCTGATCTATTCGAAGAGTCAGGAGGAACACGAGCAACATTTACGACTCATTTTGGAACTCCTTCGAAAAGAACAGCTGTACGCCAAGTTTTCAAAATGTGACTTCTGGCTTCGTGAAGTCCATTTCTTAGGCCATGTAGTGAACAAGGATGGGATTCACGTTGATCCATCCAAGATAGAGTCAATCAAGAGCTGGCCTGCACCTCGTACGCCAACGGAAATTCGCCAATTCTTGGGATTGGCAGGTTACTACAGGAGATTTATCAAGGATTTTTCCAAGATTGCTCAGCCTCTTACTTCACTAACGCAGAAGGGCGTTGTTTATCGTTGGGGAAACGCACAGGAGTTAGCGTTTCAGCACTTAAAGGATAGACTTTGCAGTGCACCTATCCTTTCATTGCCAGAGGGCACAGACGACTTCGTGGTCTACTGTGACGCATCTATTCAGGGTCTTGGTTAAGTATTGATGCAGCGGGATAAAGTTATAGCCTACGCCTCACGCCAACTCAAAGTTCATGAAAAGAACTACACTACACATGATTTAGAGCTGGGAGCGGTTGTTTTTGCACTTAAGATATGGAGACACTACCTGTATGGTACCAAATGTGCCATCTACACTGATCACAGAAGCCTCGAGCATATCTTTAAACAGAAGGAACTCAATATGCGACAACGACGATGGGTCGAACTGCTGAATGACTACGAATGCTCGATCAGGTATCACCCGGGCAAAGCCAACGTTGTGGCTGACGCCCTCAGTCGGAAGGACACTGCACCTAAGCGCGTACGAGCTTTACAACTCACTATACAGTCTAGTCTTCCTTCTCAAATACGAGATGCTCAGGTAGAAGCATTGAAACCAGAAAACGTCAGGGCAGAAGCCCTACGCGGCTCGAGGCAACGCTTAGAACAGAAGGAAGACGGTGCTTACTACGTCACGGGACGTATTTAGGTCCCACTTTATGGCAACCTACGAGAGCTTGTGATGGATGAGGCACACAAGTCTCATTACTCAGTGCACCCTGGCTCGGATAAAATGTACCACGATATAAAAACCACATACTGGTGGCCTAGCATGAAGGCACACATAGCAACTTACGTTAGCAAGTGCTTGACCTGTGCGAGAGTCAAGGCGGAGTACCAGAAACCTTCAGGCCCCCTTCAACAACCAGAGATACCACAATGGAAATGGGAGCAAATTTCCATGGATTTTGTTACTGGCCTGCCTAGATCACAACGTGGTAATGATACTATTTGGGTGATCGTGGATCGACTCACAAAGTCTGCTCACTTCCTGGCTATCAAAGAAACGGATAAGTTCTCCACACTAGCAGAAGTATATCTCAAGGAAGTTGTCTCGAGGCACGGGGTGCCCATCTCTATCATCTCGGATCGAGATGCACGTTTTACATCAGAACTATGGCAAGCAATGCACAAGTCATTTGGCTCAAGGCTAGATATGAGCACAGCTTATCACCCGCAAACGGATGGGCAGTCGGAACGTACCATCCAGACTCTCGAAGACATGCTTAGGGCATGTGTAATTGATTTTGGCAATGGCTGGGAAAAGCATCTGCCACTTGTGGAATTTTCATACAATAACAGCTACCACACCAGCATTAAAGCTGCTCCGTTTGAGGCATTGTACGGGTGTAAATGCCGGTCACCTCTTTGTTGGGCAGAGGTGGGGGATAGCCAGATTACTGGTCCAGAACATGTAGTGGACACGACAGAGAAAATTGCTCAGATACGACAACGAATGGCGGCAGCTCGTGACCGTCAGAAAGTCTATGCCGATAAGGGCAGAAAACCACTAGAGCTCCAGGTTGGGGAGCGGGTACTACTCAAAGTTTCACCCTGGAAGGGTGTGGTTCGTTTTGGTAAACGGGGCAAACTTAACCCACGATACGTTGGACCTTTCGAAGTCATTGAGAAAATAGGCAAGGTGGCCTACAGACTGAACTTACCAGCAGAACTCAGTGTAGTTCACGATGTTTTCCACGTGTCGAATCTGAAGAAATGTCTGTCAGATGAGACCCACATAGTTCCTTTGAAGGAGCTCACTATCGACGAGCAGTTACGATTCGTCGAGGAACCTGTTGAAATCACGGACCGGGATGTTAAGGTCCTCAAGCGTACTAGGATACCTCTCGTTCGAGTTCGTTGGAACTCACGTCGCGGCCCGGAGTTCACCTGGGAACGCGAAGATCAGATGAAACAAAAGTATCCCTAGCTTTTCACACACGGTACAACCACTACTGAGGCTGAAGCTACGGAATTTCAGGACGAAATTCCAGATCAACGGGGGGAGGATGTGACACCCCAGGAAAACCAGGAAAACCATGCAACTTAACTAGCTTCCTCAGTGAGTACGTGCTAAATTTCGGGACGAAATTTCTTTCAACTTGGGGATAATGTGACAATTCGTATTTTCCAAACCTATCTTTGTAACTTGATGTAACGTATGTGTACGATATGTGATTTTTATGAAAGTGAACGTTTATGTGAATGTTATGTTGATACGTGCATGTGTATGTATGTATGTATGTATATCAATGGCTCAAACGCACAACACCCACTCGATCGCACAAGCCCATTTGGGCTACACCTTGTATTCGGATCATGGGCAGCCCATTGAGGGTTCGGCCCACTCCTTCTCTTTGTCACATAACACTAGGAGATGGTATACTCCTCACTTGTTTTGTAAAACAAACAAACCTACAAACCCTAGCTCTCTCTCTCCCTCTCTCACGTAACCGAAGGCAGCCAAACATCCTCTTCATCGAAGTTCATAGGGTTCGGATCATTCTCTTGTTCGGATCAATTCTTGTTCCTTCTCTATTCGGTTAGTATGTTAACTATTGTTTGATGGTTTTATGATGTGTGTTACATATGCTCGATATGATTGAGGATGTATTGTTATGATTGTTTTGAATGATACGTGTTAGATCTTGAATATATGAAATCGACTATATACATGTTAAATCCGAATGGTTGATGTTATGCTAGTATGAGTTGGGATTAATGATAATGAATGAAAACCGAAAGCTTGTTAAATCGGCTGATATGTATATGTTTGAGGTTGTTGATGATGTGATGTTGTTAATCGATTACAATGAATCGGCTGTGATGTACGATTGGATTGATAGTTGGATCATTAGGATGTATGCTAGCAATCAAGAAAATAAATCGTGTAGATAATTATGTTTGATGTTCATGCTTTGATTATTTAGGGTTCATATGTATTGGATGTTAAAAACCCTTGTTTGATCTAATGTTAATTCGATAGGAAACTGTTAAGTTGTTAATTGATAAACATAAAAGGAAACTTTGCAATTGGTTGCAAAATAAAAGTTGTGTAACAGATTCCCATATTTTTCGAATCACTAAATCTGATCGCACAAGACCTCTTGGTCGTACAAGAGGTCCACTCGCACAAGGAGCTTAGTCGAACAAGTCATCTGGTCGCACAAGGGGTTCCCGGTCGCACAAGGCTGCTGGACCGCACAAGCTGTCATGTTGCTTAACTGTTGGGCCGGTTTAACTTCAATCGCACAAGGGTTCATGAATCGCACAAGGGATCCGTGAATATATTATTGGGCCGGTCACTTATTTAACTACTTATATTATTTTGGGCTTCTTGTCATTTTGGGCCGTATGTTTATATGTAACGGGTTGAGTAACAAGGCCGATCGCACAAGATGGATTAATTACTGATATGTTGGACCGTGAAAATGCATGTAGTTGTATTTGGATCTTCTGATTATTGGGCCGGGTACTGTTGGGCCCCAACGGGTGAATCGTACAAGGCTTAATGACTTGTGCGAGCCCAATCTATTAAATCGTACAAGTGTTTAGTGTGTTATGAAGTTAACTGTTAATGTGTTACACGTGCTTGCCATGATCTATATGTGTTAATCACCTGCTAGCTTATGTGAGACTTATGTGCACTATTTGAAACCAAAACCTGACTTGTATGGTAACCCTGTTAGGACGTGGTTGACCACTAGCTGCTAGACTTGACCTTTCTGTGTAATCTGCCGAGCAAACCAAGGTGAGTTCACACTCTACAAAGCATGGGATTCCCAGGGCACGTCAGATAGCGCTATTTAGGTCTGACAAGCCTCACACCGTGCCGCAGAGGACGGGCGTGAACTAATGGATCTGGGCACGTCAATGATGATAGACATTGACAGTTCAGGGCACTTAAACATGACTTTTCGTCAGTAGTCGATATGGTAACGAGTCTAGTGTATACAAGGGGTAGCCCCCACGGCCGAAATGCCAGATAACTATCATGGGGTAGCCCCCACGGCTGGATTGCCAGAGTAAATGGGTTAAACAAAGGGTTAAACAAATCACGTTTTCAACTATGGGGTAACCCCGACGGCAGGGATGCCAGCTAAAGGAACTATTTTCGAAACAACTTAAAACGAACACCCAACCGTGAACTCACTCAACTTGTTGTTGACTCGTTACTACATGCTTTGCATGTCAATAGGTTCTTAGCTGGAGCTTGCACAAGGAAGAGTCGTTGTGGGACATGGACAGCTGTGTGCCATGTTAAACATTTGAATAATTAAACTTTTGATTTGGTTTTAAACATTATGCTTCCGCTCATAACTTAACTATGTTTGTTTTGGACACTAATCGTGTTGGTTGGACTTTTACAATTAATTATTTACTTGTTCAATATGATTAGTGGTTTGATCCTGGTCAGTCACGCCTCCAAGCGGTGATACTCCGCATGTGGATTTTGGGGGTGTGACACATGGTAGCTGACTTTATCACACTAAGTCTTCAAAACGTTAATTATATGGAGTTAATAAACTTATGAGTCCACTGATAAATTTCCAACAACATTTAGTGACTATATTATGTCGTTATAACTTAGGTTGTTAATATCAGTGCATTATGACTCCTCCATGAGATAGGTTTTGTCTGCTGACATAAAGATATACCCGAAATTACATTTTTGTCATCTTTGAATATCACAAAGTTAAAGTAATCAACCGGTTTTTAGTTCTCACTTTTTCTTCAAATTTTAGCCTCTCGTTTCTTTTAAAGATATTGTAATACTCCATTAGATGCTTCACATTAATCTAGACAAAACTAGTGTGTTGCAATGTGAGTAATATCTAAACGAGTATAGACTTAAACTTACATAAGGCTTCCAATTAATGAAGCATAAATAAATAATCTCATTTATCCTATTACCCTCTAAAGAAGAGCAGTATTGTTTGTTACATATGTAAGGACCCATTTAAGGTTAAACTTATGGAACGAAACTAATATCCCATTGGATCTATCTCGGCTTGTTATGATATCTATTACGTAAGAGATATCTCTGAGATCTATTATATCAAAGTTTGCGTTAACAATGCTTTGACTTATGTAACATATACTTGTCAAAAGAATATCATCTATATAGACAAGTTTATCTTAGTTGCTCCTACTCATTTTGAGGTAGGTACATTAATCCACTTGGTTGTTGATGAAAATAATTACGTTAAGATTTCATCACATTATGATGTTTGCATTAACCCGTACTTGGATTTTATTGGCTTACAAACAAAGTGTTCTTTAACCTTCAGTTTGGAACTTTCAGGTTGTTTTATGAACATGTAAATATGTCAGCCATTTGTTAAGGAAAATTGTTTTTAATGTTCATCTAATATAGCTTTAAACTATTATAAGCTACTAGAACAGTGATGATCCTCAAAGAAATCTTTTGTTAGATATGTAATAAAGATTCTTTAATAATTTATCTCTTCCTGAGTACAACCATTGACAATTAATCATGCCTCTGAGTGTCTTAACGCTTATTTCAGGATTTGGTTTAGTTATGAACACTCTTAGGTAATTCAATTAAATCCCAAACGTTATTTGAACACATAAAATCAGTTTTACTAGAAAACTGTTTTATTCCATTTAGAAGATTGATTGACACTAATGGCTTAATTCAAAGAGATAGGATCGGTAAACATTTCCAAAATCCATTTCAACTTCAGTTAGGGAGGTTACGTAATCATCAAAGTTAGTAGGTTTTTAAACCTAGATGACCTCCTGAGTTGATTATTGGGGTTATTAGAAGTTTCAGTTTTATGGATTAGCTCTTGGTTAGGTTGCTATCATTTTAGGATTCTAAGTTTGTAAGAGTTGGTGCAGTATGGTGTACAAGAGGTGTAATCGGAGTTAAATTCGGAGTGAAATTTAATGACACTCTTCCCCCTGCCTCTTGTATTCCTTGCAAGTCATGATAAGGACTTTGACTGCTCCCACTGACCTTAGAAATCTTTAGGAACTCAGCATGCTTAGGGTCAATATTTAACGACCAACAAATTCTAATAGAGAAAACAAATTAATGATATCAGTCTTTGTAGTTTCTCTTGTTGAGGAGTATGTTAGTTTAGGTAAGAAATCTAAGTGTGCCCACAATTAAGCAACAATGAAACTTTTGTAAGTGTAGCTTTATATTTTAAGGAGACGAGTTATGATAGAACAGTGTCAAGATGGAGCAGTGTCTTGTATAAGAGGTGTAAATTGAAGCAATATAGAGTTTTCACTCCCCACCTCTTGCAACTATTGCAAGTTATTATTAAGACACTTAATGCTCCCACTGATCTTTAATATCTCTAGAATGCTACAAGAGAAGTTTCAATGAGCTACGTGACGTGGGAACCTATCACATATACGTTAGACTTTATTTGATTTCTTTAACATCCAGATATCATAAGAAACTTTAGGGACATATTTAATAGAAATCTTATTAAGTATATATATATATATATGAATAGATTTCTTCTAAGACCGTGAGCCATATGCGACAAAATTTAGATACAAGTTGATAGTCTGTTAAATGATAAATGAATTATGTCTGAATATTCCATTTGGAATAAGTTCCACGAATGTCAATGAATGACTTATGATGGACTCATACTTATTCCTTAAGCCAAGTAATATTTAGGGTTGTAACGTCATGATTTAAAATCACTTAGAATGAGATTAGATAAAAAAAATCATCCTCATTAACCATGTCATGATTTCTCATGAATTTCAGTTATAATTGATGAAATTTATAGGTCTCATTTTCCTTTTGTCATATTCTCATTTACATGATGACAAAAGTTGTGAAAAAGTAAGGTATCATCTAGTTTCATCTTAGTAATGTTTCTATCCAGATATTGAGAACAAATAAGATGAGAGTTTAAGGTAAGTGTGACTTTATGTTGACTATGCAAACCTCACAACATTCACAACATTGCTTAATTATGATACTAGTTTCTGATTAATCTTCAGAATATATAAGGTATCGAAAAGCGTTGTTATGGTTCTTATAGCCTTAACATTTAATTTTGTCACTAACTCTCATGTTAGTTATTTGTTGACTTCTAGTAAGGAAACGTTTAGAACTAGAGTCAACTAATCATGTGTTAATTGGAATATTAAAAATTATCAGACTTAAATATCATTAGTAAGTGACTACCTAATTAGCTTATCCAACCGTTCTTCTGGATAATGAATAGTCTCGTTGCTTATGCCTAGTCTAATGGCATAATTATGCAGTGAGATTTTCCCTTGAAGAACCATAGAGTTGGGATTTTGTACTTGTATTTTGTCTATGGACCTTAGAACAATCCTCTTTTAAAGTTTAAGTGGTTGTAAGGTGAGTAACAACTTATTTTCCAGCTTCAAACATTTATTTCTTTGTACATATGTTGCTCATCAACACACTCATTATACTTTGGTACTTTTGAGTGTTATAGTTGATTTATAAGGCATCAAATTGTACAAGTGAAAATCTTAGTATGTAATGTACTGGAAAATGTACTTATTTCCATGCGTAAGCCCTTAACTTTATGGGTCATGGTATTGTACATTATAATGTATTCACATATACCATTTAGCTTTATAGCTTAGAATTTTAAATGAAGGCATGCATCTTAGGAGTTCTAGTGATTATTCCACAATTATAGATTAGTCTTAGGAAAGACTTAATCTGGAATAACCTTTTAGTGACAGCACTTATTCTTGATTATCACAAGCGACATCATGTTCGATTTATCCTAATCATCATGCTCTACTTTTCTTCTATAGTGCTTTATCAGAAGAGAGCAACATGATTATCGTGTCTTAAGAGATAATCAAGGATTTAATTTAAGAGCTAATTCATATAGAAACTTTAAGTAAAGCAAAATCATTTTAGGCTTAAGAATTAGAGTGGATGAAATATATATTTATAGAAGAAAATTACAGTGAGTAAAAGTATGGGTACTAAAAATAAGGCAGACGAAATGATCATAAAAATTAAAGAAGGATCATTGATATAAGGATTATTATGTGAAGAGGTTGTGATATGTCTATTACTAACATCAAAATAATAGACTTATTTAAAATTTCTACTTAAACGAAAACAAATCAGCTTTGGCCAGAAGTGTAATCATGTAAGCATGTGTGCAAAGTATTTGTGACAAATCAGCTTTGGCCAGAATTGAAACAATCACTTTAGTTATGCACTCGTTAAGTATGCCATCTATGAAGGAATTAAATCAGCTTTGGCCAGATATTAAGACATTCATGTTTACGATGCACACTTAACATAGCTTTCGTAATACTTGAATGATAAGTAGATGCATCAAATCAGCTTTGGCCAGAAGTGATACATCAGAAGCTCATTCAAGTTAAGCCATTTTGGTTTTGTGAAACATTATTTGATCCTTATTAATTAACTAAGTATTTACAAAACCAATCATTAAATAGCAAACCACCTGTTAGTTGCAGGGGGACAGCGTGCCCCCGCACGGGGTTCGGGGCGGAGCCCCGAGCTAAATCTTAGTTCACATTAAACAGCCTAAAATAATGAGGTTTCGAGTGAGATCTCGACTCAGTTATGAGGTCTCGAGTGAGATCTCGAGTCAAGTCTCGACTCAACTTGTAAAATTATGAGGTCTCGACTCATCAAGGTCTCGAGTCGCAACCTCAGTCTCGAGTCGTAATCATGGTCTCGACTATGTGTTTTATGAGATCTCGAGTGCTTGATGAGATCTCAAGTCGCAACCACGGTCTCGAGTGATTAAGATTGAAGCCCTTGGTCGAAACCTCAGTGGTCTCGAGTCGAGACCCTGTGGTCTCGAGTCGAAATCGTTGTCTCGAGTTGTGAAGATTTGAGAACACTTATGATTTCGAGTAGAGTCCTTATGGTCTCGAGTAGAGACCTTATGGTCTCGAGTCGTTAAACAAATGATCTCGAAACTCCTGTTAACAGCTGTTAGTGTGATAAGTTTGAAATTCGAATTTTAAGGGATTTGGTATATTTTATTTCCTGTTTTAAAAGATGTTTTATATTTATCCAATAATTTCAAAAATTATATCTAATAACACTAACAGATTTTTCGAAATCTTAAGGGATAAAAATTAATCAAATACAGAAAAAACACCTTCTAATCCTTAATTCATTCCAAAATAAGGGAATTTATTCGAATTTCACTAAGAACATGAAGAACCCTAATAAATAAAATAATAATTCTGGAACCCGAAACCTGAATTTTTAAGAGTTTTATACAGATTTCGGACAGTTAAGATTTACCATTATTATTCCGAGTCATTAAAAAAAACATTCTTTTTCCCCGAAACAGTGGACTCGGGTTATGTGACTCGAAACCGGCTATGAATTTAATTAGGCTTTCAAAATTCCGTTTTCCAGATTTAAATCCCAGATTTGATGGATACGAAAACAGAACTGATTAATCAACATATGCTCTGATACCACATGTTGATCAGTTCTGTTTATACATAATGGAAAACATATAAATAACATACCTTTGATTGCATCAGCACAGACCAGCAGAGAATCCAGATGGAGACGCAGCAACAGTGTTTGACATGATTGTCAGCTTGATCTGGTTCCTCCTTAGGGTGCAATCTAATGATGGTGATCATGAAAACCAAAAAAGGGAGTTCGGTTATGGAGAGGAGGTCAATTGATGTTATGAACTAATAAGGTTGTCTAATTGTCTAACCTTTAAACCTCTACATTAGTCTCCTTATATATGCACCCAGGAGGAAACCCTAATTAGTTAATAAGGGTAATTTGGCCCATCAACAATTACCAACTAATTATTTAATAGGATTGTTATATATTTTGATCCATATAATGAAAATGATTATAATGGCTACTAGATTAAATATAACATAAAATATATTTAATCTTACATTAAAAACAAATTAAAACACACCAAACACACACAAGAGTGTGTGTCTGGTTGTTCAAACACAGGGGACGACACAAGGGATCCCACAAACCCTAGTTCTTCCAAAAATCCACCAAATTGAGAGCTCAAATTCGTTCTAAATCAAGTCTCAAACACAAATTCGTGATCTCCATTGAAAGGGGAGTCATAAGGTATGTAAATTTTATGAAAAATCTCTAATTGGATTTCTAGGTAAACTTATAAATCTGAAATTGATGGTTGCATGTTCGTTATGTGATGAAATTAGGAATGATTTTATGTCTAGGAGTAAACCCAAGTCATTTACTTGTTGAATTGATGTTCCTAATTGTGAATTCATGATCACCCGATTATGTGCTAAATGGGTTTTGAAGAAACATGATGAACACTAGAATCATAATGGTTAAATTGTGTTAATAGAACTCCCTGAAGTTAGATTTGAAGTTTGATGTTAGTACTTGTTAATTTTGCTAGAATTTAAGGGTTTAGAACACTTAAATGGGCTGGAGAAATTGATGTTTCGTGTTGCACACAAGATGCTTGATAAAATGCTTGAACAAGAAAATATAACAAAGCTGATTGGAATAAAAAAAATTATTGGGCTGCAGTTTTTAAAAAATCATATAAAATCACTGGAACGGCCTGTGAGGTTGAGCCTTATATGCTCAGAAAGCTATTAAACATACTACGTTTTATGTTTGAACATGTTTGTTAAATTCTGATGTTAAACGGGTCAAAACAGTGTCCGAAGTCGGCTGAACTGTTTTGACAGCAAGCTGATTGGAAGTATTTTGACTTCTGAGCTGATTTTGCGAAAATCATAATTAATTCTAGGAAGCTCGGATTGAGCTGATTCTTTTTGGGTTGGAAAGATATTTTAGTATTCTACATTTCATCTTTGATCACCAAGGGCTAAATAAAACCGTAAAGTGGTTAGAATAGTCGATTTCGCAGCTACATTGTAAAGTTGCTACACATTGTATTGATAAACTTAATCTAAGAAAATTGTATACAAGAAAAGGATGAATTGTGAGAAATGTGATAATGATGGCATTCTAATAAATTAACTTGAGATAATGTGTCTAACGTGGAAATATAATTTGATTGTAAGACTTGGTAAGAGGTATGTCGTAGTAGCTTTTATTCCATACTTGAGCGGTGTGGTGTGTACCATGTATTTGCTTCAAACGAATCTTATGAAATTGGGTGTATTAAAGGCATCGAAAATACATACAGATGATTTATGCAAGTAATATGTACGTGTATGCCAAACATGTTCTAAGTTAGTGCTCAGTCACATACACAAGGACAGTTTGACTTACGAAAGTCAAACTGACCTAAAACTAATGTCTTGATAAATGAGTATGTGTGAATCCATGAGATGTTGTGGTCATTTTATATAATGACTAATCTAACAAATCTTGTGGGTATTGTGTTAAGTTTGATCTCGTCAAGCTAAGTGGGAGCTGGAAAGGAATGGATCAAACGGGTCAAGTGCGCAAGGAAAGCTCGAACGGACGCAAACTGTAAGTAAAGCTTACACCTATTTTTTTAGCATACGTATTTATTCTATAGGTGATAAATACAACAATAGATCATGTTCGAATTATGGGTTCCGACACGAAACAAAATGGGTCAGAACGAATAAAAACGTTTAAAACCATGATTTGTAATAATTATAATTGTTTGGTCGTATAGACCAAATGGGTCAAATGATGGTTATAACATCATATGACCATATCGACTAATGTTGGTTGTTAAGTCATATGTTTACAGGAACGAATAGAAATTTGGATAATTGCGTCATCATAGAATATTGAATTAATAATAGCAAGGCATAAACGGGTCTATACGTTGACTCGAGCCAGGTACGCTTATACATAGATTTATAGTTAAAAGTGTTTAACTTCCCTTCACGGGTCAAAAGGAGTAGGTAGGTAAAACGGGTTAAAAATTCATAAGAAACCCGTAATTTGAACCTTGCACATTAGTAAATTGATATAACGTGATATGCATGATATTTTGAAAAGGGTAATAAACAAGTTTGTTTGATAAATCACGAACGGGTCAAAAAGTGTCATAATTGAATTTCAAGCCGAGAGCTTGAAAGTTAAAATTTTGTGAATTTAGATGTTGGATTTTAACTCCATATGATGGAGGATCAAATTACAATCACGTAGGAAGAAACGGTAGGTCAAACGGACAGGTGTATTGAAAGATACGAAAGTTTTCGTGTCAAAAACGGCAAAATGGAAGGGTGTGATACAGGGGCCACCGTAACTTACGGTGGGCACCGTAAGTTACGGTGGGGGGCTGAATTGCTACGGTAGATACCTCCTGCCTTACGGTGGAGGTAATTTAAACCAGGGGCCACCATAACTTACGGTGCTCACCGTAAGTTACGGTGGAGGCCAGTTTCAAGTTCTTGATTTTAGGATCAAGAGATCAATGTTGGAATTTCCTGATTTCTTTGTTCAATTTGATTATGCGGCCCATCTTCCTTGTAGTACTAGTTATTTAATTATCAAAACTGACTTTTAAGTTGGTTTTGATCATAGGTGAATGTCGAGAGTCCCGGATGAAGATCAAGCGTCGAGCAAGAACCGAACACACGTTACACAAAGCTTCCGCAATGCTGTTTCGTCGTTATTCTAAAACGATGAATTAAATTACACTATGTTGTTTGCTTTCAAGTTTAGAAAAATTTTTAATAAACCCGTATTTTCTTTGTAATTATGATTGTAATCATGTGATTATGGACTTAAATTTTACGAAAAACGTAAGATAATAACAAGGGTGTTACAGATGGCCACCACTACCGCTGCCACCACCACCCGCCATCACTGCCACCGACCACCACACTCACCACTGATTTTATTCCTCTGTCTTCTTATCAACCAAACAATACACGATAATAATTCATTTCATTCCCACGTGGTAACCAAACACGACATGGAATGGTAGTGATTCATTGCATTCCCTCATCCATTCCATCACTACATACCAAACTGATAGCCTTCCACGGTTCAATATAAAAGCCTATTCGGCATTCATGTTCATAATATGTACATATCTACCATTGATGTAGAAACGAGTGTGTGCATCTTACTCGACATGTTACGAATTTAGGCTAAGTGTAATTAAGTCACGCCCCATGCCACCTTGCATTTTTACTCTCCTTCACGCCTCGCATACCGCTCCAAGGGGCGTTAGTGAGGCTTAGGAAGTTTTAGGCGTCATATGGTTCACACAACGGAGGAGAATGGCGATGGCGTGATGAAGGATAATTAATTTGGTGGGCCAACTAAAAAACAAGCAATGCTCACTTTTTCTTCATCCACTCATAATTCACACATTTTTTATTTATTCATTTGAATGTTATTTTAACTGGTAAGAATCCTCGCGCTTCGCGGCGGGAGTTCGATTGGTACCAGTTCGTTTCATTACGGTGCTGACACTCGTTATAGTAACTAACTGAAAAGGAAAACCTTACATTGATCGAAAACAATAAAAATGAATATCAATACCGGTACCGGTGTTGTCCAGTTGATATCGGTTCAGTTTGTTTACATTTTATGTTTTTTTTTTCTCAACATTGCGATATAAATTTTATTGAAAACGGATAATATGTCGCTATAGTACCAAACCGAAGTGAAACCAATTGAATAACATTTGTATCGGTACCAGTATATATTTTTATTGTATTTGTTTTCGATAAACTAACACCATATTGCTACCATACCGAATCGAACAGAACATCGGTACCATTGTGTATTTATTTGTGGTGTCTTGTTTAATAACATATATCGTGTCGCTACCATAGTTAAACGAACTTAAACCAAACGAACAACATCGATTTGGGTACCGAAGTTTATTTTTATTGTTTTTTTTTTCCTTTTGATAAACTGACACCGTATAACTATCGTATTGTACCAAACAACATTGTTACTGGTACTTGTGTTAATTTTTATGGTTTCCGATTTCAAAATTGTTTCAATACAACTCTGTCTACGCCGGTAAATGAATATTGGAATCAGTACGTGACAATTTGAAGCGATCGATATCGTTTAAACAACATTGGTGCAAGTACTTGTGTTTTTTGTCGTTTTCGGTCAATGTAAAACACTTGTTGATTTCTATATATCGTACTGATACAGTAACAAACCGAACCGATACCGATCCATTGCCCACGGTAACATACAGTCATAACGCGGGCAAGCAAATAACTTGAAAAGCTAAAAAATAAATAAACATAAATACGGATTTAGATTTTTTTAAAAAGTTAGCTAAGCGAATTGAATAATAAATAAACTCCTATTAAAAAATAAAAGGTAAATACTTAAAAAAGTATTAACTACTACTTATTTCTAAAAAACAAATTAAATAATAAATAAAATACTATTAACAATAAAATCAAAAATTATGAGTTACATGAGGACTTGATATTAAATACTTAATTAGTATCAAGTGTTATTTATTTCTAAAAAACAAATTGAATAATAAATAAAATACTTTTAAAAATAAAATCTAAAATTATATGTTGCTATTCATGAGGACTTGATAATAATATATATACTAGTGTTACGGACCCGCGCGTTGCGACGGGACCGTTGAGTCGAACGAAAATAGACGTAAATACATTCAACCATGCACGCACGTTACGTTACGGTGTTTATTAAAAAAATCAACACATCCATGCATTCCACCTTCGAACACTGGTTTCTATCTGTGTTGAACCCATTTCCATGTTTTAATGTAACTACGAAGTACCAACTTGCCATTAAATTTGCGTTAATAAAGGTTAAACTGAACAATTGAAGTCAAGTATATTTGTTATACCTTAATACATTGCTTATATTTATCTTTTAAATTATCCTAAGAATGGATCATAGTTGATTTCACCACCAACAACACACTAAATAATTTAACAAAATGTTTTTATTTTTGTTGTAGACTCAAAATACAAATACTAAATTAAAAGAAAAAGGGATACCAAAGAGTAAGAGAATAAACAATAACTAAAACAATATTGATGGACTTTAGTTGCAAGACTTGTACCATATGCTAAGAAACATGTAAAAAAATTGAATAGTAAACTATACTCACAAAAGAAATTTGCAAAATTATATAGGGGAAAATAACTAGTGTTTTTCAATGACGCGCGTTGCGCGAAAGGCATTGGTGTTTTCGACCGACATCATCCTGCAAGTCTTCTTTTAACTGTTTCACTTCTTGCAAAGACTGAACGTAGACCCTAACTCTTGTTTCACCACTTAATCACTGTAAAAATTATAGGATTCATGTTTGAGGCATGGGTTGACACGTGGACTTCGAACCCCCCCGCTGGTGAGTGACGTGTTGTGTCGGTTAAGAAAAAAAGCCTAAAGCGTTAGGTAGATTTCGAACAGGGCGAGCTTGTCAAACGGCTTCCGCTCCTTGCCCCGGAACTCGATGTTGGCCACCGTCACCCGGTTTTCGTGACTTATATCACCACCCGGGACGCTATCGTAGTAGGCTTTAAAACGGTCGGGCTTCGGTCGTAGCTCGCGCCACTTGTGTTGGCAAGCGTTTAAATTATGTCGGTCGTTCCCCACGTTTTGCCGATAGCTAGCGAAAGCTTCCGGCCAGTAACGGGTCTCACCGGGTTGGCGGCCCTTCATGGCGTTGTGCCGGTATCAAGTGTGGGTAGCGGGTTCGGGTAGGTGGAGTGAAGGGTTGGGGTAGCGATGTGGACAGGCGTTGGGGTTGGGGGGTTTTATAGTGACTTGGGTGAACCGTTTGGCTTGGCCAAACGGTTATTTTTTAAAATTTAAACCTAGCCGCTATGGCCTAGCCAACCAAGCCAATGAGAGCCGGCCACGGAGGACCTAGCGCCAAACGGTTATTTTTTAAAATTTAAACCTAGCCGCTATGGCCTAGCCAATCCAGGCAATGAGAGCCGGCCACGGAGGACCGCTACGCATGCCCAACGCTCGGGCTGAAACTCCCGCCCAAGGGGCCACGCCGAAACCCAAACTCACCCGGGGTGGTGACTTGGGCATTTGTACCCAAACCACGGCCAACCCTCATCACATAATAAATAAAGAATTAAAAAGTGACTTAATGATATACTGTTCATTCAATTTTGATTTTATCATATATTAATGGGTAGCGGGTACTAAAAACTTATGAAACTACTAGACGCTAAAGCTGAAAAAAGCGAGTGAGAGTTCATGCGTACATGGCAAAGATGTGACACTTTTTGACGTAACATGAAAGACGTGTGAAACCATTACATATAGCGTAATATTTTGGTCACACAAGACATAATTTTTTTGTACCTTTTATTTTGTAGTATACAATTATAAATTTTTAAACCGTTACAACTAGCTAGTTTTTGTTTATGTTTCAATATAAACTAGTTTTTTTACCCGCCTCGCGTTGCGGCGGCGAAAAAACATAGCGTAGAAACTTTAGTAACTTGATAGCGATTTGTTTCATTATACGCCGACAACCAAAATTCAAAATCGGCATATAAAACTCAAGTAACTCGATTACGATTTGGTTCTATTATCCTTCAACCTTTACTATTGAGGACAACAACAACTACCTCCTCTAATCCAATTTACCACAACATAAAGTGCTCTAATCTAAAAATCTAACCACAACCAATTACTACAACATATATTCAAAGACAATACATACCTTAAAAACAATGCTCCACAATCACACTTATACTATCTTGTACCACAAATCTTGCTTTGAGCTTTCCAATCCAACTGAACTGCATACTACTTGGAACTATTTCCACACTTCCATTTATGTTTTTTAACTCCGGTAAGATAGAGCTCAAGCCGGATCATGACCAACACAACTTATTTCCAGACATATATAAACCTTCTTCCTGACAACCTCATGTTTGTTTTGTTGCTTAAGCTTCCATGGTAAGTTATGACCTCTTCTATGAAGCTACAAATTCAGATCTCTCTGAAACCCCTTGCTACAAATCTCCTACACGAATCAGTTCGCCTCGAACAACGATTACGTCGATAAAGCTATCATTTCTGCATCTTTTCATCTGGATCTAAACGAAGTAAACAAAAAAGGAAACTCAACATGTAATAATAAGTATAAAATCACCTAAATGACACAAATCCATAATTCTTTTAAAATATCTCGTTAATATAAAAAAAAATAAACATCTAAAACATGCCTGAAACTCGATTGGTAGGTGCCTGCCTGCGTGCCTCACCTTTCAGCTCCACGCGTGTATGCCACCACTCCGCCATGATTAGTTTTTTCCTTCCCTTTCATCCACATCTAAATTGGTGTAGTTATAGCAACACTAAATTAATTATGTTTAAGAATCAATGCTAGAATAAGAAAATTAATAAATTTATTCTATAAATGGATAAAGTCACAAATCAAAAGAATAATCCTTCAGCTAATGTGGGCCTAGTTCTCTTGGTAATGGCTCTTACCTCTTAGTGGGAGGTCATGGGTTCGATACCAAGAAACGTGATCATTTAGTGCATTTTAATAGTAATTAGGAGTTGTGTGCCATTAGCCGTTCAAAAAAAATAACCCTTTGGTGCTTAGATTGACCAGGTTAGGCGCTTGTCTGCAATATGATACGAAACATACCACAACCCCAATCTGGAATGAAACCAAAATAACAAATTCAATTTTGTGTATTTTTAAACTGTTAATGTATAAAACTATACTCATCAAAGAAATAATTAAAAGACTACGATAGATCAATACCTGCAACCTTGGTAGTCCCAGATTTTTTTTTTTGAAAGGTGAACTTCTAAATGGTGACCATTGTCACATCCACAAATCGCGGACCCTCGCCAAGAACGTGGGCCCAGATAGCAAGGCCAACGCTGGGTTAACCAGTCTTGGGTCGAAGGCTTTTCTCCGGAAACCGTACTGCCTCTACACGAGTTGCCTAGCTAGAGTAACAGCCGGATGAAAACCAGAGTGACGCTCAGGATCAAACCCTCCTCGGTAGGTTTTTCACCATCATTGCGCACGGGTGTCCTACCCCCTTTCGCCACAAGCGGGAGTCGAACCGGTGACCTCTAGGAGGACAAACCGGCCCCCAACCACTGGGCTATGAAGGAAGGACATTTGGTAGTCCCAGATTTGAATCACCTAAAATGAAATAAAGAAAATACAATTTTAATGCCCCAATGCAAAAAAACATGACGCAACCTGATAATTGTTAATTAATGAAATAACCATAATAATTGGACAGACGATTTTTATTAAAAGATTAGAAATGAATTAGGAACTAAAAAGGGTCATAAACCACAAAGAGTTGTAGCCCATGACCAGCGTCTTTGACTATTCATTTGTTGACCCTGCCATTGACTATTATTATAATGGAGTATATCAAGTTTCAAAATCAAATCAATTTTACCTTACAGTCCACAATGAGCTTGAAATTTTAACACTTTCCTATTTGGTCTTTTTTATAACATCTTGTAGCCCTGCAAAATTTATGTCATTAGTAAAAAATATAATAAAGATATTAAAGTTCGAATAAACAATCAAAGTTTCCAAACACACAAGACTTTCTAAATCTACAAACATGAGAAATGTAATGTGTTAGTAATCTAAGCAAAAAAAAAAAAAACCCATGGATTAAGCAGTTGAAATAACCCATGGATTCCATGCTTCAAATAATCCTTGTGTTCCACACTTGTCATCCCAAAACATAGTTCGAATATATACTTGTGAACCGTTAGATTCCTTACCTCTTGAAATAACCCTTGGGTTCCATAGTTCATACTTGTCATTCCAAAACATAGTTTCAATATAATATATGTGTGGAACACCAAGTACTTACAGTAAAATGAAACACATAAATAAAGAAAAACATTAGTTTTCTAATAATCCTATAGTATATGCTTTAGTGATTATATCTAAATAAGTAAATCTTGAAGTCCACTCTGATATGCACTTTTCCTACCAAATATTGAAGATACCCCAAATTTGATCAACACCTTGATTTAGTACAAAGAAAGTAACAAATTATATACTAATTAACATAAAAATTAAGCACGTGCATTTCATCGAACACCTTGTAAGCATCACCAAAACAATCAAATCACATGCAAGATTTAATTCATGAAGGATACAAAAAATATTCAATTGCTGAAGAAGAATGTAAAAATGAGAACATCAACTGTAAAGACAGCAAATATATGATACCTTAAATTTTGATTCACCCAATCAACTTGACGCCATTACCTTCTTGAACCCATGAACCGACTATGTCAGAATGTGGTACACTATGAAACACTGCAAAGAAACAATATACTTGCTTGCAATAGCACTAATCTTGAACAAATTATTTTATAGACCTGTTAACTAAAATCAAAAATTGTAATTGATGAAGCTTATAAAATAATAAATTAGCAGAAATTAAATAGTAGAAGAATACCTAATAAACTTGTGGATTTAAAACTTGTGGATTTAGTGGAGATCAAAGGAGAAGAAAGGCCTATAGCAAAAGAAGAAAAGGGTTTAGGTACTGTAACGAAACTGGAGGACGCCATGGAAAAGCTTCGCTACAGACGGATATTCAGGCGATGATGAGTGTGACGCCGGCCGGAGGTCAAGCGGCGGAGCGGAGGTTGAGCGGTGGTTCAGATACCGCATGCCCCTCTCTCGTGTGGATAAGTGGCCGGATATGGTGGTGACTGAGATGGATGGTGGGTTTGTGTTAGGGTTTCAAAGATGAATTTGGGGTGGAGAGATATTCTCACGCGTAAAACGGACGGAGACCACCACCCGTTCCTCCATCACCGTCGCTCAGCTCTCTCTCCCGGTCTAATCTTTGTCTTTCTCTTGCTCCTCTCTATCTCTCTAACCTGTGTCTTGATACCAGAGAAGAAAATGGGATGGGAAGTGGTGGGGCTGAGAAGAGTCACACGTGTTTCTTATATAAGGCTAATTATAATTTGATAATCACTATTCACACTATTCATTCAGTTTTCCTTTTATTTCCTTTTATTTATTTATTATTAGTTATAATATAATATAACTAGGTTATAACCCCGTGTATTACACGGGTTGAATAAATAAATTTTATATACTAAATAATAAAACAATATATCTATAAAAATCTCCTTTATTGCACGAGTTGAATAAATATAATTTTATATATCAAATAATAAAAAAGTTATATCTATAAGAAGCATATTGTATGGGTTGAATAAATGTAACTTTATACACCAAATAAAAAAGTTATATCTTTAAAACCACGTGTATTACATGGGTTGAATAAATGTAATATTTTTTACTAAATAATAAAATAATACATCTTTAAAAAACCTTATTTCTTACACGGGTTGAATAAATGTGATTTTATATACCAAATAAAAAAATTACATCTTTAAAAATATGTGTCTTACACGGTTTGAATAAATGTAATTTTCTATACTAAATAATAAAAAAAATATTTATCCTTAAAAAACCTCGTGTATTGTACGAATTGAATAAATCTAATTTTATATATCAAATAATAAAAAGTTATATCTTAAAAAACCTTATGTCTTACATGGGTCGAGTAAATGTAATTTTGTATAGTGAAAATAAAAATATTTAATATATTAATACAAAGTTTGGTTTTCGTGATAAAAATAGATTATTCTGTTGTTGCAAAATTTGTTAACGAAGTCTCAATAAATGTAACCCTTTATTTAAAACTCCATAAATATATAAATGATAAATAATATTAGTTAATTTAATTTCAAGTTTCGTAAAATCTATTTGATACCAAACTAAACAAAACGTTCAAAGATATAGTTAAGATCAAATTAGATAACTAAGTTTGAATTTGAAGTAAATAAATATAAAAGTATCAAAAATCACTATTTCAGTCCATTAGTTTAAAAATTACGATTTCAGTCCCCGTGGTTTCGCTTTCGTAACCATTTCTGTCCCTGCGGTTTCACTTTCATATCAATTTTAATCCATTATTCTGTTAAGTACAGGGACTGAAATGGTTACGATGTGGACTGAAATAGTTACAAAAGTGAAACCATAGGGACTGAAATCGCAATTTTTAAACTAATTGACTGAAATAGTGATTTTTGACAAACCACAGGGACGAAAACAGTAATTAACTCTAATTAATTCAAATAAATAATATTATAAATGAGAAGGAGATTAAACTAAATAATGATTATCCATAAGTTATTAAACTAAATAATATTTAATAGGAGGGTTATCTATAATTAATTAAAAGAGATTAAACTAAAATAATAATAATCTACAAGAGAAGACCTAATATGATGACACGTGTCCCCAAAGTGGTTTGTTTTATTATATAGTATAGATTTTATTTAAAATTGTCTCACTGCAACATGCTAAGTATAACTTAGGGGCTGTTTAGCAACATCTGAATGGTTAAGTGCTGAACCAGTAAGAGGTCTGAACCATTAAGTGCTGAACCAATAAGAGGTCTCAACCATTAAGAGCCAGTGTAATGCTTAATCGTTGATAGGCAAATGTCTAACCATTTCAGATTAGAGGTCTTAATCATTCAGACTTTGTATAATGCTTAACCATTCAGAGGCAAATGTCTGAACCATTCAGACATCTGTTCGCGAAACAAACAGTCTAAGCCATTTAGTGCGGAACTAGCAAGAGGTTTGAACCATTAAGAGCTAAACAAACAGCCCCTTACTAGATAAAGTACTTGTCAAACAAATAAGGAGATAGATCACATACGAAAATTTTAATATGAGTAAATTACTGTATTAGCCCCTGTAGTTTAGCCGGTTTAACCATTTTAGCCCAAAAATGAATCTTTTAACGTATTAGACCCCAAGGTTGCATTTTATAATGGTTTTGCCCTCTGACACTAACTTTGTTACTTTTTTGCAGTTAAGTGTAAATGTAATTAGGTTATTATATACCTTAAAGATTGTTTTTGATAATTAAAAAGTTTTTTTAATATTTAAGAGATTATTAATGCAATTACTGAAGTTTTTTTATTATTTTGTTAGACGATTATTATTTAACAAAATACGTTTTAAATATACAAATAAATATTGTCACACCCCCCAAAATCCACATGCGGAGTATCACCGCTTGGAGGCGTGACATGACCAGGATCAAGCCACCAATCATATTGAACAAGCATGTAAGTAATATATAAAGATCTAACACAATACAATTGGTGTCTAAACCAAACAATAGTTTAAGTTGCAAGCGGAAGCATAATGTTTAAAACCAAGTCATAAGTTTAAACGTTTCAAAAGTTTAGTATGGCACACAGCTGTCCATGTCCCACAACGACTCTTCCCACTCCGATGCAAGCTCCATAGATACCTAACGACCTGCAAGGCATGTAACAACGAGTCAACAACAAAGCTGAGTGAATTCACAGTTGGTTGTTTAGTTATAGTGTTCGTAAATTGTATGTTTATTTCGTAAACCATATCTCTTATTAATCTGTATCGCGGTTTCCCAAACATGTTTGCGATGATTAGTGGCCGGATCGCGGTTTCCCAAACATGTGTGCGATGATTAGTGGCCGTATCGCGGTTTCCCAAACATGTGTGCGATGATTAGTGGGGGCTTCCCATGTGTCGACTAGTCGTATTTGTACGTGCCCTTCTTGATCCAAGGACCGTAGCGAGTGTGAGTGTACGTAGGTTTTACGTACGTGCCCTTCAATCCGAGGACAGTGAAAAGTAGTTTAATAGTAATGATAGTACGAGTAGTTATTCAATCCCATTCCCAACCCACCGGGAATCCCATGCCTTAAGAGTGTGAACTCACCTCGGTTGCTCGGTTTGACTCTCAAAAGTAGCTAACAGTCAAGGTCGGTCAATCACGTCAACTAGCACAAGGGCTAGGGATGAACTTGTGAACAAAGAATGATGATGAAGATGGCGTGAGAGTGCAAGGTGTGATGTTTCTTCAAGGCTCCAAGCTCCAAGCTTCACAAGACTTCTTCTAGCACTTGTTTTGGACTTGATAATGGATCAAATGAGTGAGTGTTGATGTGATGGTGGTGGTGGCGATTATGTGCAGCCAAGAGGGAGATAGAGAGTGGAGAAGATGAAGTGAATTTGTAGAGAGAGATAGAGAGTGTGATCTGATGATATGGTGATCTCTAGCCCAACCTACATGTAATGATGGTGATTTCTTGGCAAGAGCATCAAATAAGGAGGTCCAATCAAATGAAAGGGAATATTTATTAGGGATTTAGTGATGATTATGGTGGGGCCCCTATGTGAGCCGAAAATATGAAGGGGGGGTTAATTGTAAGTTTTTATTATAAGTAGGTGATTACTTAGAAGGTTTAGGGTATTTTCTAAAGTAGTAAGTGCATGGCATATTTTTATAGTGTGTGGGGATTTTTGAGACCATAATTAGTTAACAATAATAAAGTAATGTTTCTGAAAAAATCTTGGTGTTCCGGGTAGTGTCCGGTTGTTCGGTTAAGTACCGCTCTGTTAATGTGTTAAATTGTACCGTAAGGCGTCTTATACATATATGTTTGTAACACAATTAATTCCTAACACATAGGAAAATATTCAGGACCATTTAGTCAAGTTTTCTGCATACTACTAGTATGCTACTACGCACATGTAAGTATAACACCGTAATCAGAGAGTAGTTAAATAATTTAGCACAATCATCAAGCACTTTAATTATCATTAAGAAATTGTACGGATACATGGAATTTCGAGGGTTGTCACATTCTCCCCCTGTTAAGAGAATTTTGTCCCGAAATTTAGCACGTGGTTACTGAGGAAGCTAGTTAAGTTGCGTTGTTTTCCTGATTTTCCTGGGGTGTCACATCATCCCCCCGTTGATTTGGAATTTCGTCCCGAAATTCTGCAGTAGCTTCAGCCTCAGTAGTGGTTGCGTTTTTTGTTAAATAGTTGGGGATACTTGAGTTTCATTTGGTCTTCTCGTTCCCAGGTATACTCTGGGCCACGACGAGCATTCCAACGAACTCGGACCAGAGGTATCCTGGTACGCTTGAGAATCTTAACATCTCGATCAGTAATCTCTACTGGTTCTTCGACGAATCGCAGCTGGTCGTCGATGGTGAGTTCCTTGAGAGGAACTATGAGGGTCTCATCTGACAGACACTTCTTCAGATTCGACACATGGAACACATTATGAACTCCGCTGAGTTCGGCCGGTAGGTTCAACTTGTAAGCGACTTTGCCAATTTTCTCAGTGATCTCGAACGGTCCGACATAACGCGGATTGAGCTTGCCTCGTTTGCCAAAGCGGACTACACCTTTCCAAGGTGAGACTTTGAGTAGCACTCGATCCCCAACCTGGAACTCGAGTGGTTTTCTTCCTTTATCAGCATAGTTTTTCTGACGGTCACGAGCTGCCGCCATTCGCTGTTGTATCTGAGCAATCCTCTCAGTCGTATCTACTACAAGTTCTGGGCCAGTGATTTGACTGTCACCGACTTCTGTCCAACAGAGAGGTGATCGGCATTTACGTCCGTACAATGCCTCAAACGGAGCGGCCTGGATGCTGGTGTGGTAGCTGTTGTTATATGAAAACTCCACTAGCGGGAGGTGCTTTTCCCAGCCATTTCCGAAGTCGATTACACATGCCCTAAGCATGTCTTCAAGGGTCTGGATGGTGCGTTCAGATTGCCCATCCGTCTGTGGGTGATAAGCAGTACTCATATCTAAACGTGAGCCAAAAGACTTGTGCATAGCTTGCCACAGTTCAGAAGTAAATCGCGCGTCACGATCAGAAATGATGGAGGTTGGCACTCCGTGCCTTGATACCACTTCCTTTAGGTAAATGTCTGCAAGAGTAGAAAACTTATCCGTTTCTTTGATAGCCAAAAAATGTGCAGACTTGGTCAGTCAATCTACGATCACCCAAATGGTGTCGTTTCCGCGTTGAGATCTGGGCAGGCCAGTAACGAAATCCATGGAAATTTGCTCCCATTTCCATTTAGGTATCTCTGGTTGTTGAAGTAGGCCTGATGGTTTCTGATATTCGGTCTTGACTCTCGCACAGGTCAAGCATTTGCTAACGTAGGTTGCTATATGGGCTTTCATGCCGGGCCATCAGTATGTAGTCTTGAGATCATGGTACATCTTATCCGAACCAGGGTGTACTGAATAACGAGACTTATGTGCTTCATCCATCACAAGCTCGCGTAGGTCTCCATACAATGGAACCCAGATGCGCCCGTTAACATAGTAGGCGCCGTCTTTCTTTTGTTATAGTCGCTGCCTCGATCCTCGTAAGGACTCAACCCTGATGTTCTCTGCTTTCAATGCTTCAACCTGAGCATCTCGTATCTGGGCAGGAAGACTAGATTGGATGGTAAGCTGTAACGCACGTACACGCTTAGGTATAGTATCTTTTCGACTGAGGGCATCGGCCACAACATTGGCTTTGCCCGGATGGTATTTGGTCGCGCATTCGTAATCGTTCAAGAGTTCGACCCATCGACGTTGTCGCATGTTTAGCTCCTTTTGCTTGAAGATATGCTCGAGACTCCTGTGATCGGTGTAAATGGTGCACTTGGTACCGTACAGGTAATGTCTCCATATCTTAAGCACGAAAACATCTGCTCCCAGTTCCAGGTCGTGAGTAGTGTAGTTCCTTTCGTGAACCTTAAGTTGGCGCGATGCGTAGGCGATGACCTTGTCACGTTGCATCAACACACAACCAAGTTCTTGGATGGAAGCGTCGCAATATACCACAAAATCATATGTGCCTTCAGGCAATGAGAGGATAGGCGCGCTACAAAGTCTGTCTTTCAAGTGCTGAAATGCGGACTCCTGTGCATCACCCCAATGATAGGTGACACCTTTCTAAGTCAGTGAAGTGAGGGGTTGCGCAATCTTGGAGAAATCTTTGATAAACCTTCTGCAGTATCCTGCCAAACCCAAGAATTGGCGGATTTTTGTTGGTGTACGGGGTGTAGGCCAGTTCTTGATCGAGTCAACCTTGGATGGATCAACACGAATCCCATCCTTGTTTGCTACGTGGCCTAGAAAATGGACTTCGCGAAGCCAGAAGTCACATTTCGAAAATTTAGCATACAGTTGCTCTGCTCGAAGAAGTTCCAGCATAAGTCGTAGATGCTGCTCGTGTTCCTCATGACTCTTAGAATAGATCAGGATATCGTCGATGAAAACGAACTTATCCCAGTAAGGTTTGCATACTCGGTTCATGAGATCCATGAAAACCGCTGGTGCGTTTGTTAACCCGAAAGGCATAACCAGAAACTCGTAATGGCCGTAACGAGTTCTGAACGCTGTTTTAGAGACGTCCTCATCTTGGACTCTCAGCTGATGGTATCCCGATCTCAACTCAATCTTAGAGTAATAATTCGACCCTTGCATCTGGTCGAACAAGTCATCAATGCGTGGAAGAGGATAACGATTCTTCACAGTCACCTTGTTGAGTTCACGGTAGTCAATACATATTCTGAAGGTACCGTCTTTCTTCTTTACAAATAACACTGGAGCTCCCCAGGGCGAAGAGCTAGGACGTATGAAACCCTTTTCCAAGAGTTCTTGTAGTTTCGTGGACATTTCTTCAAGTATGTTCGGATGTCGTCAAAGAAAACAAGGGACATATCTATCGTGTCTGAGGATCCATATCGGCCATATCAAGGTCAAGGAAAAGTATCTGGGGTATCAACATGTTCATGGCCTAATGCTCACTGAGTAACGTTCATAGAGCGTAACTTGTCCAAGCGAGTGTCCGCGGGGAACACTTTTAAGATCGTAGGGTTCAAAAGTGTAACGTGTATGGGTGGGGAAACATGAGAAAGGGTAGCCGCAATCGATGAATAAGCGTTTAATAATCCCTAGCAGGGGTTTACCTGATGTCGAAGGTACAGCTGGTTGTATGCAAGTTGGGTATAGTTAGGATAAAGTATGCCGTTGATCGAATTTAGTTGTCACGGGGTTAACTTAATCAGAACAAGAATCATAGCAGCATGATTGTCGTACAAGTGTGTAGTGTTAAGATTCACTGAGACTTCCTTCAAAAGTTATCGGACTCGCCCACATGCGAATGGAGGAACAATTCACCTGAATCCATGAACTTAGGTGGGTTTGTGATTCATCAAGTAAGTAACCAAGTTAGGAGGAGTTCCTTGTGTTGTGCGAATGAATGCAAAATACGTATGCGTAGTCGTGAGGTTCCAAAGGAAAGACGCGAAAATGCGTTCAAGAGAGTATGATCGTATCAACAATACATCACCACCCTCAAGGTTTCAAGGAGTGATCACTAATGATCGAAGGTCGAGCCTTCCAAATTCTCTAAGCGAGTGCGTGTTCGTTTCAGTATCTCAACATGGAGTAGCGAGAACTTAATGTCACTGTGGTAAGAGAGTGATGGTTTGATCTAAGCCAATGATAGAAATTGGACGTATCATTAATCAATAATCATGTGTCGGTGCAAGAGCTAGCGCAAAGATCCCGCATATTTAAGAAAAACTATCATGAAATTAAAATACGTATCTTGTAATGTAAGGTGGGTCAGGTAAACGAATAAATTATCGTGTTCGCCGGTGGGTTAAGTGATCCATATCTCCGTCCCCAAATGTCCTGAAGACTATTTCACCAGTAATGGTATTCATTCGCTGAGTTGGGTATACGAGAGAGTTAATAAACCATCCAACAGGGTAATAAGGTAGTCTTGTGATCGGTGAAAATCATAGTATGGTTGTTGGCGTTTCGTTAAATCAGTTGCCAATCAAAGAAACAGGGAATTAATGAGGTTCATGCGAAGAATCGAGCGAAAACAAGGGTCCACCATTAATGGAAGAATTCAACCAAGTAATCTGTTGCTTAGAAGCAATTCTAGTAGTGAGGTGTGGCGGCATGACACAAAAAGGGAAGTTCGTTGCATCACGGTCACAGAAGCTCATCACTTGTTCAAAACAGAATTTGGTTGGTAGGGTTGCGAGTTGCAAAACGAAAAACGCGTGTAACAGTGGCTGCTTCGTTTCTGGTAACGATGACCGGTGGAGATGACGAGGTTCGTCAACAGGGATGCGTGGGTATAGTTCTCCTAAACCCGAGTTCGTTTGAGCCAGGTCTGGTCTTCGTGAATGTTGACGTACAAGCCGAATGTACGGAGGGCCAGATGGTGACGTCATTTCGAGATAAGCGTGTAAATAGATAGAATGCATAAACAGTTGTCGTAGCGGGGTGACGAGAAATCAGAAAAGAATTTGACCACCACTTGTCAAATTTCAAGTAAACAATTGCGTATCATAAAGAACGCAGTAGGGTTAATAGACAGCATGCTTCTACCCTAAATAAACACACAGTAAACACTACACCAGACAAACGTAATCTAGCAAGTAAAAAATATAAACTTAAATCATGTCACCTAGAATGTTGAGTCTTGCACGTGGAGCGAAGCATCGTTGTGGATCGTTGAGCACTGTTCAGGTTATAGTCTGGTTTTAACAAAAACTTTTTCCCTTATTAAAACCAAGTTCACTATAACCAATGGCTCTGATACCAATATGTCACACCCCCCAAAATCCACACGCGGAGTATCACCGCTTGGAGGCGTGACATGACCAGGATCAAGCCACCAATCATATTGAACAAGCATGTAAGTAATATATAAAGATCTAACACAATACAATTGGTGTCTAAACCAAACAATAGTTTAAGTTGCAAGCGGAAGCATAATGTTTAAAACCAAGTCATAAGTTTAAACGTTTCAAAAGTTTAGTATGGCACACAGCTGTCCATGTCCCACAACGACTCTTCCCACTCCGATGCAAGCTCCATAGATACCTAACGACCTGCAAGGCATGTAACAACGAGTCAACAACAAAGCTGAGTGAATTCACAGTTGGTTGTTTAGTTATAGTGTTCGTAAATTGTATGTTTATTTCGTAAACCATGTCTCTTATTAATCTGTATCGCGGTTTCCCAAACATGTTTGCGATGATTAGTGGCCGGATAGCTGTTTCCCAAACATGTGTGCGATGATTAGTGGCCGTATCGCGGTTTCCCAAACATGTGTGCGATGATTAGTGGGGGCTTCCCATGTGTCGACTAGTCGTATTTGTACGTGCCCTTCTTGATCCAAGGACCGTAGCGAGTGTGAGTGTACGTAGGTTTTACGTACGTGCCCTTCAATCCGAGGACAGTGAAAAGTAGTTTAATAGTAATGATAGTACGAGTAGTTATTCAATCCCATTCCCAACCCACCGGGAATCCCATGCCTTAAGAGTGTGAACTCACCTCGGTTGCTCGGTTTGACTCTCAAAAGTAGCTAACAGTCAAGGTCGGTCAATCACGTCAACTAGCACAAGGGCTAGGGATGAACTTGTGAACAAAGAATGATGATGAAGATAGCGTGAGAGTGCAAGGTGTGATGTTTCTTCAAGGCTCCAAGCTCCAAGCTTCACAAGACTTCTTCTAGCACTTGTTTTGGACTTGATAATGGATCAAATGAGTGAGTGTTGATGTGATGGTGGTGGTGGCGATTATGTGCAGCCAAGAGGGAGAGAGAGAGTGGAGAAGATGAAGTGAATTTGTAGAGAGAGATAGAGAGTGTGATCTGATGATATGGTGATCTCTAGCCCAACCTACATGTAATGATGGTGATTTCTTGGCAAGAGCATCAAATAAGGAGGTCCAATCAAATGAAAAGGGAATATTTATTAGGGATTTAGTGATGATTATGGTGGGGCCCCTATGTGAGCCGAAAATATGAAGGGGGGTTAATTGTAAGTTTTTATTATAAGAAGGTGATTACTTAGAAGGTTTAGGGTATTTTCTAAAGTAGTAAGTGCATGGCATATTTTTATAGTGTGTGGGGATTTTTGAGACCATAATTAGTTAACAATAATAAAGTAATGTTTCTGAAAAAATCTTGGTGTTCCGGGTAGTGTCCGGTTGTTCGGTTAAGTACCGTTCCGTTAATGTGTTAAATTGTACCGTAAGGCGTCTTATACATATATGTTTGTAACACAATTAATTCCTAACACATAGGAAAATATTCAGGACCATTTAGTCAAGTTTTTTGCATACTACTAGTATGCTACTACGCACATGTAAGTATAACACCGTAATCAGAGAGTAGTTAAATAATTTAGCACAATCATCAAGCACTTTAATTATCATTAAGAAATTGTACGGATACATGGAATTTCGAGGGTTGTCACATTCTCCCCCTGTTAAGAGAATTTTGTCCCGAAATTTAGCGCGTAGTTACTGAGGAAGCTAGTTAAGTTGCGTTGTTTTCCTGAGTTTCCTGGGGTGTCACAAATATGTATTTATATTTAACCGTTTATTTTTATAAAAGTCGTTTTAAAAAATAATTTGTTATTTTACATTTTGTTTAAACCTCTATTGTTTTTAAAATTGTTCCTTTTTAAACCATTTGTTTTTTTTTAAATCGTTCGTTTTAAAGTCGTTTGTCTTTTAAATTATTTAAACACTTTATTTTACCATTCTTTTTAAAATCATGTATTTTTAAACTTTCTAAACTACTCACTTTTTTAGGTCTTTCATTTTTTAAATTTTATAAAACGACACGTAAAAAAAACAAAAGAAATGTTAGATTTGAAAAGAAATAAACATTCTAATAAAAAGTTTGCACAAGATCGTTCATTTTTCAAACTTTTTTTTAGAATGATTTATTTGTTTTACAAGTCTTCCATTTCTTTGAACCGTTTGTTTATTCAAAATTCATTATTTTTAACCTTTTGTTTTTTAAATTCATGTGTTTTTTAGTTCTTTACACTTGTTAACTTATTTTTTTAAGGTTTTGTTTTTTTATAAACGTCATTTTTTTAATCTTCGTTTTTTAAACCACTAGTTCGTTTAAAATAGATCGCTTTTAAATTCCTTCGATTTTTTAAATCGTTCAACTGAATAGAAAATTTAAAAAATGAAAGATTTCAAAAATGGTTCTAAAAGAAACCGTTTAAAAAGAAACGCTTTAAAAAATTAACGACTTAAAATAACGAGTTGTTTAAAAAAGTTTAAAAAGTGATTTTAAAATGAACAGTATAAAATGAATCGTTTAGAAAACTTAAAAAAACAAATAACTTTAAAAAAAAGATTTTAATAAACAAACAGTTTAAAAATTTATAATTTTAAAAACGATACACGGTTTTAAAAAAAGGTTAAAAACAAATTATTTTAAAAACGACGTTTATAAAAAACAAACATTTAATGAAAATACATATTAATTGTATATATAAAACATATTTTGTTAAATAATAATCGTTAAAATAACGAAATAACAAAAAAAATTTAGTAATTGCATTAATAATCTATTAAATATTAAAAGAACTTTGTAATTATCAAAAACAACCTCTAAGTTATATAATTACTTAATTACCCTTACACTTAGCTAAAAAAAAGTAAAAAAGTTAGTATCAGGGGTTAAAATCATTATAAAATAAAACCTCAGGGACTAAGAGCATTCTCATCCAACCCCCTAAAATTATACATACATTCCACTAAAAAACAACTCATATATCAATATATTTTCACTAAAAATAAATACTTTTTCTCTCTTCTTTTCAATTAAATAATATTTTTTTTTACCTTTACCATTACATTTTATCTCTCCTGCACTCACAACCACTTTCAATATATATTAAAAAAGTATAGGGGTGAACAGTGTCCCCCCAAATATACAGATAAACAGTAACATTTTCTCTCCTCCACCCACAACCACTTTTTATACTTTTTATATTTTAAAAAACCCCCACACAGATTTTGGTGGGTTGGATGAGAATGCTCTAACATTTTTAAATATTCTTTGTTTGACAAATAGTTAAACTGACTACACTATAGGGTCAAAACAATAATTTACTCTTTTAATATTCATGCCTTTACTAATATAATATCATATAAGCAAAACATACTTGATATTCAAGTTTGACTAAAACAGTAAAACCAATGGTGCATAGATCAAGATTGAAAAACTTGGATTGGAACCAACTATGCTCGTTTAATATCTCCCCAGTGTAAATTTGTATTTTGTGTGTCTTGTTTCTAGCTTAATTTTTTTTAATGGCTAAACTTACATACCATAGGGATTGAACCCATGACCTCCGACTACCCTACACCTTAACTAACTCATCAACACCATTGGGCTATTCCCAATGGATGTTTCTAGCTTAATTGGATCGTTCTTTTGGTTGAATATAATTCCGCCTTAAAAGAAAAGCTTGACTAATAATATTGTATAACCGAGAAAAACTCCATCAAAATTATATATTTGACATTTTTGAACTTTTCTTACATTAACAATTTGTTTGAATATTTTAATGGTAAACGCTTTTGTTATTTCGTAAAATAGCCGTTAAATTCAGAGTATCTTTTTTTTTTAAAAGAGAACTTCATTAAAAACACCGAACCCGAAGACTGAGACGGACTACAAACAAAGACAACTACATATTAACAAATTTACACCAATCGACCCAACCTAACAAACCCTTTTTAGCTCTATATTTAAACCAAAGATAACTAACCGCCCGAACTTCACTGAACATATCTTCCACATTAACTAACCGCCCAAACTTCACTAAATTCAGAGTATCTAAACCCTACATTTTCAAAAGAACTACTCAAAAGTTACTGTTTAGAAAATAAAAAAATACTTAGAATTGTCATTATATATACTTCTAATTTGCAACATGTTTATGCATTAGTGGGTTGTAACTTTTGCTTTTTTGATGTTTCATGCTAATGTTTGTTGTACATTTAGTTGAGGTTGTTGTATGCTTTATGGGGCACGTGTTGTTTTCTCTTGCATTCAACACCGGCTCCTAATAATCTTCCTACACCCCTGGATGACTCTCTGAATCCTAACTTTACAAATCAAAGCTTCATCCTATTCCATGATTACTCATTCAACATGTCGGAACCGTAGCTCAGATACCTAATTTCCCCCAAAAAATACCTTGAACCCTAAATTTTTGGTCAGGTTTGGTGTTCGATCCTGATAAGCATTTTTCCATATTCCTTTAGGTCTGTATTCCTTTCAGATTTGATTTCTTCTTTGATTACTTTAGTAATGTTTGGTTATTGATTTTAATTTTCTGTTTGTTCAACTAGGTTTGCTGGAGTTCTTGTAAGTGGTTGTACTTTATGTTTAAGTTGTGTTTTGTACAGTTTGTGTTGTATAATAGGTTAATTTGATTGTAACTTTTGTCCATTAATATTCACATTTAATCTCAAAGAAGCACACGCATGTGTGTAATTAGAGAGTCTGAGAAAGATACAGGGAGGAATTAAGAGGCAGAGTGGCCACAACGGTGGCGTATCGATGGAGCGGTGGTGGAGTCAGCGGAGTTGTGGCGGCGCCCCCTCATTCAGATATGTGAAATAAGAACCCGAGTAAACCCAGGAGACTCACGGTCCTGAAGTTTTATGTTCAAGGTTATGTTATTGGAATCATCATCGATAGTGGAAGTAATATGGTAAGCATTTTCAACTCCTGATGTGTTATTTGAATCAAAACACCAGAATGAGTTTCTCCTGGTGTTGTGTGGATTTGATGATGATGTCTTGAGTGTAGTGTGAATTTGCATTTTTTGGGTTTAATTATGAGTTGGGTTTAAGTGCTTTAATAATTTGCATCTCATGAAATCGACTTTTGCTGTGATGATTGTAGTTGAATGAATTTTTAGGAAATTGAAGAATCATTAATTTACTTTTGATGGTTTCTGTAATTGTTATTTTGTTTAGTTTTGGTCATTAATTTGGAGTTTTGATCAACCACAAAATTACAAGTCATTTCTTAGTAGATGCACGATGTGTGGGGTCTTAACATCATGAGTGTTTGAGAGGTGAATGTCAACTCGGGGCTTTTAGCCTATATTAGCTTTGGGCAGTGGGTGACTCAACTCGGGGACGATGACGACGTTCAAAAGCACGATGACCAAAAGAACGATGGCTGTTGTGCACCGGACCACAAGAAGAATGACGGCGACTGTGCACCGGACCACAGCGGCGAATCAAAGTCCGATCACAGGTCGTAGATTTTAGTCATTTTACATTCGATATGATGCTTGCTTGGGAAACGCCTAGCCGCACGATGAAGAATTTCATACGGTATGCTTTCTTTCAACAATTTTAAACAATATTTGAACAACTTATACTGTTAAAGTGCATAGATTTTACTATTTTTGCACGTTTGTAGGATGATGATGATGGTATTTTGTCCTTAGGTTTATTCTTGATTAAGTTACAGTTACTTTAAATTATTGATTCTATTAGGTTTGCTTCGTAATTATCCATATTGTAAAAAGTTGGTTATTAGATTACATATTGTGACAAGGAGTTTAAGGTGAGAACCAACGCGTCGGTTGCTAAAGCTATGAAGAAGCCTGAAGAAGGTTGGGTCAGTTGGGTTACGGGTTAGAACCAGTCTAATTTGTCGGGTTGACCCGCAGATACTTGTCCATTTTTTTGGAAACTACATGATGCAATAATTACATAAACTATAATATTATAATAATATTAGTTTGTGAGACAGGTTTGGGTAACGGGTCAAAATAAGTATTCTTTTTCGTAGGGTCAAAATGTGTCAACCACAAGCCCGTTGGGAGCATGTGGAGGTAAACCTTGGGATGATGGCGTTTTCTCTACCATCAAATATGTACGCATTCAATTAGAACATTGAAGATGTTATGCATACAGTCAGTATTCCTTCATCATGAAACCACACAATAAGTGTAACTTTAACCATCTGATGCTTTTTACTCCATTTGTAGGAACCAGTTTGGCTGCAAAATTATTAAGAGAAAGTGGTGTAGCGCTTTTCAAAGTAAGAGAAGAAACTGTAAATTTACTTGGAAAATCAGACATGTATATTTTCAGCCCTGAACATCCTCCATTGACCAAAGCAGCTCAGAAGGCCATTGATTGGGCAATCAATGAGAAACTAAAGTCAAGTATGCTCTTAGATCTTGTACTGGGCAATAATATTCTTGCATATACTTTTGATTCACGTGTGAGAAATACTTTTACCATCTTCCTAATAGTAAGTGTGATTTCCCGTTTGTATTGTTCACAGGGGATACAGGAGAAGTGACAACATCGCATTTGCTTCTGGGAATATGGGCGCAGAAGGAATCAGCTGGTCATAAAATAATGGCTAAACTTGGTTTCGATGATGATAAAGCTAAAGAGCTTGCTAAAACCGTAAGTTTAAAGACGATTGTTGTTACTTCTATAATGAATAGGTTGGCAAAATGGGGTAATTTTTTGTTCGGGGGGGGGGGGGGGTGACGTGGAATGCAAAGTTTTATATATTTTTAGTAAATAATTAGCATGCTAAATGTGATTACAATAATTGCAATATTTACATAATAATTATATATCTTCAATAAACTAATTTAAAAGTTATGCATTATAAAACACCTCGTACCAGTTGACCCTTTCTTTTACTTGATTAGCCCATTAGAAATAAAAGTTAATCCGGACTTGCTTACTCATTTATAAATTATAAATAGGTTAAATTGCTACCTCAGGAAAAAAAAAGTTTATCTAGCTGCACAAATTCGTTGTTGTTACACTTATTGATCATCTCTTATATATTCAGATGGACAAAGAAATTATTTTGAGCTACAAGAAGGGAGTTTAAAGAACCGTATACAGGTTTTCTGCCTCATCCCTCTGTTTGTTGGTTGTTTAGAATGATTCGTTTGCAACAGAACATGAAGCAAAGTGAAATTTGTAAAAGCTATAAAGAAAATTCAAAAGGATGACCATTTTATTAGTTGGAAATTGGAATAAAACTTTCATTTTTTATTATTTTCTGATTGAAGTTTGTAACAAACTCACACCTGAGGCCTGACACTAGCCATTTGTGATAATGGTAAAAAACAAAAGTGTTTGCTGGAGATCTTGGGTCAATCGGTCTGGACCACCATTGTTTTTAGGTACGCAATCATGTAGGTTTTGTTCATGGTTGAAATTCATCTTTAGAGTGCCTTGTGATGCAATGTGTATGTTTCAGATAGGTGATGTTTATGGGAGTGGGTTCTAGAACTGGATGTGAGTGAGTCACATTCCTCTTTAAATTGGAACTGTTGAACCACTTTTGAGTCTGTTTCATTGGCTAAGTGATGGTCAATTTACATTCACCAAGTGTCATATGCACTTCAGCACTTGGCCAGTGTACCCTGTACCTTGGGTTGTTTCAGGTCAAGGGAACAATATACTTATGGCATTAGGAAAACATCATATACACGTTCGAAATTGTTTTATATACATCATGTATGTGGTCGTTTATTTTTTTCACAGTGCTTTATTTAACGGACACAGGGTTCACTGATTATTCATATATATTAGTTGCATCGATGCCATCATCTTTTTTATTCTACTTAAGAAAACTCTACAATCATCTCCACCGGTGAAAACAACGAAATCATGGTGTGTCAAATAGGAGGAAGCATGATGCATTTGATCCAGAATTGATATGTGGTAACAGTTTGTTCTTTCCCTTCGTCATCGTCTTCTCCCTTGGTCTTGAGTATGCATAGAAGACAATATTCCAATGTGTTATTGAATAATGTGTGTGAGGTCCGAAATGGTTTACTCATTGATTTTGAGATAAGCTCATAATCAAAACTTCATACTTTATTAGGGAATATTTAGTATTTAATGAAAGGATAAGTCGATGAAGTCAAAGTCATTACAAAGTATGACAAAGTGTGAATGCCTGATAATATCAACTACCACCAAAAAATGTTTGATGTTATTTACCCTTCATCTAGCGTTTGTATACGTTGCGCCTTAAATTGTAAGCCCCAGGCCGCTACGCCAAGAGGCAGTGTGTCGCCTTTTGGTTCCAACATAATAAAACGTGCCAAGACCGGGTTCCGAGGAACCCGGCATCGTAGTCGGGCTCCTTAAAAACTAAAGATGAGAGACAAGGGTTTCGTTGCCCGCGGCGCAACGCGCGCGGGTGACTTTTCTAGTTTATAACTAAAATAAACACATTATATACTATAAATTTGTAACAACAAGGGTTAAGACCCGCCCGCGTTGCGACGCGAGTACATCGTAAACATTAAATAGATTAGTCCAAACGTTATATGATGCAATAACTATATGAAAACACACATTTCGACGTATCAAGTTGAACTCAATGCAACCTGTATAAGCATTGTGATTCGATCAAACGTAAAGTAAATCAAATTCACATCGAACAATCATAACGTATTACATGTGACTCAACTCATACATAGAAAACGTAACGGGTATGAAGGAAAATATGCACATGTAATCGAAAGGGATTAATTAGAGCTTTCGAAAAAAGGGAGAAAAAGAAACCATAATTTGACTTTACTTGGTTCGAAACAAACTTTAAGAAACAAACATAAAATAAACACGAAAACATATTATATTTGACATGAATCATTTCCCAAAAAAGTTTACATCGAAACGTAGAACAACTTGAATTTATACGAAAACGTACATAAAAATATGCACGTAAAAATGGTTTCTTTAAACCAAAATGTATTATATTTGACCGGACTTGTCTATAAAAAAAAATTTATGTCGGGATGTAGAACAAATCATATTTATACATACCCGTACATAAAATATGCACGTAAAAAATAGTTTTTAAGTAAAGGAAGTATAGGGGTAGTAAACAAAAAAAAATATTAGTAAAAAATTTAATAGGTTAAAAACGTTCGTAAAACCGTGCCAAGTAGCACCAATGCCACACCACGCATACCCGTTACAGTGTGTTAATGCGCAGAAATTAACCAGAAACGTAAAATGTAGAAAAATAATAACTTAGTCGATCTAGGACCCACCCGTTGCGGCGAACTTTTCAAAAGGGAAAAATGGACGTGTTGCGACGGGTCTGTCAAATATGAAAAATAGAGCAAAAAACGTTGAACCTCACATGCACGCTACGACATATTAACTCGCAAAATTTAGAACGAAATGTAAAAAGAAAAACTTGCGAAAGATAAAAAGTACGGGGGACCAAATTAAGTTGTAAATAATAAAGTGTTGTGTGAAATTACAAAAGACGAAAAACTTTGAGTTAAAAGTAAAAATTTCAAATGGGTTAAAATGTAAAAGATAAAACTTATAGATTGAAAGTGAAATATCAATGTTTTTTTTTTTTTTGAAAAACTCCCCAAGCTTGGGGTACAACTCCTAATGCACAAAAAAGTTGCTAATTTAAATATGGAATAATTATTGACATTGTTGTTTGTACTATGTGTATTGAAGTTTGTATAATGGTTTTAAGAAACCATAATAAATAATAAATAAGCAACATTTTTGTTTTTTATAGAGTTGTAATTAGTACGAAGACTTTTTCAAAAAAAAAAATTGATTTTTCACTTTGATGCCCCATACTTTTGTATCTTTTTGCAAGTTTTTCGTTTTACGTTTCGTTCTATATTTTGCAGGTTAACACGTCGCAACATACACGTGGGGTTCAACGTTTTTTCGTCATTTTTCCCCGTTTGACAGGCCCGTCGCAATACGTCTATTTTTCCTTGTTTGGCAACTTCGTCGCAACGCGCGGTTCCTAGACCATCTTGTTTATTTTTTTCTATATTTTACGTTTCGGTCTAATTTATTCACATTAACACGCCGCAACGGGCGTACGTGGTTCAAAGCTTTTACTTTGCTTTTCGTTCGGTGTTATTTTTTCCTTTTTAATTTATTTTGTTTTTACGGGTTTTTCTGGTGTTGGTGGTCACCAAAAGTGGTATAGCATTAGTGCAACTTGGTATGGTTTTACGCCTCCACCGTCGCAATACAGGAATGGTTTAATACTAGTTATATTTAACTTACATGCCCAATGTTGGCATGTTCATAAAATCGTGAAAATAAACATTTTAATAATATTCCCTTTTAAATGAACATTTATTAGATAAATAATTTTTTATTAGAAATACTGACTTTCATCTAACTTATAATAAAAGACTCCAAATAATATAACATGACATTCTCTTCTTCAACCTCATAAATTTTATTTATATTTGTTTAATATTTCTTTTAATTTTACTATTAATATTAATTAATAACGAATATATAGATATCACTTATTTTTATCCTTATTTTTATCTAAAATTAATAAATAACTTCAATTTTGCAACTTAGACCCTTTATTTTTTATACTTTTGACCCAAAGTTTTTCATCTTTTACAATTTAATCCCAACTCTTTTTTATTTTCAATTTTAGTCCACCATACTTTTCATCTTTCCCAAGTTTTTCGTTTTGTTCTAAATTTTGTGACTTAACGCACTGCAACATGCGTGTGGGGTTCAACATTTTTTCGTATATTTTTTTCCCGTTTGACTGGCCCGTCGCGTCACATTTATTTTTCTGCATTTGACAAGTTCGTCCAACATGCGGGTCCTGGATGGACTTAGTTATTTTTTCTATGTTTTATGTTTCAGTTTAATTTCTCAGCAACGAGCGTGCGAGATTCAAAGATTTTACGTCTGCTTTTCGCTCAGCATTATTTTTTCCCCGTTTTTATTTATTTTGTTTTTACGAGCTTTTCCAGTGTTGGTGGCCGCTGGCAATGGTATAGTATTGCTACTACTTAACATAGTTTTATGACAACCGCTGCAACGCAGGGGAATTAATACTAGTATTCAATAAAACAAAAACACATACGCGAGTGAAAGGAACTTTCTTCCGCTACGTGTTCCACTCGAGTCGTGATACATTGTCAAATAAGGAAAATGTGTCGGGTCTGCCTTGAGAGTAAGAACTTTCCATCCTATGGGACTTTTAGGAGAAAAGGATCATCATATTCACAAACGCATCCTTATTTCCACACCTCCAAAGCGTTTTAGCCAAAGCGCAACGTTTAGTTTTCTTTTCCAGATAAAAGGTGATGTGACTTTGATACAAGGTTGTCAGCTGTGTCACGAGGAACCAATGGCGAAGCTTGAGATTTCCGACCGAGGGGTCGAAAACATATATACCCAAAAATTTATATAAAACCGGGGGGTCAAAAACGTATATGCCCAAAAATTTCTATACGAAAACTACATACTCTCCACTACTGAGCGAAAAGTTCGGAGGGTCGGTCGTCCCCTCCCGCCCCCACAAAGCTACGCCCTTGCGAGGAACCCTAAACGACGCGCTTTGGTCCCAAATTCCGGTGCTTTTAAGAAGGCTGGCCATGCATTCGATATTCATTCAAAATTCGAAATGGCAAAGGTGTTTCATTCTTTCGCGTGTTTTGTTGTTTTAGTAGCGTTTCTTCAAAATACGATGTCGTGGTTTAGCAACTACCTTTTCGGTGAATACTCTGACGAGTCCGTTGTTCCAGATTCTTACGAGGGAACCTCTATTTCTGACTCGGACGATAAACCGATCCCGTCCAACATAGGGGATGAGGTTTTATCTGGCATTCGTTATCATGAAAATACGATGCAGCTGGACTTGAATATCCCTATGGATGACTCGTACGCACAACACGGCTATTTGGATTATGAATACATAGGTGAACCATATATTTAGGCTGAATATCCATACGGTCAGCCAAACTATCCCGACCACGGTTACGGTGGTGAGCAGAGCTATGTACAACAAGATTATCCCATCCACGGTTAAGGTGGTGATCAGCAGAGCTATGTACAGCAAGACTATCCTGACCAAGGAGAGGGTGGTGAGTAGGATGAGGAAGGCGCTTACCCAATTATATTTTTGTTTGACACAAACCAGACCTTTTCGTCACGTGATGAGTTGGTGGATTGGGTACAGAAGACGGGAAAGGACAATGATTACGTCATTGTGATTAAAAGATCGAATAAAAGAGGAAGTAATTTCAAGGTTTGGTTTCAATGCAGTCTTGGTGGGGAGTACAAGAGTGTAGCTACAGTGAGGAAAACAAGTAGCAAGAAAATAGGTTGCCTGTTTAAGTTGATAGGGTTTACGGAATCAAAGGGAAGTGTTTGGAGGATAGAGGTGATGAACCCGAGTCGCAACCCCACTTCTATTGAAAACTTGGAGGTTACACGTATGCGAGAAGGCTTTCTTCGGAGGATAAAAGACTGAATGAGCAGCTGGCAGATCAAGATATACCAACCCGTAGCATCTGGCTTGACGAAAAAGAACCCAGATAAAAAGATTATTCCGAAAGATGTACACAATGTTGTTCAGAAGATCAATGCTGGAAAGAGGGTCGGAGAATCTCCAATGCAACCACTCGAAAACCTTCTTGTCGAAAAAGATTTCACTTATTACATACGTGAAAATAAGACCACAAACACAATTGAAGATATCGTCTTTGTCCATAAACTTTCATTTACTATGTGGTGTGCTTTCCCGCATGTGCTAATGATTGACGCCACCTACAAAACAAACTTGTACAATCTTCCGTTTGTGCAGGTCGTAGGTATGACGTCGACAAACCAGTCATTTTCGGTTTCTCATGCGTTAGTTTCTGCAGAGAAGGCAGAAAACTACATATGGGTGTTGGAGAGGATCAAGTCTATATTGGTGGACTGTACGGAGCCGTGTGTCATCATAACTGATAGGGACTTGGCGCTAATGATCGCGTGTGAACAAGTTTTCCCAAAAGCAAACAAGTATCTTTGTCGGTTCCATATTCATCAAAATATCAATAAGAACAGCAAGGAGAAATTTAATGAGAAGGAGTGGAAATAATTTCTTCGTTCGTTTTCGACATTGTGTGAATCTTCCACAGGGGAAATATACAGGTATAATTTGGCAAACATTGAAGCACAATCGAAAGAAGTTGGTCGTGGACGTGAGTATTTCTTACAAAATTATTTAAATACTTTTTTACACACATACATACCTGACAAGTTATAGTTATATTTTTAGAGGTGTTTAAGTATATGAAGAAATCCCGGTTGGATCTGTCGCATGAAAAGTTTGTTGCTGCATGGACTTACAAAACACTTAACTTTCACCAGACTACAACCAACAGAGTTGAGGGCATTCATGCATTACTAAAAAGTCACATTCCAAGTCATCACAACATGCTGGTTAAACTTGTGGGGTTTGTTGATCATATTGTTGAGAAGCAATATATGGAGAGTAAAAGAGGTTTTGAAACAAGCCTTAGAAAAGTAATGAACCACCACAAGGTTCACCCCATGCTAGCAAATATACTTCAAAAGGTTTCAATATATGCTGTTGAACTTATGGCTTTCGAGCTACGACGTAAGGAAGACAGGTTGAGAGCCTACGGTGCAACTTGTGGTAGCCAGCTTTTTACCAATTGTGGTTTGCCATGTGCTTGTCATTTGGAAAAGTTAGAAAAAACAGTATGTTTACATATTGCCTCTTGGCTTTTATGATTTCACTACCTAATTTACTACCATATGTTTTCGCTCATAGGTCAGAAAATCCGAATCAATTCGATAGACTTGTTAAATATAGATATTATGTGATGTTACGTAGAATCAAGTTAGCACCAAATTGAGGTGGAAGAGTGAACACCGGGAATGGAGAATGTTTGTAAGACGGTGAAAGCTCAAACGAAAAGCGTTTCAGAACCATTGCCATGACGGTTTTCGCTTCCGTCATCGCATAGTTTTGTCCGATGCAAACACGAGGACCGTTAGAAAACAGGATGAACGGGCTTGAACCTTTGCCCTTCGTTGCATTCACGACCCCTTCGGCAAACCTTTCAAGATTAAATTTGTAACAACCCGCACTTTTGTGCGATTGTTACTACTCGTTATACTCGTTACGCCTAGCACCAGAGATTCGGATCATAATGTAACTATATCGTATATATCGCTATTCGAAGGATAATCGCATATTTTCGAAGTACAATATCACTATACTACACTATTATCACACTAACACTCACGGAGGCATGGAGTGAGGACCTATTCTACCCTCCTCAATGGCCGTGATGTATCGAACGTAAACAATTAACGCTAACAAGGACCCTCGGGTGAGTGCTGTAACTCCAGTCGTCATGACGATGATGACAATACGAGTAAACGGTACCCCGTCAGTCCTTGTGGCACTACGCGAAATAACGTTCACGATGACATCAAGAAAGGACCTATACTACCCTCATTGATGGCCGTGCAACGTCGATAATCATCGCATACTCGAATCGGAAACCGACTGTTAATTATCGAAACCTTGGATTATGGATACGTAAATACGACCCCTAGTGATATATATATATATAATAATAACAATATAATGATGATATAAACTAATTATGGAAGTACGCGCTTCGAAAGATACCAAAACAATAAAAAACGGAGAAGTCCAGGCGTCAGGATAGCTATCCGGACGGATGGACCATCCGGACGGATGGACATGCGCACGGATGGCCATCCGCACGCATGGGCCATCCGCACGGATGGGCCATCCGCACGGATGGGCTATCCGGGCCTGATCTCTTTCCCTCTCCTCTGTTGCCTATAAATACTAAGTCACATCACTTGAACAGTGATGTGACAGCTCCTGTTCAACCAAACGCGCACCAAGACCCTTTTCTCTCGATTTCCTCGCGATTCCGGTAAGATTTCAACCTAAGACTTGTACTTCTACAATCTACACTCGAATCTACATCATTCTGTCTTTCACAACTCAAATTCTAACCGTGAAATCTACGGATTTGAGGCGTTTTGAGGTGATGTCACCAAGAGTTCTTATGGACTTCAAGTTGGGGTCTCATTTCACTATAAACGACTCAGATCCAGGTGATTTCCACATGTTTTAGTGACAAATCACACCTAAATCTGTGTGATTTCGAGTTAACCATGAAGAACCACCAAGAACGATCAGATCTGATGGAACGGGGTGATTCCCGGCCGTTAGAACGAGTCGGAATTGACGGAACTTCAAGTGTTAGCGCGAAACTACACTACCCTAGTGAAAACGAACGTTTTCCTTTCGTTAAACACTCGAAAAACAGTGCGAAACAGACATGACAGCCGCACGGGCAACAGGTCAGTCCGCACGGATGACACAAGTCCGCACGGATGACATGTCAGTCCGCACGGATGACATGCCACCCGCACGGATGGGGTGTCATCCGCACGTACCAGTCATCCGCACGGATGGGCTGTCATCCGCACGTACCAGTCATCCACACGCACCAGTCATCCGCACGGATGGGCTGTCACCCGCGCGCACACTCATCCGCGCGCACAAGCAAGTCTGTCCGCACGCACCGCTGTCCGCACGGATCACTGTTATCCGCACGGATAACATGCCATCCGGACGGATGACTTGCCATCTGCACGGATGAGGCCCAATTCAATCAAACGAGTAACTTTTCAAGTTAATCTTGCTTAACCGTACTTCGTTTACTCTATTTCTTCAAGGATCATTGCAGACAACTCGAAACCGACTCAATCAAGTTGTAATCTCGCTAAATACGCACTGTGAGTATACTTGACCCCTTTTTAATCGAACTTTGGGTGTAACATGCGTTTCTAACAAATCAAGCTTATCAAACGAAATGTTCCATCAATCGAATTATCACTTGCGAATAACTGTTATGCATAGATATACGTGATGCTAGTTGCATATGTGCTAGGGCTTATACTCGCGACGTCCCACCACGACTAGTATAGTACTATTGCGCCCGACGGGGTCTAGTTATGCCATCGTACATTCGAGCATCGAGGACTTAGTTGGTAGTATCAGTTTTGTGAGTATATATGTCGTGTATTACGTTTATGCATGTGGAAATTCGCAGCACTTTTTATCTATATGCTATACTATTCAAACCTGTATGCTCGCCAATACTTTTGTATTGACAAACTATTTTTACGTATGTTGCAGGCTAGATCGCAGACTATATCAAATCAAGCTAGGGAGTCTAGAAACTCAACAAAAATCTAGGTTGTCGGATTTGTATTGTTCGAGAGGACAAGAAATCTGTGAAAACTTATGTGATTGTATTATTTGTTAGTATGGGATAACGAATGTATTAAATATTATCGCAATATAGTTGTTATGGATTCTCTTGAGCAATCTGATTCGCCTAGTGCCGCGCCCCGATGATTCCGCCATCGGTTGGGGTGTGACAGATTGGTATCAGAGCCATAACTATAGGGAATTAGGTCAGACTCGACCTAGTCCGGGTCGACGTCTTAGGAATTGACCTAGTCTATAGTCTAAGTACTAACAGGCCGACTCATACAAACCCGGTGTCGTTTGTATTGGGCTTACTTGATACTCTCGATCGAAATTGCCAAAAGATACAACTTTGTGTGAACCTCGCGTACTACAACTTCACACGAAGAAGCCTTTCCTAAGGCTGAAATACTACTTAGCCTTTCCTAAGGCCGACACAATACACACATTTTCGACAATACTCGCATAACGAAACCGAGCGATCCAGTCGAGATCAGGTGTGAAAACCAAGAACTCTCTATAGGATTGCTCACTCAGCGCATCTTTCTAGCACGAGAACTTTTCATCGAGTTAGGAGTGACATCCACATCTCGACAAAAGTCTCCATTTCTAAATCCAGTGGAACTCACGAATTTATTCGAGGAGCATAGCCACAATTAGGAACGAAACTGTTAAGCCAGGGGTGAAACCCGTACCTTAATAAGTCGTCCCATTCTCTATAAACGGGTTTTCAAAAGCTCTCACCAAGGACTTAACTATTGCAATAACTCGAGCCACGCGATGACTAGGAAGACGAATGCCATGAGCTGCATCCCAGTGGAAGCATGGGGTCTTCTAGGTCAACGCGCGCGCCCGAACTTGTTAAAGATAGTTGGGTTACCTTGGGTAGTCAATGCCTAAACACCCAAGGCACTCTATTATACGACCCGCCAATTTTACAATGATTGGAACTTATTTACGTTTTGAAACTTTACGCTTTATCGATTTCTCGATGTAACGATTTTCACTCCCTACTTTATAAACACACACTTCGCACAGCCATCGCAATCTAAAACGAAATCCGAATGTTCGCAACAAAACTAATGCATAATCTATTGCATTCGCTCTCATTTTCTCACTTCGACGCGACCTCGCTTATTCTAAACCGACCTGTATGTGCATGATTACAAATTACATCTATATAAATGTGTATATATATATATATATACGTATAAACAAACAAGCCATTGTGTGAGAACTTAGGAATTTCGTGTCTCCTATGTGGCTCCTATGTGATTCGTATTACTACTATACTATCGCACCAAGTTTTGAACGCGCTCAATCGCAACGCAAAACTCAAAAATCATTATGATCGAATCTCACTCCAAGTCTCTTCCTGTCTAGATGCCTTCCAACAACTCTACCTCGAGGTGAGTAGCTAGGAGGAAAGCCAAACGAAGTGCCGAGAAGAGAATTGCTTCACTTGTGATTAAGGAAGTGAGTAAGCTTAGTTCTCAAATTGCCGCTCGAGGGCACTCTCTCAGCCACTCTCGAGCTTCGGAAGACGTTAAGACAGGAGAGCCGCAATCTACTTTTCTCTACAAGCACTTCAAAGCCTGTGACCCGATGGAATTCACGGGTGAAGGAGGTGCGACTCAACTACTCCAGTGGCTCGATTCTATCGAAGTTACCCTTCGTCAAAGTGGGTGTCCCGATAGTCTCCGTACTACTTGCGCCACCGGAGTATTTCAATCGCGAGCACTCGACTGGTGGACCGCCGAACGTAACAAACGTGGAATCTCCACAGCTTACGCTCTCTCGTGGAATGAGCTGAAAGAGCTCATGGAGAAAGAGTACTGTCCTCCTCACAAGATTCAGAAACTAGAAAACGAATTTTGGGAAATCAAGCAAACTGGAGGTGACAATGCTGGTTACACAGCAAGGTTCAAACAGCTTAGCATAATCTGCCCAGGTCAAGTCAACACTCCGGGGAAGGCCATCGCGAAGTACATTCGCGGCTTGCCTGAGTGTGTGGGTGATTTTGTCGAAGCTGCAAGGCCTGCTACCATCGAAGAGACCTACCGCTTAGCCGCAGAAATCAACAACAAACGATTCGTGGAAGGATTATTCTCAAAGAATCCTGTCAAGAAAGCTCATCAAGCAATCGCCAGTAATCCTTCAGGCGAATATGTTGACGAATCTTCTGATGGATCTACTGACGAATCTAGTGACAAATCTGTTGGCGATTCTTCTAAAGAATCAGCTAACGATTCTTCTGACGGATCTGCTAACGAATCTGCGGACGAATCTGTTGCCGATTCTTCTGACAAATCCGCTGATGGATCTTCCGACAAATCAGCCAAAGACTCCGCAAGCAAGTCTTCAGACGAATCCCCTAACGACGACACTTCTTCGCAAAACACCGACGAACCCAGCCGCAAGCGAAAGACTTCAAGCCCGAACTCATCAACAACCGAACTGCTGCAACCGGAACCTCTTCGAATAGTTCCGATGTTTCCAAAACGAGCCTACACTGGATTTCATCCTCAGTGTTACTCGTGCACCTACCATCACCCAGTTGGGGCTGACTGTCGCTATTGCAATCACTGCAACCGTTACGGTCACTTCACCCACAACTGCCGCATCGAACCGTGAACTTGGGTACAACAACAACAGCTCCAGCAAAAGTCTTCAAGCATCAGACATCTAGCAAGCGTAGGATAAGGTTGTAATGATACGGGTTTCGACGTTTGTTTCTAAGCTTTGAACCTACTCAATTACTCAATGTTGCCCCCGTATTCTCTTTCACTCTCTAATCGTCGCACTTAGACTAGATTCACACACATACTATATACTATATCACGAAATAATGTGTTTTACCCTCACTACACTCTTGGAACGAGGTACGATAAACGTGCAAGGAACGAATAATCACGGGTGCACACGGGATTATTTGGGTCAGTGCACGGTGATCGTAGCGAATTCTAAAAGTGCCATAGCGTCTGACAAAAGGTGACACCAAAACACGGGATGAAAGTAGTAGGGGTCGGGCGAGGAATGCCTTACCATACTACCGAAGTTCCGTGAAGAAAGTGCCACGTGGAGTTGAACGTTATTAGACCTATATACTATTGTGAGTATTTTCAACACGCTACACTCAATCGCAAGGCGTAACAACCGAAATTGCACCATCGCAAGACTTGTCGTAAGTCTGCAAACGCAATACAATCGCCTCATCGATGGACTCTGGGGAGTCTACCTCGCAGGCAAATTGCATCGACGCAAGACTGGTCGTAAGTCTGTTGCAACGAATCTCAATCAAGCAAATAAACGCTCACGATGTTGTTGGGTGAGGACCTATTCTACCCTCCTCGATAACCGTGCTGCGTCGTAACGAAACGTTAAGCTTATTCGAAACAAGAATCGAATTCGACCAATCGCAATCGCTTACCTTGTATATCTCGCAACCTCTATCGCTTATCACGTGAGCCTACATCATCTGCTGTGTATCAATCTATCGCTATATCGTTATCCGGAATATTCGTGTTAAGTTAGCACATGACCTAGCTTCACGAGATGAAGCTCATATGGATAAGACAGGATGTTTTAGCCATATCAGCAACCTTTCGTGGAAAAGGGCCATGTGGGGTCTAATGCTAGTCCAACTCCGTGGTGTTAATCAATCAAACCAAACCGCGTAAATCGAATCGCATACCTCCATCGCTTGCAACGCAACTACCGATTATTGTATTTCGTTTATCATCACTGTCACCACAAGTGTCTCATGTTTATTCGTTTAATCACCTAATCGCTGATCGCCTATCGTGTATAAACTACCGCTTATCGCTCGCCTAGTGTTCATTGCAGTCTGTATGGTATTAAGTACACATGAAACCGCTTCACGAGGCAAAGCTAACCTGGTTAAGCATGGTGTTTCGCCATGTTAGCAGACCCCCGTGGAAACGTGCCATGTGGGTGTAATGTGTAATCTAATCAAAAACGCGCTATTCACTTCTCGCTTATCAACTCGCTGGATTTATCTATTCGACCCTATCCTATGCTCGGCCCGACTTTCTATCGATTGGGCCAAGTGAACGCAATTCAATCCGAGACATATCGGCACACCTTACACTGCCTCACGAAACGAAAGTAATATGGGCAAAACATGGTGGATACGCCGCTGGTAATTCCTATATATAAGTGTTTTAAACATATTAACGAACTTCCGTGGGAAGGTGCCAAGTGGGGCTTGATGCTAAATCATTCCTTCCAAAAGGTTAAAACTGATTTTTATGAAACTTTTATCAAAACCATGGAACAAGTGAAATTTCTCACAAATGTGGAGGTAACATCGAATCAGTTTAACTCCATATTCAAAGGGAACTTCACGAGTTCAATTTTTCCTTAAAACCTTTTTCAAAGATCAAGAACAAGATTTCCTTGAGATGTTGGTTCAACATCGAGTTCAACTGGAACCCATATCGTAGGAGAGTTTTCGTAACCCTTGCTTTCACCTTCAAACTCCTTAAAATGTTAGAAACTTAAACTTCCTTGCAACATCGGTTAACATCGATTCCGTTGACTGCACGTTAAAAAGGAAAATTTTCAAAAGATTTTCGTCCTAAATCCCTTTTAATATCTAAAGCGAAGGCTTCTTGTAACGTTGGTCAACGAACAACTCAGTTAACTCTACGTCATGAGAAACCTTTCAAATTACAATCGCATCGAACTAACGAATTCTACACCAGACAAGGTACTTTGGAATGCCAACTCGTGGGATTAATACTTTCGTCTTTACATCGTTTTCTCGCTACCGCGGTCGATCTCTCTTATTCGAAACGTTACTGCTGACAACTTACAGTCAAATCACTCGCTGTATCGCTACTCATATAAGACCAACTCTTAGGAGTCTACCTATTGGATTAATTTCGGGACGAAATTTCCTAAAGTAGGGGAGACTGTAACAACCCGCACTTTTGTGCGATTGTTACTACTCGTTATACTCGTTACGCCTAGCACCAGAGATTCGGATCATAATGTAACTATATCGTATATATCGCTATTCGAAGGATAATCGCATATTTTCGAAGTACAATATAACTATACTACACTATTATCACACTAACACTCACGGAGGCATGGAGTGAGGACCTATTCTACCCTCCTCAATGGCCGTGATGTATCGAACGTAAACAATTAACGCTAACAAGGACCCTCGGGTGAGTGCTGTAACTCCAGTCGTCATGACGATGATGACAATACGAGTAAACGGTACCCCGTCAGTCCTTGTGGCACTACGCGAAATAACGTTCACGATGACATCAAGAAAGGACCTATACTACCCTCATTGATGGCCGTGCAACGTCGATAATCATCGCATACTCGAATCGGAAACCGACTGTTAATTATCGAAACCTTGGATTATGGATACGTAAATACGACCCCTAGTGATATATATATATAATAATAACAATATAATGATGATATAAACTAATTATGGAAATACGCGCTTCGAAAGATACCAAAACAATAAAAAACGGAGAAGTCCAGGCGTCAGGATAGCTATCCGGACGGATGGACCATCCGGACGGATGGACATGCGCACGGATGGCCATCCGCACGCATGGGCCATCCGCACGGATGGGCCATCCGCACGGATGGGCTATCCGGGCCTGATCTCTTTCCCTCTCCTCTGTTGCCTATAAATACTAAGTCACATCACTTGAACAGTGATGTGACAGCTCCTGTTCAACCAAACGCGCACCAAGACCCTTTTCTCTCGATTTCCTCGCGATTCCGGTAAGATTTCAACCTAAGACTTGTACTTCTACAATCTACACTCGAATCTACATCATTCTGTCTTTCACAACTCAAATTCTAACCGTGAAATCTACGGATTTGAGGCGTTTTGAGGTGATGTCACCAAGAGTTCTTATGGACTTCAAGTTGGGGTCTCATTTCACTATAAACGACTCAGATCCAGGTGATTTCCACATGTTTTAATGACAAATCACACCTAAATCTGTGTGATTTCGAGTTAACCATGAAGAACCACCAAGAACGATCAGATCTGATGGAACGGGGTGATTCCCGGCCGTTAGAACGAGTCGGAATTGACGGAACTTCAAGTGTTAGCGCGAAACTACACTACCCTAGTGAAAACGAACGTTTTCCTTTCGTTAAACACTCGAAAAACAGTGCGAAACAGACATGACAGCCGCACGGGCAACAGGTCAGTCCGCACGGATGACACAAGTCCGCACGGATGACATGTCAGTCCGCACGGATGACATGCCACCCGCACGGATGGGGTGTCATCCGCACGTACCAGTCATCCGCACGGATGGGCTGTCATCCGCACGTACCAGTCATCCGCACGGATGGGCTGTCATCCGCACGCACCAGTCATCCGCACGGATGGGCTGTCACCCGCGCGCACACTCATCCGCGCGCACAAGCAAGTCTGTCCGCACGCACCGCTGTCCGCACGGATCACTGTTATCCGCACGGATAACATGCCATCCGGACGGATGACTTGCCATCCGCACGGATGAGGCCCAATTCAATCAAACGAGTAACTTTTCAAGTTAATCTTGCTTAACCGTACTTCGTTTACTCTATTTCTTCAAGGATCATTGCAGACAACTCGAAACCGACTCAATCAAGTTGTAATCTCGCTAAATACGCACTGTGAGTATACTTGACCCCTTTTTAATCGAACTTTGGGTGTAACATACGTTTCTAACAAATCAAGCTTATCAAACGAAATGTTCCATCAATCGAATTATCACTTGCGAATAACTGTTATGCATAGATATACGTGATGCTAGTTGCATATGTGCTAGGGCTTATACTCGCGACGTCCCACCACGACTAGTATAGTACTATTGCGCCCGACGGGGTCTAGTTATGCCATCGTACATTCGAGCATCGAGGACTTAGTTGGTAGTATCAGTTTTGTGAGTATATATGTCGTGTATTACGTTTATGCATGCGGAAATTCGCAGCACTTTTTATCTATATGCTATACTATTCAAACCTGTATGCTTGCCAATACTTTTGTATTGACAAACTATTTTTACGTATGTTGCAAGCTAGATCGCAGACTATATCAAATCAAGCTAGGGAGTCTAGAAACTCAACAAAAATCTAGGTTGTCGGATTTGTATTGTTCGAGAGGACAAGAAATCTGTGAAAACTTATGTGATTGTATTATTTGTTAGTATGGGATAACGAATGTATTAAATATTATCGCAATATAGTTGTTATGGATTCTCTTGAGCAATCTGATTCGCCTAGTGCCGCGCCCCGATGATTCCGCCATCGGTTGGGGTGTGACAAAATTCGTTTACATCATCTCCCCATATTTCACGATCATGATGAACATGCACCACGACTAACGCTAACTGCACCCCCGATGGTATCATCATGTTTCCAAGCTTCGTGTCCTTGTGGGTCGCTCGTGTCATCATGACCGACAGCGGGTATAACCTAAGTACCTCGTGTAGTATCATTGTCAAAATCTTTAGGTGTTTCAAACCTTCAAAATCAGGCTGATCATTAGCAAACACTTGAAAAACCTCGTCTCATGCTCGAATTTTCCATTCTTGATGGAAACTCAAACAAACCAGCGTCCAAAGAACCAAATTCGACGTTGTTTTGGACCCAGCAATGTAGAATAACTTTCATTCTTCGATCACGTCTTCCATAGTCATTCCAACCCCATGTTCTACAATCTCTTTCTTGTTTGATTCCAACAAGATTCCAAGTAAGTCATCATGTTTACCTTCTCCCATCTCGATTGCTTTCTTCCTCTTGTTGATTATGCCTATCAGTAAAGATCGAAGCTCTTCATTATACTTCTTATTCGCTCGGGTCGGTATAAACCTAAATTTCAAGATACATTAACTCAATGTAAAATCTGATTAAGATTACTATGTGTTTTACTGTTCTTATAAATTTGTCTATAGCAACCGCACTCATAGGGATGACTCTTTGTGCTATAGGGACGAGGCTATAGAGACAAAACCTAACAGAGACGACATGGCCTATAGAGACAACATGTGCTCCCTTTAAGCCGAAAATATGTCGTCCCTATAAGGTATTTTTCTTGTAGTGTATACCTTCTTCCGGGAAGATAAATTATAAAAAGCATTTGATTTACAAGATCAATTTGTTCCTCAAGGATTCGGAATATCTTCTGCCCTTCTTCATAAGAGCTACCAAAAGTTGTCCGTGAAATCACATCTCCGGCCAAATTAATGATATAGGGCCATACGTCGATTTCTGAGGAGCCGGCTCCAGCGGTTAGGATTTCCCATTTGTGGATCATGTTACTACAACTTGAGCTGATAGCCGAGGACATGATCTACACACGTATCAACCCGTGAATTTTTGATGTTTTTGTAATATCAACGATAGAAAAATTACATAAGGATGGCAGGTAAACAGGCAACAAGCTGCTTCGCAACCCAGTTTTGAATAGCAAATCCAATATGGATGGTTACTTAAAATTTAAATAAGGGAGCTAAAAGAGTAGAACCTTGATATTTTGAAGATAAAAGCTGGAGCGATGATTTTACGATGTTTGATCCATTTGTGACCTTCGGTGACAAAAACTCCGCCTATCAGGCTATCTCGAAACGGCTCGGGATATGGCTTTTTAAACTCATCTGATCTTAGTAATATATTTTTATCAACTCTGGATACATGATATACATCCTTGGTTTTGGCCCAAACCATATGAATGATTTGTCGCCTGGTTCATGTTCGGATAACCATTTTCAAAATCATTATTCCTTAACCAAAAGTTATATGTACAAGTGTTGTATAATACTTCAAACATCTCTATTAACCATCTCTAATAAAATATGGTTATGGACTATCTAAATCATATTGATTATAGAGTTTCTAGTTACAGGGAGACACTAAAGCACCCAATAAAAGTCAACCATATATTGACCAGAAATAAAACAAAAATATATATTTAAAATAAAAGAAACAGAATAAATAAATTCATACCGTATTTGGAAATGATATGGTGATCAAAGGGTAGAGCATATGAAGTGATATCATGTGTTACTGGAATTGGCTTTGATTTACCTTCTTTCATCATTGCTGCAAACTCTCTCATGTCACCCATTAGAAGCTTGTATGAATTACCTTTATACCCTTCATCTCTTATCCAGTTCAGTAATTTTCACCCCCATCTCAAGATCACAAGTGCAACAATGGACATTGCAATTTTACCCATTGTTTCCATCTTTGTTTTTCTACAGAGAAAGAGAAAGGTTAATTACTAAGAAGAAATATTGACCTTCAAACACCCACATGGCCACATGCATGACAACACGACCGATGCGATCCCGTGCTAGTTTATCTTGTATATTGTTATTATAATATTGTAATAATAATAATTGTTATTATTAAAATGGTTAAAGGTAAATTAGAATTCCTTGTTACACGACACTATGCATTATTGTATTTGACTAACAGGAATGGTCGTCAATCAAGCGACACTAATGGTTGGCGGATTAGTGAGACGACGACATTTTGGTCTTTTAAAAACTTAAAAAGCATAAAAGTTAAATTTGATGACTTATTTTAATAGGTATTTGATACTTTCCAAACCGTGACCCGTGAACCGACTCACGATACCCACAACCCCATTACTTGTTTCCCTTTTATATAATTATCCATGTAAAGAAACATCAAGGCTCGAGCTCGGGCTCGATAAACAAACAAGCTTTGTTTTGAGGCTCAAGCTCGGCTCGGGTCGATAAGGCTCGGCTCGTTTCGAGCTTTTTCTCGAGCCGATCTCGAGTAGCTCGCGAGCCGCTCGGCTCGTTTGCACCTCTACTTGTAACCATCATTCGACGTGAGAATAAGAACATGTTTTGAGGATAATAAGTGTGTGTATTAAGTGAGAAAGTAAGAGAACGATCCTTAAACGCGTAGGCGAATTTCTCTATTTATAGCCGAATGGCCAGGAAGGAGGATGAGGCCAACTGTCATTCTTGGAGAATATCCATTTGGTCTCCTCTGGCTAACGTGGCGCGATGCTATTCATTCCACCTCAGCACCTGTTTGTACTCCTGGTCGGTTTGTCACCAGCTATCCTTTGAGAATCGTATGGCAGGGATTAAGGGTCAATGGTTGGTTCCACATGTCGTCCTTTACTAGTTGTCTTATGTACTATTCCCTGTCATTGTCGGGAATAATCTATGTGAATTACTAGATTTGTCTGTTTATGGTCATGCTTTATCTTGATGACCTCACTTTGGTGGTATGGTCATTCGTGTGTGCGTCTATACGGGCTATTCAAGACCATACCCCTTCACCATGTTTTCTACAATTCATATTACTTTCCATGCTTTCCACTTTCTTAGTTACACTTTGTTTAGTTACTTTATTTGTATTTAAGTTAGGTTGATTGAATAAGAAAAAGAAATGAAAATTGTTGCAAAGTTTTGTTCTTCTGAATGATGTTTTTTTAGAGCCTAACCCTCTCAACGGATCTACCGAGAGAATTAGCATTTTGAATCGGTCTCTAACTGTATTCGTTGCCTAGGTTCTTGATAACTTATTTGACCAAATTCACTACAAGAATGGAACACCTTTAGCAGCGACAGCTGTCGCTGCTATTGATAACATTTGTTGCCGCTAAAGGGTCGCCGGTATTGATAGGTCGCTATTGGCCTGTTGTCGCCGCTAAAGGTCATTGTCGCCGCTAATGGTTTTAGACTTTTAGCGACGACATGTGGCCGCTAAAGGGTCGTCGGAATTACTCATGGCCGGTAAAGGCAAAATGTAGCTGTCGCCGCTAAAAGTCTTTTTTTTTTAACAGCAGCTGTATATAGCTGCACCTAGCCAGTTTTACGGCCGAAAAACAGAACCTGCCTAATTCAAACATACGCCATGAACATATACTAAAGGTAATATAATTACAAACTACGTTTAAGTCCTACATTATAATCCTACAACGTTTAATTAAATCCTACATTAAAAACAAGTCACTCGTTGGAATCATTATCGAATAAGTCATTAGAATCGTAGTCGTTTGACTTTCCTTTTCCTTGTGAAGCAAGATAGTTGTTAAGTTGGTTCAAAAAGGACGGGGTTTGTAACAAGCTGTTAAGAAAATCCTACAATAATAGATATCAAAACGTATATTAGCATATTAATTAACGTTACCAACATATATTTAACAAGGAAACATGCGTTCGTTTGTCATTTTATAAATTGCGTAGTTTACCTCGGAAAAAGGGTTCTTGCGTCCGAGGTTGCAAAGACGACATGTTCGAGGACGTGTTCGAGGACATGTTGGAAGAAGGTTTAGGCCCCATCCCCCGGTACCATCCTCGCCGCTCTCCCAACGCTTCCTGATACGGGCCAATTGGAGGACCATCACCGCTCCATTCGTTTGTGGCCTGCTGTAAGTTCCGTTGTATTTTACGAAAATGATTAAATATATGTATGTATGTATGTGTATATATATATATATTTGTTATAGAAAATCAACCCAATTCCCTTGATTGTCCGTGTGGGTTTTAGCATACGTAGGTACCCAATTCATATCATGTTTAACATTAAACTTAGATTAGACATTAAATAAACAAAAGCTTACACACACGCACACATACATAAAACATTACATTTTTATAGGCGGTGCTACCGTACGACGATGTCCCCCTGCGGTATGGGAATTGTTGTTTCTAGCATACTTGTTTGTTGGCTTGGCTTCTTTAAATATATTTTTGGTCCCGGAAACCTTCGATGGTTCTCAACCAGTTATCATAGGGCATATCTGCGGGATGGTATGCCCTTGCCCTCTCAATATCATCGTAACTTCCCTTGATCTTAAATAATTTTTTAGCTTCGTACTTCCGGTCAGAGTATCGCTTCATAAGCACACTCCTAATAGCACCCGTCAAGTTTTTCGCCTCTAAATCACGCCCACTTCATCAAAATTGAAATTTCCTATGAATTAACTAAAAAAGTTAAAATATTATATACAAATTAGATTTAACGATGGCTGCAAAATCGCCGTAAACAGGCCTTTAAACGGTTGCAAACTCAGCCGCAAACGGCAGCGATTCGCAACCCTTTAACGACGCGTTTGCAGCCGTTTAAAGGCCCGGTAATGGCTGCAAATGTGCCGTTAAACGGAAGCTAATTCGCAGCCGTTTAACAGCACATTTGCAGCCGTAAACGGGCCTTTAAACGGCTGCAAACACAGCCGCAAACGATAGTGATTTCGCAGCCCTTTAACGGCGCATTTGCAGCCGTTTAAAGGTCCGTTTACGGCTGCAAACACATCCGCAAACGGCAAGGATTTCACAGCCCTTTAACGGCGCGTTTGCAGCCGTTTGAAGGCCCGTTTACGGCAGCGATTTCGCACATGTATGGTAACGGCGCATTTGCATGTGCTTAAATATTTGATAAAATTTTATGCGTATAACTTATTTACCCATAAGTGGTTCATGATGGCATCCTTGTGCGGTGGTGAAACGTTATCCCATCCAATTTTATCGAACGGGATCGTCCGCCAGATATACAGGCCGAACTCCCTTGAAAACATATCTCTTGATTTACCAACGAGGGTATACGTGACCTGTCTGTCAAACATAAGCGATACGCCCCCCCCGCGCGCGCGCGCGCTTTTACTAGACGCCGCAGTTTCTCATTTTTGGCTTTCCCCCCTAACCCTCTTCGGGGGAACCGCTGCAATTAAAACAAAAATAATTAGTAACAACATTTATAATATATAAAATATAAGGACTACAAAATAATTTAGTAAAAGACTTACCGTCAGTCTCATGCGTGCCACTAAAATAACCACCAGGAGGCGGTGGATCACCAGCGCCGTCACCCCCATATCCCCATGGGGCCACATCCGCCATAAGATATGAAAATATAAGCAATATCGAAAACATAATCCCTAAAAAGTTACAAATGGTACAGCATGTGTATGTAATAGAAATTAAGGAAAGTACAACAAGTGTAACTCAAATTCAAATAAATATTTCAACAAGTGTTTATCAAATACAAATTAATATAAATTACAATAACTTTTCTTTTAGTCAGACTCCATATAATCGGGATCATCCTCATCACAATCAGCCTCGACCTCATCACAATCAGTTTTGACCTCAAACACTTCATCGACGGTAGCCGTTGGGGGACCAACTTCAATTGAAGGCTCACCCGCAGTAACATGAGATGATCGAATTTGAAAGTATTGGGTCAAGTCAATGACAAGTGGACAGTCAGATGAATAGTTGTTGTCGACAACGTCAATATCTTCTAAGCCTTTGTCAACATTTGGAACCTTATTGACGCGGTCATCACTTAATGGCCGATCCCATATTTTTCGATGATTAACATTTTTTACTACCCACCTATGTTTTTTTTTTGGTTTCGAGACGTTTCTTGGATGAAGAACCCTTGTTTGGCTTGCGAAGCAAATATGAGTTAATCGTCTTTGTCCCATTCATGTTCAGTGCTTATACTGGTGATATTATTGTCATGGTTTACACCCCTTCGAGTATCAAACCACTTGCACCGAAATAGGATAGTTGAATAATCATTTGTATAACGCAACTCAATAATTTCTTCTAATTGACCATAAAATTTCACACCGTTCTCTCCAACCACTTCCACCCCAGAGTTTTGCGTTGTGCATTTTGCATCACGTTCAAGTGTCTTAAGCCTAACACCGTTGACTATGCAAGCAGTGTAAGTGTAAGCAGTCATTTTCGCACAAATTGAAAGAGCATACAACTCCGGGTGGAATTCTGGAGAATTTTGTGTTTTCATCGAATGGACCTAACAAATATAGAGTAATAATGTTTGTTATATATGTATTACCTAGAAAGTGTAGAGTAATGAGTGTTATATATGTATTATACCTTATGGAGAAACCATCCAGGAAATTTGGTTTTAAGATCATCTTGGGGATGTGTATGTTTGAATTCACTACATTGATCACAAATATAAGAAATGAATGAAAAATACTAACTAACAGATTATGAAAAGTTAAAGATAGAAACACTCACTTCACGTACGCCCTGACTTTTGCGCAGTTTTCGAGGACAAACCATTCCATCTTGCTTTTTTCGATGAATGATAGATGTTTGTTCTTTGTTGCGCCAACAGGACGACATTTGGACTCAACACCCATAACTTTCTTTTTTCAACAACGACATCATCGTTTCTATATGGGCGATTGAACTTAGTCTGAATATCTTTAAGGTACATTGAACAAAATGTTAGAGCTTCTTCAAACACATAACCTTCAGCTATACAACCTTCCGGCCTTGCCGGGTTTTTGACATAATTCTTTAGTTTTTTCATGTACCTTTCAAATGGATACATCAATCTAAAAGCTATTGGACCTCCCGCAATCACTTCATCAGGTAAATGCACAAGTAAATGAACCATAATGTCAAAAAACGCAGGTGGATAGATCATCTCTAACCTGCATAAGATGGTAACTGTGTCATCCTTCGCTTTCTTCATATCATCCACCAATAGTGTTCTAGAGAAAAGTTGCTTAAAGAACATACAAAGGTCTACTATTGGTGTAGATGTATCTTTGGTCAAAAGCCCTCTAACCCCAATCGGTATCAAACGTTGCATGAGGATATGACAGTTATGAGATTTCAACCCGGTAATGTTAGCATTGTTATCTGTCACCCTCTTACTGATATTAGATCCAAACCCATCTGGTAGTTTAACATTTTTTATAAACTGACAAAAAAGTTTTCGATCATCAGACTTGAATGAGTACTTTGGGTGGGGACTTAAGAACTTGCCACCCGATTGTTTCAACCATTGTGTCGGCCGAATGTTTAGTTTTTCCATGTCGGACTGCGCATTTGGCGTGTCTTTGCTCTTATCGTTCATTAGAAAAGTACCGAGCAAGCTGTCGCACACATTTTTCTCTATATGCATTACATCTAAGTTATGTTTCAGCTGCAGAGAAGACCAATACTCAAGGTCAAAAAAATGCTTCGTTTGGACCAGTTCAACTCGAAATCTGACCGGGTTATCCCCCACCTCCAAAAGTTGGATGCTTGCCTGGTAGACGATTAATTAAATGACCAAGTTAAGCTTCTATGTCAGTTGGGCTAAACTGTCTCGGAGGGTCTCGTGTCTCGGGTCTCCCGTTAAAGTCAAGACTTGTTCTCCAAGGATGGTTGGCATCTAAGAACCAGCGATGACCAACATAAGCACATTTACCAGTTACACGTATTGAAGGAGTGTCTTGGTTACAAGTTGGGCATGCCATGTAGCCTTATCCGCTCCAACCTGAAAGACTACTACGGGCTGGAAAGTCATTTATGGTCCATAACAACGCCGCCTTCATTGTGAAGTATGTGTTTGTTGCTGCGTCTTTAGCACGTACATCTGACTGCCACAATTGCTTAAGCTCATCCACTAACGGTCTAAGGAAAACGTCCATGTCTTTCCCAGGTGATTTAGGGCCAGGAATCAACAAGGTCAACATGAATGTGGACTCTCGCATGCATAGCCAGGGAGGCAGATTGTATGTGGTGAGTATAACCGGCCACGTGCTATGAGTTGAGGATCCACTACCGTTGTTAAAGGGATTAAAACCATCAGCTGCAAGCCCTAAGCGAACATTTCGTGGCTCCATCGCGAAGTTTGGGTACTTTTTATCAAAGTCTTGCCATGAAGATCCATCAACTGGATGACGCATAGTCCCATCTTTTGATTGTCCGGTACTATGCCACATCATATCTTTTGCTGTGTGCCTTGAACAATACAAACGTCGTAGTCTAGGCGTCAAAGGAAAGTATTGTAACACCTTACGAGCCACCTTCATGCCTTTTGTGTCTTTATCGACCCATCGACTCTCATTATAAACGGGACAATTTTGTAAGGTCTCGTTTTCTTTCCAAAAGAGAGCACAATCATTTGTGTAGACATATATCATCTCATATGCCAAACCAATCTTCTTAAATGTCTTTTTAGCTACATAATACGAAAGGGGAATATTGTTGCCTTCTGGGTAAGGATCAACGGCTGGGGATTTATGTTAGGTGGTGGGACGCGGATCGACTAATAGCGGCGACATTTGGCCTGTCGCCGCTATTGCCGTCGCCGCTAAAAGTATTCCTTTCTTGTAGTGATTGCAATGAGCGAGTTATTATAAAGTTGTGGGTATACTCTATAGTTTAACTAATGCACCGACGGCAACCGAGTTTCTCAATTAATGCTAGATCGATCGATAGATTTTTGTATACACCGATAACATTTTAGTATATTTAAAAACCAATGGTGATCATGTTTTGGAGTTCGTGGGGTGTAGCGACTTATTATCGCAAATTCATTTCGGAGTTTCTCTCCCAAATTTGTACCGCTTTAACCAAATTAATCGGGAAAGATATCAATATTAAAGAACTAGGAAAAATATCAATATTAAAGAACTGGAAAATTTACAGTAGAATGGCAGTTAAACATGCAACAAGCTACATCGTAACCCATTTTTGAATAGCAGACCGGATATCGCCGAAAACAAAACTTTGTTTTTTTGAAGCCGAAAAATTGTTTTGCATGACTCTTTTTAGTCTGTCCAGGAAACCGATAGCTTTGGGAGCAAGGGGACCAGATGTATCAAAGGCAAAAAGGGAATGAAGACATGTTGGTTCTCACCACAAACGTTTTCGTATTTAGCAACTTTACTTGATTCTGCCTTCAACATTGATTAGCTAGCCACGGACCCATTTCCCTAAGGCCAACAAGGGGTGCACTCTAGTAAGGTCCACACCAACGTGTTTCCCACCTACACAACCGAACACGAGAACATCCGCTAGGCAAAGAGTGGATCTCCCTTCATGCGGGTCTATTAAGAAATTCAAAGGAGCGTCTTTTTCGGTGCAGATTCCTGCCCGCTTAGGCTCAACACATTGAGACATCCCTGACCAAGTCGTGTCTGTATTTAAAGCACGAAAGCTCCTTACAAAGAATTGCATGGTCCCTAAAGTTATCTTCGCAAACCTTACGAAAAATTGGGCAAGGCTCATCAGTGGGAAACAAAATGATCATTAACAGGTATTTAGGATGGCCCGATATTCCACGTTGACATGTGTTGGCCTAGCTCTCCAACGGGGATAATGTTAGGATTGAGCATTAGGGCCCCGTAGACACTCTAACACTGCTTTCTGACATGGGGATTAGTCAAACTTCTCTCCCAAAATCTGCACATTTTTACTATATATGGTAGTCACCAAAGTATTTTGGGTCGTTCGGTGAGGGGGTGGGGGGTTCCTTTTTTGCGAACCCGCCAAGGTCAATATCGGGTAGGGACTTCTGCAAGCTACCTTACGCACACCCATAATCGGATTTCACCCGTCAATACCACTATTCCGTAGAATGTGGTCCTGTAAACTTCAAGACTGAGCGATAGAGGCCACGAAAACATACGCTGATACATCTTTCACCGAATATAGGACTACTTAAAAGGAACAACCAATATGTTAGTTTATTGTGATGCATCATATCTCAATGTCAATATGTGTTCTAACATGATCAGGTGGTTCCGCTGAGGACACGATTATACTCCAATAATCCGTTAATTATCCAAATTTGCCGTTAAAAAAAAGCATGTGTTCGGAGAAAAGATTTTGGAGAGGGTATACTAGTATGCCAACGCATAAAAGTACGTCAAAGGGAAAATTACAAAGTCATATCTATACTATTGAACAAACCTAATTCAATAATGGACACAAAATTAAACAAACCTAACTCAATAGTTGACACAAAAGATTAAGTTCTTAGAACCAACTACATATTCCAGGAAACAAAACTAAAAAACAAGATATATAATTATTTAAAAATATCAAAACTAGTTTTTTTTTTACTTTGTGCTATTATTTAGTTCAATAATAAATATCAAAATAAGAGGGTAAAAAATAAATAAAAAGGCACAAATTAAAAAAGTGTTCCCATTTATAAATAAAAAAGTTATAAAATGGGCGCCAAAAACTAAAAATATTAAAAAGATATTTTTTTTAGTTCATAAAACAAAAACCTAGGAGACAATTAAAAAGAACTATTTTTATTATCCATATTTCTGAAAATAAAAAAATAAAACAAAATTAAATGAAAAAAGGCTCTTAAGTTTTGTCGAAACCGCTTTTATTTTACTCATCTTTTTTATTTTTATTATTTTACTATTATATTATTATAAATATTGTAAGCATATCTTGTTTTTTTTATCTAATAACATTTAAAATATAATGTTTTGTAAAAGTTTAAGTATATCTATTATGGTGTATTTATTTTTATCTACGTCTCAAAAAAAATTATGATAACTTTATTTTTAAGTTTTTAATTAATAATACCATATTTGTATTTAAATTGAGTATTATGTAATAATGTTTGTTCGTTATTAAAAAAATGTTGAATACACAACTTTGTTTATTTTCTTGACATTACAACATACTTCGTTAAAAACAGAACTAGTATTAGTAACTTTGTTTATTTTCTTGACATTACAACATACTTCGTTAAAAACAAAACTAGTATTAGTTTTTGTGGCTTTTGATCGATGTAAAATACACGTTAATATTCTTTTAGATATATTACGACTTTATTTTCTTTTTTATCTGCTATAATGAGTGCCGGTACTGTTATAAAACGAATTGTTGACAACTAAATTCCCGCCGTATAGCGTGAGAAAATGACATGTTATTATGTAAAGTTCATTTCATTCGTAGGGAATTAGAATAAAGGTTCCTCCCCCATAAAATAATCAAATATATAAATAATAAAAACTATGATAACTTACATATATAGTATTATTATTTATACATACATCGCATACATAAAAGTTAAAAATCATGAGAGGTTATGTAGAATCAAGTGAGCACCAAACTGAGGTGGAACAGTGAACACTGGAAACGGAGAATGTTTATAAGACGGCGAAAGCTCAAACGAGAAGCGTTGCAAAACCATTGCGATTGCGGTTTTCGCTTCTGCCATTGCAAGGTTTTGTCCAATGCAAACACGAGGACCACTAGAAAACGGGATGAAAGGGCTCGAGCCTTTGCCCTTCGTTGCATTAACAATCCCATCAGCAAATCTTTCAGGTTTAAACTCGTGTACATCGTCCCCCCATATCTCACGATCGTGTTGAACATGCATCGTGGCTAAAGCTAAATTCACACCCGGAGGTATCGTCATGTTTCCAAGCTTTGTGTCCTTGTGGGTCGCTCGTGTAATCATGATTACCGGTGAATATAACCTAAGAACCTCGTTTAAAATCATTGTCAAAATCTTGAGATTTTTTAAACCTTCAAAATCAAGTTCTTTGTTACTGAAAACCTGAACAATCTCTTCTCGAGCTTGCATTTGCCATTCTTGATGCAAACTCAAACAAACCATCGTCCAGACAATCAAATTCGAAGTTGTTTCAGATCCAGCGACGTAGAATAATTTGCATTCTTCGATCACGTCTTCCATACTCATTCCAACTCCATGTTCTTCAATCTCCTTCTTGTTTGATTCTAGCAAGATTCCTAGTAAGTCCTCATGTTTATCTTCTCCAATATCCATAGCACTCTTCCTCTTGTTGATTATTCCCATCAATACAGATCGAAGCTCTTTAACGTTTTCATTAAACTTCTTGTTCGCTTGGGTCGGTATAAACCTAAATTTCAAAACAAAATCATGCAACATGTGATATTTACAGTGACGGATATAGAGTGTAACAATGGGTAACCCCCGTTGCCCCTTGACGCTCCCTCGGTAGTGCAAATTTTGGGAAAATTGACGTTTTTTCGATTTCGTTTCCCTTTAGATTTTTTTTTAAAATGTTGCCCCTATAATGATTTTCTAAATCCGCCACTGGTTGTTTAACACATAAGAGGATTACAAGAAAACTGTTGTTACCTTCTTCCGGGAAGATGAAGTATAAAAAGCATTTGGAATATAAGATCGATTTGTTCCTTTTGGATTCGAAATATCTTCTGCCCTTCTTCATAAGAGCTACCAAAAGCCGTTCGTGAAATCACATCTCCAGCCAAGTTATCGATATATGGCCATACGTCAACTTCTGTAGGACCGGATCCTGCGGTTAGAAGCTCCCATTTGTGGATCATATCACTGCAACTTAATCTGATAGCCGAGAACATGATCTACACACATATCAATCCTTGAATTGTTTTATATTTGAACCTCCGAAATAAATTAAATAGTTGAAGTAAAAGGGCCAAACCTTGAGATTTTGAAGATTAAAAGCTGGATTGATGATTTTACGATGCTTGATCCATTTGTGGCCCTCAGTGACAAGAAGTCCGCGGACGATGCTATCTCGAAACGGCTCGGGATGTGGCTTCTGAAACTCATCTGGTCTTAATAATATCTCTTTTATCAACTCTGGATCCCTGATATACATTCTTGGAGTTGGCCCCAACCATATGAAGGATTTTTCACCTGATCAGATGGTTCATAGTTTGGTCAGCCATATCCAAATGATTTACTTAATCACAATTAAAAAAACAATTATTAACTATTTTAACAAGAAAACTACAAGAACCGGTAGATGCATGCATGTGAGAGGCATACAAGATGAGAGGAAGCAGTGGAGAAAAGCTTAATTTAAGTACAATTATTTAAACAATACTTGCAGTTCTTTAATTCAATTTGTTATGTACTTAACGAACCTCTTAATATATAAATCATATCAACTTGAGTTTAAACAAATTCCAAAACAACCAGAAAGGTCAACTATAGATTGAATAGAAATAAAACAATAGTATGTTAGAGAATGAAGAAGAAATAGTTGAATTAATACCATATTTGGAGATGATATGATGATCAAAGGGGAGAGCATAGGAAGTGATATCATGGGTGATTGGACTGGCCTTTGATTTACCTTCTTTCACAGTTGTAGCAAACTCTATCATGTCACCCATTAGAAGCTTATATGGATTACCTTTATACCCTTCATCTCTCAGCCACTTCTCTAGTTTCTTTGGCTTCAACCATACCCAGTTCAGTAATTTCCATCCCCACCTCAAGATCACAAGTGTAACAATGGCGGTTGCAGCTTTACCCATTGTTTCCATCTTTTTCCTCAATAAGAAAGATAGAAAGAGAAAGGATCGATAATTCATAAGAAGGAACTGTTGAGATTTATAACATCCGCATGATGTAGTGCCAGCTATGTTATACATTATTATTATTATTAGTATTATAATAATCTTTATGTGACAACCAAGGAAATCGGTAAAGATTATATATTTTTAAATCATTGTGTATCAATCAAGGAAAACCGGGCCAAGATTATGTAAATACAAAATCATAATTAATTTTAGAGTAAACTGCCATTTTGGTCCCTGTGGTTTGACCAGTTTTGCCACTTTAGTCCAAATCTTAAACATATTACATCCAGGGCCCTGTGGTTTGCATTTTGTTGCCATTTTAGTCCAAAATCCAAAAAACCCCCTTTTTGACTGTTGAGAGCTGCCTATTTTGTCCTTTAGTGCAGGGGTATTTTGGTCATTTATGTTTTATTTAAAGCAATTCAACAACAACAACAACAAAACCCAGAAAATCAAGAACATCTTCAAAGTTCATCATCAAAACCCAGAAAATCAAGAACATCTTCAAGAAAAAACGAGGCTCAGATCTGTATCTTCAAGAACATCATCAAACATCATCATCAAAACCCAGAAAATCCACCAAATCAAGAACATCATCACAACCTAAAAATCAAGAACATCATCACAGCCTAAAAATCAAAACCCAGAAAATCCACCAAATCAAGAACATCAAAACCCAGAAAATCCACCAAACCCAGAAAACCCAGAAAATCCACCAAATCAAGAACAAGCACAAAAATCATCACAGCCTCATGGTGAACAAGCATAACAGAACAAGTAACAACACACAATACATATACATATATAACGGAGGGTTGTTGAAGATAATAAATATAATGCCACTGCCAGAACAACAACAACAGCAACAACAATGTCACTGCCGGTTGTATCTTCATCGTCAACGGCATAACAAAAATCTCTCCGATTGTCACTTAATTTGAAGCTTTGAACAAACGAAACCCTAGAAAACCTAAAACCCCTAATTTTCAAAATCAACAACAGGACTACAAATCAAATTACTGAAGGTGGTGATGATACAGTGGTGGCGGCGGTGGTGGCGGTGGTGATGATACAGTGGTGGGGGTGATGGTGATGAAGATGAGATGATGGTGATGAAGATGGAGGCGACAGTGGTGTTGGCGACGGTGGTGTTGGCGAAGATGGTGATGAAGATGAGATGATGGTGATGATACAGTGGTGGGGGTGATGGTGATGAAGATGAGATGATGGTGATGAAGATGGCGGGGACGGTGGTGTTGGCGGCGACGGTGGGGGTGGTTGTTGGGGTGGAGACGATGTTGATGATGAAGATGAGATATGTTGAAGATAATGATGAATATATGTTGAAGAAAGAGAGAACAGTGGAGAGAGAGAGAGAGAGAGATGTCTGTTGAAGATGATGATATGTTGAAGATGATGATAATAGGGTTTTATTATATAATAAAGAGATAATAAATATAAAATGACCAAAATGCCCCTGAGAGTAAAGACAAAATAGCATGTCATTAATGGGAAATCTGGTCAAATTTGAAATTTGGACCAAAATGGCAACAAAATGCAAACCACAGGGCCCTGGATGTAATAAGTTTGAGATTTGGACTAAAGTGGCAAAACTGGCCAAACCACAGGGACCAAAATGGCAGTTTACTCTTAATTTTAATTTTCCGGTAAAGATTTCAGGAATAGGGTTTTAATGAACTTTGAGAGTGATCTAACCGAAGCAAGTTGGTTGGTTTGATACTTTGATCGATATGAAATCCAAAAGGTTCGATTTACGCTTAGAGAATAAACTCGTAAAACCCTTAGAAATGTAAGCAAGTGATGTGGTATAAAACTCTAAGGGCACTCCTTTCATATACTGCTCCACCACTTTGCTCTATCCATCAATTAAACACATTCCTTTCAACACCTTTCTTTGGTTTCTCTACCCTTGATTCTAACCCGCCCAAAGTACCCTAGGGGGTGGCAGTGCTGTACCCGCTTCGGATGGCTAACCTAGACCTCTTACCCATAGGGCGCCCCACCACCCTCATACAAACGCCGAAACCCATCCGACCCGACAGAACCTGGCAAGATATAATTTAAAAGGTATTAGTTTTGGTTTTGACAAACCATATTAACCCATTAAACCCCCATTAAAACTCAAGAGTGGGAGAGTTATGCGTTGAATTTGATATCTTAATGGTGACATTTATAGTGGAATCAACCGTTGAGATTGCTCTCAACTCCTTGTTAGACAACTACTGTGATTCTTGCTCTTCAATCATGCTCAAAATTCATAATCACATTCAATAAAACAGGTTTTGTTCAAATGATTGAAGGTGGTTGAAGACAAAGGACCGTATCGGTAGTCCCCAGAGAAAAATGGGAATTTGACCCAACATATTACCTTCTATGGTTAAACGCTTCCGGTTCTGTCCGGTTTGTTCTTGATAATTACCTCCACAAACCCTGAAGAAAACGTATATTCGGTCTTCAGTAATTAAGCTAAGTTCTTGGTAAGATAAGAGCATGGAATCTATAAATTATCTACTAGTGGGAACCCGCGCGGTGCAGTGGAGTTAACAAGTTACGGCGCTGTGCTCGTTTTCCGTTAATTTATCAATCGTTTCCTTTTATGGTAGGTTATGAATCACTTAAAGGGATTAGTAATACCATGAGGAATAACCGGAACATGTTACAACTTGTCACATAAAAGAGTTGGTAATCCTATGAGGAATCAGTTTGGCATGTTCACCTTTTAGCTAAATCTATAGATGTTTTATGTTTATAAACGCATATAAAAGTACAAAACAAGATAGCTTAAATCAAACAATTCAACCTAATAAGTGCGGCCATGAGTTCTAAATGGAATAAAACGTTACACCAACACAAACAGAGGAAATGAGAAAATCCACAGCTCTTCTGCTATTCGGTAACTCGTAGTTTACAAGACCGGCTACATTAACTTATTAGAAAATCGCCAAGAGGAATAATGAAGGCAAAACTGTTCTTTCAGGCTTAATGGAAAAGCTCATGAATCGCTAAATTATACCTCCAAAGATGGGTTCAAGCAAAAAGAAGGTGAACGTGCCCAACAAAGCCATCCTAAGTTACTCCAAGCTTTCTCATATGTCTTGTTATTGTCAAAGATTGAAAGGGGTAACAAAACCAACAAAGCCATTTCAGTTGTTCAGGGAAATATACGTAGGTTCCTTCGAAGTGAATAACCCTCTAACTTGAAGTAGCCTCAACTTCTAAAAAAAAAAACCAAAAGAACCAACAATTTTGGATGTTATACCATGTAATTTCTTTGTATTTAGGGAGTGTTTGAATGCACGAAGAGGCTCCTTCAATGACAAAGGAATTAAAGGTTTGATTGAAAAAGTATCAATTTTGGTCCATTTTGGCATTTTGGGACCTTTTGACCCACTAATTTTTTTTCTTACAAATAGTACCCATTTTCGCACGAATTCTGCAGATTCAGACAGTGATTCAAAGGAATGCATTAAAGCTCATTCATCTGACCATGTAACTGTTAGGACCAGAACACGAACACTAGAATAATAATCAGCAAGCACACACACTCTAAATCACAAGAACAAGAACACAAGATTTATAGTGGTTCAGTCTAATCTGACCTACATCCACTCTCCACAACTAGTTATTTTTCTTATTAGGTGCTTAAAAAATTTACAGACATGAATGAGAAGTATATATAGGGGAATAATTAGGGTTGTTGACTTTAAACTACATTAACAGAGAACACTCCTGCTAGATACAGAAGGAGTGTAACATAGAACACCCCTTCTAGATGCAGAAGGAGTGTAACAAAGAACACCCTTCTAGTCGTACCTTACCAAAATCCCCAATTTTAAGATTCCTTAATGCTTCACTGCTGTGGGTATTGTGAAATGAAGCACCCGAATCCATAACCCAGGAATCCACACTGCTCTCCACATTACATATCAAAACTTCATCATCTGAATGGTCTACTGCAGCATTAACTTCTTTCATGTCGTTTGGACATTGATTCCTGAAATGTCCAACCTCTTTACAATTCCAACAGGTCACATCATTTCAAGCCCTGGACTGACTCCTCTTTCTGTTCTTACTGCCACTACTTCTGTTATTCTTCCTACCTCTGCCAACATGCATTAAATCACCCGATGATCCACCTAAATTTCTTCTTCTGATATTTTCACCCAGAATAAGATCCCACATCTTCACAAACGTAAACTTGCTCGTATCTGAAGAACTCGTAACAGCAGTTACGGTTCCTGACCAACTATCGGGTAATGAGGACAATAACAATAGGGCTTGAACCTCATCATCAAACTTGATGTTCACAGACACCAACCGAGACAATATCGAGTTTAAGTTATTGATGTACGCTATTACTAAATCACCTTCCCTCATCCTGGTATTCACAATGTCACACCCCGATATTTCCACACTTTACCGGTGGGCCCGGTGGGGAGTATCGTGACGTAGTTGATATCATCATAGTCAAACAACACAATTTTAAATGCACAGCGGAAACAAAAGATAAATATATTACAATCCGATATAAAGTAATGTCAGAGTATTACAAACGGAAAGTAAAGGATCCACAGGCGGATCGACAATAAAATGAAACATTGTTCAACAGACTTTAACATCTAGAGCTTGCGAGACTTGATTATTGATGCCTGGAGTAGCCAGCCTATTACGTATAGTACATGCACTTAGCCATTTTGGAAAATACGTCAGTTTACACTGGTAAATACAATTAACTGACTCATTTTGAAAATGTCTTAGAAAATTGATTTGAATGCACGTGGCACAAAACATTTTATAACTTGGGATAATTATTTGAATATAATACTTGTAAAAGAATTACATGTTCCTTATGCGTTCAGTAGCCCGATTCGTAGACCGGGTTAAAGATTAATGGACACACCACATAAATTTATTTATGCACTGACGGGTGTACGCCTACACCCCGTGCTCAGGTCGTGGCCATCTCGTAAGATGATGCCAAGGATATCCGGGACATGTTCATTAACCCCCCAAAGGCTTTAAGCAAACAAAACATTTCCAAACGAAGCATATCAATGGTTTAACCTCTATTCGATTAAAGATTCAATGCCCGACCAAGCGGTATTTGTATATACCGTACCCCAAGCCCGTATAAGGGAAAATAAGTTAAAAGTATTTACCTGAGCTAAATATAAATTCAATCCCAGCCGTATATCAATTCAGCAAGTACAGATAGCTTTTACTGGGCTCCTAATCTGGAACAAAGGTTTTTAATAACCTATTAGAATCCTAACGGGTCTTTAATTAAGCTTAGACTTAGACCGGTTTGTTTTCAAAAGGAAGACACGGATCAAACGCATGATAAAGCGAAAACCGGTTTAGAATGTGGTTTTGACCTGACAAGCTTGTATGCTTGTTTAATATGGGTAACTTAAACACATTCTGGATTTTGAGATGACAACGATATGGTTTGACCCGTTTCGGCTAATATATGCAAACTAGTTACATAAGCCGATCCGAACGCGAAAAGTGCGTAACGAATAACCAAACGAGTCATATGCAAGTTTCCTAGGTTAATATGCCTTAAATATGTTGTGATATCAGTAGGATATCTTTCATTATGCCCAAAACGAGTTTATTCTCAAATTACGCCCCGTAGGGGTATTTTGGTCATTTAAAAGGTTATAAGAGAGTTCAAATATAAATCTGAGTTTCAGGTCTGAAATAATCAGTAAAACAACTTATTTTAATAGGTTACATCAGTTGGTGATAAGTCTTATATGACAAAATGGTTTTAAACCTATACTATGTGTTTAATAGGCGGAAAAAGCCGTTTTAAGCGATTTCCGGGTTTAACAGAAAATCTGACTGTTCTGATCAGGTTATAAAGTTCAAAATACTTCATTTATCTTATAAAATCAGTGGCCAAAGGTTTGGTACCAAATTGTTATGTAAAACTCATTTTATAAGCGAAAAAGGGTATAATTGGCAATAACCGTATCAAGGCAATAACCCTATGTTATGATCAGTTTAAAAATAATTAAAAACTTCAAAAATCCCAAAATATTATATTACATCAGTGGGTAAAAGGTTTGGTGTCAAAAATTGGGTTTAGGTAGGCTTTATGCTAATTACGCCAGTTAATTACCAAAAGCTTTTCATTTACGCTAATGAGCATAACTTTTATTCTAGACCTCAAACTGATATGAAAATTTTGGGACATGTTTATAAATCAGTAATAAGGATTATTGCCCTTTCACATTTTCAAAATTCTCGTTTTATGGTCAAAAGGGCATTATGGTCAACATTAGGCATTTAACGGAAATATCGGACAATCAACGAGTCAAGTAGTATAAATGCAGAGGGTTATACTATCATGTAACCCGGTCCTAATGGAACTTTAAGGCATGTCTAAACCCATCTAAATCGGGTCAGAACTGAAGTCAAAGCAAAAGTCAAAGTTTTGCGATTTTCGGTTCCGAATCGAGCCTAAACAGAAAATTGTCGGATCAAACAAGCTTAGACCAGTTCTTATACTAATTACCAAGTTATATGAGTGATAAAATAGGTTGCACACCTTCTACATTGCTAATTATGTGTTAATTCGCAAATTAAGTTTCTGTTGACTTTTTATAAACAACTTTGACCCGACAAAAGTCTTAGCTAGAGCGGGAATCAGAGGGTGTCCTTTTAAGGGTTTATTGTCCACATAATTACCAACTTATAACTACTTTCAATTTGACTAATCACTGGACCATTAGTGATTAATCGATAAGTCAAACCTTAATTACGACAGTTTGACTTTAAGCTAATTAACTAAACAAAACACGATTAAGGAAGGTCAAGGGTACTTACCAAGGTTTAATGCACGATTAGAGATGCTTGGGGAAAGGCCTTGAGCTCCAGAAATCAGCAGAAGTTGAGTTGGGAATGGATGATCAAAATGCTGCAACTTAGTGCTCTATTTATATGGGTTTTAATCTCTCATGATCATGCCAAGCAAGTCTAGGATGGAACCAAGATGCTTACAAGTGCCCCTAGTTGCCTAAAACAAGTTTAGGCAACCTTTGGTGGTGAAAAAGGGCAATATATGTCGGTTACATGGCTGAACAGCCAACTGATCGAGTTTCTGCATCTGGGCATGGCTTACGGACCGTAAGGGTCCAGCCATACGGTCCGTAAGGACCTGATCAGCACATGCAACTTTCATTTGTTGACCGTTTTGGCCCCTGCATTTCCAAATGTCATTTCTGACACATCTAAGGCCCGTTACACCATTTTTAAGGCTCTACAATGATGCCTAAACATGGGAAACATGAAACATGCTCAAAAATATGCCGGTTGCAGGTTCGTTTGGTAGTACGGTCACGTTGTTCGGCTAATTACGACGAAACACGGACGGACGCGAAAAACGATCCAAATTACGCGATGAATGGAATTTTATCAAGCCAAACACTAAAATAAAATATTTTAGTGCTTACATAAATTTTTGGGTGCCCGGGTATGTTCAGAATGTTAGATATGCGCGAAAGTGCAAACTTGTGCACTTTTTGACACTTTTAGTCCCTGCATGACTTAAAAGTTTATTTTTGCGCACCAAACACCTCTAAGCCTATATCTAAGCTATATAAAGGATAATTAGGGTATATTTAACTCATGGTAATATTCCGAAAGGTCCGATACCCTACGAATCGACATACTTTTGCAGTTTGACGCAATTAGTCCTTTAATTGTGCAAAGTAGCCCGAAATGTCGTTTACTGACATCCAAGCCTTCCATGGCCCATGATAGGCATTCCCAAGTATATAGTTAAATATTACTACTCTCTCATTCGCTTAATTGGTCACCGAAAGGCGTAGATTCAAAAGTTGACGCTTTAGGTCCCTCTATTGCGCAAACTTGCACATCTCATCATTTAATAGCATTGAAGCCTCATCTAATCCATATTAGACATTCTTGAAAGTATTATTAAATATCACGATGCTTCGGGTTCGCTAAAAGGTCATTCATAGGTGTAATTAAACATATTGACACTTCTAGTCCCTCTAACTTGCAAAGTTGCGCGTAACTTTACTTATAGGCATAAAACCTTAGTCGGCCAATGATTGGCATTCCCGAGAGTATAATCAAATATCATGAAGTTCCCGGTTTGTCAAAAGGTCATTCAGAGGTAAGAATTAACATGTCGACGCTTTTAACCCTTCGTTGCGCAACCTTTCAATAAATTCCGCAAACGGCTACACTTGATCAACAAGTGGCTCATTTGTGGATATAATTGTCGTGAGAGGTTATTTAGAAACTTATTTTAGGTATGCTAACACTTCCAGTCCTTTAATAATCAAAGTTTTCGATTTTTCGAAAAATTAGTCCCTTAAATTCAATGTCTGACTTCATTAGGTTTTATTACACGTGTCAATGCATCATTGGACGTGATTTTACGAGGTGTTACACACAAGCTCTTGAATAAGATAAACCTTGTACGCTGCAGAAGGCTTCTCATACATATTCGATAATGTTGCCATCATTCCTCTAGCTGAGGTCTCATTCTGGATGTTGAATGCAACATTCTCCGATAGAGAAAGCGTTATCACTGCTCTAGCTTTCTTATCCATCCAGAAAATCTGCTTGTGGCATTTTTTTGGCCTTTCATCCTCGAGCACTACATCTAAGTCTTTCTGACAAAGTAATGCTTCAATCTTCATCATCCACCAACCAAACTTCTTCCCGTCAAACTTTTCGATTTGCACCTTCTTGTCTTCTGCCATGATAACACAAGCACGACTAAAACGAAACCGAAATCGAAAAAATACACTAAAAGGAAAATCAGCACTGAAACAACTGAAGCAAATGACACCTGATCACTGGCGTACGATTTTGTTTCTCTATGTTCTTGGGTTGATAAGATCCTTGCCAAAGGTTGAGGGGTCTTTTTGCAAATAGCGGAAACTTGATTTTCCCTTAAAGAAACAAAAGAAAAAAAGAACTCCCGATTCTTTCTTCTTCCTGCGCTCTGCTCTCTGCACTCCACAAAATCAGTCACAAAAGTGAAAAATCAAAAGCCCTAATCTTTGTTTATGTAACCCTAGATGCGATATCTAGCAACAATGGTATTCTTTCTGTAACCCTAGGCGGCGGCGGCTACTGGGTTATCGAAACCCTAGTCGCAATCTGCAGCAGAGTCTTCAATCGGAGCCCTAATCGGAGTTAGGAACTGACGGCGGTGGTGGCGGCTGTGTTAGCGGCAGCTGGTTTAGAAACCCTAGACGCTATGTCTGCGACTGTGACTGAAAACCGAGACCACGGCTTGTTCTTCGACAGGTAAGTGTTCTTCTTCACCTCTTACCTAGTTTGTGTGAATCGATCAAGAGCTTGAGCTCTGATACCATTTGCTAGGACCAGAACACGAATCACACGGACACTAGAACAATAATCAGCAAGCACACACACTCACACACTCACACACTCTAAATCACAAGAACAAGAACACAAGATTTATAGTGGTTCGGTCTAATCTGACCTCCATCCACTCTCCACAACTAGTTCTTTTCTGTATTAGGTGCTCAAAAAATTTACAGACATGAATGAGAAGTATATATAGGGGAACAATTAGGGTTGTTGACTTTAAACTACATTAACAGAGAACACTCCTGCTAGATCCAGAAGGAGTGTAACACAGAACACCCCTGCTAGATGCAGAAGGAGTGTAACAAAGAACACCCCTGCTAGTCAAATCCTCCACAACCCAACAATAACATGATATATTATCCGTAGCTAAAATAGATTAAACTGTGTTAGCTGAAACAAGAGGAGGCTCCTTCAATGTACTCACAAACACATCCATTACAAAGTGACTTTAAATTGACCCGTTTGAGACCAAACACAACCAAATCAAAAAGATATTTATTCAGTTACTCGTTCATAACACACGAATTCGTCAAAAACATCGATCAAATCGATAATATTAGAAGTTTACCATACTCGGGGAACCTGTAAGGATGCTCCCATTTATGAAGTGATGATAACTGCTCTTACTCGGGTGACCCGTAAGGATGTACCCATTAATGAAGTGATGATAACGGCTATCCTTGAGGTTGGGTTGATATCAGAAACTCACCACTCACCTGCATCCATGATCACAAAGTTTATTAGTTTTGATCTTAAGATTCTTTGTGATATTCAAAATAGCTTGTAACTCCTCGAAACTGGCTTGAAATCAAGTCTTTTTACTCTACTTTCATGACTATTATTTGGCAATATGTTCCTAGAGTTATTGTTTCATTTTTCGTCGGTGTCAAGTGGTTTTTCACTAATTTAATAGCATTATTAAAATGATTTAAAAAAGAGGGACAAATTTATTTTTACCCTTGTGAACAAGATAAGAAATAAGAATACATTATAAGCGCTTGTGCACAGGCTTAAGTTGTGTTTTTTTTTTTCTATCTGCTTTGCTTATCAATTTTAGTGTAGCATTTTTTACCCAAATACTTTATGGGTGAGTCAGCTTGGGTTGTATTTTATTTCAAATGGGTCATATAAGTCAAATAGAAGAAATTAGTTAAAAGGGGTACAAGAGTGTGAAAGGCTCATTTGCAAACTCTGTGAAGATGTTCCAGCTTTGTTGTGGAGGAACGGGTCAGTTTCAGGATTAAGGGGGGGGGGGGGGGGGGGGGGGGGGATTGTTAGTTTAAATCCTGAAACGGGTCGTTTTGAAAGAAATGAAAAGTTGGAGGATTTTGTAAAAGGGTTAAAGTAGTTTTTAGTAATTGGTATTAATTTTTTAAGTTATTTCTAGAGTAATTTTGCAGCTAATCATAGGATAAACACGTCAGCTTTATTCTAGTAGTATTGATCCTGCGTGAATAGTTTTCATTAACCAGAAAAGGAGAGTACTCCATGAAACACATTTTGTAACACGGATATTAGACGACGCTTACGGATATTAGACGACGCTTAGCAAAATATGGGAACCATTAACTGAAACGGCCAAAGCCATGAAGCATTACCACAGTAATAATATAAAGACAAAAAATTCAGGAAAATTGGGAAGGCCTATAAACAGTTCGATCGTATGCACTCAAAAGACAGAATCCAAGAGCATTGTAAAAAAACATGGAGCATTACCACAGTAGGACAAAGATCCGTTAGGAACCACCTCTTATTGCGAGAACCGCGAGAACCAATGTGAACACAACCAAAAATGCCTAAAAATAGCTAAAAATCACACAATTTTTTTTTATTATTTTTATAAAAAAATCGCTACTTTTCAAAGCAAAAAAAAAAAAATTAAATTTTTTTTTTTAAAAAAAATATTTTTTTTTGATACTAAAAGTAGCGATTTTAACATAAAAAATATTAAAAAAAAAATTTAGATTTTTTTTTATTTTTTTTTAGATTTTTTTAGGTTTTTGGGGTTTTTAGCGGGGGGGGGGTTAGGTTTTTTTTAGCTATTTTAGATTGTGTTCACATTGGTTCTCCCGGTTCTCGCAATAAGAGTGATTCCCGCATGAACCTTACCCTACCACAGTAATAACATAAGTAAGTGTGTGAGCCTTAGAATGTGATAGTATGCCTTTTAAAAATCGTATACTGATGATGCATTTTATTGTGGATACGGCTCGTTTCTGTTCGCCCGCGTTACGAAGTGAAGACCGAAGCACGATATCCTCCGTCGTGACTCAGAACGTATTCAACTTCGTACTTGTCGTAAAACAGTTGCGAAGTGCAAACTGTTTGTTGCTGTGTGTGTGTTTGCAAGTTCTGTCTATCCACGAAAGGTTATAACATACGAAGAATCATGCACAAGACAATCCATGAAGATCCTGCATGTATATCAACGAAGAACCTAATGTTTCGTCCAATGTTGTTCGCTGACTTGGACTTCACGAAGAACCAACATTCTTCGTTGGTTCGCATCTTTCGTGGGCCACCTGTTTGGGCTTATATCATTCGTGGAATAAAGTACAGGCGCAATTACATCCTTCGTAATGTTGCAGATAGGTTTGATTATAAAAGCAACTTGTAACACAGAAGATAAGGTAGAACACAGTGTGAGCATTTGAGAGTTTGAGAGCTTTTTCTAGTTTCATCATCTTGTAACAAACTCTCTCTGGAATCAATACATTGAGCTTTAACTTTGAATCTTTTGTGTATTGTGCGTTCTTAAGCTTGGTTTACATACCCGTTTGGATTCCTAACTTGCGGGTGTGTTCAGTAACAAGGATAAGGTTATTCTAAATCTTCCTCTAGTTGACCTACATATACATAATAAAATGTGTGTTATCAATTTATCATATTACCACGTCTTGTAATTCTAAGTAAAAAAATTACTTTTTTATGAAAAATGTGTGGATTGTGGAATGTTTTTTCTGCTCCAAAATAATTGAGTCGGCTTACCTTATTCAAGGTACAAAACTAAATATATGAACAATAAAATCTATGAGAAATTTCATATTATTATTATTTAAATATAATTTGCATACATAATAATATAAAAATTATGAGATGTTACGTAGAATCATGTGAGCACCAAACTGCGGTGGAAGAGTAAACACCGGGAATGGAGAATGTTTGTAAGAGGGTGAAAGCTCAAACGAGAAGCGCTGCAGAATCAACGCCATGGCGGTTTTTGCTTCCGTCATCGCAAGGTTTTGTCCTATGCAAACACGGGGACCGTTAGAAAACGGGAAGAATGGGCTCGAACCTTTCCCCTTCGTTGCATTAACAATCCCCTCGGCAAATCTTTCAGGATTAAACTCGTTTACATCATCTCCCCATATTTCACGGTGGTGATGAAGATGCACCATGGGTAACGTTAACTGCACTCCCGATGGTATCATCATGTTTCCAAGCTTTGTGTCCTTATGGGTCGCTCGTGTCATCATGATCACTGGTGGGTATAACCTAAGAACCTCGTTTAGTATCATTGTCAAAATCTTGAGGTTTTTCAGACCTTCAAAATCAGGTTGATTTTTTCCAAAAGCTTGAACAATCTCTTCTCGAGCCCGGATTTGCCATTCTTGATGCAAACTCAAACAAACCATCGTCCAGACGATCAAATTCGAGGTTGTTTCAGATCCAGCAATGTAGAATAGTTTACATTCTTCGATTACATCTTCCATACTCATTCCAACTCCATGTTCTTCAATTTCCTTCTTGTTTGACGCTAGCAAGATTCCAAGTAAGTCATCGTGTTTGCCTTCTCCCATATCGATTGCTTTCTTCCTCTTGTTGATTATTCCCATCAAAACATGTCGAAGCTCTTTAACATTTTCTTTGAACTTTTTGTTCGCTTGTGTAGGTATAAACCTAAATTTCAATACGAAGTGATTCAACATATGTTATTTAACACATAAAGTCTGACTAAGTTTACTAAAAAGATTGTTGTTACCTTCTTCCAGGAAGATGAAGTATGAAAAGCATTTGAAATATGAGATTGATTTGTTCCTTTTGGATTCGGAATATCTTTTGCCCTTCTTCATAAGAGCTACCAAAAGCTGTCCGTGAAATCACATCTCCAGCTAAGTTATCGATATATGGCCATACGTCAACTTCTGTGGGACCGGATCCTGCGGTTAGGAGCTCCCATTTGTGGATCATATCACTGCAACTTAAACTGATCGCCGAGAACATGATCTACACACATATCAATCCGTGAATTGTTTTACAGTTGGACTACTGATTTAGATTAAATAGCCGATTTTGAAGAGTAGTACCTTGAGATTTTGAAGATTAAAAGCGGGATTGATGATTTTACGATGTTTGGTCCATTTGTGACCCTCAGTGACAAGAAGTCCTCGGATGATGCTATCTCGAAACGGCTCGGGATGTGGCTTCCGAAACTCATTTGGTCTTAATAGTATCTCTTTTATCAACTCTGGATCTCTGATATACATCCTTGGATTTGGCCCCAGCCATATGAACGATTTTTCACCTGCTCAAATGGTTCATAATTTGAACAACCATTTTCAAAATGAAAATCCCTTCATCAAAATTAAAGAAACAACTTTGACATAATATATACGGGTGCGTTCAATTCAGAACCAGAACCAATAATGTTAAAAAAAAGCAACAACTGCATAGTAACATGTGTATTATAACCATAAATATCGAGGTAAAGAACGAGAGTAAGTACATAACGGGTTTCTATTTCAAACAATAGATATATATAATATTTATACCATACTCGCAGAGTCACAGTTCTTTGTCTAGAGTTATTTCAGTATTTAACGACACTAAAACATATCATAAAAAGAGAAGAAGAGATTGATGAATACCGTATTTGGAGATGATATGATGATCAAAGGGTAGAGCATATGAAGTGATATCATGGGTGACTGGAATTGGCTTTGATTTACCTTCTTTCACCATTGTTGCAAGCTCTATCATGTCACCCATTAGAAACTTGTATGAATTACCTCTATACCCTTCACTTCTCAGCCACTTCTCTAGTCTTTTTGGCTTCAACCATACCCAGTTCAGTAATTTCCATCCCCACCTCAAGATCACAAGTGCAACAATGGCGGTTGCAACTTTACCCATTGTTTCCATTCTTTTTCTCAAGAAAAATAGAAATGATAAATTAATAATTTATAAGAAGAAATTGTTGACTTATATAACATCCTCATGACGATACAACCGAGTGCTAGTTTTCTTAATGTTATTATTTTTATTATTATAATCATAGTGTGGTGAACAAGATAAGACGGCTAAGATTAAATCTTTCAATACTAATAAATGAATTTTTTTTATGTGTGTCAATCTCTGGTTTTACCTTATCTTATTTTTCAATTTCTTTTTGTTATTAAACAATAGTTTAACTAAATACGTATGATTTAAATAAAAATAATAATTTTTTTATCAAACTTTGAATTAATAATAAAATATATATAATTTGTATTAAATTATTGTATACTATTAAATTAATAATTTATACGAAGGAATTGTTGACTTATAAAACATCCTCATGACGATGCAACCGAATGCTAGTTTTCTTAATGTTATTATTTTTATTATTATAATCATTGTGTGGTGAACAAGGTAAAGACCGATAAAGATTAAATCTTTCTATACTAATAAATGAATTTTTTTTATACGTGTCAATCTTTGATACCTCCTTATCTTAGTTTTCAATTTCTTTTTTTTTCTATTAAACAATAACTTAACTAAATATAACTTAGATAAGAATAATTTTTCATCAAACTTTGAATTAATAATAATATTTATAATTTGTATAGAAGAAGTTTTTTTCTGTGTAGAATCAGGCAAATATATAAATTTTTATTCTCATTTAAATTAGATTTAGTTAAATTTTTTTCTAATATTACTATTATTTAATATTTAATATAATACAAAAATAAGAAAATACTATTAAATCATAAACTTTATGAATCTCTCTTATTTATTATTTCTTTTATTTTGTATGTTTATTATTAATCATTTAATATTTCGTTGGTTCTACCGCGTGTAATACACATGTTTCTGACCTAATAATAAATCAAATAAAAAATTAAAATTTTAATAAGTAAATAGTACACCGAATTCATCATTTAAATATATATCTTGACGACTATATGTGTTAATCGATTACATTATATTTATTTAACTCATGCAATACACGAGGTATTTTAAAGATATAACTATATTACTTACTGTATAAAATTGAATTTATGCGACCTGTGTAAAACACAGGGTTCTAAGCTAGTTTTAAATATAAAAGAATAATTAACTAATGGATTTTTCGCGCTTCGCAACGCTATTTTCGTGAATATTGGTTCGATTCATTACAACACTGGTACGATACTAAAACTTTTGATATAGCAAATGAAGGTGATAAAATGAATACCGTGCAAATACAGTGTCGTTTTCGACCAAATTCATACCGGTTATGAATAGTAGCAATCAACAACGGTTTTAGATGTTATTCGGTCTGAATCTGTTCAATTCATCACAATAAGAAAAATAAAAATCTGTTATGTTTGACATGTTTATTCTTAATAAAAGTTTTAGAGAAACTTTGATTAATATCAGTTGTATTTGGCATGTTTATTTTTTAATAAAAGTTTTAGAGAAACTTTGATTAAAATAAGCGTCGTGCAATTGTACATTGTTAAAATAACAGAAATGGTACACCACGTCACTTTATACTATTAGCAACTTAGTTTTAAGTAAAATTTATGTTAATGCGTAGATAAAAATAAACCTTCGCAACATCATACTCGGAATTTTACTAAACTTTGTACATCAAAAGTTACTTGTACAATGTTATTCACAACTTGATTTTGAGTAAAACTTAGACTGAGACGTAGATGAAAATAAGTACCTCGCAAAGACAAAACTCGGATTTTTTAAAACATAGCATACTAGTAATAAAAAGAAAATACAATATGTAGAAAAGTTAATAATGTAATAAAAACTTAATAATGTAATAAAAACTTGAAAACAAATTAAAGCTTGCATAAAAAAGATTTCCTAACTTAAATAAATGAAAAGAACAAGAAAAGTTAAATAAATAAAAACAATAAGAAAAGGACAAAAATGTTATACATCAAGGTTATATTTGAAATAAGAACCTCGCAACGACAAAACTCGGATTTTTTAAAACATAGCATACTAAAAGTAATAAAAAGAAAATACAATATGTAGAAAAGTTAATAAAGTAATAAAAACTTAATAATTTAATAAAAACTTGAAAACAAATTAAAGCTTGCATAAAAAAATATTTCCAAACTTAAATAAATGAAAACAACAAGAAAAGTTAAATAAATTAAAACAATAAGAAAAGGACAAAGATGTTATACATCAAGGTTATATTTGAAATAAGAACCTCCCAACGACAAAACTCGGATTTTTTAAAACATAGCATACTAAAAGTAATAAAAAGAAAATACAATATGTAGAAAAGTTAATAATGTAATAAAAACTTGAAAACAAATTAAAGCTTGCATAAAAAAGATTTCCAAACTTAAATAAATGAAAACAACAAGAAAAGTTAAATAAATAAAATAGGGGTGTGCATGGGTCGGTTTGGATCGGTTTTTACTATTAACCATAACCATAACCGCTAGTTCGGTTATGGAGTTTTGGTAACCACAACCATAACCAAAGTTCGGTTATGGTTAATCGGTTATGAAGTCGGTTATGGTTCGGTTTTGGTTAATTTCGGTTAAGTAACCAACCAAGGTTTGAAATAAATAGGGTTTTGCACGATTTGAACTTAGCTTGAGCCTATTTTATAAGATAACGAAGACTAAACTTTTTGGTTAAACTACCGATTTAGAGTTCTTTTTAATAAGGTAATTTTCAAACAAAAACAATTATGGCCATAACACCTTAGTTCTTTATCAAAATAAATAGCATCAACATCAAGATCATTTTGTTACTAACATACTTTTATATTAGTAAAAACCCTTTATATGGTTTGTAAAACACAAATCTATTATATAAAGTTAACATCACAACTTCGGTTCGGTTTCGGTTATATTCGGTTAACCAAAGCTTCATAACCATAACCGATTGAGCGGTTATACAAAGTTTCATAACCATAACCATTGGTTATATTGGTTATCGGTTATTAATGGTTCGGTTATGTTGGTTATGGTTCGGTTATCGGTTATGGTGGTTAATTTGCTTATCCCTAAAATAAAAACAATAAGAAAAGGACAAAAAAATGTTACTACACATCAAGGTTATATTTTCTTGTAGGAGGATAATATGCAACCATGGCTTTGTTTCGTAGCTAAATACTCAAGATTAGGTACTAAAATAGAGTCTTAAAACTACAGTGGCAAACAAAAGGACAAAAAGAACGTTGTAGCAAACAAAACATACGATGGTAATTGATATATAATATAATAATGACTAATTTGTACTAGAACCCATTAGTAATATCGAGAGAAGAATGAGAGAATGGAAAATGGATTTCTTATTGATGTGTATGTATGAAATACAATGTCTCTATTTATAGGTTCAACATTAACATAAGGGTAAATACAATGAGGAGTTAAGGATGTGGAGAGTCACTATAAATGATATATTCATAACACTCCCCTTTAACTATCCATATGATGAAATAGTACAGTATTCTTGTAATATGCTTGGTGATGTTGCCTCATTAAAAACATTGCTAGGAAAACCTAGTGGGATAAAAGCATAGCTAAGGGAAAAAGAGTGCAATGCGTATTTTCTCCCCCTGATACTTCTGGATCAGATTTGTTGCATCGTTAAAAACCTTACTAAAAATACCTGATAGCAGAAAACTTAGTGAAGGGAAAAAGAATGCAACGTGTATATTACTCCCCCTCATTTTAATATGTATCTTTTAAGTGATAATGTCGATCATCTGTGAAAGTTGCTCAAAACTTGTGTAGTCAATGAATTGTTGCTTGATCTCCTGATATGCAATTCTCTAAACTAAGCAATGATGTATGATCTTCATGTCAGACTTCTACTTCATCCTCTCATATATAGGTACCACAAGATCAACGACCGCGTTGTGTTACATTCCCTGCATCAACAAGGCTAACCAAACTTGCTTTGATTGGTTAGTAAAATAATTTTACATACCTTAGATGTATCCATGTAGTTGTTTTAACCGATTCCAACGTCTCTTTGCTTGACATATGTTATATCACGTCAATAAATTCAAATAAAAGTTGTATAATCATGCATGGATAACAAGAAATATTAATGCACCAATTGCAATTAACTATGGTACTACTTAACCACAATTTTCAATTTATTTAATTAGAGATGACAAGGTTTCTTTTCTATATCATGTAATGAACAAACTTGGACGTACTTTAAGGATGAGCTTTGTCCATAGTAAAATGTCGCAACAGCATGTGAAGGATACAAATAATCTTGTGACTAGATAAGAAGAAATTGTTTTGTGATACAACCGCTAGAGAAATCTAAGTGGGTCAGATTCTTTAAAAATCTATGCAAGATGGATTCAAGTAGTGTGATATGATGATGGGCAAGTTAATCAAGACCGAGTGGAGTTCGTGTTAAGACAACTACACAAGAAGAGGTTCGTGTGATCACATCAAGTGCAGTCAAGACTAGCGTGAAACAAATTCGTGTGAAGCAAGTTCATGAGGAGCAAGGTTCGTGAATAAAAGGATCCATATGAAGTGTTGGATGCTGAGGAGTTTCAGGAAGATAAAACTACTAGGAATACTATATCCACAACAACTCAAGGATGTTCGTGATTAGGGGGTGAATGAAGAACTAATCACTTCACATCCTAAGTACAAGGGTTTGTTCCGTACTTAGTAGACAGATAGTTTAAGTTGCGATTAGAATAGTTATAGAAGTACAAGAACAGGATGCGACAAATTGGAAGTTTATAACCTACAAACTAAATAGATTGACGCTTCCTGGAGAAACAACCATTCAGAAAGGGCGGCAACATCACAGGAAGGAAAAGACGCGATGTTTCAAGAAGAGACATGTCCATTCATCGCACCTTTTCGATTCTTATAAACAGGGTTTAGATTTCAATTGTAAATATTCAGAATCACATGTACAAAACATTAGTTTATATTTAAGTTCAATTCATCTTCTAGAGATTAAAGATCAATTGGGGCCAACATTTCTAAATGGCAATCTCACCAAAACAGTTTACATGGAAGAACCAGATGGCTTTATAAACTCACAAATTCCAAACCATGTATGTTGTTATGAGAAATCACTCTTTGGTCTCAAATAAGGGCCACGCGCATCCTTTTGTAACACCCTAAAAATATAAAATTATATATATATATATATATATATATATATATATATATATATATATATATATATATATATATATAAACATGAGTTGTGTCACAACCCCTAACCCCTTCCCCGGGAGCGGGGGCCGCGAGCCAACAGCTGGTGGTATCGGTGTTTATTAATTTGGCAGCGGAAATGAGACATCAGGATCGTAGTTTGGAAATAAGTTTCAGAGTTTCAAACACCAAACTTTTTATAATAAACAAATGGGATAAAAACCCAGGTTTCATTCATAACATTTTTATAGGGATAAATCCTAGTTGCTGAAAACATAAACTTCTTTTATTTAGGTAACTTTTATAGCCACTTTCTTTAAGCCTTCAGTGCTCCATAGCTGGCTTCTTATAGCTTCACATTAAGTTACCTTAAACGCGTTTTAAAAATATTTTATCAGCAAGAAATACTGGCGAGTGCATCCTAGTTTAATCAAAATAAGCTTTTATAACTTTACAGTATTGAGAGCGATTACAATGTTTATATCTACCCAATTACTCATTCAGTATTTGTCACGTTGGCAGTTACAATGACCGTGGTCATATTACTATTGGCTAACTCTTTGTCCAATAGTAACGCTTGATTAGTAGTGTATACAAAACCCCACATACCGACAGTAATTGTAGAATACAAAGACTCAATCACTGTAAGTATAATTGAAAACACTTGAGAGTTTGCAACACAGTTTGGTAGAAAAAGAGAATGACTCACATTGTAGATTTATGTATTTCTACAGCTTTCAGTTGAATTTTCCTGATTATTTTCTATTAAAAACATACAATGCACGTGTATTAGTACAATAACCCAATTCACTTTAGCCATACAACACGAGACAGAACCCCAATGAACTGAGTCAGGCAGAGCCTTGACATGTATTACGGGGCCCTACATCAATCGGGTAGGGTAACGAATTAGCGATCGGGGGTTAAAATACTTACAACGGGGCAGAGCTTCGTGTTTTAAGCGGTATTTTAACTATAATTTTTTCCTACAGAAATTGAGAGAGGAAGAGATATGATGAACGATTTGAAATGAGCAGCCTCTTCTCAATTTATAGGTGAATTCGGAGGCCCTCGCGCCCCGCGACCCCCTCCCCCTAATCTTGTCACGCCCCGCGAGAGACCTCCTAGCTACGGATGGGATGGCCGGGTGGCGTGTAGCTTCGCCAGACGTCGGGACACGTGGCACAAGGGTTGTTTGGTACACAATGGGCTGTCGCGCCCCGCGAGCCACCTCCTTGACCCTGTCGCGGCCCGCGAGTGGCAATAAATCATTATTTTATTTTATTTTTATTAAAATTAGGGTTATAAGGGTCTGGTTTTTCGTAAAGGGGTGTTATAGGGTGTTTTCAAAGTACAATCTCAGGTCCTGATAGTTGTTTTTCTCCAATCTCTGCCCAACATACTTGTGTTCGGCATTTTCGTCCGTAGAGTGCTTCAAATGGTGCAGTATTGATGTTGGTATGATAACTATTGTTGTAAGAAAATTCTATTAAAGGTAAATGATCGTCACAATTTCCTCCAAAATCAATTACACAGGCTCTAAGCATATCTTCCATTGTTTGAATTGTCCTTTCGCTTTGTCCGTCCGTTTGAGGATGATAAACTGTGCTTAGATTCAATCTGGTACCCATTGCTTTTTGGAAAATTGTCCAAAAATGAGAAGTAAAATGGTTGTCTCTGTCAGACACAACAGATAAAGGAATTCCATGTAATGAAACTATTTCATTTACATATAGCTTGGCTAACTGTTCCATACTGAAAGTTTCCTTCATAGGTAAGAAATGAGCAGATTTGGTCAATCTGTCTACAATCACCCAGATTGTATCATTACCTTTTCGTGTCTTGGGTAATTTGGTAACAAAATCCATGGTTATCAATTCCCATTTCCATATTGGCATTTCTAACTGTTGCAATAATCCTGAAGGTTTCTGATGTTCAGCTTTAACCTGTGAACAGGTTAAACATTTAGCAACATGATTTGCTATATCCTTCTTCATTCCTACCCACCAGGAATTATTTCTTAAGTCTTGATACATCTTGTCACTTCCAGGATGTATCGTATACTTGGACTTATGAGCTTCTTCTAGAATTCTGTTCCGTAGGTTTCCTTGAATAGGTATCTAGATCCTTTTCTTATGGAATCTCCAAATTCCATCTGTTCATTTTTCTATTTCCTTAATCATTCCTTTTAGACCTTCAACATTGTCCTTGATTGTTGCTTCCTGTATATGTTTCACTTGTTCATTTAAATCTATCTGCAGGTTTAGTCTGAGAGAGTGTACTCATTTGGACTTTTCATGATACTTTCGACTTAAAGCATCAGCTACTACGTTAGCTTTTCCTGCATGATACTGGATATCACAGTCGAAGTCACTCAGAATTTCCATCCAACGTCTTTGCCTCATGATTAATTCCTTTTGTCCGAAGACATATCTTAAACTCTTATGATCCGTGAAAATAACAAACTTATTACCGTAAAGATAGTGTCTCCAAATCTTAAGGCCAAAATTATGGCTCCTAATTCTAGATCATGGGTTGTATAGTTTTCTTCATGTTTCTTAAGCTTTCTAGAGGTATAAGCAATTACTTTTTGAGGTTGCATCAATATACATCCGTATCCTAACTTAGAAGCGTCACAATATACGACAAAATTTTCAGTTCCTTCAGGAAACGCGAGTATGGGTGCATTGGTTAGTTTCTGTTTCAAAGTCCTGAATGCTTCTTCCTATTTTGGTCTCCATTCAAACTTAACTGATTTGCAAGTCAGTTTGGTCAATGGAATGGCAATTCTAGAGAAATCCTGAATAAAACGTCTATAGTGTCCTGCCAATCCAAGAAAACTTCTTACTTCCGTTGGTGACTCAGAGACTTTGCATTTGGTAATCGCCTCGATCTTTGTGGGATCCACATGAATTCCTTCATGGTTAACCAGATGTCCAAGGAATTGCACTTCTTGTAACCAGAATTCGCATTTTGAGAATTTAGTATAAAGCTTTTCTTTTCTCAACAATGTCAGAAGTATATGCAAATGCTCCGCATGTTCCTCTTTACTCTTAGAGGTAATTGGAATATCATCTATAAAGACCATTATGAATTTATCCAGGTATGGTTTACATATCATGTTCATCATGTCCATAAATGCGTCTAGGGCATTGGTTAAACCAAATGGCATGACTGTAAATTTATAATGACCGTACCTTGTTCTGAAAGCAGTTTTAGGAATGTCCTCTTCCTGTACCTTCAATTGATGATATCCTGCGCGTAAGTCAATCTTAGAAAAGAATCGGGCTCCTTGAATTTGATCGAACAGATCATCAATTCTTGGTAGTGGGTATCGATTTTTAATCGTAACCTTATTCAGTTCTCGGTAATCTATGCACATACGCATTGCTCCATCCTTCTTCTTGACAAATAACACTGGTGCTCCCCATGGCGATGAACTAGGCTGTATGAAACCTTTTTCAAGTAGTTCGTCCAGCTATTTCTTCAATTCTTGCATCTCCATCGGTGCTAGGTGTCACACCCCAACCGATGGCTGAAATATCGGGGTGCGGCACTAAGCGTTCAGATTGTTCAAGAGATTCCACAACACTAAAGTTTCAATAGTAATTATTTTGATTTCATGCTAAAACTTGTCTAACCTCAAACACCAGCCATGATCACATAGTACCAAAATACAAATCATCAACCATTGTTTAAAAGTTTCTAATTTAACTAAGATGTGTTTCTAAGCAGCATCCTAGCAAGTTTCTTGAATTCAGCATCCTATCAGCCTGCAACATGTATTAAAATAAAGTCAATACAAAAATGTACTGGCGAGTATACAAGTTTGAGTATATAGAATAGTAGTTTAAAAGACTCATATCCGTCATGTAAACAATAAAATAGTTTCAGCCATGCTAGTGTTCGCAGTCCAAGTGATAGCCCAAGTGTCCCAATGCATTTACCACTTTCCCAAGAATCAAGGAAAGCAAATAGAATCCTCCTAACAATACCCCCGAGAATAATGGGGAGGTGCATTCTCTTATAGCGCTACTATTGTTAAGGCGGAACTACACACAAGGATTAAACGTTCACATAGCATAAAGAATCAAGAATCCCAATAGTATCAAGTTTCACATTTACAGAGGATAGAGTTAGATTCAAATAGTTTCAAGTTTCATAGAATACATGTTGCATCCCAAAAGTTTAAAACGAAAAGGGATCAAGTATACTCACAGCGGGTGCTAAGTATCGACACCTACTACTTGGATTAAAGGGAGCTCTGAGATTAGCCTGATTATAGATTAACGGATAAGCTTCGAGCAGGATAACGAGAATCGTGCAAAGTGTTGAGTCAGTCTTCTGATCGGATGGTCATCCGGGCGGATGGCCATTCGATCGAATGGTCATTCGATCTAAAGTGTGTTTTCCAAATGTTCAACTTTTGAAGTTTTCGTTGTAGTATAAATCCAAGTCGTTCGATCGGAGGGTCATCCGATCGGATGATCATTCGGTCGAAAGACTGTTTGAGTGTAAGTTTAAAAGTTTAAGTTTTGATCCAAATAGTTTAAGTATTGAAGGTTGTAAGGCACGTGTCATTCGTTCGGATGGCCATTCGATCAGACGGCAGTCCGATCGGATAGCCATTCGTCTGATTTGATTTTGTTCCTAATTGCAACCTTGTGAAGTTTCTAAGTTTTGAGTTTAACGATGACAAAATGGTACGTATTGAGACAACGGAAGAACACATCAAGGCTCAGTCTGTCTGATCGGTTGGGAATCACCCCCCCCCTCCGATCAGGTGTCTGTTCTTGGTGGTATTCATGTCTGAATCCGTATTTCGGTCATCTTCTCTGGTGAGAATCCATCTCCCAAGCTGACTCCAGACTATAAACCAAGTCTACAGCTCGTTTGGGTCCGTATTCCACCATGAGCAAGTTAAAAGCTAAGAAAGCTTGGAGATTAGCATGAAATTAATTAAAAAACTTTAGATTTAGTAAAGATCTAGTGTAAAACACATGAAATCCCTTAGATCTGAGTTAAGGATTGACGTGAATGACATCACACATCCATTTGTACAAACCACCATGATGACGTCATCCTCAAGAGCTAGAATCTTAGAGATTTCATGGTGAAAAGTGTGATTTTGATGATGAATCGTGTGAAGAATAGTGTATAGATTGTAGTTGTACAAGAATTAGATAGAAAACTTACAAGAATCGGCCTAGAATCGAAGAAAAGTGCTTGGGGACGAGTGTGTGTGCGTCTGGATCGGAGGAGACTGTAACATCAGTGAAGGGTAATGTGACAGGTCCTATTTATAATGTCAGAGGGGAAGTAAGGTGGTGTAGCTGACGGATCAGATGGCTGTTCGGTCGAATGGCCCTCCGATCGGATGGTCATTAGATCGGATGGTCATCCAATCGGATGTCCATTCGGACATCCCAATTCGTCTTGCAACTTTTCCGTCTTTGATTCGTTTGGCGAGTTCGATTAAGCGTTGCGTATTATTGTGTAAGATTATCACATTACAAGATTACATAGTTAACACAAAAGTTTCCATGTTTCAAATCTAGTTATTAAGTGTCAAGTTTCAAAGTTCCTCGTTCCATACGTATCAAGAGTTTCGCTTGACAAGTATCAAGGGTCAAGCATCAAGCCTCTAGATTCAAGAATCGAGTGTTAGGTATCAAGAGTCAAGAATTAAAAATCAAGTGTCAAGAATCAAGTATCATGTGTCAAGAATCAAGTATCATTTATCAAGAATCAAGTATCAAGAATCAAGTATCTAGTATTAAGAATCAAGTATCAAAGTATCTAGATTCAAAGTTTCAAGAATCAAGTATCACAAAGTTTCACAAATAGACTAACATTACTAAGACTCAAAAGTATAGGGACTAAACTTGCCAAAAGCTAAAAGTTCAGGGACGCTGGGCGTTACAGTCTCCCCTCCTTTAGGAGATTTCGTCCTCGAAATCTAAGAGGAAGATTGCTCAAAGAGCTGTGGATACTTGGCCTTCATTTCACTTTTTAGTTCCCAAGTGAACTCGGCGCCACGCTTTCCATCCCATCGAACCTTGACAATGGGGATTTTGTTGCGCCTTAGTCGCTTGACACCTTGGTCCATGATTTCGACCGGTTTCTCCACAATGTGCAGCGTCTCATTTATTTGCAAATCGTCCAAGGGAACTTGAAGTTCCTCGTTTGCCAAACACTTCCTTAGATTAGATACGTGGAATACCGGATGTACACTGTTAAGTTCTTGGGGTAGGTCGAGTCGGTATGCCACCTTGCCTATCCTTTCGAGTATCGTGAAAGGACCTACATAGCGTGGGGCAAGCTTTCCCTTCTTACCAAAACGAACCACTCCCTTCCAGGGAGATACCTTGAGCAGTACTCGATCCCCAACATCAAATTCCAAAGGCTTACGCCTTTTATCAGCATAGCTCTTTTGTTTGATCCTAGCCTTGATCAAGTTATCGCGGATCTGAAGAATCTTATCCATCGTCTCTTGGATGAGTTCCGGACCAGTAAACTGCTTGTCACCAACCTCATGCCAACTGAGCGGAGATCGACACTTGCGGCCATACAAAGCTTCGAAAGCAGCCATCTGAATACTGGAATGATAGCTGTTGTTGTACGAGAACTCAATCAATGGTAAATATGTACATCCCAATTACCACCAAAGTCGATGATACAGGAACGAAGCATATCCTCTAGGGTTTGGAAAGTACGTTCGGTCTATCCATCCGTTTGAGGATGAAAAGCCGTACTAAGATTCAAGTGTGAACCCATAGTGGACTGAAAGGTTTGCCAAAGACGGGAAGTGAAACGACCATCACGGTCAGAGATTATGTCTAGCGGTATGCCATGACGGCATATAATCTCATCGGTATAGATTCGAGTAAGTTTCTCCACTTTATAATCTTCACGAATCGGAAGAAAGTGGGCTGATTTGGTCAAACGTTCAATGATCACCCATATGCTATCATGACCTGAAGGTGTACGTGGTAGTTTCGTTATGAAGTCCATAGCAATGTTATCCCATTTCCATACTGGAATCTCTGATTGCTCCAGAAGGCCAGAAGGATGCTGATGCTCAGCCTTGACCTTTGAGCAGGTGAGACATCTCGAAACGTACATAGCTATACATCTTTCTCTGTATGTCTTTTCCTTCAAAATCTCTTCTCGAGTTTTCTCCTTTATTTCAGCAATCAAAGCACGATGTTTGTTCTTTGATACAGATCGGCCATGTGCTGTGATCCGATCATCAACAAGATCATCTTCTGGAAGGAATTCGCTCCAGTCAAACCGTTCCTTATCTTGTATCACTGCACATGCTCTTGACTTCTCTTTCGCATTGTTTTCAATCTGTTTCAAGTTTGGCGGCTCTTCTTTACTGCGGTGGTATATTGCTTTCCGATAATAATCGTCTTTGAACGGATTTTCATTTCCATCAACTGCAGAATTATTGCATTCTCTTTTGAAATGACCTTTTTGCTTGCACTTGAAGCAGGTCACTTTGGATTTATCAAATCCCAGCTTTGTTGACGGACCACCGATAGACTGTTTGTCAGTAATCTCCATGTGCCTTTGAGCTCTTCGAATACAGCTTGCTAAGCACCAACGTATGTCAATGAGTTCCATCTCTTCCGGATCAATCTGGTCGTAGTCTTCCTTGGTTAATTCAGAATTTCCGATTTTACCAGCTACCAGACCTTCATATGATTCCAGGACAAATGCAAGGAAGCTCATTTGCTGCTTAGCAGAGTTGATACTCATAGCAGGAGAATTTTTTAACTTCAAAGCAATGTTGCAGAAAATTTCTTCAGATTCTTCAGGATTTGCTTTTCCAGAAGATGAATGATATCCTGGATTATAACTTGATGAGCTTTTCTGTGGTTCTGTTGATTTTTCAGCACTAAATCCCGTCTTTGGCAATTCGCTAACAGTCACCAAAGGCACATTGCCTTTGTAATAAAGACCGACATTCTGGTGATGTGAAGAACTACTCATCTTGTTCTGTTTCTGCAATTCAAGCTCATGAGTTTCAATCTTTTCAATCAACACATCGAGAGTAATTGTTTCATATAACACATCATTTTTCAAAATAAAAACAAACGTTTGCCACTGATCAGCTCGTGGTAACGCTTCAATTATTTTGTCAATCATTTCCTCTCGAGTTTTTACTATCCCAAACCTATCAAGCTCAATTTTTAAATGGCAAAAACGCTCAATCATTTGCCTCACCGACTCTCCTTTTAAACTATCAAACAAATCAAACTCCTTTTTTAATAAAGCAATTTTGTTCTTTTTAATTTGTTTTCCACCCTCAGCTTTAACCCTTAAAGCTTCCCAAACTGATTTTGAAGAACCATCATGAACAAGTAATGCAAAAATATCATCTCTAATCGACTGTTGGATTAGAGCAATCATTTTTTGTTCATATGAAAAGTTATTTTTGTCTTCAACAGATAAGCTTTTGAGTGGGATTTCTTCGCCTTTGTCATTTATAGGTCTATCATATCCAAACTCCATGCAAAACCAGCTTTCATGTGCATAAGCTTTGGCCCAGTTGATAAACCGTTCTTTCCACCATGTGTAATCTTCAATACATTCAAGCTTTGGTGGTTTCGAATAAGTCCCATAGAAATTATCATGTTTAATGTTATCATTGATTGCTTTTGTTATGGTTTTTTGTGTAACGGTTGAAGTTTCCGAAGATTCTGACGTGAATGCTTTGTAGAACGTGTTATAGAATTCTTCAGCCATGATGCTCCTTGTTTTTCACTTTTAATCACAAGCACCTGAATACAAACAATGATAGGTCAACAGATTAACAATGATAGGATAACAACGGACCGGATGGTGATCCGAACGAGTGATGATTCGACACTTGGACGATAAGCTTTGGATCGGATGATGATCCGATTGAGTGAGCAGTGATCCGAACGAATGACCTGTGATCCGAATGAATGACTTGTGATCCGATCGAGTGACCTGTGATCCGATCGAGTGTCCTGTGATCCGAACGAATGACTTGTGATCCGATCGAGTGACCTGTGATCCGATCGAGTGACCTGTTAACGAACAACAGCGAATATTTTCATTTTTTCGATCATAAAAACTTAGATTTCTCTCAATCTGTTTGGAGTTTTGATCTGAAATTTTGTAGGGTTGTTCGATTATGATTTCGCATATAATACTAAAAATTCAGCCAATTTGAACCGTTAAAACCCTGTTAATTTTGCCATTTTCTGAAGAATAGTGAAGAAGATGTAAAAGTGAAGAAATTTTGACAAATCTTGATGAATTTGGATCTGAATTTAATGAATTCTTGTGCGAATCAGTGTGTTTGATCCATGCAATCGAGCTCCTGCTCTGATACCACTTGTAGGACCGGTTTTTTACTCCGTTTCGATTGCGAACCGACTCGTGTAACGTGCGGAATCCGTACACGAACGTGACTGAACACACATGACGTAATATAATATGTGATTCTATTAATAAATCTGAAAAACGTACAAGCACCTGAATCACGACGTCACTTTCTGTCTCTAGACTTTCTCTCTCTAGCTCTAGATATCGAAATCTCAAATGTGGCAAAAGTTCTAAAACTAAGCCCTAACTTCTCTATATATAGGCAAGGGTTATAAGTGATTTCCCCTTATTTACAATAATGCCACCTTGCCTTTAATATCTAAATATTACAATATAAGGCTAGTTTTCTTCATAAACTGCTACGAACCGGATTGACGGAGGCGATAGACATTAATGCACTAACAAAAAATGTAAAAAAGTTTAAAAACATGTGTGTAAAAAAATATTTTTGTAAAAAATGTTAAAACCGTAAAAAAGTCTTCGTATAAATTTTTCTCTTTTGTAAAAAAAGTTTTTATAAAAAAATAAATTTGTAAAAAATTTTTGGTAAAAAAGTTTTTGTAAAAAAAAAGTTTAAAACCGTAAAAAACGTTTTCGTAAAAAAACGTAAAAAAGTTTAAAAAACGTGTGTGTAAAAAAAGTTTTTATAAAAAAAAGGTTAAAACCATAAAAAAAAATTCGTATAAATTGTTGTTCTTTGTTAAAAAGATTTTGTAAAAAAAATTGTAAAAAAGTTTTTTTGTAAAAAGAAAGTTTAAAACCGTAAAAAAGTTTTCGTAAAAAAAAGTTTAAAACCGTAAAAAAATTTAAAAACGTATGTGTAAAAACATGGCGCGTAAATACGGGGCGTAAAAAACGGCGCGTAAAAAAAAGGCACGTAAAAAACGGGGTGTAAAAAACGGCACGTAAAAACGGGGCGTAAAAAACGGCTCGTAAAAAACCCGGGTCATAAAACGACGAGTAAATTCAGGGCGTGAATACGGGGGAGGTAAAAAGCGGCTCGTAAAAAACCGGCTCGTAAAAACGTTTTTTGTAAAAAAAATCCTGACAAAAATTGTTTTTTTTTTGTAAAAAAAATCAGCGCATAAAAAATGGCTTGTAAAAAAACGGGTGATAAAACGACGGGTAAATAAGGGGCGTGAATTCGGGGTGTAAAAACGGAACGAAAAAACGGGACGTGAAAAACGGCGCGTAAAACCGGGCATAAAAAAAGGCGTGTAAAACACCGGTCGCAAGAACGGCGCGTAAAAACCGGGCGTAAAAACGGCGCATAAAAGCGGGGCGTAAAAACGGCGCGTTAAAAAAACAGCCCGTTAAAAAAACGACGCGTAAATCCTGGCGTTAAAAAACGGTGTGTGAAAAAGCCGGGCTTAAAAACGGCGTGTGAAAAAGCCGGGCTTAAAGACGGCGTGTAAAAAATGTTTTTGGTTAAAAATCTGGATCTAAAATGGTTTTTAATAAAAAATTCTGTTTTAAATAAACAAGTAATATAATAATACAAAAAAGTAATAAAACACAATAAAGACAAAAAAGAGTAAATTTACTAAACTATCCTTTTATATTAAAATATTAAAACATAATAAGACAAAAAGTATTTAATATTAGTTTTAATTACTTTTAATCTCATTCATCCATCTTGAAGATCTAATAGTTGGAAAGTGGTTCTCTCGGTTCTTACAACTGGGGGTGGTTTTCATTTTAGCGGCCCCATATATATATATATATATATATATATATATATATATATATATATATATATATATATATATATATATATATATATATTAGGTGTTGGCTTTTCTAGTATTGCATTTCCCACTCGTCGTATTTCGAGACGAGTTTTTATCCGATTTGACAAATACGATTTCCTTCCTCCACCAACTCTTCACCGTATTGGAGAATTTCTTCCACATTCTCCTGACTCATTGGTGGCATAGGGGCTGGCACTGGTTCAGGGTAAATTGGTTCTGGTTCTGCGTAAGGATATGGGTTATTTAGTAATTCCTTAAATGAATGGTTGTCGTCCCACCACGGATGTAGAGGGTTTGGTGTGGGAATCCTATGTATCTCATTTGGATCAAAGGATGGGATTGGAAATTGGTTTTCCTGGTTTAGTTCTAGGTACATGGGTTGGTTAGGGAATAATGGTAAAAGTTGTGGGTCTTCTATTTGGTTGAGATCCATTTCTACTCCTGCATTTCTAAACATATGAAAATCAATTAGTTATCTATCCAATTCTTCTTCCCATAAGGGTCTAGGTTCTGGGTTTTGGGTATTCCTTTCAGCTCTATTTGTCATTCGCCGTTGTTGAAGTTTTCTCATTCTTTTCCTCCTTTCATATGTTGCTCTACTAAACCACCCTCGTTTCTTAGGGGGGAAAGGTTCTTCAGTTTTTGCTTTGAAAACAAAGACATCCTCAGAATCCGCGGTGTATCCTGGGGTTGGTTGGGATGTTCCTTCATCCTTGGGAGAATGAGAGAGGTGACGATAAGCGTTAGAAGTACTCTGATCACTCATACTGTAAACTAAGAAAAATTGTCAAAATGACATAAAATAATAATACACATATTTACACAGAATAACACGTAAGTTATTTACTAACACAATTGGTTAAAATTTAGGTACGTAAAAGAACACCTAAATGGCTTAAACCAGTGGCTCTGATACCACATCCTGTCGCAACCCCCGACCCATTCCCCGGGAGCGGGGGCCGCGAGCCAACAGCTGGTGGTATCGGTGTTTATTAATTTGGCAGCGGAAATGAGACATCGGGATTGTAGTTAGGAAATAAGTTTTAGAGTTTTAAACACCAAACTTTTTATAATAAACAAATGGGATAAAAACCCAGGTTTCATTCATAATATTTTTATAGGGATAAACCCTAGTTGCTGAAAACATAAACTTCTTTTATTTAGGTAACTTTTATAGCCACTTTCTTTAAGCCTTCAGTGCTCCATAGCTGGCTTCTTATAGCTTCACATTAAGTTACCTGAAACGCGTTTTAAAAACATTTTATCAGCAAGAAATACTGGCGAGTGCATCCCAGTTTAATCAAAATAAGCTTTTATAACTTTACAGTATTGAGAGCGATTACAATGTTTATATCTACCCAATTACTCATTCAGTATTTGTCAGGTTGGCAGTTACAATGACCGTGGTCATATTATTATTAGCTAACTCTTTGTCCAATAGTAACGCTTGATTAGTAGTGTATACAAAACCGCACATACCGGCAGTAATTGTAGAATACAAAGACTTAATCACTGTAAGTATAATTGAAAACATTTGAGAGTTTGTAACACAGTTTGGTAGAAAAAGAGAATGACTCATATTGTAGATTTATGTATTTCTACAGCTTTCTGTTGAATTTTCCTGATTATTTTCTATTAAAAACATACAATGCACGTGTGTTAGTACAATAACCCAAGTCACTTTAGCCATACAACATGAGACAGAACCCCAACGAACTGAGTCAGGCAGAGCCTTAACATGCGTTACGGGGCCCTACATCAATCAGGTAGGGTAACGAATTAGTGATCGGGGGTTAAAATACTTACAACGAGGCACAGCTTCCTGTTTTAAGGGGTATTTTAACTATAATTTTCGCCTACAGAAGTTGAGAGTGGAAGAGAATTGATGAACGATTCGAAATGAGCAGCCTCTGCTCAATTTATAAGTGAATTCGGAAGCCCTCGCGCCCCGCGACCCCATCCCCCTAATCTTGTCGCGCCCCGTGAGAGACCCCCTAGCTACGGCTAGGGTGACCGGGTGGCGTGTAGCTTCGCCAGAAGTCGGGACACGTGGCACAAAGGGTGTTCGGCACACAATGGGATGTCGCGCCCCGCGAGCCACCCCTTTGACCCTGTCACGACCCGCAAGTGGCAATAAATCATGATCACCTAAACAAGGAGGTCACAAGGTATGCCAAATTTTATCATTTGGTGATATCTTGAATTTATGATGAACACTCATAATCGAAATTCTTGAATGAATGTTGAGTGTATGAGTGATATTGACATGAGTACAGGTCTAGGAACAAGCCCTAGATTTAAACTTGTTGATTTAGTGCCATGAATTAGTGTTTTGGCTAACTAATCATGTAGGTGCTAAGTGGGTGTTATGATAATAGGATGAACACTCGAATTAGAGTGTTAAATTTATGAAAATTGAAGATATGATGCGAGTTCTAGCTGTAGTTCATGAACACTAGATATGAGAGCGTGATTTTAATGTTAAAATTTGGTTAAAAAGTTAATCATAAACTTGTTAAAAGATGCATAAAAATCTCGCCCACAAGATGCTTGTTAAAATGCCTAAGTGTGTTGGGATTGAACCCTATCAGAGGAACAGATAATTAAAGCCAAAACTGGATCAGAGCAGTGGATCCAGAATAAGCAGATGTTTACATACAAATCTCTCCCCTTGAAAGTGGTTTCATATCTGCTGACCTCCTATCTGCTGATCTTACTAAGTGCTGACCTACAACTGCTGCCTTGCATCTACTGCCCAATGTCAAAGACTGATGGAAGACCAAAGCTCTGCTGATTAAATCTACTGCCTTGAGTCTAGTACTGCTGATCCGGACAAGCACTGCTGGGTTCACAGCAGTGGAAGGATGCAGCAGCTGTTTAAGTGTCTTTTATGTAATGTATTGTAATAGCAGTAGTTAGTACATCAGTGTTTGTATAGATCAGAGGTTAGAGTTTGTTAGGAGGTTAGATGTCACTTTCATGGTGATGTCAGCTAAAGATGCTCAGTGGTTTGCTAGTGCCTATAAATAGTTCAGTACTTTGTACTGTTCTATTAGCTCTTGCAATACCGTCTTCTTTGCACGAACAAACGCTGAGCTCTGGCTGAGGGGGAGTTTGTATTCAAGCATTACTTGTAATTGTTGTTGAAAGTTAATTCAATCATTCGGTTTCATGTTGAAAATGTCTTAATCAAAGCAATACTCTCGTTTGATTGTATGCAAAGTTTGTTTTCATATTAATTCCGCTGCACAACTCTTTCATTTCCATCTTAATCTCAAACGAAAATACAATCAAAAACAAACTCAGATCCAACAATTGGTATCAGAGCTTGGACAGTCAAATTTGATTTAACAATCATTTTGACGTAAATAGTTCAGCTCACAACAGTTGATACTGATCGTTTGTTCGTCCGTTGAAAAACAGAGCAAGGATTAATCACCATTAAAGTTGATTTCTCAGTGTCTGTAAAACAACAAGAATGACGTCACAATCTCAAGATGATAAAAACAACATCGGCTCACTTTTTAAACCACCTATGCTAAAAAGAAATGAGTACAACATCTGGCAGAGGAGGATGGGTCACATCCTCGCTCAACAAAGCACAGGTTGTTGGAGGTCTGTCATTTATGGTCCCCATGTTCCTTCAGTGCCAAGCGCTGAAGATGCTAAAAAGTTCGTTCCAAAACCAGTTGAAAATTATACCGAAACCGACTTTCAAAAGATCGAACTAGATGCTAAAGCGTTTAGCATCATAGCATCAGCGCTGCCCAATGAGATATATGCTGGACTGTTACACTGTAACATTGCCAAAGAATTATGGGACGCACTTAAGGAACAGTTTGGGGGAACCGAAGAAGTCATAGAAAACAACAGGGAAATCCTGAACCAACAGTATGAAACATTTTGCTACGTTAAAGGTGAATGACTAACGCAACAATTTGAGCGTTTCAGTTGTCTCATCAGTGAACTGAGGCTTGTTAACACCACTTTTACAAACTCAACTCAAAATAGCAGGTTCCTCAGGTCACTGCCAGAAAAATGGGACACCATAGCTTTTGTCACCCGAAACTCACCTGAGTTCAAGGATCTGACCTTGACCCAACTCCACGGTCGACTCCTGACCTACGAAAGGGAGTTGAACCAGAAAAGGAGGTTACAAGAGTCAGGAAAAGTTACTGATGATTACACTTTCGGTAATACTGCTCTTCTGGGTCAAGAAGAATCTGGGAGCAGTGGTAAGGATCAGGATTATGATCACTTCATTGACATAACTGCTGGTGCAAATTTTAACAACCCTGACCCTCACTCTGCAAGTTATGCATTCACTGCAAACGAAAACCAGATGTCAGATAATCTAAGCTTTGAACTCAATGATTTACAACATTTCGATCCCGCTGACTTAGAGGAAATGGACATCCTGCACCAACTGGCTTTGCTAAGTGTTAGAACTAGCAAATTTTACAAAAGAACAGGGCGAAAATTCCCAGGGTTGCATGGGAATCTAAGGGTTGGGTTGGATAAATCGAAAATCAAGTGCTACAAGTGTAATAGGTTGGGACATTTCGCTAGGGAATGTAGGAGTCAAACTACTGGTCCCATAATTACTCATCCTAGCTCAAATCCTAGACCTCAAAACCAAAGCACTGTGCACTATGCCCAGTATGCCCCAGCAGCTCAAGTGAACACTGCTCACTATGCTGCTGCCCCTGTGCCAGTACATTATGTCCAAACTACTGTTCCACAGATCCAATATGTTCATACCCTTGTTCCCCAGGCACAAGTGCAACCTGCACCTCAAACCACTGCTCCAGCAGCAGTACAACCAGATCAACAAAGTTTTTTCACTCAAGGGTTTGTTGACTGGAGCAGTATGCCTGAAGATCTTAGTGATGAAAATTTTGCACTCTATGCTTCTAATGATTCTTCTCATAATGAATTTTGTTTGATGGCATTAGAGTCAATACAGGAGGGGGTTGAAACTGAGGAGGAACAGCTGAGCCTTGAAACAGTGGATAAGGTGACTGAAGCAGTGGTTACTGCTGTGGCTGGTGAACTACTGTTGGGAGAAAGTTCAGGTACCCTGATTGAACCAATGACAGATCCATGGTCCGAAGAGGACAAAGAAGAAGAGAAAGAAGAAAAGGCTGGTGAAAAGAAGGTGAAAGCTGATGATGAAGAAGATCATCAATGTGATTGTGCAATGATGGCAGCTGCCAAGGTATCTCCTCAAGTTCTTGAAAAACTGTGTTCTGACAATTGCATAATTGCTTTTGCTAACATCAAAGAGGTGAATGAAAACCTTCGGGATAAAATCTTGACTGATGAGGTTAAATTTGAAAAGTCTTTAAAAGAACTTAAAAACAAATTGACTGAAAAGGAAAAAGAGATCAGCTGTCTAAAGAGCAAAGCATAACCAAAACCCAACTTCAAACTATGGTAGAAAAATACCAAGTTTGCAAAAAGGAGTTGGAATCCACCCAGATTACTTGTGAAAGATGGGTGGAATCCTGTAGAGGATATGAGGTGATGCTTGCTAAACAGATTGAAAGTAATGTGAAATTTGGGGTTGGGTATAGAAAATATGATGATGAATGCATTACTTGTGAAAAATCTGTTCAAAACACTGTTGAAAACACTGATGCAACCACTGAGTTCATCCCCACAAACAAGAAATGGCCAAGAAGTGAAAATCACTGACAAACTTGGTAACAAAATCACACTTGGCAGAACAAGGAGTTCCTCTACTTTTGAAGAACTTGAAAAATATCAGTTTAAACCCACTTGGTCTGACGAGTGTGATATTCTTGAAAATTTCAAGCCAATGGACTTTACATCAACTGATGGTGTTAAAGCTCCAAAAGCTAAAGTCATACCTCTCAAGGACATCCCAGCAGTGGTTAAAACCTTTGCTGCAAAGGAGTCTGAAAAGAGAAAGAAGAAAGAAAAAATTGATAACTTGTTTTGTGAATTCTGTGAGAAAAGGAATCATCTAACAAAAGATTGTTTCCACTTGAAAGCTTATGATTTAAACAGAACAAGTGTCATTGTTTCAGCAGACAGTTGCATTGTTTGTGGTAAAACAAACCACAAAACTCAAGCATGTGTGTATCTCAAAAACTTTGATGTGAAAAAGAATGAGTACATGGCTAAAACATCCTTGAGTCCATCATCTTCATCATCATCTGTCAAGTTCACCAAGAAACAACCACTGTTTGTGCCAGTTCAAACAGCTGTCACAAAACAGCTAAACCAAACATCTGTCAAAAGAGATGTTCAGGTTACTGATGCACCCCCTGCTAATCAATTCAGAAAAGGCAAGGAAAAACAGTCTTACCAAAGGATTCCACACGTTTATGAGGCCTACAAAAGGCCCTCTAAACCCAGAGTGAACAGGCATCCTTTTGGTTACCAGCAGGTGATTGGTCAGGAGCCACAACAGTGGTTAGAGAAACACTGTCCTAAAACAGTCCAAACCCCTGACCTAACCACTGTCCATCACTCTGCATCCATCCCAGACACTGTTGAGACCCCATCCAAAGCCTTGTTGGCTTTGGAGACCTTAATGAACTAATCCTTTTGCTTCATGTGTAGGGAGCTTTTGCATGCTTTGATAGTCTTTGGTATGTAGATAGTGGAGGCTCCAGGCACATGACAGGATGTAAAGCCCTCCTCAAAGACTTTAAAATCCATGGAGGGGGTGATATATCCTTTGGAAATAATAGTAAAGGGAAGGTTCTGGGGTCTGGTACAGTTCAATCTGGAAATGTAAAATTTGAAAATGTCAATCTAATAGACAATCTAAAATTCAACCTTCTGAGTGTGTCCCAAATGAGTGACAAGGGATTTGGGTCATTCTTCACAAAAGACTGTTGTAGGATTGTTGGACCAGAAATGGTCAAAAAGATTGAAGCAATAATCAAAACTGGTCAAACTAAACTTGTTGCTCAAAGAAGTGGCAATGTTTATGTTGTTGACATGTCAAAAGAGTGTCCCAGAGCTGATGCCTGTCTGTTCTCAGCTGCCTCTAACAAAGAGACAGAACTTTGGCACAGAAGGCTGGGGCACACAAATCTTAAGACAATCACAGAAATTTCAAAAAATGGTTTGGTGAGAGGCCTACCACAAAAATTGTTTTCATGTCCTGAACATTGCATTTCCTGTTTAAAAGGAAAACAGCATAAAAGTTCTTTTAAGTCCATTGAAGAGTCCAAAACAACTCAGTGTTTGCAGATGCTACACATGGACTTGTTTGGCCCAATTCAAGTCATGAGCCTCAAAAAGAAAAGATATTGTTTGGTTATTGTTGATGACTTTTCTAGGTTCACATGGACTTTCTTTTTACACTCAAAAGATGAGACTGCAGGCATTTTGCAAGACTTTGTAACACAGGTTGAAAAGCAATTTGACCTTCCAGTGAAAAGCTTTAGGAGTGACAATGGCACAGAATTTAAAAATAAGGAGTTGGATGCCTTCTGTGTGAAGAAAGGGATTGTAAGGGAGTACAGCATCCCTAGAACACCAGAGCAGAATGGGGTAGTGGAAAGGAAGAACAGAACTCTGATTGAGGCTGCTAGAACCATGCTTGCAGATTCAGGTTTGCCACTAACTTTCTGGGCAGAGGCAGTAAACACTGCTTGTTATGTCCAGAACAGAGTTTTAATAAACCCCAGGCACAAAAAGACTGCCTATGAAATTCTGTATAAAATTAAACCACTGATCTCATACTTCAAGGTGTTTGGCTGCCCATGCTTTATTTTGAACTTGAAAGATTCCATTTCAAAATTTGCAGCCAAAATTGATTGTGGTTATCATTTGGGATACTCAACCACTGCCAAGGCCTACAAAGTGTTCAATACACGGACCAAGGCAGTGGAGGAGACTTTGAATGTAAAGTTCAATGAACTTTCATCAATGAAAATCCCAGCAAATCCTGCTAATCTGTTTGATCTTGAAAAATTTACTTTTGAAAATACTGTTGTCAAGACTAACAGTGCAGGTCCATCAGAGGATACAACACCAGACTAATGGTATGAAATCATCATCCCTCAAAGGTCTGCCACAAAGGGAAAAGCACCAGCTGTTCAAAACAGTTGTCAAAGCTCAACCACTGCTACCTCAACAGTTGTTGACCAAAGTAGCCCATCAACCACTGTTTCCACATCCTCAAACACTGCTGACAAAAGTCCTCAAATAGTGGATAAAAGTCAGCAGTTGTCCACTTCATTACCTCCTATTCCACCACCTTTTGAAGCCACTGCTGGATCATCAAAGTCCCCAGCAGTGGTTAGCTCAGATGATACACATTTGCAGCCTTCACCAACCAATGCCATCATACCATACCAAGGAGATTTAATCTTCTTGAGATCTCATCCACCTGATCAAATCATTGGCAACATAAATGAAGGGGTGCTCACAAGAAGCCAAACCCAAAACATTTGTCTTTTTGCTGGTTTTCTATCACTCCATCAGCCAGTCAAGTACCAAGAGGCACTGAAAGACAATAGCTGGGTAGAAGCCATGCAAGAGGAGCTCCAACAGTTTAAAAGACAACAAGTATGGGAGCTTGTACCACTGCCAGAAGAGGTTAGTCCCATTGGCACAAAGTGGGTCTTCAAGAACAAAACTGATGAAAGGGGTATTGTTGTCAAGAATAAAGCCAGGCTTGTGGTTCAAGGTTACAGACAGGAAGAGGGGATTGATTATGATGAAACATTTGCCCCTGTTGCAAGATTGGAAGCCATTAGACTGTTCCTGGCCTTTGCTGTCAACCACAATATGAAGGTGTTTCAAATGGATATCAAAAGTGCTTTCCTCTATGGTACAATTCAAGAAGAGGTGTATGTTTGTCAACCTCTAGGTTTTGAGGGTCCATTTTATCCAGATCATGTCTACAGGCTAAACAAAGCCTTGTATAGCCTGAAACAAGCACCAAGGGCCTGGTATGAAACTCTTTCCAACTTCCTACTCTCAAATGGTTTCAAAAGAGGTACCATTGATAAAACACTGTTTTTAAAATGGAGAGGGAAGGATTTAATGATTGTCCAGATTTATGTGGATGACATTATTTTTGGAAGCACATGTAACTCAATGTGTGAAGAGTTTAGAGACCTCATGACAGCTGAGTTTGAAATGAGTGCAATGGGTGAGCTGCAATGCTTTCTTGGTCTCCAAGTACAGCAAATGCAAAATGGCACTTTCATTCATCAAAGCAAATATGCTAAAGAACTTTTAACCAAATTTGATATGAATGATTGTAAACCATGCAGCACACCCATGGCAACAAATAAGCTGGTCATGTCTGATGAAAAAGATGAGCTGATTGACCAAACACTTTATAGAAGCATGATTGGGTCTTTATTGTACCTAACTGCATCTAGACCAGACATCATGTTTGCAACATGTGTTTGTGCAAGAAGTCAATCAGCTCCCAGAAAATCAAATCTCATTGCTGTAAAAAGGATCTTCAGATACATAAAAGGTGCTCCCACACTTGGTATCTGGTATCCAGCTAATGGGAACATCAAGCTTTCAGGTTTTTCAGACAGTGACTTTGCTGGATGTCACACCACAAGGAAGTCCACATCAGGAGGGTGCCAGTTTCTAGGTGATTGCTTAGTTTCATGGCAAAGCAAAAAGCAAGCAGCTGTTTCAACATCCACTGCTGAAGCTGAATACATTGCTGCTGCAAGCTGTACAGCCCAACTCCTATGGCTTCAAAATCAGTTGCTGGATTTTGGTATCACTGCCTTAAAGACACCACTCATGTTGGACAGCCAGGCAGCAAAAAATATCATCAAAAATCCAGTTTCCCATTCAACCACCAAACACATCGACATCAGACATCACTTTGTGAGGGATTGCTATGAAAAAGGTTTGATTTCTCTGCATCATGTCCCAACTAAAGACCAGCTGGCTGATGTGCTCACAAAAGCACTTGATACAACCACTTTTGAAAGCTTGGTCTCTAGGATTGGGATGCTGAACATGGAATAACAGGCAACATCTTGTTTTTCTATGAATAAAAGCAACAAAATGTTTTCAGAAAATCAAAACTCCATCCTTAAAAATAGCTAAAAATGAAATTTTCATTAAAATCCTTAAAAGTCTGCCATTAACCACTGATTGTTCAAAAGTCTGCTATACTTCAAAAGTCTGTCCACTGCTGAAAGTCAACCCCTGTTCTCTCATTCCTTTGATAAACTCTGTTGTTCAAAAGCAGTGTCTTATCCACTGATATGCTATCCACTGATAGTAAAAATCATCCACTGCTTTCATACCACTGCGTTCATCAGTCACTTTCACAAAAGTACTGTCCTTCACTTTCACCAGGGGTTGTCACGTGGACAGTACATATTGGTCAGACCTTTTGTAACGGCTGCCACCTCACTTTCTTCCCTATAAAATCCCCCATTCACCACCAAAACAGGGTTTTACTGTCGAATTGAATTCTTAAAAATTCTCTTCTCAAAGCAGTTTTTCAACCCATTTCTCCACAAATTTCTTCGATCATCATCTTCAAAATGACAAAATCGAAGTCATCTTCAAAACCCTCATCCAAATCTTCATCGAAAACAGCCTCTCAAAAGGCAATCTCCACAGAAATCCCACATAAACCATCTCACAATCTCCTGGGTCTTCTTACAAAACCAGGAACCACCAATGTTTTCGATTCCATCATTGACACCATGGCAAAATCAAAGTACAAAACTTTGTTCACCGTCGATGCACCAATCTATTTGGCGACCCAAAGGGAGTTTTGGAAGAATGCAACCCTTGAAAAACAAGGAGACACAACAACCACCATAAACTCTTCTATAAAGGGTAAAGCTGTCCAAATCACGCCACAATCCATTTCAGAGGTCTTTCAACTCGATGATCAAGAAGGTAAAATTTCTTTCACTAAAAACGAGTTGCAAACTGACTTCATTGAAAGAGGGTATGAAGCTACAATGATGAAGAAAATTACCTTAGAAAAAGGTTATTTTCCTTCTGCAACCAGGTTTTTATTTCATACCCTCCTACTATATGTTTCAAACAAAACCACTTCTTTCAATGAAATCCCTTTAAAGATTCAAAATCTGGGATATGCAATTCTTCAAGGAGAAAATTTTAACTATTCTCGGGAAATTTTTAAATATTTGGTTAATAATGTTGAAACAAAATCATTCTTACTGTTTCCAAGGTTTTTAAGTTATTATATTGCAAAGAAATTCAGTAAGGATGATTTAGCTGTAATAAACCAAGGTGATTCTACTCAAATAAACAGTTTAACAACTGAAACTTTTTCAAGAATGTTAGCACCTTGCAAAACACAAGCAGAGGTGCCTGAGCAGATTTTAGCAGTTACAACTGCTCCTCAGGTATCTGCTGCTGAGCCCACTGCTCAAGGTGATCAAAGCAGCAGCACAACTGTTTTGAAACCCACACCTAAAATCTCCAAAAAGCCAAAAAGAAAAACTCAAAAACCCCCAAAACCCATCAAAAAGGCAACTCTGGAGGATGAGATACCAGAGCCCCTGCCTGTGACAACACAAATGTCACAAGGAACCACTGCTGCTACTTCCTCACAGCAGTTGGTACAAATATCTCAACCCATAACCAAAACTCCTCCTGCTTCTTCACAAAAAGAATAGGTTGTACAAATAGGGTCTCCACATCATGATGCTCTAGAAACACTTGTTTCTATCATCCACAGCTCAATACCCGGGGCAAATCCATTTTCTACACCACCCTTCACATCCACAATTCCCACACCAACTAAACTGCTGTTGGATGCAATTGATTTGAACCAGGCATTAACCAGTCCTTCTCAATCACCTATCAATGAGAATATACCTCAACAACTGACTGGGTCTGATGTATCAATCTTTGCTAACCCACCAACACAACCTGAGGAGGTTAGACCCCTTGAGTTACAAGTAACTCTTGGTGGTAATCCAAGTGAAGCAGCCACTACAACTGTTGAACCCACTGGTTTACAGTTGGACAGTGGTTACATCAATAAGACTTCCTTGGAGGCAATTCCTTTTATAGCACCTCTGCCAACCACCAGTGGATTTATTTATCCTACTGGCAACATCAAAAGGTTGTCAAGTGTTGAAGGAAGAAGACCCCAGTACCAAGAAAAAGGGGCATCAGTGGTTAATGTTTGGAGTATACTCCCTACATCTACCACTGATAAAACCACTGTTAGTGGGAAATCAGATGATCCCATTAACTTGGGTGATGATTTAAAGTACCAGAAATTGACGGATCGTATTGAAAAACTTGATAACTCTGTTGCAGAACTCAAAGATATGCTACAACAGGTGTTACAAGTACAAAAGGTACAATCAACTGCTGTTCCAGCTCAAGCACCTGCTCCACAAAGGGCACCTGCTACAAATGAGCTCTGGAACTTGTTTCAACCTTTTCTCCATCAACAAGCACAATTAGCAGATCAGCAACATGAAAAACATGTCCAACAGTTGAGAAATGCAATGGAGACAAGGTTCAAAAACACTCACGCTGATCTCAAGGTTCTCAAAACTCAGATCCTGCACTCCACTGGCACTGCTCCTCCAACAGTACTTTTCATTGATCAACTCCCAGACGATAATGCCAAAAAGGGGGAGAAAATTCAGGAGTGGAAGAAGAAAGGAATAGATGATGGTCTCTACATTGAACCTGAAAAGGATGCTATGACCAGAAAAATTCTTGTGCCAGATGGTAGTAAAAAGGTTGATGCTACTCAAGAAGCACTTGATGAAGGAGTAGCAAGTGTAAAAAGAGATAGAATGGCAAAGGATGTTTCAAGGTGGAATGAGGATAAAAGAGCTTTCATGGAGCTGTATGAGCAGGGTTGTTCTGGTTCAAAGGATTCTAAAAATCCTAAGATAAAAAGGAAACCTAAATCCATCCCATCCAGATTTCCAAAGCCTCCAAAACCACCATCCAAAAGCCATCAGCATCAAACCTCCATCCAAACAGCTGTTGAAACTCCTGCTGTAACAACTATTGCTGGTACCTCAGTGGTTCCAACATATGTTCTCTCTTCAACACACACCACCTCAACACACACCACAACCACTATTTTACCACCACTGTCACCATCAAAAACCATTTCACCACCACTTCCACCTGCTGACAAAAAGCAGAAGACAACAAATGTTATAACATCTGTTGTAATGAAAATAGTGGTTGAAACACCAGTTGTTTCAACAGCTGTTAATCAATCACAAACCACTGCCATACCATCTACCACCACTGTTCCACCCAAAACATCATCTGCTTCTTCTAAAACAAAAAGGAGAAGGATTTATATATCAGATGATGATTCACCTTCACCACCACCAACATCTTCAAATTCCCTATCACTTGTCACTATTCCAAAACCCATACCTCTCTCTTCAGCTCAAATTTTAAAACCACTACCTCCTGCTGGTGTCTCATTTCCTCTGGAACTCATTGCAGTTAGGGAAGAAATAAAATCCTTTTATTATGAGGATGACCCAGCCAAAAGGAGTTTGCCATCAATTGCAGGATATCCCAGGCCCAACAACATTGAAGAATACTTGAAACTCAAGGCCAAACAAGCAGAGGATATTGCAATTAAAAACAGAAAAGGGAAATCTGATAGAGAATTTCAACAAAACTATCAGTTTTTACTCTCACAGGTCAATGCTATGGAGCGTTTTGCTAAAAATGTATGTCAGCAAATTTCTGAAAGGGCAGATGAGTCCTTGAGGAAAGACTACATTGAGAATATCATGACCTATAAGAAATACAAGGGGGAGAAACACATGTACAAGAACTGGACCATTCCTGAGCTTGAAAAAGAAGCAGCCAGGATTCAAGACATGATCAAAAATAAGGTCAAGCAGACTCCTCCTGAAAAATTCAAACAATTTGAAGCTGAGAAGATGTTAGAGTTGAGGAGAATGAAAGAGGAGCTGATTGCAGCTGATTATGGGTCAAAGAACTCTGTGACAAAGTGGGGAGAAGATAGAGTTAGGGTAACCTATAAAAGCTTAGAGGAACTTAGAAAGAAAGATCCAAGAGTTCCACAAAAGCCTGACTATTACAAAGCAGAGGTCTCAAAAAGACCACCAAAGCTGCAAAACAAAAGAACCACTGCTCCAGCTGGTGCTGCCATCTACAAAAGAAGGAGCAAAAATCAGTTGAGTATGGAAACAATTCAAGATCTATTAGCTGGAGATGCCATTGTAAAAGAAGGCACGAAAGTAATGATAAAAGAAGATCTTGAATTAGAACAATCTGCAAGTGCTGCTCAGCCAGCTATGAATAGGCCAGCCTCACCAAATACTTCTGCAAATAAACATCTCCCAAGAAACCCACCAGGCTCAAAAATACAAAAGTGGGAAACTGACAAACAGACCTGCGTATTGACTTTGCTCAGGTCTGGTGGAGAAGTGAAGAAAATATCAAGGGAACAAGCTCTTGGCCTGAGTCTTGAAGATTTGCAGGATCTCCTTGATCTTCCACTTAGCAGGGATGATGAAGATACAGATGCCTTAGACTTTGAAATACAATTTAAAGGCCAGATAAGGGAACTGTTGATGAGGCAATAAAGATTTCCACAATAATGAAGAGTTTTGGCATTATCTGTTCCAGGGGGAGATTGTTGGGATTGAACCCTATCAGAGGAACATATAACTAAAGCCAAAACTGGATCAGAGCAGTGGATCCAGAATAAGCAGATGTTTACATACAAATCTCTCCCCTTGAAAGTGGTTTCATATCTGCTGACCTCCTATCTGCTGATCTTACTAAGTGCTGACCTACAACTGCTGCCTTGCATCTACTGCCCAATGTCAAAGACTGATGGAAGACCAAAGCTCTGCTGATTAAATCTACTGCCTTGAGTCTAGTACTGCTGATCCGGACAAGCACTGCTGGGTTCACAGCAGTGGAAGGATGCAGCAGCTGTTTAAGTGTCTTTTATGTAATGTATTGTAATAGCAGTAGTTAGTACATCAGTGTTTGTATAGATCAGAGGTTAGAGTTTGTTAGGAGGTTAGATGTCACTTTCATGGTGATGTCAACTAAAGATGCTCAGTGGTTTGCTAGTGCCTATAAATAGTTCAGTACTTTGTACTATTCTATTAGCTCTTGCAATACCGTCTTCTTTGCACGAACAAACGCTGAGCTCTGGCTGAGGGGGAGTTTGTATTCAAGCATTACTTGTAATTGTTGTTGAAAGTTAATTCAATCATTCGGTTTCATGTTGAAAATGTCTTGATCAAAGCAATACTGTCGTTTGATTGTATGCAAAGTTTGTTTTCATATTAATTCCGCTGCACAACTCTTTCATTTCCATCTCAATCTCAAACGAAAATACAATCAAAAACAAACTCAGATCCAACAAAGTGAAATCGTGTTGTCTACTAGTTTGTATGTAGAACTTGATTAGATGAGGTATTCGGGTGAATGCCTAGTAATATGACGAAACGGGTTTCACCTATAGATGAAAACCATTAGATCTTGAATAATGAAATAATAAAGTATCTTTAATAATCGAGAGCTAAGTTAACTTGCTGTTAATAATAGCATGAACTTGGATTAGAAGGTAGTTAAAACGGTGTCGTAAAAATAATAATAACACCTATCGGATAATTGATGAAATGCCTAAATGAGTTATTGAACTCAATTGTGCATTTCATATGATTAAAGCCAGTTAACTTTTGAAAGTCAAACTGACCAATGATAAGGTCGAATAATAATTCTGACATAAAATCCGTAAGATGGAATAGTCGTAATTTAATAATGACTAATCTAACCGTCTTACGAATTATGATGATAGTTTGACGCTTGACAAGCTAGGTGGAAGCTTGGGAAGGAAGTGGGTCAAACGAAAGTAAAAAGGATAAGGCGTAACTTGAATGCACTGTAAGTAAAGCTTACACCCTTTTGTAGGATACGTATTTATTTTATAGGTTATAAATATGACAAACGTTATATCCGAAATACAGGTTCCGACGCGAAATGTTACGGGTCGGAACAAATAAAATGATAAAAACCTTGTTTAATGGTAAAAAGGGACGAAATGGTAAATTGGTCAAAAGATGACATATATAAAACAAGTTTTCGAATGGCAACATTATAAGGTAAGCCAAAACGAATAATAATGGTTAAACGGTAATTTAGTCGCGTGTAGACGAATAAAAATTGAAGTTAAACGACACCCTATGGCGTAAACCATGTTGGGTTAAACGCGTAAGAAACGGATTTAAGAGATATAATCATATGGTGAGAAATCCGAAATGGGTTAAATAAATGAAATGGTACATGGATACCATTCAATTATAAGTACAAAAATGTTGGTCGTTTAGACCAAACGGGTCAAATGGTGATGTTAACACCATTTGACAAATAACGACTAATAAGTACTTGTCGAGTTTGATGCTTACAGGATAAAACGGTTTATGGAATTTGCGTTGCTATGAATTAGAAAATCATTAAGATAAAGTATTAAAATGGGTCAATACGTTGACCCGAGCCAGGTATGTGACTTGTCGTTCGTTACATTTTTATAAACAAGCTTAGTCGTAGATATATATAATATTTCGATATAGCGAAAATGATTGCGTTTGATATGTCGATGAAGTGATGGATTTCACACGGACAACCAAACGGGTCAAAATAATGTAAATGGTTAAAGGTTGGTCTAGGTGATTAGAAAGTCACGAAATAAACCAATGAATTAAATGCGTAAGCCGAGCATCAGAATGCGCTAAACATAAGTTGACGAATTTTAGTTTGTAACTGAAACTTAGAAAATTAGTGGTTCTTGAAGTTAAACATGGAAAACTTGACGTTTGAATCAAGTTTATCAAAAGGATGTGAACGCGTAAGCAAACTTCATAGTGGGTGCGAATACGCTAGTGTCATGAAGCCTGGAGATTCGTGTAAAATGACCAAGGATTAACCTTGGTCATAAGTAGTGAAAAACATGTTAGAACACAACGGGTCGAATAATTTTCAATTTGATTTGTAGGCCGTTAGTTCATAAATTAGGATTTGTTGTGAAACTAGGTAATAAACATAGAGTTAAACGTATTACGGTCGTATAGAAACAAGAATCATGTGAATCGGATAAGTATATTGAGAGTTATTGACATGTGCGTGTATATACATGTTTTTACAATGAATTTTACACACGATTCGGTTTTAAATTTATAAAAATGATTTATACTTCAACATTAAAACACACACGAAAGGGCAAGTGTACCCCGTCATATATGTAGTATAGTATCGGTAAGAACCAAGTATCGATCCAAGGATGTGGGCGGATGCTAAAATACTAAACCTTTGTCATTAAATTACCGGTAGAAAGATAAGTGGATAGTTTGTTAAAAACTAAAACAAGATTAAACATAAACTTGTAAAACATAATAGACTCCAAATAAGAAAATAGAATAATAGCTTTGCTTTATGAACAACCGGAGCATGTTAACTAAGTCGGTTTTGCCACTTAAAACACTTGGTCAATTTTCCATTTTTCAAAGACAATTAGTATCCCTTTCGGGAATCCTAACATGACAACTCTTTGGAAAGTTAAAACGATAAACACACTTTAACCACCTAAAATTGTTCTTTAACGCCCAATTGACAAATGTCTATGAAAATCCCCTAAAGATAAGTTAGTCATCCGTTAGGAGTTTTCTAACCTCACTTAATCAAGGAAAGTGACAACGATAAACACAATGTAACCACCGAGACACGCATAAACTAGATTAAAACACAACCGAGTTCATTTTACAAATCTTGAACATAAATTTACCAAGCAAGCAATTTTGGCCTAAACTACTAACTAAGTTAACAACTTATGTCAAGAATTCATAACAACACCATTTAACCCGTTAAGGTCCTTCCATGAGGGAAAGCCTTCTTGCTTAATATTAATTACCCCTTATTAAACCACTAACCATTTCTAGTATCATGGTGCAAACATTCTAACCTAGTTAAACAAGTTCAAAGTCTACTAACATATGATTAATTAAGCTTCTTTTTGCAAATATCTCAACTAACCACATACTAATCATCCAAGATAATTAACTATAATCAAGAATTCAACATCAATAAACAAGGTTGCAAACTAATCATCAAGGATTAACATAGAAAATGCTTCAAGTGTCATTACAAACATGATTAACATACTAATGGTTGTTATTAAGCAAGGAATACTAGTGTTTTTGCCCTTAGGCTACAATAATACATAAATCATCAACCAAAATGCTTGAATTATATCAAAACAATGGAAAGATTCAAGAATCAAACCATAAACAAGCACAAGATTGAAGGTCCAGATAGTAACAGAGCTTCTAAGGACGATGATGGCTTGAATCCGGGCAAGATACGTATCAACCGGAGCCCAAAATTCGCCTGGAAAGCTCCCAAAAGTCCAGAGTTACGAACTGATTGTTGCCTTCTGTTTTCTTATACAATTTTCAGATCGTACGACCGTGCCAATAAAGTGCACGGTCGTTCACTTTAATATACTGTTCACCATACCGCATGACATCAGCAAATCTTGACCGGTCTTCGTATTGGCACGGGCATGCCACGAGTTGCACGAGCGTGCATTGCCGACATAAGGTTGGCACGAGCATCTAAACTGGCGTGCACATCTGGGCTAGGGCTATTCATCGCATCCGCACGGGAGTGCCTCCAATCGCACGACCGTGCGTTTCTGGGATTTCGTTGCACTCCTGATCGCACTGGTTGTGCAATGCCGATATGAGCCTTGTTGTCGGAATCACACGGGCGTTCCACCAACCACACGGTCGTTCCAATCGCCCAGATCAGTTTACTTAACAGAATCTTCGCAGCTTAGTCGTTTCGCCCGGAAAATCTTCGTTTTCACCATCTTCTTGTTTGGTATGCTGTTTTAGGCCTGTAAAAAAAATAAACCCGATTAAGTATCCGATTCTCGGTTTTACGGCCAAAAACGCGTAAAAAGGGGGTAAAATGGGGGAATAAAATGTATGTATTTTAGCGAATATCAAACCTCCCCACACTTGAAACTTGCTTGTCCTCAAGCAAGCTAAAATTAAAATGTAATAAGAGGTAGTTTCTAACAAGACAAAGAATTTACAAGTTACCTACTAATACACATACATACGGTTAGTCGGTTTTTCGAAAGGCGACATCAAATGATTCAAACCAAACAAGCACATGCAAATATATGTAGAGATAACCATAAAACCGTGATTTCACTCCGATTGACTTAGCACGCTAATCTTCACACACCTCACAATGTTCACACACTCTCGGTTATATTTGTGAAACATACATAAAATGTGTATGTGTAAACACTCAATGCCGAGACAATGAAACGTGTAATATCATAAGCTTGTCACAAGATCTTATCTCCACTAACTAACATGCGAAAAAGTGTAAATCAAGAGGTCTTTACGGGTTGTAACGAAAGGCTTGGGTAAAGGGTGTGGAATGGAAATTTTAAAGTGACTAAATGGTTAAAACTCGGTAATTACATTTAACAAGCGTAAAACAACTAAACTAAACTATACATAACTAATGCCGTAAAAAGACGACTTTTGTGTTGTCAAGCTAATCGACGAAACTTCATCATTTTAGCACTTAAAATTGCTCGAATCTTGTCGTCTTCACCCCGTTTTAGGGTGTTTTATTTTTTGATTTTCTGATTTTTTTTTCATACATATGCCTTTGTACAATGAACAAGTAATTACAAGAAACGCGAGTTAAACGATTTTTTAACCGAGTTTTAACACAAAGGGTTAAAAATAAAAAGGCTAAATTTGGCTAAGTGGGTTATTTGGTTGGGTAAAAGAAGGAACAACACGGGAAAGGCTCGACATGGTTAATCCTAATGGGTAGCGTTGGGTTTAGGGAAACATAACACAAAGAACAAGGCTAAACACAAAGGGTTTTCTAGGTGCCTCTATCATTTCTACACAATTTCACACGTTTATGGTTTTGAAAAGCATGCTAGCGACAAGTTCTAAATTACACGAAACATCCGGCTCACGCCTACTCCGAAATGAATAAACATATAACGAATCTAAGGCTCAAATATCCTCACATAACGGGAGGAATGGGTGAAAGTGTGAAAATTAACATGCAAGTCATTCTTTGTTTGTCACTTTTTTTTAGTTATCTTTTTCAAAACTTATTTGGCTTGTCGGGTTTTTATCATATCCGAAGCTTTCTAAAACAACAACTAACCGGTTTATTTACAAAATATATATACAATTGATTTTTGATTTTTTTTGATATATATATATATAAATATAGAGGACAAACAAAGTAACAAAGTCATAATGTTATACCCCCTCCCCACACTTGAACTTCGCATTGTCCTCAATGCGAAACCCAGAAATATAGAGAAAAGGAGGATAACACTCCCGTGAAAATGGCTGAAGATGACACGAGGCTCCAAAGCCGATTCTGTCATGTCTTTCCGGTCCAATGTGTGCTTCACATATCCGCATGTATGTCACAAAGCAAAGCAAAGCAAAGCAAAGCAAAACAAAACAACAGGCAAGACAATATAATTGCAACCCAAACTATAACTAGATAATAATACTAATGGTAAGTATCCATACATAAAACTGAAAAATAACAGGTAATGTCTGAAAAATAAAATACATAACGGCGGGTGTTTACAACGAAACCAAAATGACACCCAAAATAAACTACTAAAATACCACCATAACCACCAGCTCAGAATTCCTCCCCCACTACTCGTCGTCTCCATCGGCACCACCACCGGTGCCGGATGTGCCAGCCCCGCCATAATCACCGGGGTTCCCGAATGGGAACTGCAGGGGGGTCGCCAAAGTAGTTGGGGTAGGCGTTCTGAAGACCCCCAAATATGTATAAGAACCCGGCATGCACCTCTTGGCGCATAAAATCTTGATTCGCCCGGATCTGCTCCTGATTAGCTCTCAGCTGCTCTTGATTGACTCGCAGCTGCTCTTGGTTAATCTGCATTTGCTGAAATTGACCATAAAACTTAGGATATGACGGGATGCCGGGAGGCCAATGCTAGGACTGCGGGGGCTCCTGGTGCTGTGGTGAGTGTGGTGGTTGTTCATGCTCTTCTTCCTCCTCCTCCTTATGCATAACCTCATCCTCATCATCCGCTGGCTCTGGAGGCAACAGGTCCCAGACCTCGTTGTCTAACCCTTTTAACCTATCTCCGTTGTCTGTCTCCACGATTAGACCCATAGCCTTCAATGATCGGATGTCAACATATGTACCCTCAGTAACCAACGTCAGACCTGTCACCACCTCGTCCGTCATAATCCCCATCGCGTAGGAGATCTGAGTCACGTACTGACCCTCGTGAATCTGACTGTTGGGGGTCCGTCCGGAACTATGCACGAAATAATCCGCCATATGTGCGACGAGGTTGATGTGAACCCCCTCCGCTAGCGCATATAGAAAGATAGCATCAGGTGTGGGACAGTTTCCCAAACTGTCCATGCGCCTCGCTATGGTATGACTGAATATGTGGGGCATGACCCTATGCAAAGGGTCTCTCAATAACGATGCTTTTGACACTCGAGGATCATACGGTGGGCCAACAGCAACCCTTTCCCAAAATGCCGAGCGTTCCTGCTCGCTGGGAAAGGTGTACTGATCAGTGAAGAACTCGGAATGCATTTCGTCGTCATTGTAGATTCCAAGTCTCCTCCCCAATCTCCCAACCGTCCAACTTTGCCACTGCCCGCCCAGTCTAAAGTTTATCCGCTTCTTGCGTCGGAAGTCAGGGTTTCTGCTCGCTTTAGGTTTTTCATATGAGTATGTAGCAAAAAACTCCAAAGTGAGCTCAAGATATATGGGCCGGTCAATGTTGACAAGTCGCGAGAACGGAAGTGATAGCATGTCTGCAAGTCGGTCCCTTTGGTTCAGCTCTCCCATGACATCCCAATCCAACCTCCTTGGGATACCAATTTGGCCCCGCCTTTGCCAAAGTTCATTGAGTTTTGTAAGGCAAGGATGGTACCGCTCATTGTTTTGGTCAAATTGGAGAAAAGGATGGTCCATCTGCACGAGGAATCATTATTAGACAAAGACGAGCATAAAAAATTTCAACCGAAACAGCCTAACACACTATTATGAAGCTGCTGTAAAACTGATCTGGGCAAATCGTACGGACGTGCTACCTGACGCACGGTCGTGCGTCACCGAGATCAGTGATGGTGACCGAAACATGTCGGAACTGCACGGACGTGCGATCTGATGCACCACCGTGCATCTCCGGCACCACAACAAACCGTCATGAACACCGCATATGCACGACCGTTCCACCAAGGGAACGACCGTGCGACTTGGATTTCAGCAGATTTTCAACCCCCAACACTGGACAGTGAATTTTTTCCGAAATTTATCAAGTTTCTGGTGAATGGGGGTTAGGAAATCGACTGGTGTTCATGATTTGCACCATTCTTGCAAGGATTAGGGTTTCGTTTGTATTTATGAAGAGAACCCTAGAATCCTTGAAGAAATCTGAACTACCTACGCCTAAAATAAGATTAGAACTTAAAATCAAGAAGAAAAACATACCGTGTTGGAAGGATCTGAGAAACCTTGCAAAAAATGGTGGGATTTTGGAGAAAAAACTGGTCAGGAACGAGAGTGCAGCTAGGGTTCATGAGTTGTGTGAATGGGAGTGCAGATAAGGTCTTTATATAGCACATGGACAAAACTGCCCCTGACCATTCGCACGGTCGTGCGGATCTATGCACGGTCGTGCATTTCCGACATTGACTGGTCCTGGCACGTTGTTCTCGGACTGCACGTTGGTGCAAGTCTAGGTGCCCGCTTGAATCGGCACGGACGTGCGACCAGACGCACGGTCGTGCCATATCTGCAGATCAGTCTGATCACTGCAGAACCCATTTTCAGCTGTTGTTCTGACCCGTTTCCGCCATTTTTGCAATACACAAGCTGATTTATCAATATTCTAACTTAGATTCCTTGTCCGGCATGATTAAAAACTGTATGGTCCTACGAAAACTACCAAACACACCAAAAACACGCAAAAACGACAAAAACAAAAACTAGGACAATTTTACCCCTAAAGCGCATCAGATGTTCTTGCTACATTTTTTATCCTCGAGTCAGTAGCGTAGACTCTCATCTCCACACTTATGAAGTATGCGGGGTGTGGAGTTCGATAACCTCCACCGCCGACTCAATCGGCCCTGCCACATAGAGCTTTAAGCGATGCCCATTCACCTTGAAAATTACGCCGTCCGCGTTCTCAACTACGACGGTCCCATACGGAAATACTTCCTTTACCGTATACGGACCCGTCCATCGCGAATGCAACTTCCCTAGAAATAGACGCAACCTCGAGTTGTAGAGTAGGACAAGATCTCCCACTTGGAATTATTTATGGTCCTTCAAGCGTTTATCATGCAATCTCTTGGTGCGTTCCTTGTATAACACGGAGCTCTCATAGGCATGTTGTCGTAGCTCTTCTAATTCATGAATCTGAAGGAACCGGGCTTCACCTCCGGCTTTGAGATCCAGATTCGCAGTTTTAAGAGCCCACATCGCCTTGTGCTCCAACTCCACGGGTAAATGGCATGCATTTCCGTAAACAAGCCTAAAGGGAGTAGTCCCTATAGGCGTCTTGTACGCCGTACGGAAAGCCCACATTGCTTCATCCAATTTTTCTAACCAATCCTTGCGGTTTGCACCTACCGACTGCTCAAGGATTCTTTTCAACCCCTGGTTCGTCACCTCAACTTGCCCACTTGTTTGTGGATGATAGGGCGTAGACAATCTGTGGTGCACACCATAACGAGACAGAGCTCTCTCCAGCTGAGTGTTGCAAAAGTGTGTCCCTCTATCACTGATCAGTACCTTTGGTGCACCAAACCGGGCAAACAAACTCTTCAGAAACCTCACAACTACCCTGGCATCATTAGTGGGTAAAGCCTGTGCCTCAGCCCACTTCGATACATAGTCAACAGCAACCAGGATATATTTGTTTCCTCGTGAGGGGGGGAATGGTCCCATGAAGTCTATCCCCCAGATATCGAAGACTTCACATACTTGGATCCAATTTTGAGGCATTTCGTCGCGTGCTGATATATTTGCTGCCATCTGGCAAGCGTCGCACGCACTGACCCACTTCTGCGCATCACGAAATATTGTCGGCCAATAAAACCCTGAATCAAGCACCTTCTTAGCGGTGAAATTGGCTCCATGGTGACCTCCAGTAGGTCCCTCGTGACAGTGACGCAGAATGTCGGTCGCCTCCTTTCCCGAAACACATCTCCTAATCACCTGATCCGCTCCAACTCTAAATAGGAAAGGGTCGTCCCAAATGTAGTACTTGAGGTCCGGAAAGAATTTTCTCTTTTGTTGGTGCGTCAATCCTTTAATTAGGATCCCACAAGCAAGATAGTTCGCAAAATCGGCGAACCATGGCGACTTATCGCATACCTCGACACTCATCAACGACTCGTGTGGGAAATTGTCATTTATTGAATCCCAACGTGTGTCCTTGATATCTCCATGCTCCAATCGAGAAAGATGGTCAGCCGCTACATTCAACGAACCCTTTTTGTCCTGAATTTCGATATCAAACTCCTGCAACAATAAAATCCATCTGATGAGACGCGGTTTAGCGTCCTGTTTGCTGGACAGGTATCTGATGGCTGCGTGATCAGTATACACAATTGTTTTTGAAAGCACCAAATACGATCTAATTTTGTCAAATGCGAAAACTACCGCCAAGAGCTCCTTTTCTGTCGTAGTGTAATTGTCCTGAGAGACGTGAAGAGTCTTGCTCGCATAATAGATTGGGTGAAAGTGCTTTTCTTTCCTTTTCCCCAGAGCGGCCCCTATCGCAAAGTCACTTGCGTCGCACATAATTTCGAATGGCAAACTCCAGTCAGGTGCGACCAAGATTTGGGCCTCAATAAGCTTTTGCTTTAGAACTCCAAAAGCCTTCAAGCAATCATCTCCAAAGATAAACAGAGTGTCCTTTTCTAACAGACGGGTCATGGGCCTGGCGATTTTTGAAAAATCCTTGATGAATCCCCTGTAGAACCCCGCATGACCGAGGAAGCTCCATATCGCTCTCACAGAGGTGGGAGGTGGAAGTCGTGAAATTATGTCAACCTTCGCTGGGTCGACCTCCATACCTGCCTGCGAAATCTTGTGTCCCAAAACTATGCCCTCTCTCACCATGAAGTGGCATTTTTCCCAGTTTAGGACAAGATTCGTTTCTTCGCACCTCTTTAACATTTTCTTCAAATTTTCCAAACACTGATCAAAGGACTCTCCAAAGACCAAAAATTCATCCATGAATACTTCCATGGAGTCCTCGATCATGTCATGGAAAATGGCAACCATACATCGCTGAAAGGTGGCCGGTGCATAACACAGCCCAAACGGCATACGCCAATAGGCGAATGTGCCAAAGGGGCAGGTAAAGGTAGTCTTCTCCTGATCCTCAGGAGCAATAGGAATTTGGAAGTAACCCGAAAACCCATCCAGAAAACAATAGTATGACTTCCCTGACAGACGCTCCAACATTTGATCAATGAATGGGAGCGGGAAGTGGTCCTTGCGGGTGGCATCGTTGAGTTTGCGATAATCGATGCAAACCCGCCATCATGTGACCGTCCTGGTTGGAATAAGCTCATTCCTATCGTTTGTGACTACTGTCATGCCACCTTTCTTGGGCACCACTTGCACTGGACTCACCCAGACAGAATCAGATATAGGATAAATCAACCCAGCATCTAACAACTTAATCACTTCTTTCTTCACCACGTCTTGCATATTCGGATTCAAACGCCTCTGAGGCTGTGCACTAGGCTTGTACTCGTCTTCCATCAGAATCTTATAAGTACTAAAATAAGGATTAATGCCTTTGATATCCATAATCTTCCAAGCGATGGCTTTCTTATGAAGTTTTAAAACACTAAGAAGTCTGCTCTTTTCTTCTTCTGACAAACCTGATGAAATAATGACCGGCAAACGACTCTCCTCATCCAGAAATGCGTACTCCAATTGCGGTGGAAGCTCCTTAAGCTCTAAGGATGGAGGATCTTCCACTGACGGCTTTGACTTTTCTTCGCTCTCACGATCAATTTCTGTGAATTGATCCGGACTCTGGGAACCATCATCACCAATCTGATAGACTGGCTTCTCCAAATCGTGGCCCTCCTGCGTAATGCCAATCAGGTCCCCACACAACAGATGTGTGTCCGAATCAATCTCCTCGATCGTGCCCTGGAAATGTCTGCTCACATAGCTGTCGACAATGTCGACATAATAGAGCGCATCGTCCTGACTCTGAGGGTGCTGCATTGACCGTTTAATGTCAAAGGTCACGTGCTCATCATTTACTCGAAGTGTGATTTGTCCCGCCGCTACGTCTACAATAGTCCGGGCGGTGTTCAAGAATGGACGTCCGAGTATCAGAGGCACCCTCGAGTCCTCATCCATATCCAGGATAACAAAATCCACGGGAAATACAAACTTGTCAATCTTAACAAGCATATTTTCGACAAACCCGCGTGGATATTTGATCGAACGATCAGCAAGTCGAATACTCATTCTAGTAGGTGAGGGCTCACCTAGATCCAACTTGGTAAAAACCTTATAGGGCATAAGGTTGATACTCGCTCCCAAATTGGCTAACGCATGACTAACAGACATATTTCCAATAAGACAAGGAAGCATGAAACTGCCTGGATCTCCCATCTTTGTAGGCAAACGATTTTGAAGAATAGCAGAACAACTCGCGTTCATCACCACACAAGCCATATCCTCGAGTTTTTGCTTGTTCGAGAGGATATGTTTCAGAAACTCGCGTACTTCGGCATTTGGGCCAAGGCTTCAACAAACGGTATGTTTAAGTGTAATTGTTTAAACATCTCAAGAAACTTACCGTATTGTTCCCCATTTTTCTGTTTCTTCAGCCTGCCTGGGTACGGAACTGGAGGAGTGTAATCTTTGACTGGCTCCTGGAACGGTGCTGTACTTGCTGGGACTCGCCTAGCATGCACCTCATCCGAAGTATCAGTCGGGACCACCTCAGTGATCGGTGGTGGGTCTGATGTGTCGGGTCCGGTGGTTCTACCACTCCTAGTCATCATGGCATTTACATGCCCTCGGGGATTCGGCTCAGTATTGCCTAGAAGACCACCTGGGGGTCTTTCTGACATCATTTTTGCAAGCTGACCAACCTGATTCTCGATGTTCTGAATCGAGGCCTTCTGACTGCGCATCTCACCTTCATGAGCTAAGAAACGATCTTCACTTTGCTGGTATCGCTTCTCAGCTAGTTGATTTGCGCTGGTGGAGCTGCTCAGAAGTTGAGCCATCATATCTTCCAGCTTGGAGTTTGATTGAGGGGCTTGTTGCTGGGAACTACTCCCTGCACCCTGATTTTGATATGAATAAGGACGTGGCTGAAAAGATTGATTGTAAGGCTGGTATTGCTGGCCTTGAGCCTGCTGCGGTGCTGGAGCCCGCTGAACAAATTTGAGCGGGTTTTGATTACCCGTATTTGCTCTCCACCCAAAATTTGGGTGATTTCTCCATCCCGGGTTATATGTGTTGCTGTAGGGATTATTCTGCGGCCTCGCTTGATTGCTGATAAAGTCTACTTCCTCCTGGCCTTCATACATAACTCCCTGAAAATACGAACCTGGCTCGTGCGATACTCCGCACTGCTCACACCCAGAACTAGTCTGTGCTACCATTTGGGATTTATCAAACTTTGCCGACAACGCCGAAATCTGTGCAGTGATAGCTGTGTAGTCGTCAACAGCGTGAACTCCTGGGTGAGATGATGATGATGTCCGGCCTCTCTCTCCTTCTCGACGCGAGCTCAACTTTAACGTAACTTTTTCGATGATAGCATAGGCTTCGTTTGGCGTCATCGTCCCCAGATCGCCTCCTGCATTTACGTCTAATCTCTCATGCGTGTCATAATTAAGCCCTTAGTAAAACGTCAAAACCAACTGTCTTCTGGAGAAGCCATGGTGTGGAACATCAAGTAATAAATCCTTAAATCGCTCCCAGGCCACGTGCAACGACTCTCCTTCGTCTTGGCGAAAGGTTACAATCCGGTTTCTTAACTTGGTTGTTTTCTCAGGCGGGAAATATTTCTGCATAAATAGGTCCGCCAGCTCATTCCAGGTCCTGATGGACCCTGCAGGAAGTGATGTTAGGATCGGAGGCTCTTATGATTGTGTTTGTTTGTATGTTTGGAACGATTTGTAAATATGAAAACATGTAAAGTGCAGCGGAAATGAAAACAAACTTTGTAAACACAATCAAATGGAGAAAATAGTTTGATAAACAATTGCTTCTTATAGAGTCAAAGGATTTACAAATCAAAGCAAAAGATTACAGATGCTTACAAATTAAACTCCCCCTCAGCCTGATACCCCAAGGTAGGTTGCACACAAGATGAAAGGATTAGACATGAGGAGAAGAACCCGCTCAGTCAATCAAATGTAACAGTACAGGGTACTGTTACATTTATAGGCAAACCAAACCACTGAGGTATCTCAGCTGACGTCACCATGAAAGCGACGTCTAACAGCCTAACAACCTGTATCTACTGTCCTTACATAAACACTGCTAACCTAACCGCTAACTATACATAAAACAGATATTTCACTAAACAGCTGCTTTCTCTTTATGTCAGTGCTTTCCTCAAGGTTGATCAGTCCTTGACTGGGCAGTGCTTTATCATCAGTAGATAGGACCAGCAGTGTTGGATACTTCAGGGTTTTCATCAGCAGTTGAAAGGACAACAGCAGTTGTATATGGACAGTGGATAGAGACCATCAGGTGTTATAAATCACTTTCAAGGGGAGAGCAAAGTGTAAACTGCTGCTTATTGTGAATCCTCTGTTGTGACCTGGTTTTGGCTTTACATTATCTGTTCCTCTGGTAGGGTTCAATCCCAACAATCTCCCCCTGGAACAGATAATGCCAAAACCTGTCATTATTCAGGACCTTTATTACTCATCAAGAGTGCCTTAGCTTGTTCTTTGAATTCAACTTCAAATTCCTTTGCACTCTGGTCATCCTCATCCCTACACAATGAAAGTTCAAGGAGATCCTGCAAATCTTGAACACTAAGGCCTAGTGCTTCTTTCCTTGATATGTACTTCATATTTCCATTGGATCTGACAATAGTCAATACATGGGTCTTTTGGTCAGACATCCACTTTAGTACTTTCGAACCCAATGGATTTCTTGGGAGAGATTTATTTGAAGATGAGTTGAGGGATGATGGCCTTGAAAACACCTGCAGACTTTCAGACATTCTTTTGAAAGCTTCTTCAATGACTTTGTCTGTTGCAGCTATATCTTCTGCAGTTTCTTGTTCAATAAGTTCTTGTCTTTCAGCTTCTGTCTTGTCTTTAGCAGTGTTTGGAGACGCAGGTTTGTTTAATGCCTTAAAACGGCTTTGAAGCTTTGTTGAAGTTTCATCTTTTAGACCCATTTTCGTGATGGTATCTTTGAAGTACTCTGCTTCCTTTTCTATTACCTCTTCTTCAGTCAGCTGTTCTCCCTCTTCTTGATTTGTTACAAAGGTAGACCGGAACAGTGTGTCGAGGTTTCCCATCTTCTGTTCAAGCTTCATCATTTGTTCTTGCTTCTTAGAAGTGCCTGAAATAGTTATCTTTCTTTTCTTCAGCCTTTCGTAGGCTTCATCAGTCTGCTGTCTTGACCATTTTGATATGGCTTCAGAAGTATCCATTTTTGCATCCACCAGCTCCTTTTTCTTTCTTTTATACTCAGCAGTGAAGTCAGCAATGAGCTTTTTGAATTTGTTCCAGTTTGGAGCATTTTTCTTCTTTGTAGGATCATTCTTGATTCTGTCAATCCTCTCAGCCTCATGCTTTAGAGCGATTATTGGCCATTCTTCAAACTGTTTTTCTTCAGCAGGATACAATTTTTCTTTCATAATGTAGGCAAGATATTGTTTTCTTAGCTCTTTGCGTTGTTCAGCCTTTTCTTTGATTAGTTCTTGTGCGAATTCTTCCATCTGCTTTACTTTTTCAAGGAAGAAATCCAGTCTTTTAGCAATGCCTTCTTCGCTTAGACGTTCACGATCACTTTCAAATTTAGCTCTTGCTTTAGCCTGCCTTGCCTTGAGTTTGAGGTAATCATCCATATCCTCTGGTGGCATGTAGCCTATGAGTGAGGAGAATCTCCTTTTTGAAGGATCTTCTTCTATAAAGAATTGCCTCATCTCATTTTTTATAGCTTCAAGTTCCAGTGGATGTTGTACAGCATTAGGATCATGTATACCCTCATCGGCAGTGATTGGCTTTCTTTTTCTGTTGAAGAGCTTTGGTTGTGAAATAGGAGAGGTGAGAGCAGTGGTGGATGACTGACTAACAGCTGTTGAAACAACTGGTGTCTCAACATCTGTTGTCATTACAACTGCTGATATGTCAGCAGATGTCTTCTGCTTTTGAGCAGGGGATGGAAGTGATGGTGGTGATGGTGGTGGTGAATCATCATCTGATATGAGATTCCTTCTCCTTTTTAATGAAGAAGGAACAGATGATGTTTTGGGTGGATCAGTGGTTTGAATGATGGGGAGTGTCTGACAAACAACTGTTGAAACAACTGGTGCTTCAACCGCTGCTATCATTACAACAGATGTTGTAACATCTGTTGTCTTCTGTTTTATGACAGGAGGCAGTGGTGATGGTGTGATTGTAGATGATGATGGTGGAGCAGTAGTTGTGGTGGTGTGTGGTAGAATGGTGTGTGTTGATGATGTGGCAGCTGTTTGGCTACTGACAGCAGTTTTTGTAACTACTGCTGTATCAGCTGTTTGGCTAACAGGTTTTGAGACCTGCTTTTCTTTTTCTTTTTCTTTTTCCGGCTCAATGTAGAGGCCATGCTCTATTCCCTTCGTATTCATTTTTCTCAACAGCTTGGTATTCTCCCCCTTTTTGGCATTATCTGAAGGGGGGTTATCAAGAAATGATATGGAAGAAGGAGCTTTTCCAGAGACACTTTGAATGCTTGCCTTTATAGCCTTGATATCTGCTTGAGTGTCCTTGAACCTTGATTCAACCATGTTGGTCAGCATTTGTACTTGAATAGCATGCTTTTTGTCAGCCATAAGTTGCTGTGCTTTAAGCATGGGTTGAAAAATATTCCAAAGCTCATTTGCAGCAGGTGCTTGTTGTGGAGCAGGTGCTTGAGCAGGAACAGCATTGGATTGTGCTTTCTGAGCTTTTAAAATCTCTTGCACCATCTCCTTTATTTCAGAAACTGATTCTTCAAGTTTATCAACTCTGCCCGTCAATTCCTGATATTTTGAATCATCACCTACTTTAGTAGGATCATCTGAATCCCCACTAGCAGTGGTTATATCAATGTTTGACTTAGGAACTGAGTCCCAAAAGTCACCCATTGATGCCCCTTGTTCTTGGTACTGGGGACTTCTTTCTTCAGCACTCGATAAACCTTTGATGGTACCAGTGGTTAGATCCAACTCACTGGTGGTTACCGAAGTTGCCATGGAAGAAATTGCCTTCAAGGGAGTCTTACTTATGAAACAACTGTCCAACTGAAGATCTGTTGATCCACCAGTTGTAGTTGCTGCTCCACTTGAACTACCACCGAGAGTTACTTGTAACTCAGGGGGTGTAACCTCCTCAATTGTTGCTGGGATAGCAGGAGTAGTAGCATCAGACCCAGTCACTTGTGGGGGTATACTCTTAGTGACAGGTGATAGAGATGAACTGGTTTGTGTCTGAGCTATAGCAGCTGCATGCAACAAAGGTAGCATGGATTGTGGCATTATTATTGGTGAGGGGATGGGAGTTGAAAGAGACATGTCCATGGGATCAGGACTGAGGAAGATGGATCCGAGTGGATTCAGAGCTTCATATTGTGGTGTCCCTGTGCTTACAACCTGATCCTTTTGTGAGGATGCAGGAGGAGTTTTAGGCATGGGTTGAGATCTTTCTTCCAACTGCTGTGAGGAAGTAGCAGCAGTGGTTTGTGGTGACTTTTGTGTTGTCACAGGCATTTCCTCTGGGATCTCATCTTCCAGAGTTGCCTTTGTTTTGGGTTTGGTGGGTTTTTTGGATGTTTTTCTTTTGGTCTTTTTGGTTATGTCAGGTGTGGGTTTCAAAGCAGTGGTTGTGCTGCTATGATCACATGGAGCAGTGGGCTCAGCAGCTGATACCTGAGGAGCAGTTGTAACCGCTAAAATCTGCTCAGGTACCCCTGCTTTTGCTTTTATTGGTGCCATCATCCTTGAAAATGTTTCTTTTGTTAAGCTTTTTATTTGACAATGAACACCTTGTTTGAGCAAATTTACATTTTCCTTTTCAAATTTTTGTTCAAAATAGTAACTCAAAAATCTTGGAAAAAGTAAAAATGCTTTACTTTCAACGTTTTTCACCAAATCATTGAAAATCTCCTGGGAGTAGTTGTAGTCCTTATTATTCAAAATAGCGTAACCCAGGCATTGAATTTTCAATGGTATTTCGTTAAAAGATGTTGTTTTATTCGAAACACACATCAGAAGTGTGTGAAATAAAAACCTAGGTGCAGAAAGGAAATAACCTTTTTGTAAGGTATCTACCTTTGATTCTTCTGCATATCCCCTTTTTACGAAATCAGTTTTCATCTCGGCTTTATCAAAAGAGATTTTACCTTTCTGATCGTCAAGATTAAAGACTTCGGAGATTGATTGTGGTGTGATTCGAATCACTTTACCCTGTAACGAGGAGTTAATGGCTATGACTTTATCGTCTTGTTTTTCAAGCGTCGCCTTTTTCCAAAACTCTCTCTGGGTTTGAAGATAGATGGGAGCATTTACTGTTAACAAAGTTTTGTACTTTGATGCAGATAATGTATCAATGATGGTGTCGAAGGTGTGATTGTCTTTGGGTTTTGTGAGTAAACCCAAATAGTTGTGAGATTGTTTGTATGGTATTTCGATGGATTCTTCGGCCGTTTGAGCGACCTCTTTTGAAGATGATGGTGATTTAGGTTTTGATTTTGATTTTGACTTTGATTTTGTCATTTTTGCGGAGAGGAATGAAGGAGAATTTTGGAGATTTTGAGAAGAAGGGTTGGAAACTGCTATGAGAAGAGAATTTTGGAATTCAATTCGACAGTGTAAAACCCTGTTTGGGGTTTAGGGCAGGGTTTTATTTAAAAATGATCGCAGATGTGGCAGCGGTTATTAAGATCTGAGGGCTAAAAACTGACCACGTGTCAAACACTGATGAAGTGGATGAAGTATGGAGAACAGTTGTTTTAAGGGCCACTGACGTATCAAGCATCAGTGGATACAACGGTAAAAATTATGGGCAGTGGATGATTTATACTATCAGTGGATAGCATATCTGTGGATAAGACACTGATTTTGAGCATCAGTGCTTTTCAAGAAAATGAGGGATCAGTGGTTAACTTTCAGCAGTGGACAGTGTTTAGAGATCAGATGTTGGAACAAAACAGTGGTTAGGGTAAATGGTACAATTTTGAAGGACAGGTGTTTCAGCAACAGTTTTGAAGATTTTCATTCAAGGTTTTGCCACATGTCAAATTTTGAAGGACAGTGGTTTAGTACCCCAGATGATGAAAACTTTTTTACTAAGGCAACTCATTTTTGTTTAATATCCAATTAAAACATGAGTACCCTAGTAATTCAAGCACAGTTTGCAATCAATTTTTGATGAAAGTTTAGTAGCAAACCTGAGTATGACATGATTTTAACACATATACCATTTCCTTTTGACCCATTTATGAGGACAATAATACCACCAAAAATAAGGTATTACATCCTGTCAGAAGCTGAAACTATTGCCAACAAAAACAAGCAAAAGTTCCAAATATATCCAAAAAAATGAAAGATATATCCTGGTTATTCGTGAAAATCCTTTTTTTTTTAAAATGGTTAAAGGGTTTTCTGAGAACAGTACCCAAAAGGATCTGGTGAATTTTCAATAGAAAACATAATCATATCATTCTCAGGTTTTATGAAGATGGTCAGTGGTTTGACATCAGTGATAGAATATTTTGACAACATTTTGACCACTGTTTGGTACCATTTTTTTTGTCAGTTGATTGCAAACCTGAGGATACATGGATAAATTTTTTGAACATTTGTCTAGTCCTCTTTGGAGTTCATTCACTGGAATCAAAACCTTTTTCTGAACAGATGAATGCACATAGTTGCTTAATAACCATTATTACCCTAAACTTTGACTCTTAAGTGTTTTAAGTTTATTCCATTTTCTTCTGAATTCAAAAGTTTTGAGATAAACACACTTCAGAGTTTTTGTGAATATTAGTCCAAAATCATTTTGCAGTAATGTTTTGAGAGATTTGGTCATGTTTTCACAAGTTTCTCACCCAATCTCACATTACATATGATACGGACTATGTTGACCCCTGTTTTCTTAATGTGTTTGAACATAGTTGATTTTGTCCTTTTTAGGAACTCAACCTGTTTTAAAACACATAAGATCTAAATAACTAAAGTTTTAATTTCCCTCTTTTTGTGTTAACAAATCAACAATGTTTTTATGAACATAGGTTTTGTTAATCTGAGGTTCATACTTTAGTATTTAATGAAAGCATCACAAATATCAAAACAACAGATGAAATCAATATTGAAAAATATGAAACAATCCCATAATTTAACAGATATGTTTACCGATCTGAAAACTATGGGTGACTTTTGCATGATATCACTTGTTGTGTGAAATTTGTGTGTCATATGACATCTTGGTTGATTTTCAGAGTTTTTGAATAACCATTTTGACCATGATTTAATCGATACTCTGTTTTTCAACAAAATACAACCAACCTTAGTATCAACGAATTTTGAGCCGAACTGTTATGTCAAATTGATTGTTAGATCGAATTTGACTGTCCAGGCTCTGATACCAATTGTTAGGATCGGAGGCTCTTATGATTGTGTTTGTTTGTATGTTTGGAACGATTTGTAAATATGAAAACATGTAAAGTGCAGCGGAAATGAAAACAAACTTTGTAAACACAATCAAATGGAGAAAATAGTTTGATAAACAATTGCTTCTTATAGAGTCAAAGGATTTACAAATCAAAGCAAAAGATTACAGATGCTTACAAACTAAACTCCCCCTCAGCCTGATACCCTAAGGTAGGTTACACACAAGATGAAAGGATTAGACATGAGGAGAAGAACCCGCTCAGTCAATCAAATGTAACAGTACAGGGTACTGTTACATTTATAGGCAAACCAAACCACTGAGGTATCTCAGCTGACGTCACCATGAAAGCGACGTCTAACAGCCTAACAACCTGTATCTACTGTCCTTACACAAACACTGCTAACCTAACCGCTGACTATACATAAAACAGATATTTCACTAAACAGCTGCTTTCTCTTTATGTCAGTGCTTTCCTCAAGGTTGATCAGTCCTTGACTGGGCAGTGCTTTATCATCAGTAGATAGGACCAGCAGTGTTGGATACTTCAGGGTTTTCATCAGCAGTTGAAAGGACAGCAGCAGTTGTATATGGACAGTGGATAGAGACCATCAGGTGTTATAAATCACTTTCAAGGGGAGAGCAAAGTGTAAACTGCTGCTTATTGTGAATCCTCTGTTGTGACCTGGTTTTGGCTTTACATTATCTGTTCCTCTAGTAGGGTTCAATCCCAACAAGTGACATAAGCCAAGCCCTAGCTTTGTCACGCAGCGAAAATGGAAACAACCTCAACCGAACAGCGTCCTCCGAAACATCCCTAATCTTGAAAGTCGAACATACTTCGAGAAAAGCAGCGATATGTCGTCCGGGATCCTCGTGCTCGCGTCCGTCAAACTGCACCGAATTCTGCACCATATTTATAACACTAGATTTAATTTCAAAAGTAGGTACGTCTATCGTAGGTCGGATAATGCTTGGCTCCAGGCCTGTTCCTCCGGGCTGATTCGACTCGTTCAGTGGTCGCTCGTCGTCCGCCATGATGATGTTTCCTTCGTCGGCTGGGCCCTCGGCCTCAGCGGGTACCACCTGCTCGTCCGCACCTGCTGCGAGTAGCAGCGCAACCGCACGGGATCTCTCGCGAAGACGTCTCCTCAGATCACGCTCGGGTTCGTCGGAAGGCTCAACAGCGTTGGGAGCGGGGGTTGAGGACATCAACCTGCAAACGAAAAACCGACACACACGAATATTATATTATTATAATAAATCTATTTTTTTTATTAAAACAAAATTTCTGTAAATAGGGCTGAAAAATTTTGTAAAAATTCAAAGTAGGCCCGGAATTTTATAAAAATCAAAACAAATAAAATAATCAAATCGGCTAGTATAAAAATAATTTTCCGGAGCTGAAAACTCAAAGAATAAATGAATAATTAGCTCGAATTCGAACAAATAAATGAAATAAAAATTTATAAATGTTTAAAATAAGTTTGAAAATGAATGAATTAAATCAAAAACAAGAAATATTAACAAATAAATAAACAAATAAATAATCAAGAAAATATTCACAAATATTAACAAGTATGTACACCGATAAGATATTGACTCGGGTCGTTCCTAAAGCTCGCCACATCCCCGGCAACGGCGCCAAAAACTTGACGTGTGCGTGTATATACATGTTTTTACAATGAATTTTACACACGATTCGGTTTTAAATTTATAAAAAAGATTTACACTTCAACATTAAAAGACACACGAAAGGGCAAGTGTACCCCGTCATATATGTAGTATAGTATCGGTAAGAACCAAGTATCAATCCAAGGATGTGGGCGGATGCTAAAATACTAAACCTTTGTTATTAAATTACCGGTAGAAAGATAAGTGGATAATTTGTTAAAAACTAAAACAAGATTAAACATAAACTTGTAAAACATAATAGACTCCAAATAAGAAAATAGAATAATAGCCTTGCTTTATGAACAACCGGAGCATGTTAACTAAGTCGGTTTTGCCACTTAAAACACTTGGTCAATTTTCCATTTTTCAAAGACAATTAGTATCCATTTCGGGAATCCTAACATGTCAACTCTTTGGAAAGTTAAAACGATAAACACACTTTAACCACCTAAAATTATTCTTTAACGCCCAATTGACAAATGTCTATGAAAATCCCCTAAAGATAAGTTAGTCATCTGTTAGGAGTTTTCTAACCTCGCTTAATCAAGGAAAGTGACACCGATAAATACAATGTAACCACCGAGACAAGCATCAACTAGATTAAATCACAACCGAGTTCATTTTACAAATCTTGAACATAAATTCACCAAGCAAGCAATTTTGGCCTAAACTACTAACTAAGTTAACAACTTATGTCAAGAATTCATAACAACACCATTTAACCCGTTAAGGTCCTTCCGTGAGGGAAAGCCTTCTTGATTAATATTAATTACCCCTTATTAAACCACTAACCATTTCTAGTATCATGGTGCAAACATTCTAAACAAGTTAAACTAGTTAAACAAGTTCTAAGTCTACTAACATATGATTAATTAAGCTTCTTTTTGCAAATATCTCAACTAACCACATACTAATCATCCAAGATAATTAACTATAATCAAGAATTCAACATCAATAAACAAGGTTGCAAACTAATCATCAAGGATTAACATAGAAAATGCTTCAAGTGTCATTACAAACATGATTAACATAATAATGGTTGTTATCAAGCAAGGAATACTAGTGTTTTTGCCCTTAGGCTACAATAATATATAAATCATCAACCAAAATGCTTGAATTATAACAAAACAATGGAAAGATTCAAAAATCAAACCATAAACAAGCACAAGATTGAAGGTCCGGATTGTAACGGAGCTTCTAAGGACGATGATGGCTTGAATCCGGGCAAGATACGTATCAACCGGAGCCCAAAATTCGCCTGAAGACCTCCCAAAAGTCCAGAGTTACGAACCGATTGCTGCCTTCTGTTTTTTTATACAATTTTCAGATCGCACGACCGTGCCAATAAAGTGCACGGTCGTTCACTTTAATATACTGTTCACCATACCGCATGACATCAGCAAATCTTGACCGGTCTTCGTATTGGCACGGGCGTGCCACGAGTTGCACGAGCGTGCATTGCCGACATAAGGTTGGCACGAGCATCTGAACTTGCGTGCACATCCGGGATGGGGCTAGTCATCGCATCCGCATGGGAGTGCCTCCAATCGCACGACTGTGTGTTTCTGGGATTTCGTTGCACTCCTGATCACACTGGCTGTACAATGCCGATATAAGCCTTGTTATCGGAATCGCACGGGCGTTCCACCAACCGCACGGTCGTTCCAATCGCCCAGATCAGTTTACTTAACAGAATCTTCGCAGCTTGGTCGTTTCGCCCGGAAAATCCTCGTTTTCACCATCTTCTTGTTTGGAACGCTGTTTTAGGCCTGTAAAAAAATAAACCCGATTAAGTATCCGATTCTGGGTTTTACGGCCAAAAACGCGTAAAAAGGGGGTAAAATAGGGGAATAAAATGTATGTATTTTAGTGAATATCAGTTATGCAAGTTACAAGTTGTAACAAATGGAAATTGTGGAGCTGGGCAACTGCAGCTCCAAGAAAAAAATAACATTCTGTCGAAATGCAGCCTTCGCGTGTAACACCCCAAAAAATGCATGATAAATTATTCATTGATTAACTTAACCAGTAAAGTTTAGTAAAAATAAGGGAAGATTTGAAAAGAATGAAAAATATGCAAAAGGACAATAAAGGAATTAAAGAGGGGCTGAATTGTGATAAATAATAGTTGAAATCATGGAAAATGCCTAAACTAAATACCTTTCAATCTAGGAGGGGGTTAATATGAAAAATTGTAATTAAAGGGATTAATAGGGTTTAAACCAAAAACACCCACACTAGTGCGTGTTTTGGATCGACCAGAGCAGAGGAAACAAGGGTTAACCCTTGTTCTTGCAAGATTCATCAAATCAACAAGGAAATTCGAAGCTAATCGACTGCATGTCCTCAAATTTTCGAGTAGCTTAACATTCCTAATAGAATGGTAAGTTCAATTTTGTGTTTTGATGAATTATAGGAGTTGGGCATCACCCGATTCATGAGTTTATGAAATACTTTGTGTAATTGGAGGTTAAGATTGTGAAATAGGGCAGAATTTATGTCTGATTTTAGATTATTAGAAAGATTTTAGTAAAAAACCCACTTTATGAAATTGTGTCATGAATAGGATGATCAAAGTAGATATAATCATGTGAAATCTTGAGAAAAATGATGATGTTGTAATGCTTGAATCTTAGAAAATTTATGTAGAATAAAAGAATGATATAAACTTGGGTTGATTGTTGATGGGATATAAGATGAGCTAGTAGGATTCATGCTTGGTATACTTGTACATAATGCTTGTAATTACAATGCCCACCAAGTGCTTGATGAAATGCTTAAAAGAATAAATATGTGTAATTTGGAAGGTGATGGAATGAAATTTAGTTATACTAAATAAATGAATGAATATGTTGATATAGGCGTGAAGGAAGAAGGTTCAAACACTAGGAAATCAGAAGGCTCACAAGACCGAGGTATGTTAGTTTACACATACATAACTAGTTTATTGTTTTACGCTTACTAATTTTAAATGGTAACTTGTCGTGTATGCCAAAATCATAACAATGGTAGTTCATGAAAGTCGAGTAGTAAATATTGTGATTTGTTATGTACGGATTTTGAAAAGGAGAAATTTATAAAGAAGAATGCATCATTACCGGTTCATTCTAGTCGAACCGGTTAATGGAAAGTTAAGAATGAAAGGAATGAAGTTTTACTCAATCCGTCATGTACGGTTTGAGGTGTATGTGCAAGAATGTAAGGAAAATGCATGTGTTCGTCTTACACGAACCAAGTGGAAGTTATGTCATGAATGTTGATATCCGTCATTAACGGATATGTAATGAATGGAATGTTTTGCCTCTACTTAGAGGCAAGTATATATTGAACCGTTTAGCGGGTAAAAGTGCAAATTAAATGATGTGAAGTCATGTTAAGGACGAAATGGTTTATTAGATAAGTATGTTAATAACGACGGATTGACTTATTTGATTTTTGTTAAATGTAGATAAATCTTCAACATAAGCGATTGGACGATTTGGAACGAGAACACATGAACTATGCCCACCTCACGCTTCCAACAATGCTAACTTAATGTGGTCTTAATTTTTGGTTTTAAGTACTTTCAACTTGTGTAGTCTTTTGATGTCCTTGTAATATGGGTAATAACCTTGTAGTAAGAGTGTTGTTTTCGAACAATGTAGATGATGTCCATTTTGGATTTTAAAAAGGGTCTTTTATGTTGTAGTATTTTACCGTCTAAAACAGGAATTAGTGGTTTAAATGCGAATGGGTCATGCCGAAATTTCTAAAATTTTCCTACATATTTTAGTCTTTTAAAGAGTAAAGTTAGGGGCGTTATAAGTTGGTATCAGAGCTGAGGTTTGAGGGATTCGACCACAAGTTGTAGTTCTTGAACTCAAACTGACGGCTCGCTCGAAAGTGTGCTCGCTCCAAGATCGCAATGAGGTAAAGGTTTAAGTTAGAATAAATTCAAGTATGCATAATATGTGTACGATGTAAATATTTAAGTTAAATATGTGGGGGAGTAATATTGGGAGTTAAATGAGAAGTCCCTAGGCCCGTGTGGCTGAAAAACGGACTCAGGAAATGGTCAAATCAGCCAAAAACAAGTCAGCAGCGAATTAGCAACAGACGGGCCGTCGCCGACGCCGGATTGCGCGTCGCCGACGCCACCCCTTGGGCCGACGCCCTAAGTTCCTGGCTATGGGGAACTGTGGCTGACGCCACTTTCTAAGACCCGTCGCCGACGGGCTTCCCAGCCGTCGCCGACGCCAAGCGAAAAACGAGTCCGCTGAATTGTTTTGTTTTTCGCATTTGAGGTTCCCGTATTATCCAAAGGACTATTCGATGGTTGCATAGGATCCCTATAAGTATAATAAGATACTTATGATCACAATTAGTGATCACAATGGAAAAGAATTCGTAAGAATTGAAAATAATGAAACGAATGACACGAAATGAATGATGAAAGAATTGAAAATAATGAAACGAATGACACGAAATGAATGATGAAAGAATTGAAATGTATGATTACAAATGTAGTAATCAAAGACTAAAGTACGGGTTATATTGAAAGCTTGTGATTAATAATGAATGTAAACGTCATTTTGTAGATGGCGGATACAAGGAATGTTAATGATGGTGATGATACAGTTCGTCAAGAAGAATTTAATAGTAAAGTCATAGAACTGGCAGAAGGGGTTATACAAGCTAACCTTCCACAAATAGCTCAGGAAGTACAAAGTCAGATGTTGGGGGTTGTAGATGCAATGATGACTAGCAAAATTGAAGAATTGAAAGAATCGATTGAGGCATCTAAAAGTAAAAGCAAGGAACGACGGTGCACATATAAGGATTTCATGGCATGCAACCCTGCAACGTACGATGGCAAAATTGATCCGATAGCATGCCAGAGATGGATTTCAAACATAGAGGTGGTGTTTATACGAAGTCGGTGTAATAAGGAAGATCAAGTGATGTTCGCCACTGGTCAACTCGCATTTCAAGTGAAGGATTGGTGGGATGCATATAGTAAGGAAATTGGTGAGGACAAGCTTCAAGTGATGACTTGGCAGGAATTCAAAGAACCTTTCATGAGGTATCACTGTCCTCAGTCAGCTATTGATAAGATTCAGGAGGATTTCTTACGTCTCCAACAGAAAAAACGAGACGATTAACGAAATAACAAACACCTTCTTGGATAAGATGAAGTTCTGCGGAGATTTTGTGAAGACGGAAAGAATGAAGATCAATCGCTATTATGGTAAACTAAAGGCAGAATGTAGGGAGTTTATCACTCCCTCAAAATGTGAAACCCTTGATGAGCTTATTAATTGGGTTCGGGATAGAGAACTAGAGATTAAAAGGCAAGAGGAACGTGGCGAAAAGAGATCAACGGAAAAAGGGGCCAATTCTAGTCCGTCTAAGAAGGCGAAGTTTCAAGACCATGGAAAGAAGGATAAGTCGAAGGGTGGTATTACTCCTTGCAAGACATGTGGGAAACTTCATACTGGGGAATGCCTTTTAGGCAAGAAGGGGTGCTACAAATGTTGTGATGAAGGGCATACGTTTTACAAATGCCCTAACAACCCGAAGACTTGTTTCAACTATTTTCAAAAGGGGCATGTTAAGTCGGAGTGTCCTAAACTTCAGCAAGGGTCGAAGAAGGAAGGAAAGAATGACGAAGGCTCTAGGGCGAAAGGGAGGATGTTTCAAATCACATCCGAAGAAGCCAAGGCCCATCCGAATGTGGTTTCAGGTATCTTTTTATTAAATTCCATACCAGTTTATGTTTTGTTCGATACTGGAGCCACTATGTCATTTATTTCAAATGAAATCGTACAACATCCCTCATTTAAGATCGAACGAATGCCGATACCTTTAGAGGTAGAAATAGCCGATAGTAAGAACTTTGTGTTACATGAGGTTTGTAGAAATTGTAAGTTCACCATAGAAAATGAAGAATTCGATATCGACCTCATACCTATGATTTTGGGGAAGTTTAAAATGATAGTGGGTATGGATTGGATGGCGCGACACCACGTGGAGATTAATTGTGAAAATAAAATAATACTTGTCCAATCTCCAAGTGGAAGGCAACTGAGTATTCAAGGAGAGAGAAATGTAGAAACGAATTTGTGTACCCTCGTTCAAGCCGTTAAATACGTACTTAACGGGAATAGAGCATACCTAGCTTATGTAGTAGACGCTCGACAAAGTCTCCCGAAGCTTGAAGATGTTGAGATCGTGAACGAATTTCCGGATGTATTTCCGGAGGAATTGCCGGGACTCCCTCCCGAACGAGAGATAGAGTTTTGCATCGAATTGAATCTGGGTACAAAACCGGTAGCGAAAGCTCCTTATAGATTGGCTCCCACTGAGATGTGGGAGTTAATGACACAGTTACAAGATCTACTTGATAAGGGCTTTATACGCCCGAGTGTGTCACCTTGGGGAGCACCTGTCTTATTTGTAAAAAAGAAGGATGGGTTGATGCGCATGTGTGTCGACTATAGGGAACTTAACAAAATAACCATAAAGAACCGCTACCCCTTACCCAGAATTGATGATTTTTTTTATCAGTTACAAGGGGCGAATTGGTTCTCAAAGATAGACTTGCGTTCGGGATATCATCAAGTCAGGGTACGAGAAGAAGACATTACAAAGACTGCATTTAGAACCCGATATGGACATTACGAGTTCCTAGTTATCTCCTTTGGGTTGACAAACGCGCCAGCAGCATTTATGGATCTTATGAACCGGGTATGTCGACCCATGCTAGATAAATCTATGATCGTGTTCATAGATGATATTCTAGTCTATTCGCGAAGCAAGGCTGAACATGCGAGACACTTGCGTGAAGTACTTGAAATTCTCCGTAAGGAAAAACTTTATGCAAAATTCTCAAAGTGTGCCTTTTGGCTCAGAGAGGTGCAGTTTTTGGGCCACGTGATAAATTCGGAAGGTGTTTTAGTAGATCCGTAAAAAATTGAGGCCGTAATGAAGTGGGTTTCCCCGAAAAATCCAACTGAAATAAGAAGTTTTCTAGGCCTCGCGGGGTACTATAGAAGGTTCATACAGGATTTCTCGAAGTTAGCGTTACCCTTAACAAAACTGACAAGGAAGAAAGAGAAGTTTGTGTGGGGTAAAGAACAGGAGGAAGCCTTTCGAATATTAAAGGAGAAACTGTCGAGTCCCCCGGTCTTAACATTACCGGATGGGACAGAAGACCTGGTTGTTTATTCAGATGCCTCACAACAGGGTTTAGGGTGTGTTTTGATGCAAAGAGGAAGGGTTATCGCATATGCTTCACGACAATTAAAACCACATGAAGTAAACTACCCAACACACGATTTAGAATTGGCAGCGGTAGTGTTCGCCTTAAAGATCTGGAGGTACTATCTATATGGTACGAGATGTACAATCTACTCGGATCACAAAAGCCTCAAATACTTCTTCGAACAGAAAGATGTAAATATGAGGCAGCGGAGATGGTTAGAGCTTATCAAAGATTATGATTAAGATATTCATTATCACCTAGGAAAGGCGAACGTGGTGGCAGATGTGTTAAGTCGAAAGGAGTATCCACCTCCGATTGAAGTAAAATCCATGAAGATGATAGTTACACCACGCTTACTTGAAATGATACGAGACTCCCAAATTAAGTCGCTTGGAGCGGAAGACCAAAGAAAGAAAGAATGAAAGGTATAGCCGAAAAATTAGAAGAAAATTTGATCGGACTCAAAACAAGATTCGGTCGAATTTGGATACCGCGCTTTTGCGAAGTCAAGACCGCGCTACTCGAGGAAGCTCATAAGTCACGGTATTCATTCCATCCTGGGGCAACAAAAATGTACCGGGACTTGAAGACCAATTATTGGTGGACGGGTATGAAACGCGATATTGTTAAGTATGTCGCGAAATGCTAAACATGCTCACAAGTGAAAGCAGAACATCAAAAACCGTATGGGGAATTACAAGCTTTGGAAATTCCGGTATGGAAATGGGAGGAAATAACAATGGATTTGGTGACCAAGCTTCCTAGAACGAAAAAGGGGCATGATACTATATGGGTAATCGTAGACCGACTTACAAAGAGTGCCCATTTTCTACCTATTCGAGAGGCTTACTCTTCTGAGAGAATGGCAGAAATTTATGTGAATGAGATCATATCTCGACACGGGGTGCCCGTGTCAATCGTCTCAGATCGGGATACTAGATTTACCTCTCGTTACTGGTAGAAATTTCATGAGAGTGTGGGCACGAAGTTACAAATAAGCACCGCCTATCACCCTCAGACTGACGGTCAGTCAGAAAGAACCATTCAAACACTTGTCGATATGTTGAGAGCGTGTGCCTTAGACTTTGGAGGAATTTGGGATGACCATTTACCACTAGTGGAATTCTCTTATAATAATAGTTACCACAGTGGCATTCAAATGGCTCCTTATGAATTACTATACGGGAGAAAATGTAGGACTCCCGTATGTTGGGGTGAAGTAGGGCAAAGGGAGCTTGCGCCAAGTGATTTAATAACAGTGACAAATGAAAAGATTGATTTGATTAGAGCTCGACGGAAAGCAGCTCAAGATCGGCAAAAAGCTTATGCGGACAAGTGAAGGCGTCCTATCGAATTTCAAGTCAGAGATTATGTTTTGCTAAAAGTATCCCCATGGAAGGGTATAATTCGTTTTCGTAAACAGGGTAAGTTGGATCCTCGTTATATTGGACCGTTTAAAATTTTGGCTTGAGTAGGAAAAGTTGCATATCGTTTAGAATTGCCTTCTACACTAGACGGGATTCACAATACCTTCCACGTATCGCAATTAAGAAAGTGTCTTGCGGATGAAATAGCGTTAGTACCTCTCGACGACATTGAGTTGGATGAGGGGTTAAATTATGTTGAAAGACCGATAGCCATTAAAGACGTTAAGGTAAAGAATCTTCGCAACAAAGCCGTTAGACAAGTGTTGGTTCAATGGCGACACCAAAAAGGATCGGAACTTACATGGGAAGCGGAAGATGAAATGCGGAGGCACTACCCTTTTCTCTTTGGTATTTAAATTTTAATTTGTTAAGTGCCCAGGTTTCGGGGACGAAACCTCTTCTAAGGGGGTAGAGTTGTAACACCCCAAAAATGCATGATAAATTATTCATTGATTAACTTAACCAATTAAGTTTAGTAAAAATAAGGGAAGATTTGAAAAGAATGAAAAATATGCAAAAGGACAATAAAGGAATTAAAGAGGGGCCGAATTGTGATAAATAATAGTTGAAATCATGGAAAATGCCTAAACTATATACCTTTCAATCTAGGAGGGGGTTAATATGAAAAATTGTAATTAAAGGGATTAATAGGGTTTAAACCAAAAACACACACACTGGTGCGTGTTTTGGATCGACCAGAGGAGGGGAAACAAGGGTTAACCCTTGTTCTTGCAAGATTCATCAAATCAACAAGGAAATTCGAAGCTAATCGACTGCATGTCCTCAAATTTTCGAGTAGCTTAACATTCCTAATAGAGTGGTAAGTTCAATTTTGTGTTCTGATGAATTATAGGAGTTGGGCTTCACCCGATTCATGAGTTTATGAAACACTTTGTGTAATTGGAGGTTAAGATTGTGAAATAGGGCAGAATTCATGTCTGATTTTAGATTATTAGAAAGATTTTAGTAAAAAACCCACTTTATAAAATTGTGTCATGAATAGGATGATCAAAGTAGATATAATCATGTGAAATCTTGAGAAAAATGATGATGTTGCAATGCTTGAATCTTAGAAAATTTATGTAGAATAAAGGAATGATATAAACTTAGGTTGATTGTTGATGGGATATAAGATGAGCTAGTAGGATTCATGCTTGGTATACTTGTACATAATGCTTGTAATTACAATGCCCACCAAGTGCTTAATGAAATGCTTAAAAGAATAAATATGTGTAATTTGGAAGGAGATGGAATTAAATTTAGTTATACTAAATAAATGAATGAATATGTTGATATAGGCGTGAAGGTAGAAGGTTCAAACACTAGGAAATCGGAAGGCTCACAAGACCGAGGTATGTTAGTTTACACATACATAACTAGTTTATTGTTTTACGCTTACTAATTTTAAATGGTAACTTGTCATTTATGCCAAAAATCATAACAATGGTAGTTCATGAAAGTCGAGTAGTAAATAATGTGATTCGTTATGTACGGATTTTGAAAAGGAGAAATTTATAAAGAAGAACGCATCATTACCTGTTCATTCTAGTCGAACCGGTTAATGGAAAGTTAAGAATGAAAGGAATGAAGTTTTACTCAATCCGACATGTACGGTTTGAGGTGTATGTACAAGAATGTAAGGAAAATGCATGTGTTCGTCTTACACGAACCAAATGGAAGTTATGTCACGAATGTTGATATCCGTCATTAACGGATATGTAATGAATGGAATGTTTTGCCTCTACTTAGAGGCAAGTATGTATTGAACCGTTTAGCGGGTAGAAGTGCAAATTAAATGATGTGAAGTCAAGTTAAGGAAGAAATGGTTTATTAGATAAGTATGTTAATAACGACGGATTGACTTATTTGATTTTTGTTAAATGTATGTAAATCTTCAACATAAGCGATTGGACGATTTGGAACGAGCACACATGAACTATGCCCACCTCACGCTTCTGACCATGCTAACTTAATGTGGTCTTAATTTTTGGTTTTAAGTACTTTCAACTTGTGTAGTCTTTTGATGTCCTTGTAGTATGGGCAATGACCTTGTAGTAATAGTTTTGTTTTCGAACAATGTAGATAATGTCTGTTTTGGGTTTTAAAAAGGGTCTTTTATGTTGTAGTATTTTACCGTCTAAAACAGGAATTAGTGGTTTAAATACGAATGGGTCATGCCGAAAATTTCTAAAAGTTTCCTACATATTGTAGTCTTTTAAAGAGTAAAGTTAGGGGCGTTATATCGCGTCACGCAACGGAAGGGAGGAAGGACCGTCACGCCACGCGACAATCGTCGCGGCACGCGACAAGAACAACCGAACTCGTCGCGGCACGCGACGAGTACAAAATCCGGAAAATTGTTTGTTTTTGGATATTTTGCTTAAATAACTTGGTATATTATGTTATAAACTATCATATCTAATGATTGTGGTGGTCTTGAATATAGGTGAACGATAGTAAGCTTACGGATGAAGATCAAGCGACATTCAAGAACCAAACACACGTTAAATGAAGCTTCCGCATTAAGTTTCGTCGTCACTTTTTAAATGATGAATATATGTATATTATGTTGTAACATTTTAAATCTTAAAATGTTTTAAGAAACCTATATTTTGAAATGTATGTGTAATCGTAAATACACATTTATAGTCGAAATTATATGAATCTTGATAAATAAAAGTAAGGGTCTTACACCTTTCAATGTCTTAGTGTGTTTCTGATTCAACTTAGGTTCCATTGCAGTCGTGCCAACACCTCTCTTTTTGTATATGTTGATGATATTATCCTAATGGATGAAGATGAGTCTCTCATTCAACAGTTTATTACTTGTATTCATATAAAATATGCCATCAAAGACTTCGGTTTTCTAAACTATGTTTTGGGACTTCAGGTCATTTACACGAGCAACTAACTTTTTTTAGCCGAGCCAAATACGCTTATGATATTCTTTCTCGTGCCGATTTACTTGGCACTAAACTCGTTGAAATGCCTACAACTGAGACCTTCAACTCTAAGGGTTCTTCGTTTCATGGCCCAACTTTATATTAGTCCTTAGATAGAGCTCTTCAATATGTTACGATCATGAGACTGGATTTATCATATGCAGTCAATCAGGCGAGCCAACTATTTCAATCTCCCACTACATCTCATTATCAATTAGTCAAATGTATTCTTCGTTATGTCAAAGGCACAATTTCATTTGGTGTTATATTTGATGAACCCACTATTACTCTTTTAATATGTTATTCAGATGTGGATTGTGCTAGATGTAGATTGGTGGGTCCACTTATGGATATTCAATATACTTGGGGAAAACGATAACTATGACCCAGTTTTGTAGACTAAGATACATATTTAAGTAATCAAAATCAAGAGACAATTACGTAGAACATTTACTTATACATGCATAATAAAAATTATGAAATCTTTTGTAGAATCAAGTGAGCACCAAACTGAGGTGGAAGAGTGAACACCCTCAACGGGGAGTGTTTGTACGATGGAGAAAACTCAAAGGAGAAGCGTTGTAGAATCATCGCCATGGTTGTTTTTGCTTCTGTCATCGCAAGGTTTTGACCAATGCAAACACGAGGACCATTAGAAAATGGGAAGAACGGACTCGAACCTTTTCCCTTCGTTGCATTCCCGATTCCTTGTGCAAATCTTTCAGGTTTAAACTCGTTTACATCGTCTCCCCATATTTCACAGTCATGATGAACATGCATCATCGCTAATGATAATTCTATCCCTGATGGTATCACCATGTTTCCTAGCTTTGTGGTCTTGTGAGTGGCCCGTGCTATCATGACCGCCGGTGGGTATAACCTAAGAACCTCGTTTAGTATCATCGTTAAAATTTTGAGGTTTTTTAGACCGTCAAATTCAAGTTTCGCGCCACCGAAAACCTGAATAATCTCTTCTCGTGCACGGATTTGCCATTCTTGATGCAAACTTAAACAAACCATCGTCCAAACTATCAAATTCGAGGTTGTTTCAGATCCTCCAATGTAGAATAATTTACATTCTTCAATCACGTCTTCCATACTCAATCCCACTCCGTGCTCTTCAATCTCTTTCTTGTTTGATTCTAGCAAAAGTCCAAGTAAGTCATCATAGTTACCTTCTCCCATTTCGATTGCTTTCTTCCTCTTGTTGATTATACCCATCAGTACTAATCGAAGCTCTTTATCATTTTCTTTGAACTTCTTGTTCGCTCGGGTTGGTATAAACCTAAATTTAATATCAAATTAGCATATAATCGATTAAGATTAGTAGATCATTTATTGTTGTTACCTGCTTCCAGGAATAAACAGTATATAAAGCATTTGAAATAAAAGATCGATTTGTTCCTTTTGGATTCGAAATATCTTCGACCCTTCTTTGTAAGAGCTACCGAAAGCTGTCCGTGAAATCATATCTCCGCCCAAACTATCAATATATGGCCATACGTCGATTTCAGTGGAACCGGATCCTGCGATTAGGAGCTCCCATTTGTGAATCATATCACTACAACTTGAGATGACAGCCGAGAACATGATCTATACACATATGAATCCATGTTTCTTTTTAGATTCAGATCATTAAACTAAATTTAATAACGGAATTGAACAATCAGACCTTGAGACTTTGAAGACTAAAAGCTGGATTGATGATTTTACGATGTTTGATCCATTTGTCACCTTCCGCGCAAAGAAGTCCACGAATGATCTTATCTCGAAACGGCTCGGGATGTGGCTTCTGAAACTCATCTGGTCTTGATAATATCTCCTTTATCAACTCTGGATCCCTGATATACATCGTTGGTTTTGGCCCCATCCATATGAACGATTTTTGACCTGCTCATTTATATACTATTATTTTTCAACATGTTTGTGCATGGTTGATTGTACTTTATGCTTTAGATGTGTTTTTTTGTTTTCTTTTTGTTGTATTCCTAGTTTTATTGGTTGTACATATTATGTTATGTTATATTATATCATATTCTAATTCTATTCTAATATAGTATAATTTCCAACATTTTGTTGCATTAAAGCATTTTTCAACATGTTTGTGCATGGTTGATTGTACTTTATGCTTTAGATGTGTTTTTTGTTTTCTTTTTGTTGTATTCCTAGTTTTATTGGTTGTACATATTATGTTATGTTATGTTATATTATATCATATTCTAATTCTATTCTAATATAGTATAATTTCCAACATTTTGTTGCATTAAAGCATTTTTCAACATGTTTGCGCATGGTTGATTGTACTTTATGCTTTAGATGTGTTTTTTGTTTTCTTTTTGTTGTATTCCTAGTTTTATTGGTTGTACATATTATGTTATGTTATATTATATTATATCATATTCTAATTCTATTCTAATATAGTATAATTTCCAACATTTTGTTGCATTAAAGTTTGTACATCAAACTTTATAGATGTACTATGCATCTTAGGGTTGTACCCAATGTGGGTTTATAACTTTGAGCCATAAGAGAGTACAAGGGATTATTGCGTACGGTACCTCATGATAATGCGTGAGTCTATAGTAAGCATAAGATCATGTGTAGCGGGACTTGAACTTCAAGCCCTTCTCTTGGGCATTATTCGACATGTGGCTCCTATATAATAGATATAATTTGTAACACGTGTATGCATTGAGCTATTGTACATCATGCTTAATTGTTTTTTTTATGCTTAATGGTATTGTACAAACACTCCACGCTTTATATTACCATTACCCATTACCCGACACTATAATTTGTAATATTTTTAGGCATAAAGGTGTAGTACTTTATGCTTTGGGAGTTTTTTTAAAAATTTTTATTTTTTTACTTTTAACCCAAAACTATTTGATTCTTTACTTTTAACCCAAAACTATTTGCTTTTTTTTACTTTTAACCCCAAAACTTTCATCTTTACTTTTAAACTAAAACTGTTTGATTTTTTTTTTTTTTACTTTTAACCCCCAATTTTTTTTCTTTTACAATTTAACCTCACAACTTTTTTACTTTCAACTTTGGTGTTCTATACTTTTTATTTTTCGCAAAATTTTCATTTTACGTTCCGTTCTAAATTTTGTGAATTAACATGGCGCAACGTGCGTGTGTGGTTAAACGTTTTTACGTTGTCTATTTTTTTCCGATTGACAGGTTCATCGTAACGTGCGGATCCTAGATCGACTTACTTATTCTTTTATATATATTACGTTTCGGTTTATTTTCTTCGCATTAACACGCCGCAACTTCAGTGTTGGTGGTCGTTGGCAGTAGTGTGGCATTGGTGTTCGCACCAGCCGCAACGCGAGGGTCCTTAATCCTAGTTTAGTTCATATTTTGGCTTTCAAAAAAATTATTCCATTATTCCTTAGTCAAATTTAAAGAAGAATTTTTAAACAAGGTGCCAATACAAACTAATATTATTTACATAACCGTGGATATTATATCATACAGGTAAAGGATCCTGTACAAAGTCCAACTTTTGTAAGAAGTGTGAGAAATAATGTGAGAATGACAAGTGTCCCTAATCTTAATTAATTCAAAAGTGTATATTAGTAATTGTCCATTCTTATCAATTAATTGATTTCCTAGATAATTGCTAAAAAAAATAACCGCTGATGAGTTTTTTTAGGATGGTGATCGTAAATTCTCATCATAAAATCGCCATTAATTCTCAGATCATCTTCTCCGACCACCGTCTGCATCTCCGACCACCATCACCAATTTCTTTCGTCTCCACAAATCATTCACCGTCATCGTCTTTCATCTTCGTCATTCTCATTTCTGATCGTGACTTGAATCATAGTCATGGTGGTTTAAAATCTGGGAATGTTTTGTATTTGATTGCCCAGATGTTAAAACACCAAGACTTGAATCATAGTCATGGTGTTTTAAAATATGGGAATGTTTTTGTATTTATAAAACACCACGCCATGAATAATGTCTCCTGATAAAACACCATGACTTGAATCATAGATGTTTAAAACACCACACTATGAACAAGGTCTCCAGATAAAACACCATGACTTGAATCCTAGTCATGGTGTTTTAAAATCTGGGAATGTTTTGTATTTGATTGCCCAGATGTTAAAACACCATGACTTGAATCATAGTCATGGTGTTTTAAAATATGGGAATGTTTTTTGTATTGATAAAACACCACGCTATGAATAATGTCTCCTGATAAAACACCATGACTTGAATCATAGATGTTTAAAACACCACACTATGAACAAGGTCTCCAGATAAAACACCATGACTTGAATCCTAGTCATGGTGTTTTAAAATCTGGGAATGTTTTGTATTGATAAAACACTACGCCATGAACAATGTCTCCAGATAAAACACTACGCCATCAACAATGTCTCCAGATAAAACACCATGACTTGAATCTGCGATTACGTTTTAAAAATCTGGGAATGTTTTAAAGTATGAAGAAATTCGCTGATTTTTTTTTGGAGATTGATGGCGGTTACCATATAATTCGCTGATCTTTAGGAGTTTGATGGGTGGTTTTGAAACGGTTACCATATTTGAAATGTTGGAAAAGTCACTATTGCCCTTCAATTTTTACATAAGGTCCTTCTAATTAAAACACAATTTACATTTTATACCCTATTGATCTCAACCATTAGATCAAATATCCAATGGTTTAAAACACTTCTTACCCTTCTTACATTTTAGACACTTTTTACCATATCCCTACCCTATATTATATATTATATTATATATTATTGTTATATATTGTTGATAAAGGACGATAAATAGTAACTTTATTTTTATATAACATATAACTTTTTATTATTATTTTATTTAATATATTATAATAGTTATTATTAAATTTAATTTTAATAACATATTTTTTATTTTTTTCCTTTTTTAAAACTATATATTTCCTTTATTATTTTTTTACAATTCTTTTTTCTTTTTTTTAAACATATAATAATTTATCGATTAATTTGTTACTTCTTTAATAATTTACGTTTATAATTTTTTTCTAAACACTTAAGTACGAGGTTATGCTTATTTTTTCTCTGATATTTTGTTATAAGTTTTGTTAAAAACGAAGTTGTACTCAAAATAAAGTATTTATTTGGTATTATAACGGTACGGTGATAAACTAAATCGGTTTAATGGTTTGACTTTCTAAACATGTTTTATTTTCAAGTGACGTTTGTTTTATATTATTATTTGCTCGGTTTCGCAGCAACGTGCGACGTCAAAAAAATTAGGTAGATTTAAACTTTAAAGGGTATGATTCATGAAAAATGAAAATGATCCGAAATTGTGGAAGAGAGTTAGAAGAAAGGTAGTTATATAAGTGTCTCATGTATTACATTCAAATCAATAAACAGAACCAAATAATAAGTTACAATATATAGAAATAAAGAAGAAAATGAAGAATACCATATTTGGAGATGATATGATGATCAAAGGGGAGAGTATATGAAGTGATATCATGTGTGATTGGAATTGGCTTTGATTTACCTTCTTTCACCATTGTTGCAAGCTCTATCATGTCACCCGTAAGAAGCTTGTATGGATTACCTTTATACCCTTCATCTCTCAGCCACTTCTCTAGTTTCTTTGGCTTCAACCATACCCAGTTCAGTAATTTCCATCCCCAACTCACCATCACAGCTACAACAATGGCGATTGCAAATTTACCAGTTGTTTCCATTATTTTTACTAAAGCAAAAGAGAGTGGATGGTTAAGAAGAAGAAATCGTTTACTTTTATAGCATCCACATAGTCGCCTCTACCACTAGCTACCAAGCAATATATGTCAAAATTTGTTGATTATATATTCATTGATAATGTGTGTGCATGGACGGCCCTGGGTGGGCGGGAGGACCACCGGTCACGACCCGATATTTTGAAGGACACGTCATTCTAAAAAATCTGATATGAATATGTAAAAAAAATAAATTAATAGGGTATACCCATACAAACACCAACCTAGGCCCACTTACAAAACTATTTTTATGGTTTATATTAGTTATTAGTCCATTGACATTAGGTTTAAATCTTTAGTGAGTCCAATACTCAATTTTGTTAAGGCCTATGGACACGTTTTTTCAAGCTCGAACAGGGTATACGAATTCTGAGGGCCGGCAGTGTGTGATATATAACACTACAAGAAAAAACCCTATAGGGACGACACCTATAGGGACAACACAAGTCCTCTCTATAGATTACCCTATAGAGACGACATGTCGTTTCTATAGGGTTTTCGTGCCTTTTATGATAGGTTACCTTATAGGGACGATGTATCCTCTCTATAAGATGATTTTTTTTTTTTATTATCTAGTTTGTTGAATTAGAAAATTTAAAAAAAAACGTTTTAACTTATAGACACACATGTTGTCTCTATAATTTTAAATATTTTTCTTTTGATTTTATTTTATTAATGATCAATATGTATGAAAATTAAAAAAAAACACTAAAAAATAAAGTTTAACTTATAGAGACGACATGTAGTCTATAAAAAGTTTGACTAGTCAAAAATAATTTTAATTTAGGCGGCAAAATTTCCCGCCATTCCAAATTTGTTCTGGAAAAAAAAAGTTCAACATATATAGACGATATGTCGTCTCTATAGGGAAAATAATTTTGTTTTGTTTTTTAGTTTTTAGTTTTGACATAGGTTTGTTTTATATATTGTTTATGCAGGAAAAGATTCTAGCAGAAGCTCGAAGGATGGAAAGTGATGTTGGTGATTTATCACCAAGTGATCAAATTGAATGTATGAAAAACGCTCTAGGGGAAAGGCGTGGTCATATAAAGGGTGTTGGACATGTGGTGAGAAAGCCAACCCCGGAGGTGTCCTCGGGTAGACACCTCACCCCACGAGAATATTGGAAACAAAATGTTGGTAATGTAATTGAAGAAAATATTGCAAAACGAGTGGAAGAACAAGTACAAAGAAATGAACAAGAGTTTCATAGAGGAGTTGAAGAACAAGTTCAAAGACAAGTTAACCAACAATTGGAACAAATGCAAGAAGAGATGCGGCGACAATTTAACCAACAATTGGAACAAACTGCAAGTTCTTTTAAAAGAAAGGAGCAGTTATGAATAGAAAATTTCGACTTCTACCTGGTTATCGCGTTGATGGTAGTGGTAGGCGTGATCATAGAGGTGATGGTAGTGGTGATGGTAGTGGTAGTTGTGATGGTAGTGGTGATAATGAAGATGATGGTTAGCTACTTAGTTTAGTTTGTGTTGTGTTGGTATTTGATTTATATTACTTTGTTTTGTATTGCATCTTTAATTTATGATATTTGGGTGTGTAGTTTTGTTTAACATGTGTTAGCAGGTTTAGGTTTAAATTTGTTTAATTAAGGGTATCTTTTTGTTTATAAACCTGGAAAAACAAAACTTTTAATATTTAATTGTTTTTATTTTTTAACACTTATAGAGACCACATAGCTAAAAATAATATTTGACATTTTTCAAAGAAAATCTTATAGAGACGACATGTTGTCTCTATAAGTGAAAATTTTAAATTATTTTATTTAAAATTATATCATATAAAAACGAAAAGTCGTCTCTATAGATGAAAATGGTTAAATTGTTTTATTTAAAAGGAAATACTAAAGAGACGACAAGTCGTTCTATTGGGTCCCGAAAACCGGATCTTTCAATGATATCAAACAACCTATTGATTGTGCGGAATCCAATCAATAGGTGATTCAAGAAATAAGATGAAAAAGAACAAGAACACCGAAATAACTTTTAACTCACACACGTTTCGATTACTTGAACAAGCAAAAAACGTCTGGTATGAGTACACCACTACAAATCGCCTCCCTTCTCTGGTTCTCTAGAATTGTGTAACTAGGAGGTTCAAACCCTAAAACAAGTTGAAAACTTGTTTATATACTAACTGAAGCCCAATTCCCTACATGGGCTCCCCTTGGGCCTGCTTGGCCCACATGGCCTAAAGCTTGGCCCAAGTGACCTATAAAGGTCCAAAACCTAACATAAACTAACCCGGTAAAGCCCAGTTCGTAACTATAGCTCGTTGTATTAATTTGATGCGTCAGTCTCACACTTTAGGGCCTAACAATCTCCCCCTAGACTGATGCCATCAAATCGTCTTCATAACATGAATTGAGCAACGTCTTCAACGTAGTCTATGGTTGTCACTATGCTGCAGATGTTGTGGAAGTTCTTGACTTCTGAACTCTCAGCACTGGGTCTCTTTCTTCAGCTTTTGTGGTTAGCTTCATATCAGGATCTTGATCAGCTTTGCTTGAAACATCTTTGTCAAAAAGAATGTGAGAGGAGGATTCTCAACAGCTCTTTTCTTCTTCAGTCCTTTTTCTTTCAAGCAGGTTTATGGTACTTCTTCAAATGCACTTTCATTGTCAGACGTCGTTTCGTATCCGGTTCTTCTGACTCAGGTACATCTTGTTGTTGTGTTGCTTCAGGCTTCTTCAGCAACTAACAGCATCTTAGTCTTCATCAACCCCTGTTCTTGATTGAAATCAAGTTCTGCACATGCTCACAAACTCATAAGCAAACATCTCTTATGCAACAGGGAGAGTACCATATGAACACCAGGTACATCCAAGTACTTGTACTCAGATTTCACAATTTAAATTCTTTCAACTTTTGATGATTAGTCAAATCTTCAAGAACGGTTACATTTTTTTTAATTTTAAGAAAAATAAATAAACACTCTATTTTTGGATTTTTGGTTTTATAGAAAAGCAAGACACTATTTTTGTATTTTTGAATTTTTCAATTTTTTAAGAACTAAAAACAAATAAAAACTCAAAATATAAACAACTACCATAATATACAATTACAATTGCAATGGGATCAAAATTCGTTCTCAGGCAGACTAAGGAACACTTTTCAGTACGAGCCTAATCAAACTGGTCTATGCGATTGCCAATATGTTTGTCCACTTAAACTTTAACGCTCAACTTTCAATTTTTCAACTTCGTGATATGCTTTAGATAATATTATACTATTATACCCGTGTGTCCCATTCCAAGGCATACCCCCGCGATCAAGGTAAGCACAACGATTCATCGTAACAGGTGAGTATACTGATGTCATCCTTTAAGATATCCTGACTGTATCTAGGTCTGCATATAATCTGTTTTATCATGTTTTGATTTCTTAACAATGAACACCCAAATAAATACTAATCAAATCCTGGAAATATAAACAGCACACTCTATCATGCAAGTATCTTCCCTACCACATATTTCACAAGTCCAATCTAGATTTCTGAAATCTTAACTGGGAATAGGTTGAGAAGAGAACAGAATAGATCTTTTGCAGTGATGGTATAATATACAGATCAAATGAGTTTTTCTCAATTTGATATAGGTTTCATGGGTTTCTTTTGGGCACTTGAGGGCCTCTTTCGGGTGTATTAGATCTATAGCGCGACAACGTACAGCTAGGTCAGCATGTATCTGGATGCAGCAGAAGCTGTCGTTGCCTAGCACCTCCAGGTCAGCATATATCTGGATGCAGCAGAGGAGGTACACGACTTTTTTCAGAGAAGATTTCAGAATCAGATCAAAATTGTGTGTATCGGGACAACATACAGACATTCAAATAGAAATGAGCTAATTCCAAGTGACTTTCTTTCCTGGGGTCATGTACAATTTTAGTTCTGAACAGAAGAACAGCCAAGATATCCCCGGATAATTCAACAATATAAAGACCCAAAACCTCAGATGCTGGCTATCTATCAACGCAAGATTTAAGACCATAAAATCATACACCGTTGGTATGTTACCCACATGGTACATAGTTCGTTATGTTTATATCACTTAGCATCTTTTATCATGTTGAGCGTCAAGCCTATCGACATATCGCAGTAGATCCTAGTCTTTTCAGCTATGGCACCTTACATGTGTTAGTCAAACCCTTTAACACGAACATTTATTTCACTTCCCATATCATGCAATTTCTCTTTTTGGCTTTTTCATTTTTCAAATGTTTTTGTATTTTTCTCATTTTCTCCCCCTAAAACAATACATATTTACAGCAAACTCTTTTTGTATTTTCTGAGTTTTCTCCTCCTAAACTCTATATCTATCTATATGTTCCTCTCCCCCCTAAATTTGTGCATAAATCTTGTATTTTTGCGCAAATTTACCATTTACTAGAGAAAGGAAAATTTATATACAAAGTAATGAACAAAAAAAATATTTTGTGTAACCGTTCCGTCATTAGATTGAAGACTAATCAAATTCAAATCAAAGTACGGAATTTAAATTGTACCTTTTGCTGATCTTATCTTACTTCTCTTATCTCCTCCAAAGGAAACATATCATCTGTAAAAAAAATTTGAACTTTTTGCAACAGAGAAATGTTACCCGTTTTTATCTCTGGAACAACCGCTATCAATATTCCAGAGATTGTCAACAGCTCCTCCTTGGTTGTTCCTGAAAGGTGAGGAGATTAGTAAGACATGGGTACCCAGGCCATCGTGGTCCTGGGATTTCCTGAAGCATCAAAATAAGACACGTCTTTTAAACATAGGTCCCCTTTGGTTTCAAGGATTGGAGATATTGCTGCTTTGGATTTGGGTTTCCAAATCTGTTTCGGTTTAACAAACGTGTTTGTTGCATTCGATTGAGCAACATTAGCTGATTCAGTTTTAGAAAGACGTTTTTGTTCTTGAACAGCCTTGCGTTTGTTTTTAGCAGCGTTCCAATCCCCATCAGAAGGTTTAACCTTGGGATTCACATTCTTCATTGCCTTAGGTAATGATACCTTCATTGGCTTGGAATGATTGTTATCCTTTGATGTAACCCTCTGATTTTGCATATAGTAGGGTACGTAGGGACGCCTTGTGCAGTTTCTAGCAATATGACCCGCAATGCCACAGTTGTAGCAAGTTTGTCTTTTCATCGGAAAGACGTTTTGAGCAGCTTGATTCGCTCTAGCAGGTCCTGAAGGACAAACCGGTCCTTTTTTCGCTGGATGCACCTGCACATTTCTCTTAGACGAAGACGAATTGGGGTGCTTGTATTTGTTGTTTGCAGAAGTCTTGTTGCTTTGAGCACCATTCTTCGTCTTTTCTCCCTGATTGGAGCTTTCAATCACCTTGTCATGAGCCTTATGTGATCGTGATTGTCTTTGATGAGCATACTTCTTATATCCTCGACTTTGATCTGCTCGTTTTGGCTCCTTTTGTGTGTTGTGAACCGGCTCACAAACACCAGCACAATAGTGAATATTAGCATTTTGTTGCACCTTTTGACGATGAACACAATTTCTAGCAATGTGTCCAGGAATTCCACAGTTGAAACATGTTTGTCGTTTCAATGTATGGAGATTCTGAGAGCAAGCAGCATTAGCAGATCTGATTTGTCTAGATGATTGAACTTGCTTAACTTGCTTAGGTTGCTTTGGTTGTGTTCCGTGTGCCTTTTCTGAGTTCTTTTGTACCTGTTGATCATAACCAGCACAAGCATGAGATGTAGACGGATGATGAGATTTATCCTTCTCACTTTTATCATGATCATTTTGAAAAACCGGTGTTTCAATTTTATCTTTAATTTCAGAAACATTTGTCTGTGACTGTTCATTTATTTCAACTCCTTTTTCTTCTTTTACAAAATCAGGTTCAGTTTTAATTTCAGAAGATGAAGAAGATGAAGTTGCATCAACACGTGTTTCGTCAACACATGTATCATGTGAATCTACTTGAGGTCTGCTTTCAGTCACAGTTTCTAATGTGGTCCCACTAGATTCAACATTAGGGACGTCCACTGAGGCCGATTCAGAAGAAGAATCAGGACACTCTTGATTTTCTTGAGAAGTCGTTTCAGTGGTTTCACTGAATGCGTCCTGAGGGACCTCACCTGTAACACAATCATTAACTGAAGAGTTAGAAACATCACAATCACAATCATTAACTGAAGAAAATTCATCACCAGACTTATTGTTCAAAGTTTCACCACAAACATTATCAGTTTTGCCCAAAACATCAGGCACACAAGACGAAACATAAGCAGAGAAAGACGCAAACAAAGACCGACCAAAAGCAATATCAGATTCATTTTGTTCAAAATAATTTTCAGAAATATTAGTATGAACAACTGGTTCACTCCCAAGAACATCTTCACATTTTACTTCAGATACTTTATCTGCACATGAAGACGAAATGTTAGGATCAATAGAGCCTTTAGAAACAAAATTTATTTGAGCAGACTTCTTTTTCCCATTTGGTTTGTCATTTAATGATGACTTATTGTTTTTGGGACCATAAGTCATTCTACTCTCATTCATCATCTCCTCCTCAGTCATAGGTAAATAAGTATAATTGTCATTATAAGGAGGAGGAGCCTGATTAAAACCCAAACCACGCCCTTTATTTTCCTTGTATGCGAGCTGTTGATTACACAAGTTTTTGACCAATTTGCTGGAAGAATCAAATTTCTTAATATTAAGCTCATTTATTTGATATCTATCTCTGATATCTTCCAGTTCCTTAGTCACAGTGCACAGTTTCTCCTGAACATATAAGAGTTGAGATGATTTCACACTTACATCATCCTTGAGTTTGACGATGTCTTTTCGCTGAGCTTCAATTTTATCTTTATAAAGCTTTTCATTCTTTGATAAAGTAAAATTTTTATTTTTTATGTCTTGATAATCTTGTATTAGCTCAGCGTTGTGTAAATGATATGCCTTAACCCTTTCTCTACACTCAGGAGTGCAAAAGACAGAAAGTATATCTTCACGTTCTTTAGTAATTCCTTGAGCCAGGGGTTTGTTAAACATAAATGCTGAATTTTGTGTGGATGAGCAAACTGCAACAGATGTGTTGCCTTGAGTAGACTGTTTGTCAGCATTGTCATATGATTTGATGATTGAGATCAGCTCATCCGATTTCATTTTGTAACAATCGGTTGTCAATATTATCTGATTAACATTGGTAAACCAACTACAGTTTTCCTGATCTGGAATCCCTTTTATAGCATCCAGAAGCTTTCTGTTGCTCATGCGAGTAGACACCACCATCTCTGCATTCTCCATTTTAGAGAGAAGTTCAGCAAACCGGCCTGTAAGTGCTTCTATAGATTCACCAGAAAAATATCAGAATCCTTCGAGTTCTTGCTCAAGCACCTCTCTCTTAGAAGACATTTTTAAGAAGTGATCCCCAAAAAAATGTGATCTTTTAACTATTTCCTCAATACAAGCCCAAAGCAAGGACCCGTGTACTCGCTAACTCAAATCCTTTTCACGCGAATGAACCCGCTTTCTGAACCACACCTCAAAACCCTGTCAAACCGATATCACAAACAAACAAACCCTTTTTTTTTTTTAATTAGAAAAATCTAAACAATATTATAATAGTTATTACTTATTATTAATATTATTATTATTAAAACCTAATGAATACGTAATGATTAACAAATGATTATTAATATTAAAAAAAAAAAACGTCAACTTCAGTTTGTCACTACTTTCTTTCCCGACCCCAAGTGTCACTAAAACTTCTTTTTCTCCACGAGAAGATGATTTCAAGTTGCAGGTGTGACCCGGAGAAGATGAAGTTGCAGGTTGTGAGTGGTAATACGTGGAGGTTGTTCAATGGTGGAATGATGAACGTCTACGAATCGGAGAAGTTGACGGTGTCGGAGGTGAGTGATCGGAGAAGTTGAATGGAGATGGTGAACACTGCACGGTGATCGGAGTTGAACGGAGATCGGAGTTGAACGGAGATGATGAGCTCGAGACCGGAGATAATGATAATGATCAAACTCGAAACCGAAAACTCGAAAACACGACTCGAAATCTCGACGGAGATGATGGTAGATGACAGAAACGGATGATGAAATGGTGTATGTCGGAGATGTGGAGATGACAATGAACGACGGCCGGAGTTGCAGGTTTCCGGCGATTCAAAGATCTGTGACTCGAGACCTTTGATGATTGCGACTCGAAAACAAAACAAGATGACTCGAGATCTCGGTTGCGACTCGGAATGATGGTTGCGAGTCGAAACCAAACAGGATGAGCCGAAACTAATGATGGTTGCGAGTCGAGACTATGAAGACGATGAGTCGAGACCGCAGAGATGGGACTCGAGACCTGTGGAGAGCTTCTTTGCACGTGAAGATTGATGACTCGAGACAGTGGTTTCGACTGGAGATGATTGCTACTCGAGACCAGTGATGATATTGAGTCGAGACCTGTGGGAAATTCCTTTGCACGTGATGGGAACCTTTGTCAATGAGGGACTCGAAACCGTGAGAGGTGGAGGCTGGTAACTCGAAACCTTTGAAAACGTGTCCTCGTTCAATTGAAAAAGAAAGTTGTTTTCAAAAAGGATTTGATGAGCTGTATAATAAAATAGGATAAGGAAAGTTTCAATTTAAGCCAACAACCCTCCGAATACTTTGGAAACTTTTAAAAAACAATATGTTTTCAGAAAAATAAAAAGATTATGTTTAATCTTTTAACAACCTTTTCAAAAATCAAAGTACCAAAATATGTTGATTTTTATAAAACTTCGATGAATGCTACCAAGAACGCGATGAACATCGAACAAAAAATAACGAAAATCTTGAATCCTTGATATCACACCGAGCCAAGAAACAGGTTCTAATGGCTCTGATACCACTTGTAAGTCCCGAAAACCGGATCTTTCAATGATATCAAACAACCTATTGATTGTGCGGAATCCAATCAATAGGTGATTCAAGAAATAAGATGAAAAAGAACAAGAACACCGAAATAACTTTTAACTCACACACGTTTCGATTACTTGAACAAGCAAAAACGTCTGGTATGAGTACACCACTACAAATCGCCTCCCTTCTCTGGTTCTCTAGAATTGTGTAACTAGGAGGTTCAAACCCTAAAACAAGTTGAAAACTTGTTTATATACTAACTGAAGCCCAATTCCCTACATGGGCTCCCCTTGGGCCTGCTTGGCCCACATGGCCTAAAGCTTGGCCCAAGTGACCTATAAAGGTCCAAAACCTAACATAAACTAACCCGGTAAAGCCCAATTCGTAACTATAGCTCGTTGTATTAATTTGATGCGTCAGTCTCACACTTTAGGGCCTAACAATTTTATCTATAATAAAATCCTATAGAGACAACAAGTCTTTGCTATAAGTACGAAAGGTTGATTTTTTTATCAAAAAGATAATCCTATAGAGACGACATATTGTTTTTCTAAAAGTTCTATAAGTTTTTTCTTATTTTTTTGTAAAAAATGCGATAATCCTATAGAGACGACATATCGTTTCTAAAAGTTCTAAAAGTTTTTTTATTTTTTTTTATTTTTTGTAAAAAAGATTATAGCAACGACTTGTCGTTTCTATTAGGAAAAAATATTTTAATAAATGTTTTTTTTTTGTTTTAGGATATATTAGTTTTATTTTTCATTTAAATTTTAACACAAACTTGTAGAGACGACATGTCGTATCTACAAGCTTTTCAATAGGGACGATTTTTGTGGTCTATAGGGACAAGGATATAGAAACAAATTTAATAGACGCGACATGTTTCCTCTATAGGGTAAAACAGTCTATAGAGACAACATGTCGTCCCTATAGGCCTAAATTATGTCCTCTCTAAAACTTGTTTTTCTTGTAGTGTTATACGCGCATCCAGTAGCAGATGTAGAAAACCTTTATAGGGGCTAGGGGCAACATTTCATATAAAAAGGTGTAACGAAATCGAAAAAACGTCAATTTTTTTTCAAAATTTAGGGGGGACGGAGTCATAGCGGTGAACCCTTCGGGAACTATTATTCACCGATCGGTGAATGATAGCCAGCTCCAAATCGGTGAGCGGTGAGGGTGTTTGGCGGTGAGTAGTCACTGATTGTTTGAGTGGGATTGTTTAAGGGGTAGAGGAGAGAGGGGGGTGAATAGTGGGCCCCACCCTTTTTCAACTAATCATAATTTTTTTTTAAATTCTTTACCACTCTCCATGCGTTTGAATCATTGCTAGTGATTGAGTGCAAAATTGGGAGTGGAATGGGGACTTGACATGGCATGATATTATTGACTAGAGAATAACTCAAACACCCTAAGTGATTGAACGACTCCCTCCACCCTTAGGCCGGAGGGTGTAGAGGGCGCCACCCCTGCCACCTCACCTCCGATAGCGCCATAGGGGCGCCACCGCCCATACCTCACCGTTAAGGGGCGCCATTGAAGGGGCTTCACCACGGTAACGAGGAAGAAGGTGAGTTGCAGGTGGGGCCCACATCATTTCATCCAATAATTTTTTTTTTAATTTTGTTTAATAGGGGGCGTTATCCCACACCCTGCAAGTTAAGAGAAAGCGTGATAAAGCCCCCTGGCTGACGTGGATCTGACGTGGCGCTGACGTGGCGTGAGGGGGCTTTATCCCACACCCCATAGCCTTACATTACCACCGGAGCGATAAAGAGTAGTGGGCGATACCCCTAATAACATGCTAGGTCCGCCCTGAGGGCATCAGCTCTTTTCATCTCATAATACTAAAGTTTAACATTGTCTTTATAACATGACGTTGTATTACATGGTTTGTGTCATTGTGTGGCGGAAAAGTAAAGCACGAACTCCATATTATTAACCTAAAAATAATTATTAATTATACTTAAGGTTGCTATACATTTAGCTTTGGTAGTTTTTCAAAAAAAAATGGAATTTTCCTTTTTAAACCTAAAGTTTTTAACCTAAAAATAATTATTAATTATACTTAAGGTTGTTGTACATTTAGCTTTGGTAGTTTTTCAAAAAAAAAAAAATGGAATTTTCCTTTTTAAACCAAAAGTTTTAATCTTTGACAATTTAAGTTTAAAGTTTTAATGTTTGTTTCCTTTTTAACCCTAAAGTTTTAATCTTTGACAATTTAAGTTTATAGTTTTAATCTTTGATAATTTAATTTCTTTGATTAATTTTATTTTTCACTTCTAATTCAACTGATTCCATTTTATACAATTTAACTCATTTGATTAATTTGATTTTTCACTTCTAATTCAAAAGTTTCCATCTTTTGCGATTTAACCACTTTGATTTTTTTTACTTATGTGTTGTAATATTGGCTTTGTGGGTTTTTCAAAAAAAAAATGGTTATGCATATGGTTGTTGTAACATTGGTTTTGGGGTTTTTTAAAAAAAAATGATTTTTTACTTTTCACCCCCAAAAGTATTTCATAAATTACTTTTAATTAACCCAAAACTATTTGTTTTTTTACTTTTAACACAAAGCTTTTTATCTTTTGTAATCTAACCTCACAACTTTTTTTACTTTCAACTTTGTTCCTTTATAGTTTTCATTTTCCGCAAATTTTTCGCTTTATGTTTCGTTCTAAATTTTGTGACTTAACACATAGCAACGTACGTCTTTGGTTAAACGTTTTTACGTTTCGTTCTAAATTTTGCGAGTTAACACGACGCAACGTGCATGTGTGGGTGAACATTTCTACATCGTCTGTTTTTTTTCCCGTTTGACAAGTTCAACATAACATGCGCGCCCTAAATTGACTTAGTTATAACTAAAGAATCCCCGCCGCACTGCGGCGGGTCGTAATTCTAGTTTTTTTAGGGTAAATTACTTTTTGAGTCCCTGTGTTTTATAGGTTTTAACCACTTGAGTACAAAATCAAGAATGGGAGCGTTTTTTAGAGGTTTTGAAGGTTAGAGAGTGGTGTGATTGAACTTAAACACCCACCACCGTTTTATACTAAGTTTGAGATAAATTTTGGTAAAAAAAAAGGGCTAAATGCAGCCTGCAACGGTCATATTACCGTTTGTTCTCGCTGGGCCCATTAACCGGTTTTTTATTTCCTTCGGTTAATAACCGGTTTTTTTAATAACCGGTTTTAAAATCGATTTCTGAAGAAAAATTTCAAACCGCTTTATAACCGGTCAAACCAGTTAGTAACCGAACCGGTTACAAAAAAACCGGTTTTAAAAAAAACCGGTTTCGGTTTTTTTTTTCCGGTTTCGGTTGAATAATCAGTTTTTTTGTACACCTCTAATTAAGGATGATCTAGAATAATGACAGGTGTCCCTTTATTGGTTTTTTTATTATATAGTATAGATATAGATATTTAGACAAAATAATTGGGGAAACAATCCTATATAAGTTTAAAATTTTCAGACGAAAAATAGAAAATTTTACACTTTTAACCGAAACATTGGGGGGTGGGGGGGGGGGGGGTGGGTGTACCCCGCACTTCACACTAAGCTACGCCCCTGGTCATACCGAACAGAACTATATTTCAGCATGGGTCAACTATAGATAAAATTCTTCCAAGTTCCAGAATCAGATATATATATAGAAATCGCTACCTCACGAAAGTAAATACAATAAAATGCACATATAGAAATTAGAAGAACAAATAAACTAGTATTTAGAAGCTCCCAAACGCGGCTATCCGTTAATAATGCATTTAAAAGTACTGTACCTTCTTGGTCTCGTAAACTCTATACAGATCAACGTGTATCTTGGTCAACCACAAACCAGGAAACAAAGTCTGCAACAACATCAATAGAAATACAACTTAGCAACAAAGGCATTAGACAACAATCAAATGCAATAACACATCAACACATTACAATCCACATATCAACAAACTGTAACATTTATTCTGATTAAAAATTTAGTCCAATTAGTTGTTCATTTATCCCTTAATTCTATCATTCAACATTCTAAATTCACATCAAAAGTAATTGGCAAGGAAAAAGTCACCAAAATAATATCTAACTTTTATAATTGTTTCACTCAATTATCGTGTATTGAAACCGGATCTTATTAGAATAATATTGAAACTTCTTGTCGTGTTAGTATATTATATTTTTTAATGATAAATATTATTAATAATGTGAACAGTTCCTGAAAATGAAAATTTGAAGGATTGATTAAGAAAATAAACTAAGGTAGTGTTTATTATGTAGGAATGAGAGGTGGAATGGAATGGATGATTATGAGGGAATGAAGAAAAAGGTGTTTGGTTGGTCAATGGAATGGAATCACCCATTCCAAAAGGCATTTCATTCCCTCAAAATCATTCCTTCCACCCCTCATTTTTTTTCCATTCCATCCCATCTTGCACCATTTATCAACAACACCACAACCCACCACCTTCGCCACAACCCACCACCACCCACCACTGACGCCATCGCCGCCACCCGCCACCACCTCACTCCGACAGCCACCGCCGCCGCTGCCACCCACTCGCCACCGTTATCACCCACAGCTGCGGCCAACTGCCAATGCCACTCGCCGCCCACCACCATCGTCGACACCATCAACCGGTAAAAATGTTGTTATCTTAGCTTTAAAAAAAAAAAGGTAAATTACTTTTTGAATCCCTGTATTTTAGTGGTTTTAACCATTTGAGTTCAAAATCAAAATGTTTAACGCCCTGAGTCCCCATAGCCACTTTTCTTAACCATTTGAGTACAGATTTCTAACACTGTTAGAATTTTTTGGTTAAGTATTTTTAAATGATCAAAATACCCTTATAGTTAAAAAATAAAAAAAAATTAAATTATTATTAGATCCCTCTCTCTTAGACTGCATGTAGTGGGGCACTATAACACCCCATTTTTCAATTTTTGCGCCCCATAGCGCCCCGCATACCACGACGGACAACGCTATGGGGGATTTTTTTTTTGGGGGGGGGGGGGGGGGAGGCGCCATGCATATAGCGGCGTGATGGAGGGAACTTTTAAGGGTTTGACCAATCAAAAGGCTTTAAGGGGTTTTATAATTAATTAATAAAAATGAAAATTAATAATTAGGAAATGATGGGTAGGGGCTTTATGACTACGGGGCACTAGTGATATAACGCCCCATAAAGCCCATGTGTGACGTGGCACGACACGTGTCACATAACGCCCCACAAGGGGCTTTATGACTACGTATGGCCTTAGGCCATGTGTAGTCATAACGCCCCTTTGTGGGCGTTATGCGACACGTGGCGTGCCACGTCAGCGTGGGGCGTTATGGGGCCTTATGCATTTTAAGCCCGTAGTCATAAAGCCCCCGTCTAATCATTACTCAATTATTAATTTCTAATTTTTTATAATTATTTTCAAACTTTATAAAATTAAAATTCATTTCATTAAATTAAAAAACATTACACTAAAATAAAAAAACATTACACATAAAAAAATACAGTAACATAAAAAAAAACGGTTCAAAAAAAAAAAAAGTTGGACTAAAAAAATAAAAAAAACAACACTTCAAAGATTAATCTTCTTCGTCTTCGTTCTCTCCTTCTTCCTCTTCGTTTTCTCCAGCATCCAAACCTACGTCTTCAAAGTTCCCGTCTTCGAATTCCTCAACCTCTTCTTCCTCGGAATCTTCGTCGTTATCACTGTTGTATCGAATTGGGCGAATCGCCCAAGCATGCTCAACCAAATCTGCCTTCAACGTGTTATGTATTTCTCTAGATCGCAATAGCTGAGCATTTGCGAGTCTCTCTTCCATTGTTGCTTGGGTTCCTTCGACTAAATCTTCTGGAATATAGTTTTGGCATATCGCTCTCCATCATCCTCAATGATCATATTATGCAAAATGATGCAAGCATACATGGTCATTCGTATTCTATCCTTATGCCACATGCGACAAGGATTTCTGAGAAAATGCCATCGTTGCTGTAGAACCCCAAAACACCTCTCGATATCCTTTCTCGAAGACTCTTGTAATTTTTTAAAATACTTTCTTTTTTCATCGAACGTTTCAGAAAACGTTTTAACAATAATCGAATACTCCGGGTAGATACCATCGGCCAAGTAGTAGCCATGCTCGTAGTCGTTCCCGTTTGCATGAAAACCGGCCTTTGGTATAGTTCCAGAAATGTAGCCCTCTATTAATGGTGAAGCCTCTAACGTATTAATATCGTTAAAACACCCGGCTACACCAAAGAAGGCCGACCAAACCCAAAGGTCGTATGACGCAACAGCTTGTAATACCAAAGTTGGCCCTTTTTTATCACCCCGTGTATGTTGACCTCGCCATGCGGTTGGACAATTATACCAACGCCATTGACGACAATCCAAGCTACCAATCATGCCGGGTATTCCATGCTTTTCTAGATGCACCTCATATATTTGTTGAAGGTCGTTCCAAGTGGGATTTCTCAAATAACGTTTTCCATATAACTGGCATATACCTAAAATATAATTTAATATATAAAAGTTTTACTAGTAAGCTACTAAAAAATCAATATATAAAAGTAAGTAAATAAATAAAAGTCAATAAAAAATACCATAGCAAAAATGTTCCAAGCAATCTCGGGTTGTTTTCTCCGCCATCTTCAAGTACTCGTCGTTGATGTCGTACGTGTTTCCGTATGCTAATATGCGTAACGCGGATGTGACCTTTTGAATTGAGGTGAAGCCTAAATATCCTCGCGCGTCCATTCTTTGCTTAAAGAAATCATACGTATTTTCCAAATCATTAGAAATGCGCAAAAATAACCTTTGGCTCATACGAAAACGCCGTCTAAAAACATTGGGTCCGTGAACCGGTGTCGCATCAAAATAGTCTCTCATCAAACGCTCGTTCGCGGCTTCACGATCTCGCAAGATATAGGTGCGCCGCAAGATGGGTCGTGGAGGGGGAGTAGGCCGAACGTGCTCAAGTGCTTGTATCATAAAAGTACACACACTCGTAACCACTTCTTCCTCCTCCGCGTCTTCTTCGGGTGAAAAAAATCTTCGGTAAATATCGGTGAACGAGTCTTCCGACGGGGAACCCATTTTTTTGAATAAGGTGAGAGTAGTTTCAACACTTTTAAAAAAATATAGAGAGAATGAGAGTTGGAATGTATTGATTTGTAAAAAAAATGGTAGAGTTGGAATGTATTTAAAATGGAATTCATGTGGTCAACGAAACTGTCATATTCATTCATGACAGAATTAAACGAGTTGAAACAACTAGTTTGACCAAGTCCAACCAGTTGGTTTGTTTCCGCTGCAAACCTGTGCACGTGCTAGAACTGATCCGCCAGTCCACGCGCCATGCTTCAATGATCTCATGCCGCGCCATATGGAGTCGCGCACCACACGGTTGCGACTACGCATACCAGGACGCCACCTGGTCATGCGCCATCTATACTCGCGCGCCACACGGATGCCACTATGTATACCAGGACGCCACCTGGTCATGCGCCATCCAAACTTGCGCGCCACTTGCATTCTTCGCCATAGCCAATGACATGTGCCATGCCATGGCATCCGCCTACTCCACCCAAGGGTGCGCCATAAGCGGACCCGCCATGTATCTGACCACGCGCTCATGGACAAAATACAAAGGCGGTGTGCGAAGTGCAAAGTGCACTACATAGGGCCTATAGCCCACGGCACGCGCGCATATGTGCACGAGTAAGGGTGCTCCGCAAGTGTTTGCCTTTAAGGAAACAATATACAAGGAGTGCTCCTCCTTATAAACCACTTTAAGTTTTGTCATCCCACCTATGTGGGACAAGTTGACAAAACTAATCCATTTTATTCATCTTTGTTTGTTCCAAACATACAACTTCAAGCTTCGATATCTCATTCATCTTAGCTCTATTTGGACATAGTTTGAACACAAACCATAAATAATTATTTATACAACACATATATAAATATTATTGATGTCCAAAATATTTAGTGAAAAACTCATTTTCACTAAAATTTCCAACAATTTTTTAGTTTAAGTGCGGTCAATCTACCTAGGGTCTCACGCTAGAAGCTACGGTCCACCTAATCCCGCCTCAAGCTTATAGAACAAAAGGAACGATCACTTGACCAATTCCCAGCCGTCTTATATCAAAACCAATAGAATTTAGAATCAATTTTTTTTCTTTTTCCTCATTTTTTTCTTTTCATTCTTCTTTTTTTTTTAATGAGCTTAGACGTTGCTTTCCCTAACCTAGAGACATTCCGGCTGTAGAGTCGCTATCCCCAACTCGGATTACTTAGGCTTCGGTACTTTTTTTTTCTTTGCAAGTTCGATTTCACACATCCTAGAGGTATTCCGGTTGTAGAGTCGCTATCCCTAACTAAGATTACATAAGCCTGTGCTATTTTCATTTAGTTTCTAGCTCATTTTTTTCTATATCTTTTTTTTTCATGGTAAAAAATTATAACGGTTTTAACTTATAACGGTGTTCCTTATACTCTTATCGGCGGTTTCAATTTCCCATATTTCCTAGATGAAAACCCACTAGTAGACCGACAATTAAGATAATATTAACTCAAAGGGACCTAAAACCAAACCCGGGCCTATCCACATATCCCTAGCTAGACACAAGCTCGATTTATTTTAATCTCTTATTATTATTATTATTTGAAATAAAAACTCATTTTTTCTATCATTTTCTGTTTTAATTTGCAAACTTCTTTTATTCGAAAGACATTTTTCTAATTTTTCAAAAAAAAAATTTATTTTTTTTTTTGTATTTTTCAATTTTTTTTTGACTCAAGACTCTACTAACTAAGACACTAAACGATAGTTTCCCATCCCCACACTTAAACTCTACATTGCCCTTAATGTAGGATGGAAACCGACTCAAAAGACTAAAATAAATAAGAAATAAAAAGACAAATGGCACAAATGGAAAGGACTTAGCTGGTTAAATAACGCGTATGCTCCAAAACTCGCGTCCAATCCAGTTCGATCCTATAGCATTTCGGTCGCGATCGGCTACTCTGACACTGACTGGTATGCTTAGTAAATGCCTGATATCTGATAAGCAGCTCCAAAATCACCCGAATGGAGATTGAGTACGGGTGGTGTAGTAACCGTTCGTATAATTAAATAAAATAAACAAATTTTTATTAATGATTACAATACAAAGAAAGCTGAAAACAATCCTATTACAACTGAAATAAAACAAATACAAGAATGGAGTAGAAGATGAAGAATGGCCGAGGCACGTGTTCAACACGCTTCCCTTAAAACAAATTCCGAGTCTCCCAGGATTACTCGTTTTGTTTCCCAGGGTACAACAGCCGGAGCAGTGGTACTGCCGGAGTAGACCTACAAACCGAAGGTTACCTTGAAATCTGCAAAGAAAATTGAACAGAAGTTGTGGAGAGAAAGTTATAGATTGCTGTTGTAGCTAGTGATCCTATTCTGCTGGGTATGGAGCTGTATTTATACAGCTCCTAAGTTGAAACAGTCAAAAAACGAATTAAAGAGAGGTTTAAATTGCATTAAACGTCTTCAATGCAATTTAATACGTCATTTAATTCTCAGTCAAAGCTTATTAACTCGTCAGTTACGAAGCTGGACTGAAACTGCACTGCCATTCAATGCTGGAAGCTTCTGTGCACGCGCGCGCGCCCAGGTCTGCATGCCCATGCGCGGTGCGTCCTCTTGGCTCACTGCCATGCGCGCATGCGCCACGTCACCATGCGCGGTGCGTCCTCGTGGCTCAAGTCCATGCGCGCGCATGCGCATGACTGCCACGTCATGCGCCGCATCACCTACCACTTGGTCTTTGCAACCCTTGTGCTCCACCACGCGCACGTGGTCAAAAATACAAAGGCGGCTCTCAAGCGGCTCGCGGCGATGCGAGCGTGCGAAGTGCAAAGTGCGCCATCAAAGCGCCACATTGCGCCTCATCGCCCATGCCACGCGCGCGCGCGAGCGTGTGCGAGTGCGAGTTAGGGTGCTCCGCACCCTTCGCGAGGACACTAGTGTGTGCTTCCATGAAACAATAAGGATGGAGAGTTCCCACTTAAATACCCCTTTAAGTTCCATCTCTCATCCGATGTGGGACAAGGTGCTACTTTCCCTTTTGTTTCAGCATTGAATGTTCCAAACACCTAACTTTGAGCATCGATATCTCATTCATCTTAGCTCGGTTTTGGACGTGGTTTAGTTCGTTGCGAAGCTCTTCCAACATAGAACACAAACCCACAAATAAATATATAAAACCCGCTCATTTTATTATATTTATTTCTAGTCCAAAATAGGAAAAAATCATTTTCCTATATTTGTGAAAATTGCTATTTTCACCTATTTTTCCAACAATCCCCCACATGAAAAATGCTATTTTCATCAAATTTCCAACAATCCCCCACATGTATGGAAATGGATCTTTTCCTTACACCTTTCAACGATAAACTTTGACAGTTGAGTATTGCAAGATAGGTAGGTTGAAGCCTTTGAACCTTCTTTTGTGAAGCGCACTTAGCTTACTAGCGGTGTGTAGACGCGATGTCCTTGAACATACCCCCATTTGTGTAAACGACAATACACTTCACACAATACTCTCCCTAGTTTGGCCAACTCCTCATTGTCGTGTCCTATTATGGTCCTGGAACACTAGCCTGGTTCTGCTAGAGCTCTAGGATTTGCGCACCCCACAAATCCATTTGAAGCGACCCCACTTCTCTTTAACATAGGTGATTCCCCTGAATCATTAAAAGCATCATGGTTATTTGATTTCCCGAAATCGTTAACCTTAATATGCTTAGCCTCACATCAATGTCACTGATTGGAATGGACTAGGAAGTATATTTAACTCCCTTTTAGTTTTGTTTGGGGTACTCCCCCACAGTGACTCCGTTTTGGTAATATGATTAAGTTGTCCTATTGAACTTAGATCTTGGGATCTCCAGTCAACTAAGTTAGGTTTCCCTCATATTCCCATTTACCACGGGCTTTAGTCCCATTCCTCTTGACGACGTTTCTACTAACTCTCTGCTTAAGCCTTTTGTAAACGGGTCCGCAATGTTATCCGTTGATCTCACATAATCAATTGTGATAACACCCGTTGAGAGTAGTTGTCGTATCGTGTTATGTCTACGTCGCATATGCCTTGATCTGCCATTGTACATCAAGCTTTGAGCTCTACCAATCGCTGATTGGCTATCACAATGTACACATATGGCTGGCAAAGGCTTTGGCCATCTTGGAATATCTTCCACGAATTGACGTAGCCATTCCGCCTCCTCGCCTGACTTATCCAAGGCGATAAATTCAGATTCCATTGTGGATCTCGCTATGACCGTTTGCTTAGAAGACTTCCAAGCAATAGCAGCTCCTCCAAGTGTAAACACGTAACCACTTGTTGATTTGGAATCTTTATTATCCGATATCCAGTTTGCATCAGTGTATCCTTCGATCACTGCTGGTTGTCGGGTATAATGCAGTCCATAATCTCTTGTGTATCTTATGTATCTAAGCACCCTCGTGATGGCTTTCCAATGATCCGCGCACAGATTACTGGTGTATCTACTTAGCCTACTCACCGCGTATGCCAAGTCGGGTCTAGTACATGTCATTAGATACATGAGACTGCCAATAATTCTTGAATACTCTAACTGAGCAACTCCATCTCCTTTATTTTTCTTGAGATGTTGAGAGGTATCAACTGGAGTTCGAGCTACACTCTTATCTTCCGAGTTGAATTTTTCAAGAATTTTATCCACATAGTGAGATTGACTTAACACAAGACCATCTTGGGTTCTTATGATCTTTACCCCAAGAATCACATCTGCTAAACCCATGTCTTTCATGTCGAATCTCACTTTCAACGTGCTTTTAGTAGCTCTGATAATTTTATCATTACTCCCAATGATAAGCATATCGTCTACATAAAGGCATAAAATCACATAACCTTCATTTGTGTCTTTGAAATAAACACATTTGTCGCACTCATTTATTTTGAATCCATTGTCAATCATGACATGATCAAACTTTTGGTGCCATTGTTTTGGTGCTTGCTTCAAGCCATACAAAGACTTGACGAGTTTACATACTTTACCCTCTTGACCTGGGGCGGAGAAACCTTCAGGTTGCTCCATGTAAATCTCTTCTTCTAAATCGCCATTTAGAAATGCGGTTTTAACATCCATTTGGTGAACTTCCAAATTTCTTAAAGCCGCTATAGCAAGAACCAATCTAATCGAGGTTATGCGCGTCACAGGCGAGTAGGTATCAAAGTAATCTAGACCTTCCTTTTGTCTAAATCCTTTAATCACCAACCTAGCCTTGTACTTATCAATACTTCCATCAGTTTTCATCTTCCTTTTGAATATCCAACGATATCCAAGTGGTTTGCAACCAGGTGGAAGATCTACTAACTCCCAAGTATGATTTTGCAATATAGAATCTATTTCATTTCTTATTGCTTCTTTCCATTGAGGTCCTTCTAAAGAAGAAACCGCTTCGCGATATGTATTGGGCTCGCCCTCAACCATATAGCTAACGAAGTCTGGACCGAAGGATTTTTCCACCCTTGGCCTTTTACTTCGCCTACGATCACTTTCTTCAACCTCAGGTCGTTCATGTGTCTTATCATGAACTACCTCATCAACTGGTGTAGATGAGCTTTCAAAGTAAGACACAACGTTAGGATTCACCTCCATGATAGTGTTTACGTGTACATCGGGATTCTTGGACTCATGTACAAGAAATCGATGTGCACTACTTTGATGCGCATACCCAATAAATATGCAATCAACAGTTTTGGGTCCTATCCTAAGAGCCTTAGGAGGTGGTACAATCACCTTTGCTAGGCACCCCCACACTTTCAAGTATTTATATGAAGGCTTTTTCTTTTTCCATAACTCATATGGAGTCTCGTCTCTCTTTTTCAATGGTATCTTGTTCAAAAGATAATTGGCCGAGAGAATGGCCTCCCCCCACATTTCCTGGCTCACCCCAGAACTTATCAACATGGCGTTCATCATTTCTTTCAATGTGCGGTTCTTTCGTTCCGCCACGCCATTTGATTGTGGAGAATAAGGAGGTGTACACTCATGTACAATGCCACTTTTTGCGCATAAATCGGCAAAAGGTGCAACATATTCGCCTCCTCGGTCGCTTCGCAAAGCTTTTATCTTCTTTTGAAGTTGATTCTCAACTTCATTTTTATACAAGATAAATTTACTTATTGCTTCATCTTTACTTTTTAGTAAATATACATAGCAATATTTAGTACTATCATCAATAAACGTGATGAAGTACTTATTTCCACCTCTTGTGGGTACCGCTTTTAAATCACAAATACCATTTTGGGCATAGCCCTTGCCTACATACATTCCTCGTTTAGTTAGTACAAATTGATCGCTCTAAAAAACTAAACGAAATCGAAACTTATTAAGCAACCAACCCGAGACTAGGCTCTTGCGCAAGTCTGGGACATATAACACGTTGCTTAAAGTGAGCTCCTTCCCTGAAGTCCACTTCAAAATCACCGTTCCTTCACCCTTGATGTCCGCGGTGGCTGCATTTCCCATGTACAGCTTCTCATCTCCCGCAAGCTCCTTGAAGGTGGTAAAGAGGCTCCTGTCTGGGCACACATGACGGGTCGCTCCCGTATCAATCCACCACCCTTTTGGAGTGTTGGTCACAGCATTGACCTCATCCAACATTGCGGTTTTGTCGGAAATCATTGCCACCAAAGGCATTCCGTCTTCATCCACCATGTGCGCGCGCTCACGCTTTGGTTTCTTGCATTGGTTAGCCCGATGCCCAGGCTCGTCACAGTTGTAACAAGTCCCTTGGAACGTTGGAGGTTTCTTTTTCACAACCCCTTTCTTCGGTCCATGTTTGCTAGCCTTTGCTTTCTCCTTGTCCTTCTTCCCCTTACCCTTTGCGCCCTTAGAGGATTGCCCATGCTCAACCAAATTTGCGCTAGCAGAAGTTTGCGCTTGGCTGCCTTTTAGGGCAATTCTATTGCCCTCTTCAATCCGAAGACGAACAATAAGGTCCTCTAAAGTCATCTCCTTTCGTTTGTGTTTAAGATAATTCTTAAAATCCAACCAACCAGGAGGTAACTTTTCAATCATCGCTGCCACTTGAAATGTCTCGCTAAGTGTCATGCCTTCCGCAAAGATGTCATGTAGTATAATTTGGAATTCTTGGACTTGATTCATAACATTTTTAGAATCAACCATTTTGAAATCCAAGAAACGGGCTACCACAAATTTCTTTGTGCCAGCATCCTCCGTTTTGTACTTCTTGTCCAAAGCATCCCAAAGGTCTTTGGAAGTCTTGACGTTGTAGTACACATTATACAATGCATCCGACAGGCCGTTTAACACATAGCCACGACAAATGAAATCCGAATGCTTCCACGCATCTACCGCGCACTGTCTTTGTGCGTCGGTCTCCCCTTCCACCGGTTGGGGAGCGGTTTCCGACGAGAACCTCGCAAGGTTCATGGTGGTCAGGTAGAAGAACATCTTCTGCTGCCACCGCTTGAAGTGTAGACCCGAGAACTTCTCGGGTCGTTCAGCGTGATTGGCCACTATGGACGCTCCCACAGTGGTGGCGTTAAGAGGGGTTCCCGTCACAACATTTGTGGTGTTGTTAACGTTGACATTTTCGTTCGACATGCTGAAAAAAATAAAATTTTTAGTCAAAAAATTCTGATTTACGCACAAACCAGAAGGAAAACTACTAAATTTTAATTTTACCACAATTTACTGTTTCGGCTTCTAAGTCCAACTTTGAAGACCAAAAACAGAAAATTTATAATTTTTAGAACTTACTAATTGGCTTCTAAGTCCAACTTTGAAGACCAAATCAGAAAGTTTTAGCACTTTTTAGGACAGTCTGAAAGTAATCACAAAAGTTTTCAACCAAAGTCGCTCCTTTGAAGATGAAAACCAAAAAAATCTGTTTTTAAAACACAAACTGAGTGAAAACAAAACTGGTTTGAATCACAAACAGAATGGTTTTGATTTTACGAACGGTTTTAAAAATTTGTTTTAAGATTGTAGTAACCGTTCGTATAATTAAATAAAATAAACAAATTTTTATTAATGATTACAATACAAAGAAAGCTGAAAACAATACTATTACAACTGAAATAAAACAAATACAAGAATGGAGTAGAAGATGAAGAATGGAGTCTCCCAGGATTACTCGTTTTGTTTCCCAGGGTACAACAGCCGGAGCAGTGGTACTGCCGGAGTAGACCTACAACCCGAAGGTTACCTTGAAATCTGCAAAGAAAATTGAACAGAAGTTGTGGAGAGAAAGTTATAGATTGCTGTTGTAGCTAGTGATCCTATTCTACTGGGTATGGAGCTGTATTTATACAGCTCCTAAGTTGAAACAGTCAAAAAACGAATTAAAGAGAGGTTTAAATTGCATTAAACGTCTTCAATGCAATTTAATACGTCATTTAATTCTCAGTCAAAGCTTATTAACTCGTCAGTTACGAAGCTGGACTGAAACTGCACTGCCATTCAATGCTGGAAGCTTCTGTGCGCGCGCACGCGCCCAGGTCTGCATGCCCATGTGCGGTGCGTCCTCTTGGCTCAAGTCCATGCGCGCGCATGCGCATGACTGCCACGTCATGCGCCGCATCACCTACCACTTGGTCCTTGCAACCCTTGTGCTCCACCACGCGCACGTGGTCAAAAATACAAAGGCGGCTCTCAAGCGATGCGAAGTGCAAAGTGCGCCATCATAGCGCCACATTGCGCCTCATCGCCCACGCCGCGCGCGCGCGCGAGCGTTCGCGAGTGCGAGTTAGGGTGCTCCGCAACCTTCGCGAGGACACTAGTGTGTGCTTCCATGAAACAATAAGGATGGAGAGTTCCCACTTAAATACCCCTTTAAGTTCCATCTCTCATCCGATGTGGGACAAGGTGCTACTTTCCCTTTTGTTTCAGCATTGAATGTTCCAAACACCCAACTTTGAGCATCGATATCTCATTCATCTTAGCTCGGTTTTGGACCTGGTTTAGTTCGTTGCGAAGCTCTTCCAACATAGAACACAAACCCACAAATAAATATATAAAACCCGCTCATTTTATTATATTTATTTCTAGTCCAAAATAGGAAAAAATCATTTTCCTATATTTGTGAAAATTGCTATTTTCACCTATTTTTCCAACAGGTGGTACGATTCAAACCTGTATAAACAAAAAGAAGCAAAAACCAAAGCAGTACCGACTAGGAAAAAAATGACTAAAAAACTACTAACTAAGACTCAATATACAAAAACTACGACTCTATACAAACTCTACAAAACCTCCCCACACTTGAATTTAATCAGGAGGCTTTTCCATAACTTGAACCCGGTCTAACCCATTTAATTCCACCCGGTCTTCATACACATTTAAAAATATTATAGTGGAATTATAAAAGAATTTTAAATATTTAACCGGGTTGAAACACCAAAATTTGAACTTACCTGGCAGGAGCCGCTGAAACACGATCCCAGGTGTTCTTCTCATTGCCTTCTCCCGTGGTTTTGAACTTTTACTTGCATTCCTTATCAGTACCACGGGCTAGCTATGGTGTTCTTCCTCTTCCACCACCACTTCTTCTTGTTTGATGTCCATCATTGGGTTTCCTACAAGTAAAGCTTCTAAATATGCAAGGTCCCCCTCCGGATCAAACGTACCTACTTCTTCATCATAGTCTAGGCAGCAACGAAAGGTTTAGCCAGAAAACATGGTCTTAAAAACAATCAAACAAAGTCTCAAACAAGAATTCATTGACATAGAATAAAAGAAACTAGAAAATAAAAGAACCCGTAAATCTTTGACTTCCAAGCTTCCCTCTTTCAATCCTAATAATTCTCTAGCCTTGAACCCTTGTCAATATTCTCTAAAAATTCATCCCGGCTGACTTCGTGTGTCTGATATGGATCCTCCTCCAATATGTATATGCGACTTCTGTTTTTCTTTTTTCGATGTATGGTAGCCGCCCAAAAATTGCCGTCCCAAAAACCTCTGTCCTTTCTTAGGTTTTTTATATATATTTGTTTGGAATAATTATGGTCGAATAGGCTACTTCCCCCAAATAGGGTTTGATTAACAACATGTATGAATTCCCAAAAGCCCATAATCCACTAATTCCATTAAATTCGTTGGGCTGGTGACAATTCTTCTTTAGAATTCATCACAACATTATCAAATAACTAATTTAAAGCCCACAATCATGGTTTTTTTCATTGAATTCGCTGGACTTTAAATGGACTCAAATAGATTGGCAGCAACTTTGATGATATACTAATAATATATGAATATGCATGCTTCTTTTGTATTGTCTGATGATGATCTTTAGCCACCCCTCAAAATTATAATATATGGCTTCCTCCCTTTTAATGTATAGAGATAAGTGGGTTTGGTCCAATCACAGAAAATAGCTACAAATTTTAATTCAGTCACTGGCGTTCCATTCTGCCCAACTGGCTGGTTATTTCCATATCACTCGTTTTTGCTCCATTTGCACCAGGACCTGCCAAAACACAAAATAATATAATATAATACTAAAACTAAATAAAAACAAATAAAACTTATACAAAAATTATACAATTTACACGGGACAAATATGTGTATTTTACCCTACATCACCATTCATACCATCTTCCGGATCGACCTCATTCATCCGTGTGATGAGCTTCCGCTCATTAGCATTCTTTCGCCCTCCTAGGTAGATTTATCACATCATGATTCCTGTCATTCTCGTTATAAAATTAGGGTTTTACACATTTCATTCGATTTCATTCAAACATGATGTTTATTACACCACCTTATTTACCTATTTATCCTTTCTCGATTCCTTTTTATAACATTAGTACGTTTGACCCGTTCATAACGGGTCAATACATGACCATTTCCTAATATATCACTTTCGTTATTTGATCCTTTCATGGCGGGTCAATACATAACCATTCTTTCGCAGATCTTTAACTCATTTGTCAATCCTTGCACTTTGACCTTTCAAAGTCAAACCGGTACTTCTTACTTATCATAGACGTCTTAAAGTACACGTTCATAAATCCTTTTTCATTCTTGCATACTTGCAAAGACTTTATTTCATCAATTTAATAAAAATTGCAATATGTTACCCGTTTCCCGTCCCTACTTAAATCATTTGTCTAGGTCGTAGACGTCAGTCATTCCGACTCTCAAGAGTCAATTAATGCTATGTCTAACATGTAACTTATTTCAAAACTTATTTCTTTCGGCTAAGGTTTCTTGCTACTACATTAGTTCTCATCGGACTTACCTACTAAGCAAATCATATACTTCATGCTATTTTACATTTACTTGCTTAATAGATATCTACTTACTTTGTTTAACTTTTCGGAAATCCATTTATAATTACATTCTGACCTATATTTACCAATTAACCGGTCTGACACATCCCTCTCTATGTCGAGCTATAAGCTCCCATTAAAAGCATAACCTTTATACATACCTGACGCAAGTCCAATCCATTGACTCGTTATCCATACCTCGCTTTGACTATTTCCTTCCAGTTTGTGACATTACATGTTCGTACATTACGCTCACCTAGGGGTGTTCATCGGTTCGGTTTATGGTTTATTTGGTTTATTCGGTTCGGTTTATTTGGTTTTCAAAATTTTGTACCCCAAACAAAAAACCAAACTAAACCAAATAAGGAATATGCAAACCGATCCAAACCAAACAAAATTCAATTCGGTTTGGTTTCGGTTAGAAACCAAATAAACCAAATCTAACCAAATTGTACCCAAGTACTTTTTTTTTCCTAATTTATATTTTTGTTTGTGTTCCAACTTCCGAACATCGCAACTAAATCCTAGTTTCTATACTCAAGGTCTAAAGTTCTATTATTTTAGAAATGAGTGGGTTTTAGTTGTTATTTTAGATTTACATTTGGTATTTTGGGCTGCATAAAAAATAACTATTTTGGGCTAATAAATTTATATACTATTAAAGACAAAGGTCGGTGGCCTTTGTCTTTATATCCTCCATAAAAGACAAAATTTGCTTCCTTTGTTGACCGACTTATAGAGTTGCCAGACATTTGCTTCCTTTATATCCTCCATAAAAAACAAAAGTTGACAGACCTCTCTTTTAAAGTTTTTGACTTTTTTTCATTTCTTTTCTTTAAAGTTTTAAACCAACAAAAAAGACCCTTATACTTTCAAGTTTTTCCACTTTACACCTTTAATTTTTTGATATGAAATACTATTAACCTTTATCTTTAAGTAAGTTGCACATTCACTTCTAATTTTCAGTAATTAACAACTTTGAGCTTCTTAACCTTTTCTACTTAATAACTTGACACCTCATTTGGTTTAAATGACTTTTACGACTTTACACCGCAACGTGGACAAATTATTATACTTTTTTTTATCTATGTTCTACTTATTTTGTATACGTTCGTAAACTGTATTTGAAAGCAAGTCGGGTCAAATATACTACATTTTCATTTGATGGCGATGTAATTTTTTTAAGTAAAGAGCCGGGTCAAATATACAGTATAAATACGAGTTACTTTAACTTTAGACGTCGCCGCAACGCCGGCGGGTCAAAATCCTAGTTGTATATGATTTATAAAATATTATTATTTTTATTTAATAATTAATTAAGTTAAATGGTTTATTCGGTTATCCAAATAAACCGAATAAACCAAATAAAATAAAATGTGGATCCATAAACCGAACCAAAAACCATATTCACAATTCGGTTTCGGTTAGAAACCAAACCAAAAACCGAATTCGTTATTCGGATCGGTTTATTTGGTTACGGTTACGGTTCGATTTACGGTTTTTATTTGGTTACGGTTTTTTCTGAACACCCCTACGCTCACCTGCCATTATATAACTTGACCATTTCAATCATTAAATATCGGGTTCAAATGGCAATCACCATTTGATCCGCATAACTCATTTGTCCTTTAAACCATTCTTGCATACAACGCATTTGCATAAATACATACATACATATATATATACATAAGTTTAAAAGCATAACTTGAATCATATTTGTTTTATAAAATATTTACTTGCTTGGTTCGTACTTACTTACAAATTCAAACCTTTCATTATTATCAATCATTCTTACTTATTTGATTCGTACCTATTTACAAACTCAAACTTTTCATTCTAACATTCATTCCCTTCTATGTTTCGAATCCATCTCGAGGATTCTAACATATCATTCATATCCTTTATTCTTTCTATGTTTCGAATCCGTCTCGCGGATTCGAACATATCATTTACACTTTCCATTACTTCTATGTTTTGAATCCGTCTCACGGGTTTCAACATGTCATTCATACTTCTCTTGTGTATTTGTGTCACACCCCGGATTCCACTGCATCACCGGTGGGCCCGGTGGGGAGTATCGTGACGTGGTTGGCAACATAATAGTCAAACAACACAACATTTAAATGCACAGCGGAAGCAATTGAAAGATGTATTTCAACCAAATAAAAATATTGTAATATCGTGTATCACAACAGTTGAAATTTTATCCACAGACGGATCGAAATAAATAAGAAACAATAGTTCAACAGACTTCAGGCATCTTAAGCTTGCGAGACTCTTTATTGATGCTAAGGAGATAATCCAGCCTATTTCGCTTAGTACCTGCATTTAATCTTTTTGGGAAAATACGTCAGTTTACACTGGTAAATACAATCAACTGACTCATTTTAAAAATGATTAAAAATTGGTTTTGGATGCACATGGCATAAACATTTTATAACTTGGGATAATTATTTAATATTATAATCTCGTAAATGAATTACATGTTTCTTAGGCGTTCAGTAGCCCGGATCGTGTCGGGTTAAAGATCAATAGACACACCACATAATCTATTTATGCACTGACGAGTGTACGCCTACACTCCGCGCTTAGGTCGTGTCCATTTCGTAAAATGATGCCAAGGATATCCGGGACATGGTCATTAACCCCCCAAAGGCTTTAAGCAAACAAAACATATTTAAACAGACCAATCAAACTATTCAATTAACCACCTAACGATGGAAGATTTGATGCCCGACCAAGCGGTATTTTATATACCGTAACCCAAGCCCGTATAGGGAAAATAAGTTAAGAGTATTTACCTGAGCAAAGTAATAATCACAATAAGCAAATGCAAGTAGCTTTTACTGGTCCTCCTAATCTGGAACGAAGGTTTATAATAACCTATTAGAATCCTAACGGGTCTTTAGTTAAGCTTAAGCTTAGACCGGTTAGTTTCAAAGATACGGTTCGTACGCACGATTAAGCGAAGACCGGAATAGAATGTGATTTAAACCCGACATGTTTGGAGACTTTTCTTACATGGGTATTTCATACACATTCTGGATTTTGAGATAAAACCGATAAGGTTTGACCCGTTTCGGCTAATTTATGCAAACTAGTTACATAAACCGAACCGCACGCGTAATAAGCGTAACGGGTATTCATGAGAGCCATTTACAGGTTTCCTAAGTTAATATGCTTCAAATATGTTGTGACATCAGTAACATGTCTTTTATTATGCCCGAAACGAATTTAAACACAAACTATGTCCCGTAGGGGTAGTTTGGTCATTTACAAGGTTATAAAAGAGTTTAAGTATTAACCTAAGTTACAGGTCTGATGTAATCAGCAAAAATACTCATTTTAATAAGTTATAATAGTAGGGTAAATTATATATGTGAAATTTATCAATTATAACCAAACTATGCACCGTATGGGCATTTTGGTAATTTCACATAAGCCGAAAAGCTCAAAACTGAAGTCTGAGTTAAACAACTTTTGCTTACTATTAAAACATTATAATTTACCTAAAATATCAGTAGGTATCAACCCTTGTATGTTTAAAATAGTTCTAGTACATACTATGCGTTAAAAACGCTTAAAAAGGCGATTAAGAGCCGTTTCCGGGTTCTACCGATAAAGCTGATATTTTTATTATTCCAGAAGGCTTAAAATAATTTATTTATCATATGAGATCAGTAGCAAAAGGTTTGGAGTCGTTTAGATATGTAAAACTCATTTTATAGCCCGTAAGGGCAAAACCGACAATTTACCGGATTAAGCCTATGACTATAAGTTATGCTCAGCCTAAAATTAATTAAAAAACTTCAAAAACCCCAAAATAATATATTACATCAGTGGGTAATAAGTTTGATATCAAAAAGTAGGCTTAAATAGGCTATACGCTAATTACGCCGTTTAATTAACATAAAGCTTTCAATTTACGCTAATGAGCATAACTCTCAATCTACACCTCAAACTGATGTCAAATTTTGGTTACAAGTTTATATATTAGTAATTAAGGTTTCTACTCTTTTACATTTTTAAAAATCACGTTTTAAGGTGAAAAGGGCATAATGGTCAACATATGAGCAATTAACGGAATCATGCATATTAATTGGTTAACTAATGAACCATGGTGTATAATCATAGAGGGTTATACTAGCATGTAACCTGGTCCAAATAAAGCTCTAAGGCATTTCTACAACATGCTTAAACGGGTCAGAACTGAAAGTCAAAGCAAAAGTCAAACTATGCGACTTTCGGTTCCGAACCGGGTCTTTACTGAAAATTATCGAGTTGAACATGTTTAAACATGCTCTTACACTAATTACAAAGTTATAATAATGATCAAACAGGTTATATGTGTTCTACAATGCTAATTATGCATAAATGAGAAAATAAGCATCCTGTTGACTTTTTAATAATAAGTTTGACTCGACATTTAACATAGTTAGAGTGGGAATCAGGGGGAACCCTTTTAAGGGTTATTACCCACATAATTTCCAACTTATAACTACTTTCAATTCGACTAATCACTGGACCATTAGTGATTAATCGTTAAGTCAACCGTTAATTACGACGGTTTGACTTTTAAGCTAAACTAAGCAAAAACTTAACTAAGAAAGGTTAAGCAAACTTACAAGAGTCCTATGAACGATTAGTGATCACTTGAGAGAAGTCTTGAGCTCCAGAAATGATCAGGAATGCAAGAGAATGGTGTGAAGAACTTGTTGCAACTTAGTGGCTTTATATAGTGATCAAGAACCCACTAGATTGTTGACATGCAAGTCCACAACTGACCACAATTCATCCACAAGTGTCCCTAAGTGTCTAGGGGTTGTTTAGGGGTCGTCCAATATGAGGAAACTCGGATTAAAGTCGGTTAGAATGGCAAAGGCATACAAGAAACCAAAATTCTCGGATCAGATAGGCCTAGGCGTGACGCGAAGGACCCCCCCTTGGGCCTCGCGTCGCGCGAAGCCTTCCTGCATCAAATCCACTTTTTAGATTTTTATGTTTTGATCCTTGTCTTTTCAAAACTTTGCTAAGACTTCAATTCTTGCACTATGAACCCTCCTAATTGATATATAAGGGCTTCAAGACATATACCCACTTTGTTTAGTCCTCGGTTAACTTTATTGTCGCCCGAAAAGTCCTAAACTTCAACGTTGACGCCTTTAACCCCTCGCATACGAATTTGATCACAACTTGCTCATACGATAATGAAACTTTATGAAATTTATATCGTGCATTCTAGTGAGTATAATTAACCGTTACAAAGCTTCGGGTTTGTCAAAAGGTCACTCAGAGGTATAACTTAAACATGTTGACACATTTAACCCCTGTAGTTTGTAATCTCTCACTTTCTTTCATATTTAGCTTCGTATGACCCATGATTCATTCGTTTGAAGGTATGAGCATCATGTAGGGTTAATGTACCATATATTTATTCACTGTTGACATTTAGAACTCGTATATCCACATACTTTTCATGATTGTCAACTTTAATCCTTTTATAACATTCTTTCACACGTTCAAACATATGACACGTGTCAACACATTATACGACGTGAATTTTTAAGGTGTTACAATTTGGTACTTTCAATTCCTTAAAAGTCTCACATTTCCCCTTCCCCCTCATGTTCACCTACTACCTAATTCTAACAGACATACCTGTAACAATTAGCACGGGCTCACGAACGTCATATGTTTCTTGTGTACTGGCCAGGCACACATTCCACATACTAGTTTCGTGTCTTCGTGTAATCGTCACCTTATGTCCGAAGAATTTGGTTTCGGCACGTGTAACATTTTCAAAACTTCATTACCATTCCACTAGTATATTTCATTTAAAACTTTCCTTCACTTGCTAGGTTTTAACATTATATGCACCCACATATTAAATTTACGTACCTGGGGTCAATTTGTCTTATTACATGCCTTGGTGTCGGTCCTAGACCGCATTCGCGGATCATCACTTCCAAACCCTTATGCTTACCTTACACATAACATACTGTTAGTTTTTTTCTAAAACATACTTAAATACATAGTTTTTTTCTTTGGAAGCACCTGCACATTCAAAGTATACAATTACTTGAACAAGTTAGCCCAGGTCTGTTTGACCTTAGGCATTTCAACACAATAAGAGTCATTCAATTTTGGAAAATCTTTATCAGTTTTCTCAAATATATTTCCTTTCTGATTATCACTCACAAAAACCTTTTGTTTCTTTGTCACCCAAGTTTGTCCTTTAGACGCATTTCTTTTGTAAAAATGAGATTCATTTTGAACATTTTGATTTTGAACAACTTTTGGTTTCCAAAACTGATTTGATTTTGTTGCATCAACAGTTGTTTTCCAACTTTGTGTTGTTCTAAATCTGGATGTGTGAGAATTCCAGATTTGTCTTGAATCAAACCTATTCGAGTTTGATTTCCACGTTTGATTCGAAGAAAACTTGTTTGTTTTGTACCTCCAAGTTTGTTTTGAATCAAATCTGGTTGACGTTTGTTTCACATCCTTAGATTTCTGTTTTTCAACATTACCCGACTTCTATTTTGTCTCAACACCAACAGGTTTAAGATTTGGACAATTTCGACTGAGATGTCCAATCTTATTACATTTAAAGCATGTTCTCTTTGAAACATCTTTAACCTGTTGTTGTTGCTTTTTCTGAGCATAGAACTCTGCATTAGACTGTCGTCTAAATTTGAGTTCTTTCTCTTCTTCAGAACTTGTTCCGTGAACAAAGTTCATCTTTTTCTGATAATTTGGTGCTTCATTTCTTTTCCAGTTCTGTTTCCTTTTATAACCCAACCCAGCCTTCATGTTTTTCTTCTTGAAATCAGGTTTGTTATAAAAAGTTTTGTGACTCTTACCAGCAAACTTTGAAATTTCAGATTTCTCAATTTCAATCAATTTGAAAACATTATCAATTTTTTCTGAAATCACATTCTGAATCGGGATTTCAAGATCTGAGAATAACTTGTCCGATCCAAACATGGTATACACCAATCCTTTTGAATCATCATTCGCATTTTTCTCAGATTTTGAGTTTTTCAGATAACCTTCATGAAAACTTCCTTCATGTTCATCTTGTGATTCAGATTTACCTGTTTCAACCGACTCTTCTTTCAAAACACTTTCAGCGACCTTACCTACCACCTCTGAATCACTAGAATCATCAGAATTGGAATAGGTTATGTCAATGTTTTTTGGCAATTGATCTACCATGTTGAAAGCCTTTTCCACCTTCTCGTCATCATAGAATGTGAATTTGTTCTCAAACGGTGGTGGAACCTGATGATACTCTGAGCCAATTCCTTTCTTGTTTTGCTCAGTATCTTTACCATCCGGTTTTAAATTGAAAATGCGTTCAAGAACATATGATAAAGCGTGATAACTGTGTAACTTGTTGTTATCTTGTTCTAAATCGGCTATTTTACGCTTTAGCTTAGCAACATCCTCAATGTAAGAGTTTACAACTTGTTGCTTTATTGAATACTGACGCTTAAGCGTATCAGTTGTTTTAGAACAATATTTCAATCTTGATTGAACAAGTTTCATTTGACTTTTCACATCTTCATATGACCCTTTTGTAATGTGATAGGCCAATTTTATTGAATCGTACTCTTTTTTCATTTCTTGGAAAGCATTTTCCTTTTGTGAACACTCTTCAGTCATTTTTGAAACTTTTCCTTTCAAAATTTCATTTTCTTTTTCTAAAATTTTACATTTTTGTGAAAGCTTTTCATCATTTTCTTTCAAAACATTTTCGTTTTCTAGCATTTCTTTGCATTTATTTTTGAAAACTTCTTCTATTTTATTGAATTCTAGATCTCTTGTTCTGAATTTTTCAACTTTTTCAGTACAAGCACTGCACATTTCCATGCATTTCTTGCACTGTTCAACTGTTTTGTTTAAGACTTCAGAATTAGTTGAAGTATTTACCTCAGTGACTGACACTTCGGCTTTTTCTGTTATATCTTTCTGATCAGCTTCTTCTTTCTTCTGATCCTCACAAACACCAGCACTATCATCACCAATCTCTTTAACCGGACTTTCAAGCTTCTCATCAGCTTCTCCTTTCTTCTTCAGATCTTTTTCATTTTGCTGTTCTTCAGTAACAGTTTTATCAACGACTTCTTTTGTTACTTTTTCTTCTTCTTTCACTTCTTCAGCTACCTTCTTCAAATCATTCACCAACTCATCAACACTTTTCTTCATTCTTTCTTCATCCCTCTTTTTCAAACTTGCTGTCATGGCATCTCTGATGATTTTATCCAGTTTTTTCTTATAATATTTATCTTTTTCAACATTTGAGTAGTACTCGCCGGATAGAGGAATTACTGCAAGAACATCATCAAAAACACTTCTTTTGGATGAACAACTGGTTCACCATTGCTGTTGATATAACATTCTCGCTTCTTGTCATATCTTCTATAGTTCCTTGCTTCTTCGTATTCTTTTTCCATTTCCTCAATTCGATAACCAGCAATACATCTTTCTCTGTATGTCTTTTCCTTCAAAATCTCTTCTCGAGTTTTCTCCTTTATTTCAGCAATCAAAGCACGATGTTTGTTCTTTGATACATATCGGCCATGTGCTGTGATCCGATCATCAACAAGATCATCTTCTGGAAGGAATTCGCTCCAGTCAAACCTTTCCTTATCTTGTATCACTGCACATGCTCTTGACTTCTCTTTCGTATTGTTTTCAATCTGTTTCAAGTTTGGCGGCTCTTCTTTACTGCGGTGGTATATTGCTTTCCGATAATAATCGTCTTTGAACGGATTTTCATTTCCATCAACTGCAGAATTATTGCATTCTCTTTTGAAATGACCTTTTTGCTTGCACTTGAAGCAGGTCACTTTGGATTTATCAAATCCCAGCTTTGTTGACGGACCACCGATAGACTGTTTGTCAGTAATCTCCATGTGCCTTTGAGCTCTTCGAATACAGCTTGCTAAGCACCAACGTATGTCAATGAGTTCCATCTCTTCCGGATCAATCTGGTCGTAGTCTTCCTTGGTTAATTCAGAATTTCCGATTTTACCAGCTACCAGACCTTCATATGATTCCAGGACAGATGCAAGGAAGCTCATTTGCTGCTTAGCAGAGTTGATACTCATAGCAGGAGAATTTTTTAACTTCAAAGCAATGTTGCAGAAAATTTCTTCAGATTCTTCAGGATTTGCTTTTGCAGAAGATGAATGATATCCTGGATTATAACTTGATGAGCTTTTCTGTGGTTCTGTTGATTTTTCAGCACTGAATCCCGTCTTTGGCGATTCGCTAACAGTCACCAAAGGCACATTGCCTTTGTAATAAAGACCGACATTCTGGTGATGTGAAGAACTACTCATCTTGTTCTGTTTCTGCAATTCAAGCTCATGAGTTTCAATCTTTTCAATCAACACATCGAGAGTAATTGTTTCATATAACACATCATTTTTCAAAATAAAAACAAATGTTTGCCACTGATCAGCTCGTGGTAATGCTTCAATTATTTTGTCAATCATTTCCTCTCGAGTTTTTACTATCCCAAACCTATCAAGCTCAATTTTTAAATGGCAAAAACGCTCAATCATTTGCCTCACCGACTCTCCTTTTAAACTATCAAACAAATCAAACTCTTTTTTTAATAAAGCAATTTTGTTCTTTTTAATTTGTTTTCCACCCTCAGCTTTAACCCTTAAAGCTTCCCAAACTGATTTTGAAGAACCATCATGAACAAGTAATGCAAAAATATCATCTCTAATCGACTGTTGGATTAGAGCAATCATTTTTTGTTCATATGAAAAGTTATTTTTGTCTTCAACAGATAAGCTTTTGAGTGGGATTTCTTCGCCTTTGTCATTTATAGGTCTATCATATCCAAACTCCATGCAAAACCAGCTTTCATGTGCATAAGCTTTGGCCCAGTTGATAAACCGTTCTTTCCACCATGTGTAATCTTCAATACATTCAAGCTTTGGTGGTTTCGAATAAGTCCCATAGAAATTATCATGTTTAATGTTATCATTGATTGCTTTTGTTATGGTTTTTTGTGTAACGGTTGAAGTTTCCGAAGATTCTGACGTGAATGCTTTGTAGAATGTGTTATAGAATTCTTCAGCCATGATGCTCCTTGTTTTTCACTTTTAATCACAAGCACCTGAATACAAACAATGATAGGTCAACAGATTAACAATGATAGGATAACAACGGACCGGATGGTGATCCGAACGAGTGACGATTCGACACTTGGACGATAAGCTTTGGATCGGATGATGATCCGATTGAGTGAGCAGTGATCCGAACGAATGACCTGTGATCCGAATGAATGACTTGTGATCTGATCGAGTGACCTGTGATCCGATCGAGTGTCCTGTGATCCGAACGAATGACTTGTGATCCGATCGAGTGACCTGTGATCCGATCGAGTGACCTGTTAACGAACAACAGCGAATATTTTCATTTTTTCGATCATAAAAACTTAGATTTCTCTCAATCTGTTTGGAGTTTTGATCTGAAATTTTGTAGGGTTGTTCGATTATGATTTCGCATATAATACTAAAAAATCAGCCAATTTGAACCGTTAAAACCCTGTTAATTTTGCCATTTTCTGAAGAATAGTGAAGAAGATGTAAAAGTGAAGAAATTTTGACAAATCTTGATGAATTTGGATCTGAATTTAATGAATTCTTGTGCGAATCAGTGTGTTTGATCCATGCAATCGAGCTCCTGCTCTGATACCACTTGTAGGACCGGTTTTTGACTCCATTTCGATTGCGAACCGACTCGTGTAACGTGCGGAATCCGTACACGAACGTGACCGAACTCACACGACGTAATATAATATGTGATTCTATTGATAAATCTGAAAAACGTACAAGCACCTGAATCACGACGTCACTTTCTCTCTCTAGACTTTCTCTCTCTAGCTCTAGATATCGAAATCTCAAATGTGGCAAAAGTTCTAAAACTAAGCCCTAACTTCTCTATATATAGGCAAGGGTTATAAGTGATTTCCCCTTATTTACAATAATGTCACCTTGCCTTTAATATCTAAATATTACAATATAAGACTAGTTTTCTTCATAAACTGCTACGAACCGGATTGACGGAGGCGATAGACATTAATGCACTAACAAAAAATGTAAAAAAGTTTAAAAACATGTGTGTAAAAAATATTTTTGTAAAAAAGGTTAAAACCGTAAAAAAGTCTTCGTATAAATTTTTGTCTTTTGTAAAAAAAGTTTTTATAAAAAAATAAATTTGTAAAAAATTTTTGGTAAAAAAGTTTTTGTAAAAAAAAAGTTTAAAACCGTAAAAAACGTTTTCGTAAAAAAACGTAAAAAAGTTTAAAAAACGTGTGTGTAAAAAATTTTTTATAAAAAAAGGTTAAAACCATAAAAAAAAATTTCGTATAAATTGTTGTTCTTTGTTAAAAAGATTTTGTAAAAAAAAATTGTAAAAAAGTTTTTTTGTAAAAAGAAAGTTTAAAACCGTAAAAAAAGTTTTCGTAAAAAAAAGTTTAAAACCGTAAAAAAATTTAAAAACGTATGTGTAAAAACATGGCGCGTAAATACGGGGCGTAAAAAACGGCGCGTAAAAAAAAGGCACGTAAAAAACGGGGTGTAAAAAACGGCACGTAAAAACGGGGCGTAAAAAACGGCTCGTAAAAAACCCGGGTCATAAAACGACGAGTAAATTCAGGGCGTGAATACGGGGGGGTAAAAAACGGCGTAAAAAACGGCTCGTAAAAAACCGGCTCGTAAAAACGTTTTTTGTAAAAAAAATCCTGACAAAAATTGTTTTTTTTTTGTAAAAAATATCAGCGCATAAAAAATGGCTTGTAAAAAAACGGGTGATAAAACGACGGGTAAATAAGGGGCGTGAATTCGGGGTGTAAAAACGGAACGAAAAAACGGGACGTGAAAAACGGCGCGTAAAACCGGGCATAAAAAAAGGCGTGTAAAACACCGGTCGCAAGAACGGTGCGTAAAAACAGGGCGTAAAAACGGCGCATAAAAGCGGGGCGTAAAAACGGCGCGTTAAAAAAACGACGCGTAAATCCTGGCGTTAAAAAACGGTGTGTGAAAAAGCCGGGCTTAAAAACGGCGTGTGAAAAAGCCGGGCTTAAAAACGGCGTGTAAAAAATGTTTTTGTTTAAAAATCTGGATCTAAAATGGTTTTTAATAAAAAAATCTGTTTTAAATAAACAAGTAATATAATAATACAAAAAAGTAATAAAAAACAATAAAGACAAAAAGACAAAAAAGAGTAAATTTACTAAACTATCCTTTTATATTAAAATATTAAAAACATAATAAGACAAAAAGTATTTAATATTAGTTTTAATTACTTTTAATCTCATTCATCCATCTTGAAGATCTAATAGTTGGAAAGTGGTTCTCTCGGTTCTTACAACTGGGGGTGGTTTTCATTTTAGCGGCCACACACACACACACACACACACACACATATATATATATATATATATATATATATATATATATATATATATATATATATATATATATATATATATATATATATATATATATATATATTAGGTGTTGGCTTTTCTAGTATTGCATTTCCCACTCGTCGTATTTCGAGACGAGTTTTTATCGGATTTGACAAATACGATTTCCTTCCTCCACCAACTCTTCACCGTATTGGAGAATTTCTTCCACATTCTCCTGACTCATTGGTGGCATAGGGGCTGGCACTGGTTCAGGGTAAATTGGTTCTGGTTCTGCGTAAGGATATGGGTTATTTAGTAATTCCTTAAATGAACGGTTGTCGTCCCACCACGGATGTAGAGGGTTTGGTGTGGGAATCCTATGTATCTCATTTGGATCAAAGGATGGGATTGGAAATTGGTTTTCCTGGTTTAGTTCTAGGTCCATGGGTTGGTTAGGGAATAATGGTAAAAGTTATGGGTCTTCTATTTGGTTGAGATCCATTTCTACTCCTGCATTTCTAAACATATGAAAATCAATTAGTTATCTATCCAATTCTTCTTCCCATAAGGGTCTAGGTTCTGGGTTTTGGGTATTCCTTTCAGCTCTATTTGTCATTCGCCGTTGTTGAAGTTTTCTCATTCTTTTCCTCCTTTCATATGTTGCTCTACTAAACCACCCTCGTTTCTTAGGGGGGAAAGGTTCTTCAGTTTTTGCTTTGAAAACAAAGACATCCTCAGAATCCGCGGTGTATCCTGGGGTTGGTTGGGATGTTCCTTCATCCTTGGGAGAATGAGAGAGGTGACGATAAGCGTTAGAAATACTCTGATCACTCATACTGTAAACTAAGAAAATTTGTCAAAATGACATAAAATAATAATACACATATTTACACAGAATAACACGTAAGTTATTTACTAACACAATTGGTTAAAATTTAGGTACGTAAAAGAACACCTAAATGGCTTAAACCAGTGGCTCTGATACCACATCCTGTCGCAACCCCCGACCCATTCCCCGGGAGCGGGGGCCGCGAGCCAACAGCTGGTGGTATCGGTGTTTATTAATTTGGCAGCGAAAATGAGACATCGGGATTGTAGTTAGGAAATAAGTTTTAGAGTTTTAAACACCAAACTTTTTATAATAAACAAATGGGATAAAAACCCAGGTTTCATTCATAATATTTTTATAGGGATAAACCCTAGTTGCTGAAAACATAAACTTCTTTTATTTAGGTAACTTTTATAGCCACTTTCTTTAAGCCTTCAGTGCTCCATAGCTGGCTTCTTATAGCTTCACATTAAGTTACCTGAAACGCGTTTTAAAAACATTTTATCAGCAAGAAATACTGGCGAGTGCATCCCAGTTTAATCAAAATAAGCTTTTATAACTTTACAGTATTGAGAGCGATTACAATGTTTATATCTACCCAATTACTCATTCAGTATTTGTCAGGTTGGCAGTTACAATGACCGTGGTCATATTATTATTAGCTAACTCTTTGTCCAATAGTAACGCTTGATTAGTAGTGTATACAAAACCGCACATACCGGCAGTAATTGTAGAATACAAAGACTTAATCACTGTAAGTATAATTGAAAACATTTGAGAGTTTGTAACACAGTTTGGTAGAAAAAGAGAATGACTCATATTGTAGATTTATGTATTTCTACAGCTTTCTGTTGAATTTTCCTGATTATTTTCTATTAAAAACATACAATGCACGTGTGTTAGTACAATAACCCAAGTCACTTTAGCCATACAACATGAGACAGAACCCCAACGAACTGAGTCAGGCAGAGCCTTAACATGCGTTACGGGGCCCTACATCAATCAGGTAGGGTAACAAATTAGTGATCGGGGGTTAAAATACTTACAACGAGGCACAACTTCCTGTTTTAAGGGGTATTTTAACTATAATTTTCGCCTACAGAAGTTGAGAGTGGAAGAGAATTGATGAACGATTCGAAATGAGCAGCCTCTGCTCAATTTATAAGTGAATTCGGAAGCCCTCGCGCCCCGCGACCCCATCCCCCTAATCTTGTCGCGCCCCGTGAGAGACCCCCTAGCTACGGCTAGGGTGACCGGGTGGCGTGTAGCTTCGCCAGAAGTCGGGACACGTGGCACAAAGGGTGTTCGGCACACAATGGGCTGTCGCGCCCCGCGAGCCACCCCTTTGACCCTGTCACGGCCCGCAAGTGGCAATAAATCATGATCACCTAAACAAGGAGGTCACAAGGTATGCCAAATTTTATCATTTGGTGATATCTTGAATTTATGATGAACACTCATAATCGAAATTCTTGAATGAATGTTGAGTGTATGAGTGATATTGACATGAGTACAGGTCTAGGAACAAGCCCAAGATTTAAACTTGTTGATTTAGTGCCATGAATTAGTGTTTTGGCTAACTAATCATGTAGGTGCTAAGTGGGTGTTATGATAATAGGATGAACACTCGAATTAGAGTGTTAAATTTATGAAAATTGAAGATATGATGCGAGTTCTAGATGTAGTTCATGAACACTAGACATGAGAGCGTGATTTTAATGTTAAAATTTGGTTAAAAAGTTAATCATAAACTTGTTAAAAGATGCATAAAAATCTCGCCCACAAGATGCTTGTTAAAATGCCTAAGTGAAATCGTGTTGTCTACTAGTTTGTATGTAGAACTTGATTAGATGAGGTATTCGGGTGAATGCCTAGTAATATGACGAAACGGGTTTCACCTATAGATGAAAACCCTTAGATCTTGAATAATGAAATAATAAAGTATCTTTAATAATCGAGAGCTAAGTTAACTTGCTGTTAATAATAGCATGAACTTGGATTAGAAGGTAGTTAAAACGGTGTCGTAAAAATAATAATAACACCTATCTGATAATTGATGAAATGCCTAAATGAGTTATTGAACTCAATTGTGCATTTCATATGATTAAAGCCAGTTGACTTTTGAAAGTCAAACTGACCAATGATAAGGTCGAATAATAATTCTGACATAAAATCCGTAAGATGGAATAGTCGTAATTTAATAATGACTAATCTAACCGTCTTACGAATTATGATGATAGTTTGACGCTTGACAAGCTAGGTGGAAGCTTGGGAAGGAAGTGGGTCAAACGAAAGTAAAAAGGATAAGGCGTAACTTGAATGCACTGTAAGTAAAGCTTACACCCTTTTGTAGGATACGTATTTATTTTATAGGTTATAAATATGACAAACGTTATATCCGAAATACAAGTTCCGACGCGAAATGTTACGGGTCGGAACAAATAAAATGATAAAAACCTTGTTTAATGGTAAAAAGGGACGAAATGGTAAATTGGTCAAAAGATGACATATATAAAACAAGTTTTCGAATGGCAACATTATAAGGTAAGCCAAAACGAATAATAAGGGTTAAACGGTAATTTAGTCGCGTGTAGACGAATAAAAATTGAAGTTAAACGACACCCTATGGCGTAAGCCATGTTGGGTTAAACGCGTAAGAAACGAATTTAAGAGATATAATCATATGGTGAGAAATCCGAAATGGGTTAAATAAATGAAATGGTACATGGATACCATTCAATTATAAGTACAAAAATGTTGGTCGTTTAGACCAAACGGGTCAAATGGTGATGTTAACACCATTTGACAAATAACGACTAATAAGTACTTGTCGAGTTTGATGCTTACAGGATAAAACGGTTTATGGAATTTGCGTTGCTATGAATTAGCAAATCATTAAGATAAAGTATTAAAATGGGTCAATACGTTGACCCGAGCCAGGTATGTGACTTGTCGTTCGTTACATTTTTATAAACGAGCTTAGTCGTAGATATATATAATATTTCGATATAGCGAAAATGATTGCGTTTGGTATGTCGACGAAGTGATGGATTTCACACGGACAACCAAACGGGTCAAAATAATGTAAATGGTTAAAGGTTGGTGTAGGTGATTAGAAAGTCACGAAGTAAACCAATGAATTAAATGCGTAAGCCGAGCATCAGAATGCGCTAAACATAAGTTGATGAATTTTAGTTTGTAATTGAAACTTAGAAAATTAGTGGTTCTTGAAGTTAAACATGGAAAACTTGACGTTTGAATCAAGTTTATCAAAAGGATGTGAACGCGTAAGCAAACTTCATAGTGGGTGCAAATACGCTAGTGTCATGAAGCCTGGAGATTCGTGTAAAATGACCAAGGATTAACCTTGGTCATAAGTAGTGAAAAACATGTTAGAACACAACGGGTTGAATAATTTTCAATTTGATTTGTAGGCCGTTAGTTCATAAATTAGGATTTGTTGTGAAACGAGGTAATAAACATAGAGTTAAACGTATTACGGTCGTATAGAAACAAGAATCATGTGAATCGGATAAGTATATTGAGAGTTATTGACATGTGCGTGTATATACATGTTTTTACAATGAATTTTACACACGATTCGGTTTTAAACTTATAAAAATGATTTATACTTCAACATTAAAACACACACGAAAGGGCAAGTGTACCCCGTCATATATGTAGTATAGTATCGGTAAGAACCAAGTATCGATCCAAGGATGTGGGCGGATGCTAAAATACTAAACCTTTGTCATTAAATTACCGGTAGAAAGATAAGTGGATAGTTTGTTAAAAACTAAAACAAGATTAAACATAAACTTGTAAAACATAATAGACTCCAAATAAGAAAATAGAATAATAGCTTTGCTTTATGAACAACCGGAGCATGTTAACTAAGTCGATTTTGCCACTTAAAACACTTGGTCAATTTTCCATTTTTCAAAGACAATTAGTATCCCTTTCGGGAATCCTAACATGACAACTCTTTAGAAAGTTAAAACGATAAACACACTTTAACCACCTAAAATTGTTCTTTAATGCCCAATTGACAAATGTCTATGAAAATCCCCTAAAGATAAGTTAGTCATCCGTTAGGAGTTTTCTAACCTCACTTAATCAAGGAAAGTGACAACGATAAACACAATGTAACCACCGAGACACACATAAACTAGATTAAATCACAGCCGAGTTCATTTTACAAATCTTGAACATAAATTTACCAAGCAAGCAATTTTGGCCTAAACTACTAACTAAGTTAACAACTTATGTCAAGAATTCATAACAACACCATTTAACCCGTTAAGGTCCTTCCATGAGGGAAAGCCTTCTTGCTTAATATTAATTACCCCTTATTAAACCACTAACCATTTCTAGTATCATGGTGCAAACATTCTAAACAAGTTAAACTAGTTAAACAAGTTCAAAGTCTACTAACATATGATTAATTAAGCTTCTTTTTGCAAATATCTCAACTAACCACATACTAATCATCCAAGATAATTAACTATAATCAAGAATTCAACATCAATAAACAAGGTTGCAAACTAATCATCAAGTATTAACATAGAAAATGCTTCAAGTGTCATTACAAACATGATTAACATACTAATGGTTGTTATTAAGCAAGGAATACTAGTGTTTTTGCCCTTAGGCTACAATAATACATAAATCATCAACCAAAATGCTTGAATTATAACAAACAATGGAAAGATTCATGAATCAAACCATAAACAAGCACAAGATTGAAGGTCCAGATAGTAACGGAGCTTCTAAGGACGATGATGGCTTGAATCCGGGCAAGATACGTATCAACCGGAGCTCAAAATTCGCCTGGAAAGCTCCCAAAAGTCCAGAGTTATGAACTGATTGTTGCCTTCTGTTTTCTTATACAATTTTCAGATCGTATGACCGTGCCAATAAAGTGCACGGTCGTTCACTTTAATATACTGTTCACCATACCGCATGACATCAGCAAATCTTGACCGGTCTTCGTATTGGCACGGGCGTGCCACGAGTTGCACGAGCGTGCATTGCCGACATAAGGTTGGCACGAGCATCTGAACTGGCGTGCACATCTGGGCTAGGGCTAGTCATCGCATCTGCACGGGAGTGCCTCCAATCGCACGACCGTGCGTTTCTGGGATTTCGTTGCACTCCTAATCGCACTGGTTATGCAATGCCGATATTGTTGTCGGAATCACACGGGCGTTCCACCAACCGCACGGTCGTTCCAATCGCCCAGATCAGTTTACTTAACAGAATCTTCGCAGCTTAGTCGTTTCGCCCGGAAAATCCTCGTTTTCACCATCTTCTTGTTTGGTACGCTGTTTTAGGCCTGTAAAAAAATAAACCCGATTAAGTATCCGATTCTCGGTTTTACGGCCAAAAACGCGTAAAAAGGGGGTAAAATGGGGGAATAAAATGTATGTATTTTAGCGAATATCAAACCTCCCCACACTTGAACCTTGCTTGTCCTCAAGCAAGCTAAAATTAAAATGTAATAAGAGGTAGTTTCTAACAAGACAAAGAATTTACAAGTTACCTACTAATACACATACATACGGTTAGTCGGTTTTTCGAAAGGCGACATCAAATGATTCAAACCAAACAAGCACATGCAAATATATGTAGAGATAACCATAAAACCGTGATTTCACTCCGATTGACTTAGCACGCTAATCTTCATACACCTCACAATGTTCACACACTCTCGGTTATATTTGTGAAACATACATAAAATGTGTATGTGTAAACACTCAATGCCTAGACAATGAAACGTGTAATATCATAAGCTTGTCACAAGATCTTATCTCCACTAACTAACATGCGAAAAAGTGTAAATCAAGAGGTCTTTACGGGTTGTAACGAAAGGCTTGGGTAAAGGGTGTGGAATGGAAATTTTAAAGTGACTAAATGGTTAAAACTCGGTAATTACGTTTAACAAGCGTAAAACAACTAAACTAAACTATACATAACTAATGCCGTAAAAAGATGACTTTTGTGTTGTCAAGCTAATCGACGAAACTTCATCATTTTAGCACTTAAAATTGCTCGAATCTTGTCGTCTTCACCCTATTTTAGGGTGTTTTATTTTTTGATTTTCTGATTTTTTTTTCATACATATGCCTTTGTACAATGAACAAGTAATTACAAGAAACGCGAGTTAAACGATTTTTTAACCGAGTTTTAACACAAAGGGTTAAAAATAAAAAGGCTAAATTTGGCTAAGTGGGTTATTTGGTTGGGTAAAAGAAGGAAAAACACGGGAAAGGCTCGACATGGTTAATCCTAATGGGTAGCGTTGGGTTTAGGGAAACATAACACAAAGAACAAGGCTAAACACAAAGGGTTTTCTAGGTGCCTCTATCATTTCTACACAATTTCACACGTTTATGGTTTTGAAAAGCATGCTAGCGACAAGTTCTAAATTACACGAAACATCCGGCTCACTCCTACTCCGAAATGAATAAACATATAACGAATCTAAGGCTCAAATATCCTCACATAACGGGAGGAATGGGTGAAAGTGTGAAAATTAACATGCAAGTCATTCTTTGTTTGTCACTTTTTTTAGTTATCTTTTTCAAAACTTATTTGGCTTGTCGGGTTTTTATCATATCCGAAGCTTTCTAAAACAACAACTAACCGGTTTATTTACAAAATATATATACAATTGATTTTTGATTTTTTTATATATATATATATAAATATAGAGGACAAACAAAGTAACAAAGTCATAATGTTATACCCCCTCCCCACACTTGAACTTCGCATTGTCCTCGATGTGAAACCCAGAAATATAGAGAAAAGGAGGATAACACTCCTGTGAAAATGGCTGAAGATGACACGAGGCTCCAAAGCCGATTCTGTCATGTCTTTCCGGTCCAATGTGTGCTTCACATATCTGCATGTATGTCACAAAGCAAAGCAAAGCAAAACAAAACAAAACAACAGGCAAGACAATCTAATTGCAACCCAAACTATAACTAGATAATAATACTAATGGTAAGCATCCACACTTAAATGACCGGATGTCAACATATGTACCCTCAGTAACCAACGTCAGACCTGTCACCACCTCGTCCGTCATAATCCCCATCGCGTAGGCGATCTGAGTCACGTACTGACCCTCGTGAATCTGACTGTTGGGGGTCCGTCCGGAACTATGCACGAAATAATCCTCCATATGTGCGACGAGGTTGATGTGAACCCCCTCCGCTAGCGCATATAGAAAGATAGCATCAGGTGTGGGACAGTTTCCCAAACTGTCCATGCGCCCCGCTATGGTATGACTGAATATGTGGTGCATGACCCTATGCAAAGGGTCTCTCAATAACGATGCTTTTGACACTCGAGGATCATACGGTGGGCCAACAGCAACCCTTTCCCAAAATGCCGAGTGTTCCTGCTCGCTGGGAAAGGTGTACTGATCAGTGAAGAACTCGGAATGCATTTCGTCGTCATTGTAGATTCCAAGTCTCCTCCCCAATCTCCCAACCGTCCAACTTTGCCACTGCCCGCCCAGTCTAAAGTTTATCCGCTTCTTGCGTCGGAAGTCGGCATTTCTGCTAGCTTTAGGTTTTTCATATGAGTATGTAGCAAAAAACTCCAAAGTGAGCTCAAGATATATGGGCCGATCAATGTTGACAAGTCGCGAGAACGGAAGTGATAGCATGTCTGCAAGTCGGTCCCTTTGGTTCAGCTCTCCCATGACATCCCAATCCAGCCTCCTTGGGATACCAATTTGGCCCCGCCTTTGCCAAAGTTCATTGAGTTTTGTAAGGCAAGGATGGTACCGCTCATTGTTTTGGTCAAATTGGAGAAAAGGATGGTCCATCTGCACGAGGAATCATTATTAGACAAAGACGAGCATAAAAAATTTCAACCGAAACAGCCTAACACACTATTATGAAGCTGCTGTAAAACTGATCTGGGCAAATCGTACGGACGTGCTACCTGACGCAAAGTCGTGCGTCACCGAGATCAGTGATGGTGACCGGAACATGTCGGAACTGCACGGACGTGCGATCTGATGCACCACCGTGCATCTCCGGCACCACAACAAACCGTCATGAACACCGCATATGCACGACCGTTCCACCAAGGGAACGACCGTGCGACTTGGATTTCAGCAGATTTTCAACCCCCAACACTGCACAGTGAAATTTTTCCGAACTTTATCAAGTTTCTGGTGAATGGGGGTTAGGAAATCGACTGGTGTTCATGATTTGCACCATTCTTGCAAGGATTAGGGTTTCGTTTGTATTTATGAAGAGAACCCTAGAATCCTTGAAGAAATCTGAACTACCTACGCCTAAAATAAGATTAGAACTGAAAATCAAGAAGAAAAACATACCGTGTTGGAAGGATCTGAGAAACCTTGCAAAAAATGGTGGGATTTTGGAGAAAAACTGGTCAGGAATGAGAGTGCAGCTAGGGTTCGTGAGTTGTGTGAATGGGAGTGCAGATAAGGTCTTTATATAGCACATGGACAAAACTGCCCCTGACCATTCGCACGGTCGTGCGGATCTATGCACAGTCGTGCATTTCCGACATTGACTGGTCCTGGCACGTTGTTCTCGGACTGCACGTTGGTGCAAGTCTAGGTGCCCGCTTGAATCGGCACGGACGTGCGACCAGACGCACGGTCGTGCCATATCTGCAGATCAGTCTGACCACTGCAGAACCCATTTTCAGCTGCTGTTCTGGCCCGTTTCCGCCATTTTTGCAATACACAAGCTGATTTATCAATATTCTAACTTAGATTCCTTGTCCGGCATGATTAAAAACTGTATGGTCCTACGAAAACTACCAAACACACCAAAAACACGCAAAAACGACAAAAATAAAAACTAGGACAATTTTACCCCTAAAGCGCATGAGATGTTCTTGCTACATTTTTTATCCTCGAGTCAGTAGCGTAGACTCTCATCTCCACACTTATGAAGTATGCGGGGTGTGGAGTTCGATAACCTCCACCGCCGACTCAATCGGCCCTGCCACATAGAGCTTTAAGCGATGCCCATTCACCTTGAAAATTACGCCGTCCGCGTTCTCAACTGCGACGGTCCCATACGGAAATACTTCCTTTACCGTATACGGACCCGTCCATCGCGAATGCAACTTCCCTAGAAATAGACGCAACCTCGAGTTGTAGAGTAGGACAAGATCTCCCGCTTGGAATTATTTATGGTCCTTCAAGCGTTTATCATGCAATCTCTTGGTGCGTTCCTTGTATAACACGGAGCTCTCATAGGCATGTTGTCGTAGCTCTTCTAATTCATGAATCTGAAGGAACCGGGCATCACCTCCGGCTTTGAGATCCAGATTCGCAGTTTTAAGAGCCCACATCGCCTTGTGCTCCAACTCCACGGGTAAATGGCATGCATTTCCGTAAACAAGCCTAAAGGGAGTAGTCCCTATAGGCGTCTTGTACGCCGTACGGAAAGCCCACATTGCTTCATCCAATTTTTCTAACCAATCCTTGCGGTTTGCACCTACCGACTGCTCAAGGATTTTTCAACCCCCGGTTCGTCACCTCCACTTGCCCACTTCTTTGTGGATGATAGGGCGTAGACAATCTGTGGTGCACACCATAACGAGACAGAGCTCTCTCCAGCTGAGTGTTGCAAAAGTGTGTCCCTCTATCACTGATCAGTACCTTTGGTGCACCAAACCGGGCAAACAAACTCTTCAGAAACCTCACAACTACCCTTGCATCATTAGTGGGTAAGGCCTGTGCCTCAGCCCACTTCGATACATAGTCAACAGCAACCAGGATATATTTGTTTCCTCGTGAGGGGGGGAATGGTCCCATGAAGTCTATCCCCCAGATATCGAAGACTTCACATACTTGGATCCAATTTTGAGGCATTTCGTCGCGTGCTGATATATTTGCTGCCATCTGGCAAGCATCGCACGCACTGACCCACTTCTGCGAATCACGAAATATTGTCGGCCAATAAAACCCTGAATCAAGCACATTCTTAGCGGTGAAATTGGCTCCATGGTGACCTCCAGTAGGTCCCTCGTGACAGTGGCGCAGAATTTCGGTCGCCTCCTTTCCCGAAACACATCTCCTAATCACCTGATCCGCTCCAACTCTAAATAGGAAAGGGTCGTCCAAAATGTAGTACTTGAGGTCCGGAAAGAATTTTCTCTTTTGTTGGTGCGTCAATCCTTTAATTAGGATCCCACAAGCAAGATAGTTCGCAAAATCGGCGAACCATGGCGACTTATCGCATACCTCGACACTCATCAACGACTCGTGTGGGAAATTGTCATTTATTGAATCCCAACGTGTGTCCTTGATATCTCCATGCTCCAATCGAGAAAGATGGTCAGCCGCTACATTCAACGAACCCTTTTTGTCCTGAATTTCGATATCAAACTCCTGCAACAATAAAATCCATCTGATGAGACGCGGTTTAGCATCCTGTTTGCTGGACAGGTATCTGATGGCTGCGTGATCAGTATACACAATTGTTTTTGAAAGCACCAAATGCGATCTAATTTTGTCAAATGCGAAAACTACCGCCAAGAGCTCCTTTTCTGTCGTAGTGTAATTGTCCTGAGAGTCGTGAAGAGTCTTGCTCGCATAATAGATCGGGTGAAAGTGCTTTTCTTTCCTTTTCCCCAGAGCGGCCCCTATCGCAAAGTCACTTGCGTCGCACATAATTTCGAATGGCAAACTCCAGTCAGGTGCGACCAAGATGTGGGCCTCAATAAGCTTTTGCTTTAGAACACCAAAAGCCTTCAAGCAATCATCTCCAAAGATAAACGGAGTGTCCTTTTCTAACAGACGGGTCATGGGCTAGGCGATTTTTGAAAAATCCTTGATGAATCGCCTGTAGAACCCCGCATGACCGAGGAAGCTCCGTATCGCTCTCACAGAGGTGGGAGTCGTGAAATTATGTCAACCTTCGCTGGGTCGACCTCCATACCTGCCTGCGAAATCTTGTGTCCCAAAACTATGCCCTCTCTCACCATGAAGTGGCATTTTTCCCAGCTTAGGACAAGATTCGTTTCTTCGCACCTCTTTAACATTTTCCTCAAATTTTACAAACACTGATCAAAGGACTCTCCAAAGACCGAAAAGTCATCCATGAATACTGCCATGGAGTCCTCGATCATGTCGTGGAAAATGGCAACCATACATCGCTGAAAGGTGGCCGGTGCATTACACAGCCCAAACGGCATACGCCAATAGGCGAATGTGCCAAAGGGGCAGGTAAAGGTAGTCTTCTCCTGATCCTCAGGAGCAATAGGAATTTGGAAGTAACCCGAAAACCCATCCAGAAAACAATAGTATGACTTCCCTGACAGACGCTCCAACATTTTATCAATGAATGGGAGCGGGAAGTGGTCCTTGCGGGTGGCATCGTTGAGTTTGCGATAATCGATGCAAACCCGCCATCATGTGACCGTCCTGGTTTGAATAAGCTCATTCCTATCGTTTGTGACTACTGTCATGCCACCTTTCTTGGGCACCACTTGCACTGGACTTACCCAGACAGAATCAGATATAGGATAAATCAACCCAGCATCTAACAACTTAATCACTTCTTTCTTCACCACGTCTTGCATATTCGGATTCAAACGCCTCTGAGGCTGTGCACTGGGCTTGTACTCGTCTTCCATCAGAATCTTATGAGTACAAAAATAAGGATTAATGCCTTTGATATCCATAATCTTCCAAGCGATGGCTTTCTTATGAAGTTTTAAAACACTAAGAAGTATGCTCTTTTCTTCTTCTGACAAACCTGATGAAATAATGACCGGCAAACGACTCTCCTCATCCAGAAATGCGTACTCCAATTGCGGTGGAAGCTCCTTAAGCTCTAAGGATGGAGGATCTTCCACTGACGGCTTTGACTTTTCTTCGCTCTCACGATCAATTTCTGTGAATTGATCCGGACTCTGGGAACCATCATCACCAATCTGATTGACTGGCTTCTCCAAATCGTGGCCTTCCTGCGTAATGCCAATCAGGTCCCCACACAACAGATGTGTGTCCGAATCAATCTCCTCGATCGTGCCCTGGAAATGTGTGCTCACATAGCTGTCGACAATGTCGACATAATAGAGCGCATCGTCCTGACTCTGAGGGTGCTGCATTGACCGTTTAATGTCAAAGGTCACGTGCTCCTCATTTACTCGAAGTGTGATTTGTCCCGCCGCTACGTCTACAATAGTCCGGGCGGTGTTCAAGAATGGACGTCCGAGTATCAGAGGCACCCTCGAGTCCTCATCCATATCCAGGATAACAAAATCCACGGGAAATACAAACTTGTCAATCTTAACAAGCATATTTTCGACAAACCCGCGTGGATATTTGATCGAACGATCAGCAAGTCGAATACTCATTCTAGTAGGTGAGGGCTCACCTAGATCCAACTTGGTAAAAACCTTATAGGGCATAAGGTTGATACTCGCTCCCAAATTGGCTAACGCATGACTAACAGACATATTTCCAATAAGACAAGGAAGCATGAAACTGCCTGGATCTCCCATCTTTGTAGGCAAACGATTTTGAAGAATAGCAGAACAACTCGCGTTCATCACCACACAAGCCATATCCTCGAGTTTTTGCTTGTTCGAGAGGATATGTTTCAGAAACTTCGCGTACTTCGGCATTTGGGCCAAGGCTTCAACAAACGGTATGTTTATGTGTAATTGTTTAAACATCTCAAGAAACTTACCGTATTGTTCCCCATTTTTCTGTTTCTTCAGCCTGCCTGGGTACGGAACTGGAGGAGTGTAATCTTTGACTGGCTCCTGGAACTGTGTTGTACTTGCTGGGACTCGCCTAGCATGCACCTCATCCGAAGTATCAGTCGGGACCGCCTCAGTGATCGGTGGTGGGTCTGATGTGTCGGGTCCGGTGGTTCTACCACTCCTAGTCATCATGGCATTTACATGCCCTCGGGGATTTGGCTCAGTATTGCCTAGAAGACTACCTAGGGGTCTTTCTGACATCATTTTTGCAAGCTGACCAACCTGATTCTCGATGTTCTGAATCGAGGCCTTCTGACTGCGCATCTCACCTTCATGAGCTAAGAAACGATCTTCACTTTGCTGGTATCACTTCTCAGCTAGCTGATTTGCGCTGGTGGAGCTGCTCAGAAGTTGAGCCATCATATCTTCCAGCTTGGAGTTTGATTGAGGGGCTTGTTGCTGGGAACTACTCCCTGCACCCTGATTTTGATATGAATAAGGACGTGGCTGAAAAGATTGATTGTAAGGCTGGTATTGCTGGCCTTGAGCCTGCTGCGGTGCTGGAGCCCGCTGAGCAAATCTGAGCGGGTTTTGATTACCCGTATTTGCTCTCCACCCAAAATTTGGGTGATTTCTCCATCCCGGGTTATATGTGTTGCTGTAGGGATTATTCTGCGGCCTCGCTTGATTGCAGATAAAGTCTACTTCCTCCTGGCCCTCATACATAACTCCCTGAAAACACGAACCTGGCTCGTGCGATACTCCGCACTGCTCACACCCAGAACTAGTCTGTGCTACCATTTGGGATTTATCAAACTTTGCCGACAACGCCGAAATCTGTGTAGTGATAGCTGTGTAGTCGTCAACAGCGTGAACTCCTGGGCGAGATGATGATGATGTCCGGCCTCTCTCTCCTTCTCGACGCGAGCTCAACTTTAACGCAGCTTTTTCGATGATAGCATAGGCTTCGTTTGGCGTCTTCGTCCCCAGATCGCCTCCTGCATTTACGTCTAATCTCTCATGCGTGTCATAATTAAGCCCTTAGTAAAACGTCAAAACCAACTGTCTTCTGGAGAAGCCATGGTGTGGAACATCAAGTAATAAATCCTTAAATCGCTCCCAGGCCACGTGCAACGACTCTCCTTCGTCTTGGCGAAAGGTTACAATCCGGTTTCTTAACTTGGTTGTTTTCTCAGGCGGGAAATATTTCTGCATAAATAGGTCCGCCAGCTCATTCCAGGTCCTGATGGACCCTGCAGGAAGTGACATAAGCCAAGCCCTAGCTTTGTCACGCAGCGAAAATGGAAACAACCTCAACCGAACAGCGTCCTCCGAAACATCCCTAATCTTGAAAGTCGAACATACTTCGAGAAAAGCAGCGATATGTCGTCCGGGATCCTCGTGCTCGCGTCCGTCAAACTGCACCGAATTCTGCACCATATTTATAACACTAGATTTAATTTCAAAAGTAGGTGCGTCTATCGTAGGTCGGATAATGCTTGGCTCCAGGCCTGTTCCTCCGGGCTGATTCGACTCGTTCAGTGGTCGCTCGTCATCCGCCATGATGATGTTTCCTTCGTCGGCTGGGCCCTCGGCCTCAGCGGGTACCATCTGCTCGTCCGCACCTGCTGCGAGTAGCAGCGCAACCGCACGGGATCTCTCGCGAAGACGTCTCCTCAGATCACGCTCGGGTTCGTCGGAAGGCTCAACAGCGTTGGGAGCGGGGGTTGAGGACATCAACCTGTAAACGAAAAACCGACACACACGAATATTATATAATTATAATAAATCTATTTTTTTATTAAAACAGAATTTCTGTAAATAGGGCTGAAAAATTTTGTAAAAATTCAAAGTAGGCCCGGAATTTTATAAAAATCAAAACAAATAAAATAATCAAATCGGCTAGTATAAAAATAATTTTCCGGAGCTGAAAACTCAAAGAATAAATGAATAATTAGCTCGAATTCGAACAAATAAATGAAATAAAAATTTATAAATGTTTAAAATAAGTTTGAAAATGAATGAATTAAATCAAAAACAAGAAATATTAACAAATAAATAAACAAATAAATAATCAAGAAAATATTCACAAATATTAACAAGTATGTACACCGATAAGATATTGACTCGGGTCGTTCCTAAAGCTCGCCACATCCCCGGCAACGGCGCCAAAAACTTGACGTGTGCGTGTATATACATGTTTTTACAATGAATTTTACACACGATTCGGTTTTAAATTTATAAAAAAGATTTACACTTCAACATTAAAACACACACGAAAGGGCAAGTGTACCCCGTCATATATGTAGTATAGTATCGGTAAGAACCAAGTATCAATCCAAGGATGTGGGCGGATGCTAAAATACTAAACCTTTGTTATTAAATTACCGGTAGAAAGATAAGTGGATCGTTTGTTAAAAACTAAAACAAGATTAAACATAAATTTGTAAAACATAATAGACTCCAAATAAGAAAATAGAATAATAGCCTTGCTTTATGAACAACCGGAGCATGTTAACTAAGTCGGTTTTACCACTTAAAACACTTGGTCAATTTTCCATTTTTCAAAGACAATTAGTATCCCTTTCGGGAATCCTAACATGTCAACTCTTTGGAAATTTAAAACGATAAACACACTTTAACCACCTAAAATTGTTCTTTAACGCCCAATTGACAAATGTCTATGAAAATCCCCTAAAGATAAGTTAGTCATCCGTTAGGAGTTTTCAAACCTCGCTTAATCAAGGAAAGTGACACCGATAAACACAATGTAACCACCGAGACAAGCATCAACTAGATTAAATCACAACCGAGTTCATTTTATAAATCTTGAACATAAATTCACCAAGCAAGCAATTTTGGCCTAAACTACTAACTAAGTTAACAACTTATGTCAAGAATTCATAACAACACCATTTAACCCGTTAAGGTCCTTCCGGGAGGGAAAGCCTTCTTGATTAATATTAATTACCCCTTATTAAACCACTAACCATTTCTAGTATCATGGTGCAAACATTCTAAACAAGTTAAACTAGTTAAACAAGTTCAAAGTCTACTAACATATGATTAATTAAGCTTCTTTTTGCAAATATCTCAACTAACCACATACTAATCATCCAAGATAATTAACTATTGATACGTGGTTGTAAACCGGTGCTCGTTATTGTTTAACTTGATGTTTTTACGTGAGTTTTAGTTTCGAATAGCCTACTTTTAATCAAGAATGTGTTTTGCAGGTTTGATGGAGTTTAAGGAGTTTTTCGGGAGCTTTACGGGTCACTGGGTCGAAAACCGGAGCACTAGGATGTGTTACGAGTCAACCGGAAGCGTTGGAAGCGAAAAAATAGAAAGTTGCAAACGAGAGCCCGTCGCCGACGGCCCGGGTCCCGTCGGCGACGCCCTCCAGATAAGCCCGTAGGCCAGAAGTTCCCGTATCCAGTTATTTTAGCCGTCGGCCAAACATGAAAAATAGGGAACCCGTCGGCGACGGGGTCAGACCCGTCGGCGACGGGCATTGGTTTTCACAAACGCGAAATGCTGATCTTTGGGTGCTAAAGTCGATTTCTATTGGTCAAGAGGCCTCCAATTCGGGGAGTTACACTTATGTTGAGTTTGAATCTTCATCTTGGAGCCATAACCATCCATCTTTTTCACCTACCATATCATCTATCATCGAGAACATCATCACCATCATCCATATACACAATCAAACCCTCGAAAACCCTAATTCCCCATCCATCATCAACATTCATAATCATCATCCAAGAACCCTATTCATCCATCATTCCTTCATCCTACAAGCTTCAAGATGACTCCATCCGCATTCCAAGCATCCGGTGATCAAGTTGCATCAACCATGAGCGGCTAATCATCTCGGTTTCACCCCGGTGTAGGTAGTTGTTAATTTTAGGGTTTCAATTTGTTCTTGTTTCATCTTAGTGACAATTTGTATTTGGTTTTTGAAACTTTTGACAATAGTATTACATTTGTTACGAATTCGTGAATTGTCGAACGATGTTAAAAGTTATGACTTTGCGAAACGGTGATATGTAATTGTACGTTGTCGTTGTTAGGATTTACTTGTGTTGATTACAAAGTGTCTTTTTGTCCGTTCTTCGGGGCGTTGATAGCTAGTAGCACCTAAGTCACGGTACACTAAATCCGTTAATCGAATGCATTTGAGTTGAAACTAAAACTTGTAGAAATCCTAGTTTAACAATTACCGAAACCGGGTGTGATTCCTTTTTATTATTATTGATCTAGTAATCATTTTTCTTGCAATTGTTAAGTAGTAGTTGCTACTCATTTTCATCACATCATCTAGTTTAAAAATCATATCTTCCACATAAACAAAAACACAAAAATTATTCTAGTAAGCTTCATAATCGTGACACAATTGTTTAATTCATTCGAATCCACATACTCTTCGTGGATCGACCCCTTACTACCACTAACACATTGTTAAGGGTAATTTGGGCTTATAAATATTATCTTTGACCGGAGCGCGACACTCGTTTTTGTTCCATACTAATCTCTCTTGATTGTGTGAAGTCCGGACATTCCGAACGGGTTACGAAGATACAAGGTATGTTTTAGACTTGGTTATGTGCATTGAGGGCAATACACGATTTTTTGGGGGGTGGTGGGCCGTTGACGGTTGTTGCGTTTAAAAATTTTAAATTATAAAAATTCATAAAAAAAACATTTTTAATAATTTTTAGGATTTTTGAGTGTACATAGTCCCTTTATTAAAAATTCATAAAAATCCTCCTATTTTTGAAAAAAAAAATAAAAAAAAAAAAAAATTTGGGAAGTCGTCGGCGACGGGCTACTAGCCGTCGGCGACGGGCTTTCAAAACTCCCGTCGGCACACAATTCCCGTAGACAGACAGTTAGCCCGTCGGCCAAAATGAAGAAAAGGAGACCCGTCGGCGACGGGTTGATAGTCGTCGGCGACGGGCTGTCGTTTAGGCGGCGGCGCTGGTTGTTTGTGAACCGTAAAACCGAACCAAAACTCATTAAAACCTCACCAAACACAATCCAAATCCCAAATTTCACCACATATTCGACCATTTGAACCTCACATCATACAATCCACCTAAATCCCTGCTCTCTCTCTCTCCTAACTCACCTTCCAACTTCATCTTCTCCACAAATACTCCTAGAACCCTAAACCTTCAAGCTCTCATAACTCTCTCAATTCTCCACCAAATCAACTGATTTTTGAGTCCATCTTGAGTAATTTTTCGAGAGGCACAAAACCCCCAACACGGTTTTCATCCATTCTTGCTAGTTTGCAAGATTTCTGGGCGTGTACTCTAGGGTTTTTGAAAGGGTGTTCATCAAGTTGCTTGCTTTCCATCTTTTCTTAGTTCTTCTTGTCTAACAACATCAAAGGTATGGATTCTCCTTAAATTTATGCTTGAATTATTATATGTTAGTGTTTTTCTTCCGAAATTTTAAACTTTTTAGTTTAAGAGTAGGTTGTTTAGACAATGTATGTTGTTCTAGCATGATTTTGAGTAAGATTAGTTGCTTTGGATGGAATTTGAGCATGTTATAACTTTAGTGACGTGATTACACTTGTTATGAACATGATTGAACATGAAGGTGATGTTGAATATATTGTTGAATTTATGAGAAATTATAAGATTAACAAGAAATTAATAAGTTTATGATAAAGTGAGCGACTTTGGAAGTTTAAAGAGGCGATTTTACATTCACTTGTTAATTAAAATGTCAACATCACACATCATGTTCAAAGTTTGAGAAGTTTAGTAAAGGTTTGGGTTTATATTGATGTTTTGCTTGTTTGTGATTGTAGTGATGGCCGGTGGTAAAAGATAAAAGACTACAGGGCAAGCTTCATCATCAGGAGTCGGTTCTTCTTCCGGGTTAATACCGAGGAAGTGGGAGCAATTAAGCTCCGTCGCAGAGGGGGATGCAAGACTGTACAGACAAGATTGGGAGTGGGCAAAGTTTAGGGATAGAAAAAGCGCCGAAGTTTGGGATGAGGAGAAGAGAAAACTTTTATCGGAATATCAAGACCGTAAGTTAGAGGCTAAGTTATGGAAGTGGAAGATGGTGAACAAGGTTAGCACCTCAGTTCCGGAAAGGAGTGTATGTGAAAGAGTGGTGAATGTTGAAGAGCTCAAACAATTTGGAATAACACAAATGTTTGAACGGCAAGGTTGGGAAAGAGTGCTTGATTGGTGCGAAGATAACACTTCGCGGATCTATTTGTCGGAGGTATGTGAATGGCTGTCGACATTGAAGTTTATGAATAAGGATAGCTCTCCTGTGGAATGGAAATTGGTTGGGAAAACAGGCCGGGGGTCAATGACGATGTCTTTCGAAAACATCAACCGCATTGCACGTTTCGATTCTTTGGGGGTGCAAGCATATGACTACCCAAACACGCAACAATTTTTGGATAGTCATGCGAATAATGGTGATCCGGAGCAGATGACCGCGTCTGTTTTACCTTATCATGATGGGGGAGAGGCAAAGAAAAAGCACATGACGATTGAGGGAAAGATTCTCCAAGGGATTAATGTGGAGAACATTTTGGTGAGGTTTGGTGATCGTGGAAGTGTCAAGGCGGGTGATTGTAGGGTGGTGCATTCTTTGATATATGGGACCCCGACACTGTCATGGAGACACATAGTGATGATGAATACGTGGTTTACTCGAGAGTCGTTCCATAGGCGTTTTATTCCATACGCACGCCTCATTAGTGCCATGATTTGTCAACAAAATTGCTTACCTCCGGAATCACTATGGGTAACTAAACCGTTGGAGGAACTCAATAAGGCCTCTATGAAGAAGAACTGGAACATAGAAGTTAAACTCTCGGGGAACAAGTATGTTGTGACTGACAAGTTGGGTCACAAGTATGAGTTCCTTACTTCAGGGGCACCACCGGAATCGGAAGAAGATGAAGAGATGGGGGATGAAGAGGAGGAAGTTGAACCTTCCGGTCCACAAAGACCACGACAAAGATACATGAGGCCGCATAGAGAAATTAATGCAGATGTGGCGGGCTTTGTGACCACTAGACGGGTGCCCTCCTATAAAAATTTTGATCGGGGACAGCAGGAGATATATGATAATGTCTCTGCTTGCATAGGAGAAGGACGGGAATACAATCGAAGAAGGGAAGCTTGGGAGGGATCTCATGGATCCTCAATGCAAGAGTCTTGGGCAGCTCAAGAAGCCCAGAGGGAAAGAATGAATCAATTTATGGAAGAGCAACAACTGTTCCAAGCAATGCAAAGGTCACATATGGAACAGTTGACAAAGAGGCAAGAGGATTAGGAAACCCGGAGACGGGCATGGGAAGAAGATGAGGTTAGGCGTCAAAATGAGGCAAGGGAATTGGAACAACGCCGTTGGAGTGCTTTGGCTATCTCCCACCAAATGGCGATTAACAACACCAAGATACTCCACGATCAGGAGCGCCATCAAAGAGACCTTCAAGCCGGTCTCCCATACGCCGAACACTCGGGGTGGACTGATTACCCCAATCTTCCTCATCCACTAGGTCCATCCGATCCCACCCCTCATTGGCCCGAGGCAGTCGGTTCTAGCTTTATCCCGATTCCGTACCAACCGCCGTCTCAAGGGGAGCAGAGTCCCCTCGATAACTATAGGGAGATGTTCGAGTCCCTCACTGGTTATCAATACCAGCCCAACCCGCCAGTGGATCCAAACGAGCGATATCAGCGGTAGAGGTATGGTATGTTCTTGTTGTTCTTGTTGTATATTATTTTGTTTCCGTTATTTTTATTTCTTGTTATTTATTTTTCGCCTAGTTAAATGAACGTTGTGGGTGTGTTCCCTATATAACCCTCACGAGACCTCTCGTCCTCCCAAGCTATTGGGGGGGTTTAAAAGGGCTTGTTGCATAAGCTAAATGCAACCGTGATTCCTACGAAAGTGAGTTAGGTTTATTGTTGTTGTAAATTATTATCCACATGAATCAAAGTGAAATAACACATGGCTTGGTAATATGTTTCATAAAAAGGGTAGAACTAGGTAACTAACAAATTTTGATGGTTGTGAGAAGCATGCTTCTACACAAGGATTAGAATTTGTAGGTACAACATGTTCGCGGGACAACCGTTTTTATGAAGAGGCGAAGGAGATATGAGTATCAAGCAACAAAAATCAGGTGCATGTGTTTCCTTTTACTTTGATTCTTAGTTAGGAATAAGTGGATTGTACATTGTAGTTTATTTTCCGGGGTGAGATTTTGGGAAGGTTAGACGTGTCACATCCCTTGTGCGTTTTTAAAACTCTAGTTCTTGCACATTGAGGACAATGTTTTCCTCAAGTGTGGGGATGGGGGAGTAGTAAAAATTTTCGATTTTGACCCATTCATTTAAATTCTATACATTGAGGACAATGTTTGCCTCAAGTGTGGGGATGGGGGAAAATTTCAAAAATTTTTCAAATTTTCTTGTCTTAAAAGCGATCTTAAAAGCACAAGTAACCAAGTCAACGAGGGATGTCACAACCCATTTGGTCTTTTGTCATGGTCAAGTTCAAATTAATAAGCATAACGGGTATTTATCGGGTGGTTATTTGGGAATAATTCGCCTAAGGAACTAGCAATTTATGCATATCACATGTCATACGCTTATACATGAGGTTTGAGCCACTTTTATATCATAGATTTACATTTACATGTTTCTTTGTTTGAGTGGACCATTAGTCGCGTATTGTAGAACTTGCAACTTTTGATACGTTTGAGACTATAGACCGAATACAAGCACGAGAATGATTAAGGCATTAGGTAAACCTTTTCTCTTAAAACCATTTATCTATCCTTACCCGAACAAACCCCCTAGTTGCCCATTTTGAGCCTAAACTTTTCGTTTGACCACCCTATAGCCCATAACCGTTAAACCTTTTCTTTTAAACCCGTGTGATGGAAATTCGATTATAGGAGTCGTTTTTGTATAGTTGTTCTTGTTTGTTTGCATATATGTAAAAAAAAAAAAGAGGAAGATTGGAAAAGCTTTGAGAAAAACACAAAAAGAAGTGTTAGTAATTGTTGAATAAAAGGCTTAAGTTGTTGCCTTATAGTGATGTTTATAGTTTACTTTTGTTTAGAATAGCCTTATGTAATAACAATCGAATTTTCATCACTTTAGCCACTTTAAAAATATCCTATTTCCTACCCTTAGCCTAGCCCCGTTACAACCCTTCAAAGACCTTTTGACTTGTGCTTAGTATTCGTGTTCGGTGGTGGAGAATGATTGAGTTGCAAGCCTATGCGGGTACGTGTTCTAATCGGTTTTGAGTGATTAATTGTTGAAGTGCTAATACATTATACACGTTAGCCAATTTTAAGCCGAGTGGAGAGCACATTGTGAGGGATATGCATGAGTTGTTAGTTTTACGGGCGGGTTAATCTTGGATAACCATTATTATATGTGATTATTCACTTAACCGGTAAATATGTGAAATTTGTAAAGAGTTTGAACTTTTGTATGACAATAGACCTTAACCTCTGTCTCGGGAATGGGATGTGTATTCGTTGTTCGACCCACGTGAAAGTGAAAAACAGATTTGCTTGAGGGCAAGCAAAAGACAAGTGTGGGGATGTGATACGTGGTTGTAAACCGGTGCTCGTTATTGTTTAACTTGATGTTTTTACGTGAGTTTTAGTTTCGAATAGCCTACTTTTAATCAAGAATGTGTTTTGCAGGTTTGATGGAGTTTAAGGAGTTTTTCGGGAGCTTTACGGGTCACTGGGTCGAAAACCGGAGCACTAGGATGTGTTACGAGTCAACCGGAAGCGTTGGAAGCGAAAAAATAGAAAGTTGCAAACGAGAGCCCGTCGCCGACGGCCCGGGTCCCGTCGGCGACGCCCTCCAGATAAGCCCGTAGGTCAGAAGTTCCCGTATCCAGTTATTTTAGCCGTCGGCCAAACATGAAAAATAGGGAACCCGTCGGCGACGGGGTCAGACCCGTCGGCGACGGGCATTGGTTTTCACAAACGCGAAATGCTGATCTTTGGGTGCTAAAGTCGATTTCTATTGGTCAAGAGGCCTCCAATTCGGGGAGTTACACTTATGTTGAGTTTGAATCTTCATCTTGGAGCCATAACCATCCATCTTTTTCACCTACCATATCATCTATCATCGAGAACATCATCACCATCATCCATATACACAATCAAACCCTCGAAAACCCTAATTCCCCATCCATCATCAACATTCATAATCATCATCCAAGAACCCTATTCATCCATCATTCCTTCATCCTACAAGCTTCAAGATGACTCCATCCGCATTCCAAGCATCCGGTGATCAAGTTGCATCAACCATGAGCGGCTAATCATCTCGGTTTCACCCCGGTGTAGGTAGTTGTTAATTTTAGGGTTTCAATTTGTTCTTGTTTCATCTTAGTGACAATTTGTATTTGGTTTTTGAAACTTTTGACAATAGTATTATATTTGTTACGAATTCGTGAATTGTCGAACGATGTTAAAAGTTATGACTTTGCGAAACGGTGATATGTAATTGTACGTTGTCGTTGTTAGGATTTACTTGTGTTGATTACAAAGTGTCTTTTTGTCCGTTCTTCGGGGCGTTGATAGCTAGTAGCACCTAAGTCACGGTACACTAAATCCGTTAATCGAATGCATTTGAGTTGAAACTAAAACTTGTAGAAATCCTAGTTTAACAATTACCGAAACCGGGTGTGATTCCTTTTTATTATTATTGATCTAGTAATCATTTTTCTTGCAATTGTTAAGTAGTAGTTGCTACTCATTTTCATCACATCATCTAGTTTAAAAATCATATCTTCCACATAAACAAAAACACAAAAATTATTCTAGTAAGCTTCATAATCGTGACACAATTGTTTAATTCATTCGAATCCATACACAAACCACATACTCTTCGTGGATCGACCCCTTACTACCACTAACACATTGTTAAGGGTAATTTGGGCTTATAAATATTATCTTTGACCGGAGCGCGACACTCCGATCAACTATAATCAAGAATTCAACATCAATAAACAAGGTTGCAAACTAATCATCAAGGATTAACATAGAAAATGCTTCAAGTGTCATTACAAACATGATTAACATAATAATGGTTGTTATCAAGCAAGGAATACTAGTGTTTTTGCCCTTAGGCTACAATAATATATAAATCATCAACCAAAATGCTTGAATTATAACAAAACAATGGAAAGATTCAAAAATCAAACCATAAACAAGCACAAGATTGAAGGTCCGGATAGTAACGGAGCTTCTAAGGACGATGATGGCTTGAATCCGGTCAAGATACGTATCAACCGGAGCCCAAAATTCGCCTGGAGACCTCCCAAAAGTCCAGAGTTACGAACCGATTGCTGCCTTCTGTTTTTTTATACAATTTTCAGATCGCACGACCGTGCCAATAAAGTGCACGGTCGTTCACTTTAATATACTGTTCACCATACCGCATGACATCAGCAAATCTTGACCGGTCTTCGTATTGGCACGGGCGTGCCACGAGTTGCACGAGCGTGCATTGCCGACATAAGGTTGGCACGAGCATCTGAACTTGTGTGCACATCCGGGATGGGGCTAGTCATCGCATCCGCATGGGAGTGCCTCCAATCGCACGACTGTGTGTTTCTGGGATTTCGTTGCACTCCTGATCACACTGGTTGTACAATGCCGATATGAGCCTTGTTGTCGGAATCGCACGGGCGTTCCACCAACCGCACGGTCGTTCCAATCGCCCAGATCAGTTTACTTAACAGAATCTTCGCAGCTTGGTCGTTTCGCCCGGAAAATCCTCGTTTTCACCATCTTCTTGTTTGGAACGCTGTTTTAGGCCTGTAAAAAAATAAACCCGATTAAGTATCCGATTCTGGGTTTTACGGCCAAAAACGCGTAAAAAGGGGGTAAAATAGGGGAATAAAATGTATGTATTTTAGTGAATATCAGTTATGCAAGTTACAAGTTGTAACAAATGGAAATTGTGGAGCTGGGCAACTGCAGCTTCAAGAAAAAAATAACATTCTGTCGAAATGCAGCCTTCGCGTGTAACACCCCAAAAATGCATGATAAATTATTCATTGATTAACTTAACCAGTAAAGTTTAGTAAAAATAAGGGAAGATTTGAAAAGAATGAAAAATATGCAAAAGGACAATAAAGGAATTAAAGAGGGGCTGAATTGTGATAAATAATAGTTGAAATCATGGAAAATGCCTAAACTAAATACCTTTCAATCTAGGAGGGGGTTAATATGAAAAATTGTAATTAAAGGGATTAATATGGTTTAAACCAAAAACACCCACACTGGTGCATGTTTTGGATCGACCAGAGCAGAGGAAACAAGGGTTAACCCTTGTTCTTGCAAGATTCATCAAATCAACAAGGAAATTCGAAGCTAATCGACTGCATGTCCTCAAATTTTCGAGTAGCTTAACATTCCTAATAGAATGGTAAGTTCAATTTTGTGTTTTGATGAATTATAGGAGTTGGGCATCACCCGATTCATGAGTTTATGAAATACTTTGTGTAATTGGAGGTTAAGATTGTGAAATAGGGCAGAATTTATGTCTGATTTTAGATTATTAGAAAGATTTTAGTAAAAACCCATTTTATGAAATTGTGTCATGAATAGGATGATCAAAGTAGATATAATCATGTGAAATCTTGAGAAAAATGATGATGTTGCAATGCTTGAATCTTAGAAAATTTATGTAGAATAAAGGAATGATATAAACTTAGGTTGATTGTTGATGGGATATAAGATGAGCTAGTAGGATTCATGCTTGGTATACTTGTACATAATGCTTGTAATTACAATGCCCACCAAGTGCTTGATGAAATGCTTAAAAGAATATATATGTGTAATTTGGAAGGAGATGGAATTAAATTTAGTTATACTAAATAAATGAATGAATATGTTGATATAGGCGTGAAGGTAGAAGGTTCAAACACTGGGAAATCGGAAGGCTCACAAGACCGAGGTATGTTAGTTTACACATACATAACTAGTTTATTATTTTACGCTTACTAATTTTAAATGGTAACTTGTCGTTTATGCCAAAAATCATAACAATGGTAGTTCATGAAAGTCGAGTAGTAAATAATGTGATTCGTTATGTACGGATTTTGAAAAGGAGAAATTTATAAAGAAGAACGCATCATTACCTGTTCATTCTAGTCGAACCGGTTAATGGAAAGTTAAGAATGAAAGGAATGAAGTTTTACTCAATCCGTCATGTACGGTTTGAGGTGTATGTGCAAGAATGTAAGGAAAATGCATGTGTTCGTCTTACACGAACCAAATGGAAATTATGTCATGAATGTTGATATCTGTCATTAACGGATATGTAATGAATGGAATGTTTTGCCTCTACTTAGAGGCAAGTATATATTGAACCGTTTAGCGGGTAGAAGTGCAAATTAAATGATGTGAAGTCATGTTAAGGACGAAATGGTTTATTAGATAAGTATGTTAATAACGACGGATTGACTTATTTGATTTTTGTTAAATGTAGGTAAATCTTCAACATAAGCGATTGGACGATTTGGAACGAGCACACATGAACTATGCCCACCTCACGCTTCTGACAATGCTAACTTAATGTGGTCTTAATTTTTGGTTTTAAGTACTTTCAACTTGTGTAGTCTTTTGATGTCCTTGTAATATGGGTAATGACCTTGTAGTAAGAGTGTTGTTTTCGAACAATGTAGATGATGTCCATTTTGGATTTTAAAAAGGGTCTTTTATGTTGTAGTATTTTACCGTCTAAAACAGGAATTAGTGGTTTAAATGCGAATGGGTCATGCCGAATTTTCTAAAATTTTCCTACATATTTTAGTCTTTTAAAGAGTAAAGTTAGGGGCGTTATAAGTTGGTATCAGAGCTGAGGTTTGAGGGATTCGAGCACAAGTTGTAGTTCTTGAACTCAAACTGACGGCTCGCTCGAAAGTGTGCTCGCTCCAAGATCGCAATGAGGTAAAGGTTTAAGTTAGAATAAATTCAAGTATGCATAATATGTGTATGATGTAAATATTTAAGTTAAATATGCGGGGGAGTAATATTGGGAGTTAAATGAGAAGTCCCTAGGCCCGTGTGGCTGAAAAACGGACTCAGGAAATGGTCAAATCAGCCAAAAACAAGTCAGCAGCGAATTAGCAACAGACGGGCCGTCGCCGACGCCGGATTGCATGTCGCCGACGCCACCCCTTGGGCCGACGCCCTAAGTTCCTGGCTACGGGGAACTGTGGCTGACGCCACTTTCTAAGACCCGTCGCCGACGGGCTTCCCAGCCGTCGCCGACGCCAAGCGAAAAACGAGTCCGCTGAATTGTTTTGTTTTTCGCATTTGAGGTTCCCGTATTATCCAAAGGACTATTCGATGGTTGCATAGGATCCTTATAAGTATAATAAGATACTTATGATCACAATTAGTGATCACAATGGAAAAGAATTCGTAAGAATTGAAAATAATGAAACGAATGACACGAAATGAATGATGAAAGAATTGAAATGTATGATTACAAATGTAGTAATCAAAGACTAAAGTACGGGTTATATTGAAAGCTTGTGATTAATAATGAATGTAAACGTCATTTTGTAGATGGCGGATACAAGGAATGTTAATGATGGTGATGATACAGTCCGTCAAGAAGAATTTAATAGTAAAGTCATAGAACTGGCAGAAGGGGTTATACAAGCTAACCTTCCACAAATAGCTCAGGAAGTACAAAGTCGGATGTTGGGGGTTGTAGATGCAATGATGACTAGCAAAATCGAAGAACTGAAAGAATTGATTGAGGCATCTAAAAGTAAAAGCAAGGAACGACGGTGCATATATAAGGATTTCATGGCATGCAACCCTGCAACGTACGATGGCAAAATTGATCCGATAGCATGCCAGAGATGGATTTCAAACATAGAGGTGGTGTTTATACGAAGTCGGTGTAATAAGGAAGATCAAGTGATGTTCGTCACTGGTCAACTCGCATTTCAAGCGAAGGATTGGTGGGATGCATATAGTAAGGAAATTGGTGAGGACAAGCTTCAAGTGATGACTTGGCAGGAATTCAAAGAACCTTTCATGAGGTATCACTGTCCTCAGTCAGCTATTGATAAGATTCAGGAGGATTTCTTACGTCTCCAACAGAAAAACGAGACGATTAACGAAATAACAAACACCTTCTTGGATAAGATGAAGTTCTGCGGAGATTTTGTGAAGACGAAAAGAATGAAGATCAATCGCTATTATGGTATACTAAAGGCAGAATGTAGGGAGTTTATCACTCCCTCAAAATGTGAAACCCTTGACGAGCTTATTAATTGGGTTCGGGATAGAGAACTAGAGATTAAAAGGCAAGAGGAACGTGGCGAAAAGAGATCAACGGAAAAAGGGGCCAATTCTAGTCCGTCTAAGAAGGCGAAGTTTCAAGACCATGGAAAGAAGGATAAGTCGAAGGGTGGTATTACTCCTTGCAAGACATGTGGGAAACTTCATACTGGGGAATGCCTTTTAGGCAAGAAGGGGTGCTACAAATGTTGTGATGAAGGGAATACGTTTTACAAATGCCTTAACAACCCGAAGACTTGTTTCAACTATTTTCAAAAGGGGCATGTTAAGTCGGAGTGTCCTAAACTTCAGCAAGGGTCGAAGAAGGAAGGAAAGAATGAGGAAGGCTCTAGGGCGAAAGGGAGGATGTTTCAAATCACATCCGAAGAAGCCAAGGCCCATCCGAATGTGGTTTCAGGTATCTTTTTATTAAATTACATACCAGTTTATGTTTTGTTCGATACTGGAGCCACTATGTCATTTATTTCAAATGAAATCGTACAACATCCCTCATTTAAGATCGAACGAATGCCGATACCTTTAGAGGTAGAAATAGCCGATAGTAAGAACTTTGTGTTACATGAGGTTTGTAGAAATTGTAAGTTCACCATAGAAAATGAAGAATTCGATATCGACCTCATACCTATGATTTTGGGGAAGTTTAAAATGATAGTGGGTATGGATTGGATGGCGCGACACCACGTGGAGATTAATTGTGAAAATAAAATAATACTTGTCCAATCTCCAAGTGGAAGGCAACTGAGTATTCAAGGAGAGAGAAATGTAGAAACGAATTTGTGTACCCTCGTTCAAGCCGTTAAATACGTACTTAACGGGAATAGAGCATACCTAGCTTATGTAGTAGACGCTCGACAAAGTCTCCCGAAGCTTGAAGATGTTGAGATCGTGAACGAATTTCCGGATGTATTTCCGGAGGAATTGCCGGGACTCCCTCCCGAACGAGAGATAGAGTTTTGCATCGAATTGAATCCGGGTACAAAACCGGTAGCGAAAGCTCCTTATAGATTGGCTCCCACTGAGATGTGGGAGTTAATGACACAGTTACAAGATCTACTTGATAAGGGCTTTATACGCCCGAGTGTGTCACCTTGGGGAGCACCTGTCTTATTTGTAAAAAAGAAGGATGGGTTGATGCGCATGTGTGTCGACTATAGGGAACTTAACAAAATAACCATAAAGAACCGCTACCCCTTACCCAGAATTGATGATTTTTTTGATCAGTTACAAGGGGCGAATTGGTTCTCAAAGATAGACTTGCGTTCGGGATATCATCAAGTCAGGGTACGAGAAGAAGATATTACAAAGACTGCATTTAGAACCCGATATGGACATTACGAGTTCCTAGTTATCTCCTTTGGGTTGACAAACGCGCCAGCAGCATTTATGGATCTTATGAACCGGGTATGTCGACCCATGCTAGATAAATCTGTGATCGTGTTCATAGATGATATTCTAGTCTATTCGCGAAGCAAGGCTGAACATGCGAGACACTTGCGTGAAGTACTTGAAATTCTCCGTAAGGAAAAACTTTATGCAAAATTCTCAAAGTGTGCCTTTTGGCTCAGAGAGGTGCAGTTTTTGGGCCACGTGATAAATTCGGAAGGTGTTTTAGTAGATCCGTAAAAAATTGAGGCCATAATGAAGTGGGTTTCCCCGAAAAATCCAACTGAAATAAGAAGTTTTCTAGGCCTCGCGGGGTACTATAGAAGGTTCATACAGGATTTCTCGAAGTTAGCGTTACCCTTAACAAAACTGACAAGGAAGAAAGAGAAATTTGTATGAGGTAAAGAACAGGAGGAAGCCTTTCGAATATTAAAGGAGAAACTGTCGAGTCCCCCGGTCTTAACATTACCGGATGGGACAGAAGACCTGGTTGTTTATTCAGATGCCTCACAACAGGGTTTAGGGTGTGTTTTGATGCAAAGAGGAAGGGTTATCGCATATGCTTCACGACAATTAAAACCACATGAAGTAAACTACCCAACACACGATTTAGAATTGGCAGCGGTAGTGTTCGCCTTAAAGATCTGGAGGTACTATCTATATGGTACGAGATGTACAATCTACTCGGATCACAAAAGCCTCAAATACTTCTTCGAACAGAAAGATGTAAATATGAGGCAGCGGAGATGGTTAGAGCATATCAAAGATTATGATTAAGATATTCATTATCACCCGGGAAAGGCGAACGTGGTGGCAGATGTGTTAAGTCGAAAGGAGTATCCACCTCCGAATGAAGTAAAATCCATGAAGATGATAGTTACACCACGCTTACTTGAAATGATACGAGACTCCCAAATTAAGTCGCTTGGAGTGGAAGACCAAAGAAAGAAAGAATGAAAGGTATAGCCGAAAAATTAGAAGAAAATTTGATCGGACTCAAAACAAGATTCGGTCGAATTTGGATACCGCGCTTTTGCGAAGTCAAGACCGCGCTACTCGAGGAAGCTCATAAGTCACGGTATTCATTCCATCTTGGGGCAACAAAAATGTACCGGGACTTGAAGACCAATTATTGGTGGCCGGGTATGAAACGCGATATTGTTAAGTATGTCGCGAAATGCTAAACATGCTCACAAGTGAAAGCAGAACATCAAAAACCGTATGGGGAATTACAAGCTTTGGAAATTCCGGTATGGAAATGGGAGGAAATAACGATGGATTTGGTGACCAAGCTTCCTAGAACGAAAAAGGGGCATGATACTATATGGGTAATAGTAGACCGACTTACAAAGAGTGCCCATTTTCTACCTATTCGAGAGGCTTACTCTTCTGAGAGAATGGCAGAAATTTATGTGAATGAGATCATATCTCGACACGGGGTGCCCGTGTCAATCGTCTCAGATCGGGATACTAGATTTACCTCTCGTTACTGGTAGAAATTTCATGAGAGTGTGGGCACGAAGTTACAAATAAGCACCGCCTATCACCCTAAGACTGATGGTCAGTCAGAAAGAACCATTCAAACACTTGTCGATATGTTGAGAGCGTGTGCCTTAGACTTTGGGGGAAGTTGGGATGACCATTTACCACTAGTGGAATTCTCTTATAATAATAGTTACCACAGTGGCATTCAAATGGCTCCTTATGAATTACTATACGGGAGAAAATGTAGGACTCCCGTATGTTGGGGTGAAGTAGGGCAAAGGGAGCTTGCGCCAAGTGATTTAATAACAGTGACAAATGAAAAGATTGATTTGATCAGAGCTCGACGGAAAGCAGCTCAGGATCGGCAAAAAGCTTATGCGGACAAGTGAAGGCATCCTATCGAATTTCAAGTCAGAGATTATGTTTTGCTAAAAGTATCCCCATGGAAGGGTGTAATTCGTTTTCGTAAACGGGGTAAGTTGGCTCCTCGTTATATTGGACCGTTTAAAATTTTGGCTTGAGTCGGAAAAGTTGCATATCGTTTAGAATTGCCGTCTACACTAGACGGGATTCACAATACCTTCCACGTATCGCAATTAAGAAAGTGTCTTGCGGATGAAATAGCGTTAGTACCTCTCGACGACATTGAGTTGGATGAGGGGTTAAATTATGTTGAAAGACCGATAGCCATTAAAGACGTTAAGGTAAAGAATCTTCGCAACAAAGCCGTTAGACAAGTGTTGGTTCAATGGCGACACCGAAAAGGATCGGAACTTACATGGGAAGCGGAAGATGAAATGCGGAGGCACTACCCTTTTCTCTTTGGTATTTAAATTTTAATTTGTTAAGTGCCCAGGTTTCGGGGACGAAACCTCTTCTAAGGGGTAGACTTGTAACACCCCAAAAATGCATGATAAATTATTCATTGATTAACTTAACCAGTTAAGTTTAGTAAAAATAAGGGAAGATTTGAAAAGAATGAAAAATATGCAAAAGGACAATAAAGGAATTAAAGAGGGGCCGAATTGTGATAAATAATAGTTGAAATCATGGAAAATGCCTAAACTATATACCTTTCAATCTAGGAGGGGGTTAATATGAAAAATTGTAATTAAAGGGATTAATAGGGTTTAAACCAAAAACACACACACTGGTGCGTGTTTTGGATCGACCAGAGGAGGGGAAACAAGGGTTAACCCTTGTTCTTACAAGATTCATCAAATCAACAAGGAAATTCGAAGCTAATCGACTGCATGTCCTCAAATTTTCGAGTAGCTTAACATTCCTAATAGAGTGGTAAGTTCAATTTTGTGTTTTGATGAATTATAGGAGTTGGGCTTCACCCGATTCATGAGTTTATGAAACACTTTGTGTAATTGGAGGTTAAGATTGTGAAATAGGGCAGAATTCATGTCTGATTTTAGATTATTAGAAAGATTTTAGTAAAAACCCACTTTATAAAATTGTGTCATGAATAGGATGATCAAAGTAGATATAATCATGTGAAATCTTGAGAAAAATGATGATGTTGCAATGCTTGAATCTTAGAAAATTTATGTAGAATAAAGGAATGATATAAACTTAGGTTGATTGTTGATGGGATATAAGATGAGCTAGTAGGATTCATGCTTGGTATACTTGTACATAATGCTTGTAATTACAATGCCCACCAAGTGCTTAATGAAATGCTTAAAAGAATAAATATGTGTAATTTGGAAGGAGATGGAATTAAATTTAGTTATACTAAATAAATGAATGAATATGTTGATATAGGCGTGAAGGTAGAAGGTTCAAACACTGGGAAATCGGAAGGCTCACAAGACCGAGGTATGTTAGTTTACACATACATAACTAGTTTATTGTTTTACGCTTACTAATTTTAAATGGTAACTTGTCGTTTATGCCAAAAATCATAACAATGGTAGTTCATGAAAGTCGAGTAGTAAATAATGTGATTCGTTATGTACGGATTTTGAAAAGGAGAAATTTATAAAGAAGAACGCATCATTACCTGTTCATTCTAGTCGAACCGGTTAATGGAAAGTTAAGAATGAAAGGAATGAAGTTTTACTCAATCCGACATGTACGGTTTGAGGTGTATGTACAAGAATGTAAGGAAAATGCATGTGTTCGTCTTACACGAACCAAATGGAAGTTATGTCACGAATGTTGATATCCGTCATTAACGGATATGTAATGAATGGAATGTTTTGCCTCTACTTAGAGGCAAGTATGTATTGAACCGTTTAGCGGGTAGAAGTGCAAATTAAATGATGTGAAGTCATGTTAAGGACGAAATGGTTTATTAGATAAGTATGTTAATAACGACGGATTGACTTATTTGATTTTTGTTAAATGTATGTAAATCTTCAACATAAGCGATTGGACGATTTGGAACGAGCACACATGAACTATGCCCACCTCACGCTTCCGACCATGCTAACTTAATGTGGTCTTAATTTTTGGTTTTAAGTACTTTCAACTTGTGTAGTCTTTTGATGTCCTTGTAGTATGGGCAATGACCTTGTAGTAATAGTTTTGTTTTCGAACAATGTAGATAATGTCTGTTTTGGGTTTTAAAAAGGGTCTTTTATGTTGTAGTATTTTACCGTCTAAAACAGGAATTAGTGGTTTAAATTCGAATGGGTCATGCCGAAAATTTCTAAAAGTTTCCTACATATTGTAGTCTTTTAAAGAGTAAAGTTAGGGGCGTTATATCGCGTCACGCAACGGAAGGGAGGAAGGACCGTCACGCCACGCGACAATCGTCGCGGCACGCGACAAGAACAACCGAACTCGTCGCGGCACGCGACGAGTACAAAATCCGGAAAATTGTTTGTTTTTGGATATTTTGCTTAAATAACTTGGTATATTATGTTATAAACTATCATATCTAATGATTGTGGTGGTCTTGAATATAGGTGAACGATAGTAAGCTTACGGATGAAGATCAAGCGACATTCAAGAACCGAACACACGTTAAATGAAGCTTCCGCATTAAGTTTCGTCGTCACTTTTTAAATGATGAATATATGTATATTATGTTGTAACATTTTAAATCTTAAAATGTTTTAAGAAACCTATATTTTGAAATGTATGTGTAATCGTAAATACACATTTATAGTCGAAATTATATGAATCTTGATAAATAAAAGTAAGGGTCTTACACCTTTCAATGTCTTAGTGTGTTTCTGATTCAACTTAGGTTCCATTGCAGTCGTGCCAACACCTCTCTTTTTGTATATGTTGATGATATTATCCTAATGGATGAAGATGAGTCTCTCATTCAACAGTTTATTACTTGTATTCATATAAAATATGCCATCAAAGACTTCGGTTTTCTAAACTATGTTTTGGGACTTCAGGTCATTTACACGAGCAACTAACTTTTTTTAGCCGAGCCAAATACGCTTATGATATTCTTTCTCGTGCCGATTTACTTGGCACTAAACTCGTTGAAATGCCTACAACTGAGACCTTCAACTCTAAGGGTTCTTCGTTTCATGGCCCAACTTTATATTAGTCCTTAGATAGAGCTCTTCAATATGTTACGATCATGAGACTGGATTTATCATATGCAGTCAATCAGGCGAGCCAACTATTTCAATCTCCCACTACATCTCATTATCAATTAGTCAAATGTATTCTTCGTTATGTCAAAGGCACAATTTCATTTGGTGTTATATTTGATGAACCCACTATTACTCTTTTAATATGTTATTCAGATGTGGATTGTGCTAGATGTAGATTGGTGGGTCCACTTATGGATATTCAATATACTTGGGGAAAACGATAACTATGACCCAGTTTTGTAGACTAAGATACATATTTAAGTAATCAAAATCAAGAGACAATTACGTAGAACTTTTACTTATACATGCATAATAAAAATTATGAAATCTTTTGTAGAATCAAGTGAGCACCAAACTGAGGTGGAAGAGTGAACACCCTCAACGGGGAGTGTTTGTACGATGGAGAAAACTCAAAGGAGAAGCGTTGTAGAATCATCGCCATGGTTGTTTTTGCTTCTGTCATCGCAAGGTTTTGACCAATGCAAACACGAGGACCATTAGAAAATGGGAAGAACGGACTCGAACCTTTTCCCTTCGTTGCATTCCCGATTCCTTGTGCAAATCTTTCAGGTTTAAACTCGTTTACATCGTCTCCCCATATTTCACAGTCATGATGAACATGCATCATCGCTAATGATAATTCTATCCCTGATGGTATCACCATGTTTCCTAGCTTTGTGGTCTTGTGAGTGGCCCGTGCTATCATGACCGCCGGTGGGTATAACCTAAGAACCTCGTTTAGTATCATCGTTAAAATTTTGAGGTTTTTTAGACCGTCAAATTCAAGTTTCGCGCCACCGAAAACCTGAATAATCTCTTCTCGTGCACGGATTTGCCATTCTTGATGCAAACTTAAACAAACCATCGTCCAAACTATCAAATTCGAGGTTGTTTCAGATCCTCCAATGTAGAATAATTTACATTCTTCAATCACGTCTTCCATACTCAATCCCACTCCGTGCTCTTCAATCTCTTTCTTGTTTGATTCTAGCAAAAGTCCAAGTAAGTCATCATAGTTACCTTCTCCCATTTCGATTGCTTTCTTCCTCTTGTTGATTATACCCATCAGTACTAATCGAAGCTCTTTATCATTTTCTTTGAACTTCTTGTTCGCTCGGGTTGGTATAAACCTAAATTTAATATCAAATTAGCATATAATCGATTAAGATTAGTAGATCATTTATTGTTGTTACCTGCTTCCAGGAATAAACAGTATATAAAGCATTTGAAATAAAAGATCGATTTGTTCCTTTTGGATTCGAAATATCTTAGACCCTTCTTTGTAAGAGCTACCGAAAGTTGTCCGTGAAATCATATCTGCGCCCAAACTATCAATATATGGCCATACGTCGATTTCAGTGGAACCGGATCCTGCGATTAGGAGCTCCCATTTGTGAATCATATCACTACAACTTGAGATGACAGCCGAGAACATGATCTATACACATATGAATCCATGTTTCTTTTTAGATTCAGATCATTAAACTAAATTTAATAACGGAATTGAACAATCAGACCTTGAGACTTTGAAGACTAAAAGCTGGATTGATGATTTTACGATGTTTGATCCATTTGTCACCTTCCGCGCAAAGAAGTCCACGAATGATCTTATCTCGAAACGGCTCGGGATGTGGCTTCTGAAACTCATCTGGTCTTGATAATATCTCCTTTATCAACTCTGGATCCCTGATATACATCGTTGGTTTTGGCCCCATCCATATGAACGATTTTTCACCTGCTCATTTATATACTATTATTTTTCAACATGTTTGTGCATGGTTGATTGTACTTTATGCTTTAGATGTGTTTTTTGTTTTCTTTTTGTTGTATTCCTAGTTTTATTGGTTATACATATTATGTTATGTTATATTATATCATATTCTAATTCTATTCTATTCTATTCTAATATAGTATAATTTCCAACATTTTGTTGCATTAAAGCTTGTACATCAAACTTTGTAGATGTACTATGCATCTTAGGGTTGTACCCAATGTGGGTTTATAACTTTGAGCCATAAGAGAGTACAAGGGATTATTGCGTACGGTACCCCATGATAATGCGTGAGTCTATAGCAAGCATAAGATCATGTGTAGTGGGACTTGAACTTCAAGCCCTTCTCTTGGGCATTATTCGACATGTGGCTCCTATATAATAGATATAATTTGTAACACGTGTATGCATTGAGCTATTGTACATCATGCTTAATTGTTTTTTATGCTTAATGGTATTGTACAATGGTGTACAAACACTCCACGCTTTATATTACCATTACCCATTACCCGACACTATAATTTGTAATATTTTTAGGCATAAAGGTGTAGTACTTTATGCTTTGGGAGTTTTTTTAAAAAAATTTATTTTTTTACTTTTAACCCAAAACTATTTGATTCTTTACTTTTAACCCACAACTATTTGATTTTTTTTACTTTTAACCCCAAAACTTTCATCTTTACTTTTAAACTAAAACTGTTTGATTTTTTTTTTTACTTTTAACTCCAAATTTTTTTTCTTTTACAATTTAACCTCACAACTTTTTTACTTTCAACTTTGGTCTTCTATACTTTTTATTTTTCGCAAAATTTTCATTTTACGTTCCGTTCTAAATTTTGTGAATTAACATGGCGCAACGTGCGTGTGTGGTTAAACGTTTTTACGTTGTCTATTTTTTTCGATTGACAGGTTCATCGTAACGTGCGGATCCTAGATCGACTTAATTATTCTTTTATATATATTACGTTTCGGTTTATTTTCTTCGCATTAACACGCCGCAACTTCAGTGTTGGTGGTCGTTGGCAGTAGTGTGGCATTGGTGTTCGCACCAGCCGCAACGCGAGGGTCCTTAATCCTAGTTTAGTTCATATTTTGGCTTTCAAAAAAATTATTCCATTATTCCTTAGTCAAATTTAAAGAAGAATTTTTAAACAAGGTGCCAATACAAACTAATATTATTTACATAACCGTGGATATTATATATATTATATATTATTATTATTATTATATATATTGTTGATAAAGGACGATAAATAGTAACTTTATTTTTATATAACATATAACTTTTTATTATTTTTTTATTTAATATATTATAATAGTTATTATTAAATTTAATTTTAATAACATATTTTTTATTTTTTTCCTTTTTTAAAACTATATATTTCCTTTATTATTTTTTTACAATTCTTTTTTCTTTTTTTTAAACATATAATAATTTATCGATTAATTTGTTACTTCTTTAATAATTTACGTTTATAATTTTTTTCTAAACACTTAAGTACGAGGTTATGCTTATTTTTTCTCTGATATTTTGTTATAAGTTTTGTTAAAAACGAAGTTGTACTCAAAATAAAGTATTTATTTGGTATTATAACGGTACGGTGATAAACTAAATCGGTTTAATGATTTGACTTTCTAAACAACATGTTTTATTTTCAAGTGACGTTTGTTTTATATTATTATTTGCTCGGTTTCGCAGCAACGTGCGACGTCAAAAAAATTAGGTAGATTTAAAGGGTATGATTCATGAAAAATGAAAATGATCCGAAATTGTGGAAGAGAGTTAGAAGAAAGGTAGTTATATAAGTGTCTCATGTATTACATTCAAATCAATAAACAGAACCAAATAATAAGTTACAATATAGAGAAATAAAGAAGAAAATGAAGAATACCATATTTGGAGATGATATGATGATCAAAGGGGAGAGTATATGAAGTGATATCATGTGTGATTGGAATTGGCTTTGATTTACCTTCTTTCACCATTGTTGCAAGCTCTATCATGTCACCCGTAAGAAGCTTGTATGGATTACCTTTATACCCTTCATCTCTCAGCCACTTCTCTAGTTTCTTTGGCTTCAACCATACCCAGTTCAGTAATTTCCATCCCCAACTCACCATCACAGCTACAACAATGGCGATTGCAAATTTACCAATTGTTTCCATTATTTTTACTAAAGCAAAAGAGAGTGGATGGTTAAGAAGAAGAAATCGTTCACTTTTATAACATCCACATAGTCGCCACTACCACTAGCTACCAAGCAATATATGTCAAAATTTGTTGATTATATATTCATTGATAATGTGTGTGCATGGACGGCCCTGGGTGGGCGGGAGGACCACCGGTCACGACCCGATATTTTTGAAGGACACGTCATTCTAAAAAATCCGATATGAATATGTAAAAAAAATAAATTAATAGGGTATACCCATACAAACACCAACCTAGGCCCACTTACAAAACTATTTTTATGGTTTATATTAGTTATTAGTCCATTGACATTAGGTTTAAATATTTAGTGAGTCCAATACTCAATTTTGTTAAGGCCTATGGACACGTTTTTTCAAGCTCGAACAGGGTATACGAATTCTGAGGGCCGGCAGTGTGTGATATATAACACTACAAGAAAAAACCCTATAGGGACGACACCTATAGGGACAACACAAGTCCTCTCTATAGATTACCCTATAGAGACGACATGTCGTTTCTATAGGGTTTTCGTGCCTTTTATGATAGGTTACCTTATAGGGACGATGTATCCTCTCTATAAGATGATTTTTTTTTTATTATCTAGTTTGTTGAATTAGAAAATTTAAAAAAGCGTTTTAACTTATAGACACACATGTTGTCTCTATAATTTTAAATATTTTTCTTTTGATTTTATTTTATTAATGATCAATATGTATGAAAATTAAAAAAAAAACACTAAAAAATAAAGTTTAACTTATAGAGACGACATGTAGTCTATAAAAAGTTTGACTAGTCAAAAATAATTTTAATTTAGGCGGCAAAATTTCCCGCCATTCCAAATTTGTTCTGGAAAAAAAAAGTTCAACATATATAGACGATATGTCGTCTCTATAGAGAAAATAATTTTGTTTTGTTTTTTAGTTTTTAGTTTGAGTTAACTGCCATTTTCGTCCATGTGATTTGGTCACTTTGGCCATTTCAGTCCATTTTTCAAAAATGCGCCATTTTCGTCCCCCACGTTCTGGAAAGGTGCCATTTCAGTCCAAAAATCTTAACCCAGTTAAGTCAGTTAGTAAATAAGGACTGATTGTGTAAATTTGTAACATAAAGGACCATTTAAGTAAATATTAAACACCACCACCACTAGCCCTGCCACCACCACCACTCCGCTGCCACCACCACCGCCACCACCGCCACCACAGCCCTGCCACCACCACCACTCCGCTGCCACCACCACCACCACCGCCACCACAGCCCTGCCACCACCACCACTCCACTGCCACCACCACCGCCACCACCGCCACCACAGCCCTGCCACCACCACCACTCCGCTGCCACCACCACCACCACCGCCACCACAGCCCTGCCACCACCACCACTCCACTGCCACCACCACCACCGCCACCGCCACCACAGCCCTGCCACCACCGCCACCACAGCCGGTTCATCATCATATCAGACGAGAGAGGGAGAAAGTCGGAGAGAGAGAGATAACGAGGCGGGAGAGAGAACCGGCGACGGTGGGGCTGCCTTCCCCAGATGATGACGATGATGACGTTGATGGTGGTGGTTCCGGCGGCGGCGGTGGTGACCATGCTACTGTTCATCGTCTTCCCCAAAACGGTCAACAGAAGTCAAACGGCCTAATTCTCGATCAATACCGGATAATATTCAAATTAAACTTGCAGAAACATTGTACAAGTATAAACATACCGATTGGGTGATTAAAACCGATCCGGTATCGCGTGCAACGGCGTGGCGACAGTCTCTGGCGACGGGTATTCCGGCGAGACTTGCAAACGATGAACAGAGGGTATTTTCGAAGGGGTAAAGGATTTTGAAGTGTGTGAGAGTTTCGTATGGGTTCAGGGACTCTAAATAACACAACAATTTGACACTTATCGACAAACTTCTGTGGATTAATTCCACTTTGAATTTTTTATAAAAACTCCGATTTCACGTGGTGTCGGGCATGCTTATTGAACAATTACAAAGCGTGGGGAGTTGTTTACGATCTGTGAGAGTGGTGGTGGCAGCGGAGTGGTGGTGGTGGCAGGGCTGTGGTGGCGGTAGTGGCAGGGCTGTGGTGGTGGTGGCAGGGCTGTGGTGGTGGTGGCAGGGCGTGGTGGCGGTGGCGGTGGTGGTGGTAGCAGCGGAGTGGTGGTGGTGGCAGGGCTGTGGTGGCGGTGGTGGTGGTGGTGGCAGCGGAGTGGTGGTGGTGGCAGGGCTGTGGTGGCGGTGGTTGTGGCAGCGGAGTGGTGGCAGGGGAAGTTTAAAATGATAGAGGGTATGGATTGGATGGCGCGACACCACGTGGAGATTAATTGTGAAAATAAAATAGTACTTGTCCAATCTCCAAGGGGAAGGCAACTGAGTATTCAAGGAGAGAAAAATGTAGAAACGAATTTGTGTACCCTCGTTCAAGCCGTTAAATACGTACTTAACGGGAATAGAGCATACCTAGCTTATGTAGTAGACGCTCGACAAAGTCTCCCGAAGCTTGAAGATGTTGAGATCGTGAACGAATTTCCGGATGTATTTCCGGAGGAATTGCCGGGACTCCCTCCCGAACGAGAGATAGAGTTTTGCATCGAATTGAATCCGGGTACAAAACCGGTAGCGAAAGCTCCTTATAGATTGGCTCCCACTGAGATGTGGGAGTTAATGACACAGTTACAAGATCTACTTGATAAGGGCTTTATACGCCCGAGTGTGTCACCTTGGGGAGCACCTGTCTTATTTGTAAAAAAGAAGGATGGGTTGATGCGCATGTGTGTCGACTATAGGGAACTTAACAAAATAACCATAAAGAACCGCTACCCCTTACCCAGAATTGATGATTTTTTTTATCAGTTACAAGGGGCGAATTGGTTCTCAAAGATAGACTTGCGTTCGGGATATCATCAAGTCAGGGTACGAGAAGAAGACATTACAAAGACTGCATTTAGAACCCGATATGGACATTACGAGTTCCTAGTTATCTCCTTTGGGTTGACAAACGCGCCAACAGCATTTATGGATCTTATGAACCGGGTATGTCGACCCATGCTAGATAAATCTGTGATCGTGTTCATAGATGATATTCTAGTCTATTCGCGAAGCAAGGCTGAACATGCGAGACACTTGCGTGAAGTACTTGAAATTCTCCGTAAGGAAAAACTTTATGCGAAATTCTCAAAGTGTGCCTTTTGGCTCAGAGAGGTGCAGTTTTTGGGCCACGTGATAAATTCGGAAGGTGTTTTAGTAGATCCGTAAAAAATTGAGGCCGTAATGAAGTGGGTTTCCCCGAAAAATCCAACTGAAATAAGAAGTTTTCTAGCCCTCGCGGGGTACTATAGAAGGTTCATACAGGATTTCTCGAAGTTAGCGTTACCCTAAACAAAACTGACAAGGAAGAAAGAGAAGTTTGTGTGGGGTAAAGAACAGGAGGAAGCCTTTCGAATATTAAAGGAAAAACTGTCGAGTCCCCCGGTCTTAACATTACCGGATGGGACAGAAGACCTGGTTGTTTATTCAGATGCCTCACAACAGGGTTTAGGGTGTGTTTTGATGCAAAGAGGAAGGGTTATCGCATATGCTTCACGACAATTAAAACCACATGAAGTAAACTACCCAACACACGATTTAGAATTGGCAGCGGTAGTGTTCGCCTTAAAGATCTGGAGGTACTATCTATATGGTACGAGATGTACAATCTACTCGGATCACAAAAGCCTCAAATACTTCTTCGAACAGAAAGATGTAAATATGAGGCAGCGGAGATGGTTAGAGCTTATCAAAGATTATGATTAAGATATTCATTATCACCCGGGAAAGGCGAACGTGGTGGCAGATGTGTTAAGTCGAAAGGAGTATCCACCTCCGATTGAAGTAAAATCCATGAAGATGATAGTTACACCACGCTTACTTGAAATGATACGAGACTCCCAAATTAAGTCGCTTGGAGCGGAAGACCAAAGAAAGAAAGAATGAAAGGTATAGCCGAAAAATTAGAAGAAAATTTGATCGGACTCAAAACAAGATTCGGTCGAATTTGGATACCGCGCTTTTGCGAAGTCAAGACCGCGCTACTCGAGGAAGCTCATAAGTCACGGTATTCATTCCATCCTGGGGCAACAAAAATGTACCGGGACTTGAAGACCAATTATTGGTGGCCGGGTATGAAACGCGATATTATTAAGTATGTCGCGAAATGCTAAACATGCTCACAAGTGAAATCAGAACATCAAAAACCGTATGGGGAATTACAAGCTTTGGAAATTCCGGTATGGAAATGGGAGGAAATAACGATGGATTTGGTGACCAAGCTTCCTAGAACGAAAAAGGGGCATGATACTATATGGGTAATCGTAGACCGACTTACAAAGAGTGCCCATTTTCTACCTATTCGAGAGGCTTACTCTTCTGAGAGAATGGCAGAAATTTATGTGAATGACAAGTTAACCAACAATTGGAACAAATGCAAGAAGAGACGCGACGACAATTTAACCAACAATTGGAACAAACTGCAAGTTCTTTTAAAAGAAAGGAGCAGTTATGAATAGAAAATTTCGACTTCTACCTGGTAATCGCGTTGATGGTAGTGGTAGGCGTGATCATAGAGGTGATGGTAGTGGTGATAATGAAGATGATGGTTAGCTACTTAGTTTAGTTTGTGTTGTGTTGGTATTTGATTTATATTACTTTGTTTTGTATTGCATCTTTAATTTATGATATTTGGGTGTGTAGTTTTGTTTAACATGTGTTAGCAGGTTTAAATTTGTTTAATTAAGGGTATCTTTTTGTTTATAAACCTGGAAAAACAAAACTTTTAATATTTAATTTTTTTTATTTTTTAAGACTTATAGAGACCACATAGCTAAAAATAATATTTGACATTTTTCAAAGAAAATCTTATAGAGACGACATGTTGTCTCTATAAGTGAAAATTTTAAATTATTTTATTTAAAATTATATCATATAAAAACGAAAAGTCGTCTCTATAGATGAAAATGGTTAAATTGTTTTATTTAAAAGGAAATACTAAAGAGACGACAAGTCGTTCTATTGGTGAAAAAGGTGAAATTATTTTATCTATAATAAAATCCTATAGAGACAACAAGTCTTTGCTATAAGTACGAAAGGTTGATTTTTTTATCAAAAAGATAATCCTATAGAGACGACATATTGTTTTTCTAAAAGTTCTATAAGTTTTTTCTTATTTTTTTGTAAAAAATGCGATAATCCTATAGAGACGACATATCGTTTCTAAAAGTTCTAAAAGTTTTTTTATTTTTTTTTTATTTTTTGTAAAAAAGATTATAGCAACGACTTGTCGTTTCTATTAGGAAAAAATATTTTAATAAATGTTTTTTTTTTTGTTTCTGGAAATATTAGTTTTATTTTTCATTTAAATTTTAACACAAACTTGTAGAGACGACATGTCGTATCTACAAGCTTTTCAATAGGGACGATTTTTGTGGTCTATAGGGACAAGGATATAGAAACAAATTTAATAGACGCGACATGTTTCCTCTATAGGGTAAAACAGTCTATAGAGACAACATGTCGTCCCTATAGGCCTAAATTATGTCCTCTCTAAAACTTGTTTTTCTTGTAGTGTTATACGCGCATCCAGTAGCAGATGTAGAAAATCTTTATAGGGGGCTAGGGGCAACATTTCATATAAAAAGGTGTAACGAAATCGAAAAAACGTCAATTTTTTTCAAAATTTAGGGGGGGCGGAGTCATAGCGGTGAACCCTTCGGGAACTATTATTCACCGATCGGTGAATGATAGCCAGCTCCAAATCGGTGAGCGGTGAGGGTGTTTGGCGGTGAGTAGTCACTGATTGTTTGAGTGGGATTGTTTAAGGGGTAGAGGAGAGAGGGGGGTGAATAGTGGGCCCCACTCTTTTTCAACTGATCACAATTTTTTTTAAATTCTTTACCACTCTCCATGCGTTTGAATCATTGCTAGTGATTGAGTGCAAAATTGGGAGTGGAATGGGGACTTGACATGGCATGATATTATTGGCTAGTGAATAACTCAAACACCCTAAGTGATTGAACTACTCCCTCCACCCTTAGGCCGGAGGGTGTAGACGGCGCCACCCCTGCCACCTCACCTCCGATAGCGCCATAGGGGCGCCACCGCCCATACCTCACCGTTTAACAAGGGGCGCCATTGAAGGGGCTTCACCATGGTAACGAGGAAGAAGGTGAGTTGCAGGTGGGGCCCACATCATTTCATCCAATAATTTTTTTTAATTTTGTTTAATAGGGGGCGTTATCCCACACCCTGCAAGTTAAGAGAAAGCGTGATAAAGCCCCCTGGCTGACGTGGATCTGACGTGGCGCTGACGTGGCGTGAGGGGCTTTATCCCACACCCCATAGCCTTACATTACCACCGGAGCGATAAAGAGTAGTGGGCGATACCCCTAATAACATGCTAGGTCCGCCCTGAGGGCATCAGCTCTTTTCATCTCATAATACTAAAGTTTAACATGGTCTTTATAACATGACGTTGTATTACATGGTTTGTGTCATTGTGTGGCGGAAAAGTAAAGCACGAACTCCATATTATTAACCTAAAAATAATTATTAATTATACTTAAGGTTGTTGTACATTTAGCTTTGGTAGTTTAAAAAAAAAAATGGAATTTTCCTTTTTAAACCTAAAGTTTTTAACCTAAAAATAATTATTAATTATACTTAAGGTTGTTGTACATTTAGCTTTGGTAGTTTTTCAAAAAAAAATGGAATTTTTCTTTTTAAACCTAAAGTTTTAATCTTTGACAATTTAAGTTTAAAGTTTTAATCTTTGTTTCCTTTTTAACCCTAAAGTTTTAATCTTTGACAATTTAAGTTTATAGTTTTAATCTTTGGTAATTTAACCTCTTTGATTAATTTTATTTTTCACTTCTAATTCAACTGATTCCATTTTATACAATTTAACCCCTTTGATTAATTTGATTTTTCACTTCTAATTCAAAAGTTTCCATCTTTTGCGATTTAACCACTTTGATTTTTTTTACTTATGTGTTGTAATATTGGCTTTGTGGGTTTTTCAAAAAAAAAAATGGTTATGCATATGATTGTTGTAACATTGGCTTTGGGGTTTTTTTAAAAAAAATGATTTTTTACTTTTCACCCCCAAAAGTATTTCATAAATTACTTTTAATTAACCCAAAACTATTTGTTTTTTTACTTTTAACACAAAGCTTTTTATCTTTTGTAATCTAACCTCACAACTTTTTTTACTTTCAACTTTGTTCCTTTATAGTTTTCATTTTCCGCAAATTTTTCGCTTTATGCTTCGTTCTAAATTTTGTGACTTAACACATAGCAACGTACGTCTTTGGTTAAACGTTTTTACGTTTCGTTCTAAATTTTGCGAGTTAACACGACGCAACGTGCATGTGTGGGTGAACATTTCTACATCGTCTGTTTTTTTCCCGTTTGACAGGTTCAACATAACATGCGCGCCCTAAATTGACTTAGTTATAACTAAAGAATCCCCGCCGCACTGCGGCGGGTCGTAATTCTAGTTTTTTTAGGGTAAATTACTTTTTGAGTCCCTGTGTTTTATAGGTTTTAACCACTTGAGTACAAAATCAAAATGTTTAACGCCTTAAGTCCCTATAAACACTTTTCTTAACTATTTAAGTCCAAATTTCTAACTCTGTTTGAATTTTTTGTTAGTTTTTCGTTAAAAGACTAAAATGTCCCTACATATTATTATTAATTAATTGTTAATAATACATAATATCACTCACACACAAACAACACACAATAGACCCTGGCCTCAGAGCATTCACATCCAATCCATCAAATTATACATACATTCCACTAAAAAACAACTCCTATATCAATATATTTTCACTAAAAACAAATATTTTTTCTCTCTCCTTTCAATTAAATAATATTATCATTACATTTTTCTCTCACTTCCACTCACAACCACTTTCAAAATATATTAAAAAATTATAACGGGTGAACAGTGTCCCCCCAAATATACAGATGAACAGTAACATTTTCTCTCTCCTCTACTCACAACCACTTTTTATACCCTTTATAAAATAAAGGGTTGAGTTATAATACAAAGTTTTTAAAAATAAGAAGGGTAAGAAGCCACCAGAGAGTGACAAGTGTCCTAGGAGGAATTAAATGGAAAGGGTAATTTTGTCTACAAGTGGAAAGAGAATATGCACATGCAAGTCACATGTTATTCCCCCCCCCCCCCCCCAATTTTTAAACGTCCGTAACTTTTTTATACATCATTTGTTTTTAAAAAAAATTATACCATAAAATCGAGCGTTTTTTTATCTTTAATATGAGTACCATATTGTTATATTTTTCAAAAAAAATTCAAAAACCCAGTTGCATATTACACAATGGACATGATGTAAAACACAATGTAAAGTATATCAAAAACACAATCAATAACAACAGATAAAGACACAATGGACAACATACTAAAACAGAATGACCATAACGTATAACACAATGGCGATAACATATAACACAATAAGTATCAGACTAAATAAAAACACAATTGATGACAACAGATAAAAGACACAATTAATTACAACAGATAAAAGACACAATGGAGAGCAGATGAAGACACAATGGAAAACAAACTAAAAAACACAATACACAACAAACTAAAACACAATGAAAAAAGATAATGAAAAAAATTGAACAAATTATTAAAACACAATGAATAACATATTAAAACACAATGAATAACATATTAAACACAATGACCTGAACTAATAACACAATTTATTGAAAACCCAGATATAACACCATCTTCATTGTGTCATATATTGTGTTATAGGTTCTAATAAAAACGCAATTGATAGAACCCAAATTAACATTGTGTTATAGGTTTTGATAATAACACAATGTAAAGTAGATCAAAAACACAATCAATGACAACAGATAAAGACACAATAGACAACATACTAAAACACAATGAGCATAACGTATAACAGAATGGCGATAACATATAACACAATAAGTATCAGACTAAATAAAAACACAATTGATGACAACAGATAAAAGACACAATTAATGACAGCAGATAAAAGACACAATGGAGAGCAGATGAAGACACAATGAAAAACAAACTAAAAACACAATACACAACAAACTAAAACACAATGAACAAAGATAATGAAAAAAATTGAACAAATTATTAAAACACAATGGACAACATATTAAAACACAATGAATAAGAACTAATAACACAATTTATAGAAAACCCAGATATAACACCATCTTCATTGTTTCATATATTGTGTTATAGGTTCTTATAAAAACACAATGGATAGAACCCAAATTAACATTGTGTTATAGGTTTTGATAATAACACAATGTATAGAAACTCTACTGACCAAAACCCAGTTAAAAGACACAATGACCTGAACCTTTAACACAATGCAATAAAAAAACCCAGTAAAAATGAAAATTTTTATTTTATTTTTATATGATAATATGGTACTCATATTAAAGATAAAAAAACACTCGTTATTATGGTGAATTTTTTTTTTAAAAAAATGTCGTATGAAAAAGTTATGGACGTTTTAAATCGATGGGGGAATTGGCATGTGCCTTGCATGTGGAGAGAGAAAATCCATAAATATAGGATTCCCTTTATGCCCTTCTATTATCTTCTTTTCCCTACAATTAATCTCAACCCTCCAAATTTAAGATCAATGGACTAGAATCCTTCTTACCCTTCTTATTTATTTTATCCTTTGTATTTGATCCTAACCAGGGCCGGCCATGAGCATGTGCCGGGAGGGCGACGGCTCAGGGCCAAAAATCTTACGGGGCCCGGCAGTGGTGGAACCTCCTCCGGCATAGCAAATTTCATACCGAACCAAGATCTAAGGTTACGTTTGTTTATTGATACGTTGACCTTCAATTGTCGTCCTAGCTGATAGAAAAATAAAGAAGAAGCAAATAATGTGGCCCTAATATTATTCTCCGGTGAGTTGCCGTGCTGGTTCAGCAGTTCAACATGTAGAAGATGAACTGATAAAAGAGGATGCCCTACTAATACTATTATTGGGCTTTTAAATATTTAGTCTATAAGCCCAACAATAAAAAAAACTATTTATTTGTATATTTTTTTCTTGCAATACTAACGGCTAGAAAAACTCAACAATAACAAGATATATTTTTTTACCATCCACTGAAAAATAATATAATCACATGTCGTTTCACTTTTTGAAAAATAATATAGGCATCCAAATTTGGTGTAGAGTTCTACTTTTAAAAATAAACTTTAAAAAATTTAAAAAACAATATTAACCAATACAAAACTCTAGGTTATCGTCAATAACATAACATCGTTTTAAAAGACAAATTTTGATAATTTTCACTACTTTTAAAAAATAAACTTTAAAAATTTTAAACAATATTAATACCTAGAGTTACAACCATTTTAAAAGACTCATTTAAACTTAAACAAAATACCAAATAATAAAATGATTCACCCATTTTAAAAGACACTAATTTTGATAATTTTCACTACTATGGTTGTATCATGGTTTTTACTTTTTATATATAACAATTATTGTTGTATTATGGGTTTTTACTTTTTTTATATATGTGACTGATGGGTTTATATTACAAGCCCGGAGGGCCCGACTTTTTTTACCTCGCACAGGGCCTAAATTTTTTTTATCATTTTCGAAGACGGCCCTGATCCTAACCCATAAAATAAAAACCCCTCCTCACATAATTTGATGGTTAGAATGTGAATGCTCTCATGTCTCTCCCCCTTCTCTATCAACCACACCACCGCCACACTCACACATCATAATGCATATAATAATACCTACTATTAGACTGAATGTAGTGGGGCGACTCCCACCCCAAGTCGCCCCCCAAGTCGCCCCCTACACCGCCCCCCTTGCCCAACTTCCATAGCAATTTCATTTGCCCGTCTTGCAGAGGTTGGGCGCTTCCTTTTTCATCCACCAATCAAAAAAGCTTAATTTAATAACAACCAATCATAACTTGTTCTTGGGCATCTTGAGTTGCCATGAACACCACCCCCATTTTTTTACCCAAGCAACTTCATGATGACGTGGCGACACATGGCGCAAGTCGCCCCTCAAAAGGTTGCCTCACTCCCTTCAGTCTTAGCGCTAAATCAACCAGAAAAGAAGGGCTGTCGGAGTTACCTACGATTAGTCTTTGATCTCTCTCTCTCTCCGCACTTTCTCTCTCTAAACCTCCCTCCTTTTAATATTACTCATTGTGCCTTTTTACCACCTGATTTGATCTCGCTTTTCCAGGTACTCACCGAATCTAATCCTTTTTGTTTTTATTTGTTCTGTAGTTAGTTAATTACACTGTGTGTTCTTAGTGACTTTTCAACTTTTCATAGACTGTTATTGATATCTTTTAATAGACTGTTTTGGTTTTAGCTTGTGACTGTGAAGTTTAAATCATTTGTTGTTAAATTAGGGTTTTATGTTGTGTAATTATTGATTTTTAGTGTGGAGGTTTATTTAATTTTATGGAATTTGATATTTAATAATGTTATTGTGAAGAATAGTACACTTAATTAGTTAATAATTACAATGTGTAATATTTGCAGTACCAGGTGTTGTTGAAATGAGTAGGAATCAGAATGAGAGAATTAGGAATTTGGAGAGACCTGTTTCAGGATGCTTGGGAAGAATGGTGAATGTTTTCGATTTGAATACGAGTGTAGGCGGAAACAGATTGCTCACCGAAAACCAACATTATGAAGGTTGTTTGACCTTTTTATTTGGTGTATTCTTTCGTCGATTTACATTGGAAATACTTAATTTTTTTTATTGAACAAGTTATCTGGTGTCTAGGAGCGAATCAGATGTGTCAAGGTCTTGTGTAGTTGATAAAGTGGTAATTACTTTAAATTAGCGCTGGATCAACCAGAAAAGAAGGGAATCGGTGACTGGCTTTGTAAGTATTCTTCTCAGATCTACTGTTATCGTTATCTAGTTATTGTGTTCATGGATGTAGATCTCTTGGATATGTCTATGTTTCACTGGTTTTGACTGTATTAGAGATTCCTCCGATGAAGAGCTTCCCCTGATCTGGATGCATGATAGATAGGGAAATGAATGAAGAGAACAAGGGTGATTGTGGTTGTGGTTGTGGGGGATGCAAGTGGTCTAAAGAGAGAGAAAGATGAGAGAGAGATGAAGAGTGAAGAATATTTAGAGAGAGAGAGAGAGATACGTGGGATAGACATATAAGGCCATACGTAGTCATAAAGCCCCTTGTGGGGCGTTATGTGACACGTGTCGTGCCACGTCACACAGGGGCTTTACGGGGCGTTATATCACTAGTGCCCCGTAGTCATAAAGCCCCTACCCATCATTACCTAATTATTAATTTTCATTTTTATTAATTAATTATAAAACCCCTTAAAGCCTTTTGATTGGTAAAACCCTTAAAAGTTCCCTCCATCACGCCGCTATATGCATGGCGCCTCCCCCCCCCCCCCCAAAAAAAATCCCCCATAGCGTTGTCCGTCGTGGTATGCGGGGCGCTATGGGGCGCGAAAATTGAAAAATGGGGTGTTATAGTGCCCCACTACATGCAGTCTAAGAGAGAGGGATCTAATAATAATTTAATTTTTTTTATTTTTTAACTATAAGGGTATTTTGATCATTTAAAAATACTTAACCAAAAAATTCTAACAGTGTTAGAAATCTGTACTCAAATGGTTAAGAAAAGTGGCTATGGGGACTCAGGGCGTTAAACATTTTGATTTTGAACTCAAATGGTTAAAACCACTAAAATACAGGGATTCAAAAAGTAATTTACCTTTTTTTTTAAAAGCTAAGATAACAACATATTATTATGTATAATTTATTTTTGAATATGTCATAAAACATACTTGAATACAATATTACTTGTAAATTGAATATGTCATAAAACTTACTTAAATACAATATTACTTGTAAATGATAACTTTTTTAGGGTATGTTTGGTACGAGGTAATGGAATGGACAAATGAATGAAATGAACAAGTTAATGGAATGGGCGAGAGAATGCAATGGATCATTACCATTCCGTGTCTTGTTTGGTTACTATGTGTGAATGAAATGAATTATTATTGTGTATTGTTCAGTAGGCAAGAAAAACAGAGTAATAAAATCAGCGGTGAGTGGTGGTGGTCGGTGGTAGTGATTGTGGGTGGTTATAGGTGGCGGTGGTGGGTGGCGGTGGCGGTGATGGGTGGCGGCGAGTGGCGGTGCGACGGTGATGACGAGTGGTGGTGGCGGCAAGGTAGCCGTTGGTGGTGGGCAGAGGTGGCTGTGGGTGGCGGCAGAGGTGGCCGTGGGTGGCGGCGGCGCCGGTTGATGGCGTCGATGATGGTGGTGGGCGGCGGCGGCGAGTGGCATTGGCAGTTGGCCGCAGCTGTGGGTGATAACGGTGGCGAGTGGGTGGCAGCGGCGGCGGTGGCTGTCGGAGTGAGGTGGTGGCGGGTGGCGGCGATGGCGTCAGTGGTGGGTGGTGGTGGGTTGTGGCGAAGGTGGTGGGTTGTGGTGTTGTTGATGAATGGTGCAAGAGGGGATGGAATGGAAAAAAAATGGGGGGTGGAAGGAATGATTTTGAGGAAATGGAATGCCTTTTGGAATTGGTGATTCCATTCCATTGACCAGCCAAACATCCTTTTCTTCATTCCCTCATAATCATCCATTCCATTCCACCTCTCATTCCTACATAATAAACACTACCTTAGTTTATTTTCTTAATCAATCCTTTAAATTTTCATTTTCAGGAACTGTTCACATTATTAATAATATTTATCATTAAAAAATATAATATACTAACACGACAAGAAGTTTCAATATTATTCTAATAAGATCCGGTTTCAATACACGATAATTGAGTGAAACAATTATAAAAGTTAGATATTATTTTGGTGACTTTTTCCTTGCCAATTACTTTTGATGTAAATTTAGAATGTTGAATGATAGAATTAAGGGATAAATGAACAACTAATTGGACTAAATTTTTAATCAGAATAAATGTTACAGTTTGTTGATCTGTGGATTGTAATGTGTTGATGTGTTATTGCATTTGATTGTTGTCTAATGCCTTTGTTGCTAAGTTGTATTTCTATTGATGTTGTTGCAGACTTTGTTTCCTGGTTTGTGGTTGACCAAGATACACGTTGATCTGTATAGAGTTTCCGAGACCAAGAAGGTACAGTACTTTTAAATGCATTATTAACGGATAGCCGCGTTTGGGAGCTTCTAAATACTAGTTTATTTGTTCTTCTAATTTCTATATGTGCATTTTATTGTATTTACTTTCGTGAGGTAGCGATTTCTATATATATATCTGATTTTGGAACTTGGAAGAATTTTATCTATAGTTGACCCATGCTGAAATATAGTTCTGTTCGGTATGACCAGGGGCGTAGCTTAGTGTGAAGTGCGGGGTACACCCACCCCCCCCCCCCCAATGTTTCGGTTAAAAGTGTAAAATTTTCTATTTTTCGTCTGAAAATTTTGAACTTATATAGGATTGTTTCCCCAATTATTTTGTCTAAATATCTATATCTATACTATATAATAAAAAAACCAATAAAGGGACACCTGTCATTATTCTAGATCATCCTTAATTAGAGGTGTACAAAAAAACTGATTATTCAACCGAAACCGGATAAAAAAAACCGAAACCGGTTTTTTTGTAACCGGTTCGGTTACTAACCGGTTTGAGCGGTTATAAAGCGGTTTGAAATTTTGCTTCAGAAATCGATTTTAAAACCGGTTATTAACCGAAGGAAATAAAAAACCGGTTAATGGGCCCAGCGAGAACAAACGGTAATATGACCGTTGCAGGCTGCATTTAGCCGTTTTTTTTTTACCAAAATTTATCTCAAACTTAGTATAAAACGGTGGTGGGTGTTTAAGTTCAATCACACCACTCTCTAACCTTCAAAACCTCTAAAAAACGCTCCCATTCTTGTTCGATAATACACAAAAAACTATGGCAACCTCTAGTGCCAATGATTCGGTCAATGTTTGCGAGTCTACAACCGACACGGTGATTCGTGTTGTTCCAACGAAGCGCAACCCCGAGGTTTGGTCACATTTTGATTTGTGCGAGATGGCCAACGGTAAAAGAAAAGCGCGTTGTCATCATTGTCAAGGATTTTACGCTGAAACCGCAAACTCCACCTTGAAACAACACATCGAAAAACCGTTTTTCAAGGCTTTGAAACAACAACACGTTAGTGGTCAAGCTTCCATGGCAAGTGATGGCGCTAATATTTTCAACTACAATTTCAATATGGCTAGGGAGAAAATGGCGAAGTTTGTAATCCAAGAAAGTTTGCCGTTCAACCACTTCGACAACCAACGCTATACAAAGATGGTTCAACGAACTTTCCAACCACGATACGCCCATGTAAGTCGTGCTACTTTTAGGAGGGATTGTTTAAGATTATGGAAAAATACTAAACTTGAATTAATTTCTTATTTTGAAAAATTAGAAACTGGTGTTAACTTAACTAGCGACGTTTGGTCCGCACCGCATGGTTCACCCAATTCGTATATTTGTGTCACCGCCCATTGGATTGAACCGACGACGTGGCAAATGATGAAACGCACGATTTTGTTTAAATTATTCGATTACCCTCACACCGGTGAAGCTATATATAAAGTAATCGACAAATGTATTACAACATACAAATTGGAAAAAAAAAAAAGGTTTTTTCAATATCTTTTGATAACGCCTCAAACAATACGAGCGCGGTAATGCGTTTAAAATTAAAATACAATCCGATTTGTGAGGTATTTTTTTCCATAGTCGATGTGTTGCACACATCATAAATTTGGCCGTTCAAGACGGTTTAAGGGTTATTGAACCACAAAAGGAAGCTTTCAAAAGAATGTTACGAAGTATATTTAGTAACACGCAAAGACATGCAAAATATATTAAAACTTGTTGAAACACCCTAATACGTATTTGGCAAAAGTCGCAGCGGAATTTCGTGCCATAAAATTTTCTTTCTTTATTAGCCACATAACATACTTAGGTTTATTACTAAAATAAATAACACTTACAAAATTATTTATAACATTCATTCTCTTTAAATTACATTAATTAAAGTATAAAACTCCAATCGAGTGACCACTCTTCCCGTACAATCCTTACACTTGACTCGATCTTCAATCCTCTTATTCTTCATAATAATATTATGTCCGCCCAACCTGCATTCACCACATACATAAACATCATTAAGATTTGGTGGCGTCTTTCTTAAAATTAAATATATGCAATCAAGTAACCACTCCATATTCCTTCTTCTCCTGCCAGCCCCTTCGATTAAGCTTTCCTGTATAATCATTCATTCTAATCCTTTGAACCTTCACAAGGTCCTTATGGCGTACATGCATACTCATTTCATACTTAAGATCCCGGTTTAGTAACTTAACACTCAAACATACACATATACCCCATTAATTCGTAAGCAATTAATCCCACTTCGTACACGGACGCGATCACACATATAAATTTAAGCACATACTTCACTACATGAATGTGTACATATAAACGAATGTACAAACTATACAAACATACACGTTACATAAGACATCCTAAAAAGGGTTTGCTAAGACACCCTAAATACAAGCTTCCCAATGAAACGATCACGTACGTAAGAGGCTACAGGCGTTCTTTCTTCTATTTATAATTACCTAGTAGTTCCGACTATCGGAAGGTAAATATTTTCTTAGCATATAAACGTTTACATTCGAAACCGGGTGGTTAAGCCTTACAATTTACAAAAACATAAGAGGGATTAATCATACATAACTTAAAATGTGTTTGAATGAGTTCGCGGAACAAAACAAACTAAATAACAAATTTTCGCCAACCCTGCCTGCCGTCGCGTCGCGTGACGGCTCCTTGCTCCCGCTGTCGCGCGGCGCGACCCCCCTTTCTTTCCAGAATTGTTTGCTGCTGATTGCAACAATTTTCAGCAACGCTAATCTACACAAAAACGAGCATAACTTCCTCGTTATTGATCCGAATTCAGTTCCGTTTCTTCCTACACGATTGTAATTTGACCCTCTATCATATGGACTCAAAATCCCATATCCGACTTATGGAAATTCTTATCTTACACGCTTTCGGCTTTTTACTCATTTTCTAATTATTCGATCCATTCATGTTTTCATCAAACCACTCATTTGTTTTAACCCAAATCATACATGGACATTATAACCATAATACTTTTACTTTATCCGGAGTTTCGTACTTGGGGTTTACGCCCCCGATACCCAGTATTCGTTAAACTCATTCAATTCATTTAAATCTACGAATCATACATTGTTACTAAAACCTCCATTTGCGCAACTATATATCTATTAAACCAAACTCACGTCTGAGACTATTGACCATTAAACCGCATCTCCGATTTCCGGATTTCGTACTTATGTGCAATTTTACCTTTTAACCGGTTATACTACCGTAGCCATTTCTTATGCAACATTTCAATATAATCATAAGACCTCATTTTGGCCCGTATGGTCTACTTAGCGAAATTCACCGATTACATACAACTAAATCCATATTTGACCTTAAACATCACGTTTAATTGATTTGAACGCTACATTACTTAAGCAAACTAAGAAGTTATTATGGAAATCACTTACCTTAAGCATCCGTGTTCGTGTTCGCTTCCTTGCCTCCTCTTGACCTGTTAGCCTTCCGTGCTTCAGTCCATCTCGACATAATTCATATACTTTCATGTTATCGCAATCACATTCTTGTTAACATACAAAATTGTACATGTTAACAATCATATTATTTACATATTTCACATTCAATTTTCATTAGTCAATTATAACAAGCATAAGACACATAACCAAATTCACCTCCTTTCAAACTCATGCAATTCATCATGTCATTACATATAACACGTCTTGATATAATATGTACTATTCGACTTCCTATAATCCTACCTTTACGACAACAAACCAATTCACGCTTCTCATGCGTGGTTGACTTTTAGAATCAACAATTCATCATATGCACTTTCGACTTATTCTCATCTACTCGTAACATCAAAATAGGCTATACGAAAGACACTATATACATCTCCTACTCACGATGCAAATGTGCTTACAACCACATTCAAACTAGTAGCTTAACATGATCACGACATCATTTTCATATTTCATTCCTATATACACCAATCCGTTTCATACAATTTCGTATCCTAACTTCACTTAGGCATTTCATCATACACTTGGTGTGCGTACCATTAATTAAGCATAGTGTACAAGTATCATTTGCACAACATAGCCAATTCATGTCAATATCATCAAGAACACCAAATTCATAGAATTTCACATAACTTTTCTTCTAATCCAGTTCTAGCTAACAATTATCAATATAAACAATCATCATACATACTCTCACACAATTTCATACATTACAACTCACACCCATTCTACTCTAAGTGGGTTTTCACTTCCAACATTGATTCAATCAATTTTAAGCATTCATAATGTTCTAGATGGTAATCTTAGTTCAATATCATACTAATTCCATATAAACTCATGGATTTTCTTGGAACCCAATATATTCAAGATCATCAAACTACCAAATTCTTCTTACCTTAAGCTTCTCGCGTGGCCCAATACATTTGCGAAGCCCATTTTCGCACCCGTACCTCATAGAATGTCGTAAAACGTTATGTTAAAGTTTAAATACGTGAAATAACGTCGGTGTTCGAAATTGGTCGCGTTCCCTTGTCGGTCGCGTTAAAAGTGCGTAAAATGCGTAGTTTTCCGTTTTTTTTCTTTAAACCGCTTTTCGATCAGATTTCAACTGCGTTTCTAAAAATAGAAAACGAACACGAATTTTATAAAAACATGAAATTACGGAAATACGAGACATTACAGGATGTTCATCGGTCAAAACCCTACAACAGCCACCGGTGAACACCACTAATGGTGGGTTTCCGTTCATGAACAAGGAACAAAGACGGCTACCGGCTATGGGTATATAACACCACCGCCACCATGAACACCACCGCCACCTCCTCCCCCCTTCTCACTACCACCACCATGAACACCACTGTCACCTCCTCCCCCCTAAGCCCAACCCCATCTGATAAATCGAACAAAATTATACATCTGGTTATACCTGCCTGAGAGGGTTTGGGGTTGGAGTGAGAGTATGAGGGTTGGGGGAGTGTGTAATCCTCTGTTCCTTCGTCTTCAGATGTGTAATCACTCGTCTCGCTCTGATCGTCTCCGTTTCTTCTGTTATTATCTTTCGCCATTGAAGAGGATGGAACAGGGAGGTCGAGTAGAGGAGGAATGTGTGGGTTCGGAGACTCTAAACTAGGGTTTCTGCTTGCTCTGTTTTCTTTTTGTTGTTATGTGGATGAAGAGAAGACTATGAGGGTTTTGTTGCTGTTAAATGACCATTTTGCCCTTGAGGAAAAGGACAAAATAGCATGGTTTTTTTTTTGAGAAATCTGAGTTAATTTTGCTTTTGGACCAAAATGGCAATAAAAATGAAACCACAGGGACCCAGATTTAACAAGTTTGAGATTTGGACTAAATTGGCAAAAGTGCCCAAACCACAGGGACCAAAATGGCAGTTTACTCTTAAACTAATTACTAAACTAGAACTATGCTAATACGAACTAATATGAAGACTTTTCTTAGATGATGAAGAAGACCACCTAGACTAGAATCCTGGATTGATTTTAAGAATTTACCAATTAAGTTAACTGCATGAATTATGGAACCGGGATCTTGTGATACTAAACCTATTAAGACACCAACTAAGCCCCTCAACCCTTCTCGAGGAGAAACTTATGGCACCACCTAGGCCGTTAATCCTACCGGTTATTAGACTTCCTTCCGGTTATCTAATTATTGTGTAAGTACCCTAATATTGGCCTACTCTTTTCCAATTATAGATCTAGGGTAGTTTGAGTTTCTTAACTTGACTTGATAGACTAATAAACCGACGGGGCAACTAAGGCACGACTTTTTCCAAAGACTGTCTAAAGCAATTCGCCGGGTAAGACCTACCAATAGCCCCGCACCTTCCAGCTATAAGAACTAGTAGAATACTAAAATCTAGCAATGTATTAACAATTACTTCTAAGGTTTATTGGCCAATTCTCCCTAAAGGTCAAAGACACAAGGTCAAAGATCTAGCATGAACCTATTCCGTAGCAGACAACCACCAAGATTCACACGAAGCAATTGATAGTAATTAACCGGATTAAAGTACGCATACACATCAAATTAATAAACTAAACCTTTTATTAAACACAATCAATCCATAAAAGACATGAAATTAACGAAAAAGGTTCAAACTTTATTCAAATCCATTCATCATAGTCTAGGCAGCAACGAAAGGTTTAGCCAGAAAACGTGGTCTTAAAAACAATCAAACAAAGTCTCAAACAAGAATTCATTGACATAGAATAAAAGAAACTAGAAAATAAAAGAACCCGTAAATTCTTTGACTTCCAAGCTTCCCTCTTTCAATCCCAATAATTCTCTAGCCTTGAACCCTTGCCAATATTCTCTAAAAATTCGTCCCGGCTGACTTCGTGCGTCTGATATGGATCCTCCTCCAATATGTATATGCGACTTCTGTTTTTCTTTTTTCGATGTATGGTAGCCGCCCAAAAATTGCCGTCCCAAAAACCTCTGTCCTTTCTTAGGTTTTTATATATATTTGTTTGGAATAATTATGGTCGAATAGGCTGCTTCCCCCAAATAGGGTTTGATTAATAACATGTATGAATTCCCAAAAGCCCATAATCCACTAATTCCATTAAATTCGTTGGGCTGGTGACAATTCTTCTTTAGAATTCATCACAACATTATCAAATAACTAATTTAAAGCCCACAATCATGGTTTTTTCCATTGAATTCGCTGGACTTTAAATGGACTCAAATAGATTGGCAGCAACTTTGATGATACTAATAATATATGAATAGGCATGCTTCTTTTGTATTGTGATGATGATCTTTAGCCACCCCTCAAAATTATAATATATGGCTTCCTCCCTTTTAATGTACAGAGAAGAGATAAGTGGGCTCGGTCCAATCACAGAAAATAGCTACAAATTTTAATTCAGTCACTGGCGTTCCATTCTGCCCAACTGGCTGGTTATTTCCATATCACTCGTTTTTGCTCCATTTGCACCAGGACCTACCAAAACACAAAATAATATAATATAATACTAAAACTAAATAAAACTTATACAAAAATTATACAATTTACACGGGACAAATATGTGGATTTTACCCTACATCAAATATCCCCACACTTGTTTTTTTTTCGTCATCGAAAAAGAATTATGCAACGGAATCAGAGATGAACAACTACTCGGGTCAAAAGCATATTTATATTTTGTTAACATCAAAGCTTGCATTAGCTGCGATTGCGAATATATTTATCCCTTTAAACCCAAATCCGGTCTTAAGCCTCTTATCATGCAATTTTTTAGTTGAAGTGCGGTCAATCTACCTAGGGTCTCACGCTAGAAGCTACGGTCCACCTAATCCCGCCTCAAGCTTATAGAACAAAAGGAACGATCACTGGACCAATTCCCAACCGTCTTATATCAAAACCAAGAGAATTTAGAATCAATTTTTTTTTTCTTTTTCCTCATTTTTTTCTTTTCATTCTTCTTCTTTTTTTAATGAGCTTAGACGTTGCTTTCCCTAACCTAGAGACATTCCGGCTGTAGAGTCGCTATCCTCAACTCGGATTACTTAGGCTTCGGTACTTTTTTTTCTTTGCAAGTTCGATTTCACACATCCTAGAGGTATTCCGGTTGTAGAGTCGCTATCCCTAACCAAGATTACACAAGCCTGTGCTATTTTCATTCAGTTTCTAGCTCATTTTTTTCTATATCTTTTTTTTTCATGGTAAAAAATTATAACGGTTTTAACTTATAACGGTGTTCCTTATACTCTTATCGGCGGTTTCAATTTCCCATATTTCCCAGATGAAAACCCACTAGTAGACCGACAATTAAGATAATATTAACTCAAAGGGACCTAAAACCAAACCCGGGCCTATCCACATATCCCTAACTAGACACAAGCTCGATTTATTTTAATCTCTTATTATTATTATTATTTGAACCCGAATAAAAACTCATCTTTTCTATCATTTTCTGTTTTAATTTGCAAACTTCTTTTATTCGAAAGACATTTTTCTGATTTTTCAATTTTTTTAATTTTTAATTTTTTATTTATTTTTTTGTATTTTTCATTTTTTTTTTTTTTGACTCAAGACTCTACTAACTAAGACACTAAACGATGGTTTCCCATCCCCACACTTAAACTCTACATTGCCCTCAATGTAGGATGGAAACCGACTCAAAAGACTAAAATAAATAAGAAATAAAAAGACAAATGGCACAAATGGAAAGGACTTAGCTGGTTAAATAACGCGTATGCTCCAAAACTCACGTCCAATCCAGCTCGATCCTATAGCATTTCGGTCGCGATCGGCTACTCTGACACTGACTGGTATGCTTAGTAAATGCCTGATATCTAATAAGCAGCTCCAAAATCACTCGAATGGAGATTGAGTGCGGGTGGTACGATTCAAACCTGTATAAACAAAAAAAAGCAAAAACCAAAGCAGTACCGACTAGGAAAAAAAATGACTAAAAAACTACTAACTAAGACTCAATATACAAAAACTACGACTCTATACAAACTCTACAAAACCTCCCCACACTTGAATTTAATCAGGAGACTTTTCCATAACTTGAACCCGGTCTAACCCATTTAATTCCACCCGGTCTTCATACACATTTAAAAATATTATAGTGGAATTATAAAAGAATTTTAAATATTTAACCGGGTTGAAACACCAAAATTTGAACTTACCTGGCAGGAGCCGCTGAAACACGATCCCAGGTGTTCTTCTCATTGCCTTCTCCCGTGGTTTTGAACTTTTACTTGCATTCCTTATCAGTACCACGGGCCAGCTATGGTGTTCTTCCTCTTCCACCACCACTTCTTCTTGTTTGATGTCCATCATTGGGTTTCCTACAAGTAAAGCTTCTAAATATGCAAAGTCCCCCTCCGGATCAAACGTACCTACTTCTTCATCATAGTCTAGGCAGCAACGAAAGGTTTAGCCAGAAAACATGGTCTTAAAAACAATCAAACAAAGTCTCAAACAAGAATTCATTGACATAGAATAAAAGAAACTAGAAAATAAAAGAACCGTAAATCTTTGACTTCCAAGCTTCCCTCTTTCAATCCCAATAATTCTCTAGCCTTGAACCCTTGTCAATATTCTCTAAAAATTCATCCCGGCTGACTTCGTGTGTCTGATATGGATCCTCCTCCAATATGTCTATGCGACTTCTGTTTTTCTTTTTTCGATGTATGGTAGCCGCCCAAAAATTGCCGTCCCAAAAACCTCTGTCCTTTCTTAGGTTTTTTATATATATTTGTTTGGAATAATTATGGTCGACTAGGCTACTTCCCCCAAATAGGGTTTGATTAACAACATGTATGAATTCCCAAAAGCCCATAATCCACTAATTCCATTAAATTCGTTGGGCTGGTGACAATTCTTCTTTAGAATTCATCACAACATTATCAAATAACTAATTTAAAGCCCACAATCATGGTTTTTTTCATTGAATTCGCTGGACTTTAAATGGACTCAAATAGATTGGCAGCAACTTTGATGATATACTAATAATATATGAATATGCATGCTTCTTTTGTATTGTCTGATGATGATCTTTAGCCACCCCTCAAAATTATAATATATGGCTTCCTCCCTTTTAATGTATAGAGATAAGTGGGTTTGGTCCAATCACAGAAAATAGCTACAAATTTTAATTCAGTCACTGGCGTTCCATTCTGCCCAACTGGCTGGTTATTTCCATATCACTCGTTTTTGCTCCATTTGCACCAGGACCTGCCAAAACACAAAATAATATAATATAATACTAAAACTAAATAAAACTAAATAAAAACAAATAAAACTTATACAAAAATTATACAATTTACACGGGACAAATATGTGTATTTTACCCTACATCACCATTCATACCATCTTCCGGATCGACCTCATTCATCCGTGTGATGAGCTTCCGCTCATTAGCATTCTTTCGCTCTCCTAGGTAGATTTATCACATCATGATTCCTGTCATTCTCGTTATAAAATTAGGGTTTTACACATTTCATTCGATTTCATTCAAACATGATGTTTATTACACCACCTTATTTACCTATTTATCCTTTCTCGATTCCTTTTTATAACATTAGTACGTTTGACCCGTTCATAACGGGTCAATACATGACCATTTCCTAATATATCACTTTCGTTATTTGATCCTTTCATGGCGGGTCAATACATAACCATTCTTTCGCAGATCTTTAACTCATTTGTCAATCCTTGCACTTTGACCTTTCAAAGTCAAACCGGTACTTCTTACTTATCATAGACGTCTTAAAGTACACGTTCATAAATCCTTTTTCATTCTTGCATACTTGCAAAGACTTTATTTCATCAATTTAATAAAAATTGCAATATGTTACCCGTTTCCCGTCCCTACTTAAATCATTTGTCTAGGTCGTAGACGTCAGTCATTCCGACTCTCAAGAGTCAATTAATGCTATGTCTAACATGTAACTTATTTCAAAACTTATTTCTTTCGGCTAAGGTTTCTTGCTACTACATTAGTTCTCATCGGACTTACCTACTAAGCAAATCATATACTTCATGCTATTTTACATTTACTTGCTTAATAGATATCTACTTACTTTGTTTAACTTTTCGGAAATCCATTTATAATTACATTCTGACCTATATTTACCAATTACCCGGTCTGACACATCCCTCTCTATGTCGAGCTATAAGCTCCCATTAAAAGCATAACCTTTATACATACCTGACGCAAGTCCAATCCATTGACTCGTTATCCATACCTCGCTTTGACTATTTCCTTCCAGTTTGTGACATTACATGTTCGTACATTACGCTCACCTAGGGGTGTTCATCGGTTCGGTTTATGGTTTATTTGGTTTATTCGGTTCGGTTTATTTGGTTTTCAAAATTTTGTACCCCAAACAAAAAACCAAACTAAACCAAATAAGGAATATGCAAACCGATCCAAACCAAACAAAATTCAATTCGGTTTGGTTTCGGTTAGAAACCAAATAAACCAAATCTAACCAAATTGTACCCAAGTACTTTTTTTCCTAATTTATATTTTTGTTTGTGTTCCAACTTCCGAACATCGCAACTAAATCCTAGTTTCTATACTCAAGGTCTGAAGTTCTATTATTTTAGAAATGAGTGGGTTTTAGTTGTTCTTTTAGATTTACATTTGGTATTTTGGGCTGCATAAAAAATAACTATTTTGGGCTAATAAATTTATATACTATTAAAGACAAAGGTCGGTGGCCTTTGTCTTTATATCCTCCATAAAAGACAAAATTTGCTTCCTTTGTTGACCGACTTATAGAGTTGCCAGACACTTGCTTCCTTTATATCCTCCATAAAAAACAAAAGTTGACAGACCTCTCTTTTAAAGTTTTTGACTTTTTTTCATTTCTTTTCTTTAAAGTTTTAAACCAACAAAAAAGACCCTTATACTTTCAAGTTTTTCCACTTTACACCTTTAATTTTTTGATATGAAATACTATTAACCTTTATCTTTAAGTAAGTTGCACATTCACTTCTAACTTTCAGTAATTAACAACTTTGAGCTTCTTAACCTTTTCTACTTAATAACTTGACACCTCCTTTGGTTTAAATGACTTTTACGACTTTACACCGCAACGTGGACAAATTATTATACTTTTTTTAATCTATGTTCTACTTATTTTGTATACGTTCGTAAACTGTATTTGAAAGCAAGTCGGGTCAAATATACTACATTTTCATTTGATGGCGATGTAATTTTTTTAAGTAAAGAGCCGGGTCAAATATACAGTATAAATACGAGTTACTTTAACTTTAGACGTCGCCGCAACGCCGGCGGGTCAAAATCCTAGTTGTATATGATTTATAAAATATTATTATTTTTATTTAATAATTAATTAAGTTAAATGGTTTATTCGGTTATCCAAATAAACCGAATAAACCACATAAAATAAAATGTGGATCCATAAACCGAACCAAAAACCATATTCACAATTCGGTTTCGGTTAGAAACCAAACCAAAAACCGAATTCGTTATTCGGATCGGTTTATTTGGTTACGGTTACGGTTCGATCTACGGTTTTTATTTGGTTGCGGTTTTTTCTGAACACCCCTACGCTCACCTGCCATTATATAACTTGACCATTTCAATCATTAAATATCGGGTTCAAATGGCAATCGCCATTTGATCCGCATAACTCATTTGTCCTTTAAACCATTCTTGCATACAACGCATTTGCATAAATACATACATACATACATATATATATACATAAGTTTAAAAACATAACTTGAATCATATTTGTTTTATAAAATATTTACTTGCTTGGTTCGTACTTACTTACAAATTCAAACCTTTCATTATTATCAATCATTCTTACTTATTTGATTCGTACCTATTTACAAACTCAAACTTTTCATTCTAACATTCATTCCCTTCTATGTTTCGAATCCATATCGAGGATTCTGACATATCATTCATATCCTTTATTCTTTCTATGTTTCGAATCCGTCTCGCGGATTCGAACATATCATTTACACTTTCCATTACTTCTATGTTTTGAATCCGTCTCACGGGTTTCAACATGTCATTCATACTTCTCTTGTGTATTTGTGTCACACCCCGGATTCCACTGCATCACCGGTGGGCCAGGTGGGGAGTATCGTGACGTGGTTAGCAACATAATAGTCAAACAACACAACATTTAAATGCACAGCGGAAGCAATTGAAAGATGTATTTCAACCAAATAAAAATATTGTAATATCGTGTATCACAACAGTTGAAATTTTATCCACAGACGGATCGAAATAAATAAGAAACAATAGTTCAACAGACTTCAAGCATCTTAAGCTTGCGAGACTCTTTATTGATGCTAAGGAGATAATCCAGCCTATTTCGCTTAGTACCTGCATTTAATCTTTTTGGGAAAATACGTCAGTTTACACTGGTAAATACAATCAACTGACTCATTTTAAAAATGATTAAAAATTGGTTTTGGATGCACATGGCATAAACATTTTATAACTTGGGATAATTATTTAATATTATAATCTCGTAAATGAATTACATGTTTCTTATGCGTTCAGTAGCCCGGATCGTGTCGGGTTAAAGATCAATAGACACACCACATAATCTATTTATGCACTGACGAGTGTACGCCTACACTCCGCGCTTAGGTCGTGGCCATTTCGTAAAATGATGCCAAGGATATCCGGGACATGGTCATTAACCCCCCAAAGGCTTTAAGCAAACAAAACATATTTAAACGGGCCGATCAAACTATTCAATTAACCACCTAACGATGGAAGATTTGATGCCCGACCAAGCGGTATTTTATATACCGTAACCCAAGCCCGTATAGGGAAAATAAGTTAAGAGTATTTACATGATCAAAGTAATAATCACAATAAGCAAATGCAAGTAGCTTTTACTGGTCCTCCTAATCTGGAACGAAGGTTTATAATAACCTATTAGAATCCTAACGGGTCTTTAGTTAAGCTTAAGCTTAGACCGGTTAGTTTCAAAGATACGGTTCGTACGCACGATTAAGCGAAGACCGGAATAGAATGTGATTTAAACCCGACATGTTCGGAGACTTTTCTTATATGGGTATTTCATACACATTCTGTATTTTGAGATAAAACCGATAAGGTTTGACCCGTTTCGGCTAATTTATGCAAACTAGTTACATAAACCGAACCGCACGCGTAATAAGCGTAACGGGTATTCATGAGAGCCATTTACAGGTTTCCTAAGTTAATATGCTTCAAATATGTTGTGACATCAGTAACATGTCTTTTATTATGCCCGAAACGAATTTAAACACAAACTATGCCCCGTAGGGGTAGTTTGGTCATTTACAAGGTTATAAAAGAGTTTAAGTATTAACCTGAGTTACAGGTCTGATGTAATCAGAAAAAATACTCATTTGAATAAGTTATAACAGTAGGGTAAATTATATATGTGAAATTTATCAATTATAACCAAACTATGCACCGTAGGGGCATTTTGGTAATTTCACATAAGCCGAAAAGCTCAAAACTGAAGTCTGAGTTAAACAACTTTTTATTACTATTAAAACATTATAATTTACCTAAAATATCAGTAGGTATCAACCCTTGTATGTTTAAAATAGTTCTAGTACATACTATGCGTTAAAAACGCTTAAAAAGGCGATTAAGAGCCGTTTCCGGGTTCTACCGATAAAGCTGATATTTTTATTATTCCAGAAGGCTTAAAATAATTTATTTATCATATGAGATCAGTAGCAAAAGGTTTGGAGTCGTTTAGATATGTAAAACTCATTTTATAGCCCGTAAGGGCAAAACCGACAATTTACCGGATTAAGCCTATGACTATAAGTTATGCTCAGCCTAAAATTAATTAAAAAACTTCAAAAACCCCAAAATAATATATTACATCAGTGGGTAATAAGTTTGATATCAAAAAGTAGGCTTAAATAGGTTATACGCTAATTACGCCGTTTAATTAACATAAAGCTTTCAATTTACGCTAATGAGCATAACTCTCAATCTACACCTCAAACTGATGTCAAATTTTGGTTACAAGTTTATATATCAGTAATTAAGGTTTCTACTCTTTTACATTTTTAAAAATCACGTTTTAAGGTGAAAAGGGCATAATGGTCAACATATGAGCAATTAACGGAATCATGCATATTAATTGGTTAACTAATGAACCATGGTGTATAATCACAGAGGGTTATTGATGAAACAATGGTTAACCGGGCAGGGTTAACTCACTGGTCTCGTCAAGAGGGTTAATCCCTTCTTTCCGAGGATCGCTGGCTGGATCGTCTGGTGGTGGGTTTCCTGCACAAGGAAACAAACCGTGACTCGTAACAAGGAGGATGGGGTGGGGGGTGCTCCTTGTTACCACTCTCCGGCGTGAGAATCAGTAAGTTGCTTGGGAAGCAAAGTATGATAGTAGTATTGAGAGAGTTGGAAAGTGATACCTCAAACCTGGTTTGGGGTGAGTATTTATAGCCGAGGAGTGAAGGAGGGTAGTTGAGTAGCTAGTCTGACATCGCACAGCTATTTGCAGGTGTGTCAGACCTGTCGGATGCTGTGGTGATGCCACGTCCGGCTGTGGTGTCAGACTGTTGTTCATACGTGGGCTGGTAGGCGACTGTTCCCAGTGCCACTTGCACTGTGGTGTCAGACCCACTTGTCTTGTAGGCAGGATGCGGTGCCAGGCCGCATCGCTGCTTGCGGTCACTGATGTTGTTCCCGCATTGGTTGTTCCATCCATGATTTGCGGGGGATGCGGTGTTGTGCCGCATCGCCTGTTGAGTGACTGTTACTGTTGTCCAGATCCCTTGTCGTGACGAAAATGTTAATAGGATGCGGTGCGAGGCCGCATCTCTTTGCGTAACATTAGTTTCCGTCCTTAAGGTAAGTCTTCTCATCAATGGACAGATTGGACCGCAGTGTTCGCGTGTGTCTACGCGGACACTGGATAGTTAATTGCTGTTGGGGGTTTTTAATGAGGGTAATGGTCATTCGCGGTCGTGCTGACGCGATATTTGGGACCATACCCCTTCAAGTCCCCCCAGTCTAGTGTTCCTTCCGTATGCGAGTCGCATGTGGGAGGGATACTGGACTATGTTATCTAGAAGGTTAAGATTATGCTATGCAGATGGCATCTTCTTTAAGTAGTAGGCCCTTTCTAGTGGATTGTTTCTTCCTTTGAGAAGGGTGCATGGTGAGCAAGTTCCGTCTGATGCGGAATTCTCAGCCAAAGACTTAACTCTGTCTACCTTTTGCTGATGTCATCAGCCACCTGTTGGTGTTTCGGACCAACCTTTGAGATGGTGACTGAAGGTTAGCAAACTTCGAACCAACCTTTGAGATCGTGACTGAAGATGTCTTCTTCAGTGTAGTTGGAATCTCTGCGTCAGTTGGTGCAAAGTTGTAAGTACTTTGCTCAAGCTCTATGTTCAGCAACTGGACATGTAACGATGATCCCTGTTTTGTGGGGTGCTCGTGTTCTCCAGTTAGCTTTCTAGTAACCGCACGTCCTCTGCGGTTTATCTCTCTAGTAACCGCACGTCCTCAGAGGTTTAGGTCTCTAGTAACCGCGCGTTCTTTGCGGTTACCTCGTTGCCGAACTTTGTTTGCCCTGTTTCTTTGAGGATCGTGGGGTAGTTGCGTTATTGTTGGCCGTGTTTGGTCGAACAATTTGAATCTGGACTATGGGCAAATAAACATGGTCATAGGCAGGGTTGTGCCCACCATTGTTTATTCTATGCGGTCCATAGGTGGGTAACTAGTCATATGCAGACTTGTTACCGCTGTTCTGGAGCCACTTTCCTTCACGCTTTGGTGGAAAGTAGTTTCCCTGTAAGTAGCGTTGCCGGAAGAGATCGTTTTAGATACTTGGGAAGTTGGTTGAAACTCTTCCGCGTTCGTTTTGTAGCCACTTTCCTTCATGTTTAGTTGGAAAGCAGTTTTCCTTGAAATAGCTTTGCTTTTCCGCGTGGTGGCTTAGTTGTGGCTCTTCCGTAGCTACCGTTCGCATAGTTGCGGTTTGCAGCAAAGAACTCGCTTCTAGAAGTCTTGTAGCCTGGATGTGGCTCTTGAAGGTTCAGGGGACAGGGTTGCTGATGTGCGGTTGCTCAGCATACTTGTCTTGTTCCTTAAGGAGAAGCTGTTTGCGTTCCCTCTGTGGTTGTGAACCGGAAACGAGGGTTTTGAAGCTTGAAGAAGCTTTCATGGAGTGCGGTTTACCGCATCCTGAGAAGCGGTTTTCGCAGTCCAAAGAACCGTGCTGGTTCTGAGTATCTGACACACCTGTGCGGGTTGGTGTGCGTCATCTCCGCATATTCCACGTGTGCTCGTGGATATGTGCGGTTTTGACTTATACCCCTTTATATAATTTAAAGATATATATTTTTGCCTTTTTTGAGGGGTATGTAAAAAACGACATGCGGTATGGGTTATGGTGCGGTAAACCAGAGAAACCGCATGCCGCTTGTGTTTGGATAAGGTTGTCGCTTTCTGTTGCTTACGTCACGATTGCACGTGTGGTCATACCAGGTATGAGGGCTCATGCCTGGAGGTATGACAGCAGCGTATTGTGACAGATCGTGTCCAAACGTAAGGGATGCGCCCCCTTGCGTTGACGTGCCAATGTGTTGGGCATTTGGGGCTAGGGGAATGGTTCCCGCAGGCCCTTGGTTTGCGGGGTTTAGGTTATCCCCAGTAGTGTTGTTTTGACGATCAGACATCTTTGGAAAGAAAAGGATGATTGGAAAAAAGTGCTAAGAGTAGCGGTGGGCGATAATGATGAAACAATGGTTAACCGGGCAGGGTTAACTCACTGGTCTCGTCAAGAGGGTTAATCCCTTCTTTCCGAGGATCGCTGGCTGGATCGTCTGGTGGTGGGTTTCCTGCACAAGGAAACAAACCGTGACTCGTAACAAGGAGGATGGGGTGGGGGGTGCTCCTTGTTACCACTCTCCGGCGTGAGAATCAGTAAGTTGCTTGGGAAGCAAAGTATGATAGTAGTATTGAGAGAGTTGGAAAGTGATACCTCAAACCTGGTTTGGGGTGAGTATTTATAGCCGAGGAGTGAAGGAGGGTAGTTGAGTAGCTAGTCTGACATCGCACAGCTATTTGCAGGTGTGTCAGACCTGTCGGATGCTGTGGTGATGCCACGTCCGGCTGTGGTGTCAGACTGTTGTTCATACGTGGGCTGGTAGGCGACTGTTCCCAGTGCCACTTGCACTGTGGTGTCAGACCCACTTGTCTTGTAGGCAGGATGCGGTGCCAGGCCGCATCGCTGCTTGCGGTCACTGATGTTGTTCCCGCATTGGTTGTTCCATCCATGATTTGCGGGGGATGCGGTGTTGTGCCGCATCGCCTGTTGAGTGACTGTTACTGTTGTCCAGATCCCTTGTCGTGACGAAAATGTTAATAGGATGCGGTGCGAGGCCGCATCTCTATGCGTAACATTAGTTTCCGTCCTTAAGGTAAGTCTTCTCATCAATGGACAGATTGGACCGCAGTGTTCGCGTGTGTCTACGCGGACACTGGATAGTTAATTGTTGTTGGGGGTTTTTAATGAGGGTAATGGTCATTCGCGGTCGTGCTGACGCGATATTTGGGACCATACCCCTTCAGTTATACTAGCATGTAACCTGGTCCAAATAAAGCTCTAAGGCATTTCTACAACATGCTTAAACGGGTCAGAACTGAAAGTCAAAGCAAAAGTCAAACTATGCGACTTTCGGTTCCGAACCGGGTCTTTCCTGAAAATTGTCGAGTTGAACATGTTTAAACATGCTCTTACACTAATTACAAAGTTATAATATTGATCAAACAGGTTATATGGCAAAGGCAGACAAGAAACCAAAATTCTCGGATCAGATAGGCCTAGGCGTGACGCGAAGGACCCCCCCCCTTGGGCCTTGCGTCGCGCAAAGCCTTCCTGCATCAAATCCACTTTTTAGATTTTTATGTTTTGATCCTTGGCTCTTCAAAACTTTGCTAAGACTTCAATTCTTGCACTATGAACCCTCCTAATTGATATATAAGGGCTTCAAGACATATACCCACTTTGTTTAGTCCTCGGTTAACTTTATTGTCGCCCGAAAAGTCCTAAACTTCAACGTTGACGCCTTTAACCCCTCGCATACGGATTTGATCACAACTTGCTCATACGACAACGAAACTTTATGAAATTTATATCGTGCATTCTAGTGAGTATAATTAACCGTTACAAAGCTTCGGGTTTGTCAAAAGGTCACTCAGAGGTATAACTTAAACATGTTGACACATTTAACCCCTGTAGTTTGTAATCTCTCTTTCTTTCATATTTAGCTTCGTATGACCCATGATTCATTCGTTTGAAGGTATGAGCATCATGTAGGGTTAATGTACCATATATTTATTCACTGTTGACATTTAGAACTCGTATATCCACATACTTTTCATGATTGTCAACTTTAATCCTTTTATAACATTCTTTCACACGTTCAAACATATGACACGTGTCAACACAATATACTACGTGAATTTTCGAGGTGTTACAATTTGGTACTTTCAATTCCTTAAAAGTCTCACATTTCCCCTTCCCCCTCATGTTCACCTACTACCTAATTCTAACAGACATACCTGTAACAATTAGCACGGGCTCACGAACGTCATATGTTTCTTGTGTACTGGCCAGGTACACATTCTACATACTAGTTTCGTGTCTTCGTGTAATCGTCACCTTATGTCCGAAGAATTTGGTTTCGGCACGTGTAACATTTTCAAAACTTCATTACCATTCCACTAGTATATTTCATTTAAAACTTTCCTTCACTTGCTAGGTTTTAATATTATATGCACCCACATATTAAATTTACGTACCTGGGGTCAATTTGTCTTATTACATGCCTTGGTGTCGGTCCTAGACCGCATTCGCGAATCATCACTTCCAAACCCTTATGCTTACCTTACACATAACATACTGTTAGTTTTTTTCTAAATACATACTTTAATACGTACTCACATTTGCTTCTACCTTTAGATCTTGATCGAGTCTCGGATTGTACGGATTCCTTGTCACATGAGCACACAGGTTTGAGTTCAAGTCTTTACCTCCTCATACTTGATTTCTCTTAAACCAGGGCTCTGATACCAACTTGAAACACCCTAATACGTATTTGGCAAAAGTCGCAGCGGAATTTCGTGCCATAAAATTTTCTTTCTTTATTAGCCACGTAACATACTTAGGTTTATTAATAAAATAAATAACACTTACAAAATTATTTATAACATTCATTCTCTTTAAATTACATGAATTAAAGTATAAAACTCTAATCGAGTGACCACTCTTCCCGTACAATCCTTACACTTGACTCGATCTTAAATTCTCTTATTCTTCAAAAACTTCCGTTTTGCTCCCTATGGTTTGGTCATTTTAACGGTTTTGCTCCAATAGTTTAAAAATAGCCATTTTCCTCCCTGATTTTTCTAACTTATCTTCATTTTGCTCCCAGCCTCTAACTCCATCAGGGAGGAAACTGACGACAAACTCGAAAGATTAGGGAGCAAACTGGCGACAAACTCGAAAGATCAGGGAGGAAAATGGCTATTTTTAAACTATTGGAGCAAAACCGTTAAAATGACCAAACCACAGGGAGCAAAACGGAAGTTTACTCTAATAATATTATGTCCGCCCAACCAGCATTCATCACATACATAAACATCATTAAGATTTGGTGGCGTCTTTCTTAAAATTAAACATATGAAATCAAGTAACCACTCCATAGTCCTTATTCTCCTGCCAGTCCCTTCGATTAAGCTTTCCTGTATAATCATGCATTCTAATCCTTTGAACCTTCACAAGGTCCTTATGGTACCTGCATACTCATTTCATACTTAAGATCCCGGTTTAGTAACTTAACACTCAAACATACACATATACCCCATTTATTCGTAAGCAATTAATCCCACTTCGTACACGGACGCGATCATACATATAAATTTAAGCACATACTTCACTACATGAATGTGTACATATAAACGAATGTACAAACTATACAAACATACACGTTACATAAGACATCATAAAAAGGGTTTGCTAAGACACCCTAAATACAAGCTTCCCAATGAAACGATCACGTACGTAAGAGGCTACAGGCGTTCTTTCTTCTATTCATAATTACCTAGTAGTTTCGACTATCGGAAGGTAAATATTTTCTTTTCTAACGGAAAGCATATAAACGTTCACATTCGAAACCTGGTGGTTAAGCCTTACAATTTACAAAAACATAAGTGGGATTAATCATACATAACTTAAAATGTGTTTGAACGAGTTCGCGGGACAAAACAAACTAGATAACAAATTTTCGCCAACCCTGCCGACGCGACGGCTCCTTGCTCCCGCTGTCGCGCGACGTGACCCCCCTTTCTTTCCAGAATTGTTTGCTGTTGATTGCAGCAATTTTCAGCAACGCTAATCTACACAAAAACGAGCATAACTTCCTCGTTATTGATCCGAATTCAATTCCGTTTCTTCCTACGCGATTGTAAGTGTCTAGGGGTTGTTTAGGGGTCGTCCAATATGAGGAAACTCGGATTAAAGTCGGTTAGAATGGCAAAGGCAGACAAGAAACCAAAATTCTCGGATCAGATAGGCCTAGGCGTGATGCGAAGGACACCCCCCCCCCCCTTGGGCCTCGCGTCGCGTGAAGCCTTCCTGCATCAAATCCACTTTTTAGATTTTTATGTTTTGATCCTTGGCTCTTCAAAACTTTGCTAAGACTTCAATTCTTGCACTATGAACCCTCCTAATTGATATATAAGGGCTTCAAGACATATACCCACTTTGTTTAGTCCTCGGTTAACTTTATTGTCGCCCGAAAAGTCCTAAACTTCAACGTTGACGCCTTTAACCACTCGCATACGAATTTGATCACAACTTGCTCATACGATAACGAAACTTTATGAAATTTATATCGTGCATTCTAGTGAGTATAATTAACCGTTACAAAGCTTCGGGTTTGTCAAAAGGTCACTCAGAGGTATAACTTAAACATGTTGACACATTTAACCCCTGTAGTTTGTAATCTCTCACTTTCTTTCATATTTAGCTTCGTATGACCCATGATTCATTCGTTTGAAGGTATGTGCATCGTGTAGGGTTAATGTACCATATATTTATTCACTGTTGACATTTAGAACTCGTATATCCACATACTTTTCATGATTGTCAACTTTAATCGTTTTATAACATTCTTTCAAACGTTCAAACATATGACACGTGTCAACACATTATAGGACGTGAATTTTCGAGGTGTTACATCCTCACCCCCTTAAAAGAAATCTCGACCCCAAGATTTACTGAAATAAATAAGGGTACTTTTCTTTCATCGTGGACTCAACCTCCCACGTATATTCGGGACCTCTACGGGCATCCCATTTTACCTTTACATTAGGCACATGCTTTCTTCGAAGCTTTTTAACCTGTCGATCTTCAATCGACAATGGTTTTTCCACAAATTTCAAGCTCTCATCTATATGCACATCTGTATGTGGTATGACCAGTGATTCATCAGCGAAACACTTCTTCAGATTGCAGATGTGGAATACATTATGAATACCACTGAGCTCTTCAGGTAAGTTTAACTTATAGGCAACTGACCCGACACGTTCGATGACCTCGAAAGGTCCTATGTACCTCGGGCTTAGCTTGCCTTTCTTACCAAATCGCATCACCCCCTTCCAGGGCGATACTTTAAGCAACACTTTGTCACCTACCTCGAAATTCAGAGGTTTACGCTTTGGATCAGTGTAACTTTTCTGCCTATCTCGGGCAGCTTTGAGACGGTCACGAATCTGGACAATCTTGTCCGTCGTTTCAAAGACTATCTCTGGTCCTGATAATTGGACATCTCCAACTTCCGCCCAACAAACGGGCGTTCTACACTTTCTATCGTATAAGGCCTCGAAAGGCGCAGCCTTTATGCTGGTGTGGTAGCTATTGTTGTAGGAGAACTCAATTAGTGGTAGGTGGTTATCCCAACTACCACCCAAATCAATCACGAATTCTCGAAGCATGTCTTCCAACGTTTGAATAGTACGCTCACTCTGACCGTCTGTCTGAGGATGGTAAGCCGTATTAAAATTCAAACGTGTGCCCAAAGATTGTTGGAAGCTCTTCCAAAAATGTGACGTGTATCTAGTATCTCTGTCAGAGATAATAGACACAGGTATGCCATGTAAGGCTACAATCTTATCCACGTATAATTAGGCTAACATGTCGGAGCTAAAAGTCTCCTTGATGGGTAAGAAATGTGCTGACTTAGTCAGTCTATCAACTATCACCCATAATGTATCATTGCCTTTCCTTGTCTTTGGCAACTTGGTGATGAAATCCATCGTCACCATCTCCCACTTCCATGTGGGAAGCTCAGGCTGTTGTAGCAAACCTGACGGCCTTTGATGTTCTGCTTTTACTTGTGCACACGTCAAGCATTTAGCTACATAGGCGGCTACAGACTTTTTCAAGCCTATCCACCAATAGTTTGCCCTTAGATCCTGGTACATCTTATCAGCTCCAGGATGAACGAAATATTTGGAACTATGGGCTTCCTGGAGGATAACATCTCGAAGTCCTCCATAAATTGGAACCCATATTCGGCCATTCAGTCTCAAAATTCCATCCTTGCCTTGAGATAACTATTCTTCAGTTACTCCCAGCTTTTCATTGGGATAGTTAGCTTCCAACACAACTTCCTTCTGTGCAGCTAACAACCTTTCATTCAAACTGTTCTTTATTTCAATGCTCTTGGCATTGATTCGGATGGGTTTCACCCTTTCCTTTCGACTCAAGGCATCGGCGACTACATTCGCCTTGCCGGGATGGTATCTGATTTCACAATCATAATCATTCAAAGTCTCCATCCAACGGCGCTGCCTCATGTTTAAATCCTTCTGATTAAACAGGTGCTGGAGGCTTTTATGATCCGAATAGATCACACACTTGACACCATATAAATAGTGTCTCCACAGTTTTAGTGCAAATACAATGGCACCCAACTCCAAGTCATGGGTGGTGTAATTCTTTTCATGCACCTTTAACTGTCGTGAAGCATAGGCAATAACCTTGCCTTTCTGCATAAGCACACACCCCATCCCGGTGTGTGATGCATCACAATAAACTACAAATTCTTCGATTCCATCAGGCAATGTCAACATAGGTGCATTGCTCAATTTCTGCTTCAGATTGTCAAAAGCTTCTTGCTGCTTAGGCCCCCAGTCAAACTTAATCTTCTTCCTAGTCAGAGAAGTTAGGGGTGCAGCAATCCTTGAAAAATTTTCGATGAAACGCCTATAATATCCCGCCAATCCTAGGAAACTACGAATCTCTGTAGGCGTCTTTGGTTCTTTCCAGTTCATAACAGCTTCGACCTTAGCGGGATCCACTTGGATACCACGCTCACTAACGACATGTCCAAGGAATTGGACTTCTCGAAGCCAAAATTCACATTTTGAAAATTTGGCATAGAGTTTCTCATGGTGTAGGAGTTTAAGAATACAACGAAGGTGTTTCTCATGGTCAGCTTGGTTCTTCGAGTAAATGAGAATGTCGTCAATGAAAATGATGACGAACTTGTCTAAGGAAGGCTTGCAAACGCGATTCATGAGATCCATGAACGCGGCTGGTGCATTAGTGAGCCCAAAAGGCATCACTAGGAACTCGTAATGACCATAACGAGTCCTAAATGCAGTTTTGTGTACGTCTTCATCTCTAACCTTCAGTTGGTGGTAACCTGACCTTAAGTCAATCTTCGAGAAATAACTTGCCCCTTGCAATTGATCGAACAAATCATCGATCCTGGGCAAAGGATACCTATTCTTTATTGTGACCATATTAAGTTCACGGTAATCGATGCACAGACGCATTGATCCATCCTTCTTCTTGACAAACAAGACTGGCGCTCCCCAAGGAGACGAACTTGGTTTAATGAAACCTTTAGCTAGCAATTCATTCAGCTGTGTTCTCAATTCCTTCATCTCTGTTGGTGCCAACCTGTAAGGTGCTCTAGCAACAGGTGCGGCTCCAGGGATTGTTAACAAATGGAAACCAAAGACTACATTTTGAATATATATTGAATTGAGAAAGACAATGAAGAAGCTTGTATTAATCAGAGGGTATTGAATATGATTGAATATTATTGCTTATATTTTTACATATGATGACCCTCAATATATAGATCTCTACAAGGCACAAAAAAGGAAATAAATTGTCAATAATAGCAACTTGACAGGCGATAATTGAGGGATGCATTATGTCTAGGATTGACCCAATCTTGGTTAAAGTGGGAAATGATGTTGAAAAAGATGGCAAACGTATTTCAACATTAGCTGCAATTCTTGAATCCCATTTCTTTATAAGATATTTTCAACACGCCCCCTCAAGTTGAATTGTGGGATATCCAAAATTCAACTTGACCAAACAATCACGTAAATTCTTCCGTTGACTGCTTTCGTGAGAATGTCTTCATGTTGGTTTTGGTTTTTGTTTGAGAGCTACCGTCTTCTTGACATGGCAACCTGTTTTGGGTTTTGAGTTTTGGTTTTGGTTTTGGTTTTTGAGTTTTGAGTTTTTTTTTTTTTTGGTTTTGGGTTCCCCTCAAGTTGAAAAATTCAACTTGGCCAGTTGGGTTTTGGCATTGAGTTTTGGTTTTGGTTTTGGGTTTTGGTTTTTTTTTTTGTTTGGTTTGAGCCACCGTCGGCAGACATGGGGGCTTGGTTTTTGGTTTGGAGACATCGTCGAGAGACATGGTGCCTTGGTTTTGGTTTGGAGACACCGTCGGTAGACATGGTGCCTTGGTCTTCTTCTTCCCCCTTTTTTTCAAGCTAAGCGCGGAAGCATCGTTGCTTGAGGGTTTGGCTTGAGTCACCGTCCTTGGACATGGTAACTTCTTCTTCCTTTTTTTTTGTAGTAGATGATGAGCAGTTGTTTGATCCTAGAATCATTCAACCATGCTCTGATACCATGTTAACAAATGGAAACCAAAGACTACATTTTGAATATATATTGAATTGAGAAAGACAATGAAGAAGCTTGTATTAATCAGAGGGTATTGAATATGATTGAATATTATTGCTTATATTTTTACATATGATGACCCTCAATATATAGATCTCTACAAGGCACAAAAAAGGAAATAAATTGTCAATAATAGCAACTTGACAGGCGATAATTGAGGGATGCATTATGTCTAGGATTGACCCAATCTTGGTTAAAGTGGGAAATGATGTTGAAAAAGATGGCACACGTATTTCAACATTAGCTGCAATTCTTGAATCCCATTTCTTTATAAGATATTTTCAACAGGGATGATGTCGATTCTGAATTCCACTTGCCTATCTGGTGGTAAACCAGGTAGTTCTTCAGGAAACACTTCAGGGTATTCAGAAATGACGAGGATGTCTTCCATCTTCAGTTTCGGCTCATCAAAAGTCACTTGTGCCATGTAAATGACACAACCCTTCTTTAAGCACTTAGAGGCCTTGAGCGTAGTCACTTGCTCAGGCAGTCCATACCGGGTATCTCCCTGAATGGTAAGTGATTCACCAGACTGCGTTTTGATCACCACTTGCTTTTTATTGCAGATAATCTGGGCCTGGTTATGAGATAACCAGTCCATGCCTAACACAATGTCAAAACCAGCTAACTTCAAGGGAAGTAGGGACAAAGGAAAAGAGTGGTTCTTAATGGATATGACACATCCATCTAATATGGTTGAGGCGGTTTCTATGGTGCCATCAGCCAATTTCACCTCATACTTCACACTTATTAAAGTTCTAACAGGCAATTTTAACAAATCACAAAACTCATTATCTACGAATGACTTATCAGCGCCTGAATCAAACAGTACTCTTGCATAAACGTCATTTATAAGGAATGTACCTGTTATCACATTGTCATCCTGTACTGCTTCCTTTGCATCCATTCTGAAGACCCTAGCATTGGTCTTCTTGGCCTCTTCAGGCTTCTTGGCGTATTTAGGGCAGTTGGTTTTAATGTGCCCTTTCTCATTTCAACTGTAGCAAGTTGCATCTTTCAGCTTTTTGCAATCCAAGGTCTTGTGCTCCTTGGACTTGCATATCCCGCAAGCATAAGTTCTTGACTGAGTCTGCGAGTGGGATTCGAGTCTGCACTTTCCAAAGTGCTGTTTCTTGCAAATCTTGCACTTGGGCTTTTCACTCGATTGTTGCCCATCTTTCTTTGACTCAGACCCTTTCTTGTTATCACCGTTTCCTCGGTGCTTCTTGTTTGACCTCCGTGAATTATCATCTTCACGTTTTCTCTTCTCAGCATCTTTGTTCCTCAGCGATCTTTGTTGGACCGCGTCCAGCGTGAGAGACAAAGATATATCCGCTACTGATCTGAAAGTATCTGGCCGAGAGGCCTTCACGCTTGCCTTTATTTCTGGGGCTAAACCCCCAATGAAACGAGCGATTCGTTTGGGTTCCGGGGTCACCAAATACGGAACCAACCGGGACATTGTGTTAAAGTTCGTGAGGTAAGCTTGGCAATCAAGATTCGTCATTACCAATGAAAGGAAGTCTGATTCAATCTTCTCAACCTCGTGCTGAGGGCAGTAATTCTCCCTGATAAGGGCAACGAATTGTTCCCAAGACATGTTGTACAATGGGATCTTCCCAGTGGCTTGAATCAGTGATCTCCACCAGGCTAAGGCCTCGCCTTTAAACGATTGCGACACAAACCTGACTATATCCCTCTCAGCGCATCCGCTGATATCCACTACCGTGTCCATCTCATCTAACCACGTCATGCAGTCAATGGCTCCTTTTTCCCCAGTGAAATTTCTGGGTTTGCATGATACAAAGTATTTATAGGAGCAACCCTTATTACTGGGTTCTTGATTTAGTACAATCTGCTGAGATGGAGCACTGTGGTGGTTCGAGGAGAGTCGATCATCATCTTTCTTCGGTTCTTCCTTCTTGGAAGGTGGCTTCGAATGCGGTGTAGATAGGGTCCTACTCCGAGTCCCACTATATTCTTCGTACTGCCGCTCTAAGGCCCTTGTAACTGCGCCATCTACTAGCGCTTTCAATTCAGCACCCGTTAGATTTATTTGGGCGTTATCATTATTCTCCACGGGGTGACTATTAATTTCATCAGAGTCAGCCATTTTAATTGAACTGTTACAGAAAACAAGGACAATAGTTTACTTGGGAGTTTATTATGGAATTGTCTTTTATGGCAATTCATTAACCATGGTAAACAGAGACCATATTTGGTTAATTTATTAATCATATTTATTTAGGATTTTTATTATAATTTTATCCTAATTATAAAACAATACTAGTTTTATTTGTGGAACAAAAGACCTAGTCACATGGACATTTATAAATTATAAGCTATGATTTTCAGAGAATCAAGGCTTATAAGGTTTGAATATAGTTTATTACCCTTTTTGGACAGGGAGTCATCGCTACCACTGTCTTTTGTCTCAGAGGACATTAACTATAACCCGTAGGCACTTCCCTTCTAAGGGATGTTTATAATATGATCATCTTATAGGATGATATAAGCCATGATTTCAGAGAATCGAGGCATTAAGGTTTGAATCAAAGTTCATTACCTTTTTCGGACAGGGAGTCATAGCTACCACTGTCTTTTGGCTCATATAGAAATGAGCAAGGCCCGTAGGCGTTATATTACCAATGTATGGTCAAAATACGATCCTCTTAATTGATGATCTAAACCCATGATTCAGAGATCATTAAGTTGGGTTAGGAATCTTTTAAAGAATCCTTATATAAGAATAACGTGTGTGATTTTAACGAATCACATCTGCCAGGAGTGTTAACATATTTTTAGATGTTAACAGGGATTTGAATCTTTTAACAGGTCTTACCATCTTGGCCAGGTCTTTACAATGACACTCAGGCTAGGTTTCACTCTTAAGATTCTTATTTAATAATTACATAGGCAGATTATTTCAAAAGGAATGATTTTAATTTATTTATTTCATATATAATTTATTTATGCACATAATGGCAAACATGAAATTTATAAACTTACATTCCATTAATTATTTAAAATATTATACATCGCCCTAAATGGGACTTTTTAGACAAACAAGTTACCCACTCAGTGGTTAAGCAACATACTAGTCCACGCGGGGACTTAAACAAACATCATACCCTCGTAGGGGTTAACAGAAAGATAGACCCACGCAGGGGTCAAAACAAACAAACATACATACCCTCACAGGGGTTAATACAGCAAGACAGGCCCACGCAGGGGCTCAACTGATACAAGGAAATTACAACAACAGTGGAAGGATTCAATGGTCCTTCTTGCTCTTCCCTTTTATTAGGCTTGTCAATCCTTAGAAGAAAGTTTGTCGCTCCCTGCGATCTCAGTGAAAGTCTCGCTCGACCTGGTCCAGTCTCTGAAGAATTTCCTCCCGTTCTGGGGGAGAAAACTGTGGCGGCTGCGATTGTGTCCGCATTATAGGTCTGGCAGGTATCTGATACCCATGAGTTGGGTACCCTGCTCCCCAAGGAGCTCCATACGGTCCTTCAGGGTTAATGGCGTTGTAATTGGCCGTTACCATGTATGGGTCGGCTTCAGCGTAATTGTAGTTGGTGTGAACCGGCGGCCCAAACGGGTTGTACATCATCGAACCCGTGTATGCTGGAATCGGGTTATCAAAACCCATCGGCGGTGGTTGCGGTGCAACTGGGTTCGAAGGTCCACCCATTTGTGGATCTTCTTGAAGTGGCGGATAATGACTGCCACTTGATTGTCGATGAGAGCTAAAATGAAAGTCCCCTCCTCGTGCAGACATACGTGCTTCTGATCTCCTACGCCTCGGCGGTTGCGGAGGTGCTGGCTGAACAGGTGGCGGTGGTGGCGGTGGAGGCGGTGGCGTGACTGCCACAAATCGGGAATCCTCAGAGGGATCCTGCTGCTGCTGCTGATGAGGCGGTGAATGGCAAGGAGGTGTAAAATACCACTCATGCCAGTTAAACATAGCTTGAAAGCTGTCTGGACCACCGTAGGGTGATCCGTGAAAAGAAGATCCATCCGAGATCTCTATTGGATGGTTCGGTGTACCGCTGGCAGGTTCGACGGGATCCGTGTCCTCGTCCATATCCTCCGCATGATCTCCGGAGAAATGATCATCTGGCCCCAGTGGGTTAAAACCCACGGGTTCTTGTAAGTAATTTGTCGGGTTAAACCGGCCCCTAAAAACAGGTGTAGGGTCACCAAAGGAACGGTGAGATAAAGATCGTTGAAGAGGTATGTAAGACGGTTGAGGGTTGTCGGGCTCATTTTCCGAATGTCCATATGAGTTGTGGATGGGAGGCGTCGAACTGTGTGATACTGATCGTCTTGCAGGTTCGAAAAGGTTCCTCCGGTTTTCTCGCGGTGGCGGAAGGAGCTCGAGTGTTCGAAGGTCCAGCTTCGTCGTCATTGGGGGCAGTGATTGGCCCCTTGCCTCGTCCTCTCTGTCGAAAGAATCTTGGCGGTATATTCAATCCTGTCAATACAACATAAGATAACGACACAATTACCAACTTATTACCAACTTATAACTACTTTTAAGGGTTATTACCCACATAATTACCAACTTATAACTACTTTCAATTCGACTAATCACTGGACCATTAGTGATTAATCGTTAAGTCAACCGTTAATTACGACGGTTTGACTTTTAAGCTAAACTAAGCAAAAACTTAACTAAGAAAGGTTAAGCAAACTTACAAGAGTCCTATGAACGATTAGTGATCACTTGAGAGAAGTCTTGAGCTCCAGAAATGATCAGGAATGCAAGAGAAAGGTGTGAAGAACTTGTTGCAACTTAGTGGCTTTATATAGTGATCAAGAACCCACTAGATTGTTGACATGCAAGTCTACAACTGACCACAATTCATCCACAAGTGTCCCTAAGTGTCTAGGGGTTGTTTAGGGGTCGTCCAATATGAGGAAACTCGGATTAAAGTCGGTTAGAATGGCAAAGGCAGACAAGAAACCAAAATTCTCGGATCAGATAGGCCTAGGCGTGACGCGAAGGACCCCCCCTTGGGCCTCGCGTCGCGCGAAGCCTTCCTGCATCAAATCCACTTTTTAGATTTTTATGTTTTGATCCTTGGCTCTTCAAAACTTTGCTAAGACTTCAATTCTTGCACTATGAACCCTCCTAATTGATATATAAGGGCTTCAAGACATATACCCACTTTGTTTAGTCCTCGGTTAACTTTATTGTCGCCCGAAAAGTCCTAAACTTCAACGTTGACGCCTTTAACCCCTCGCATACGGATTTGATCACAACTTGCTCATACGATAACGAAACTTTATGAAATTTATATCGTGCATTCTAGTGAGTATAATTAACCGTTACAAAGCTTCGGGTTTGTCAAAAGGTCACTCAGAGGTATAACTTAAACATGTTGACACATTTAACCCCTGTAGTTTGTAATCTCTCACTTTCTTTCATATTTAGCTTCGTATGACCCATGATTCATTCGTTTGAAGGTATGAGCATCATGTAGGGTTAATGTACCATATATTTATTCACTGTTGACATTTAGAACTCGTATATCCACATACTTTTCATGATTGTCAACTTTAATCCTTTTATAACATTCTTTCACACGTTCAAACATATGACACGTGTCAACACATTATACGACGTGAATTTTCGAGGTGTTACAATTTGGTACTTTCAATTCCTTAAAAGTCTCACATTTCCCCTTCCCCCTCATGTTCACCTACTACCTAATTCTAACAGACATACCTGTAACAATTAGCACGGGCTCACGAACGTCATATGTTTCTTGTGTACTGGCCAGGTACACATTCCACATACTAGTTTCGTGTCTTCGTGTAATCGTCACCTTATGTCCGAAGAATTTGGTTTCGGCACGTGTAACATTTTCAAAACTTCATTACCATTCCACTAGTATATTTCATTTAAAACTTTCCTTCACTTGCTAGGTTTTAACATTATATGCACCCACATATTAAATTTACGTACCTGGGGTCAATTTGTCTTATTACATGCCTTGGTGTCGGTCCTAGACTGCATTCGCGGATCATCACTTCCAAACCCTTATGCTTACCTTACACATAACATACTGTTAGTTTTTTTCTAAATACATACTTTAATACGTACTCACATTTGCTTCTACCTTTAGATCTTGATCGAGTCTCGGATTGTACGGATTCCTTGTCACATGAGCACACAGGTTTGAGTTCAAGTCTTTACCTCCTCATACTTGATTTCTCTCAAACCAGGGCTCTGATACCAACTTGAAACACCCTAATACGTATTTGGCAAAAGTCGCAGCGGAATTTCGTGCCATAAAATTTTCTTTCTTTATTAGCCACGTAACATACTTAGGTTTATTAATAAAATAAACAACACTTACAAAATTATTTATAACATTCATTCTCTTTAAATTACATTAATTAAAGTATAAAACTCTAATCGAGTGACCACTCTTCCCGTACAATCCTTACACTTGACTCGATCTTAAATCCTCTTATTCTTCAAAAACTTCCGTTTTGCTCCCTATGGTTTGGTCATTTTAACGGTTTTGCTCCAATAGTTTAAAAATAGCCATTTTCCTCCCTGATTTTTCTAACTTATCTTCATTTTGCTCCCAGCCTCTAACTCCATCAGGGAGGAAACTGGCGACAAACTCGAAAGATTAGGGAGCAAACTGGCGACAAACTCGAAAGATCAGGGAGGAAAATGGCTATTTTTAAACTATTGGAGCAAAACCGTTAAAATGACCAAACCACAGGGAACAAAACGGAAGTTTACTCTTATAATATTATGTCCGCCCAACCTGCATTCATCACATACATAAACATCATTAAGATTTGGTGGCGTCTTTCTTAAAATTAAACATATGCAATCAAGTAACCACTCCATATTCCTTCTTCTCCTGCCAGTCCCTTCGATTAAGCTTTCCTGTATAATCATGCATTCTAATTCTTTGAACCTTCACAAGGTCCTTATGGTACCTGCATACTCATTTCATACTTAAGATCCCGGTTTAGTAACTTAACACTCAAACATACACATATACCCCATTTATTCGTAAGCAATTAATCCCACTTCGTACACGGACGCGATCATACATATAAAGTTAAGCACATACTTCACTACATGAATGTGTACATATAAACGAATGTACAAACTATACAAACATACACGTTACATAAGACATCCTAAAAAGGGGTTTGCTAAGACACCCTAAATACAAGCTTCCCAATGAAACGATCACGTACGTAAGAGGCTACAAGCGTTCTTTCTTCTATTCATAATTACCTAGTAGTTCCGACTATCGGAAGGTAAATATTTTCTTTTCTAACGGAAAGCATATAAACGTTCACATTCGAAACCTGGTGGTTAAGCCTTACAATTTACAAAAACATAAGTGGGATTAATCATACATAACTTAAAATGTGTTTGAACGAGTTCGTGGGACGAAACAAACTAAATAACAAATTTTCGCCAACCCTGCCTGCCGTCGCGTCGCGCGACGGCTCCTTGCTCCCGCTGTCGCGCGGCGTGTCCCCCCTTTCTTTCCAGAATTGTTTGCTGCTGATTGCAGCAATTTTCAGCAACGCTAATCTACACAAAAACGAGCATAACTTCCTCGTTATTGATCCGAATTCAATTCCGTTTCTTCCTACGCGATTGTAATTTGACCCTCTATCATATGGACTCAAAATCCCATATCCGACTTATGATAATTCTTATCTTACACGCTTTCGGCTTTTTAATCATTTTCTAATTATTCGACCCATTCATGTTTTCATCAAACCACTCATTTGTTTTAACCCAAATCATACATGGACATTATAACCATAATACTTTTACTTTATCCGGAGTTTGGTACTTGGGGTTTACGCCCCCGATACCCAGTATTCGTTAAACTCATTCAATTCATTTAAATCTACGAATCATACATTGTTACTAAAACCTCCATTTGCGCAACTATATATCTATTAAACCAAACTCACGTCTGAGAGTATTAACCATTAAACCGCATCTCCGATTTCCGGATTTCATACTTATGTGCAATTTTACCTTTTAACCGGTTGTACTACCGTATCCATTTCTTATGCAACATTTCAATATAATCATAAGACCTCATTTTGGCCCGTTTGGTCTACTTAGCGAAATTCACCGATTACATACAACTAAATCCATGTTTGACCTTAAACATCACGTTTAATTGATTTGAACGCTACATTACTTAAGCAAACTAAGAAGTTATTATGGAAATCACTTACCTTAAGCATTCGTGTTCGTGTTCGCTTCCTTGCCTCCTCTTAACCCGTTAGCCTTCCGTGCTTGAGTCCATCTCGACATAATTCCTATACTTTCATGTCATCGAAATCACATTCTTGTTAACATACAAAATTGTACATGTTAACAATCATATTATTTGCATATTTCACATTCAATTTTCATTTGTCAAATATAACAAGCATAAGACACATAACCAAATTCACCTCTTTCAAACTCATGCAATTCATCATGTCATTACATATAACACGTCTTGATATAATATGTACTATTCGACTTCCTATAATCCTACCTTTACGACAACAAACCAATTCACGCTTCTCATGCGTGGTTGACTTTTAGATTCAACAATTCATCATATGCACTTTCGACTTATTCTCATATACTCGTAACATCAAAATAGGCTATACGAAAGACACTATATACATCTCCTACTCACGATGCAAATGTGCTTACAACCACATTCAAACTAGTAGCTTAACATGATCATGACATCATTTTCATATTTCATTCCTATATACACAAAGCCGTTTCATACAATTTCGTATCCTAACTTCACTTGGGCATTTCATCATACACTTGGTGTGCGTACCATTAATTAAACTGGTGTACAAGTGTCATTTGTACAACATGGCCAATTCATGTCAATATCATCAAGAACACCAAATTCATAGGATTTCACATAACTTTTCTTCTAATCCAGTTCTAGCTAACAATCATCATACATACTCTCACACAATTTCATACATTACAACTCACACCCATTCTACTCTAAGTGGGTTTTCACTTCCAACATTGATTCAATCAATTTTAAGCATTCATAATGTTCTAGATGGTAATCTTAGTTCAATATCATACTAATTCCATATAAACTCATGGATTTTCTTGAAACCCAATATATTCAAGATCATCAAACTACCAAATTCTTCTTACCTTAAGCTTTAGTAGGCCTAGATGATCAAGAAATCATTGACATGCATGAGTAACAGCCACGATTAGGGCTTCAATTAGCTGAATTTGTGTGATTAGAAGGGTTTCCCCTTCCTTCTTTGTCTCTGGCGTCGAACACACACACACACGCCTGATGTGTGTGTGTTTTATTCTTGTTTTCATTTTATCATTCAAACTTTCTTAATTTGTCACCATTAGTCCCTTAAGTTTAATGTTCACACTTTGTTGTAAGTTTCTTTCTTAACTTGAATAAGTTTCATTTACTTACTTAACCGAGTTTATAATTAGTAATTATTATTTCTATCTTATTTTTAACATGAACACACATATGTTATTATGTGTGTTATAACTTACTTGAATGCATTATAATAACATAAAGATGTGCGATTGTAGGATCGTTTTACCGACCAAACGAGTCATTCAGAAGAGTTTTTGCTCGATACGAAAGACGGAAACAGACGTATCAAGTTCAATTCAGCAAGATATTTACTTTAAACTGTCTTTTGATTGATTTGACAACGAATTACAGCGAGACGACACTTCGGCAACAGTTCGGTACTTCAGCCGGAAAGTTATAAATGAAACGAAATCAAGACCATTTATAGGTTGACTAATTTCGCACGGACCTGCACAAGCGAAATTAGATTTCATGCGAAATCTAATTTCGTGCGAAATCACCATGTAATTTCGTGCGAAATCACATGTCTAATTTCGTGCGAAATTAGCCTTTTGACATGTTATCTCGTTTTGCATGCCTTGATCTATCTAATACAAACTAAGACTCGATACAAGACGAAGTCGACAGACGTATGCACCAACAGACTCCCCCTCGGATGTTGACGAAGTCTTCAGTGTCGAGACTTCAATCTTCAGTCTTTATCGATCTTCTTTCGAACTCTTTTGAAGTATCTAACAATGTAAAGTATCCTCAATTTCTATCTCTCTTTAAGACTCTTGATTAGATCTCTTGATTCCTTAAATTCATCAGCATCATCAGCTTGCATGAACATCAGATCCAAGATCAGAACTTGACTCTCACAGGCTTTGGATCGAACACCTGGCTCTTTTCATTTTCATTCCTGCACATTCTCTACCTCACAATAAATTTCACAAATTTAAAATTTGACACATTTATATATCACTTGCAGGTATTAATCAATCAACAAATGATTTTACAGTTTTTAATCTCTAATGAATCACTTGTAGAAATACTTTCAAAATTTTTCATTTTCAACAAATTTCCCCAAACCTGTTCATCATGTTTAGCACTTGGAATTTTGAAAATTAGCTCATCAACATCAGTTGTCGAAAATCTTTTTGGATTTTTCAAAATTTTATGCTAAAACACACTGAAACTCTTTTTGGATTTTGAATGAAATGAAATGCAATAAAGAAATATTTACAGACAATATTTTTGTGAGTTTGTGTAAGAGGATCATATCAGTTTTTAAGACAAATCATCAACATCGTTAAGCTTTAAACATTTTAAGTTCTAAACGATTCACTTAGATTGTCAGTATACTGATCCAGCTAAATTTTCACACCAAGTTCAACTGTTTCGAGATACGAGATTAATGTTTTAGAGACTTAAACTTATTCATGTGTCCCACCTCAGAATATACTCCCGTATCCAGATCCCAATATTCAGTCTTACAGGTGAGTATACCTAGATAATATCTGTAAAGGGTTAAATGCAAGGGCCGTGAGAGCTCAGGCTATTGCTTCCGCAAAATCAGAGAGATGACGGCTTCGACTTTTGGTGTGTTCCCTTTAGAGAATCTTTTCTTCAACAGCACATGATTAGCATTTTTCAATGTTTCATCATTTTTTATGCTGAGGGAAGTGCTATATTTCAAGCAAGCAGAAAGTATTATACGGGGACTAGGCCATTGCTTCCGCAAAATCAGAAGTCCCGGGATAATACTCCAGATATCACTAAGTATAAAGACCTAGTATCTCAGAAAGAGGGACCTTTCAAACAAGATTTCGGGGGTTACCCATATATCCGAGAGATGTTCCTCACGAGTTAAGCAAGTTTGAAATTTAGGTTTATATCTCGACACAATCTACTAAATGTGCAAAAGCCTACTGGCATATCATCAGTGAGACCGTTTATCACATTTTAACTTTCCAATTCTTTAGCATGCTGTGATCGACTACTGTGTACTATCATTTCCTCTTTTTTCACAACAAAACTCATTTTTGATTTTATCATGTTTTTTACTTTTTCAAATTTTCTAATGTTTTTGGATTTTCAGAAAAAATCTTACTCCCCCTAAAATTCAAAACCATTTAAAGAGAATTTTGAAAACAAACTATACAAGATAAAGTGACAAACTGATATCGAATCACTTCAAATCGCCATTCACTTGGCATAAACAATCAGAACTCCCCCTTACAACAAACTATTTTCCCATTATGATTTCAAAACACTTAAGTTTGTTTTAATAAAATGGTTTTTCCGGAAAATAAATTTTGTTGATTTTACCACTTGTAATCACATTGTTCTTCTTTAACCACTTGAAAATTTAACAATTTGAAAGTTTTACTAACAACATCACTTGTAGAAAAGATAAATCAAGTACAACTTAATGTCCATGATTAATCTTTGTATGTAAAAATATCACAAATGTGAATTTCTCAAGAAAGATGCCGATTCCTGCTCCACACTTACCAACCTGGGAGCTCCGGCAAGTCAGGTTTTTCAGTCATCATAATAGGTTCCATCCCAGTCACAAACCTGGGATGACCCATCTTTACCTGGTTTCTTTGTTTTTTTCTCATAAAATTCCTTCACCCCTTTGACTTTCTTGTCAACCATTTTTCCAAAAATATATTTCACTTTAGAGTTAAAGGCTTTTTCAACATCAAATTATTTCTTTTCAGAAAAAAATTGATTCGAAATCTCAACTTTACCAACTTTTTGCTTAAAATTTTCAGCCCTCAATGGTGGAAAATTTGCATCATCCATTGGCGGGACTGATGTTTCCAATTTTAACTCAACACGTAGCTCCTCTGTCTTTGTGGAATCAGATTCATTGCCTGAAAATATCTCCTCTGATTTTGACGAATCAGAATCATTGCTAGAACTATCATCAGATTTCTTAACGACCCACTTGTGGTTGTCAAGATTTGCTTTTCTCTTGTAAAACCTCTTTGAACATTCACCAACCTCAAACTTTGAATTTTTGAAAACTTTGAATTGTTTAGTTGGTGATTCATTCTCAACCATCTTTTCTTTCAGTTTAAGAGAAACTCCCTGTTTTGATTTAATTGCCCTAGGACAATTCTTGGCAATATGACCAGTTGCTTTGCACTGAAAACAAGTTCTCGTTTCTTTCATCTGATCAACATTCTTCATTTCATCTTACTTCTTTGCAAGGAATTCTTTGTTGGACTGCCTTCTGAACAAATTTTCTTTCTCTTCCTCAGAAGATGTACCTGAAACAAATACCATTTTTGATTTAAAACCTCGAACATATTTTTCATTTTTATGATTTTCTGGTGGAATAAATCCTAATCCTTTCTTTTTAAAATTACCGTTATGGTTTGGTTTCTTTCGAAAACCAGAACCAGAACTGTAACCCTTTTTCTTGTTTTCTCTTTGTTTAACTCTTGAGGTGTACTTTTTAGGTTTATCCGAAAGATTTACATCTTTTATTTCAGAAATGTTAATTTCTGTTAGTTTGAAAACCTTTTTGATCATTTCAGTTTTAACACCTCTTATTGGAAATTCTTCATCAGAATATAATTTGTCAGAATCATTCAAAGTATAAGCTACTTTGAATTCTTCTTTATTCAAATTATATTTTGATAAAATAAATTCTTTATTATACACCCGTTTGCCCTGTTTGAATTTAGAATTTGACGTGTCGGACTCAGACTTTGACTCTGATTTGGACTTCGACTTTGATTTGGATTCTGACATTGATTCCTTCGTTTCATCCTTATCCAACACCTGATCGACCACCTTTTTTATTAACTCGGACTCATGATCAGTATCGGATGACGTGAACGTGATATCTATACTTTCTGGTAAGTTAACTGAAGACTCAGACTCCCACTGCAAGTTGGTTGCTTTTTCAACTCTTTCTGAATTTGGATTTCGTGGAGAATATCCATTTTCAAGCGAGGGTGGGCACTTGTTGTAACTGACACCTTATTTCTTACCAGAATTCGTCACTTCAGTGTCCTTTTTCTTCTTAGAAATCTTTTCTTCAGATTTTTCTTCTTCTTCAAACACCTTCATGCCTTCCACAGTTGGATAAATCCTGTCAATAACATAAGAAGTACATGAGTAACTTTTTAACAATCTATTTACCCTTTCTGTTTCAATCCTTTGAGTTTCCAGTTTTTGTTCCAGCATAGCACACTTTTCAATGTAATTATTCACAATTTTCTGCTTTGTCATAAAAGCTCCTTGAAGAGTCTTCATGGCTGTTGCTTGCTCATCACTGGATTGATTGTATTGATTCATGACTTTGTTTAAGACATCATATGATTCTTTCAGCCTGTTCATGTTGTTAATCAATTCACTGTTTTTCTTCTTCATAATCTCACAGTTTTCATAATTCACTGGAACATTTCGAGCATCAGCTTCTGCATCGATTTTGAACATTGGAACTTCTTTTACTTTCCTTTTTATCACACTAACTTCTTCATTGTCACTGTCATCACTCTTGGTTTGCTTTTTAACTTTCTTCTTTTTCGCTTACACCTTTTCATCATCACTATCACTTTCTTCTAACATTCTCAAATGCTCCTGCATTCGTTTTGCATAATAATCATCATCATTATCACTATCTTCAGCAACTCGAGCAACAAAAGCTTTGTGATTTGAAGTTTTGTTAGGATCATAATCATCCCAACTGAAATTTGCCCAGCTAAACCCTTCTGGTAATTTTTCATCATCTTGATTTATCAGACATGCTTTACTACCAGCTGAAACATATTTATCCCAACTGAATCCTTTTGATGAATTTTTATCTTCTTGATTCACCATACAAGCTCTTTTTGATGAATCTTCGATTGTCTTCCTGGCATGTGCAGTTTGTGGTTCTTGTTGTTGTTGAGCAACTTGATGATAAATTGCTTTCCAATAGTAGTCATTATTGTTGAACGGATTTTGAGCTCCACTTGCTTCGCGATTTGTGCACTCGCTCTTGAAATGTCCTTTTTCCTTGCAACGAAAACAAGTAACTTTAGATTTATCAAAACCTAGAGTAGAAACATTTGCATCACGGAAATCATCTCTTCCCGTAATTTGTTTAAACTTTTCGGCTCTTCTCAAAACACTCGCAAGACACCACTTTATATCCATTAATTCCATTTCCTCAGCATCGATTTGATCGTAATCCTCTTTTGTCAACATTGGATTCCCGATCCGACCTGCCACTAAACTCTCATATGACTCTAACACAGTCACCAACAAAGACATGTGACTTTTTGCAACCTCCTCAGTGTAATTTTGACCATTTTCAAGGTCTAATACCATATTGCATTGTAACTTCTTTCCATTCTTGGTTGTTGAAAAATTTGGATCATATGATGGATATGAAGAAAATTCAGTTTTGCTGTTTGATCCTTTAGATGACCATCCTGATGAACTTTTAGCATTTAATGCAGTTTCAACTTTTGGTGACATGTTGGTCTTGTCACTGATACCTCCTTTGTAATAAATACTAATATATTGTTCACCATCAAAATCCTTCATTCTAGAGATCTTCCGTTGTTCCATTTCTTGTGCTTCCAATTTCTCAATGAACTTGCTCAAAGTTAGAGTGTTAAACCCTTTCTTATTTCTTAACATCATCAAGTACGTGCCCCAAGTTTCATGTGGCGATGCATCAGCTAATTTCTCAATCAACTCTTCATTATCTTTTGTGATGCTCACTCTCTTCATGTTCATTATAAGATTGCAATATCTTTCAATAATCTGTTTTGTGCTTTCGGTTTTTAAACCTCGAAATAAATCAAATTCCTTCTTCAAAAGCGATTTTTTGTTTTTAATCACCTCATGACTTCCAACAAACTTTGACTTTAACGCCTTCCAAATCGAATATGCACTCCCACTGTGTTGCAATAAGACCAATATATCTTCTTTAACAGCCTGTTGTAATAAACTGATCATCGTCTTTTCATTTTTGTATTTCTTTTTCTCATCAGCACTAAAATCTTTGATAGCAATCTCCTCTTCGTCATCATTCGTTGGTCTAACATATCTCGTCTCAACACACTCCCAAGCATCCAGATAATTTGCTTGAAACCAGTTTTCAAAAACGCTCATGCCATCCTTTGTACTCCTCAATGTTCATGAGCTTTGGCGGTTTTTGCATAGTCCCCGTTTCGTTTTCCAACATTGCTTGCTGAGTAATGGTAATTGGAGTAGCAAATGCGTTGTAGAATTCTTCTTCCATGTTTCGGTTTTCAAAAATTTCACAATAACAGCTTCTCAAACGAAATTACTTCCAAACGAAATACAGCTTCACACGAAATACTTTCTCAAACGAAATCAGTTCAAGTGAAAATACTAATTTCGTGCGAAATAACACAATTTCAAGCGAAATAGGTTATTTCGTGCGAAATACACAAACGAAATAGCTGATTTGGTGCGAAATAGCTAATTTCGTACGAAATAACCTGTTGATTTCGTGCGAAATTAGTGAGAATATGTGATTTCGTGCGAAATTATCCTGAAAATGCTATTTCGCGCGAAATTACACCCCTATTTCGTACGAAATACTGCTGATGTCATCATCTCGAGTTGTTTTTGTTAAAATTGACCAAGTTTTAAGCCGTTTTAAGATCTGAAACTTTCTAGGATTTGTTAAAACACTATTGCGCGTATGATGAGTGAAATTCAAGTCATTTTAACCATAAAAACTTGTTAATTTTGAAAAGAAGATGTAGAAATCAGATTTTTCAGCTGAATTGGTAAGAACTCTTCCTCCTAAGCTCTGATACCACTTGTAGGATCGTTTTACCGACCAAACGAGTCGTTCAGAAGAGTTTTTGCTCGATACGAAAGGCGAAAACAGACGTATCAAGTTCAATTCAGCAAGATATTTACTTTAAACTGTCTTTTGATTGATTTGACAACGAATTACAACGAATTACAGCGATATTAAAATTTGGGGCGTTACACTTGTAAGGAAGCGGGTCGAATATGCTTAGGACCCAATTGGGACGTTGCTCATAGGTAGAACTCGACTTGAACCATGTTTGAAAAAGCTATTTTGCAAAAGGAAAGTTTAATAGAATTTCATAACCTTTTGGCTTGTCGTAGAAAGTGTTCGCCTTACCACCCATCGGGTTGGGCTACTATTGAAACGGTTACACAATTGCTTCAAGTTTTCAAAACATCAACAAAGACTTTATCGGGGGTTTACTATCCAACAAGTTCATTGGTACTTCACAATTTGTTTAAAATGTGTTTGAAATTAAACGAGTTGTCGGTTAGAGGTAGACCATATTGTGACATGGCGGATACGATGAAGAAAAAACTAAGAAAATATTTTAAAGAACTACAAGCGGTTTTCACTTGTGCCGCCGCTCTAAACCGTTGTTTTAATATTTTTGGAACCGGGTATTTGATTGAAAAAATTGGTCACGAGTTGAATTTAAACACCCCTCAAGAAAGAAACTTTGGTGAAGCCGCAAAATGTCGTTTCAATGATCAATTTTCAAAATTGTTTGATGTTTATGTAACAAAATATGGTACAACCTCGTCACACATTCACGAGTCAATGAGAAACGCCGCTTTCGGTGAAGGTTCAAGTATGGAAGATCAAGATTTGTATGTTTATAACCAATTTTATGATGAGTTGAGTCAAATGCATCGTGGTAACACTAGTAGTAGTGAACTCGGTCGGTATAGTGGGTCGAACTTTCTACAAATGATGAGTTCACAAGACTTTCAAAATTTTGATTTGTTGGCTTGGTGGAAAAGTAAGGAAGATCAATTTCCGATCTTAGCCACAATGGCCTGAGATTTAATAACGGTCCAAGCTTCCACGGTAGCTTCGAAAAGTGTTTTTTCTATTAGTGGTAGGGTGATTTCGATAAGGAGGACTCGACTAACACCAAAGGCGGTTGAGATGTCGATTTGCTTGAAAGATTACTTGGATGCGGCGGAGAGATGTCAAGACACACGCTCACTCGAGGGAGAATTAGATTACGAAGGCGAAGTTTACGAGGACGAGGTCCAAGCCGAATTGACAACCCCAATGACCCCCGAAGAAGCCGAATTAGATGAATTCCTACGCAATAGTTCGAGTTCGGGTTCGTGTTCGGGCGAAGAAGATTAAACAAGGCATCTCAAGATATATTTTAGTATTGTAGTTTACAGTGGCGGATCCAGGAATTTTTTTCGGGTGGTGCACTGTTTTTAGGTGCTTCAATTTTATTGAGTCGGATATAAAAAATTCCGGGTCGGTTCGACGGTTCGGGTCGGTTTGACGGTTCGGGTCGGTTCGATTGTTCGGGTAAAGTTCATTACATAATAAAAATACGACAAAATAATAAAAAAGACACCGTCATTATAAATTGAAAAACTAATTAATCAATAAGTAATTTACTAATTGGTATTTGCTAAAGAGAAGGTAGTTACTAATCAGTAAGAAACAACCATTCTTTGTAATTAATCAGTATGTAATCAGGTTTTAGAAACATGAATTTGAATATTTGATAATTTATATTTGCTAAAGAGAAGGTAGTGAGTCTGTGAACATACCGTGATACCGAGCGCCGGAAAGAGTGTAACAGTGGAAAGAGTTAAGAGGCAAAGAGAGTGAGCTGAGCGCCGGAGATGCCTCGTCGCCGTCGTCGGGGGCAGGGGCGGATACTGCTGGATGCCGATTGCCAAGGCACTGGACTAATTGAAACCCTAAAAGCCCTAAAAGCTACTGGACTAATTTCATCTGTGAAACCCCAAGGTTCTGGACTAATTTCGTCTGTGGAAAATGGATATTTCTTGATATTCATAATACCTACAAATCAAATTCAAGTGGCAAATATCAATTATTGTAACTAATCATACAATCAATAACTAATCAGTAATCAATTAGGACCTACAAATCAAATTCAAATTCAAGTGGCAAATATCAATTATTAATACCTACAAATCAAATTCAAGGGGCAAATATCAATTAGCATAACTAATCAATTAGGACACTTGGTTAATCTATGAAGCATCAACTGCCATGTTTCTGTTTGAATCGGAATTTAATAAAACACAAGCTAATTGAAACTTATTATCAAAATCTAGTGAAGATGATACTTACCAAAGGAGAGGTCACGGAAATGCAAAGGGAGAACGGGATTGGCCGTCGCCGTTGCCGGAGGAGTGGAGGACGGAGGCAGGCAGGCAGCGGTGGTGTGGCTGGCCGTCGCTGTTGGGTCTGAGGGTCTCACAGAGTCACAGTAGAGGCGTAGAATGGGATTGGGATATTTGAAACCCTAACTAAATATTACGGATTTAAAAAAAAAATTACAAAAAACGACCTTATAGAGAATCGAACTATGGACCTTGAGGTTGCTAACAAGGGTTTTATCCGGTGCACCATTTGACTTATTTGGTAAGGGTGGTGCACTTCAAATTTATAAGGGGGTGCACTGTATATATTATATATAAAAATACACTATAATTTCGAAACTCAGGGGGTGCCTGTGCACCCCCTCGGTACTAAGTAAATCCGCCCCTGGTAGTTTATATATATTAGTGGACCTTCTTGCGGATTAATATTTTAAGTTTATGTATTTCCTTTGTTACGATTATCGTTCGTATTTTCATTGTTATATGTAAAACCATTTGTTTCGAGACTTAATGATATTATGTTTTAACTTTCTATACCTTTATTGTTAAGTTTTACAATTCAAAAAACATCAAAAATAGCTGAAATAACAACAAAATCATCAAAAAACAGCTAAAAAAACTGGAAAAAAAAAAAACAATTTTGTGTTGTTTCTGCAGTACCGGTTTTTCTTTACCGGTTTTTTTAATCGGTTATTTAAATCGGTCATTATTCAAATTAAAAAAACCGGTTTTTTAAACAACCGGTTAGGACCGGTTACAAGTTTTTCATATTAAAACCGGTTAATAACCGGAACCGGTTTCTTTTCTAGCCCATTTTAACCGGTCCGGTTAATAACCGTAACCGGTTTTTGAAAAAAAAAACGATTTGTACACCTCTATCCTTAATTGTAGATAATTATTATTTAATTTAAATTACTAAATATTAATTAAATTAATGTAAATTTTATCAACTCTAAATTATTGTCATAAACTTAACTTCAAATTGTAAAGTCTTATCCAAACTAAAAAGCATTGTTTCACTTAACATAGATAAACATGCATATTATTTATTGTTAATGTTATTATTGACATTTTTTATTATTTGCTATATAAAATTAAATTTATTCAACCCGTACAATACACAGAGTTTTTTTAAAATATAACTTTTTTTTATTATTTAGTATATAAAATTACATTTCTTCCACCCGTGAATGCACAGGTTTTTTTTTTAAATATAACTTTTTATAGTTTGGTATATAAAATTACATTTATTCAACTTGCAAAATACACGAGGTTATTAAAGATATAACTTTTTTATTATTTAATATATAAAATTATATTTACTCAACACTTGTAATAAATGAGTTTTTTAAAAATATATTATTTTTTTTATTTAATATATAAAATTACGTTTATTCAACCCGTGTAATACAGATGGTTCTAACCCAATTTATACAATATATAAACTAGGCTATCACCCGGGAACATCCCGGGTTAGGAAAATTTAGTTTTCAATAATAAAAAGTACATAAACAACATTTTCAAACTCATTAGTATCTTATTTCCCTTCCCACAATAATTTATTTGTTCTGTTTCATCAGTATCCTAACTCTCTCCATGTGTATTAATGGTTTTCGTGTAAAGCTGATAACCTTTTAATTGTTAATGAGATCTCAGTATAAAAATGTTTCGTAAACCCATACAAAATGTTTAAGACGTAAAAAACATAAAAACTAATTTTCAATTCTTAGATATACGAAGCTCAATCTCTTTCTTGCTAACTTTCTCTGGATCCTTGACGTTACTTGTTTAAACACCCATGCTTTAGCATCTCTATTTTTTAAAAGCAAAATTCTTTCCAATCAACTTGTTTAAACACCCATGCTTTAGCACCTCTATTTTTTACAATTAGTTCTCTTACATCTTCCTGGCTCTGGATCGATCCCCCCCTCTTCCCCAATACCCTCGACCTACCTGCCTGGTACACTGATACACACATGCAGACTAATCTTGAAATTAAGACTTCAGGATAACACATTTATTACTTCCCTTCCAAATCATTGAGAGACTCGAGTTGAACCGATGCTTGGAACCCAACCACTTTAAACGACAGGTATGCTAAAAGGTCAAAACCTTACATCTTTCTTTCTCAATCTGTTCCTTGATCCATAATTATTTGTTTCTCAATCCATCTTGCATCCACTCAATTCTTCATCTTATAAATTAATGTGTCAAATCAATATATATGTTCAGTTGGGACATAAGTGTGCATACAGATAGACTTCGAAAACCCTCATATTTTGCCTTTCTAAAAAAAGAGAAGAATTAGACTTCGCAAAGTCAAAAGAGTAATATTATAAACAAAGTAATAGTGAAAATTAATATAGAAATGTGGACAAAAAATTTTCATGTCAACCGTGTACCAAAAGGTTACCTGTCATGACCCATATTCTTATTTTATTAAAACTCCCAGCATCAAAACTTAAAAGGATACTTGTTGTTTAAATGGATATATTTGTAATCGTCATATTCAATATTTAGATTTTCATTAACATGAATAGGTTGTTTGATGTATTTGAAATACACTTCAAGCAAATTTCTCCCCTTACGCTAATTGTTTTTTATTTGCATATTTGACCCGTAAACGATACAACATAACCTGAAATAACCAATTCAATATGCATATGTGAATGGGTCGATATTGAAAACTCTACATAGATAGGATATACCTGACGCTTATAAATCTTTTTCTTCCATGGTGCCATGTGCCATTACACAGTATGCAAAGACAGTTGTTTGTCCAGATCTGCAAATGCGGAAAAAAGAAAACTTTTTTATAAACTCGAAAATTTTCTGAAGAATACCCGATAGCCGAAGAGTCCTGAGTCGCTAAAGATTCTGAAGAAGCTTTCATCTCCTTCCTTTCTAGTTGTTCCCCAAAACTAAAAGCATTTCATCATTATCTTCCTCAAACTCCCAGTCAACTTATTTTATATCTATCAAACCACTCTTTGACTTTCATCAGCCTCCCTACATCTGTAATCTTTTCAAAAATCAAACACAAATTATCATCAATCTAAATCCAAACACCCCTCTAATGGCAATCCAGATTCTACATTTCTATGTCATATGCAGTCAATGAAGAACCTATTTCTCATTTCAAACAAAAACCCACAAATCTTGAACTCAAATTTAAACCAATTTCACAGAAAAAAAAATCAAAACTTTCTTATCCCAACTTATATATGACAATAATTAAAGCTCATAAAGCAAAAAAAAAAAAAAAAGGAGACATATATTTAGGTTATAAAAGTGGAAGAAGAAAGTTGGTAAAAGAATAGTAATTCGAGAGGTATAATATCCATGAAAAAATGAAGGAGCTCGATCCATCCATATCCAGTTCATTGGGTATTTGCTTCTAAGTAGAGCCATAAACATAATCAGTCAATAATACTTCTATTGGCGATAAATAAGAAAGAAATTGACGTACCTACGACTTTAAAGAGGTCTCCATGGAAACCCTCAAGGCTGATTACATTTGAAATTTCTTTCTAAAAGCTTGAGTAACCAATGGGCCACATTACTAAAAGCAAGTGATTAATTCCGGTTTCTGATGTATTACAATCAAAAGAAACAAAATGAATTAGAAGAATACTGATTAAAACACTAATTCAAGAACTCCTAAGAAAATTGATTGCATATTTAACTTCAAATTGTCTTTGTAGTACAACCCATCAAATGTGAATAAGAATGTCAACAAACATTAACGAAACATATGTAAAAAAAAGAAAAAACAAAGAATTACCTATAAAACTCTTCGACAGTGGTGGCTGAGATTGGTAGTGACACGGTGAATGGAGAAGTGGACTCTAAAACCGAGATCACCATAATGGAACCTCAGAATGGGAAAAGCGTTTATGGTTGTTCGCTGCCTGAACAGATTGCATTAGAGAGGTCAGCAATGGATGAACATCGGTTTCTCCAATAGATGATCGGTTAAAACTATCCGCAGACACTACTATCCAGCAAGCAGAAGAAAAACAATCAAATAATATATTTTTTAATAAAAAAGCTGATTCTAGGGTGAAGATAATGTTCAAGAAAATGGTCTTACAGGTCGATTTCATGTCAAGTAAGGTGGTCATGTGGATTAATACCATATTCGTGAAGATGGTCCTACAAGTCATGACCATATTCAAGAAGATGTTCAGTTAAACCTTCCGAAGAACTTGCTATCCAATAAGAAAAGTATAACCTTACAGGAACAAAAAAATTAAGCTTACATCACAGCATCCAAGTGGATCACCCCTTGCAGCATCAAATCCAGCTGAAATGATTGTAAAATCAGGAGCAAACTCACGAGCTACAATCAAGTGAATTCCAAAAGTGAGTACATGAATACACATCCTAAAAGCAATAATATATTAGATATATAAACAGAAATAACCTACTGGAAGCACGATATGCTCAAATGCAAAAATATAATCGTTATCTCCGACTCCGCCCCGACTCCATGGAATGTTTACATAGTACCCTTCTCCACCCATGGAACCAAACTGCCAAAAAACGTAACACTCGCTGTTATTAGATAACATGCAAATATTCAAGTAAAATTGTCTCGTTGGAAAAAGCACACAAAAACAAACCTCATGGACTGCACCAGTACCAGGATAAAATTTTCCACCTTCATGTCTATGTAAAGATACATACAAAACATGTAACAAATCAATATAATTGGAAACAGATATTTTATTTAATATAGCATATCATCAATGAGCTGAAGAAAGTAACATCGGTGGTTGCAAGAATCACCGTTTTGTTTTGCTCGTATATTTCTTGAGTGCCATTTCCATGGTGTACATCCTGCAAATAAATGTGGTAAATCAGTAAATATCATACTTTAATATCACTTTCAACTAATACAGGTGTTTCATAAACAGTGAATAAACTATCACTAATAAATTACCTAATCAAGAATTAACTTTTTTTGCTCCTGCAGCCTGAGCGGCTGATGCAACAACTACAACATTGTTGTGAAGGCAGAATCCCATCGCATGTTTTACGCCAGCATGATGACCTGGAGGACGCACCTGCCACGTCACACGTAGATAAGTTAAAGTGTACAAAGGTGAGTTGTATTGACCACAGTCGTCAAAATTTCAAATTTTATTTTACCAGAGCAAACCCACTTTTAGCGCGTCCGGAATATATGGCAGAAGCAAGATCAGCACATAATCCCGCTGCCAGCCTTGTGGCGAGTGCTGAATCTTTGTTTGCATAAGTATCAGGTGTGAAATAACTGCCATACAAGCAATTGTAACCGGCTTAATAATCGTTACTTAGCGTGCCTAACAAACACAATGAGGCAACGCTAAATGTAGAGGTTATTAATTGTCACAGTTTAACATACCTAGCAACGCGTTGGCTTGAAAGTTGGATTTACAAATTGAAACCTTCACCGTCGGGACCCCACCCCAAAGGAGATCATGAGGAGAATCTTCAACCAGTACACAGCCCGCTATTAATAAGGCATTGAATTCAATGTGTGTAAATTGAGAACTTGCATTTCATTACTTTATACATCACCTGTGTCTTAACAGTTTCCCAATCAGCACTTACCTGCATACCAAATATGTTCTATTAACTTATTAGCCACCGCGAATTTTCATTAGAAACTTAAAACTGTTTTGAAATTGCCAAAAAGAAAAAAAAATATAGAATATCCCATACAATATCGGGGTGCTCACTTTGTATTTTCCTTCCCATCCGTGCTGCTTCTTTAGGACTTTTATGTTTCAACTCGACTGGGTAAAAGAAATGAAAAAACGAACGGTAACACCTTAAGCATCATATGCATCATAAGTAGAAGTTGCAGTTTCAACATGTTTATTGAATAAAGAACATTAATAACTTAGAATAATTTGGCTTACTTTCAACCAATTCGACCCATTTGACTTGTGTGTAGTCTGTGATAAAACATATACCTAAGCGACCCATTTGTAAGTAAATGAATAAGTAATTTTGTTTATAAAAAACCGCCAGTGCAAGATTTCTTTTTGCAATTTAGACTATATGATTTTTTTTGCTCGTTTAGCTCCATAAGGGGCCTTAATCCACTCCAATATATAACCTTAAAGTTAAATACATAATCAACATACTATAATCTCATCAATAACTTACAAAACGGTCAAAATGCAAAATGTCTTTTAAGTGATCACATAATCGCCTCACTAATTTGCACCCTCAAATTAATCACTCACGCAATGGTCCTGGCACAATTCATATGGCTAAAAAAACCCTTAATAGAACGATTTGTAACGATGCAAGAGAAGGTTCATGTTGGAAAATTGATCACCCATGAGTTTTGAAACTTTGTAAACTCTTTAAGTTTGACTTTTGGGTCAAAGGATTGTACTGCCAGTTTCTGTAAATGCTCAAAGAACATTTGAAGATTGACATCATCAGTGAAGATAACATCCATTCCAACCACTTGATGGGTTCCAACTTGGCCAATAAGAATCTAGCTCGTTTTATATAAAACAACTATTTAGTCAAACCTATAAAATAAGGATCAAAATGAGTTCTGGTTCAAAGTTCAAACATGTCATTTTTAGTGCAAGACAAAACAGGTTGACCCGTAAACATGTTTGTCGACATGTTTTAAATGTTAAAAAAAGAAACACAAATTAACCAACTCGTAAGTTTTTTTTAATGGCAACGCTTACTCTTACTCTATTACACTAATAATTATATATTATTTACTCTTGCCTAGGATTGAACCTAAGACCTCTCCTTTAAGAGGCCTAAGACTCTACCAAGTGAGCTATATTTTTCGAATGGCAACGCTTACTCCTACTCTATTACACCAATAATTCTATATTATTCACCCTTGCCCAGGATTGAACCTAAGACCTCTCCTTTAAGAGGCCTACGCCTCTACCTGTAAACATGTTTTTTGATATGTTTTAAATGTTAAAAAAAGAAACACAATTTGACCAACTCGTAAGTTTTTTTAATGGCAACGCTTAATCCTACTCTATTACACCAATAACTCTATATTATTCACCCTTTGCCACATTGAACCCGAGACCAACGATGCACAAACGATGCACATTTTATTTGACAACTTAATATAAAAATAAAAGCAGAATAATAACCTGAGAACTACGTTGATCGCACACCACTAATCTTGGGACAGGAAACGTTCACGTATTATCAGTTCAGCATCATCATGTGGAGCTTGCAATAACTGTGCAAATGCATATTGAGAGAAATAAACGGTCAACACATTAAGGGGTTATAATGAGCATAGAAACATTGCACACACACCTAATATGATTGCGTAAAGAAAGGCATATAAGCATTATTTATCTCAGGCCCAGTATAATTTGGGATGTAGAGAGTGATTAATTAAATCATTAAAACTGATGATTGGCAGTTATTTTAATTTTTTTCCAATTCAGTTTTATTAAAACTTGTTACATGCTTCACAAAGGTTGTGTGCTATACAAAACCATTATTAAGTAGAGAATTGCGAGAATCGCATAAGCACTTGTACGTAATGCATGGGAGATAAACACGTGTGATGATAAAGAGAAAGCGAGGCGTATAAAAAAACAACTAATGTATCACATTTAAAGCAATCAATATAAGTACCTATGCGGTTCTCGCAATTCATTACAAAAAATAGGTTACGTATTGAACATCCCTCTACTTCTCAAAATCTAATTATTTTGAACCTAAATAACTACTGAATATGTTGTGATACAAAACTTAGCACAAATGTAATTAGACTATACATATAATTGAATAATATTAATATTTGATGCAAAAACAAAAATAAAAAAAATGAAAAAATAACATACAGGATGAATTTGGCTGTAAGGCACGAGATCCTTTGGTACCAGCATTGCCTCTTGAGCAAATGCAATACCACAATTTATTTTACACACCCGAGACTTGCAATACTTGAGGTGGGCTAGGATAAGCATAAAAAATAGATTTTTTCGGTACATGAGTTCTCAATTTCTTTAATTCTCAATTACAACAAAAAGGAAAAAATGCTTACAGCCATAATGTCAGTAGTTGTGTATGCTTCAGATCTAACCGTTTCCATCTTGTCATTAAACAATACATTAAAGGGAAAATGAACAACCATAGGTTTATATGAAAAAATATGCATTATAGATAGCTATCACCAGAAGCATAAAAATATAGTCAATATCCATCACGTGAAACACCTTTCAGCGCCGCCTACAAATCGTTATAGCCGGTGAATCTTTAAATTCAACACGAAAAATATAGTCTTTAAATTCATGGAAAGCCTTCGTAAGAGCATGTGTGAATTCTCTATATTAGCTAGATAGGAGATTTTTCAGTTTTGTTTGTAGTTGTTAGCTTTGCTAGCGAGCTGATTCTGTTTTTTTTAATGAAAGTTGCCATTTAAAAAAAAAAGAGTAAAAACTAAAATAAAAAAATAGCCAAACATATGAACATAGTGTTACCTGGAGCAGATAAGTAGAGTAAAAGAACTCCATCAGGAGAGAGCTCATCAAACACAGTGGCCAGAACCTGTCATCGAGAGCACAAAACAAAGTCACATGCCTTACAACTTCACAACCTACATATTGTTATTGATTTTAATGTTTATAGAAAACTAAAAGCAGAAGTTTATAAAAAATAAAACCATCTTTTGATTACTCACCGCCAAAACGTGAGTGATGGGTGAACGATACAAGACAACTTTACGTCGGTTAGGAGGCAATGTAGAATCAGAAATCTCTCCTGAGAATAATTAACACCTTGACCACTGGCAGAAGCGGTTCCACTTAATTTGTTGAATGAACCATTGGGTTCCCATTCCGTACACTGAAGCATTCCGAAGTTGTCAAGAGTGAGCTCAAAGAACTTGACCTGATTAAGAAATTTACAGGGCATGATAAAATTCAAAATGCAGTACAGTATACGGAAACCAAACAACGTATTCAAATATACATATTTCTTGTTGCTACTGAAAACAGAATTAACCCAACCTCATAGGATGGTAGCTGCAAAGATTTGCTAATACAGTAACTGTGGCAGCATTGGGCTAAATATTTGCTTGTTTTGGTCGGTGGCAATGGGGTTTCTTCACAATCTAATGATGAATCCTGAAGGATGATTTTATATAAAGATTAAGCAATTTGATGAGCATTATAAGCTAGTGTACACTGATTTACAACTACTCGTAGGCTATAGGTTGTAATTTTTTATTTGCAGAAGAACATATATCAGAATATGAGGTCACAAAAAAACATGAATTATGATATATAAACTTGACAAAGCAAGATAGTAGAGGTAAGACTTCCGGACCAGTTAACGTTATGTTTGATACCAAACGGGTCAAACTTTAGAAGCTTACCTGGCAGCAATGGTATCAAACTACGGTATGGGTGGATTGATTGTAATTATTGTTGCATTAAAGGAGCTCAATTGTCATTGAACTGCAACATTTTTAAGTAAAAGTTATGGCCGTAGTTTCATCTTTTTCTATGGTCACAAAATATGGAACTACGTTTTGAACAGGGTTGGGTGATTTAAGATCCTTGTCTATGGATGGTGGTTGTTTGTTAAACTCGTAATAGATCAAATCTGGTGACCAAGACCAGCAATAGTTCCACAGTTTGTGACCACAGTACTAATAAATTTCCCATCTAAATTCCAATCTGATTTCATCGGCCACAAATAAATATCAGAATTCTTTTAGGCACTTACACAAACACTTGGTGTGCAACTCACATGAAACCTCAATACAGATGATTTTAAACATCTTTTTTTCCAAACAAATTCATTAGTAGTTGCCCTACAAATTAGTAGTTATGATTTACACCTTCTGATTTCCCGTTGCGTTCCAATGATTTATTCGTAATCGAATCTGCCTCATGTAAAGACGATGCCCAAAAGCCATGCCTAAGGATTCCAGATTCTTTATGCTCTCCACATATCTGCACATAAAATATTTTGAAAATTATTGACAAGTATCCACAAAGGGATTTGATATGAACATACATGGCAATAGATAGCACCATCAAGGTTCACCAGTGTACAGTTAACACAAAACCATGTGGGAACTGTTATATGGTTTTCTAAGGGGTCCCAATCACTGTCATCTTCGTCATCAAAATCACCATCTTTGGCGTACATTTCCTCAAGAGTCATGTCTTCATGTGTCCCTGAATACTTCTGTAGTTAAACCAAACCCCAAATCCCTAAGCTCGCAAACAATGAAAGTAACACATATATAACATGAATTCACGAATATGTACAAAAAATGTAACAAATACATTACAAATATTAAAACAAATGAAGTGTGTAAACCTGTGGAGGTGCTAAGAGGCACGATGATACATTGCTTGTTGTTGAAAAAGAGCTTGCTTCATCAAAGCTTGTTGTTGTTGAAGCTTGAGGTTGATTTTGCATTATTGTTTGTTTATCTATTAATAATATGTGCTTTTGTTAACAACTGATTGTTTATTGCATTTGGGGATTAGGGTTTCAATATCAAATATCAACGATAGATAAAAAATTACAATCAATGATAATCTATAGAGATGTCGAACTTGAATCAGTAGAAAATATAATTGATGATCTAGTACATCGGGAAGGAAGATCATGGATGTTAGGGTTTGAGTAACGTGGTGTGAAGAAGAATCCCGAATCATATCTTCTCTACAAACCCTAATTTTTGTTTTTGAACGGCTCTCTAAACAATATCTTCTTCTCCACGCACAAAAAGAAAAAAAAAAGAAGAGATCAACGAATGAACTATCTTTGAACAGATTACCAACATGATTAACAAATAGCAAAAGAAGATTTGAAACCTGATGATCGTATCCTCTAGATCGTCAATGATTCAAGCACCGGTTGTCGTTAGAAAAGAGTAGTATACTACACGCTGTGATATCTAGGGTTTCAGAAGAAAAAAAGAGAGGGATTTGGGTTTTTAGATTGTTTATATAACCGGGTCTAAAATCCGGGTTTGGTAAAGAGACGCGGGATCCGAAAAAAAATGTTAGTGTTTCCCACATTTTCCCGCCAAAAACAACTTTTGGTTGCACCACAACATGACATGTGTCCCACACTTTATTCATATATTATAGATATAGATATAGATTGGTTCATATGACATTTCGTATTCTTTTTGTTTTTTGTTGTTTTTTAACTATTTCTTATTGTTTTTTAACTAACTAGTAATAAGACCCGCGCGCGCTGCGGCGCAGGTACATCGCAAACGTCGAACGGATTAGTCCAAGCGTTATGTGATGTGTTAATCATATAATAATTTGTGTTTCGACGTATCCGACTGAACTCAATGTAACCTATAGATGTGTTGTGATTGGATTAAAATGTAAAGCCAATTGAGTTTATAGTGTACAATCATAACGTATTATATGCGACTCGACTAACTCCAATTTATACGATCAAGTCAAAACGTATTATATGTGACCTGATTCATATGTAGGAAACATACAAAATAAAGGCTGAAAGCGTATACCAAATTTACGTCAAAATGTAAAAAGAAAAGTTTAAAAGTTGAGGGGTCGGTATAAAGCATATGTGCAAAAAACGTAAATTACCAGAGTATAGGTAAAAAATGCAAGTTACAAAAGTAGAGAGTAAATAAAAGGAAAATTCTATATGCAAAAAAATATGAATTACAAAATTATAAGCTAAAAGCAGAAATTTTGAAAGTCAAAGAGGGGTGGTTTCACCGACTTTGTACTTTAAGTAATATAGACATTAGTAAAAAGCTAAGGGCTAAAAATGCCAATTGTTAAAGTAGAAGAATAGTAAAGTTAGATAAGGGACTAAAATTGATTACTCTAAAAGTGGAGGGGTCGTAACAAAGCTGAGGGGCTTGAAATGAAATATTGAAAAAGTTTAGGGGAGTAGCAAAGCTGACGGGCTTGAAACGCAAAATTGTAAAAGTTTAGGGGTGTAAGGCAAAGCCGGTGGGTCACCCCACCAACGTAGCTTTTTAAATCTATTATATATAATAAATGAAAAAAATATGGGACACGTGTCGCAATATTAGGGCTTCTTAGATGTGGTTTTGGCGGGAAACTGGATGGGTTGACACGGGATCCGTTTATTGTATCCAAACCCGCAATGTTTGACCCGGGTATATAAATGTTTTAAAAACCTAATCCCTCATTCTTTCTCTCAGCCGATCCATCATCCTAAGCGTTCTTAGGGTTTCTCAATTCTTCTACTCCATTTTACATCACAGCCGTCTTATTCTTCTCCGTCTTCTTCTTCGATCTTCATCTCAACGGTACAATCTACTCTCTTTATTTGTTTGTATTTTTTTTATTTTCTCTAATGTGGATTAGGTTCGTCTTTATTTGGAGTTCAATCGATTGTATGTTATTTTTCTTCTCAGACATCTTCGATCTTCATTTCGCATGTATGAGTTTCGATTTTAATTTTATACAGTTGTTCTGTGTAGTTGGTAGGAGTAATTTAATGGTGACGAGCGAAACGAGATCCATAGTTTTTGAAGGGGTTTGCTTTGTGAGTGATTGAATCCTATGAAATTAGAGGTATGATTGAATGTTCCGGTTGATTTTTTTTAGCTTTAAAGTATATTTTTTAGCATATGAAATTTGAAAACGATGGTGTTGAGATAAACATTTTGTAATTTATATGATATAATTGTTTCTTTATGTGTCTCTTGGAACATGTGGTGCTCAGAGGGGAAAGGAAGACAACCAAGGAGAATTACCACCTATCTCAGATAATGGGATTAGGGTTTTTGTTGTTGCAGATTGTTAGGGCTCAAATTGGACATGAGAGGTGGAGATGGTTCTTTTGTTGATAGATCTGTAAGTTGATTGAAATTGTTAATTTCTAACATCCATCTTCTTTCTCTCTGTACTGAGTTATCAATTTTATCTTCTACCAATTCAAGTTCAGGTTCGACATCTCTATAGATTATCATTGATTATATTGTTTTATCTTTTTTATCTACAATGGTTCTACATCTTTACATGTGTTGATGTATTTTTTTTTCTTTTCTTTGTTCTTAGTGTGATTTTTTTTTTTGTTATAAATCTGTGGATAGAATGCCCTAGCAAATACCTCATGTAATCGTGGGACTTGAATAATTACACTTGACATTGCTATAAAGATAATGGCCAACAAGTCTACGAAATCAAGGTTTTTTTTGTGAAAGGAAGATCCCGTCGACCTGAATTTATTACGAAGCAGGTATACCCCATCAGGTGTTCGTTGAAATGCATGTTGACGTTTTATCTAAATGAGTTTTCTAATATGTGCTTTATATTTTTTGTGTATATTATTTGCTTGAATTTTTAACGGGAATCGGGTTGATCGATATAATCTTTGGCAACATGTAGCAAGAGGCTAAGTTCATACATGTGTATTGATACATATTTTTGAATATTTGTGGCAATATGGACAGGTTAGGAACATGAGGTTTTGGTCAAAATGGATATTGGTTTAGATGTGTTGTATTTTGCACGGGTTGGAGAGTTCTAATAAATAAAGTTCTATTGTAAGACTTGTGGAGATGGCATTAAGCACACACTCATCTTTGGTTTTAGACTTGTGGTTAAAGGTTACTCAATGATTCATATTCGTTGATGACAGGTGGGTATGCCAATTTTTAATGAGTCTTATTTGGCTGTGTTAGCTAATTGTGATTTATATATGCTCATAATGGGTCATGGCTAGCATAAATGGTATATGTTGGGCTGAAATTTGATATATAGTTGATTTGTCCAAAGTTTTATAATTTAAAACCCTAGGGCTGCCTGTGTTGGGTTAATCTTAACGGGTCAATGGGTACGGGTTAACAAAGTTTATGGTTTTTAGTTGGTTTGTTTGTTTTAGTCACATATTTTTGTTTGATTAACAAGTCTTAGATAGTGCGTTGATGTTTTTGTTTAATTAACAAGTCTTAGATAATGGGTTAATGGGTTAGTGACCCTAATTAGCAGTTAGCAGTTAGTGGGTGTTTGTTTGCTCTATTTAGTAGTTGTATGGTCGTTCAGGTTTTGCGGATCCAGATTTCGCCTAATCTTTCAATTTCTCCTTTCAGGCGGCATCTCAATCAGGACGCCAAATGTCTTATCGTACCTCTACGTTACAATCCAGAGTTTCTCGCCATGTACCTGCTTTTGTGGGTGAAGAAACAACCAACGGGCGAATAGAACGACACACTCGGAGCATATCTTATCAATTTTCAGGTTCAATTCTTAATCAATTAAGGTTTTTATCAACAAATTGATATTTTTTGTTCCCAACTTGGATTTTTATGATTACAGACTACAATTGTCATTTTCATTCGGATTTTGGATTAGCGGAAGATTAATTAAGGTATTGCTGTTTTTTTTTTTTTGTGTGTTTGTTGTTTGTTTAATTCAGTTTAAATTCTGGGAATCAAATATTTCATTACCTAACAAAATCCTTGGCAATTGGCTATAGATATGTATTATTATGTATTATGTGGGAAAGAGGTGTAGAATGAGACGGGTCAAAAAACCAAAATATAGTGACTTAATATTAAACGGGTCAGTGTATAGGATATGAAAATGGAACGGTTATAAGAAGGGAAGTATAGCAAGCTAATAGGAAACATGTTAAAAACAGTATTTAACAAACAAGCCAATATATAGAGTTAACGTTAAGCGGGTCAAATACAGGACTTCTATGTAATTTGAACAACATTGCTTCCAAAGTCTAATGTTTTGTTCTTAGTGTGATTTTTTTTTTGTTATAGATCTGTGGATAGAATGCCCTAGCAAATACCTCATGTAATCGTGGGTTTGAGAGATTGTGGTGAATGAAGACTTAGATAGGTTTGACCGAGCTTCATGGAAAATAAACGTTGAGATGAGATGAACGTGGAATGCCAGAAAAATAGGAGCTGATAGTTTAACTAGCATGTGTTTTGGCGTTTGCTTTTGGGTCGGGTTCCAACTGCGAAGGCACTTGCAAGGAGGAATGTCATTTTGAGCTATACTCTTGTAAAGTGTGATGAAAATGTTGAATCTACAAAACATATTTTGGTCAAGGGTTCGAGGCTCTGGTTATGTGGCCTTTTTGTTTTTTTTATTAATGTTATAGGCTAAAAAATGTTTGGAATGCTATTATAATGAGGTTTAAAAAGGATATTATAATGGAATTAATAAGTATGATCCTGGAGGATGGTAATTTCTGCTGGGATTCTAGGAGGATATTAGAATGAGGAACTAATCATAAATCATGAAACTAATAACTTATCAGTGTAGGTTGTTGGTTGTAGTGGTTCTGCATTGTTGGAGCCATTGTAAAGGGGACCATACAATGCTCAATTTTTGGTGGATTTTATATAATTAATAGCTGAACCTCATTATTAGAAAAAAAAAGTATTGTTTTGTGTTGTCTTATTGTAGTCATGGCTTTTGGTTGGTGTTAATTGTATATTAAAAGACTATTTTTATACTTTTGTTGGTTCTTTTTTGTAAAAGAGATTCGATTTACTCAAAAAAAGGTTTTGGCAACTTGAAGGATTTGATCTACAAAGGGACTCGACTATCTTTAAATTATATTTCCACTTGTCACTAATTTATTTACACACTTAATGTTTATTTTATTTACACACTTAATGTTTATCTAAACAATTTTCTCCAACCCGGGAAGCAGTCCCGGGTGATAACCTAGTTATAGTATAATTAACGTTTGCTTCATGATAGAATCCTGTTGCAGTTTATGGGATCAATCTCGGCCAGTTGTCCCGCAAAACATGCATCAATTTCTTAGACTACCTCGTTTGGGGACCGGCCATGCCCCGGCGAGGCCCGGCACCGCACCCCCACACCGCCCCCCTCATGGGCGTCCTGTCTTCTTCGTCGGCCCAAGGACGTGTGTGACAGGCCTACTTTTTGAATTTGTGTCGTTGAACAACGGCTATATTAAAAAAAAAAAGATTTTTCCACTTTAAATAAACACCCCACCTCAACCATTTTTATAAATTAACTCTATCCAACTTCTCCCTTCTCTCATCCATTTTTATAAAAAAAAAAAACTCCATCTTTTTATAAAATCATGAATCCGTTCAACCCGAACAATCCCAACCCGAACCCGAATCAACCTAACTTTTTTTCGACGCCCGCTTACACTCCGACTATCGATCCTTCATGGGTGTCTCCGCAATTTACCTTTTCGGGTTTCCAACAATCACCCAACGCGTTCAAGCAAATGTCTCAACACCAACAAATGCAACATTACCAAGCACTCCAAAGGCGGTTCGAAACCAAAGGCGAGACCTTGGAAACCAAAGGCGCAAAAAAAACAAGGGGAAGGCGGTTGAAACCGTAGTCGAAACCAAAGGCAGTTCGAAACCAAATGCGAGACCTTGGACAAAATTAGAGGAGGAGGCGCTAGCAATTGCGTGGGTTAAGTCCTCAACTTGCCCGATTGTCGGTATGAACCAAAGTTTATTTTTTTAATTTAAATTTAAAAAGATTTATTTTTTATTTTACTAAGGCAATTTTTTTTTTTAAATTTAGGGAACAACCAAACGGGTACCGGTTTTTGGAAGGCGATAACAGATAAATTTAACTCGCGTATGGAGCAAGGCCCGATGCGTGATATCAATTCCGTCTCTGGCAAGTGGCGTAAAATGAGCAAAACCATCAACACCTTTAGCGGTATCTATAACCAATTTTACACTAATCCTCCGAGTGGGAGTAACGAGGAGGACATTCTCAACCTCGTTTTGGCTAAATGAGACTCTAAGAATACAACTCATTTCCAACACCTCCGAGCATGGAACGTTTTAAAGAAAGAAAACAAATGGAAGCCCGTTCCAAACGAGGTCGCAACCGCCAAACGAAGCAAAACTTCCGAGTCCGGAAGTTATAGTGCGGGAGGTTCCACCGCTCGTTGTCACATCGACATAAACGACGACCCAGAATTTGACGAGAAGGTGTTTGTCGTTCACGAGTCGGAACGTCCCCCCAGAAGGGACAAAGCAAAAAAAGAGGCGGCCGGAAAGAGAAAAGCGGGCGGCTCGAGCCAAACGTCTTCCGGGGCGGGTTCAAAAATGGAGAAGTTGATATCCGAATTTCGTTCGTTCAAAGAGCTCACGGCGGAAAAATATAGTTATAAGAAAAACTTATCGGCCGACCATGCTCGAGCGGAGGATTTTAGGATTATGAGGTTGGATCTCGACTCGGTTCCGGAGGATGAACGCGAGGTTTACCGGATGATGAAAGAGGAAGTTAAGAAAAAATGGACGTCGTAGGTTGTTTGGTATTTTTTAGTCGTATCGGTTTTTATTTTTTTCGCTTTTACGTTTTCCTTTTCTAGGATTGGTAATTTTATTTTTTAGGATATGTAATTTTTCTTTATGTAATGGATTTAATTATGTTGTTTTATGTTTTAATTTTATTTAATTTTTAAGGTGTTTTTATCAAGTTAAGCAAAATAAAAAGTTAAAAAAAATAAAAACAATCGGAGTGGGGTAGGCCCATACTCCACCCTTTCATTTTGCTAGGAGCGCCATCCCATGAAGGATGGTGATGTGGCGTCCTACATGGCGGCTCATCCTCATGAGGATGACCCTCTCCATACCCTTTAGCCTTACCTATGAACCGTGATGGGGTGTTGATTCTCAAATTTTTGGCTCTTGTATATGATCTCTGTGTTATCCTGAAATTTATAATTAATTTATAAGATAAAGATCAAATACAAATAAACTTAACCTACTAAACATACAAATTGAAGGAAAAGTTAAAAAGACAATGTGACATTTTTGTAATTACCAGCAACTATCAAAGTTACTATACAAATGTGAACACAACAAAAAATATCTAAAAATAGCTAAAAAACACACAAATTTTTTATAAAAAAAATCGCTATATTTCGTTACAAAAAAAAAATTGGCTACTAAAACTAGCGATTTTAATGTAAAAAATATTAAAAAAAAATTTGTGTGTTTTTTTTTTAGTTTTTTTTAAGTTTTTTGGGGGTTTTGTTTTTAGCATTTTAGCTTGGGGGGGGTGGGGGAGGGGGGTTTAGGTTTTTTTTTTTTTTTTTGGGGGGGGGGGGGGGGGGGGGTTAGGTTTTTTAGGTACATTTGTAGATTAACTTTGATAGTTATTGATAATTACAAAAATGACACCTTGTCTTTTTGACTTTTCTTAAATTTGTATGCTTTATTTGTACAAGAACTTTCTCCGTACCAATTATTGTATAAGGTATTTGTTATAACTGGGAGATCAAATACACAATTACATACACAAACACACCGGTTCTTAATACAATTGAGAGAGTTTAATAAATTCCAAACACGAAATCCCTATTTATACTAATCCAAACTTGGAAAACAAGTAAACAAATCTTATTCAAATACTAACAACCTAACTTGACCAACAAGCAAAGGAACTTGAATAACAAGTAAATTAAGCATAAAATTATTTAATGAAACCCTTCAACTTTGTGATCTCCACCCTAACCATCAATTGAGATGGTCCGTATCACGTATTCATGGTGTTTTTTTTCCGGTTTTATACAAATGATACCCCCAAAAAAATACGAGGATACCACTAACCAAAAAACCAAACATTTTACAACCCGAAAACTTGTAAAATAATTAAGCCCGAATGATAAAATAAGCCCAAATTTTATTAATAATAGAATTGAAACGAGGCCCTAAATATAATTGATAAAGTTAGCTCAAGACCCAAACAATAATCTATTAAGTATTTGTTTTACTTTATTTATTATCGTTTTTTTTTTTATTATTGTATGATTGCAAGGAAAAAAATAAATAAAATTAGGAATATCCCTAAATTAACGGGCTTACTCCGCCACTGATGATGCCACCGCCATAATGTCCTCAAGTTTACCTGTTTACGAATCCGTTAGTGCTTATAATTTCATAGTTTTTGGTTGGTAAGCCTTTTATTGAAAAGATAGTTTGGACCATTTCATTCATATGGGTTTGTTATTTTCAGTTGGGCTTGTAGTTGTATTGTGCTATTGGGCCTGTGAGCCTGTCTGGTTGTTAATAGTTTGTTGAGTTGTTACAACTGTTTGTACAGCTGTTTGGTTGTTCATGATCTTACAATTAGTAAGATCTTCTGGGTAATTGGGGGAACTTATTTTGGGTTGGTTTAATAAGAGTTTTCTCCACGTTTTTGTCACTACATCTTGTGTTCATTGTGTTTACATCTTGTATTTGTTGTATTCGATCATCATACCATTGTTTTAACACCGTTTTAGTTAACTGTAAAATATTGAAACATAAAATTACCCTTATAAATTCTAGTGATAGCCAATGACCTCTAGCTTAAATGGTGGAAGGGCTTGAGTTCTTCTTTGAAGACTCAAGTTCAATTCCCATTTTGTGCAAAAAAGGAGCGAGGCACTGGTGGGCAGTCATAGGAGGCCCAAGAAAACCTGGGTTCGATCATTGAGCCAAACGGGTTTCACTGGTAATTTACCATCGTGCCTACGGGCGGGTGGGTTACCGGGTTTCCCCGGAATTAGTGGTGGACAACTCGGGTTACTCTCGAAGTGCTCCGTTTGTCCAGTGAATGTCCCAAGAGTGCTCTGGATTGATTTATTGGTCATTAAAATAATATATTATAGTGATATCTCCTTTTCCAGTTGTTTGAAGTACAAGAAATACAGATATTTTTGGTAGGGTGAGGATCAAATAAGAAGTTTATTTTGGCTAGGAAGGATAGGAAGCAATAGGATTAGGACATGTGGCAAAACTTAAAATAAAGAGGAAGGGTATTTTAGTCAATCTTATCATTTTCTTCTTCATTCTTCTTCCCAGTACCATCAAAACCCATCATTTTCAAAACCCACCATCTTCAACCATTTCTTCACTTTCTATCTCAATAATCACTACATTATAGTGCGATTTTCGTCACCAATCATTGAATCAAACACCCGATCAACGTGTTCTTCAGCTTTTTTTGAAGAAAACCCAGTTTAGTTTCATACAAAATCTCGTTTTTTCCTGTGATTTTGAAGATAATCACTCGATCCGTTCGATTCGATCGCTGATAAATGTTTCTATCATTCAAATTTCGGCAATCGTTGAAGAAACCGACTTCGATCCATGTAAGAAATTCTTTAATTTCATTTTTATGATCTGGGTTTTTGATTTAGTCACTGCGTTTTACGATCCTGGCGGGGGTCCGGGGGCAGCGCCCCTGGTAGCAGGGTCCTAGGGGCGGCAGCCCCTGGCTGGGGTTGATAAAAATGCATCAGAAAATTTAATTTTCCAGAAATTGGCTCATTTCGAAGACAGTAATTCGTAGACGATTCAGACAATTTTTGATTTGCTACTCTCTGGTTCAGACAATTCACAAACAGTTCACAGACAGTTTTATGTGTCCATTGATTTTAAAAATAAGAGAGTTTTATGTGTTTTCTGGCTATTGCGTTTTAGAAAAAACACATTTTTAAGTGTTTTTAGTCATTGCGTTTTAGGTAAAACACATTTTTATGTGTTTTCAGTCCATTGCGTTTTAGAGAGAACACTTTCTTTTGTTCTTTTAGGCCATTGCGTTTTAGAAATGAGACATTTTTAAGTGTTTTCTGGCTATTGCGTTTTATAAATATGACATTTCTTTGTGTTTTTTGTGCATTCCATTTTAGAAAGGAGACATTTTTAAGTGTTTTCTGGCCATTGCGTTTTATAAATATGACATTTCTTTGTGTTTTTTGTGCATTGCGTTTTAGGTAAAAACACATTTTTATGTGTTTTCAGTCCATTGCGTGTTAAAAAACAGACATTTTGAGTGTTTTATGGCCATTGCGTTTTAGAAATAAGACATTTGTTTGTGTTTTTTGGTGCATTGCGTTTTAGGTAAAACACATTTTTATGTGTTTTCAATCCATTGCGTTTTAGAAAGTACACTTTCTTTTTGTTTTTAGGCTATTGCGTTTTAGAAATAAGACATTTCTTTGTGTTTTCTGGCCATTGCGTTTTACAAATAAGAAATTTATTTGTGTTTTTGTGCATTGCGTTTTACAAAAATGTCATTTTTTAGGTTTTTTTTTTCATTGCGTTTTACGCAACTGGATTTTTTCTATTGCGTTTTACGCAACTGGGTTTTAGAAAAAAAATTTCGAAAATATAACAATAGTATACTCGTTTTAAAAATAAAAAAACGCTTGTTTTTTTTGTGCAATTTTTATAAAAAAAATAATGTCGTATGAAAGAGTTATTAACGTTTAAAAAATGGGGGGAATTGGAGGAGAGAGAAACTATTGCCTTGGATTGACTAGAATGTCCCTAAACAAACTCACGCGCCTCTTTTATTCCCTTCAATTTCCCTCATTTAATCTTACCATTGATTAACTAAATGGATGGTCAAGATTAATTCCTAGCCTTCTTAGCCAAATAAACTTCCTATTATATCCTAACCCATTTTTGGTAATCCTTAAATGTTCATAATTCTGTTACAAATAGAAAAAAAAAACATCATCTTATTCCTTCCAATAAACCTTCTTTTTCAATCACTAAAACTTTCATAGTTACAAGAAAGGTAATGAGCAACGAGTACATTTTGATGGTTTCACTTAAACAAATAATTGAAAGTGTGTATATTTTGGGTTAAGTAACTTGGGGATCAAGAAATCAAAACGAGCCTTCCATCTTTAATAGAAACGGCACCCCAGTCTTCTAATGTCAAACCATCAATAATCCCATTAAGCGAAACACTTCAAACTTAACAATCTTACTTGATACTGATACAATTCTATTGTTGTTGCAAAAATGTTTTGGGTTAATTCGGAGGTTTTATCACAGTAGGCCTTCAATTGGTGAATTTTCTCCAAAATGATGGCTGGCCGGGTCACCATTGCATCTTGCATTCGCAACATGGATGACATTTTGTCATTAGATTTACTCGAGTGATCGGACTTTTATTGGTCGTTTAATGCATTCGCAACATGGATGACATTTTGTCATTAGATTTACTCGAGTGATCGGACTTTTATTGGTCGTTTAATAAATGTAAGTATAAATTTTTTTTAATACAAAATTTTGAAAAGTATCAATCGAGGCAATACGATCATCATATAATTTACATTATAGCCATTCAAAAAAACTATAATTTAAACTACTACAAACATAAGAGGCTGACATCAGCCGGTAATAGTGAATCCCTTCAATTGGGCAAAATGGGTGGCATGTGTAATAGTACCAGTCAGCTACCTGACACTCCCCTATTGGCCCAACAAATTTACGATTTTATCCCGATTTAAAATTACGATTTTTCCATCAGTTCACATTTATGTTTTCGCCCCCGCTTAAAAATAAATTTACGCTTTTGCTCCCAGCTAAATATCTCAATTTTGCCCCCGGTTAAAAATTACGATTTTGCCCCGTTTCAATTTACAGTTTTGCCATTAGTTTTTTTTCCCGTAAAATTACGATTTTGCCATCAGGTCAAAGTTATGTTTTTGCCCACGCTTAAAAATAAATTTACGCTTTTGCTCCCCGCTAAAAATTCTAATTTTGCCATCGGCTCAAAATTACGAATTTGCCCCGTATAAATTTATACTTTCGCCATTAGTTTTTTTTCTTCTCACAACCAGGTTACGATTTTACCCTCAACTTAAATTTACATTTTGCCCATCGTTTTTGTTTGATTTCCTGGTGACATTACAAGTTTGCCCCCAGTGCAAAATTACAGTCGTGCCGGCAACTTCCTGGCACTCGCCCGTTGGTCCATTTAGTTTACGATTTATCCCTGAATTAAAATTATGATTTAGCCCTCGGTTAAAAATTTCGTTTTTCCCATCGTTTTAGTTTTTTACCAAAACTATAAAGGTTTTTTGTTTTAATTGTTTTACTCGATTTAATTTCTTCCCGTGTCAAGGAGTTGCCTAACATTGGCTCATTAGTCCTGAAAAATTACAGTTTTGCCCTGAGCCCAAAAATACGGTCTTATCATCGTTTTTATTTTTTTTTTCTAGCAAAATTATAGTAGTTTTTTTTAATTGGTTGCGAATTATTCGGCCATCGCCCCGCAACGCAGACGGGAAATCTACTAGTTTATATTACATATAAGGTTTTTTGGAATGTGTGTTTTTTGGATCAACATACAACACATGTTAGTTGATTTTATAAAAGTTCACTCATTCGTTAAGTTTACCATCATTTTAGTTAGCAACAATTTCAAACTAAAGAGTAAAGTGATAAAATGGTTCTTAAGGTTTGGTCACTTTTACTACTTTAGTATAAAACTTAAACCTTTTGAATCAAGGTCTCTGTGGTTTCAATTTTGTTGCCATTTTTATTTAAAAGCAAAATCTTGTCAGATTTTTTAATTAACATCCAGATTTTTTTTTATCTTTTTCCTTCATTTTAATGAAGGGAAAAATGGTAAGATTTTTTTAAATTGTTATAACAAAACGTTAAAAGACTATTTTTCCCTTCATTAAAATGGAATAAAAAAGGAAAAAAAAAAGTTGAACATTAATTGAAAATTTTGACCAGATTTGAATTTTGGATGAAAATAACAACAAAATTAAAATCAAAAGAACTCAAATTCAAAAGATTTGAGTTTCAGATTAAAGTGGTAAAAATGATCAAACCTTAGGAACCATTTTAACAGTTTACTCTAAATTAAACTAAACTAAAAATTAATCTTTATCAACATGTGTTCTTGAAACATAATTTTAGAACAAAAAAAAGAATTAATAATAAGTAATGCAGATGAACGGTTGAGATCACACAGCGCACATTAGCAGTCAGCCCCGCTTCTCGAACGTTAAATCCCCCATCGCCTCTCTCTCCTCTCTTTCTCTCTCTAGACTCGTCATATATAATTTCGCGGCGATTTCCCATCAAACACAAAACAACACACAGAGGCTAACAACAATAACCCCCGTCGGAAAACTTTTTGAAGGCGAAATCGATGGTATTTTCCGGTAAGAAAAGAGGCGGCGAAGAACGAGACACATCGGAGAAAGAAGATATGGAGAGATTAAAGCCATTGCACAATTTCGATTTACCCTACTTAAAGTGGGGGAATCAGAAGCATCTACGCTGCATGAAGATAGATTCACTCGTCGATCGGAGTCAATCACCGGAGAGCGGCGGCGGCGGTGGTGGTGGCGTTGTGATCGGAACACGGCGGAGAGATTCGGAGTTTGAAAAACGAAAGCGATTCAGATCGAGTAGTGATATTCATAAGGTTTCTTCTTCGTCGGCGAATATAAACGTCGCCGGAGACGGTGAGATATCTGCGACTAGAGAGAAACTGATGATCGATTTTCATAAACAGGTTGGCGAGATAAAGGACGCTATTCTCCGAGATGGTCTGGTGGATGCAACCGCAACGACGTCGTTCAATTCTCCGGCAGATCGGCCGTGGAATTTGAGGACTAGAAGAGCTCCGACGAACGGTGTTAACGGTAACGGTGAGGTTTTGAAACCTAATTTTTCTCCGGTAACAAACTGTGACGGTGAGAAGAGAGAGAAAACGAAGTTTTCGATTTCACTTTCACGGCGTGAATTGGAGGAAGACTTTATGGCAATGGCTGGCCGGAGACTGCCACGTAAGCCGAAGAAACGACCGCGTATTGTTCAAAAGCAATTGGATGTAAGTAAAATTATTATTAATTTAATAATAAGTTGTTTAAATTTGATTTGATTATTTAAAGTAAAATAAATTGCTAATGTGAGTGTTGTGTTGTGTTTGCAGACTCTGTTTCCGGGATTGTGGTTATCGGAGATAACCGCTGATCTTTACAAAGTTCCCGATGAGGCCGACACCGGAAAGGTAGTAATCTGATGAGTGTTGATTACTGTGTGATTTCTTTGGATTTGATGGTAATTTTGGGTAGTCAAAACATGTTCATATATGTTATCTTTTTGATTGTGAATGGAATAAAAATTAGGTTTTTTTGTTTATATAAGTTTTCTCTTGATCTCCAGTCAATTATGTTATGCACTTGCCGTTTGGGTTTATATCCTATCAAATTATGTTAGAATTTTACAATGCCTATCAAATTGTAAGTTTGCAACTTGTGGCCACGCCTGGAGAAAAGGGGGGGTTAGGTCATTGGTTTGTCGAAGCAGGTTCCGGCTATGACCAATTTGGCTTTTGGTGCAAACAGGTGCTTAGGGTTCTGACCGATTTGGATTCGGGTGCAAACTAACTCTTTTAGAAAGGTTTTAACTTTGTTCGGGTCATAGTGTGTTTTAACCAAAATGGGTGTGTCTTGAAATGAGACGTTCTAGATAAAATTGCCTGTTTTATTTTGTTTTACGACGGCTAATGATGATCGTCTTGCCAATGAGTTGGTGGTGGAGACTGGAGTGGTAAGGGAGAGACCTAGTGTTCTAAGTGACCCAGGTTCGATTTCTGCCCTCCCCGTTAGAATCTGCGGCACCTGATGATGATAGGAGATTAGGCGGAGATCGCTAGTTCGATCCTTAAACTGAATGGGTTTTACCTTACTGCACTGTGATGCTTTCAGGCAGAGTGTTCACGGGCTTCGACCCCACCAGGTGGGGGTTTTCCCCGGTTCAGAGGCAAATGTATCTCGATATGGTGAATTTCGTCTGTAGTTTATTTGTAGGATCTGATAGCGGTAAAAAAATGATAAATCTTTCTGTTTTAGAGGTTGTGTGTATTTGTTATGTATTGTGGAATTGGTATTGGGCGGTTTGTTCTGCTTCATACTCAAATTGGAGGGAAAGATGAGCCTATTGGAACTTGTCAACTTGGTGTAAACCGCCTTGTGGAAAAAAGTCTTGGAACATTCTAGCATTTGACTTCTTCATTTTGCACCTCAAAATAAGTTGTACATTTTTTATTGCTTTCTAAACCCCATCCACAAGTTACCTGTTTTTATTCCTTAATCTTCAAGGGCTCCATCTATTTAGACATTCACCCACCTATACGTTTCACGTTAGGGATGAAGATAGTATCCGTTGGGTATCGAACCGGTACTGGTATCGAAAGTATCGATATCGAAAAATGGGAAAAGTGGGTACTGATACCAAATATATTGGTTCGGTACCGGTACCGAAAAACAGGGAAAGTGGGTACAGGTATATGATCTTGTATATGACCAAATTGCCTTCTCGTTAACAGAAAAAATGCATAAAGTTAACTGAGTGAACTAAAATGGCAACAGTTATTTGGACCCAGAGACGAAAAATAAAATGACTAAAACCATAGGGACTAAAATGGCATTTAAATATAAATTATATTGCCAATGAGGTAGTGGTGGAGTGGTTTGTTGGAATCAACTGGATCAGAAACGCAGCAACACAACGATTTTGTGAGAATTCCTCACGACTCTTTTATATATTAATAAAGAAGAAAGCAAAACATCCAAGTAATTACATAACCTAACCCATCTATTTATACTAAACTAATTACTTGCTAAACAAGCTATCCTAAACCAATACCAACTCTAATACTTATTAACCAATTAATAAAGTAACTAGATAAACATAATACTTTAAACTAATAATTATCTCTAACTAATTAATTACTCTTTCCTATATCAAGATTAATCCTTCATTCACCCCCTTAATCTTGATATGGACACGTTATTCTTCAAAATAGTGACGGATCATACTCTTCGGCCAAGTTTGCTACTTCTTCCTTTGACTCCTTCTTAGGACATTCACTTGCATAATGACCTTTTTCTTGACAATTATAACATACAATAAACCTTTTATCCCTTTGGTATCGTCCTCCTCGACCACGACCACGACCACGACCTCTTCCACGATCACTTTGGCTAGACCATCCTCGTCCACAACACTTACAACCAGACTCTTCATTCTTCTCTTGACCATCTGTTTTAGAGTCTTGTCTATTGGTATTAGAACTTTGACCATCAGTCTTAGATAATAATACCTTACTTTGATCATTATCACTCGTCTCGTCTTGCTCTTTGATTCGTTCCTCATAGGCCTTCAACCTGCCTATTGCTTCTTCAAATGGCATGCTCTCGATATCCGAATACTGCTCAATAGAAGCAACAATTTGAAGATACTTCTTTGGTACAGAATCTAACAACTTTCGAACTATTGCTTCATCATCAAGACTTCACCCAAGACTGCTATATCTTGAAACAAATCCGCTTATCTTTCCAGCAAAGTTTTCTATAGAATCTGTCTCTTTCATTCGAAGCTGCTCGAATTCTCTCCTTAACGAAGCCAATCGAGCCTTTTGAACCCTGTCAGCGCCAAGAAATCTTACTCGTAAAGCTTCCCAAATATCTTTCGCACTTCGGTTTTTAGCAACTTGTAAAAGTATGTCTTCCGGTAGCGCTTGAAAAATAACCACCCTAGCAACTTTGTTTTTCTTCTCATCCCCGGCATCACCCGTTACCGGATCAATCACCTCCCAAAGTCCTTAAGCGTCTAATACCGACTCCATCAAGATAGTCCAAGTGTTGTAATTCTTTGACGTCAATCGTGGAACTTGAAAAGAGGTATTGTTGTTTTCTCGTACCTGAACAATTCCTGTATTAACTGGTTGTTCTCCTGCCATCTTTCACCTATCTTTTATTACTTCGATCGACTGTTCACCGAAAATAAGTTGTTGTTGGTTTGTTTTTTTAATGGTACGTTGACTTTCAAAGAAACCAACTAGGATTTCCTGATTAATTATTATTTGTTTTAGTTTTGCCACCAAAATAACAAACAAATAATGTTTATATTCTCTTTTTTTAATAATCACCCACGTCACCAACAAAACTTCTTTGCCAAGTAAACTTTGCTTTTTTTTTTCTTTTCTTATTATTCCACTTTCTTTTCCTTCACTGAAGTCGTAAATGGCAACAACCTAGGAACTCCTTTATCCAATGAAAGTTTATCTCCTCCTTTAATTCTTCAACTCAAAAGGGCGCTTCTCTTTCAATATTGTAATCACACATTAAACAAAATTAAACCGACTTACAAAATTAATATGGAGTTTCGCCTTCTACGTTGAGTTCCTATTAGTTTTCCATCACCGAAACTCTTTCTTCATTGGTTGCTTCACTAAGATTGTAACCTACATTCACACCTTTTCGTCGATTCACTAAGATTTCAACCGCTCTACTCGATTCACTAAGATTTCGAGTCTTCGTCTCTGCTCGATTCACTCAGATTTCGAGTCTTTGTCTCTGCTCGATTCACTTAGATTTCGAGTCTTCGTTCTTCTCGTTGTCGATCCACTTAGGCTTCGACTTCCTTGCTCGATCCACTTAGGTTTCGAGTCTTCTTCTCTCTGTCGATCCACGAAGGTTTTCGACCTCTTTCTCCTTGTCGATCCACAAAGGTTTTCGACTTCTCCGGGTTGATTTGCTTCGATTCTTCTTGCTCCCCCTTGATCGTTACACGCTCTGATACCAATTGTTGGAATCAACTGGATCAGAAACGCAGCAACACAACGATTTTGTGAGAATTCCTCACGACTCTTTTATATATTAATAAAGAAGAAAGCAAAACATCCAAGTAATTACATAACCTAACCCATCTATTTATACTAAACTAATTACTTACTAAACAAGCTATCCTAAACCAATACCAACTCTAATACTTATTAACCAATTAATAAAGTAACTAGATAAACATAATACTTTAAACTAATAATTATCTCTAACTATTTAATTACTCCTTCCTATATCAAGATTAATCCTTCATGGTTGGGGAAAGACTTGGTGTTACTTTTGACCAAGGTTCGACTCCCACTCTTCCATTATTTTCTGCGGCATCCAGGTGAAGGCGAATACGGGTGGCGCCGGTTCGTCTTGGATGGGAGGCGAGGTTTTATCGATTATCAATTGTCGTGCCTTCGGGCGGGTGGAGGTCGGGTTTCCGCGCATCTGGGAGACCCAAGGGGCTGGCGGCGGTCGAGTAGTCGACCTTGACCACAGCGCCCGATGTCACGGTGGTTGGCACATCGTTCCTTACCGTTCAAAAAAAATCTAAATTATATTATGTCCTTTTCCTGGTTGCTTGAAGTAAAAGAAATAAAGGTATTTTAGTAATCCTTGATGTTCATAATTCTGTTACATCTATACTATCTATAATAAGAGATTATGAGCTGATGTAAATCTGCTTACTTGTCAACTTCTAAGCTATGTCACATGGAGTTGCTGATGTCATAATTCCGTTTACAATATTTATATCTACATAAATCTATTTCAAATATATAATCTGATTTTATTATTATAAAAAAAAGGTTTTCTTTAGGAGGGAACTTTGAAATTGCATGGGGATGAGAAATTGCCATTAATGCACTGCAAGAAGTAATCATATCTTTCTCTCTCCTTCTTCTTCACACTTTTTATTCAAACTTTCTTCTCATTATGTAACTTCACCGATTCCATTTCACCATTTTCTTCTCATTTCAAAATGTCCGCATCTTATGTGCAAACTCTGTCATCCGGCAAGAAATCCGACGGTGAACCACCATCTTTGTCACTCAGTTTCATTGATGATTTGAATCCGTCTAAAGATATGTGGAATCTCAAGTGTCGAATCATCCGGAAATGGGTTCAGTCCTTTCGGATGGATCTGATCTTGCTCGATGAGAAGGTATTAGTGTTTGTCAATCATCTTTGATGTTTTTTTTACTCTTTTTATCATTTTCGTTTTGAGTTTTGTGTAATTTAGGGTTAGACAAATACTAAAAAACAATGTAATTTAGGATGTTTGTTTAAAGAAAGAAAGATGGCTTTTTGTTTTTTTTTTGGATCCTTTATAATTTAGGGTTAGATATAAAGAACCAAAGATGAATATTTGTTTGGTTTGTTTATGGTCCTTCATAGATGATTATTGTTTACTGTTTTGTTTGTTTGTTTGTTTTAGGGTTATATGGTTATTTATTTTCTGTTTTGTGTAATTTAGGGTTGGTTTTTGGTCATTTATAGATACTTACTGTTTGTTTCCCTGTTATAGGATTAGGCACAATGAAACAAACATGAATATTAGTTACTTATTGATCCTTCATATGTTGAGACTTTAGCCACATGTACCTTTTATATTTTTTTGAGATACTGTTTGTTTGTTTGTTTCTAAAGTATGTGCTTTCACTTATTTGTCAGGGCCGTAAGATTCAGGCAGGGATTAAGGCTCCATTAATACCTGTGTTTATCTCACAGCTTCATGAGGATGAAGTTGTTATTCTCTCCAGATTTGGTGTTGGAGAAAACACTGATGCTTACAAAGTTATTAACCATGGTTACAAGATTAACTTTTACCGATGTACGGTTGTTACACGTGCGAATGGTTGGCAAGGTGTTGATTACGGATTTAATTTCATCGCACATTCACACATTCTTAATGGAGATGGAAAGGATCTGCTCACGTGCGGTATGACTGTTTCTGATAATCTGATATATGTTTTGCCTCCCTTTTCAATGTCACTAATTTCTGTTGCTATGTTTACCATTTTAGATGTTGCTGGAATTGTTGTCTTGTGTGGAGATATGGAAATCTTTCCTAATGAAAGAAAAAGATGAATTTGGATCTTCAAGATGTCCAGTAAATTCTAATTTATCATTTATATAAATTTGTTTGTGTGTTATGATTGTATTTAATACAATACCAATGATTAGTTTATTTTATATAAAAGTTCATTAAATGGTTGTTCTTATTTAATACAATACCAATGATTAGATTATTTTATATATAAGATTCTTTATTGCATTTAATGGTATATTCATAGTAAATCATTTTCATTATTTAATGTAAATGATTAGTAAATCATATACTATATTCACAGTAAATGAGTTTATGAACTTTCAATGTTGTTCTTTTAAGGCTATTCTTTGAGTTAAAACATCTACTATATGCTGTTCTTATAAGTTGGCTATTTGGTCGCGTTATAATAACTTTTAACCAGTGTTATAATGATCCATGGCAGTATCTTTGTGTTGCTCCCCCATCTAACACCTAACAACCTTTAACCACTGTTACATATAACTACTGCTAGCTAAGGTCTGATACTATTACAACAGACAAAGTAAACAACTGTTTCTTCATTCCAAGCAGGGCTTTGGTCTTTAGCAGCACTTGACTTAGGGCAGTAGATTAAATAGCAGCACTTTGTCTTCAGCTGTTGTTGTACAGAAGCAGTACTTAATGGACAGCAGTTGTAGTATACAAACAGTTGATGAGGGCCATCAGATGTTATAACCACTTTAAAGGGGAAAGTCTAATGCAAACAGCTGCTTAAGAGATATACACTGATGTGTACCAGTTTTGGCCCTTATTATCTGTTTCTCACAAGAACGCAAATGATTGTATTTAACTTTTAATGCTGTTCTTTTATCTTTTTCTTTTAGGGGAGAGGTAGTCCGTTGTACTTTGTGGAATGTGTATGCACAAGAATTTAATGATTTTTTGTCTCAAAACTCTCCGAATGAGACTGTGATGGCTGTCATTCAGCATGCGAGGATTAGGAAGTGGCAGGGTAATTTATATTTGACTGATTTATTTCGTTTAGTTTTCCCAATCTCCGCTTTGTTACATTTTTTAAGAACATTTTTTTATTTCTTTAGTGATTTGTAATGAATTGTTGGATATGTATATTGTTTCTTGCAGGTCAATATACTGTTCAGAGTGGTAAGTTTGGAAGTCGTCTATTTCTCAACCAAGAAATTGATGAGATTAATGAACTTCGCAAGAGGTACTATCCGTGATTTATATTTCATATTTTTCATTTTTTTATTAACATAAGTGTGAGTATTAACGCTAATTGTATTTTTATTTTTATAGTCTTTTAGTGAAACAATTTGAAGCTGGTGCTTCTTCTTCTCAAACCATTTTTTCATCTCAGAGTGTATTTCCAGTCCGTCAAGAATTTCTAATTGAGACTCCTAAGAGACATGTTGATGAAATTATTGAGATTGATAGTGTACGAATAATTCTATATACATTCATAGGCATTTTAATTTTGTTAATGTTTTCTATGTTTTATCAATTGAGCATGTTAATAAAGCTTTATCTGTGATATTGTAGGGAATGTCATGTGTGGTAGTTGCAACGATCAAAATTGTTCAACAAAACTATGGATGGTTTTATCCGGCATGTCGAGACTGTAACAAGAAGGTGTTGACCAAAATTGAGTACTTACAATATGCTAAAACCATTTCTGATGAGGTCATGAATCTGTCACCTGCTTCATTGGTTTGTCCGAAATGCGATAAAGAATGCACATCGATAACCATAAAGTAAGTTAACGTCCGATCTTTTTATGTCCAGAACTGCTATGGTTTTTGCTGTAATTTACTTGGCATTTATTACAGGTTCAAAGTACATCTGAGAGTGCAAGATGAAACTGGCAGCGTTTCTTTTGTGATGTTTGATAAAGATGTAATGAAGCTTATTGGTTCAACTGCGAATGATATAAGGGAACGCCAAGTGAAGCTCGATGATACTGGAACTTTTCCCCATGAAATATCACGGTTGGTTGAAAAGAAGTTGGCGTTTGTTATTGAAGTTTCTGATTACAACCTTAACCATGACTACCACGTCTACACTATCCAAAAAGTATGTGATGATCCGGACATAATTGCTGAATTGGTTGGTGGTAATGGAAATGCTCTTGAGGTTGCTGATGAGGTAAGAGTTTTTGTATATCCTATATTGATTTATTTTTTTCTTCCCATTTTTTGTAGTTTAAATATCTTAATTAAATTCCCTTTTGGTAATATTTTGATATTAGGTGTTTAGTCAAGAAGGTTCAGAAATTAAAGCTGTTCAATTATCTGAATCCTCACAGATGGCCGGTGCTGATATTTCAAAGATGAATAAGAATTCTACAGTTTTGTTTTTTGGTTTAGTATAGATTATATTACATTATTTGATACCTTAGTAGTTGTTTTGTGATTTAATTGAAGGATGTTGTATCTGTTATGGCCGACTCTTCCATTGTCGAAGCCGAGAAGGATTCGGCCACCAGTCCTAATGGTTAACGTTCGTTGCAGGATGTGGAAGGTCAAAATGTTGGGGAACTCTCTTCTAACAACAAAAGGAGCCGGAGGAAGCCATCTAGGCTTAACACTTAGCTTCTTTCACGTCGTTATATTTTGATGGTAAACATGCTATGTTTTTGGTATGTACTTAAGTACGTGGTTGTTTGAAGTTTGGTTGTCGTTGGTAAGTGTTAAACTACTCAAACAGTTGTTTTCTATGTTTTAGATGTTGGTAACTTATGAACTTGGAACATGTGGTAAACCATTATGTGGTTTACTTTTTTGTATTATGCTGGGAAATATAATCTTTGGTTATAATGTGTGCTTTTGATTTGTGAATATAGTATATGGGATGTCTAAATTAGTTTGACATAGTCTATATTCTACTTTTTTAATATAGAGTTTGAATGTATCTTCAGCAGTTGTTGTACACTTGTACACAAGCAGTACTTAAGGGACAGCAGTTGTAGTATACAAACAGTGGATGAGGGCCATCAGCTGCTTATTATCTGTTCCTCTTTAACCACTGTTACATATAACTACTGCCAGCTAAACACTGATACTATTACAATAGACACAGTAAACAACTATTTCTTCAGTCCACTGCTTCATTCTAAGCAGGGCTTTGGTCTTTAGCAGTACTTGAGTTAGGGCAGTAGATTAAATAGCAGCACGTTGTCTTCAGCAGTTGTTGTACACAAGCAGTACTTAAGGAACAACAGTTGTAGTATACAAACAGTGGATGAGGGCCATCAGCTGCTTATTATCTGTTCCTCTTTAACCACTGTTACATATAACTACTGCTAGCTAAACACTGATACTATTACAATAGACATAGTAAACAACTGTTTCTTCTGTCCACTGCTTCATTCTAAGCAGGGCTTTGGTCTTTAGCAGTACTTGAGTTAGGGCAGTAGATTAAATAGCAGCACTTTGTCTTCAGCAGTTGTTGTACACAAGCAGTACTTAAGGGACAACAGTTGTAGTATACAAACAGTGGATGAGGGGCATCAGATGTTATAACCACTTTAAAGGGGAAAGTCTAACGCAAACAGCTGCTTATGATGAATCCACTGATGTGAACCAGTTTTGGCTCTTTTTAGTTGTTCTTGTTTAACCACTGTTACATATAACTACTGCTAGCTAAACACTGATACTATTACAATAGACAAAGTAAACAACTGTTTCTTCATTCCACTGCTTCAGTCCAAGCAGGGCTTTGGTCTTTAGCAGCACTTGAGTTAGGGCAGTAGATTAAATAGCAGGACTTTGTCTTGAGCAGTTGTTGTACACAAGCAGTGCTTAATGGACAGCAGTTGTAGTGTACAAACAGTGGATGAGGCCTATCAGATGTTATAAACACTTTAAAGGGGAAAGTCTAATGCAAACAGCTGCTGATGATGAATCCACTGATGTGAACCATATTGTTTGCCTCTTATGAATCAACAGTGAATAAGCTTTTGACAAATGTTTTGAGCATATGCGGTTCTGATGAAAGGAATGATTTAAAGTCTAATGCAAACAGCTGCTTATGATGAATCCACTGATATATTATAATCTGTTTTTTAGTATTTGATCGTTCAACCATTCACCAGTTTTGGCTCTTATTATCGTTCCTCTTTAACCACTGTTACATATAACTACGGCTAGATAAACACTGATACTATTACAATAGACAAAGTAAACCACTGTTTCTTCATTCCACTGCTTCAGTCCAAGCCGGGCTTTGGTCTTTAGCAGCACTTGACTTAGGGCAGTCGATTAAATAGCAGCACTTTGTCTTCAATTTTCGTTATATTTTTTGAGTTAAATCGATTTTCGTTATGACAGGATATAATTCATAAATACAATTCTTTGAGTTAAACTTCAACTTTAAATAAGTTGGCTATTTGGTCGCGTTATAGTAACTTCATTGTAGTAACCAATGTATTGGTCAAACCAAGACAAGGATGATTAAAAAATATGTAGTATTTAAATCCATATAAATTATGATGTTTCTAAGGGGTCCAACGAATTCCTAATAAAACCAAGACAAGAATGTTTAGAAACATGTAGTAGTTAAATCCATATAAATTTCTTGGTGCACATAAATTATAGGACAATGTGACTCGGTAAAAATCTATCATTAAACTTCAACTCCAAAATATAAATCTTGTGGATCGCGTTGTAATAATTTTATTGTAGGAACCAATATATTGGTAGAACCAAGACAAGGATGATAAAAAGATATGTACTATTTAAATCCATATAAATTATGGATTTTTCAGTTTCACTTGGTTATATTTTTTATACAAAACCAAAGGGCCCCAAATTTGGCTTAATTTTGCAATTAAATGGTCTAATTCTTTCAATAATTTCTGGCCCATAAGTTGTGAACCATAAAATCCTGTCAAAGGCCCACAAAATGAATCAGGTATGTTAAATCACCATTTCATATTGTCCGCTATGTTTATAGCTTCTTTTTCGAATGAATCAAAGTGAAGATTTAAAATTAGCGCCAAAAACTCAACCTATAATTCAAGACGCTCTTAGTTTGGAAGCAATCGATGAACACTAAATGGTAGGTTTTTCTATCTCATTTGTTTAAATCTATTCTCAACATTTGATGTGATCATCCACTTATTTAGGTAGGTTTTCAATAGGGATATTCAATCACCACTAGCTGTTGAGAATAAATGTTTTTTTGGACAGTGATTACAATAATCACCTATAGCTAGCCCTAAATCACACATATGTGCTCAATTCTTATGTACAGTTATGGAGAGTAAAAAGAATTTGATACCAAGACATAGAGAGTATTTTCCACAGTGCAGTCCCCAACAGTCCAAAGAATCAAGGAAGATAAGAAAGTCTATCTTGAATAAGCGTAGAAACAGGGGTGTGGTTCAATTTGTACAGACACCTCCTATTATTGATACACTCCTGGGCAATGTTACTATCACAAAAAACGATAATGGAGGTATGTTTTTATGGTCATATGTGAAAATTGTAAGTGTTTGTAGCATAAATTAACCAAATCTCTTCATGTACAGCATGTCACACGCCCGACAATTTAGATCGAACATGTGTTAGTACAATCCCTCTGACTTCATCCAGTCTTGGTAAGGTTATAAATCTTATTTTTTAAGGTATGCTATCTGATTTGACCTTGTCCCTTTGTTTGAATTTTAGGACAATCTAGAAAGGCTAATTATGGTGTTTATGACTCTAGAAAGAGGAAACAAAGTTTGAAAACCATGGATATAAGTAAATTTGATTTATCCATTGTAGCTAATTTAAGCAGGATATCTTCAATGGTCACTCCACTTCAACCATCAAATCATAAAATTGATAGAAGTCCATTAACAGATATTACAAACTGTATGCTATATACATTTTTGTTATTACTGTTAATCATTTATTGAATGTTAATGTAAGTTTGATAACATTTATAAATTTTGTCTTGCAAGTGGATCGTGTTACAGTAAGGTCCCGTCGAAGTGATATTCCAACTCCTCAGAATATTGACAATAGAACTTCTCGACAGTTGCCAAAATGTTCCGTAGTAGCGTTTAGTGGTATGTGTTTTACTTTTAATGCAAAACTAAATATAGGTTTCTGAGTCACTATATTTGTCGAATCTATTGCTTATCTTCCTATCTGTTGTAACCGATGTTAATTTGCCTTTTCCAAAATGAAACGGCAGGAAAAGAAAATTCCTACCCTGGTGAAAGGTCTAACTTTGATGATCCCGATTCGGAGGATTGTTTACCATCTTCTATCGTAAAAAAGATTTACGGAATTGCAAGAGGTAACTACCCTCTTTAAACTTATCAAAGTATCTTTCCAAATAACAGTTTAATCTCCTAATATTTCACTTATATCATCGTTTTTTTATCTGCCTATATAATTTTGTAGAATACGTTGATCATGGAGATGCTATTTTTGTATGTTCTTACTGTCATGCAATGATTTGGAAAGATGAAATGCTTAGGGGTAATTTGGATTCTAAGAAATCTTCTTTTTCTCTTTGTTGTTCGAACGGAGACGTTGAATTGCCTTCCTCACCTGCTCCTCCTCCACTGCTCGAAAGATTTTACAAAAGAGTTACTCCTGAAAGCCGCAATTTCATGAATAACATTCGAGCATATAACATGATGTTTTCCTTCACATCCCTTGGTGGCAAGGTTTCTAAAACTTTTCAAAAAACCAAAGGTCCTTATGTTTTTGGACTGCAAGGACAAAATTACCATCGCATTGGTAGTCTGCTACCGAATGATGGTGAAGAGCCCAAATTTTCACAGCTTTATATTTATGATTCCCAAAACGAAGATTTTAATCGTCAAAAGGCTGTAAGGTAAATTAAGCATTCAGTAAATTCTTATTTATGTCAAGGGTTTTATATATATCTGATCTATACAATAATGTCGTTTTTTACACAGTGTCGAGCAAGGTTCGAAGACAGACACTAAACAACAACTTGATCTTGCCATCATATCGAGTCTTAAAAAATGTTGGATTCATGCAATCCACTTGTGAAGTCATTTAGAATGGTACGAGATTGTTTTAAACAAAATGATTGGCAAAATGTAAGACTCAAGCTCATTGGAGTAAGGGATAAGGATGGTAGAATTTTTAACTTGCCTACTGCTGAAGAAATTGATGCCTTAATAATTGGTGATTTTGATGGAGCATTTGATAAAAGGGATATCATAGTTCAAACAAAATCAGGCGATCTTCAGAGAATCAGTGAGCTTCATCCCTCTTATCTTGCATTGCAATATCCACTTATCTTCCCATATGCAGAAGATGGATTTAGACTTGGTATTAAACATCGAGGTGTTTCAGTTGATTGTGACATACTTAGAACCAGTACCACAATGAGAGAGTTCTTTAGTTACAGAATACAAGACAGAGCCAACCAATTTTCGTTGTTACTCAATGCCCAAAAGCTATTCCAACAGTTTGTAGTTGATGCGTATACAATGATAGAATCTGCATGGTTAGCTTACATAAAGACACAACAACCCAAACTTAGAAGTCAAACATTTAAGAATTTAAATCAAAGTGTTCAAAGTGGCTAAAGCGATGCGTCAAATTGTGGAAAACAAATTTTGTTGCCATCTTCATTTACCGGTGGAGCGAGATATATGATGCAAAAGTATCTAGATGCTATGGCAATCTGCAAAGCTGTAGGATATCCGGATCTCTTCATAACAGTCACTTGTCATCCCAATTGGCCTGAGATTTATAGATGTTTAAAAGACAAACGGTTGAACCCTCAAGATAGACCGGATATTATCGCACGGTTATTCAAAATTAAAATCAATCATCTAATTCAAGATTTCAAGAAACATAAATTCTTTGGTGAGATACAAGCAAGTAAGTCATTGTAAATTGTTTTAATTAATTTCTCAAATAATACTTTTACTAACACTTTTTTGGATGTAATATTTCAGTTATTTATACAATCGAATTTCAGAAACGTGGTCTACCTCATGCTCATATATGTTTGTTCTTAAGTGCCGAGATCAAATTTCCAACGGCTAAAGAAATCGATTTGGTTATTAGTGCTGAAATACCTGACAAAGAGATGGATGCTTCACTGTATGAACTTGTCAAACAATTTATGATCCATGGTCCTTGTGGTACAGACAATCCTCATTCTCCATGCATGGTTAATTTAAAATGTTCGAAGAAGTTTCCGAAAAAATATGTAGATGAGACTTGTGTTGATTCTGAAGGATATCCTGTCTACCGACGTCGTCAATCATGCAACACAGTAGAAAAAAAATGGCGTCTTACTTGACAATAGGTTTGTGGTTCCGTACAATGCTATGCTACTCAAAAAGTATCAGTGCCACATAAATGTTGAGTGGTGTAACCAAACAGGATCCATCAAATATCTCTTCAAATACATTAATAAGGGTCCGGATAGAGTGACAGCTTCTGTTTACGAAAGTACCTCCACTGCTAATGTGAACCCTCAAAACAAGGAAATGACAAATAATGAAAATCTCTCGAACGAAACAGAAGTAGATGAAGTTAAAGCATATCTTGATTGTAGATATATTTCAGCGTGTGAAGCTGCTTGGAGAATCTTTAAGTTTGACATTCCATATCGTCTTCCATCTATTGAAATATTACCTTTTTCACTATGAAGATGGTCAGGCTATTGTTTATGACGATAATTCAAACTTGTGTGACGTGGTCAGTAACCCAACTGTGAAAATGTCTATGTTCACAGAATGGATGAAATGTAATCAAACGGATGCATTTGCTAGAACTTTGAAGTATATTGAGTTCCCCAGATACTTTGTATGGATACGCAAAACACGAAAGTGGGTACGTAGAAAAAAACCTTTTGGTGCAGTTGGTAGGATACATTATGTACCTCCATCACTTGGTGATTGTTATTTCTTGAGAATTTTATTGAATCACGTTATAGGACCAATGAGTTTCAATGATATAAAAACAGTTGATGGAAAAATATATCATACTTTTAAAGATGCATGTTTCGCTCGCGGTCTGTTGGACGATGATAAGGAGTATTTAATGGCCATTAATGAAGCAAGTGCATGGGCTACTTCTGATTTCTTGCATACATTTTTTGTAATGCTCTTGATGTCAAACTCCATTTCTAGGCCGGGTATTTTCTGGAAGGAAACAAAATCTCTATTATGTGAAGATATATTATATCAGCAACGGAGTATTACTGGTATTCCTGGTAATTTTAAAAACTAAAATAAAATTTCAGATTCCATTTTACTTTAATCAAGTGATTAAAAAATCTAATTACTAAATATCTGTTGTATTTTTTAGATTTGGTTCTTAAAGAGGAAGAGATTGAAAACATTTGCTTAGCACATATCGAAAAACTGTTATATGGAAGTACGTTAAGCAACTTTACTGACATGCCAAATGTTCCTGACAACTACACTTCAGCATTGAACAATCAATTGATAATGAAGGAACTTTCGTATGATCGGGCTATCTTAAAAAAAGGAACTTGCAGCTTCCCTAAAATCTTTAACTGATGAACAGCGAAAAGTGTATCAAACCGTCATGAATGCAGTTGTTAAAGGAAGTGGAGGAGTTTTCTTTCTATATGGTTACGGTGGAACTGGTAAAACATTTCTGTGGAAAACATTTGCAGCTGCGTTACGTTCCAATGGTGAAGTTGTGTTGAATGTTGCATCCAGTGGTATTGCATCACTTCTATTAGATGGTGGTAGAACGGCTCATTCCTGGTTTGTAATTCCGATAAATGTTAACGAGGATTCTATATGCTCTATTGAACCAAACAGTGAGCTAGGAGGCTTAATCAAACAAACTAAGATGATAATATGGGATGAAGCGCCAATGACACATAAGCATTGTTTTGAAGCTCTGGATAGAACAATGAGAGATATAGCCCGTTCCAATAATCCGTCCTTGCAGAACAAACCTTTTGGTGGAAAGATTGTGCTTTTTGGCGGTGATTTTAGACAAATCCTTCTAGTCATTCCAAAAGGTACCAGAAGCATGATTGTAAATTCTTTATTGAATTGTTCTTATATAAGGCAGGATTGTCAGTTACTCAAGTTAACTGAAAACATGAGGTTAAAAATGGGTACCAAATCAAGTAATTTTAACGAGACCAAGGAATTTGCTGAATGGATTTTAAGGCTTGGTGATGGTCTACTTGGTGGTCCAAATGATGGAGAAGTGGAAATTGAAATTCCAGATGATTTACTTATACTCGATGCAGTCAATCCTATATCTTCATTGATCGCTTTCACATTTCCGGATATGCAAAAGTTTTTATGCAATTCAAATTACTTCCAACAAAGAGCCATTCTTGCACCCACAAATGAAGTTGTGGATTCAATAAATATAGAACTGTTAAATAGTATGCCTGGTGAAGAAAAGATATATCTCAGTTCAGATACTTTATGTGAGTCTGAGGATCAAACCGACCTTAACATGGCATTGTTTCCTCCGGATGTATTAAACAAATTGAATCTGTCAGGATTACCTAACCATAAATTGGTTCTCAAAGTTGGAGCTCCGGTAATGTTACTTAGAAACATTGATCAAACAAATGGTCTGTGTAACGGCACACGACTTCAAGTAACAAAACTTGGAAAACTTGTAATCGAAGCAAAGATTATTACTGGAAATAATATAGGTCATCATACTTTGATTTCAAGATTGAAAATGACACCGTCCGATAAAAGAATACCGGTGAAAATTGCACGAAGATAGTTCCCATTATCTCTATGCTTTGCAATGACCATCAACAAAAGCCAGGGACAATCACTTGAACGTGTAGGCTTATATCTTCCAAGGCCGGTTTTTAGTCACGGACAACTATACGTTGCTGTATCACGAGTAAAGAGCAGGAAGGGTTTGAAGATCTTAATATGTGACAGGGGAAAACAAGTGTGTAAAACCACAACTAACGTGGTCTACAAAGAAGTTCTACAAAATCTATAGTCGTTGTAGAAATAGCATTTTGAAGAAAAGTCTTTTAATGTTTGAAGTTATTTGGTATTATGTTTTGCACATCCTATCAACATGTTTCTTTTATCTAATAATAATGGATGTTATTTTACAGAATTGTTTTAAAATATAGTATACATTTTTAAAAAATGATACCTTTAACAATTATAAAATGATGAAAGATAAATAACAATAACATATATCTAAAAGACAAGAAATAACTAATACAAGTAATACTTTCAACCGTTTGTTTGTGGTTCAGTAACATATGAATCAAAAACTTTTCAGTAGCTAACCCTTCGTACCACCAACATCAAAACTAAACTACCAACCTTTACAAAAGTGTTTTGAGCAAACCAGCAACCACAAACAAAAAACATTGTTTCCATACAAAATAACATTATTTGAAAAAGCGCCTGTAACACCTCGAAAATTCACGTCCTATAAGGTATTGACACGTGTCATCAGCTTGAACGTGAGAAAGTATACTTTAGAGGGACTAAAGTTGACAAACATAGAAAGTATGTGAAAATAAGGGTTCAAAATGTCAACAATGGATAAACATACTTCATAATAACCCTACATGATGTTTATAACATCAAACGAATAAATCATGGATCATACGAAGCTAAAAGTGAGAGATTACAAACTACAGGGGTTAAATGTGTCAACATGTTTAAAGTTATACCTCTGAGTGACCTTTTGACAAACCCGAAGCTTTGTAAATGTTAATTATACTCACTTGAATGCACGATTAAAATTTCACTATGTTTCGTTATCGTATGAGAAAGTTATGACCAAATTCGTAGGCGAGGGGTTAAAGTGCAAACATTGAAAGTTAAGACTTTTCGGGTTAACCGGAAGTGTTCAGGGACTTGGCAAAGTGGGTATAAGTTCTAAGGCCCTTGTGGGTAAACATAAGGGGGTCAAAATGCAAGAAATAACCCTAGTTGCCCCTTCGTGAAGCCAAAGGTCAACCTGCAAAACAAAAGAAAATTTAAAATCTGATTCTATTGGGCCAGGCGGCCCGCGTACGGGTTGGGTGAGATTGAGGCGGGCCGCGTGGGAGTGCCAGGTGCAGAAAAAACGGGCAGTAGCCTGTTTTACGCGTTTATGACCTATCCAACCGGTATTTCTCACTTGTGGACGACCCCTAAGCACCCCCTAGCACCTTAGAACACTTGTTGATGTTTTGTGGTGTGTTGTAGACCCCAAGTGTCAAAGACTTGTGGTGATTAAGGTGCTATATAAGGCCCTTATGCGCAACAATTGTTCATACCTTCACAACTTCAACATCTGATCATTCTGGAGCTTAGGATTAGATCCAAGACATCCCTACTCGTTCATAGGACCCTTGTAAGTGCCCTTGACCTTCCTCCTTTGAGTTCTAGCTTAGTTTTAGCTTAAAAGTCAAACCATCGTAAGATAGGTTTGACTTAGCGATTAATCGCTAATGGTCCAGCGATTAGTCAAAGTAAAAGTAGGTATAAGTTGGTATTTATGTGGGTAATAAAACCTCAAAAGGGTTTCCCCTGATTCCAACTCTAACCAGGTCAAGTGTCGGGTCAAACATACTAGTAAAAAGTCAACAGGATCCTTAAAATGCTATTTTTGCATAATTAACATTATAGATCATATACAACCTGTTGGATCATTGTTATATCTTAGTAATAAGTGTAAGAACATGTCTAAACATGTTCAACCCGACAATTTCCTGTTTAGACCCGGTTCGGAACCGAAAGTCGCATAGTTTGACTTTCACTTTGACTTTCAGTTCTGACCCGCTTTAGTATGATTTGAAAATGTCTTAGAGCTTCTTTAGGACCAGGCTACATGTTAGCACAACCTTCTGTGGTTGGTTCATTGATTGACCCATTCGTTTACGCGTTTCCGTTAATTGCTCATATGTTGACCATTATGCCCTTATTACCTTAAAACGTGATTTATGAAAATGTAAAAGTGTAGAAACCTTAATTACTGATATGTAAACTTGTATGCAAAGTTTGACATCAGTTTGACTTATAGATTTAGAGTTATGCTCAATATCGCAAAATTTAAGCTTTATGTTAATAAAACGGCGTAATTAGCGTATAGCCTAGTTAAGCCTACCTTTTGGTATCAAACTTAATACCCACTGATATAATATATTATTTTGGGATTTTTAAATATTTTTAATTAATTTTAGGCTGAGCATAACTAGTAGTCGTAGGCTTAATCCGGTAATTGTCGGTTTTGCCTTTACGGGCCATAAAATGAGTTTTACATATCTAAACGACTCCAAACCTTTTGCTACTGATCCCATATGTTAAATAAATTATTTTAAGCCTTCTAGAAATATAAAAATATCAGATTTAAGTATCGAACCTGGAAATGGCCTTTAATCGCTTTATTTAGCGTTTTTAACGCATAGTATGTTTTAAAATCATATTGAACATACCCGGGTTGATACCTACTGATATATAAGGAAAATTATGATATTTTAACAGTAAGAAAAGGTTGATTAACTCAGACTTCGTTTTTGAGCTTTTCGGCTTATGTGAAATTACCAAAATACCCCTACGGGGCATAGTTTGGTTAAAAATGATAAATTTCACATATATGCTTTAGCCTACTGTTATAACTCATCAAATTGAGTATGTTTATTGTTTACATCAGACCTGTAACTCAGTTAAACATCTAAACGCTTTTACAAACTTTAAAATGACCAAACTACCCCTACAGGGCATAGTTTGTGTTTAAATTAGTTCGGGGCATAATGAAAGACATCCTACTGATGTCCCAACATATTTGAAGCATATTAACTTAGGAAACCTGTATATGGCTCTTACGGATACCCGTTATGCTTATTACGCGTTCGGTTCGGTTTGTGTAACAAGTTTACATAAATTAGCCGAAACGGGTCAAACCTTATCGGTTTTATCTCAAAATCCAGAATGTGTTTAGTTTACCCATATTATACAAGTCTCCAGATTTGTCGGGTCTAAATCACATCCTATTCCGGTCTTCGCTTAATCATGCGTTTTGAACCGTAAACCTTTCCTTAAAACTAACCGGTCTAAGTTACGACTTAAATAAGACCCGTTAGGAATTTAATAGGTTAATAAAACCTTCGTTCCAGATTAAGAGCCCCAGTAGAAGTACTTGTGCTTGCTGATTAAGATATACGGCTGAGTGTAAGTTGCATTGCTAGCTCAGGTAAATACTTTTAACTTATTTTCCCTTATACGGGCTTGGGATACGGTATTATAAAAATACCGCTTGGTCGGGTGTAGAAACCTTTTAATCGGAGATGATTAAATTGCATAATCCCGTTTTAATCTGTATTGATTGATAACAAATAACATTGGGGGTTAATGACCGTGTCCTGGATATCCTTGGCTCATTTTAAAAAGTGAATGGCCACGACGTAAGCACAAGGTGTAGGCAAAACACCTCCTGTTGCATATGTATAACGTCTACTCACTCGTAAGGGTATCTTCTTGTGAGATTATATTTGTGGTGTGTCGATTAATCTTGTCCGGCTTGTATTGTATAATCACCGGCCCTAAATGTTGGACAACCATGTAAATCGGATACAAGATTTTTATTAATAAAATTGTCCCAAGTATAAAAGATTAATTTTGCCTCTGTGCATTTTAATCAATGTGTCAAGATATTTTGTGCCGTTTGCACTCGAATCACTTTTCAAACTCTTTTTCCAAAATGAGTCAGTTAATTGTATTTACCAGTGTAAACTGACGTATTTTCCAAAAGGTTAAGTGACAGGTACTATGCGTAATTGGCTGGGAGCTCAGGGCGTCACTAGGGAACCTTGCAAGTTCTAGATGCCTAAAGTCTGTTGAACAGTTTTTCTTTTATTGATCCGCCTGTGGATCCTTTACCTTCCGTTGTAATACTTTGACATTACTTATATTCGGAATGTAATATATTTATCTTTTGCTTCCGCTGTGCATTATTATATTGTGTTGTTTGACCATGATGTTGTCAACCACGTCACGATACTCTCTCACCGGGCCCACCGGTGACACGTGGAAAATTGGGGTGTGACAGGTTGGTATCAGAGCCAACACTGAGTGAATTAAACACTAGCCTTTTGTGTTTAATCTCAGTTACACAATTGCACAATCTAATCTTCTGAGTCTAGACTTAACATAGGAATATTCTCAATCCTAATCTGGAAATCTTTTCTTCCAAAAAAAATTTTTTTGGATACATCGCCAAGCGAAGAAGCCGTAATAGGAGTTCTCCACACCCGGAGCCTTGAGATGCTGAGCTTCGTACCGCGGCCAGGATGAAACGTGCAACCAAGGAGAAAGCATACCGACATAAAATGAAGAGGAAACTCCTTTTACTATAGATCGTTTCTTTGATAGTCCTTATAAGGACATATTTATCTTTCAGTCCCTTCAAGGACACATTATCCCTTCAAAGACCCGCTTAGGGCAACTTTGTACTTTTATTTTCATATAATGGATTGATTAAATTAAGTTTTCATTCTAAACATGAAATATGAAATGAATGGAAAATAACATCCCTTAGAAGGGAAGTGCCTACGGGCTATAATTAACGTCCTCTGAGACTAAAGACGGTGGTAGCCTACAGCTCCCTGTCAAGAAAAGGTAGTGAACTTTGATTCACACCTAAATGCCTCGATCCCAGACGATCATGGCTTATAAATTAAACTTGTCCACGTGACTAAGCCTTTTGTGCTATTACTAAATGCCTCGATCCCAGACGATCATGGCTTATAAATTAAACTTGTCCACGTGACTAAGCCTTTTGTGCTATTACTAAATGCCTCGATCCCAGACGATCATGGCTTATAAATTAAACTTGTCCACGTGACTAAGCCTTTTGTGCTACTACTAAATGCCTCGATCCCAGACGATCATGGCTTATAAATTAAACTTGTCTACGCGACTAGGCCATTTGTGCTATTATTAACTTATAAATTAGGATTTATGATAAAAATCCTGAATAAAATAAATATCCTTCCTTCCCTGCCAGTAGGCATTTTAAAAAGAATCTTAAAAGTGAAACCTAGCCTACGCGGCCAAGATGGTGAAACTACCCAAGGGATTCAGATCCTTGTTAACACCTAAGAACGTGTTAGCACTCCTGACAAATGTGATTCGATAAAATCACAACAGTCATCCTTATGTTGGATTCTTACAATTTTCTTATCTAGCCTAGTGATCTAGGAATCATGGCTTGTGTCATCCTATAAGATGATCACATTATAAACATCCGATAGTGATGAAGTGCCTACGGGCTAAATTTGTTGTCCGATAAGACAACGACAGTGGTGGTCTGTGACCTCCTGTCTAAAAGTATTGGACCAGGTCCAAGCGTAATAGTCGGTAGGATCCATACGATCTCGACTAATAGCATCTGAGAAGATGAACATATTATAACCATCCCTCAGAAGGGAAATGCCCACGGGCTATATCTAGTGTCCTAAAAGACAAAAGACAGTTGAGGTCTACAACTCCCTGTCAAGGTAATGAACGTGATTCAAACCCTAATGCCTCGATTCTCTGAAATCATGGCTTATAAATTTAGAACTGTCCTTGAGACTAGGCCTTTTTGCGCCACTTTAATATCCTTAATGTTTCATAACTAGGATAAATTATAATGGAAAATACTAATTAAATATAACTAACAAGTTAACCAATATGGTTTATATTACCATGGTTGATAAATCGTCAAAGATGATGATTCCATAATAATCTCTGAATAAATCATTGTCAATATTTATGTAGCAATCAAGCTACATGGCTGGATTAGATGAAGTTAACAGTCACTTGAAGGAGAGCAATGATACTACCAGAATTAATGTAACTGGAGCAGAACTACAGGCAATAATAGATTATGCTGTTGCTCGAGCACTTGATCGGCAGTATGATGAGTCAAAGGATACCCACTCTAAGACTCTATCTGCGGCTAGTTGTAAGCCCCCTCTTAAAACACATGAGTCAAAGGAGGACGATGTCCATGACTTGTCAAATCAAAGGAGTATTCCGTCTAGACAAGTTGTGTTTCATCAAGAGGCACCAGTTAAGACCTGTTCATATAAATATTTTGTCTCTTGCAAGCCCAGAGACTTTACAGGAGAAGAAGGAGCCATCGATTGCATGACATGGCTCGATGAGATGGACGCTGTTGTCGACATCAGCGGTTGTGCGGAGCAAGATGTTGTGAAATTTGTTTCACAATCATTCAAAGGGGAAGCGTTGGCATGGTGGAGATCATTGCTCCAAGCCACGGGAAAGGTTCTACTCTACAACTTATCTTGGGAGCAACTTGTTGCATTAGTCAAGGAAAACTATTGCCCCCAGCATGAAGTAGAAAAGATAGAATCAGACTTCTTGACTCTGGTCATGGAAAATTTGGATTGTCAGGCATATGTGACAAGTTTCAACACTATGTCCCGCCTAGTTCCTTATTTAGTCACCCCTGAACCTAAACGCATAGCGCGTTTCATTGGAGGCCTAGCACCAGAGATAAAAGGGAATGTTAAAGCATCTAGGCCAACCACGTATAGGTCCGCGGTGGACTTATCATTATCTCTCACCTTAGACGCAATCGGAATTAAGTCTGTTAAGGCTTCTGGCGAGGGAAGAAGAGAAAGAGAGGAGGAAAACTCTCATCATTATAACAAGAAGAAGAAGGGAAGCTCGGAGCGCAGGAAGGATTCCGAGGTTAGGAAGAACTCGAGTCAGTTTGATAACATACCCAAATGCAATAACTGCAAAAAGCAGCATTTTGGAAAATGTACAATAGACCCACGCGCTAAATTGTGTGGAATTTGCAAGACCAAGGGTCACAAAACCTTAGATTGCAAGGGATTAAAGAATGCCACATGCTACAATTGTAACGAGGAGGGGCACATCAAGACCAACTGTCCAAAGCTTATAAAGAAGCCTGGAGAGACCAGGAAAACAAACGCATAAGTCTTCCGGATGAACGCCAGGAGATGGTGTAGAAGGATAACTATATAGCAGGTACCCTTCCTTATCAAGCAGTTTATGCAGAAATTTATTTGATGCTGACACATGTGATTCAATAATGAACGATCACTGTTGAGGACTGTTGTCTCCGTCTAATTAGGACTTCGGTCATTTTGTACGAAGTAGAAATTGGCCGATGATACTTTAGAAAATGCTCCAACAAACCTTAGATGAATATATTATATCTAATAGGAATCACTCCTTTCTGATATTCCTACGGCAAGCTTTCAAGCTACCTAAATTCTTAAATATAATAAAGACAGATGTGACGTTTTGATCCTCTGTCAGAAAAGTGATGGACTAGGTCCAAAATCTTTAATGCCATTGATGGTCTTTTGCGACCTAGGCTAAGTAATATTAAAAATATCTTAAATAATGTTCATTAAGAATGTTGGTGCTTTAATAGCCTGTATAGGTTATTGACACCATGGCTAGTATATATTAAGGCCATCAGAATGAAAAAATAGCAGTTGTTGGATTTCAACTAAGAAATTGTTTTATTGGTGTTAGGAACCAATAGAAAGTAATGGCAAACTCGGATAAGACAACAGTCGATCGCGCCATTGATGGCACGACGCATGCTAATGATGCTGAAATTGTGAACCTTAGAATTTCCAAAGATATTCTTCAAACTATGATAGACGCAGCTGTTGGAAAAGCTGTGAAGAAGGCTGTGAAAAAGTTCAAGGAGCCCCATGCTGCTCGGTCCAAATTTTATCTAGGACCACACTTCCTTACTCTTAAGGAGGATCCCGTTCATGCCTCTGATGCAAAGGAGGAACTAAAAAGGAAAAGGGAGGTAGATAACTCCCAGAGTTCTAAGAAAAAGAATAAACAAAAGTCCAATCAGAAACCTGTATGCAAGATTTGCAAAAAGCGCCACTACGGGAAATGCAGATTTGAGTCTCAGCCTCTACCGTGTGGAATTTGCAAATCTAGGGAACATAAAACCCTGGATTGCAAGAAGTTGAAAGATGCAACCTGTTATGGTTGCAACGAGAAGGGGCATATCAAGACCAACTGCCCTAGGAATCAGAAGAAGCCCGAGTAGGCCAAGATAACAAACGCACGAGTTGTCAGGATGAACGCCCAAGAGATGGGGCAGAATAATAATAGTATAATATGTACCTTTCGTTATCAAGCAGTTTATGTAGAAACTTATTTAATACTGGCACGTATAAATATATTATGAATGATAAAGGTTGAGAACTGTTGTCTCCACCTGATTAAGACTCCGGTCATTTAATGCCGGTAGAAAGTGACGATGTTACGTCGAAAATGCTCCAACAAATCCTATATTGATATTAATGTCTATTAGAAATCACTCTTTTCTAATACCCTTATAGCAAACTTTTGGTTGCATACTTAAGAACTCAATATAGTGATAAAAATCGAGTGGTTGCCTTAAAAATCAAGCCCATATTGTGAGTGATAAGAAGCAATTAATTATCAAGACTCCTTATGAGACAACCCTCGTAATTACACGTATCCGTACGATTAATTAATATTTAAACATAAAAAAATGGTGGAACTGGCCGTCCCCGGAATCGAACCTGGGTCTAGGCCGGCCGCACCCTTTCGCGCGCCTAGCCAACTGAGCTAGGTGCCTAGTTTGTGAAACTTCCATTATTAATTAAATATAAGCACTTGTACAATAAACTTCCTTATCACTTATCAATGATAATTTCTGCTAAGTGTCCTGTTTTTAATACAGGCAATAATAAATCTTCATGAACCATAAACTTAGCAAAAAAAAATTTATCATCCACAAGGTATAACTACCAAGGAAACCATAGTAACCGATTCTTATAAATCGGCAAGGAATCCTTCCGAAAATCTAAGAGCACTCTTTCTTTGCATAGAGTACGACAACATATGTTATTTTAATTATATTTTCTCATTGTTTTCTATCGCCTGCGAATGCCAAACTATGTTTGATAAAAGTGTCATATGAGGATTGGCGTATCCTAGTGTGTCCCATAGATTATTTCCATGTCTGATCAGCATGGAGGTTTAATACATGGAACCCCTAAGATATCCCAATGATCATATTGTACTAAAGTCGACTAGTAGTATTCAAAGAAGATATCCAAAAATGGAAATTTTTCCCAAGTAAATGTTCTCGATTAAGGAATTCGAGGACTTATAACATAAGGGTGTCACTCATTTGACACGAACAATGATGGATGAACTGGAGCCTGAGATATGGAAAATCTCTGTAGCCTCCATGTATCTTAATTATCTTCTCAAAGGTTGTCCCTGCTTACCTCCTGGAAGGCAGGTAGAATTACGAATTGTAGCCCGCCGTGGGCTGGAGTCTTGCGAAAACTCCATATTAATTATGGAATAAACGAAACCTTGAATAAGTAGGTTTTAAGACATAGGCTCATATAGCCAGACTCAATATTCTGAGGGTGTTATATTATTACATAAGAAAGACGGTTCATATTGTTTATGCATGCATGCCGCAACCCTAAATAGGCAACGATTAAGAATTTGCCATCAACTACCCAGGATCGTCGAATTGTTCGACTAACGACAAGGATTAGCTATTCCTTAATATTAGTTAAGTAATGGTTGGAATAACCACCTTAAGATAAACTTTTCTTTAATAATTGATATGTAAGTATTAAGGCTACTCCTCAGGAGACCTGGTATAGATGAAATGTTAAACATCTGTTGTTAGGACAATAGATTGGTAAGTCCAATATTCAGGATCTGAAAGTTGCATTGGAAACAACAAATAAGATCATACAAATTCCTAATCATCTGTAAGTTGCCATTATTAGACAGAGAATACTTCCTTTATTTCAGTAAATCTCGGGCCGAGATTTCTTTTAAGGGGGTGAGGATGTAACACCTTGAAAATTCACGTCCTATAAGGTATTGACACGTGTCATCAGCTTGAACGTGAGAAAGTATACTTTAGAGGGACTAAAGTTGACAAACATAGAAAGTATGTGAAAATAAGGGTTCAAAATGTCAACAATGGATAAACATACTTCATAATAACCCTACATGATGTTTATAACATCAAACGAATAAATCATGGATCATACGAAGCTAAAAGTGAGAGATTACAAACTACAGGGGTTAAATGTGTCAACATGTTTAAAGTTATACCTCTGAGTGACCTTTTGACAAACCCGAAGCTTTGTAAATGTTAATTATACTCACTTGAATGCACGATTAAAATTTCACTATGTTTCGTTATCGTATGAGAAAGTTATGACCAAATTCGTAGGCGAGGGGTTAAAGTGCAAACATTGAAAGTTAAGACTTTTCGGGTTAACCGGAAGTGTTCAGGGACTTGGCAAAGTGGGTATAAGTTCTAAGGCCCTTGTGGGTAAACATAAGGGGGTCAAAATGCAAGAAATAACCCTAGTTGCCCCTTCGTGAAGCCAAAGGTCAACCTGCAAAACAAAAGAAAATTTAAAATCTGATTCTATTGGGCCAGGCGGCCCGCGTACGGGTTGGGTGAGATTGAGGCGGGCCGCGTGGGAGTGCCAGGTGCAGAAAAAACGGGCAGTAGCCTGTTTTACGCGTTTATGACCTATCCAACCGGTATTTCTCACTTGTGGACGACCCCTAAGCACCCCCTAGCACCTTAGAACACTTGTTGATGTTTTGTGGTGTGTTGTAGACCCCAAGTGTCAAAGACTTGTGGTGATTAAGGTGCTATATAAGGCCCTTATGTGCAACAATTGTTCATACCTTCACAACTTCAACATCTGATCATTCTGGAGCTTAGGATCAGATCCAAGACATCCCTACTCGTTCATAGGACCCTTGTAAGTGCCCTTGACCTTCCTCCTTTGAGTTCTAGCTTAGTTTTAGCTTAAAAGTCAAACCATCGTAAGATAGGTTTGACTTAGCGATTAATCGCTAATGGTCCAGCGATTAGTCAAAGTAAAAGTAGGTATAAGTTGGTATTTATGTGGGTAATAAAACCTCAAAAGGGTTTCCCCTGATTCCAACTCTAACCAGGTCAAGCGTCGGGTCAAACATACTAATAAAAAGTCAACAGGATCCTTAAAATGCTATTTTTGCATAATTAACATTATAGATCATATACAACCTGTTGGATCATTGTTATAACTTAGTAATAAGTGTAAGAACATGTCTAAACATGTTCAACCCGACAATTTCCTGTTTAGACCCGGTTCGGAACCGAAAGTCGTGTAGTTTGACTTTCACTTTGACTTTCAGTTCTGACCCGCTTTAGTATGATTTGAAAATGTCTTAGAGCTTCTTTAGGACCAGGCTACATGTTAGCACAACCTTCTGTGGTTGGTTCATTGATTGACCCATTCGTTTACGCGTTTCCGTTAATTGCTCATATGTTGACCATTATGCCCTTATTACCTTAAAACGTGATTTATGAAAATGTAAAAGTGTAGAAACCTTAATTACTGATATGTAAAATTGTATGCAAAGTTTGACATCAGTTTGACTTATAGATTTAGAGTTATGCTCAATATCGCAAAATTTAAGCTTTATGTTAATAAAACGGCGTAATTAGCGTATAGCCTAGTTAAGCCTACCTTTTGGTATCAAACTTAATACCCACTGATATAATATATTATTTTGGGATTTTTAAAGATTTTTAATTAATTTTAGGCTGAGCATAACTAGTAGTCGTAGGCTTAATCCGGTAATTGTTGGTTTTGCCCTTACGGGCCATAAAATGAGTTTTACATATCTAAACGACTCCAAACCTTTTGCTACTGATCCCATATGTTAAATAAATTATTTTAAGCCTTCTAGAAATATAAAAATATCAGATTTAAGTATCGAACCTGGAAATGGCCTTTAATCGCTTTATTTAGCGTTTTTAACGCATAGTATGTTTTAAAATCATATTGAACATACCCGGGTTGATACCTACTGATATATAAGGCAAATTATGATATTTTAACAGTAAGAAAAGGTTGATTAACTCAGACTTCGTTTTTGAGCTTTTCGGCTTATGTGAAATTACCAAAATACCCCTACGGGGCATAGTTTGGTTAAAAATGATAAATTTCACATATATGCTTTAGCCTACTGTTATAACTCATCAAATTGAGTATGTTTATTGTTTACATCAGACCTGTAACTCAGTTAAACATCTAAACGCTTTTACAAACTTTAAAATGACCAAACTACCCCTACGGGGCATAGTTTGTGTTTAAATTAGTTCGGGGCATAATGAAAGACATCCTACTGATGTCCCAACATATTTGAAGCATATTAACTTAGGAAACCTGTATATGGCTCTTACGGATACCCGTTATGCTTATTACGCGTTCGGTTCGGTTTGTGTAACAAGTTTACATAAATTAGCCGAAACGGGTCAAACCTTATCGGTTTTATCTCAAAATCCAGAATGTGTTTAGTTTACCCATATTATACAAGTCTCCAGATTTGTCGGGTCTAAATCACATCCTATTCCGGTCTTCGCTTAATCATGCGTTTTGAACCGTAAACCTTTCCTTAAAACTAACCGGTCTAAGTTACGACTTAAATAAGACCCGTTAGGAATTTAATAGGTTAATAAAACCTTCGTTCCAGATTAAGAGCCCCAGTAGAAGTACTTGTGCTTGCTGATTAAGATATACGGCTGAGTGTAAGTTGCATTGCTAGCTCAGGTAAATACTTTTAACTTATTTTCCCTTATACGGGCTTGGGATACGGTATTATAAAAATACCGCTTGGTCGGGTGTAGAAACCTTTTAATCGGAGATGATTAAATTGCATAATCCCGTTTTAATCTGTATTGATTGATAACAAATAACATTGGGGGTTAATGACCGTGTCCTGGATATCCTTGGCTCATTTTAAAAAGTGAATGGCCACGACGTAAGCACAAGGTGTAGGCAAAACACCTCCTGTTGCATATGTATAACGTATACTCACTCGTAAGGGTATCTTCTTGTGAGATTATATTTGTGGTGTGTCGATTAATCTTGTCCGGCTTGTATTGTATAATCACCGGCCCTAAATGTTGGACAACCATGTAAATCGGATACAAGATTTTTATTAATAAAATTGTCCCAAGTATAAAAGATTAATTTTGCCTCTGTGCATTTTAATCAATGTGTCAAGATATTTTGTGCCGTTTGCACTCGAATCACTTTTCAAACTCTTTTTCCAAAATGAGTCAGTTAATTGTATTTACCAGTGTAAACTGACGTATTTTCCAAAAGGTTAAGTGACAGGTACTATGCGTAATTGGCTGGGAGCTCAGGGCGTCACTAGGGAATCTTGCAAGTTCTAGATGCCTAAAGTCTGTTGAACAGTTTTTCTTTTATTGATCCGCCTGTGGATCCTTTACCTTCCGTTGTAATACTTTGACATTATATATTTATCTTTTGCTTCCGCTGTGCATTATTATATTGTGTTGTTTGACCATGATGTTGCCAACCACGTCACGATACTCTCTCACCGGGCCCACCGGTGACACATGGAAAATTGGGGTGTGACAGCGCCACAACCATTTAGTCAAACAAGAAAATACCTTTACCCATGACGAACTTAAGGGTAAACTCTTCACGAGGAACCAAGTTTTTATCCTTCACAAACTGTTTCATGTTTTTTATGTAAAACCGATCATCAGGAGACTCGATACCAACTCGAACATCCCAAACATTTCCAGCAGCATCTACAATCTTTAAAGTTCCTTTCCTATCCAAGCCAAGTTTTTTAGCAAGAACTTTTTTAATGCGCTGTAACAAACAAAAAATAATGTTAACAAAGATAGTATTATAATATGGTTAACACAATGTAAGGTCCTGTTACTACTTTTTGGTTACAGAAACTTACAAAATGATTGTCCACACGGAAAACTACTGGAATAGTTTCGTTGTTCGTAGTTACAGCGAGCATTTCAGTTTCATTGTCCTTAGTTATGTCATCCACATCTTCACCATCAGAGATACTGATAACCTCTTCTACCACTTTTTCCTTAATAGCAGCATATAATTCCGGTGGCAACATTAAATCAGCATCCTTGGAACAATTGAAAACAAACATATCAAAAGTGTGAAGATCAATCATTTCAAACACAAGAAGATGTTCATCACTTAGTGAAAATTTCTTCTTAATCCGATCTCATCCAGTTGTTATGTAAAGCTGATTGTCACTAACATCCATTCGAACACAAAATTTATGCTTCCCAGGACCTCTAATAACAACCGGATAATTTGGAATGGTATTGTCCATCTTGTGATGTACAAATAAACGATTGATATGCTACAACGAGAAAAAAAAAATATTAGTAGTTTCATATACGGAACCATAATAAATATACCGAACCCAGATTGCGAACTACATACCATAGCATCAGGTTTATCAAAATCGTCATTGGGTCTGTAGTAAAAATAATCAGATGGAGCAAATGCAATATTGTCATAGAAATAAAATATCCGGAAACTTTGTAATGCTTCTTCATACTGAAATACGAGCCATGATCCAGATTGTAGTTTCAAAGTTTGAACTACGGAATACCACCCATTGTAGAGATAATAGAAGTTTCCTATATCATATATCTTGACTTCAAAGACTTGCCCGTTAGTTGTCCGTACTTTGACAAACCCAATAGGATAGTTAAACTCTTTTATCCATTGTTTATACTTTTTTGGCAGAACCTATGTATAAGCATATTAAAATCAGAACTGTCTAACATGATGTTATAAAGAAAATAAATTCGCCATATCTGAGATTAAAATACTAACCAAAGATTTCCTTTGGTTGTCGGTCATGTAACAAGCAAAACCATACATCTTTCTATAAAAAGAGAAAAACGTTAAAAGATGGTAAGTAACTGAGAGAACATGATGAAAGGAAATAGCATTAGTATGCAACCACTGTTTGACCAAAGTCAAACCACTTTTTTTTTAAAATCTGTTTGACCAAAGCCTGTTTGACCAAAGTCAAACCACTGTTTGCAAAACTATGACTCTTAGTGGTTCAAAAGTCTGCTTGACCATGGTCAAACCACTGTTTGTCCAATGACAAACCACTGTTTTCTCCTTAAAACACTGTTTAACCCAACAGTGATTTTAAACATATATTTTCATCCATCTATTAACCAAAGTCAACAGATGTATCAACAACAATGATTTTAAGTTGATGAGCATTATTTATGAAAAACGTTAAAAGATTATTCTAATTAATGCAATTAAAAAGAGTATAACTAATAGACTAAAATATTATATAACGTTAAAAGGTTATTTGGGTATATTCAATGTCAACAATGTGAAATACCAAATGTTATTTTCGATGCCGAGAGTTTCTAAAGCTTATTAATATGTTTCTATTTTTGACAGTGTGATACAAAACCCCAAACATGTGAAATATAATCTGATAAAATCTGTCAAGAACACCAACTGAAAGTTTACTAAACATCATAATCTTAAAAAAATCTTTATACAACAACTGATAAACAATCATTTTTAACATAGCCCTAAATATCTACACCTCAATCGAACATCCATACAAAAGTAAAAACTTCAATCGAACATCAATACGAACATTCATATGATGGAATCTGAAGTATAACAAATCAAATAAACAAACATGATCATAAATTACAGTTCATATAAAAGAACAAACCTAAGATCAAAAATCATACATGCAAGCGTGGTATAAAAAATTACATGAAGCAAAGATTTCAGAAAAACAAAATCGAATCAATACGTTTTCGATTACCTTTTGCTGATAAGGAAAAATCTTTAACACTCCCTGTCGTTGGTTTGTCGTCCTTCGAAGTTCGGAGATGGAAATGGAACGGTAGATGAGTGATTAGAATTTGGGGTCGGATTTGATATAAGGGTTTTAATGGGCCTACAAAATCTAATCTATTATTAAGCTTAATTGGATCAAATATAAGGGGCTTTATTGAACTGGTCAATAACATTTGATTAGTTGTATTAAATACAAACAATATAAATGATGTATTATAATCTATTTCGATGGTTATTAAAGCTACCCGTGTGGTCACACATACTGTTTTTAACATTACTTTATAAAGATATATAACTAAAGACCAAAATTTAAATGATATATTATAATCTGTTTTTTAGTATTTGATTTCGATCATTACTAAACCTACCCGTGTGGTTACACGGGGTGCTACACCTAGTATACAAAGAAACGGAAATGGATGTTAATTCACTAGTTATCAAAAAGTAACATGTTAAAAATTAGTAATTTTCAAATCTTATTTGCTTAGTGTAAAAGAGTGAACCTGGGCGGGTAGGTACTTCTACGATGATGAACGGCCACACCTCGTCTTCTCCACTTCATCCTAGACCTGTAAACAAGAAGAGAGAAACGTGGGCAATGTAGAGACGACCGGTAGAGGAAGAATCCCCTATTTCCAGCTACAAAAGTGTGTTGCCCTATATCTGATGCCCTAATAAGGAGGTGGAGACCTTCTTATATAGGAGATATGGGAAAACCCTAACCTCAATGGGCCAGGCCCAGTTAGGGGTTGTCTCTACGAGCCCACAGCCTAGTGTAGCATAAACTACAACGCGCTGGGCTTCGCGGGTTAGTACACAATAATAATATATAATTACTATAAAAGTGATAAATAGCAAGAAAGTCCGACCGCTCGGGTTCGGTCCAGTACCATACCTCGTCACTTAGGGATAATGGATTTGTTGCTGGTCAGGTGGCATTGAAAGCAGAATCAGCCAAAGTCGCTAAACACAAGAAAATTTGTTTGTTTAGAGCATTAACACGTGTTTATCTCATTTGTCTTTGACACATTTGGTTCCCTAGCTCCGGAAGAAGTAGAATTCCTGAACAGGGTGTAGCAGGTCGTTCATAGTAATTTCTCGACCCCTAAGTCTCATAGCATTGTCTTTAGTAGAATCAGTTTTGCTATCCAAAAGGGGGGTTGTGTCGCAGCTTATTGCCCGTTTACCTGCCACTTTATTATAATCGGTGATTTTGGAGTTTGGTTAAAACATTTCATTTCAAGTACTAAAAATATTCAAAGATAAATCTTTCATCAATCACATATCCTAAGACTCGGTTGACAAACACATATCGTCAAAGGGCTGACTTGGTTTCGATTGTTGCTTAACGACCTCTACAACCTCATCTTGTTCCTTCCCATAAACCCTCGTTTTCAATCACTAAAACTCAAAGTTCTCCATTGTTTCAAGAAAGGTAATGAGCTACGAGTACATTTTGATTATTTAACTTAAACAAAGGATTGAAAGTGTGTGTACAGTTTGTGTAATGCCAAAAAGATTGAGAAAACTCCAACTATCTTGACACATGACTCAAAATCTAATTCACTCCTTACATTAAGGTGGTGTTTGTTTTTTGCTAAAAGGTCTTCCTGATGTCTTTTATTTGCACCGCGCAGACGCGCGCAGACTTTTTATTTTGCAGACCGTTTGTTTTCTTGAAGTGCTTTTTAAAAAAAGGTCTTCAAGACCTCTGCCTCAAACAGATGTGGCCTAATGTCTTCAAAGGTCTTCAAGACCTCTTCTACCCTCTTCCTGCTACACACCTCTTCTTCCACACCTCCACCCCCACATCCCCGTCACCACCTCCACCTCCACCACCACATCTCCGCCACCACCGCCACCTGATACATCATCACCACCATCATCGGAGAGAGAGAGAGACCGTAGAGAGAGAGGGAAAGACCGTAGAGAGAGAGAGAAAGAAGAGAGAGAGAGAGAGATCGATGAGAAAGAGATACCGTAGAGACTAGAGAGAGGGAGCAGCAGGAGACCATCATCTGATCATCATCGAACAAAAACCCCAAATCGAACAAAACCCCCAAATCGATCTCTGCTACACACCCCTCTCGATCTCTGCTACCGTAGAGAGAGAGAGAGAGAGAGAGAGAAAGAAGAGAGAGAGATCGGTGTAGTGGTGACGGTGGTGGCGGTGGTGTAGTGGTGACGGTGGTGGTGGTGGGTTTGCGGTGGTGCTTGGTGGTGGTGAAGAAGGCAAAGAGAGAGATCGAGGGAGGAGAGTGTGACGGGGGTGGGTGGTTGCGACGGGGGTGGGTGGTTGTAGATGGTTGTGGCGATGGTGATGCAGAGAGAGAGAACAGAGGTTTGTGTGTGTAAAGTGTGTTTGTGTGTGTTGAGAAGTGAGAAGATCTTTTTATAGAATAAAAAAACAAACCCTCTTCTCCTTGTAGAGTGCAGACCCTTGGTCCACCTCTTCTCCTGCAGATGCCTGCAGATGTGGTTCGCAGACTGCAGACATTTTCCCGCAGAAAAAACAAACAGCACCTAAGTGATATTTGATACAATTTTTTCTACATGGTATTCTATCTGTTTAATCTAAAAAAAAAATAAAAAAAAAACATGACACTTTGTCAATAAATATTCTATGAAAAATAGATGGAGGCTTACTTATGTTACTAACTTTCGAGGCCAAGCATACCACGGGAGTTACTTTAAATAATTAGGTAAGTAGATATTTTTGATGATACAAATTTTAAGAAAAGTTTATGAATAGAGGCGATATAACGATTATTATGTAATTTATATAAGTAAATGTCCGTTTGAAATTTATGAACTTTATGATTTAATATAAAGACGTGCAAATGACCATCTAATTTAATCTCAATTGGTGGTTTTAAAAACAATGTGAGATTAGATTATAGAGTGTGGGTATAGTGGGCATCAATATGTAAAGCTGACCAATAGGCTTAGCATGCAAGACAAAGACAAAAATCTAGAGCCCCAAAGTTTTAACTTTTTTTTCTCAGAATAAAGGGTATGGAGAGCTCCATTCCCATGAGGATGAGCCGTCATATAGGCGTCACGTCACCATCCCATGAAGGACGGGCCTCCTTCACTTTTGAGGGGGTGGAGGATGGGGCTACCCCACCTAAATATTTTATAATTTTCTAAGTTTTTTTTATTAACTTAATAAAAACTTTATAAAAATTAAAAAATACAACATAAAACAACATAAATAAATTCATTTCATAACATAAAAAAAATTACATTTCCTAAAAATAAAAAAAAAAACATTTCCAAAAAATAAAATAAAAATTACATTTCCTAAAAATAAAATAAAAAAACCTACGACGTCCATTTTTTCTTCACCTCTTCCTTCATCCTCCGATACACCTCTCGTTTATCCTCCGGAACCGAGTCGAGATCCAACCTCATTATCCTAAAATCCTCCGCTCTAGCATAATCGGCCGACACGTTTTTCTTGTGACTATATTTTTCGGCCGCAAAGTCTTTAAACGAACGGAATTCGGAAATCAAGTCATCCATTTTCGAAGACGCCTTCGAGCCGCCACATCCACCCGAGCCGCCCCCTCCACTCGAGCCGGCCCCTTTGCGCTTTCCGGCCGCCTCTTTTTTTGCTTTGTCCCTTCCGCCGGGACGTTCGATCTCGTGAGCGGGCAACACATCCTCGTCATATATCTGGTCGTCGTTTATGTCGATTTGACAACGAGCGGTGGAGCCTCCCGCACTATAACTTCCGGACTCGGAAGTTTTAGTCCGTTTGGCGGTTGCGACCTCATTTGGAACCGGCGCCCATTTAGATTCTTTCTTTAAAATGTTCCATGCTCGGAGGTGCGGGAAAGGCGGATTTTTTGCTTCCCATTTAGCCATCGCAAGGTTAAGAACGTCCTCGTCGCTACTCCCACTAGGACGATTGATGTAAAGTGGGTTATAATACCCGCAAAAATCATTCACGGCCTTGTTCATTTTCCGCCACTTGCCCGATACGGAATCGAGATCACGTATCGGGCCTTGCCCCATAAGCTCGTTAAATCTATCCGTACATGCCTTCCAAAAACTAGAACCCGTTTGATTGTTCCCTAAAATTAAAAAAAATTGCATTAGTAAAACTAAAAAATAAATCTTTTTAAATTTAAATTAAAAAAAATAACTTTGGTTCATACCGACAATCGGGCAAGTTGAGGCCTTAACATACGCAATTGCTAGCGCCTCGTCCTCTACTTTTGTCCACTGTCTCGGCTTTGCTCTCGAACCGCTTTTTTTTGCGGTGTCGGGTTCGGTTTCAACCGCCTTCCCCTTCCCCGTGTTTTTTTTGCGCTTGAGTTCTTTAGGTGGCGATTCGGGGATGGCTTCATCATCATCATCGTCAACTTGAACCGAGGGTTGCGGTTGGGAAGTTGGCGGTTGCGATTGGAATTGATCAAGTTGAACCGAGTTGCGTTGCATGAATTGTTGGAGTGCTTGGTATTATTGCATTTGTTGAACTTGGGACATTTGGGAGAAGGCGTTAGGTGATTGTTGGAAACCCGAAAACGTAAATTGTGGAGACCCCCACGAAGGATCTATACTTGGAGTGTAAGCGGGACTCGGAAAAAAGTTAGGTTGGTTCGGGTTGGGATTGTTCGGGTTGGGGTTGTTTGGGTTGAATGGATTCATGATTGTATAAAAAATAGGAGTGTTTTTTATAAAAATGGATGAGAGAATGGGAGAAAAATGGGAGAAATGGATGAGAATGAAATAAAAAATGGATGAAAGTGATCTATATTTAAAGTGAAAAAGTAATTTTTTTTAATTAAATCCAGCCGTTTTGTAACGGCTATTAATTTGAATTTGGACACGTCGACTTCGTCTGTGGGGAGCCGGGGACGACGGGACGGAAGCAGGGGCGGCGTGGGGGACCGGCGCCGGGCCTCACCGGCCCCCATACCACTTAGTCTCATATGTTACATGTATTATTAGACCCAAATGAACAAACAAATAAGTAGAGACAAAGATAGTGTTCATTTTTCGGTTCCATCCAAATTAAATTTCAATTCTATGAAAAAAATATACCTAAATTCCAAATTAAATTTCAATTCCAATTGTATTACATTCCATAAAACGAAAAGTACCAAGAGTATAACCCTTTTGACCTTAATAAACTGACACTAGGGTTAGGCACTCCAAAAAATAATAAAATGGGGCTTTGATTTTGTAGTGCTGTTAAATGTTGGACCGACTTATAAACGTTTGTTGCTTTCATAAAATACTTTCATGTGTCAAGTTTACCATTGTTTTAGTTAACATCAAGTTTAAATTAGGAATTAATAAAAACTTGATCATCAAAAATTATCATGAAAAGATGTATTTATTTGAAGGGAAGTAGAGAAGTAACTCAGATGTAGATGAATGGTTGAGATCACACGTTCTTATTTCAAATCCGGTCATCTCATCCATCCATCCATCTCCATGCGCACAAAACTCACGCTAGCGCACATTAGCATTCTCACCTACTTTTTTTATTTGAACGGCTAATTTTTTCGCTTAAATACTTACATCTCCCAACGATTAAACCTTCGATCTCCGCATAACAGATAATTCCTCTTAACCACTTCGTTAAATCCCCCATCCCCTCTTTCTCTCTCTAGACTTGTCATATATAATATATCAACGTTTCGCGGCGATTTCACATCAAACACAAAACAAAGAGGCAAACAACGGAGCGAAAGAGTGGCGATTTAAAGAGGTTTCGATGGTTTTTTCCGGTAAGAAAAGAGAAACAACGGAGGAAGATATGGAGAGATTGAAGCCACTGCACAATTTCAATTCACCCTACTTAAAGTGGGGGAACCAGAAGCTTTTACGCTGCATGAAGGTAGTCGATCGGAGTCATTCCACGGAGAGCGGCGGCGGCTCTGTGATCGGAACACGGCGGAGAGATTTGAAGTTTGAAAAACGGAAACGATTCAGATCGAGTGGTGATATTCATAAGGTTTCTTCGTCGGAAAAAGCGACGGCGAGAATTAACGTCGCCGGAGACGGTGAGATATCGGCGACTAGAGAGAAACTGATGATCGATTTTCATAAACAGGTTGGCGAGATAAAGGACGCTATTCTCCGAGACGGTCTGGTGGATGCAACCGCAACGACTTCGTTCAATTCTCCGGCAGATCGGCCGTGGAATTTGAGGACTAGAAGAGCTCCGACGAACGGCGTTAATGGTAACGGTGAGGTTTTGAAACCTAATTTTTCTCCGGTAACAAACTGTGACGGTGAGAAGAGAGAGAGAACGAAGTTTTCGGTTTCACTTTCACGACGTGAATTGGAGGAAGATTTTATGGCGATGGCTGGCCGTAGATTGCCACGTAAGCCGAAGAAACGACCGCGTTTTGTTCAAAAGCAATTGGATGTAAGTAAAATTAATAAGTTGTTTAAATTTGATTTGATTATTTAAAGTAATGAATTGCTAATGTGAGTGTTGTGTTGTGTTTGCAGACTCTGTTTCCGGGGTTGTGGTTGTCGGAGATAACCGCTGATCTTTACAAAGTTCCCGATGAGGCCGAAACCGGAAAGGTAGTAATCTGATTGATTATTTTTATGTATATAGCTGCTGATTATGATATTGTTTTGCAGAGGTAGCATTAGAGATTTGATGGATAACAGCAATGGAGAAGTATGATTGTTTGTTGATAATGTGTGATTTCTTTGGATTTGAATCTAATTTTGGGTAGTCAAAACATGTTCATATATGTTATCTTTTTGTAGTTTTTGATTGTGAATGGAATAAAAATTAGTTTTTTTTTTTTTATGTAAGTTTTCTCTTGATCTCCAGTCAATTATGCACTTGCCGTTGGGGTTTATATCCTATCAAATTATGTTAGAATTTTACAATGCCTATCAAATTGTAAGTTTGCAACTTGTGGCTACACCTGGAGAAAAGGGTGGGTTAGGTCGTTGGTTGGTCGAAGCAGGTTCTGGCTATGACCAATTTGGCTTTTGGTGCAAACAGGTGGTTAGGGGTTCTGGCCGATTTGGATTCGGGTGCAAAATAGGTGGTTAGGGGTTCTGACCGATTTGGATTCGGGTGCAAACTAACTCTTTTAGAAAGGTTTTAACTTTGTTCGGGTCAGAGCGAGTTTTAACCAAAATGGACTTGTCTTGAAATGAGTCGTTCTAGATAAAATTGCCTGTTTCATTATGTTTTATGATGGCTAATGATGACCAGGTTGGTAGTGTTGGAGAGGTGGGCATTGAAAATTCAATAAAGTTTATGTAAGAATAATATGTCTTGATAATGAGCTAGTGGTGGAGTGGTAAGGGAGAGACCTAGTGTTCTAAGCGATCTAGGTTCGATTCCTGCCCTCCGTGTTAGAATCTGCTGCACCTGATGATGATAGGAGATTAGGCGGAGATCACTAGTTCGATCCTTGAACTGGACGAGTTTTACCTTACCGCACTGTGATGCTTTCAGCCAGAGTGTTCATGGGCTCGGCCCTATGTGAGGGTTTTCCCCAATTCGGAGATAAGTATATCTCGATATAGTGAATTTCGTCAGTAGCCCATTTGAATGATCCGTTAGCGGTAAAAAAAAAGATAATCTTTTTTTTAGAGGTTGTGTGTATTTGTTATGTATTGTGGAATTGGTATTGGGTGGTTTGTTCTGCTTCATACTCAGATTGGAGGGAAATATGAGACTATTGGAACTTGTCAACTTGGTGTAACCCGCCTTGTGGAAAAAAATCTTGGAACATTCTAGCATTTGACTTCTTCATTTTGCACCCTCAAAATAAGTGTACTTTTTTATTGCTTTCTAAACTCCATCCACAAGTTACCTATTTGCTATTTCCTTTCAAGGAAACTTTATAGGAAAATAAAAAACATACCTAGTTTTTATTCCTTAATCTTTAAGGGCTCCATCTCATGAGGATACGTCCTTAGTCGGACCAAAAGTCTAGACAGCGGACAACCGGACCGAATGATCAAAGGAATACTCACACCTAGCACCATAGGTGGAACGGTCCAACTCCCTGTTCCGCCCTAACTAACCTGGGGCCCACAGCTTTAACCGCCATGACAATGACTGGTCCGACCCTAATTAACTCGCCACGTCAGCATACCCAAAAACTATAAATACCCCGCCAAAGCTTCCAGCAAGGGGTAATGGCGACTTTCTCTCTCTAAACTCCCCTCTCTCTCTTCCTGACCTATTCTCTCCTCACAAATACTTATTCTCACGCCTGAGCTTGGTCACAGAGAGGCCCCCCTCCCTGTGACGAGGCTAACGGTGTGCTTGTTTCCTTGTGATCTTGAAGGTTCTTGCAAGGTCATCTGAAGCTCAGCTCAAATCAGGTCGGACCAACTGGTTTTGAGTCTTCAGTGGCGCCATCCCCTCGAATTCACTCAATTCACTTTGTTGATTCTGCGTACTCCAAACCATGGAATCCACGACAGCTGCTCCCACAAACACTTTCCCGTCTTATAACGACATCTGGGAAGGGAATGCTGCATCCACAACTGCCCCTACAGCAGTTGCCGCTGCAGCGGTTTTGACAGGATCAGCGACAACACCTCCAGCTGCAAGTTCTGTGATCGCGAGCTCTGTCACCACGCTCTCGGTTACCGCTCCAGTCGCTACGCCATTGCCTAGTTTCGACAACGCTTTCCTCCTGCGGAATGCTGATTTACTACGGCAACTACAACAGCAGCAGCAACGAGAAGAAATGTTGCAGAGCCTCCGCACGAACTTGTTCAACAGCGTTTATCCAGGGGCTAACCCCGCCTCCGTCGGAGCTTTCACTTCTGGATCTATGGGATCTATGGGTTTAAACCCTCAGGATCAGGAGCTGATCATGCAGTACCATCCTACGTCTATGACTTCTCAATCGAAGTTCACATTGAGGATCGTTAATGCCCCACTCCCGGCAAAATTGAAGATGCCCCCCACGCTGAAGTTTTACGATGGTACGTCTGACCCGGACGACCACATGTTCGCATTCGCCGGAGCGGCTAAGGTCGAACAGTGGCCCATGCCGTCTTGGTGTCACATGTTCGCCCAAACTCTCACCGGATCGGCAAGGGTATGGTTCGATGGGTTGCCAGAAGGATCGATTGATCACTTTGAAGATTTCCTGTGTATATTTTTGCAAAATTTCTGCCAGCAGCGACGCTGCAAGAAAGACATTACCGAGGTTCACCACATAAAACTCCGCGACGGAGAATCTGTAGAAGATTTTATCGATCGCTTCAATCGAGAGAGCATGAAGATAAGCGGAGCGGTTGACCAGCTCCGAGTTTCTGGATTTTGTCACGGAGTTCGGAACAATTAGCTTGTAGAAAAGCTCCACGAAGATCTCCCAAAAACCATGGAGATACTTATGGAGCGAGCTCGAGCCTTTGTCCGGGGAAAGAGTGCATGCGGTCAACCAAACGAAACAGCAGCAAGGAATGCCAAGGCTCGAACCACATCATGGAGACGGAACGCGTCACCACCAAAAGATAGAAGCAACAATTGGAACAGAAGTCGTGGCCCGTACCAGAAATCAGATCGAAGCAGCTTCCGAACTGGAAACGTACGCTTTAACACCTTCTCCGAGCAAACAAAATCACCAAGCGAGATCCTTAGTACGGAAACCACCCGGTTTCCTACGCCGTCGAAGCAGCGGCCTACCTCGGATAAGCATTCTAAGAAGTATTGCGAATACCACCGAGACAAAGGGCATACAACCGATGAATGTTGGGCCTTGAAACAAGAGATCGAGAAGGCTGTACGATCCGGAAAACTCTCTCATCTCGTGAAAGAAGTAAAAGATGGGAAAACGTCGGCAGCAGGAATTGATAATCCGAACACCGAGGCCGGAATCAATATGATTCGGTCTACCGAGCCAAGAGGGGTAAAGCGGTCGAGCCAACACATGGCAGCTTGGATGCACCAACCAACGTACTTTCCTCCGATTGATCCGGAAGATGCTTGAGACGGACCAATCACGATATCGGCCGTAGTCGTAGGACACTTGGTCCGGCGAATCTACGTAGATGGAGGAAGCGCCTTTGAGATAATGTACTTACAGTGTTTCCAGCAGCTAAACCCCCAAACGAAGAAGAGGTTGATTGAAGTATCCACCCCTCTGATAAGTTTTTCAGGAGAGGTAGTTCGTCCGATAGAGCATATTACCCTTCCGACCACATTCAAGGATGATGACAAAAGCAGAACTGTTCAACTAACCTTTCTGGTTGTTGGTACACATTCGTCGCATAACATAATACTCGGGCGACCCGGGTTACGAGCTCTCGGAGCAATTAGCTCGACGATACACGGTGCCATAAAATTCCCCACCGAAGCTGGGGTCGCCACCATCCTTTCAGAATCAAATTCATTCGTAGCTGAGGTAAGACACGCAGCAGAAACGAGCTCCAAAAAGTCCGAAGTACCTACAGAACTCTGGCCGATTAATCCAGACTTCCCCGAACAGCAAGTGGCTATCGGTGCTCAGCTCCCAAAACGAACGAAGAAGCTCCTATGGGAGTTATTGAGTAACTCGATTGATGTTTTCGCATGGAAGCACTCCGATATGCAAGGGGTCCCCAGGTCTATGGCACAGCACCACCTGAACGTAAAAGAATCAATCAAGCCAGTAGCACAAAGAAAAAGGCATATGGCGCCGGATCGAGCCAAGGCAATCGCAAAAGACGTAAAGAGCCTCCTAGATGCCGGAATTATTCGAGAAGTCCGGTACCAAACCTGGGTGTCGAATCCAGTTATGGTACGAAAAAAGGACAACTCATGGAGAATGTGCATCGACTTCACCGATCTAAATGATGCGTGCCCGAAAGATTGTTTTCCATTATCGGAGATTGATGAGAAGATTGACTCCGTCGCCACGTTCAGGCTGAAGTGTTTTTTAGACGCTTATAAGGGATACCACCAGATACAAATGGCAGTCGAAGACGAAGACAAGACAGCCTTTTTCACCAATGAAGGAGTTTACTGCTTCACTAAGATGCCTTTCGGGTTGAAAAACGTCGGTGCTACGTATCAGCGTTTAATGAGCAAAGCCTTCAAAGACCAGATCGAAGGAAATGTAGAGGTATATGTTGATGATATCGTAATCAAGAGTCACGATGAAGCCGCCATGCTGAAAGACATACTCGAAACATTTACCCGACTCCGAAGCATCAACATGAAGTTAAACCCTAAAAAGTGTACGTTCGGGGTAGAAGAAGGAAAGTTCCTGGGAGTCATGGTCGGGTCAAAAGGTTTGCGAGCCAACCCAGACAAGATCGATGTTGTTCTTACCATGAAGCCTCCAACGTCGGTTAAAGAAATCCAGTCCTTAAATGGGCGATTAGCTGCCCTCCATCGATTCTTGTCAAAAGCGGCAGACAGATCTCTCCCATTCATGGACGTGCTTAGAAAAAGTTTCAGATCGGAGTTTAAATGGACTGAAGAGGCCGCACGAGCCTTTGAAGAGCTTAAAGCTTATCTCGGCACCTTGCCAACCCTCACCGTACCAGAAAAAGACGAGGTACTAACGGTCTACTTAGCCGCATCGTTTGGTGCTATCAGCGCAGTGCTAGTCGCCCACCGTACCGGAGCACAAATCACCATCTACTACGTGAGCCGAACATTGAAAGATTATGAAACGAGATACTCAAACTTGGAAAAGCTAGCCCTGGCATTAGTCCATGCTTCAAGAAGACTTCGTCGATACTTTCAAGCCCATCCAATTGAGGTACGAACGGACCAAAGAATCCAGCATGTTCTCCGACGGCCCGAAGTTTCAGGTCACATGGCAAAATGGGCGATCGAGCTGGGCGCATTCAATATCACCTTCAGAACCAAAGGTCCGTTAAAAGGACAGGTGATAGCTGATTTTTTGGTAGAGATGCCGGAGGATAAAGAAATGGAAGAAACAAAGAAGGCTCCAAACAAACCCTGGTCTTTGTATACAGACGGGGCTTCGAGCGCCGAAGGGGCGGGAGCAGGTTTGATTCTCACCGATCCGAATGGCACGGATATGATGTATGCGCTCCGATTAGAATTCAAAAGTTCTAATAACGAAGCTGAATATGAGGCCCTGTTAGCCGGTTTACGTCTGGCAACGAAAGTTGGAGCAAGAAATGTTGTAGCCCATGTAGATTCGTTGCTCGTAGTGAATCAGGTGAACGGAGAATATGAAGCAAGGGAGGCCAACATGATTGAGTATCTCGAACAGGTAAAGGAAGTTATGGCATCGTTCGATTCATGTAAAGTTGAACACATTCCCCGCAGCAAAAACAAAAAGGCCGACGCATTGAGCAAGTTGGCATCCGTATCGTTCAGTCACTTGGCCAAGGAGGTGAGGGTGGAGGTTTTAACCGCGCCTTTAATTGCCACTCCTCACGTTATGCAAGTAGAAGCTCCGTCACAAACATGGATGACACCCATAATCAACTACCTGGTGCACGATGTTTTGCCAGTCGATAAAGCAGAGGCGAGAAAGATCCAAATCAACTCTCTACAATATCAGATGCAGGAAGGAGGTTTGTACCGAAAGACTTTCCTTGGGCCTCTACTAAAATGCCTCGACCTGGAACAGGCCAGCTATATCATCAGAGAAATACATTACGGCATTTGCGGGATTCACGCCGGGCCAAAAATGATCGTAACGAAGGTGAAAAACGCAGGACATTATTGGCCCGGGATGCACGAGAGTGCAGTTAAAGAACTCCAACAATGTGACGAATGCCAAAAGCACGCACCAATAAGCCTCAGAGCGAAGAATGAGATGATCCCGGTAACCGCCGCATGGCCTTTCCAGAAGTGGGGCGTCGACATAGTCGGACCCTTCCCACGGTCGAGCGGAAGCGCCCAATATCTGCTTGTGGCGATGGATTATTTCACCAAGTGGGTGGAAGCCCGACCATTCACAATCATTTCTGGCTACAATGTAATGAGATTCTTTTGGGAGCAGATCATATGCCGCTTCGGTCTTCCGCTCTACATTGTGAGCGATAATGCTAAACAATTCACGGAAAATCCATTCAAACGTTGGTGCGAGAATTTGAAGATTAACCAAGTCTTCTCCTCGGTTGCGCACCCCCAGGGGAATGGGCAAGTCGAGCAGATAAACCGACGAATCATAGATGGAATAAAAAGAAGACTTGGTTATGAAGGCAAAGGATGGGCAGATGAATTGCCGAACGTGTTGTGGGCTCACCGAACATTGCACAAGACTAGTAACGGAGAAACATCGTTCAGTCTTACATACGGCACTGAGGCCGTGATTCCCGCAGAAATCAAACTTCCAAATCAAAGGTGCAAAAACTGGGAAGAAAACAAACGGGAGCTTCGATCCAATCTTGACCTGCTAGAAGAACGTCGGAACGTTGCGGCAATTAAGGAGGCACGATACAAAAAGAAGATCGAAAAGTATTACAATGCCCGTGCCAAACTTTACAAGTTTAAGGTCGGAGATGTTGTGCTCCGAAACAACGATGCAAGTCGCGTCGAAGCTCCTGGGAAGCTGACCCCAAACTGGGAAGGGTCGTACCGAGTCAAAGAAGCAAGCGATAAAGGCTCCTACGTGTTGGAAAAAATAGACGGAACCCCCGTACCCAGGACATGGAACAGAGTTCACCTAAAGAAATGCTTCATGTAAACTGCAGCCCGTTACGGCCAAAAAAGATCGCTATTTCTTATTTTGTAGTATTTCCAATTTCCATGTACGAATCGGGAGGGTAATGCCCCGAACACATTTCCATTTTCCTTGTAAGCCGGGAGGGTCTTCCCCGGAACTATGACTAAATAAATCAGAAAAAAAAGCGATCTATATTTTTACAAGTATAAAGCATAGTGTATGTATAAGTTCGAACAATATAAAAACGTGCACGAACGGGCCTCGGCCCATGCTTCGCGCCGAACGAGAAGGCTTAAATAGTTCCAAAAACAACAAAATCTATTGAACAGGAGGTCCGTATCTAATACGGTCCGACTATAAAAAAATCTACTAAGCAAAAGAAGTCAACTTACGAGAAACTTCTTGCTATAATCTGGTCACCTAGATGGCCGAACAGCAAAAAGTTTGGACGCAAACTAAAAAGCTGAAAAACCAAGCATGAATATTTTCACCAAGAATACTACTTCATATAAAGCTAAGGAAACATGTTCATCAAAACTATAAGCGGGAAATTAGGTTGTTTGGTTACATGCCACAACAAAAACAAAATATCGAACGATTACAAAAGGTGAATATCAAGTTAAGTTTTCAAAATCTTCTTTCACAATGGGAAGTTCGCTCCTTTGCTTGATAACGGACAAGGGCTTGTCTACTAAATCTGCAACTTTTCCAAGAACGGAGATGTGGAAATCATCGAAGGCTTTTATCGCAGCATTTAGTGCATCCTTGGCTCCCTCGTCATAACCGGAGACTTCTTAGAATGAACGAGCTGAACCCTTGGCCGCCTGGAAACCCTGCTTAATTCCGTCGTTCACTCCAACCACGTTAACGCTGTTCACCAAATCAGCGACCACCTTCTCCAGCTCAGGGCTTTGGTGAACCAATTTGACCACCCAAGCAATCCCATCTATTAGAAACCATTGCTTGGTAAGCATGAGCTCCGACACTTGAGCATACAGTTCGACCATCTCGCCATCACAAAGAGTCAACATGCCTTTCGCCTCGTCAATCGTTGTCCGATGCGATTCGATCGCCATGTCGCGAGCCCTCTCAATTTCGTCCTTGTCTGAAGAAAAACGAGATTTAATAAGTAGAAAAAGGAAACAGTAAACAATAACATTACGAACGTACCGTTAATCAGGTGGTGATGATCGGCCAGAAGTTGATCGTAGGACGTATGCATCTCTTTTAGCTCAGCTTTGTTTCTTTTCTCCACATAAGATAGTTTCTTCTCTAGATCGCCAAATTTCAACTTAAGAACTTCCAGGTCCTGAAGAGCTTTGTCTCGAGCTTCATAGGCGGCTGCAGCCGAAGCCTGTGAGGATTTGTTAACCTCTTTCGCCTCTGTGACCTGCTCTTTTAGACGATCCACCTGAGACCGGAGGGACGAAAGCTCCTGCTTGGTCTTCGATCGAATACTATCCTCGCTTTTCAAATTGGCAATCTCACGCTCGAACCTACGACAGTTCGATTCCACCTCAACCCAACGTTTATAAGTCTCCACCACCAAAGAGTTCGATTGGGCTTGATTTAACATAAGGGCATTTCCAAGTTCTGGGCCGCTCATCTTCCGGTATGCGCATGCTCGGCTGGAGTCACAAGATGAAACAATGCCATCTTCGCCGATAAGGCATCCACGATCCTATCCTTATTTGCTAACGACCATTCAGGAACATACTTCTCCAGAGCACAAGCAGAATCCACGTCCACAGCGTCACCCGAACCTAGCTCCCGGCCACAAGAAAACAACTTCAGTTTCGTACCATAAAGGGGAGGAGGAGGCATTATCCCCACCATCAATTGGTTGGGGGCTCGGCCTTGATACATTAGAAGCAACCCCCGTCGTAGGCTTACCCGAAGGAGAAGGCTCGACTTTCTTGAAAGATAGAGGGTCGGGCATATGGATATCTTCAATAACTTTGGTAGTCCCCCCTCCGAAAGATAATGGGCTCGTCGGAATATTGACCGGACGATCCCTTGGGGTACGACCATCGTGAAGATGGGCGTCTAAGTTCGCCAACAAACCCCCAGCAGCAGAAAACCCGGTTACCTGGTCATCTTCATCATCCTCCAAAGTGATGGTTTTGAAATCCATTTTCTTCTTCTTCACCTGTTTGATATTCGGATCGGATTTGGAAGAGGTAGTCCGTCTTCTTTTCAAACTAACTTGAGGACGCTCCTCATCACCCTCTTCTACCCCTTCAGCATGTGCTCCTTCGTCTTCGATAGAAAGATGCTCCGAGCCGTATATAACAAACTTGGAACCAGACCCTTTCGTTCCGCTCGAGCTAGTCTTCTTCCCCTTGTCACTACCAACCACCACCGCTGCCTGGCCGGAGCAACATTCAGCACTTGTGCCGTAGGAACTAAACCCAAACCACCCTGGCCAGCCGAACCTCCTTGATCAACTGGAGCCACTGTCTCTCGAATTGGGTAAAGATTCTCTTGCACGACACTCAGGTACGGTGGATCACCCTTCGGCGTCTTCGTGGCTCGAACATCTAACTCAGTAGAGTCAACAGATTTCAATTTGAGAGCTTCTTTCAAACCCGTAGCTGCACAAAAACAAACAAATAATATCCATAGTCTGGCATGATAAAAGCATACGAACGAGCAAAATAATCAGTAAACAATACAGGAAACACCGCATAACTAACCCTCTCCGTTCCACCTAAGGGTAGGATACCACTCCGGTTCGGCCCAGATCGTGCTTATCCGTCCCATGACAAGAATGTGTTCCGGATACTTTTGTATGCGCCCGGCTTCCCTGATCAAAGTCGCATATAAATCTCTATTAAACTCAAAGTCTTCAGGAAGAAGGAGCGGGAGGCGCGACTTCTTCAATCTCCACGTCATCTCAGCCGGAACGCACCGATCATCAACCAGGAAGAAACGGTCTTTCCAATCCTTTAAACTGGTAGTAATCCATGTATAACAACAGGCGTTTTTCTTCCTAACCTCGAAGGTATACCAACTACCGGACCGATTCAACTTGTAAAAAGCCCGGAACACATCCAAATCCGGGTCGGAGCCCAAACCACGACAGGATAACTCAAAATGACACACCTTGGCAAGGCCAAAGGGGTTCATTTGAGAAAGATGAACCTCGTGAAATAAAAGATTTTCGATCAAGAACTTCGTCAGAGGAAGACGATAGTTGCAGAAGTCGAACAAGCGGGTGTAAACCCCTATCTTCCCCGGAACAAAATGATAAATGGGCGTATTCTTTTCGGGGAGAACAGGGTGTAAGGAGGCAGGAATCGCGTATTTATCTACGTACCATGCTAAGCCATTTTTATTCAAAATATTAAAGCAACCGGACAAGTTGCTTTTATTCGCCATTGCATAAGAATGACACTAACCTGCTTGGTGAGTCGTTTCGCCTCAGAGAAAAGGAAGAAGAAGATGAAGTAGAAAAGTGAAAACAAAAAGTTACTTTTTGTCTCCCTTTTATAAGGGCATACACCGCCTCAAAGCAGCCAATCAAAGAACGACACGTCTTGATGAGTGACGTACATCAAGAGTCACATAGATTAGGGAAAGATAGGGTAACTGACGGTCACCAAAACAAAAAATCACCGCCAAAAAATTCAAAATTCAAAAATCAGTGAAACTAGCGGCAAATAGAGGCCCCGAATCGCCAAAACCTCGCCATATAGTTCAAAGCTTTTGCTAAACAAACGCTACGAACTAGGGGGACTTGATGAGGACACGTCCTTAGTCGGACCGAACGTCTAGACAGCGGACAACCGGACCGAATGATCAAAGGAATACTCGCACCTAGCACCATAGGTGGAACGGTCCAACTCCCTGTTCCGCCCTAACTAACCTGGAGCCCACAGCTTTAACCGCCATGACAATGACTGGTCCGACCCTAACTAACTCGCCACGTCAGCATACCCAAAAACTATAAATACCCCGCCAAAGCTTCCAGCAAGGGGTAATGGCTACTTTCTCTCTCTAAACTCCCCTCTCTCTCTTCCTGACCTATTCTCTCCTCACAAATACTTATTCTCACGCCCGAGCTTGGTCACAGAGAGGCCCCCTCCCTGTGATGAGGCTAACGGTGTGCTTGTTTCCTTGTGATCTTGAAGGTTCTTGCTAGGTCATCTGAAGCTCAGCTCAAACCAGGTCGGACCAACTGGTTTTGAGTCTTCACCATCTATTTACACATTCACCCACCTATATGTTTCACATTAGGGATGGATATGGTATCCATTCGGTATCGAATCGGTACTAGTATCAAAAGTACGGGTATCAAAAAATAAAAAAAGTGGGTACCGATTCAAATATACCGGTTTGGTACCGGTACCGATATTTACCGGTGTTTTACCCGTAAATACAGGTACCGAAAAACAGGGAAAGTGGGTACCGGTATATGATCTTGTATATTGTGACAACCCGACTTTCCAAGGTCCTTCCTCGGCACGTTACTTGTTTTCACAGCTATGTTTTATAAATTGTTGTGTTGTATCGGATGCACATTTGTTATATGGTCATTTTATCATTATCATTGATCTTATGATTATTAAATAGGATTAGGACTTTGCAAACTCATCTCATTAACTGTTTGACAAACTTAACTTTTGCACTATCACATTGACGAAACATTGGACCCCAAACAACATTGGACCCCAAACACCACTATTGCACTAACACCTCTACCCGACGAAACTTGGGAAATTTCGTCGCCCCACTTGTGTTTCGTCGTAGCCGAGATGGGCTTATGGCCCAAGCAAAGCCCAATCACGATTCATATATATTTACGTATTATACGCGGAGTTTTATTTAGCGAACCCTAGCATCTCCTTATCCTCTCTAATACTGACGGCAACCTTACACTCACACAAAGCTTTCTCCTCCGATTCGAGTACTGTCGAACCTTCGATTCATCGGTGAGCGCGACAACATTTGTTTTGATATTTGTTGATCTAAGTGATGTGCAAACTGTTGATGTTGTAATTTTGTATATCGTGTTGATGATGTGATTATGCGTATGATAAATAACCTACACGATGATTATATTTTAACATATCTTTCCTGAGATGATAATTAATTAGGGTGTATGATATTTATGTTTGATCTATTGTGTCGCATGATTTGAATATGAACAGATTATGTAAATCGATGATCGGGTAGTGGTTATACTAGTATTGATTGGTAACAGTGAGTATTAGGGTTAGTATGGATCTGGGTGCTAACTGTTCCCCAGACGAGACACCGTGAACCTCCGCTCAGGTTGGATCCGACGAAACATGAGGGTTTCGTCGACCTGTGTGCGACGAAAAGGGGGTATTTCCTCAAGGACCTTTCATCGGGGAGTAGTTGTTTCGTCGACCTGGTTGCTAGAGGGTTTCGTCGACAGGGTTACATGGGTGTTTCGTCGATTAAGTCATCATATGGAGCAGTGGACTGAGTTGTTGTGATTGGTGAATGTGCATGATAATGATATCACATGGCTGATTGTTAATGATGACCGATGATACATGAATTAGTTTTGATTAAGCACACTTAACATAGTCAAACTTGTGTAAATACTTTTGACATTCAACAAGTGTAGACTTCATTAATTAGACACATCAGAAGTCATGTGATTATCTACACACAATCCATGTGATTCAAATTGAAGGTCCAATCGGAATGTATTGTTTGTCGGCCCATGTGATTAAGTTGAGAGGCCCAATGAAGCTTTACCACAAATTGAATTTTTTCGGCTATCTTTATTAAAGATATCATATATTCACGAGAATTAATAGTGTTGTCAGATTGCATATGCTTTGTTAGGCATTCACATTACATAGTGTGACCACCTGATGCTAATCACTTGACTATTGAATATTGATACGAATCATACATGTGGGTTTGGATATACATGAGTAGAATAACTGTTATGTGTCATTTAGTGATTGTTGCTCACATACACACTATGACTTTAATTTATACGTAAACCTTGCGATTGTGAAACTGATCACGCATACATGAATACCCTAGGCTGTGACTGTTTGAGTGTGCACAAGTAGCTAGTCATACCGAGCAAACCAAGGTGAGTTCACTTCTCTCAAAACAAGCATGCGTCCGGTGGGGACAATCAAACTGACAAACTTGTAAACGGATTTTTGTAAACCCATATCCTTGCAGGGGATATGAGGCGGTTTTCAAATACCCACATCCTTGTAGGGGATGTGAGGCGGATTTCACAACGCTATCCTTGCAGGGGATATGCAACGGTTTTCAGTAAATGTTATGGTTGGATAATACACTCACTCTCTATAACTTAAGTCCCATAATTACTACCGGTTGTTGCTTGTTGGGCAACGAGGTTATTAGTTGATAGCACTATTAGGTTTGGCACCCTCACGACGCTCCTGGATAGGACGAGCATGAACTAATAACTTTCAATCTTGACCAATGTTTGATAGAGCATTGGGGAAGGGTAAAAAGGGCCGTCTGCGGTATCGACTTATTATCAACATGACAGTTATAACCCAGTCGTAACAAATCATAACACACTACTTGGTATTAAACGGATAAAGCAAACTGTGAACTCACCAGCCTGTCTGACACACTTTTTCTGCATGCTTGCAGGTCCTTAGGTACATGGATTGGAACTTGCTATCTAGGAGTGCTGGAGTGGTCATGGGTCGTAGCTCGTGGATACAAGTTTTAAAGATTATCGTACTCTCGTTTTGAAACACTTGAAAACACTATTTACATTATGCTTCCGCTGAACAAATTGGTTTTGATTGTGTTTAGATTTACTTTATAAATAGAAACTTTTATTAAATTCTATGTTATGGTTCAACGTGATTAGTGGCTAGTTCCTGGTACGTCACACACCCAGCGGTGTTACGCATGTGGTATTTTGGGGGTGTGACAGTTTGGTATCAGAGCCACTGGTTATAGTGAACTAGGTTTTAAAACGTTTTTATAAAACTAGACTATAACCGAACAACTTCGAAAATCGACCATGACACTTAGCTCCAGATTGCAAGGTTCGTCCTCTGTTTACTTTATGCATTACTTGTTTAGTAGTCACACACTCACAGCTTGCATGAAACGACATATTAGATACTATGGTGATTTGATAGTGTGACACTACCCTTCGACTTTTGTGATTCGTAATCTTGTAATACCTTCTGTTTTGCTACTTGAATGCGGGGGAAACTTTGAGCACGAGTTAAGAGGCACTGAGATAAGCATGCAAATTGCCTTATTATTGTGGGTGCACACATAATAATAACGTGAGGTGCATGTGAGTCCCAGTGAGGCTTAACGAGTGTGAGAAGGGTTCCACCCAGTTATTTGGTGTGAACTTTGTAGTTTGTAGATGTCAACGTGAGGTTTGACCCCTACCTTATTTTGAATCCTAAAATTTTCCCTGTTCATATTTAGAATCATGAGTGGACGAGGACATGGACGTGGTCATATCGCTATGACTCAGGCTGAGTTGACAAATTTGATTAACACCCGTGTGGCTGAGGCATTAGCAGCCTACCAAGCTGGTACGTTATGTGCCAAATCTTCTTTAACCTTGTGTCGCGTACACAACTCTTACCCCTGTGTTGTATTCTCTTTCGTCCAATAGGTCAACAGAATCAAAACAATCCGCCTGCATGCACCTTCAAGACGTTTATGGATTGTAAGCCACATACCTTTAGTGGGACTGAAGGGGCTGTGGGGCTACTTCGATGGTTCGAGAAAGCTGAGTCAGTGTTCGCTATGTGTAATTGTCCCGTGGGGGACTGGGTGAAGTATGCAACAGGCACCTTGGAGGATGGTGCCTTAACTTGGTGGAATGCCCAAGTGCAGATGTTGGGCATCGAGATGGCTAATGCAACGACTTGGGATGATTTTAAAGAGTTGATGCAGGAAGAGTACTGTCCTCGTGACGAGATTCAGAAGCTCAAGAACGAGTTCTACGATTTGAAGATGGAGGGATCCGAGATCGAGGCTTACACGAAACTATCTCATGAACTAGCAATTTTGTGCCCTAACTTGTCTCGACCTCCACATCGACGAATTGAGTTGTATCTCAAGGGCCTAGCACCAGCTGTAAAGGGGTATGTCACTGCTGCAAACCTTAACAATCTGCCCCAGATCATCCGTTTGGCACATAAGATTACTGACCAAGAGGTCAAGTGTGGCTCATTACCGCCTCATAAATCTGCTAATACCACTGCTGCTACAGCTACCACACCTGTTACTGACAACAAGCGTAAGTGGAATGACTCTGACAAAGCAGCCAGTGCAAGTCAATCTCAGAAGAAGCCTGACAACAACAACACCCGCAGTTTCAGCCAGTCGTCCTCTGTCAACCAGAATCAGAACCACAGCCAGACTTCCGGTTACGCAGGAAAACAGCCGAAGTGCAATAAGTGTGGTTACCATCACTATGGTCAGTGTACTCGGGCATGTCAAAGGTGTGACAAGCTGGGTCACATGGCGAAAGATTGTAGAGCTCCGCACCCCAAGCAACAATAGCAACAATCTCAGCAACAGTAACAGAGGCAGAACCCCAGTAGAATCTGGGCAACAATAGGGGATGCTATCAGTGTGGCAGTGAAGGGCATTTCAAGAAGGATTTCCCACAGTTGAACCAGAATGCCAACAACAATGGGGGTAACCGCCAGAACAACAACAATACTGGGAATAACAACAATGGGAATAACGGTGGGAATGGCGCTCGCGGTAGGGTGTTCACTATTGGAGCAGGCGAAGCAAGGAACGATGGCAATGTTGTGACCGGTACGTTCTCTGTTAATGGTAATATTGCTTTTGTTTTATTCGACTCTGGTGCCGATTGGAGTTATGTGTCTTTGGGGTTCAGTCGCCAGTTAGGGTTGACCCCCACACCTCTTGTAAATAAGCATGTAGTAGAACTAGCTGATGGTAAATCAATAGAAGCTTCTCATGTTCTGTTTGGTTGTAGACTTGATCTAATGGGTCAAGTGTTCAACGTTGATCTACTCCCCATTACTCTTGGAAGTTTTGATATGGTCATTGGCATGGACTGGTTGTTGTCACACCCCAAATTTCCACGTGTCACCGGTGGGCCCGGTGGGGGAGTATCGTGACGTAATTGATATCATCATAGTCAAACAACACAATATATAAATGCACAGCGGAAGCAAAAGATAAATATATTACAATCCGAATATAAGGTAATATCAGAGTATTACAACGGAAAGTAAAAAGATCCACAGGCGGATCGAATAATCATAATCATTGTTCAGCAGACTTTAGACGCCTAGGACTTGTAAGATTCCTTATAATCGCCCTGAGCTTCCAGCCAATTACGTTCAGTACCTGTCACTTAACCTTTTGGAAAAATACGTCAGTTTTCACTGGTAAATACAATTTAACTGACTCATTTTGAAAAGAGTTTGAAAATTGATTTGAGTGCAAACGGCACAAAATATCTTGACACAGTGATTAAAATGCACAGAGGCAAAATTAATCTTTTATAACTTGGGACAATTTTATTAGTAAAAATCTTGTATCCGATTTACATGTTTGTCCAACATTTAGGGCCCGTGATTATACAATACAATACAATACAAGCCGGACAAGATTAATCGACACACCACAAATATAATCTCACAAGAAGTTATCCTCACGAGTGAGTATACGTTTTACATATGCAACAGGAGGTGTTTTGTCTACACCTTGTGCTTACGTCGTGGCCATTCACTTTTTAAAATGAGCCAAGGATATCCAGGACACGGTCATTAACCCCCAATGTTATTTGTTATCAAGCAATACGAATTAAAACGGGATTATGCAATTCAATCATCTCCGATCAAAAGGTTTCTACACCCGACCAAGCGGTATCTTTATAATACCGTACCCCAAGCCCGTATAAGGGAAAATAAGTTAAAAGTATTTACCTGAGCTAGCTCCTGTCTTAATTAATAAGAATTTAATAACTCAGCCGTGTTCGCTTAAGTAAGCGTAGGTACCATTTACCGGAAGACTCTAGTCTGGAATGATGACATAAATAATTAATTAGAATGCTAACGGGTCTTTAATTAAGCCAAAGCTTAGACCGGTTAGACTTAAGGAAATATACGGTTCAAACGCACGATTAAGCGAAGACCGGATAGAATGTGATTTAGACCCGACAAGTTTGAATACTTGTATAATATGGGTATACTAAATACATTCTGGATTTTGAGATAAAAATGATAACGTTTGACCCGTTTCGGTCAATTTACGCAAACTAGTTACGTAAACCGAACCGAACGCAAAAGGGCGTTACGGGTAACCAAAAGAGTCATATGCAAGTTCCTTGAGATAATATGCTTTAAATATGATATAATATCAGCAAGTTATGTTCTATTATGCCCCGAATAATTTTAAACTCAATTTATGCCTTAGAAGGGCATTTTGGTCATTTAAAATGTTATAAAAGAGTTAAATTGGAAATCTGGGTTTCGGGTTTGATTTATACAGTACATATACTTAATTTGGAATATTATAACAGTAGGGTATGACCCATATACCAAACTTATCATTTAAAACCAAACTATGCACCGCAGGGGTATTTTAGTAATTTCACAAGGGCTAAAAACGTCAAAACTGGAAATCTGAGTTCAACAACTTATACTTACTGTTATTAGATGAAAATACACTAAATACATCAGTAGGTATGAGTCTTATATGTTTAATACGAGTATAACGCTTACTATGCGCTAAAAACGTTAAAAATGCGATTTAGAGCCGTTTCCGGGTTTTCAAAAGAAAGCTAAGATTTTTATATTTCCAGAGTGCTCAAAATAATTTATTTAACAAATAAAATCAGTAGAAAAAGGTTTGGGGTCAAAAGGACTTATAAAACTCATTTTATGACTTAAACGGTCAAAACCGGCATTAACCGAATCGACTTAGCGACGTATGATCCGATCAGCCAAAAATTAAATAAAAATCTTCAAAAATCCCAGAATATTATATAACATCAGTGGGTAAAAAGTTTTATATCGAAAAGTGGCCTTAAATAGGTTATACGCTAAATGCGCCGTTTATTTAACATAAAGATATAGTTTTACGATATCGGCCATAACTCAAAATATGGACCACCAACTGATCTCAAATTTTCGGTGCAAGTTTATAAATTAGTAATAAGGATTTCTACTCTTTCACTTTTCCAAAAATCACGTTTTATATCAAAAAGGGCAAAATAGTCAACTTTTAAGCATAATCGGAAACATGCATATGAATCGGTTAAGCATAGACTCAAGATGTAAAAATTCCAGAGAGTTAAACTAAAATAAAAATGGTCAAAAATAAACTCTAATACAGATCTCAAACATGCATGCATGGATCCGAATCGAGAGTCAACGAAAAGATCGTTTTATAGGACTTTCGGTTCCGATCCGAGTTTATACTAAAGATTGTCGAGTTGATTATGATAAAACACATTCTTATATTCATTATAAGTTATTTTTGATGATCAAACTGATTGCATGTCATCTACATTACCATTTATGCTATATTTCGCAAAAACGATTTCTGTTGACTTTTTAAGAACATCTTTGACTCGACAAATAGCATGCTTAGAGTGGGAATCAGAGAATACCCTTTTGAGGGTTTGTTTCCCACATAAATACCAACATATCAGTGGTTTCAATTGAGAAATGACAGAGCCAAACTCGTTTAATCGAAAAGTCAAACTATACGAACAACGGTTTGACTTTTAACTAATAATCAAAGCAAGAACGAATTATAAACTGATATGGAAGCTTACAAAGGTCCTAATGAAGCTTAGTTAACACTTAGAGGCTGCCTTGTCGTTCAGAAATGCTCCAGAAGTTGCCTTGAGAGTTTTGCAAGTTGTGGGTGTTCTTGTTACTATCACAAGAACTCAATAAAATGGAGCTTTGATCAGAATTTATGGAGAAATCAGATGTTGTAGGAGCCTCACAAGTGTCCAAGACATGCATGCTCATCTATTGGTGAGAAATGGAGGTGATCCCAGCTGTTTTGCACTAAAAATTCGGACCAAACAGCCCCTGATCGCAAAAAGCTGCACCTGGGGTTGCCAAACTTTAATTAAAAATGGCAGCTTTGGTCCCTGTCTTTGCACGCGAGGTTTCGGCTATTTATTTTGACTCGTAAACCCCCAAACTTGGTTTTTAAGAACCTTGGGACATTTAACAACATGGTAATGTCCTCGGATAACTTTGCGCTCACCCGAAAAGCCATGAAATTCGACGTTGACGCTTTTAGCCCCTCAAGTACGGTTTTGGCCATAACTTTCTCATACGATAACGAAACTTCATGAAATTTTTACCACATATTCTAGTGGGTATATTCTAGCATTACAAAGCTTCGGGGCTGCCAAAAGTTCACCCAGAGGTATAAATTCAACATGTTGACACTTTTAGTCCCTATAGTTTGTAATTCCTCACTTTCGTGCATTTTCCGCTTCGTATGATCCATGATCCATCCGTTTAAGGTTATAAACATTATGTAGGGTTATTATAGAGCCTATTTATCAATTGTTGACCCTTTGAACCCCTGAATTTACATAGTTTCACCGTTTGTCAACTTTAGTCCCTCTAAAGTTTGTTTTCACATATCCAAAGCTTATGACACGTGTCCAGACATTATTGGACGTAAATTTTCGAGGTGTTACAGTTGTCCAAGCACCAAGCGGAGATTCTCTCTAAAGAGAAAATCGTGCGTATCCCTCTTCCCAGTGGGGAATCCTTGTCGGTTCAGGGTCATCGTAGTGGGGCGATGGTTGGTATCATCTCAGCTATGCAAGCACAGATGTGTCTACGTAAGGGGTATCCTGCTATTCTAGCTCTTATCACCTATTCACAACCTAAAGAAAGGAAGATCGAGGACCTTCCAGTTGTTCGTGAGTTTCCTGACGTGTTTCCTGAAGAGTTACCTGGTCTACCTCCACATCGTCAGGTGGAATTTCAGATTGACCTCATGCCAGGAGCAGCTCCGATTGCTCGTGCTCCTTACCGTCTTGCACCGGGAGAGTTGCAAGAGCTATCTAACCAACTTCAAGAGTTGTTGGATAGAGGTTTTATCCGACCCAGTTCATCGCATTGGGGAGCCCCAGTGTTGTTTGTGAAGAAGAAAGACGGGACTTTCCGTATGTGTATTGATTATAGAGAACTCAACAAGGTGACAGTCAAGAACCGCTACCCTTTACCGCGTATTGACGACTTGTTTGACCAGTTGCAAGGGTCAAGTTTTTATTCGAAGATCGACTTAAGATCGGGCTATCATCAGGTGGGAGTCTGAGAGGAGGATGTTCCAAAAACGGCTTTTCGAACGCGTTATGGGCACTATGAGTTTTTAGTTATGCCGTTTGGATTGACGAATGCGCCAGTGGTCTTCATGGATCTCATGAACCGTGTATGCAAACCGTATCTCGACCATTTTGTTATAGTATTCATCGACGACATTTTGATCTACTCGAAGAGCAAGGAAGATCACGAGCGGCACCTGCGTCTCATTTTAGAACTCCTGAGGAAGGAGCAACTTTATGCGAAGTTTTCTAAGTGTGACTTCTGGATTCGGGAGGTACATTTTCTTGGACACATTGTAAATGAATTGGGGATACACGTGGATCCTGCAAAAGTTGATGCTGTTAGAAATTGGGCGGCCCCAAATAATCCTTCGGAGGTGCGGCAATTTCTTGGTCTCGCTGGGTATTATCGAAGATTTATCAAAGGCTTTTCGAAGATCGCTCAACCTCTTACTTCATTGACACAGAAAAGCGTTGTATACTCGTGGGGAACGAAACAGGAGGAAGCTTTTCAGCTACTGAAACAGAAACTCTGCAGTGCACCGATCTTGTCTCTACCCGAAGGTACAGAAGACTTTGTGGTATACTGTGATGCTTCCATACAAGGTCTTGGTTGCGTGCTGATGCAACGCAACAATGTGATAGCTTATGCCTCTTGACAGTTGAAGGTTCACGAAAGGAATTATACGACACACGACTTGGAGTTAGGGGCTGTAGTTTTTGCGCTCAAAAACTGGAGGCATTACCTGTACGTTACTAAATGCACTATTTATACCGACCACAGGAGCCTTCAGCATATTTTCGAACAGAAGGATTTGAACATGCGACGGCGTCGCTGGGTAGAACTCTTAAATGACTACGACTGTGCAATCAAGTATCACCCGGGGTAAGGCCAACGTTGTAGCCGACGCTCTCAGTCGAAAGGAATCAAAACCCAAACGTGTCCGCGCCTTGCAGCTCACCATTCATTCTAACCTGCCTGATCAGATCCGTTCGGCTCAGGCCGAGGCATTGAAGGAAGAAAACTATGAAGCTGAGTATTTACGGGGTATGGAAAAGCGACTCGAGAAGAGATCATATGGCATTTACTATTTTATGGAGCGGATATGGATTCCGTTGTTTGGCAATCTTAGAGATCTTGTGATGGACGAAGCACACAAGTCTCGATACTCTGTTCATCCAGGTTCGGATAAGATGTATCAGGACTTCAAACTCATGTATTGGTGGCCAAAGATGAAAGCTCACATCGCGACTTATGTAAGTAAGTGTTTAACCTGCTTGAAAATTAAAGTGGAATACCAGAAACCGTCTGGGTTGCTGCAACAACCAGAAATACCCATGTGGAAATGGGAGCAAATCGCAATGGATTTTGTCACTGGGTTACCTAGAACTCAAAATGGAAACGATACCATTTGGGTGATCGTTGATCGTCTCACGAAGTCAGCACACTTCCTAGCAATCAAGGAAACGGATAAGTTCTCGCAACTAGCTGCTGTCTATCTTAAAGAGGTGGTTTCTAGGCACGGGGTGCCGACATCTATTATTTCTGACCGTGACCCACATTTCATTTCAGATTTGTGGCAGTCGGTGCACAAATCATTCGGCTCGCGTCTCGATATGAGCACTGCTTATCACCCGCAGATGGATGGTCAAAGTGAGCGAACCATCCAGACACTTGAGGATATGTTACGGGCATGCGTGATCGATTTTGGCAAGGGATGGGAAAAATACTTTCCTTTGATAGAGTTCTCATACAACAATAGCTACCATACCAGTATTCAGGCAGCTCCATTCGAAGCGTTATACGGACGAAAGTGTCGTTCACCTCTCTGTTGGGCTGAGGTGGGTGACAGCCAGGTCACAGGCCCTGAACTTGTGTTGGAAACTTCAGAAAAGATTGTTCAGATCAGGAACAGGATGGCATCAGCGCGCGACCGTTAGAAAAGCTACGCTGATAAGCGTAGGAAACCTTTGGAATTCGAAGTTAATGATCGTGTCATGTTGAAGGTCTCACCCTGGAAGGGTGTGGTTCGCTTTGGAAAACGCGGCAAGCAAAACCCTCGTTATGTAGGGCCATTCAAAATTCTGGAGCAGATTGGTAAAGTGGCCTACAAGTTGGAGTTGCCCGCTGAGCTGGGTAACGTTTATGAAATGTTCCATGTTTTTCAGCTGAAGAAGTGTTTAGCAGATGAAACACTTGTGGTACCGTTTCAAGAGCTGAAAATTGATGAGAAGTTGCAGTTCATCGAGGAACCAATTGAAATTATGCACCGGGAAGTCAAGGTTCGTAAGCACAGCCGTATTCTAATCGTGAGAGTTCGTTGGAACTAAAGACGTGGACCGGAGTTCACGTGGGAACGCGAGGATCAGATGAAGCTTAAGTACCTACATTTATTTCCAGAGGACTAGTCCAAGCCTGGCACATCTAAATATAATGCAACTAATAAATTTCGGGACGAAATTCCCCTTCAAGTTGGGGATGATGTGGTACCCGAGGAAAATCCACAGTCATCCTGATTTGACATTTCGCCGCTTTCGGAGTACTTGCCAAATTTCGGGACGAAATTTCTTTCAAGTTGGGGATGATGTGACAACCCAACTTTCCAAGGTCCTTCCTCGGCACGTTACTTGTTTTCACAGCTATGTTTTATAAATTGTTGCGATGTATCGGATGCGCGTTTGTTATATGGTCATTTTATTATTATCATTGATCTTATGATTATTGAATAGGATTAGGACTTTGCAAACTCATCTCATTAACTGTTTGACAAACTTAACTTTTGCACTATCACATTGACGAAACATTGGACCCTAAACACCATTGTTGCACTAACACCTCTACCCGACGAAACTTGGGAAGTTTCGTCGCCCCACTTATGTTTCGTCGTAGCCGAGATGGGCTTATGGCCCAAGCAAAGCCCAATCACGATTCGTATATATTTACGTATTATACGCGAAGTTTTATTTAGCGAACCCTAGCATCTCCTTCTCCTCTCTAATACTGGCGGCAACCTTACACTCACACAAAGCTTTCTCCTCTCACCGATTCGAGTACTGTCGAACCTTCGATTCACCGGTGAGTGCGACAACATTTGTTTTGATATTTGTTGATCTAAGTGATGTGCAAACTGTTGATGTTGTAATTTTGTATATCATGTTGATGATGTGATTATGCGTATGATAAATAACCTACACGATGATTATATGTTAACATGTCTTTCCTGAGATGATAATTAATTAGGGTGTATGATATTTACGATTGATCTATTGTGTTGCATGATTTGAATATGAACAGATTATGTAAATCGATGATCGGGTAGTGGTTATACTAGTATTGATTGGTAACAGTGAGTATTAGGGTTAGTATGGATATGGGTGCTAACTGTTCCCCCGACGAGAAACCGTGAAACTCCGCTCAGGTTGGATCCGACGAAACATGAGGGTTTCGTCGACCTGTGTGCGACGAAAAGGGGGTATTTCGTCAAGGACCTTTCGTCGGGGAGTAGTTGTTTCGTCGACCTAGTTGCTAGAGGGTTTCGTCGACAGGGTTGCATGGGTGTTTCGTCAATTAAGTCATCATATGGAGCAGTGGACTGAGTTGTTGTGATTGGTGAATGTGCATGATAATGATATCACATGACTGACTGTTAATGATGACCGATGATACATGAATTAGTTTTTATTAAGCACGCTTAACATAGTCAAACTTGTGTAAATGCTTTTGACAGTCAACAAATGTAGACTTCATTAATTAGACACATCGGAAGTCATGTGATTCTCTACACACAATCCATGTGATTCAATTTGAAGGTCCAATCGGAATGTATTCTTTGTCGGCCCATGTGATTAAGTTGAGAGGCCCAATGAAGCTTTACCACTAATTGAATTTTGTCGGCTATCTTTATTAAAGATATCATATATTCACGAGGATTAATAGTGTTGTCAGATTGCATATGCTTTGTTAGTCATTCACATTACATAGTGTGACCACCCGATGCTAATCACTTGACTATTGAATATTGATACGAATCATACATGTGGGTTTGGATATACATGAGTAGAATAACTGTTATGTGTCATTCGGTGATTGTTGCTCACACACACACTATGACTTTTATTTATACGTAAACCTTGCGATTGTGAAACTAATCACGCATACATGAATACCCTAGGCTGTGACTGTTTGAGTGTGCATAAGTAGCTAGTCATACTGAGCAAACCAAGGTGAGTTCACTTCTTTCAAAACAAGCATGCGTCCGGTGGGGACAATCAAACTGACAAACTTGTAAACGGATTTTTGTAAACCCATATCCTTGCAGGGGATATGAGGCGGTTGTCAAATACCCACATCCTTGTAGGGGATGTGGGCGGATTTCACAACGCTATCCTTGCAGAGGATATGCAACGGTTTTCAGTAAATGTTATGGTTGGATAATACACTCACTCTCTATCACTTAAGTCCCATCATTACTACCGGTTGTTGCTTGTAGGGCAACGGGGTTATTAGCAATGTTTTTAGAACCGGACCGGAGGTCGACCCGGTCGCCTTACGGGGTCAAAGGTCGGACGGTTCGACCGGATTTAAGACCCGAATTATGTTATAAATTATATAAATATATATATATATATATATAAATTATAATTAAAATATTTATTTAGATTAGAATTTATAACATTTTTAATTTTAATTAATATATGTATAATTATTATTATATTTTAATAGTTTAATATATAAAAGTTCAAATCAACTTTTTGACTTTTTAAGATTCTGTGATTCTTCTTCACGCCAGCCACTACAAACATGTATTTTTTTCTATTTCTTTCAAAATATTAGATTATTTCTCTCATTTACACAACCACCTTTCATCTCCTTCAATTTCCGTCGGATCTACCCACCCCATCGTTTAAACATTGTCACGCCCTTCTGTATGGGCTCCTCATCTTCGGACATTGTCGGACGCATATCTCCAACGCAAAGGACAAGTCAAGATGTCGCAGGTCGAAGGTTGCAGATGTCGCCGGAGGAGGTTGCAGATGTCGCCGGCCCGACCCTACGCGAAGACCCACCGGCCCGACCGCCCGGCTCCCGGACCGACCGCCGGGCTAATGTTGAAACGGATTTATGTGCTGAACCGGCCCGGTATGTGCTCCGGATCCCTGCCGGACCGGTCCGACCGGCCGGCCCGGTCAGGTTTTGAAAACATTGGTTATTAGTTGATAGCGCTATTAGGTTTGGCACCCTCACGACGCTCCTGGATAGGACGAACGTGAACTAATAACTTTCAATCATGATCAATGTTTGATAGAGCATTGGGGAAGGGCAAAAAGGGCCATCTGCGGTATCGAGTTATTATCAACATGACAGTTATAACCCAGTCGTAACAAATCATAACACACTACTTGGTATTAAACGGATAAAGCAAACTGTGAACTCACCAGCCTGCCTGACACACTTTTTCTGCATGCTTGCAGGTCCTTAGGTACATGGATTGGAACTTGCTTTCTAGGAGTGCTGGAGTGGTCATGGGTCGTAGCTCGTGGATAAAAGTTTTAAAGAATATCGTACTCTCGTTTTGAAACACTTGAAAACACTATTTACATTATGCTTCCGCTGAACAAATTGGTTTTGATTGTGTTTGGATTTACTTTATAAATGGAAACTTTTATTAAATTCTATGTTATGGTTCAATGTGATTAGTGGTTAGATCCTGGTACGTCACACACCCAGCGGTGTTACGCATGTGGTATTTTGGGGGTGTGACATATATGACCGAATTGCCCTTCTCGTTAACAGAAAAAATGGATGAAGTTAACTCAGTGGACTAAAATAACAGCAGTGAAATCTTTTTGGACTCATAGGTGAAAAATAAAACATCTGGACTAAAATGGCAAAACAACTCAAACCACATGGGACTAAAATGGCATTTAAATCTAAATTATACTCCATCCGTCTCATTAAAAGTGTCATATTTTGAATTTTCAAAGTCTTTATTTATAAACTTTGACCTTAAATCATTTTGTTTGTGTTAGATAATACTTGATGAAAGTTATATGATTTGAGTGTGTTTTACAAGTGTTTTTATAGGGTTAATTTTCATCAAGTTTTATATAACACAAAAAATATATAATTAAAGTCAAAGTTCATAAATAAAGACTTTGAAAATTCAAAATAAGACACATTTAATGGGACGGAGGGAGTATTATAGAGTAAACTGCCATTTTGGTCCCTGAGGTTTGGGAAGTTTTGCCACTTTAGTCCAAATCTCAAAACTTTTGCATCTGGGTCCCTGTGGTTTCAATTTTGTTACCATTTTTGTCCAAAAACAAAGTCAGCTCAGATTTTTCAAAAAAAAAACCCTGATTTTTTGTCCTTTTCTGAAGGCAAGGCGGCAGGAGGTCATGGTGGCAGCAAGATGTGGTGGGGCTTGGGGTTTTATAAAGAAAATTGTTTTATGTTTATTTTAATCAGTTTAAAAAAAGATTTTTATTTTATTTTATATATATATATATATATGAATGCTTAAAATGACCAAAATGCTATTAAGAAAAGGACAAAAAACTAGGTTTTGTTAGAAATCGGAACTGACTTTGTTTTTGGACCAAAATAGCAACAAAATTGAAACTACATGGACCCAGATTCAAAAGGTTTGAGATTTGGACTAAAGTGGCAAAACTGCATGTTTGTTTAGAGTATTAACACGTGTTTATCTCATTTATCTTTGACACATTTAGTTCCCTAGCTACGGAGGAAGTGGAATTCCTGAACACGGTGTAGCAGGGCGTTTATCGTAATTTCTCGACCCCTAAGTGTCATAGCTTTGTCTTTAGTAGGATCGGTTTTGCTATCCAAAAGGGGGTTGTGCCGCAGCTTATCGCCCGTTTACCTGCCACTTTATTGTAATTGGTGATTTTGGAGTTTGGTTAAAACATTTCATTTCAAGTACTAAAAATGTTCAAAGATAAATCTTTCATCAAGCACATATCCGAAGACTCGGTTGACAAACACATATCGTCAAAGGCGTGACTTGGTTACGATTGTTGCTTAAAGACCCCTACAACATCATCTTATTCCTTCCCATAAACCCTCTTTTTCAAGAAAGCTAATGAGCTACGAGTACATTTTCATTATTTAACTTAGGGTGGGGGTATGGTTAATCACTCTAGGGTGATTGAGTGATTCTCTACCCAATAATAATATGCCATGTCAACTCCCCATTCAACTCCTCATTTTGAACTCAATCACTAGGTATGGTTAATCACTCAAGGGTGTTTGAGTAGGTTAAAAAATAAAAAAATTTGATTGGTTAATTCTCTCATCTCTCTCTCTCCTTCATCACTCCTTCTCCACTTCGGTGAATAGTCACCGATTTCTTTCCCTTTCTCCTACTCAAACACCCTAACTCAAACACTAGGTGTGGTCACCGATCGGTGACTCCCCATCCCCGATGAAGTCCCCGCAAACCACACCGCCCACCCTTAAACGAAGGATTGAAAGTGTGTGTACAGTTTGTGTAATGCCAAAAAGATTGAGAAAACTCCAACTATAATCTTGACACATGACTCAAAATGTAATTCACTCTTTACCCTATGATACGGATCCGGCCCAATCGTCTCAACATCAACCCGGCCCAAGGCTTGCATCGGAAACAATTAGTGGCTAATGGGCCGAGCCTATCTGCGAGATCCTATCCAGCCGAGAACGAGATCTTCTTGTTCTTGTTTTTTATTTATTTCCTTTATTTCTTGTTTAGTATTTCTTTATTTTATTTGGTTTATCTTTAAACTTTGTTTGGGTTATTTAAACTATTGAATAATATGGCTGGATAGTTAAGTTTGAAAAGAATTAAAAACCTTTGAGTTTTTTGCTCCACAATCTTCGGCCAAGGGTTTCTTGACCGGTTCTCTTCTTTGTAGATCAAAGGGAGGTTTCCAAGCTAGGGTTTCTAGCTTCTGCTTGTACGAATCTGTATCAAGTGGTATCAGCAGCTTCGGGTTCGCAGGATGTCAGATTACAGGAAAGATCGTCGACAGCCCAACCGCAGATTCGCCGCCGGAGGCAGCGGCCCTGATCAACGTGATCCTCGTGACATCGAGATTGAACGTTTGAATGACCGGATTCGTGAACTCAAGCTCGAAAATCAATTTTCCAGCATGCAGTTGATCCTATAAATAAGGACGAACGTACTGTCACCGATTCGGTTGTATTTGATGACTATGACCATGACAATCGGTTCACCAACATCTTTGCATGACCATACCACCGTCATGCTACTCCACCACCCAGGCAGCCGGCGGATCCTTTCCGTGCCTTGGGCATCAGGACGGAGATCCCGGAATTTGAAGGACGCATGCAGCCATACGATTTCATTGATTGGTTACAAACCGTGGAACGCGTCTTTGATCTTCGTCACGTCCCGGAAAAATTAAAAGTAAAAATTGTTGCTATTCGTTTGCGTAAATACGCTTCCTTATGGTGGGAACACGTTCAACGTTAGCTTATACGGGAGGGCAAACATAAGGTTGAAACGTGGGATAAGATGAAGCGTTTGATGCGAGCAAAATTTTTGCTCGTAAACCATAAATAGGATTCGTTTTTGGAGTATCATAATCTGAAACAGGGGTCTCTTTAAGTTAAGGATTTTATTGCATCGTTTGAACAACACAGGTTACGTTGTGGCATTGACGAGGAGGAAGAGCAGGTAATTGCTCGTTTTTTTGGGTGCTATTCGAACTGAAATCGCCGATGTTGTTAGTCTTCAACAGTATTGGTCATTCTCGGATGTTTGCATGTTGGCACAACGGGTTGAGAAACAGCTAGCCGTAAAGGGGAAGTCATCAAACCGATTTACCCCTACTCGCCCACCCCCTGCGTCTACAGCCCCATTAAAATCTGAGCCCACTAAACCGCAGGCCCAAAACCAGCCCGTAATCCCATCTTCAGCCGCCCCACCAGCCCAACGTTGTTACAAGTGTCATGGGCTGGGCCACTTAAAAAGAGAATGCCCCAACAAACAAGTCGTAGCCCTAATTGACGACTCAAAACCGGTCTACGACTCCGAACCCGAGGAACAACCCGACGACGATTCTCGGATTTTTTGGCCCGACACCGGGGATTCATCCAACGAGTTTTGAATACCACAGTTTCCGAGTCCTCTGATGACACCTCGTGGCTGCGAAACACCATTTTCCGGACCAAATGCACCGCCAAAGGCAAGGTGTGTAATGTTATTATAGATGGCAGAAGTTGCGAGAACATCGTCTCCACTACCATGGTCGAGAAACTAAACTTACCCTTACACGACCACCCCGAACCTTACCAGCTCACATGGTTAAAAAAAGGGAATATTCTTAAAGTCACACACCGCTGTCTCGTTCAGTTTTTGATCGGAGACAAATACGCCGACGAGGTTTGGTGTGAGGTTTTACCTATGCATGCGTGCCACATTTTACTCGGAAGGCCATGGCAGTATGATCGTCGAGCAAAGCATGATGGGTTTCGGAATATGTATTCATTTAAAAAAGACGGGATAAATGTTACTTTGGCACCTTGCGACCCCCGAAAAGAGCCCGGACACTCAACGGTGGTCTCCAAGTCCGTTTTCACCACTCTCCTCAAATCCGATCCCCCACAAGTCATCTACGGGTTGTTGCTCACGAAACCGAACCACGTTGTCCACCTCATTGCGCCACAAGTTCAACCACTGATTGCCGAGTACCATGATGTTTTCCCGGAAAAAATTCCAGCGGGTCTCCCTTTAATGCACGATATCCAATATTGCATCGATTTTATTCCCGGAGCGAGTATCCCGAACAAACCTGCTTATCGTATGAACCCAACAGAATTCACAGAGTAAAACCGCCAAGTGCAGGAGTTGTTGGAAAAAGGCTTGATTCGCGAAAGTATGAGTCCGTGTGTCGTCCCCGCCTTGTTAGTACCGAAACCTAATGGGACTTTCCATATGTGTGTCGACAGCGGCGCGGTAAATAAAATTACCGTCAAGTATCGTTTTCCGATTCCGAGGTTTGACGATTTGCTCGATCACTTGCATGGTGCTAGCATTTTTACTAAAATCGATTTGCGAAGCGGTTACCACCAAATCAGAATGCAAGCAGGAGACGAATGGAAAACGGTTGTTAAAACGCGAGACGGACTCTACGAGTGGATGGTAATGCCGTTCGGATTATCAAACGCACCGACCACGTTCATGCGGCTTAAGAATCATATTTTTAAACCGTTTATTGGTACGTGTGTTGTGGTTTATTTTGATGATATTCTTGTTTACAGTGCCGACATCGAACAACACTTCGTCCACCTCCGCAATATTTTTGATGTTCTGCGCACACAAAAACTTTTTGCAAACAAAGAAAAGTGCCAGCTTTTGCAAAACGAAGTAATCTTTTTGGGGTTTTTATTTCAGGTGGCGGTTTACGAATGGACGAGTCGAAAGTTACCGCGATCACAACTTGGCCCGCTCCTAAGTCGTTACACGACATAAGGAGTTTTCACGGGCTAGCCTCTTTTTACCGATGGTTCATACGCAATTTTAGTTCGATAGTGGCCCCTATTACAGAATGTTTGAAAAGTTCCAAGTTCACGTGGACTCCGGCTGCCCAGCTTGCTTTCGACACACTTAAATCCGCGGTTACAAAGGCCCCCGTTCTCGCACTACCAGATTTTAACCAAGTTTTTCAGGTTGAGTGTGATGCTTCGGGTCTCGGCGTTGGGAGCGTCTTATCGCAAAATAACCGACCAATCGCGTTTTTAGTGAAAAATTTAGTGACACCCGGAAGCGTTACAGTACGTATGATAAAGAATTATACGCTATCGTTCGAAGTCTGGAATACTGGTGTCACTACCTATTACCAAACGAGTTCGTTCTTTTTTCGGATCATCAGGCGTTAAAATTCATTTAGGGGCAAGCGAAGTTAAACCCAAGACATGCAAAATGGGTTGAGACACTTCAGGATTTTAACTTCGTTATTTGTCATAAGGCTGGCACCGCCAATTCAGTGGCAGACGCTTTCAGTCGACGTCCGGATTTGGTTACCACGGCTCTCTTTGATGTTCGTGGCTTTGACTCGTTTTCAGTGTTATACCCCGACGATCCCGACTTCCACGATCTGTGGAAGCTCACGGCCACCGGCCCTTATAAAAGTTTCGTTCGTCAAAATGGGTTACTATACAAAGGTTCTCGTCTTTGTGTTCCCTTATCGTCGTTTCGCGAAGCTATCGTTTTGGAATATCATCAAGGGGCGTTAGCCGGCCATCTCGGAAGAGACAAAACCGTGGCTCTAGTTAAAGAACGTTTTTACTGGCCGAATTTGTCAAAAGCAGTTTTTACGGTACTAAAACGTTGTCGTACATGCCATATCGCGAAAATGCGCCAGACCAACCAGGGCCTTTACACTCCGTTACTGGTTCCGCAACGCCCATGGGAAGATGTTAGTTTGGATTTTGTTTTGGGCTTACCATTGACACAACGAAAAAAAGATTCCATTATGGTCGTCGTAGATCGGTTCTCCAAAATGGCGCATTTTCTACCTTGTGTTAAAACCTTCGATGCGTCTCAAGTGGCAAAATTATATTTTAATGAGATCGTCCGTTTGCACGGCGTTCCAAAAACACTTACTTCGGATAGGGACGTAAAGTTCGCAAGTCATTTTTGGCGTACGTGATGGAAGCGTTTGGGTGCCAAGTTACAGTTCAGTACCTCTTATCATCCACAGACGGACGACCAAACGGAGGTAACAAATCGTTCTTTGGGTAATTTATTGCGGAGTTTAGTTGGTGATCACCCGAAACAATGGGACCTTGTTCTACCACAAGCGGAGTTTGCTTATAACCGCTCAAATAATCAAACAACTGGTAGAAGCCCGTTTTTTATTGTGTGTGGTAGGCAACCGTTTACGCCTTTGGACCTCGCACCTTTCCCGGAAACGGAACATTTTAGTGTCGAGGGTCAAGAACAAGCCGATCAAATCAAAGCGCTCCATGAACAGGTTCGTGATCAAATTATAACACACAATTTGCAATACCAGTCGAGAGCAAACACACACAGGAAAAAAGTTGTTTTCCAGGAGGGCGATCTCGTGTGGATTTTTTTGAGAAAAGAGCGATTTCCACCGGGGCGTTTTGGTAAGTTACATCCGCGAGCCGACGGTCCTTTTCGCGTTTTGAAGCGTATCAATGACAACGCCTACAAAATTGACTTGCCGGGCCACTACAACGTCTCGGCTACTTTTAACGTGGCGGATTTTTCTCCCTATGAAGGTGAAGATTTACCGGACTCGAGGGCGAGTCGTTTTTTAGAGGGGGAGGATGATACGGATCCGGCCCAATCGTCTCAACGTCAACACGGCCCAAGTCTTGCAACGGAAACAACTAGTGGCTAGTGGGCCGAGCCTGTCTGCGAGATCCTATCCAGTCGAGAACGAGATCTTCTTATTTTTGTTTTTTATTTATTTCCTTTATTTCTTGTTTAGTATTTCTTTATTTTATTTGGTTTATCTTTAAACTTTGTTTGGGTTATTTAAACTATTGAATAATATGGCTGGATAGTTAAGTTTGAAAAGAATTAAAAACCTTTGAGTTTTTTGCTCCACAATCTTCGGTCAAGGGTTTCTTGACCGGTTCTCTTCTTTGTCGATCAAAGGGAGGGTTCCAAGCTAGGGTTTCTAGCTTCCGCTTGTACGAATCCGTATCACCCTAAGTGATATTTGATACAAATTTTTCTAAATAGTATCCAATCTATTTAATCTAAAATATCCACTTGGGAATAGCCCAGTGGTGTTGGTGAGTTTAGATAGAGCTTAGTATAGGAGAGGTCAGGGGTTCAATCCCCATGGTGTGTAACGTTAGCCATTCAAAAAAAATTAATCTAAAAAAAAAATTAAAAAAAAAACATGACACTTTGTCAATAAATATTTTCTATGAAAAATAGACGGAGGCTTACTTATGTTACTAACTTTCGAGGCGAAGCATACCACGGGAGTTACTTTAACTAATTAGGTATGTAGATATTTTTGATGATACAAATTTTAAGAAAAGTTTATGAATAGAGGCGATATAACGATTATGTAATTTATATAAGTAAATGTCCGTTTGAAATTTATGAACTAAGATAAAGAAAGACGTGCAAAACTGCAAATGACCATCTAATTTAATCTCAATTGGTGGTTTTAAAAACAATGTGAAATTAGATTATAGAGACGTGCAAATGACCATCTAATTTAATCTCAATTGGTGTCTTTAGCATGTCAACAAAGGTCTAGGGCCCCAAAGTTTTAATTTGTTTCCCCATATTTACATGTATTTGACTCAAATGAACAAACAAATAAGTAGAGACATTGGTAGTATTCGTTTTACGGCTTGGAATTGAACTTTGATGGAATTGGAATTGAACAACATAAGAAAGAGAATCTAAATTTAAGGTGCATTCAAATTAAATTTCAATTTTATAAAATAAATATACCTAAATTCCAAATTAAATTTTAATTCATATACAAATTTCAATTTCAATTCAAATTTTATTATATTCCACAAAACGAAAACTACCATAGTGTAAACCTTTTGACCTTAATAAACCAACACTAGGCTTAGGGGAGAGGGGGGGGGGGGGGGGTGGTCACTAGTGATAGAATTTCATCACTCACAATATCCAATCATGTTTCGCCATGTCAGTAACCATTTTTCCATCACTCACAACCTTTTTTAGTGTGGTGGTCATCACTCATCACCACACCCAACAATTTCCCCCCAACCAACAATTACCCTCCCAAAACAAAACAATAACGCCATGATAAAAATAACGAAAATTGATTTCGTTGAAGATTAACGCGTGGAACTTTGTTGTGGCGGTGGGAATCACGGAACTTCAACGCGTTGAAGTTTGCCATCACGCGTTGAACTTTGTCGACCCCGCCTGGCCTTAGAGCCTCCAAAAAGTAATAAAATGTGGCTTTGATTTTGTAGTGCGCTTAAATGTTGAACCGAGTTATAAACGTTAGTTGCTTTCATAAAATTCTTTCATGTGTCAACTTTACCATTGTTTTAGTTAACATCAATTTTAAATTAGAAATTAATAAAAACTTGCTCATCAAAAATTATCATGAAAAGATGCATACGTTTTAAGGGAAGTAGAGAAGTAACGTAGATGAATGGTTGAGATCACACGTTCTTATTTGAAATCTGGTCATCTGTCACACCCCGATTTTCACGTGTCACCGGTGGGCCTGGTGGGGGAGTATCGTGACGTGGTTGGCAACGTAATAGTCAAACAACACAATATTATTATGCACAGCGGAAGAAAATTTTGAAATATGATATAACCGAATTTAATATTATTTATCAATGTAACAATATCCGGAAGTTTATCCACAGTAGGATCGAAACAAAATAATATTAATGGTTCAAGATGATGCCAAGGATATCCGGGATGATGCCAAGGATATCCGGGACATGGTCATTAACCCCCCAAAGGCTGTAAAGTAAACAATACTGTTTAAACGAGCCGATCAAATTATTCAACTACCCACTTACTATGGAGATTTGATGCCCGATCAAGCGGTATGGTATATACCGTAACCCAAGCCCGTATAGGGAAAATAAGTTAAAAGTATTTACCTGAGTAAGTATTAATCACAATAAGCAAAATGCACGTAGCTTTTACTGGTCCTCCTAATCTGGAACGAAGGTTTATAATAACCTATTAGAATTTTAACGGGCCTTTTATTAAGCTTAAGCTTAGACCGGCTAGTTTCAAGATACGGTTCGTACGCACGATTAAGCGAAGACCGGATAGAATGTGATTCAGACCCGACAAGTTTGAAGACTTGTTTAATATGGGTTTATTATTCACATTCTGGATTTTGAGATAAAACCGTTAAGGTTTGACCCGTTTCGGCTAATTTATGTAAACTTGTTACATAAACCGAACCGTGCGCGTAATTAGCGTGACGGGTATCCGTAAGAGCCATATACAGGTTTCCTAAGTTAATATGCTTCAAATATGTTGTGAGATCAGTAAGATGTCTTTCATTATGCCCGAAACGTATTTAAACACAAACTAGGCCCCGTAGGGGTAGTTTGGTCATTTAAAAGTTTATAAAAGCGTTTAAGTGTTTAACTGAGTTACAGGTCTGATGTAATCAGTAATTATACTCCACTTGCTAAGTTATATCAGTAAGTTAAAGCATGTATGTGAAATTTATCATTTTTAACCAAACTATGCCCCGTAGGGGTATTTTGGTAATTTCACATAAGCCGCAAAGCTCAAAACCGAAGTCTGAGTTAATCGACTTTTTCTTACTGTTAAAATATCATAATTTTCCAAAAATATCAGTAGGTATCAACCCGGGTATGCTCAATATAATTTTAAAACATACTATGCGTTAAAAAACGCTAAATAAGGCGATTAAAGGCCATTTCCGGGTTCGATACTTAAATCTGATATTTTTATATTTCCAGAAGGCTTAAAATAATTTATTTATCATACGTGATCAGTAGCAAAGGGTTTGGAGTCGTTTAGATGTGTAAAACTCATTTTATGGCCCGTAAGGGCAAAACCGACAATTACCGGATTTAGCCTACGACTATGAGTTATGCTCAGCCTAAAATTAATTAAAAATCTTTAAAATTCCCAAAATAATATATTACATCAGTGGGTATTAAGTTTGATACCAAAAAGTAGGCTTAACTAGGCTATACGCTAATTACGCCGTTTTATTAACATAAAGCATTAGTTTTGCGATGATGAGCATAACTCTTAATCTACAAGTCAAACTGATGTCAAACTTTGCATACGAGTTTATATATCAGTATTTAAGGTTTCTACATTTTTACATTTTCATAAATCACGTTTTAAGGTAATAAGGGCATAACGGTCAACATATGAGCAATTAACAGAAACATGCATATTAATTGGATAACTAATGAACCAAGGTGTATAATCATAGAGGGTTGTTCTAACATGTAACCTAGTCCAATTAAAGCTCTGAGGCATTTCTAAAACATGCCTAAACGGGTCAGAACTGAAAGTCAAAGTGAAAGTCAAACTATGCGACTTTCGGTTCCGAACCGGGTCTAAACAGGAAATTGTCGGGTTGAACATGTTTAGACATGTTCTTACACTTATTACTAAGTTATAACAATGATCAAACAGGTTGTATATGATTTGCATTGCTAATTATGCATAAATGGTATTTTAAGCTTCCTGTTGACTTTTCTAAGTACATGTTTGACCCGACATTTGAACTAGTTAGAGTGGTGATCAGGGGAAACCCTTTTGAGGTTTTATTACCCACATAAATACCAACATATAACTACTTTTAATTCGAGATATGACTGAGCCATTATTGACCAATCTCGAAGTCAAACCGTAATTACGACGGTTTGACTTTTAGCTAATTAACTAAGCTAAAACTAATTAAAGAAGGACTAGCAGACTTACAAGGGTCCAATGCACGAATTATGATCACTTGAGGCTGCTTGATAGCTCCAGAAATGATCCAACAATGCAGGAGAAGGTGTGGGAATGTTTGTAACTAAAGAGTCTTTATATAGTGATCCAAGACACCATAAAAGCTTGACATCTTAGTCTAACACTCATCCACAACTGATTAACACTTGTCCTAGTGCTTAGGGGTGCCTAGGGGTCGTCCACATGTGAGAAAAACCGGCTAGAATGGTCACAATCGCGCATAACAGGCTGCAACAAGTTTTCTGGTCGCTGGCACTTGCTTACGGACCGTAAGCTTCATTTGTTGCGGTCCGTAAGCCTGACATCAGGGCCAAAAATCTGTTGTTCTTTGGTATTTCGAAGGGGCAGCCACTTGTTTCGAAATTGGGACTTGTTTTATCAATTAGGGACCTCCAAAAAGTGCTTTGTACAGTATCATACCCTACCATTATGAATTGTATGCTTGTATTCCAAAAGAAAGTACCGAATTATAAGGTTTACCGTTGGAATTTCTTCGTAGGAGTCCACCAATTAAATCATGCATCGTTCAATGTTATAATTCACTGAATTTTGAACATATATGAGATGTTTTTAATATGTTTTGAGTCTTGGGATTTATAACGAGGTCGTTCAGAGGTGCAAAAGTTAACATGACGACACTTTTAAATCCTGTCAAACATCTTTATTAAATCCGAGTTTACAACGCGTTTTGTCTTACATGACACGTGTCGTTTTTTCATTTAACACGAATTTTCGAGGTGTTACATCCTCACCCCCTTAAAAGAAATCTCGACCCGAGATTTACTGAAACAAATAAGGGTACTTTTCTTTCATGGTGGATTCAACCTCCCACGTGTATTCGGGACCTCTACGGGCATCCCATTTGACCTTAACAATAGGCACATGCTTCCTTCGAAGTTTCTTAACCCGTCGATCCTCAATCGACAAAGGTTTTTCAACAAATCTTAAGCTCTCATCTATATGCACATCTGTATGTGGTATAACTAGTGACTTGTCAGCGAAACACTTTTTCAGATTGCAGATGTGGAACACATTGTGAATTCCACTGAGCTCTTCTGGTAAGTTTAACTTATAGGCAACTGACCCGACATGTTCGATAACCTCGAAAGGTCCTATGTATCTCGGGCTTAGCTTGCCTTTCTTACCAAACCGCATCACTCCCTTCCAGGGTGACACTTTAAGTAGGACTTTGTCACCTACTTCGAAGTGAAAATCCTTACGCTTAGGATCAGCGTAACTTTTCTGCCTATCCCGGGCAGCTTTGAGACGGTCACGAATCTGGACAATCTTGTCCGTTGTTTCGAACACGATCTCTGGTCCTAATAACTGGACATCTCCAACTTCCGCCCAACAAACGGGCGATCTACACTTCCTACCGTATAATGCCTCAAAAGGCGCAACCTTGATGCTGGTGTGGTAGCTATTGTTGTAGGAGAATTCGATCAATGGTAGGTTCTTATCCCAGCTACCACCCAAATCGATCGCACATGCACGTAGCATGTCTTCCAACGTTTGAATAGTACGCTCACTCTGACCCTCTGGCTGAGGATGGTAAGCCGTACTAAAGTTCAAACGTGTGCCCAAAGATTGTTGGAAACTCTTCCAAAAGTGTGACGTGTACCTAGTATCTCTATCAGAAATAATAGCCACAGGTATGCCATGTAAGGCTACAATCTTATCAACGTATAACTGGGCTAACATGTCGGAGCTATAAGTCTCCTTGATGGGTAAGAAATGAGCTGACTTAGTCAGTCTGTCAACTATAACCCATATTGTATCATTTCCTTTCCTTGTCTTGGGTAACTTGGTAATAAAATCCATAGTTACCATTTCCCACTTCCACGTAGGAAGTTCAGGCTGTTGTAGCAAGCCTGACGGCTTTTGATGCTCGGCTTTGACTTGCGCACATGTCAAGCATTTAGCTACATGGGTGGCTACAGACTTTTTCAAGCCTATCCACCAATAATTTGCCTTCAGATCCTGGTACATCTTATCAGCTCCAGGATGAACGGAGTATTTGGAACTATGGGCTTCCTGGAGGATGACATCTCGAAGTCCTCCATAAATTGGAACCCATATTCGTCCGTTTAAACGTAAAATTCCGTCCTTGCTAAGAGTTAACTGCTCCTCAGTTACTCCTAACTTTTCATTAGGATAGTTAGCTTCCAACACAGCTTCTTTCTGTGCAGCTAACAACCTTTCAATCAAATTATTCTTTATCTCCATACGCTTGGCGTTAATTCGGATGGGTTTAACCCTTTCCTTCCGACTCAAGGCATCGGCAACTACATTCGCCTTGCCGGGATGGTATTTGATTTCACAATCATAATCATTTAAAGTTTCCATCCAACGGCGTTGCCTCATGTTTAATTCCTTCTGATTAAACAGATGTTGGAGGCTCTTGTGATCAGAATAAATCACACATTTGACACCATAAAGATAGTGCCTCCAAAGCTTTAGTGCGAATACAACGGCACCCAACTCCAAGTCGTGGGTGGTGTAATTCTTTTCATGCACTTTCAATTGCCTTGAAGCGTAGGAAATAACTTTGCCTTTCTGCATAAGCACACACCCCATGCCAGTGTGCGAAGCATCACAATAAACACAAAGTCTTCAATTCCATCTGGCAATGTCAGCACTGGGGCGTTGCTCAACTTTTGCTTCAGAATATCAAAGGATTCTTGCTGTTTAGGGCCCCAAACAAACTTAACCTTCTTCTTAGTTAAGGAGGTTAGGGGTGCAGCAATCCTTGAAAAATTTTCTATGAAACGCCGGTAATATCCCGCCAATCCCAGGAAGCTACGAATCTCTGTAGGCGTTTTTGGCTCTTGCCAGTTCATTACGGCTTCAACCTTAGCGGGATCCACCTGGATACCACGCTCACTAACCACGTGTCCAAGAAATTGGACTTCTCGTAGCCAAAATTCACACTTAGAGAATTTGGCATAGAGTTTCTCCTGATGTAGAAGTTTGAGAATACAACGAAGGTGTTTCTCATGGTCAGCTTGGTTCTTAGAATAAATAAGAATGTCGTCGATGAAAACGATGACAAATTTATCCAAGTAAGGCTTGCAGACGCGATTCATGAGATCCATGAACGCGGCTGGTGCATTAGTGAGCCCAAAAGGCATCACTAGGAACTCGTAGTGACCGTAACGAGTCCTAAATGCAGTCTTGTGCACGTCTTCGTCTTTGACCTTCAATTGATGGTAGCCTGACCTCAAATCAATCTTCGAGAAGTAACTTGCCCCTTGAAGTTGATCGAACAAATCGTCGATTCTGGGCAAAGGATACCTATTCTTGATCGTGACTTTATTAAGCTCGCGATAGTCGATGCACAGACGCATCGACCCATCCTTCTTCTTGACAAACAAGATTGGCGCTCCCCAAGGAGATGAACTAGGTCTAATGAAACCTTTAGCCAGCAATTCATCTAGCTGCGTCCGCAACTCCTTCATTTCTGTGGGTGCCAATCTGTATGGTGCTCTAGCAACTGGTGCCGCTCCGGGGATGATATCGATCCTGAATTCGACTTGTCTATCTGGTGGTAGACCAGGTAGATCTTCTGGAAACACTTCTGGGTATTCAGAAATGACAGGGATGTCTTCTATCTTCGGTTTAGGCTCATCAATAATCACTTGCGCCATGTAAATGACACACCCCTTCTTCAAACACTTGGAAGCCTTGAGCATAGTCACCTGCTCAGGCAGCCCATACTGGGTATCTCCCCGAATGGTAAGTGATTCCCCAGATGGAGTTTTTATTACCACTTGTTTCTTGTTACAGACTATTTGGGCCTGGTTATGAGATAACCGGTCCATACCCAGAACTATGTCAAAACCGGCCAACTTAAAGGGAAGTAGAGACAGAGGAAAAGAATGGTTCTTAATGGATATAACACATCCATCTAACACAGTAGAGACGGTTTCTATGGTACCATCTGCTAACTCTACCTCATAGTTTGCGTTTAAGGTTTTGACAGGTAAATTCAACAATTTACAAAACTTATGATCTACGAAAGACTTATCTGGGCCTGAATCAAAAAGTACTCTTGCAAAGACATCATTTACAAGGAATGTACCTGTTATGACATTATCGTCTTGCACAGCTTCTTTTGCGTCCATTCTGAAGACTCTGGCATTAGTCTTCTTAGCCTCTTCAGGCTTCTTGTTGTACTTTGGGCAGTTGGTCTTGATGTGCCCCTTTTCGTTGCAACGGTAGCACGTTGCGTCTTTTATCTTCTTGCAATCCAGGGTTTTGTGATCCGTGGACTTGCAAATTCCACAAGCAAAGGGTTTTGACTGAGTCTGAGAGTTCGACTCCAGTCTGCACTTTCCATAGTGCTGCTTCTTGCACATTTTACACTTGGGCTTTTCACCAGAATTATGCCCATCCTTCCTCGACTCCGACCCTTTCTTGTTGTCATCGCTCCCACGGTGCTTCTTGTTCGACTTTCGTGAACCATCATCTTCACGCTTCCTCTTCTCGGCCTCCTTATTCCTCAGCGATCTCTGCCTGACCGCATCCAGAGTGAGGGATAAGGAAATGTCAGTTACAGACCTGAAGGTAGCTGGCCGAGAAGCTTTTACGCTTGCCTTGATTTTCGGGGCTAAACCACCGATAAAGCGAGCGATTCTTTTTGGCTCCGGGGTTACCAAGTAAGGAACCAATCGGGACAGCGTATTGAAGCTTGTCAGGTAAGCTTGACAGTCGAGGTTCGTCATCACCAATGATAGAAAGTCAGATTCTATCTTCTCCACCTCATGTTGAGGGCATAAATTTTCCTTGATTAGGGCAATGAATTGATCCCACGACATATTATACAATGGGATTTTTCCGGTGGCCTCGATCAGAGATCTCCACCATGCTAATGCTTCACCCTTAAAGGACTGTGACACAAACTTAACTACATCCCTTTCAGCGCACCCGCTGATATCTACCACCGTGTCCATCTCGTCCAGCCAAGTCATACAGTCGACGGCTCCTTTTTCCCCAGTAAAATCCCTGGGCTTACAAGACACGAAGTACTTATAGGAGCAACCCTTGTTACGGGGTTCTTGATGCAGTACTAATTGTTGAGATGGGACACTTTGATGGTTGGTGGACTGACGGTCATCACCATCTTTCTTGGGTCCATTCTTTTTGGGAGGAGGCTTGCTATGAGCCTCAGAATGTGTCTTGGGCTTTGAATGTGCTGCAGAGTGGGTCCTACTTCGAGTACCACTGTATTCTTCATACTGCCTTTCCAAAGCCTGTGTAACAGCGCCGTCTATGATCGCTTTTAATTCAGCACCCGTTAACGTAATCTGGGCGTTCTCATTTTGCTCCACTGGATGGCTATTTATTTCATTAGAGTCAGCCATTTGAATTGAACTGTTGCAGAAAACAAGGACAATAATTTATTTGGGAGTTTATTATGGAATTACCCCTTAGGGTAACTCGTTAACCATGGTAAACAAAGACCACATTTGGTTAACTTATTAATCGTATAAATTTTAGGATTTCAATTAAAATTTATCCTAATTATAAACAATAACAATATATATTAGCACATAAGGCTTAGTCACATGGACAATTTAAATTATAAGCTATGATTTCAGAGAATCAAGACTTTTAAGGTTTGAACCTAGTTCATTACCCTTATCAGACAGGGAGTCATAGCTACCACTGTCTTTTGGCTCATATGGAAGTGAGCTGGGCCCGTAGGCATCATATTACCACGTATGGTAAAATATGATCATCTTAATTGATGATCTTAACCCATGATTCAGAGATCATATAATTGGGTTTGGAATCTTTTAAAGAATCCTTATACATATAAGAATGACATATGATTTTAACGAATCACTTCTGCCAGGAGTGTTAACATGTTTTCAAGATGTTAACAGGGATTTGAATCTTTTAAACATGCCTTACCATCTTGGCCCGGTCTTATACTTGACACGAGACTAGGTTTCACACTTTAAGATTCTTAATTACATAATTACATAGGCAGATTAATTTAAAAGGAATGATTTTAATTTATTTATTTCATTTATAAATTATTTATGCGCAAAATGGCAAACATGAAATTTATAAAACAAACACTCCATTGATTTATTCAAAATATTATACACTGCCCTAAACGGGTCTTTTCAAATAACAACTTACCCACGCAGGGGTTTTAAACAAGTACTTGCCCACGCAGGGGCTTTAAGCAAACAAACTAGTCCACGCAGGGACCTTAACAAATAAACATCATACCCACGCAGGGGTTAACGGAAAACAGACCCACGCAGGGGTCAAATCATCACACATACAATATGCCCTCGTAGGGGTTTATGGAAAGATAGGCCCACGTAGGGGCTCTAAGCAAACATACAAACACACATACCCATATAGGGGCTTAACAACCAAATACACCCACGCAGGGGCTTATACAGAAAAGGGAAGGATTCAATGATCCTTCTTGTTCTTCCCTTTGATCAATCTTACTAATCCTTGGAAGAAAGTCTGTCTCTCCCTACGGTCCCTGTGCACTTCCCGTTCCACCTGATCCAGCCTCTGAAGGAGTTCCTCATGCTCAGGTGGGGAGAACCTAGGCGGCTGCGATTGAGTCCGTATGATAGGCCTAGGTGGTATCTGGTACCCTTGTGTTGGGTACCCAACTCCCCATGGAGCTCCGTATTGTCCTTCTGGGTGCAGGGCATTGTAGTTAGCTGCCACCAAGTAGGGGTCGGCCTCTGCATACCCGTAGTTGTTGTGGACTGGCGGCTCGAACGGGTTGTATGCCATGGAACCTGTATAAGCTGGGATTGGGTTGTCAAAACCCATTGGCGGCGGCTGCGGCATCGCTGGGTTGGAAGGCCCACCCATTTGTGGGTCCTCCTGATGTGGCGGGTAGTGGCTGGCACTTGACTGACATGGGGAGCTGAAATGAAAGTCTCCCGCACGTGATGACATACGTGCACCAGTTCTCCTACGCCTTGGCGGTTGAGGAGGTGCCGGTTGAACTGGTGGCGATGGAGGTGGTGGCGTAACTGCCACAAACCGGTGATCCTCAGAGGAATCTTGATGATGATGCTGCTGCTGCTGTGGCTGCTGCTGCTGAGACTGCTGCTGCTCATGAGGCGACGAGTGGTGAGAAGGTGTATAGTACCACTCGTGCTGATTAAACAAGGCTTGGAAACTGTCTGGACCACCATAAGGTGATCCGTGAAAAGACGATCCGTCGGAGATCTCGATCGGATGGTTTGGAGTGCCACTTGCTGGCATGACGGGGTCCATATCCTCGTCCATGTCATCCGCATTATCACCGGAGAAGTGATCGTCTGGCCCTAGTGGGTTGAAACCCACGGGCTCTGGTAAGTAATTGGCCGGATTAAACTGGCCTCTAAAGATGGGTGTGGGGTCACCATACGAATGATGAGACAGGGATCGCTGAAGTGGTATGTAGGACGGTTGAGGGTTATTGGGTTCATAAGGGTTAAGAACAGGAGGTGTTGAACTATGCGAAACCGACCGTCTGGCCGGCTCGAACAGGTTTCTCCGGTTCTCCCGAGGGTCGTCACTCTCGGTGTTGGATGGAGCTCGCCGTTGCGAAGGTCCAGCTTCATGGTCATTGGGGGCGGTGACTGGCCCCTTGCCTCGTCCTCGTCTCCTAAAGAATCTTGGCGGCATTTTTTTGATTCCTGTCAATATTTCATGAGATAACAACAACAAGATATAAAAATAAAGCATAAGACAAAAATGAACAAAATAGAATTTGTCCTATGTTATATGTCTAGACTCAAAGGTTTAGATATGTGCAATTGTGTAACTGAGATTAAACACAAAAGGCTAGTGTTTAATTCACTCAGAGTTGGCTCTGATACCAACCTGTCACGCCCCGATTTCCACGTGTCACCGGTGGGCCCGGTGGGGGAGTATCGTGACGTGGTTGGCAACGTAATAGTCAAACAACACAATATTATTATGCACAGCGGAAGAAAATTTAAAATATGATACAACCGAATTTAATATTGTTTATCAATGTAACAATATCCGGAAGTTTATCCACGGTAGGATCGAAACAAAATAATATTAATGGTTCAACAGACTTCAGGCATCCTAAGCTTGCGAGACTTTTTATTGATGCTTAGGAGACAATCCAGCCAATTTCGTTTAGTACCTGCATTCAGTCTTTTTGGGAAAATACGTCAGTTTACACTGGTAAATACAATCAACTGACTCATTTTGGAAATTGGTTTAAAATTGGTTTGGATGCACATGGCATAAACATTTTTATAACTTGGGAGAATTATTTAATATTATAATCTTGTGAACGAATTACATGTTACTTATGCGTTCAGTAGCCCGGATCTTGTCCGGGTTAAAGATCAATAGACACACAACATAATTGAGTTATACACTGACAGGTGTACGCCTACACCCCGTGCTCAGGTCGTGGCCATCTCGTAAGATGATGCCAAGGATAACCGGGACATGGTCATTAACCCCCCAAAGGCTGTAAAGTAAACAATACTGTTTAAACGAGCCGATCAAATTATTCAACTACCCACTTACTGTGGAGATTTGATGCCCGATCAAGCGGTATGCTATATACCGTAACCCAAGCCCGTATAGGGAAAATAAGTTAAAAGTATTTACCTGAGTAAGTATTAATCACAATAAGAAAAATGCACGTAGCTTTTACTGGTCCTCCTAATCTGGAACGAAGGTTTATAATAACCTATTAGAATTTTAACGGGCCTTTTATTAAGCTTAAGCTTAGACCGGCTAGTTTCAAGATACGGTTCGTACGCACGATTAAGCGAAGACCGGATAGAATGTGATTCAGACCCGACAAGTTTGAAGACTTGTTTAATATGGGTTTATTATTCACATTCTGGATTTTGAGATAAAACCGTTAAGGTTTGACCCGTTTCGGCTAATTTATGTAAACTTGTTACATAAACCGAACCGTGCGCGTAATTAGCGTGACGGGTATCCGTAAGAGCCATATACAGGTTTCCTAAGTTAATATGCTTCAAATATGTTGTGACATCAGTAAGATGTATTTCATTATGCCCGAAACGTATTTAAACACAAACTAGGCCCCGTAGGGGTAGTTTGGTCATTTAAAAGTTTATAAAAGCGTTTAAGTGTTTAACTGAGTTACAGGTCTGATGTAATCAGTAATTATACTCCACTTGCTAAGTTATATCAGTAAGTTAAAGCATGTATGTGAAATTTATCATTTTAACCAAACTATGCCCCGTAGGGGTATTTTGGTAATTTCACATAAGCCGCAAAGCTCAAAACCGAAGTCTGAGTTAATCGACTTTTTCTTACTGTTAAAATATCATAATTTTCCAAAAATATCAGTAGGTATCAACCCGGGTATGCTCAATATAATTTTAAAACATACTATGCGTTAAAAAACGCTAAATAAGGCGATTAAAGGCCATTTCCGGGTTCGATACTTAAATCTGATATTTTTATATTTCCAGAAGGCTTAAAATAATTTATTTATCATACGTGATCAGTAGTAAAAGGTTTGGAGTCGTTTAGATGTGTAAAACTCATTTTATGGCCCGTAAGGGCAAAACCGACAATTACCGGATTTAGCCTACGACTATGAGTTATGCTCAGCCTAAAATTAATTAAAAATCTTTAAAATTCCCAAAATAATATATTACATCAGTTGGTATTAAGTTTGATACCAAAAAGTAGGCTTAACTAGGCTATACGCTAATTACGCCGTTTTATTAACATAAAGCATTAGTTTTGCGATGATGAGCATAACTCTTAATCTACAAGTCAAACTGATGTCAAACTTTGCATACGAGTTTATATATCAGTATTTAAGGTTTCTACATTTTTACATTTTCATAAATCACGTTTTAAGGTAATAAGGGCATAACGGTCAACATATGAGCAATTAACGGAAACATGCATATTAATTGGATAACTAATGAACCAAGGTGTATAATCACAGAGGGTTGCTCTAACATGTAACCTAGTCCAATTAAAGCTCTGAGGCATTTCTAAAACATGCCTAAACGGGTCAGAACTGAAAGTCAAAGTGAAAGTCAAACTATGCGACTTTCGGTTCCGAACCGGGTCTAAACAGGAAATTGTCTGGTTGAACATGTTTAGACATGTTCTTACACTTATTACTAAGTTATAACAATGATCAAACAGGTTGTATATGATTTGCATTGCTAATTATGCATAAATGGTATTTTAAGCTTCCTGTTGACTTTTCTAAGTATATGTTTGACCCGACATTTGAACTAGTTAGAGTGGTGATCAGGGGAAACCCTTTTGAGGTTTTATTACCCACATAAATACCAACATATAACTACTTTTAATTCGAGATATGACTGAGCCATTATTGACCAATCTCGAAGTCAAACCGTAATTACGACGGTTTGACTTTTAGCTAATTAACTAAGCTAAAACTAATTAAAGAAGGACTAGCAGACTTACAAGGGTCCAATGCACGAATTATGATCACTTGAGGCTGCTTGATAGCTCCAGAAATGATCCAACAATGCAGGAGAAGGTGTGGGAATGTTTGTAACTAAAGAGTCTTTATATAGTGATCCAAGACACCATAAAAGCTTGACATCTTAGTCTAACACCCATCCACAATTGATTAACACTTGTCCTAGTGCTTAGGGGTGCCTAGGGGTCGTCCACATGTGAGAAAAACCGGCTAGAATGGTCACAATCGCGCATAACAGGCTGCAGCAAGTTTTCTGGTCGCTGGCACTTGCTTACGGACCGTAAGCTTCATTTGTTGCGGTCCGTAAGCCTGACATCAGGGCCAAAAATCTGTTGTTCTTTGGTATTTCGAAGGGGCAGCCACTTGTTTCGAAATTGGTACTTGTTTTATCAATTAGGGACCTCCAAAAAGTGCTTTGTACAGTATCATACCCTACCATTATGACTTGTATGCTTGTATTCCAAAAGAAAGTACCGAATTATAAGGTTTACCGTTGGAATTTCTTCGTAGGAGTCCACCAATTAAATCATGCATCGTTCAATGTTATAATTTACTGAATTTTGAACATATATGAGATGTTTTTAATATGTTTTGAGTCTTGAGATTTATAACGAGGTCGTTCAGAGGTGCAAAAGTTAACATGACGAAACTTTTAAATCCTGTCAAACATCTTTATTAAATCCGAGTTTACAACGCGTTTTGTCTTACATGACACGTGTCGTTTTATCATTTAACACGATTTTTCGAGGTGTTACATCATCTCATCCATCCATCCATCCATCCATCTCCATGCGCACAAAACTCACGCTTTAGCATTCTCCCCTGCTTCTTTTATTTTAACGACTAATTTTTCCCCTTAAATACTTACACATGCCAATGATTGAACATTGGTTTCCTCACAAGATAATTCGTTTTAACGACTTCGTTTAATCCCCCATCCCCTCTTTCTCTCTCTAGACTCGTCATATATAATATATCAACGTTTCGCGGCGATTTCACATCAAACACAAAACACAGAGGCAAACAACGGAGCGAAAGAGCGGCGATTTAAAGAGGTTTCGATGGTGTTTTCCGGTAAGAAAAGAGAAACAACGGAGGAAGATATGAAGCCACTGCACAATTTCGATTCACCCTACTTAAAGTGGGGGAACCAGAAGCTTCTACGCTGCATGAAGGTAGTCGATCGGAGTCATTCCACGGAGAGTGGCGGCGGCGGCTCCGTGATCGGAACACAGCGGAGAGATTCGGAGTTTGAAAAACGAAAGCGATTCAGATCGAGTGGTGATATTCATAAGGTTTCTTCTTCGTCGGCGGGGATAAACGTCGCCGGAGACGGTGAGATATCGGCGACTAGAGAGAAACTGATGATCGATTTTCATAAACAGGTTGGTGAGATAAAGGACGCTATTCTCCGAGACGGTCTGGTGGATGCAACCGCAACGACGTCGTTCAATTCTCCGGCAGATTGGCCGTGGAGTTTGAGGACTAGAAGAGCTCCGACGAACGGCGTTAATGGTAACGGTGAGGTTTTGAAACCTAATTATTCTCCGGTAACAAACGAAGACAAATATCTGTCTAATAACGGTAACGGTGAGAAAAAAGAGAGAGCGAAGTTTTCGGTTTCATTATCACGGCGTGAATTGGAGGAAGATTTTATGGCAATGGCTGGCCGGAGACTGCCACGTAAGCCGAAGAAACGACCGCGATTTGTTCAAAAGCAATTGGATGTAAGTAAAATTAATAAGTTGTTTAAATTTGATTTGATTATTTAATTGCTAATGTGAGTGTTGTGTTGTGTTTGCAGGCTCTGTTTCCGGGGTTGTGGTTGTCGGAGATAACGGCTGATCTTTACAAAGTTCCCGATGAGGCCGAAACCGGAAAGGTAATAATCTGATGATGACTGTTGTTGTTGTGGTGGTTGTTTAATTGATTATAGTTGATTTCAGTTACTGATTATTATATTGTTTTGTGGCAGAGGTAGCATTAGGGATTTGATGGATAACAACAATGGATTGATAACTCTTTGATTTCTTTGGTGTATGGCTGGAATTGATGGTAATTTTGGGTAGTCAAAACATGTTCATATATGTTCTTTTTTGTAGTTTTTGATTGTGAATGCAATAAATCTTAAGGTTTTTAATCTTTATAACTCCGGTCAATTATGCATTTGTTGTTGGGGTTGATCTGTCAGGACTAAAAACAAAGGCCTAATTGTAATGGGCTGGTTCCGACCAATTTGGATTCTGGTGCAAATGGGCAGGTCTGGGTAACGCTCAAAACGGTTCTGACCAATTTGTATTCTGGTGCAGACAGACTGGTCGGGTTAACAGTCAAAACGATTCTAACCAATTTGGATTATGGTGCAAAGGGGCGGGTTGGGGCTCAATTCGGATTCAGGTGCAAACTTGTTGTTTTAAAAAAGCGTCAACTTTGTTCGTGTCAAAACGAGTTGTAACCAAAACAGGCTTGTCAGGCGTTCTAGAAAAGAAGTAGCTGCTGTATTTGGTTCTAAGTTTGTATGTATTGATAGTGGAACTGGTATTGGTGTGGTTTGCACTTGATTCATTCTCAAATTAGAGAGAAACATGAGGATAAAATCTTCTACCCCGGAACTTGGTGTACAATGTAAGGTTGGTTGCCTTGTGGAAAGAGTCTTATATTCTAGCATTTGACTTCTTTAAATGACATATCATTTGTTTTAGTTTGAAATGGAAGACTTTCATTTTGCACCCTCCAAATAAGTTGCATTTTTTAATGCTTTCTAAACCCCATCCTCAAGTTACTTGGTTTCTTTTAAAGAAACTTTATGGAAAAGTGGAAAACAACTCCTAGTTTTTATTCCTTTTTCTAAGGAATAGTTTTGTGCTTGATCTCGTATCGAAATCTTAGATGACTAAAGACAATGCCATATTATTCTCACAATAAGTTTGTAACTTGTGGCTAAGCCCGCTAAAACGGCGGTTTAGGTTCAGGTCAAAACCGTTTTTGATCAAATTGGGTTCACATCAAAATGGATTGTTCTAAGTATCAATTTTGTCTCAGATTAAAAAACGATTAGCTTGAAATACATGTCGCATGTAAGACTTGAACACAAGACCTTCCCCTCTCAAATCCAAGTATTTAAAAGTTTTGCCTTTGCCAATGGACCACCACCCCATTCGTTCCTTTTTTTGTTTTTATATATGTATAATTTTTTTTAAACTATAATTTAATTATCAAATCCTTTCAAACACAAAGGTAAGACCCTCTCCATATCATATGTGAGGCTACGAGTTCAGGATTTGATAGGTCCATTTTTTTTACTCACTTCGTGTTCCCCTTCGCAAGACCCTATTTCTTAAAATAATATTCATATATCTATACTAGCAGGATGCTCGCGCGATGCGGCGGGAGCGACACATCTCATTACGATACTCGTTTTTAGTCATTTTCTTATTCATATAATATTTATTGTAGCATCATTGTGATAGATATACATCAAAAGCGAAGTAATCGGGTAATCCATTTCATTGTGTTGTGCATGGTTCGGTCGGGTCGGTTATTATCCTCTCAGAAGTTGAAAAACAGGTACCCTATCCTTACAAAGGAGCAGCTTTTTGGTCACCTTCAAATGCTCACGAGACGAGAAGAAATGGTTGCACAAACAGTTACTTGATCAGCCTATGATTCTCCATTCTTCTTATGGTGGTGGTGACTACAAGGTTTGGATTAACAATCATGAAAAAAATTCAGTTCATAGGTGGAAGCACAAAAAGAAACAACTGTTGGTGGCCTTCCGGGAATTTATTATTGACTACAGTCCCAGTTTCACTTCCTTTCGACTTGAGGACAAGTCGTCTCTCCGGGCCAGTAGTATATGTAATGTTTTTATTTGTTATCCAATCAGAATTTTAGACTATATCATAAACATTGAGGCAGGAGTCATTCCTCTTGTAGACAAGTTTGCTAAGGTTAGAAGCTTGTTTGCTACCAAACTCCACCCGGAAAAGATCGCCGACATAAGTTTTTTTCGATAAATACTTGCAGGTAACACCTTAAATGAATCAAAATTTTATACCGGCAAGCACCGTTTTTAGAATCTTACATGTAACACCTTAAATAATGAATCAGAAATTTATACCTTTTTTGTTACTAACGAACACCTTAAATAATGATTTATAAAGTTTAATACATACCATTGAAGTTGTCTTAATGATCTAATCGAAGGCTCTAACTTTAACACCATTTGGACTATGTTGCTTCTAGGTTTTTAGATGAACTTAACAAATTAATAATGTGACTCAATTGCTATCGGTTGATTGGAGAACATTAATCCTTTGAATTTAAAGGCATCAATTATTTTATCTATTTCCATAACTTAACCTAAATGATAATAATGTAACAAACAGACTCGAACGAATAAAAACAAACACTAACAAACGAACATGTTACTGAACGTTCACGAACATAAATGAACGAACGCAACATTTGTTCATGTTCGTTCATTTAACTAAACGAACGAAGTTTTTTGTTTGTGTTCATTCATTTATTAAACGAACGAACACAAACGAACTTCCCGTCAAATGGTTCATGAACTGTTCGCTGAAAGTTCAGTTCGTTTGCAGCCCTAAGAGTGCATGCAGGGAGTCTTTTTGGGATGATTTATGTGAAGGATTTCAGGATGGTGGTGGTGATAGTTGACTATGTTATTTAATTTTTTTTTATAACGGATGGTTGACTGTGTTATGCCAAGAAGAAGAAGAAGAAAGAGGGTGGGGTGGGGTATTTGCGGGGGTAGGTTTTTATATTTAAATATAATGGTGGGGTCTACTTGAAATTAAAATGATTAATCAGATTTTTATGTTTTATTTATTATTATTTTTATTATTAGAAGTGAGGAAAATTTAGCAATTTCACACCAAGTAAACTGAGCAAACTAATGGTCATTTACTCCGAAAACTATCCAAGTAACAAATAACCAAACCACAGGGAACACACATGTAATTATGGAAAGTTGAGGACTAAAGATGAAAAAATAACAAACCACAGGGATCATTCAGGGCAGTTAACACTTTTAAATATAAAGATCGTCAAATTATTATATCCCTTAATGAGATACGTATGAAATATGAAAAAAGAGTATTTTATAATTTTAGAGTAAAATGCGAAAAATCGTCCCAGAGTTTTGGTCGCATTTGCTAGTTCTATCCAAAATAGCTTTGTTTGGTAACTAAACCCTTCAGGTTTGCAATTTCTTGCCATTTCCACCCAATTCGCTAACTCCGTCCAATTTTTCTATTAATTACATATGATTTGACCAAACTACCCTTTTATTTACTAACTTCGTCCAATTTTTCTGTTATTTTATATACGTGTAAAAGAGAGAGAGGGAGAGAGAGAATGAGAGATGTTATCATCCCTACTAATAAAATAAAAAGGGGGAAACTTTAGAAACCCTAACTAGAGAAAATCACGTGAAAGGGCATGGCTGTTGAAACGAATTGAAGGCGAAATCGTTATCTGATTCACGATATTCGCAAACCCATCGAGTAACTCGGAGCCCTAAATGTTACGTATCAAAGTGTTTGATCGATTATTGAGATAAGAAGAACACACAAAAGAAGAAGTTAACTCAAATTCACCGATACCTCATTTAGTTGCACAACTTCTGTATATGTACAATCAGACTATTCACTACAACCTCTATACTAACTAACATTTACATTTAACCCCTACAGTTATTTGACATGTAACACTAAAACATTAATTCTTCTAAAATCGAACATGGGCGAGCATTTGTTTGATCTTGAGGTGGAAACAATGCATGTTTATGGCTTCGAACTGTGTTTACTGGCACATTCTATTGAAGTACACACACTTGCGAGAATCATCTCCAGTTACCGACACTCCCATGAACTTCTGTCGAAGCGTTTAAGGTTGAAACAGGAAGCATTCTTAACATCTGCAAACAAATCCACTCAAAAGAACCGTCATATGTCATAAAAGGTGGAGCTGATGATCTGAGCAACACCCTAGAGGTATATATATATATATATATATAGGGAGAGGATCATGAGAAAACTAGATATAAATGAGAAAACCAAAAAACTAACCAAAAAAGCACTAAAAAGGAGGGGGAAGCCTTTTAATGAAGGAGGGGGAGACTTTTAATGAAGGAGGGGTAAAATTGGAAAAAAATATATAACTTTTCAAACATTTCCCATTTCTCCATACGTTATCATTTTAAAACAAAAATGGCACCATAAGATCACAAATTTTTGTATCTTTCTTTCAAGTATATTCGTGCATATTTTTTATGACATAAAAAAAGATTTATGGTGTCGTCTTGTTTTCAATACTATTATTATAGTAGTGCACATGTGCAATATAACATGTACTACAATTGCATTACATGCTTAAAATTAGCTTTTTGAGTCTAGTTTAGCTTTTAGGGTTAGTTTTTTTGGAGGTTTAGGATTAGGATTTTGGGTGTGGGGGGGGAGGGGGTTTAGGTTTTTGGGGGGTGGGGGGTTTAGGTTTTTTTCGGGTTTACAATTGCATTACATGCTTAAAATTAGTTTTTTTAGTCTAGTTTAGCTTTTAGCGTTAGTTTTTTTGGAGGTTTAGGATTAGGATTAGGTTTTTTGGTGTAGGGGGGAGGAGGTTTAGGTTTTTAGGGGATGGGGGGTTAGGCTTTTGGTGGGAGGGTGAATTTAGGTTTTTGGGGGGTGGGGGTGGGGGGTTTAGGTTTTTGGGGGGTGTCGGTGGGGGGTGGGTTAAGTGGTTTAAGCTTTATGTATTAGTGCACATGTGCAGTACAACCAAAAAAAAAAAAATTTTGAAAATTTTTTTCTAGGCATAAAAAGTAGCGATTTTTTTATTAAAAATTGTAAAAAAAAAGAAAAAATTTTGGTATGTTTTTAGGTTTTTTTTAGGCTTTTTTGGTTAGTTTTTTGGTTTTCTCATTTAAACTAGTTTTCTCATGATCCATCCCCTATATATATATATATAGGATTAGGTTCAAACGTGAACAAAATCTCAAGAGTGAACTGCGTGAACTGATCTGGGCCCTTGATTTTTATGATCTTGAGATTAATGTGAGTGGCATGATGGTAATTATTTGGTTAATTTTTTCCATTTAATTAAATACAAAAAGGGTATATGTGTAATTTCAATCTTAAATTGATTGTATAAATCTCTCACAAATCAAGTAATCAATTATCCTCTTAAATTGATTGCATAAATCTCTCACAAATCAAATCAAGGATTAGGAAAGATGTAACATAATTCAATTATTAAAATAATTATTTGTTTAAATGCGATGTACACATGTGTATTCTGATTTTGCCCCTTTTTAATGCGATGTACACATGTGTATATCGTCTATTTTTGTGATATCTCAGAATTTTTTTTGTATTGAATGTTGATGTACACCTGTGAATTACTGTACACATATGTACGATGCTGAGTACACATGTGTACTGTTCTATTTATATCCAAGTACACATGTGTATACCGTTGAAATATGAAGGTTACGTGGATCTTAAAAATCAAAATTTGAATTCTGATGATGAAATCTGAAATAAAAATTAAAATTGAAATATGGTGATTTGTAGTTTGTTTTGATAATTATCTTATTAATAAATAAACATAATGTGGATAATGAATTTAAATTATGAAAGATGTAACTTAATTCAATTATTAAAATAATGATTTAAATCTAATTTTTTATATAATTACAATCCTACCCTTAACAACTAAAAAGGAAATCAAGGGTCCATATCTGTTCACGCAGTTCACTCTTGGGTAGGGCTGTCCAAACTGCTCGACGATCGAAGATCGCTCGACGATCGCTCGAAAAATGCTCGAAAAATGCTCGTTCGATTCCCGCTCAGTTTGTAAATGAGCCGATCGGATCGGTTCGATTCAAATTCAATCCGAGCATGAGCATAGCTCCGCTCGCTCGTCGATCGCTCGGTTTCGCTCGAATTATTTTTATTAATAATTAATATATATATATATATATTTATATTATAATAGCCCAAAAAAAACTAAAAGCCTAAATAACATTCAACCCAACATAATATTTAATATATAAATCTAAGTATCTAACCCTAAATGTATTCTTCCCTAATCAGTCGTATTCAAATTGCCGCTCTAATCTCGGTCTCACTCTCCGGTCTCCACAGTCACAGACTCACAGTCTCCGTCTCCGACCCTCTAATCTCCGACACACATATCGCCGCTGTCTCTAGTCTTCAATCTTCGGACGGTCTTCAACAGTTCTTCAATCTGTTGTTTTTTTTAATCTGCTGTTTGGTATGTTATGTTTTTGTTTGGTATGTTTGTTATAGTAGCATAGAGCAAGATGGAGATCGATGACATTCGACAGTTGGCAAAATTTTGATGTAAACATGGTTGGTGATTAGCTGTTGTTTGTCCCAGGTCCTTTCTAGCTTCTTGCTAGTTGGGCCTGGTTGGTTGTATTCGCATTTTATTTTGTGTTGCTTTTGTATTCGCACTTTATTTTGTGTTTCTTATGTATTCGCACTTTATTTTATGTTGCTTTTGTATTGGCAATTTAAGTTAGAATTTGTTTTTGTTGAACGAAGCCTTATTATTCAATCGAGCGAAAACGATCCACTCGCTTTTTTTTAGGATTTGATAAAAACCGAGCGAAACCGAGCCGATCGATTCAAATTCAATCCGAGCATGAGCATCACTTTTGCGATCGGTTTTACAAATTTGATCCGCTCGGATCGGATCGGTTGTAATTCAATCCGAGCATGAGCAGACCCTCGATCGGATCGGATCGGATCGTGAACACCCCTACTCTTGGGAGGTTGTTCACGCTGGAACCCTACCCTATATATATATATATATATACTTTTTTATGTTATTCACTATACATATATATACTCTATTAGGAGAATGATCATTTAGGAACCACCCTTTATTGCGAGAACGAGAACCAATGTGAACACAACCAAAAATACATAAAAAAATCTAAAAAACACACAATTTTTTTTAATATTATTTTATATAAAAATCGCTAGTTTTCATTTATAAAAAAATTAAAAAAAAAATTTGGCTACTAAAAGTAGCGATTTTTATATAAAAATATTAAAAAAATTTGTGTGTTTTTAGATTTTTTTTAGGTTTTTTTGGTGGTTTAGTTTTAGCATTTAGCTTGGGTGGGGGTGGGGGGTTTAGGTTTTTGGTGGTGTAATGGGTTTATTTAGTTGTGTTCACATTGGTTCTCGCGGTTCTCGCAATAAAGGTGGTTCTCGCATGAACCCAGCCACTACTAGAAAAAAGACCTTCAATGACGCGCAATGTGTGTCATTAAAGGGTAGACATGACACACAAAAGAGTGTCAAGGAAGCCCCTGTCATTAATTGAAGATGACATGCTTTTGTGTGTCATCCTTTTATGACACACCTTTACGACGCACTTTAATGACACGCCTTAATGACACACACTCATGATACGCATTTATGATACACTTTAATGACACGCCTTTATGACATGCATTGCGTGTCATGGTTTTAAATTTTTATTTTTTTATTTTATTTGTAGAATTTCTAATTTCCTAATAGAACAAAAACAATATATAAATTCATATCATAACAAAATACACATATACCAAAACAATTCATTTCATAGTCATACGTCAAAGATAATACAAATATCTTAAGTTAACAAAAAATATTGTTTGCCGTTCATACTTCGACATCTAAAATAGTCACTTAAAAACAAACGCTGCCCCATAACTCAAACACCCTTCACGTATCCCATCAATATCCTCATCCGTGTATACCGCTTTGCCTCTCCCAACCTGAGAACAAAATTAAAGAACCTAAATACATGCACTTTTATATAAAAAACAATTTATGACATAAACAAAATTAGAAAACCTAAATATATGCACTTTGATATGATAAACAAAGATGATATCCACACTATTATATTCTAATTCCATAATGTTATTTAGTTATCTTTTTTACCTCGTTTCTTTTATATAAAAAATCAAACATACATGTCTCATTAAAATCCCCAATATATATAAGGTATTAAATATTCTTACTTCTTGCTGCATAAAAACTAACAATGAAAGAAAGTAAAGCATATATTACCGGTCGGTTAATAGAGAATGATAAAGATGTTACCCCACTAATTAAGTCTTGTCTAGCTCTGGCCACATCACTCGAGGAAACATGTACGATTATAACCATATACATTTACCGGCTATTAATAACTCATTCCCATACTAAACAGCAAAAAAGTAGCAACTATTATAATATGTAACAATACAATTAGGTTATATGTTTGTGAAGCTCCACATCATTGTCTGTCTTGAAGATTTTTAGAAGAAAGCAGTGGAACGAAACAAGAAAGACGAAAGAGCATATTTGGAGCCTTACAGTAACAACCTTTAGGTGATTGATGGATGAATAGAACTGGTGAATAATGGATGAATAGAACCAGCTAGTTGTAAATTGACTGCACCATTCTTTCCAAGCATCCATTGCTTGTGATCTCCGTCAAAAGGCATCACCAAATCTACACTAGTACATCTTTACACGATTAAAATATTAAAAAAAACCAACATTAATGTAGGAATTCATGCTTCACAGCTATGTTAGGACAAAAATGGGTAAAGAGACCATACTCAGAAATAATAAACAAACTTATTTGCAAATGCACTAATAATAAACAAACTTATTTGCAAATGCACTAATATTAAAAAAATCATTAAATGTAAAGAACAAAATTAAAATTGCTTCACAAGATTAAAACAAACTTATTATTACTTCAAGCAATTAAAATTAAAATAATAAACAAACCCACATTAACAGAGTCGTTGGTTAAACTCATAAGGATGAATCCTTGCGAACTGAAGCCAGGGCATGGAACCGTCGCTTTTGGAGCCGGAGATGAGGCATGCTAACCGAGGCGGAGGAGGGAGGGTGGAGATCGGGAGGGGGTGGAGCTTGTGTTTGACGAAGGCTGACGGCGGTGAGACGGTGGTGTAACGACGGTAGAGAGGGAGGAGATGAGTGTCGGTTGGTAAAGTTAGGGTTGTTAGAAAGAGGAGGAATAGGGATATGATGGATGCGATTGTGAAAATTGGGGGAAATGAAATAACATATCCAGAATCCGATTGTAGAATGAGATTTGGTTGATGAAATGCAGCCATGTGAGTGTGTTTGATCTTCAGATTGATCGTATCAGTGAAATTGGGAGACGAAGGAGGTGAAGGGTGCAACTGTTTGATGGAGGATGGGGTCTGGTTTGGCTTTTTTTTTTAATAGGATTGAGAAGGTAAGGAGGGAAATGAAATTTTTATTATTTTTGAAAAATAGGATTGAGAAGCTAAGGAGGGAAATGAAATTTTTAATATTTTTGAAAAGATACATTTAAAGATGACATACAAAAAATGTGTGTCATCTTAAACATGAAATTTTTAATACTTTTTAAAAGCATGACACTAAAAGATGACACACAAAAATGTGTGTCATCTTTTAAGAAAAGATGACGTTTTTTCATAACACACATTTTTGCACGTCATAAATTTAGTGTGTGTCATTGTTCGTGTGTCATTAAAAGCCTTTTTTCTAGTGTTATTAAACATTAAATGTACCCGTGTGTAGTTTAACACAACCCTTAGTTAACTGATGATTTTAGATAATCAATCATAAACACTCAACTTGAATCTCAAATACCTCTTGGTTGGTAGAAGAATCTTCACATTTTTTTGTTTTGAAAATCCAATCAAATCTGTTAAAGCAAGCAAGCATGGAGCCAACGATCTAAAAGATTCGCAGTCTCAGTTCTGTAAAATATCAACTTATTGTACGCGTTTTAGCATTAATGTGTTCCAGCAGAGATACTAATGAACTAGTCTTATCACACACATAGAGATACTCATAAGCCTGCCTGTTTATAAAGAAAAGAAAATCATGGGTTACCTGCTTTGACTTTTGAAATATTAAAGTTTCCGATGTTTATGATAACCATAACTAACACATCAACTGTTTATAAAAGAGGAGATGAACCAACAAGCAAATGCAACACAAGTGATCAACGTTCATCGCCGGTTGGTACAACTGTATATTTCATAGTGGATCTGTAGCTAAAAGAGCTGATTAAATTTGGTCAGTTTAGGAGACGAGAAAGAACTGAATATTGGTTACTTAAGTTGCCTTGATAAAGCACAAATCATGTCCATAAGAATGAAAATAAACGACTATTTGCATGTTACATATATGCCTGCTGCTGTACTTATTTTTGGACAAAAGACCTGTAGTGGTGTGTGTGTGTGTGTTTTTTTTTTTTTTTTTTTTTTTTTTTTTTGTAACTATGAGAACCCGTTATTGGAAAACTCATGGGAATCAGGTGCTTAGGGGCGCAGCTATTAAGGGGCCGGGGGGCACCCGACCCCCCGAACTTTTCCCTCAGTAGTGTTATGTATGTACGTTTCGTATAGAAATTTTTAGGTATATTCGTTTTCTACCCCCGAACATTATATAGCCCAAATAATTGTATTTGGCCCAAATATTGTATCTGTAAATTTGTTTGGAAGAATGTAGTGTTTATAGCCCAAATAATTTGATAACCCAATTCCCTAATTATACATATACAATTATATAGGGCTACAAACGAACCAAACGTTTGGCGAACAGTTTGTGAAACGTTCGGCGGGAAGTTCGTTTGTGTTCGTTCGTTTATTAAACAAACAAACACGACAAGAAATTTCGTTCGTTTAGTTAAACGAACAAACATGAACAGAGGTCGTGTTTGTTCGTTTATGTTCATGAACGTTCGGTAACGTGTTCGTTTTTGTTCGATACTTCATTAGTGTTTTTAGTTTTTATATTTATTTAAATACTTCAAAATTCCGACAAATTAAATATCTAATAAGTGTCGGTGTATTATATATTCTGTTATGATTGTCTGTGTTCGTTTGTTTCCATTTGTGTTCATGAACATTAGTTCGTGCTCATTTGTGTTCCTCAACGTTCGTTGCCTAAAATTAACAAACAAACACAACCGAACACGAAAAAGTTCATTTCCTTAACAAACGCACACGAACATAAAATCTCATTCGATAAGTGTTCGTGAACGGTTTACGAACATGTATATTTCTTAACAAACGAACACGAACAAGGTCTTGTTCGTGTTCATTCGGTTCGTTTACAGCCCTACAATTATACAAACCTAGCCCAACTATTATATAAACCCAGCCCATCTATTATTAAAAAAAAAGACCCAAAACGTTGTGCTGTTGGATACGAAGAGAAGGAAAAGAAGGGCGCGAACAGTCGACCACCACACCACTTCAGTCTGAAATCGCTGCTTGTTGGACTTCGACAGAGCTTCAATCTTCGACTTCTTGAATTTTCATAAGGTATGTGTTTTTAATCTTTAGGTTTAATTTAGGGTTGCAATATATGTGGTTTTGGTTGACATTTGGGGTGAAATTAGGGCCGAATTTTTGCCCTAAACTTGTTAAATGTTTCTGTTAACTTGAAATTTGGGGTGATTTGTTAATTTGTTATTAGATTATGCTATGGGGAAGAATAAAACTATAACTTCTTTTTTCAAAAGAACGAATGAAGAACAAGGAATGGGAATTGATGAGGAAAACCATGAGATTAAGCGTCAAAAACCTTCAACTAGCGAACCAGTTAATGAACCGATTAATGAAGCGGATCAAAACATTCAACAAGAGAATGATATTCCTCAAAATAAGATTAAAATCAATGAAGTGGATGTTAGTAGTCTAGAAAGAGATCCCGCTAAGCGACTCGGAATGTGGAAATATCCGGTTAATGTAAGGGAGCAAGTAAGACTGGCTTATATATCATTAGGAGTGTATCAAATAAAGCTTGAAGAGTATAAGCCTAGAGGTCCAAAGAACAATCGTCGAAGATTTAGGTATGCTTGGTTTGATATGTTCCCTAATTGGTTAGAGTATTCTCCAACGAAACACAAGGCTTATTGTTTCCTTTGTTATTTATATAATGATAAACCGAATGAGAGGCACGGTCATGGTGCATTTACTAGTGAAGGATTTGACAATTGGAAAAAAGTTAATGATGGGGATAAGTGTCCATTGTTGAAGCACAGTAAATCTTTAAATCATAAAAACGCTTTTCTATTCTACAATAACTTGTTGAATCAAGAAGCACACCTTGAAAATTTCATAGCTGAAGAATTCAAAAATCTTAAAGGAAGACGGGCAGAACTATAATTCTTCATCCAGGTGAACCGGGTACCCACCTTCCTCTCGTTTTTAATGTATTGGTGTCTTTGTTCTGTTGTTTGTTAAACAATGTTTACTTTTTAATGTTTGAAACGCTTTTTATTTTATATTAATGTTTGACCCGACCCGAATCGAATCACCAACGTCCGACCCGAACATATCACCTCGAAACAAAGCGATAGAAATTTTTTTTAGGTCCGGTGATTTCCGACCCCCCGTTGTAAATTTTCAAGCTTCGCCACTGCAGATGCTTACCACTGCGCCAGTCCTTGAAGGCTGTATTTGGTATTTGGGTTGTTAACTGATAATTTGGTAAAAAAGAGCTGCTGATTTCCTATGATTTTTGTGACACTGATCATCTATCTGTTTGTTCATACTCTTAAACTATATTTGCATGGTCTGGATGCTGCATATAGGGTGGGTTGGTGGAACTTCATGTGCAGAATGGAATATGTGTTTACAATTATATGTACATGCTTATGGGAAATGGGCCCACCTACACAATGGAGTTTCTCTCCAAATTTGATCACATGTTTGTTTATGAAGTTGTTATATTACCCGAGCCCGATGGATATACCCGAAACCCGAAGCATTTGGGAAAGGTATACCCAATACCTGGGCCGGGTATGAGTATTGAAAAGAATATTTCGCGGATATGGAACGGGTATGGGATTTGATGATACCCGACCTGATTACTTGAAACTAAATATCTTCTTACCTGAAAACTTTTAAGTTTTCTATTTATTTTCGTTTAACTTTTCAGTTATTTAATGCTGAACAATCTGGTTTTTGGGCTGCGTACAAGGATTGGGCTCTGTTTTCACTTCAGCACTTTGTTGTTTTGGAACATGTTGACCCACACTACAAATTGTTAACTCTGTTTTTAACGAAATCTAATCAAACAAATGACAATAAATAAATAATACATACACATATATTTTTATAAAAAAACATATGTTAATTAGTTAAGAATTTTTTTTAGTAATCGATAACGTTAGTGAACACTGGTGATAAAAATAATAAAATAAAAAGAAAGAAAAATAAAGAAAAGAAAACAACATATTTTTTCCTTTATAAATAAATCATAGATAACATTATTTAGGCAAAATAGTCATTTACTATAACGTTAACTGAAAAATTAATACCAATTAGTATAAAGGACAGAGCAAAATTTAGTAGTCTTTGAACTTTTTAAAGACAAATGACAAAAAGTGTAATTTTATGTGTAAATAAAGAACAATTTATGTAATTTATTCTAAAAAAATAACAAAAGCACAATTAATTGAAAAACAACCAAATAAGAGTTAATTGCCCGGATGGTCCATGTGGTTTGCCATTTTTTCACCTTTAGTCCCGACCTTTTTAAAATAACATGTATGTTCCCTGTGGTTTGCTCACATGTTACTTGGGTAGTCCCTATACTGGATGGACGTTAAATTATTCAGTTAAGTCTGTGTAAAATTACAAATATACCCTTACTAATAAAAACAAAAACTAAATAATAAAGTACTCAACTGGACCCACCAAAACCATCGTCGTCTCCTTCATCATTCATCAGACATACACCACCACCACCACCCCTCTTAAACCTTCAACGCCGGATCTACTCCGCACCAACCATACCAATATGCCTCACTCTCACCAAATCAACACCTCCAAACTCCCACCACACGCCCGGACTTATTCTCCCCCATTAACGAATCGGACGTTCCCTGAACCGTGATGTCAGCGCCGGAGTCGAAGTTGAGCGGCGAAGTTCTACTCATCCAGAATGTTCAATTTGAAGGTAATTGAGCTCTAACTCACATTCCCTTCTTAATTTGGTGTTCTTATTTCATTAATTTGGATATGTTTGTTTGATGTTAAACTAGGTTAGGGCTTCAGCAAGCTGGTGAAGAAGCATATCAAGATGAGTTTTCCTTGTCTTCAGTTAGACATTAAATTTGGGTTCAGATTAAGATAAATCTTCATTAAATTGTGTTTTTAAATGTTAAACCTACTATCTGTTGTGTATGTGATCATGGTTATAATTATGGATGTAGAAATTCATGTATCAATAAATCCGTTTTTCCGGCGAGTGGATCTTGGCCGACGGGAGGATAATTTTAGAGTTGTCGGAGAAACACAAAGGGGTGGAGATGGAAATCAAAGAGGTGGGCCTACGGGAGTTTTTAAAGATTAATTAAGTTTGTAATTTGCTCTAACCTTTAAAATCTACTTATATATAATTAAAAATTACATGCTTTAAAAAAAAAAAAAATAGTTTAAATTGGTTTTTTATTAGTAAGGGTAATTATGTCATTTATATGGATTTAACTGAGAAAACTAACGATCATTAACTTTGGGGACTATCCGAGTAACTAACGATCAAACCACAGGGAACATACATGCTATTTTAAAAAGGTGAGGACTAAACGTGAAAAAATGATAAACCACAGAGACCATACGAGCAATTAACTCACCAAATAATTACTAAAATTATGTGAGTTTTGAGGATGAAAACTTTTTCCACCGTCAACATTCAGCATTTATGGTCAACGTTAAAGGCAAAGTGACCAAGTCAACATAAAATGATTATATATGCAATATGACAAACGTTATAATTAATACAACTGTTTATTCACAATTTAACAAACGTCATACATGACAAATTGGGTAAGATTCTAGTATCCTGAAGTAAGCAACTTGGGGATCGATATAAACTTAGAGGCATATATCAAACCCGAAACCTACCCGAGCCCGGTACACCAGGTATGGTTTTTCAGGCCAATACCCGGACCCGAACCCGGCCCATGTATTACCAATACCCGGAAAATCAATACCCGGTTATACACTTCCAGGGTATATACCCGAACCCAGGTATTCAAAAAAGCCCAATTATGTGCACCTCTAGACATAAGTAGTGTTTTCCTTGATGGGCTGTCAAATAACAAAAATAAGAAGTTGGCCCGCAAATGGGTTTGGAATATTGGGCTGCCAAACAGAAAAAAATTTGAGACTCCACGGAAAACACTCGGTTTGATTTTTTTTTTTTTTTTTTTTGGTTAGGTTTTTTTCAAACCGGAAAAAAGAACGGTTTTTAACAAGATTATATCATCTACGGGAACGAAAATGTTTCACTTGTCAGAGGACTTAAGACTTAGGGACCCAATAAAAAGCCCAAATTGATTAAAGATGTAATATTGTAAGTTGTAATGGATGAATTAATGTTTAATGGGTTGTACAAGTAGGAAAATCATCAGTCATGAATCTGGTTTCCTCATTTAACACGGATATAATTTCTTAAAGTCGAAAACCAAATGAGGAGAATGTAGGTTTGTTTTGTTTTAAACGGTTTCAATTCAGTTTGATTTTCTGGTTTCATTGTTAGATAGACTTTGCTATTAACATTGGCCATATTCCGATGTGATGTCCAAAACTATATAAGAAGGTTGCTCACTTTGATCCAAATTACAATAATAAACAGAAAAGGAAGCAGTAAATTACAATATTTGTTTGGTGAAGGGTTCAAATCCTCCATAGTGCAAGTATAAGGTAATGTTCGTTTCATAGAATGAAATGAAATCTGGATTTCATTCCATATGTTGTTCATTTCAACAAATGGAGGAACTAGAATCTTAATTCCATTCTTGATTGTAGTATTCAGTTAGCAAATGAATTGAAATTGGAAATGAATTCCTTCAGATTCCTTTAACCAAAGGAATTCAAAATCCTTCCAATTTTTTAAGGAATTCAAGTAAAGTCATTGGAATCTTTGACCGGCCACCGATGTCGAAAACTTCTCGACCCGAACTGGTTCGTCGCCGACCCACAACGCCTCTGTAACAACTCGCGTTTTCAAAGTCAAAGTACAAGTCAAAGTCAAAGGAAGAAAAGATTGCTAATTCGATCTGTCATTCCTTGCTTAATTATTACTTGTGCTCTTTGACTTGTTAATCGATACTTTAATTTGTGTTACCTTAGTTGTATATGTGGAGTAAATGCAATAATCGCAGTTTATCGCTAATCTATTTAACGCTATCTCATCGTTATCGCATCGCAACTGGAATCGCATGTACTGGATATTGTTTTACGTGTGTGTGCTATTATGTGTTACTTGTGCATGTTTATTATATGCTTGAGGTGAATAATCGCAAACGCAATCGCAACGCAAACTCATCGTGAACTGGAAACGCAAGTTTACTTATGTTGTTATATGTAGTTATATTATTTGTGTAACTATTATCTAAAACTATCGCATCGCTTATTCGACACTCGTTTAATCGCATCGCAACGCTCAACGCATGAAACAAAAGTCGGAAACCAACTCGCACAACCCATCCGATCGAAGGACCATTCGATCGAATGGTCATCCATCCGGATGACCATCTGATCGGATGGCCATCCGATCGGAAGGCCCTCCGATCCGTCACATTGCACCGCCTCTTCTCTTCTCTCACCTATAAATAGCACCTGTCACATCACTGTTCATGTGATGTGACAACTCCCGTTCAACCAGCTCTCTTTTGGCCTATTTTCTCTCGATTTCTCGCGATTCTTGTAAGTTTCCACTCCAAATCTTGTACTTCTATAATCTACACACACTTTCTTCATCATTTTCACCATCAAATCTTAACTTTTCACCATGAAATCGGCTGATTTGGGCTGTTCTAGGATGAAGTCATCATGGGTTCTCATGAACTTCAAAGTGTGACCTCATTTCACCAAGAACAACTCAGATCTAAGAGATTTCAACATGTTTAAACACTGATTTCGTCATAATCTAAACATTTGTCAACTGATTTCCACTTTTCTTCAATGTTCTTAACTTTTCACTCAAAAACTGATAGAATCTGAGCTCGTTCAGGCCCTTTGCTCGTTCTATAGTAAAGTGTCGGTCTGAGAACAGATTTCTATCGAGGAGATGACCGAATTAACGGGTTGAACATGAACAACCGTCAAGAACCGTTAACTGATCGGACGGGGTGCTTCCCGTCCGATCGGATGACTTAGACTTGGTGGAGTTTCCGTTGTTCGACACTTAGTCATACCGTCTCGGTTAAACCGCAAAACTTTCTAAACTTAGCAAAATTTTACAAGTTTCACAACGAATAGGTTACTGAACGGATCGCCGTCCGATCGGATAGCCATCCGATCGAACGACAATCCGATCGGACGACTTGTGGTTTTTCAACACTTAAACAAATTTCAAACTTCAAAGGTTAATAGTTTTCAACGAATAGTCATCCGATCAGATGACCATCCGATCGAATGACTATTCTCTCAGGAGACCCAAGTCTTTGAAGCATCTCACTGAACGGATCACCATCCGACCGAACGGCCCTCCGTCCGGATGACCGTTCGACCGGACGACCTGAAAGGTAGAGATACTTCTCGTTTTATAAAATGCTACAACGAAAACTTCAAAGTCACATCATACACAAACACATCCATCCCAAACGGACAACCCTCTGAGCGAATGGCCATCCGTCCGGATGACCATCCGTCCGGACGGTCATCCGATCGGATCACCATCCGTCCTCATCACTCCAACGCACCGTTTTACGCACTGTTCAACGCTTATGCTATCGTTAACTGTTCAGGCTAATCCGTCAGCGCTCCCTTCAATCCAAGACTGTGTTTACTCGTTACACACGATCTGTGAGTATACTCGAACCCTTTTTGCTTTACGCACTTTTGGGTGTTACATACGTTACCTATTTCAAATCACGATCGACACACAACGCAAACACTTTTTACGCTGACTGTTATTTCATGTTATACGTGTTACTCGATGAATGCTTGTATGTTATGTTTACACAGTGATTGTTGCTTGACACCTTAGCAACGATAGTACTATAGTTTGGACTCAACACATGTCGTGGACAAGGGTTGTTAAGGGCTTTACTTCACGTGTCACAGTGGTGATATGTGTTGCGCATTCTACAACTCGCAGTCATGTTTTTGCATATTTCATTGTCGATAACTTGCTGGCTTCACTTTTCAACATGTTACATGCTGGTTATGCGTAAACCGCTTTTCGCTACTATTATGCTATTAAACTTGTATGCTCACCTTTACACCATGTGTATTCACCTACTTTAACGTATGTGACAGGTGTTTAGGATGCTGTGCAATGCTTGCTTTGTGGAATCAAGTCTAGGAGAGTCTAGAAACAAATAAACAATTTATGAGTTGTCGAAACTATGATTTGTCTTTGAGAACAACTTGTCTGTAATAACTGCTTTTATTTTGATATGTTATGGTATGGTACGTAATGTTAAATATCTGGTAATTTAGTTCTTATGGATTCTCTTGGACAATCTGTTTCGCTCAGTGCCTTGCCCCGATTTATTCCGCCATCGGATGGGGTGTGACAGCCTCGCCCTGACCCAACCCACCTCTTAAAGGATATTATATTAGTTTTATTCTTATCACTTTAGTTTGTTGATTTGGTTTTTATCTATTCCTAATTTGTTGCCTTCACAGTAGGTTTCGTACTGGTATATATCATGCTTCTGCATGTTTCTTGTTTTATGAAAAAACCATTAAAGGCTTTGAACTACCATATTCTTTATGGTATTAGAGCATAGATCCTATCAAAAATCATAAACGTGAAGACCGATTACAGGAAGATGAGCGGAGAGTCGAAGAAGGATGATGGAAAAATCGAGTCCATCGACAGCAACTCTCCATATTACATTCATCCGTCAGATTCTCCACGCCAAATGCAAGTTAATGATCCACTCACTAATAATAATTATAGTGACTGGGTTCAAGAGATGACAATTTTTTTATTTGCCAAGAACAAGATGAACTTCATGGATGGGACCATCCCCAAACTAGAAAAGAACGCATAAACTTACATGTTATGGATGCGTTGTGATGCTATGATCAAAGGTTGGTTGACAACGACAATGAACAAAGACATCAGAGGGAGTGTGAAATATGCGAACACGGCTTCGGAAATTTGGAAGGACCTTCAAGAAAGATTCGGAAAGGAGAGTGCTCCTCGTGCATACGAGCTTAAGCAAACTCTCACAATCACTCGATAAGAAGGTACACAAAACTGAGAGGGCTCTAGGATGAGATCTCTTCGGTCTTACCCACGCCAAAGTGTACGTGTGGGAATTGTTCATGTAATGTTGGAAAGCGAATGAGTGAATTCAAGGAATGGGAACGACTTTACGAGTTTCTGATGGGTCTCGATTCCGATTTTTCAGCCATAAGGACACAAGTACTCTCAATGAAGCCAAATCCTACACTGTGGGAGGCAAACGAGCTATTGACTCAAAGTGGGTATACAAGCTCAAGTATAAGCCTAATGGCGAAATTGAAAGATACAAAGATCGTCTTGTGGCGAAGGGATACACTCAATTGGAGGGCATTGATTTTCATGAAACTTTTACGCCGGTTGCAAAGCTAGTCACGGTTCGAACGTTACTTGCGGTGGCTGTAAAGAAGAGTTGGTTCATACATCAACTTGACGTCAACAACACTTTTTTGCATGGCGATTTACAAGAGGAAGTATACATGAAGGTACCCCAAGGATTTTCTAAGAAAGGAGAGACTCGGGTTTGTCGTCTTAGAAAATCACTTTATGGTTTACGACAAGCCTCCCGCAACTCGTATAAAAAATTCACAACTTCTCTTTTAGAAATTGGCTATAAACAATCGTTTGCCGATCACTCCTTATTTACTTACAACGACAATGGTCAGTTTACGGCGATTCTTATTTACGTTGATGATGTAATCATAATGGGTAATCATGCCGCTAAAATTCAAGAGTGTTGAGATTGAACCCTATCAGAGGAACAGATAATTAAAGCCAAAACTGGATCAGAGCAGTGGATCCAAAATAAGCAGATGTTATGTATACAACTCTCTCCCCTTGAAAGTGGTTTCAACATCTGCTGACCTCCTATCTACTGATCGTACAAACTGCTGACCTACAACTGCTGATCAAGTCAAAGACTGATAAAGACTAAAGCCCTGTTGTTCTATCTACTGTCTTGGTTCAAGCACTGCTGGGTTATATCAAGTGCTGCTGAGATCACATCAGTGGAAGGAATCAGCAGTAGTTTAGATATCTTTATGTAATGAATTGTAATAGTAGTAGTTAGCATAACAGTTCTTGTATAGATCAGAGGTTAGAGTTTGTTAGGAGGTTAGATGTCACTTTCATGGTGACGTCAGCAAAGATGCTCAGTGGTTTGTCCGTGCCTATAAATAGAACAGTACCCTGTACTGTTCTATTAGCTCTTCACCATCTTCTTCCTGCACGAACAAATCACAGTGAGCTCAGGCTGAGGGGGAGTTTGTTACATACTTGCAATTGTAATTGAATCTTGTAATAAATTCAAGCATTCGGTTCAATGTTAAACTTGTAAGTTAAAAGCAATTCTCCTGTTTGATTGTGAAAAGTTTGCTTCCATTATATTCCGTTGCACTACTCATTCATTGTTCATTATAATTCAAACGTAAAACACAATCAAAACCAAACTCAGATCCTAACAATTGGTATCAGAGCCTGGACAGTCAAATTTGATTTAACAATCATTTTGACATAAATAGTTCAGCTCACAATCGTTGATACTGATAGTTTGTTCGTTTTGGTGAAAAACAGAGCAAGGTTTAATCACCATCAAAGTTGATTAATTAGTGCCTGTAAAACAACCAGGATGACGTCACAATCACAAGATGATAAGAATAACATTAGCTCTCTTTTCAAACTACCCATGCTTAAACGTAATGAATACAACATCTGGCAGAGAAGGATGGGTCACATCCTTGCTCAACAGAACACTGGATGTTGGAGGTCTGTTGTTTTTGGTCCCCGTGTTCCTATGGTGCCAAGTGCTGGGGATGCAAAGAAGTTCGTACCTAAACCATCTGAAAACTATACTGAAACTGATTTTCAAAAGTTCGAACTCGATGCCAAAGCATTTAGCATCATTGCATCTGCATTACCCAATGAGATCTATGCTGGACTGTTACATTGTAATAGTGCCAAAGAGCTATGGGATGCACTGAAGGAACAGTTTGGGGGAACAGAAGAAGTTATTGAAAACAATAGGGAAATTCTGAATCAGCAGTATGAAACATTTTGTCACATCAAGGGTGAATCATTGACTCAGCAGTTTGAGCGATTCAGTTGTCTCATTAGTGAACTAAGGCTTGTTAAAGTTACATTTTCAAATTCAACTCAAAATAGCAGGTTCCTTAGATCACTACCAGAAAAATGGGATACCATTGCATTTGTTACTAGAAACTCTGCTGAGTTCAAAGATCTGACCCTGACCCTGACCCTGACCCTGACCCTGACCCAACTTCATGGTAGACTCCTGACCTATGAAAGGGAGTTAAACCAGAAAAAGAAGTTGCAAGAGTCTGGCAAAGTTGCTGATGACTATTCATTTGGCAGCACAGCTCTTTTTGGTCAGGAAGAATCTGGTAGCAGTAGTAAGGATCAGGGTTATGATCACTTTATTGATATAACTGCTGGTGGAAATTTCAATAACCCTGATTCTCACTCTGCAAATTATGCTTTTACTGCAAATTGTGAAAACCAGATGTCAGATAACTTGTGTTTTGAACTCAATGATTTGCAACACTTTGATCCCACTGACTTAGAAGAGATGGACATTCTGCATTAGTTGGCTTTGCTTAGTGTAAGAACAAGCAAATTCTACAAAAGAACAGGGAGAAAATTTCCAGGTTTACATGGGAACTTATAAGTGGGGTTGGATAAATAAAAAATCAAGTGCTATAAGTGCAATAGGCTAGGTCATTTTGCTAGGGAATGCAGGAGTCAAACCACTGGTCCCATAATCACTCATCCCAGCTCAAACCCTAGACCACAACCTCAAAGCACTGTGCACTATACCCAATATACCCCTGCTGCCCATGTTAACACTGCTCACTATGCTGCAACCCCTGTGCCTGTGCATTATGTTCAAACCACTGTCCCATAAATTCAGTATGTTCAAACCCCTGTCCCTCAGGCACAAGTGCAACCTGTTGCACCTCAACCAGCTACTCCAACCGTAACACAACCAGATCAGCAAAGCTTTTTCACTCAAGGCTTTGTTGACTGGAGCAGTATGCCTGATGAGCTTAGTGATAAAAATTTTGCACTCAATGCTTTTAATGATCCTACTAATGATGAATTTTGTTTGATGGCATTAGAGTCTATACCAGAAGGGGTAGAAACTGAAGGTGAAGAGCTAAGTGCTGAAACAGTGGATGAAGTGACTGAAGCAGTGGTTACTGCAGTTGCTGGTGAACTACTGCTGGGGGAAAATTCAGAAACCCTGATTGAACCACTGTCTGACCCCTGGTCCGAAGAAGACAAAGAAGAAAAGGAAGAGAAGAAAGCAGGTGAGAAAGAAGATAGAGCTGATGAAGAAGGTGATCATCAATGTGATTGTGCCATGATGGGTGCTGCTAAGGTATCACCTCAAGTTCTTGAAAAACTGTGTTCAGACAAATACATTATTGCATTTGCTAACATCAAAGAGGTAGATGAAAACCTTAGGGATAAAGTCTTAACAGATGAAGTCAAATTTGAAAAGTTATTAAAAGAACTTAGAAACAAATTGGCTGAAAAAAGACAAAGAAATCAGCAGTCTCAAAGAAGAGCAGAGCATAACCAAGACTCAACTCCAAACTATGGTAGAAAAATACCAAGTTTGTAAAAAGGAGTTGGAGTCCACCCAGATTACTTGTGAAAGATGGGTGGAATCTTGTAAAGGATATGAGGTTATGCTTGAGAAACAGCTTGAAAGCAATGTCAAGTTTGGTGTAGGATATAGAAAATATGATGATCTTGTAAACACTGCTGCAAAACAAGCTGGTTCATCTAAAATTAAACCAACCAACAAGAATGTCCAAGAGGTTAAAATAACCGACAAACTTGGTAACAAAATCACTTTGGAAAGATCTGTGGGGTCCTCAACTCTTGAGGAAATTGAGAAATACCAATTTAAACCCACATGGTCTGATGAGTGTGACATTCTTGAAAATTTCAAGCCTATGGACTTTACAACCACTGATGGTGTCACAGCTCCAAAAGCAAAGGTCACTCCTATCAAAGACATCCCAACAGTGGTTCAAAACTCTGTTGTTAAGGAGTCTGAGAAAAGGAAGAAAAGAGAAAAGATCAAAAACCTGTTTTGTGATTTTTGTGAAAAGAGAAACCATCTAACAAAAGACTATTTTCATCTAAAAGCATATGATCTAAACAAAACAAGTGTTATTGTATCTGCTGAAAGCTGCACCATCTGTGGTAAATCAAACCACAAAACTCAAGCATCTGTGTATCTCAAAAACTTTGATGTAAAAAAGAATGAGTACACCGCTAAAACATCCTTGAGTCCATCAACATCATCTGTCAAATTCACCAAAAACCAACCACTGTTTGTGCCAGTCCAAACAGTTGTTACAAAACAGCTGAATCAAACATCTGTCCAAAGAGATGTTCAAGTGACTGATGCACCCCCTGCCAACCAATACAGAAGGGGCAAGGGACAATCATCTTACCAAAGGATTCCACATGTTTATGAGACCTACAAAAGGCCCTCTAAACCAAGAGTGAACAAGCATCCTTTTGGTTATCAGCAGGTGATTGGTCAAAACCCACAACAGTGGTTAGAGAGAAACAGTCCTAAAACTGTCCAAACCCCTGACCTAACCACTGCCCATGCATCTGAACTCATCCCAGACACTGTTGAAACCCCATCCAAAGCCTTATTAGCTTTGGAGACCCTAATGAACTAATCCTTTTACTTCATGTGCAGGGAGCTTCTGCATGCTTAGATAGTCTTTGGTATGTAGATAGTGGAGGCTCCAGGCACATGACAGGATGTAAAGCCCTTCTCAAAGATTTCAAAATCCATGGAGGGGGTGATATATCCTTTGGTAATAATAGTAAAGGGAAAGTTCTGGGGTCTGGTACAGTACAGTCTGGAAATGTAAAATTTGAAAATGTCAATCTGATAGACAATCTAAAATTCAACATCCTGAGTGTTTCACAAATGAGTGACAAGGGGTATGGGTCATTCTTCACAAAGGAGTGTTGTAGGATTGTTGGACCAGAAATGGTTGAAAAGAATGAAGCAATAATAAAAACTGGAAAAACCAAACTTGTTGCTCAAAGAAGTTGCAATGTTTATGTGGTGGATATGTCAAAAGAGAGCCCCAGAACTGATGCCTGTCTGTTCTTAGCTGCATCAAACAAAGAGACAGAATTATGGCACAGAAGACTGGGGCGCACAAATCTCAAGACAATCACTGCCATTTCAAAACATGGGTTAGTAAGAGGTTTACCTCAAAAACTGTTCACCTGTCCTGAGCATTGTGTTTTCTGCCTAAATGGAAAACAACATAAAAGCTCCTACAAATCCATTGATGAGTCCAAAACAACCAAATGTTTGCAAATGCTTCATATGGATTTGTTTGGCCCAGTTAAAGTCATGAGTCTTAAGAAAAAGCGGTATTGTTTGGTTATTGTTGATGACTTTTCTAGGTTTACATGGACTTACTTTTTACACTCAAAAGATGAGACTGCAGGCATTCTGCAAGACTTTGTAAAACAGGTTGAAAAACAGTTTGACCTTCCAGTGAAAATCTTTAGAAGTGACAATGGCACAGAGTTCAGGAACAAGGAGTTGGATAATTTCTGTGTGTCAAAAGGAATTGTGAGGCAATACAACATTCCAAGAACACCAGAACAAAATGGGGTTGTTGAAAGAAAGAACAGAACTTTGATTGAGGCTGCCAGAACTATGCTTGCTGATTCAGGTTTGCCATTAACTTTTTGGGCAGAGGCAGTAAACACTGCTTGCTATGTCCAAAACAGAGTTTTAATCAACCCCAGGCATCAAAAGACTGCCTATGAACTGCTGTATAAAATAAAGCCATTAATTTCATACTTCAAAGTTTTTGGCTGCCCATGCTTCATCTTAAACTTAAAAGATTCCATTTCTAAGTTTGCAGCCAAAATTGATTGTGGATATCATCTGGGATACTCAACCACTGCCAAGGCCTACAAAGTGTTTAACACACGGACCAAAGCAGTGGAGGAGACTTTAAATGTAAAGTTCAATGAACTTACATCAATGAAAATCCCAGCAAATCCTGCTGATTTGTTTGATCTTGATAAATTTACCTTTGAAAATACTGCTGTCAAGACTAACAGTGCAGGTCCATCAGAGGATTCATCACCAGACTATGGGTATGAAATCATCATTCCTCAACAAAAGTCTGTCCAAATAGGAAGAGCAGTAGATGTTCAAAACAGCTGTCAAAGCTCAACCACTGCTACCTCAATAGTTGTTGACCAAAGTAGCCACTTAACACCTGCTTCCACATCATCAAACACTGTTGATAAAAGTCCTCAAACAGTGGATCAAAGTCAGCATGTGTCCACACCTTTACCTCCTATTCCACCACCTTTTGAAGCCACTGCTGGATCATCAAAGTCACCAGCAGTGGTTAGCTCAGATGATTCACATCTGCAGCCCTCCCCACTTAATGCCATTGTTCCATACCAAGGAGAGCTCATCTTCTTGAAATCTCATCCACTAGACCAAATTATTGGCAACATCAATGAAGGGGTGCTCACAAGAAGTCAATCCCAAAACATTTGTCTTTTTGTTGGTTTTCTATCACTCCATCAGCCAGTCAAGTATCAAGAGGCACTAAAAGACAACAGCTGGGTAGAAGCCATGCAAGAGGAGCTCCAACAGTTTAGAAGACAACAAGTTTGGGAGCTTGTTCCATTGCCAGAGGGTGTAAGTCCTATTGGCACAAAATGGGTCTTCAAAAATAAAACTGATGAAAGGGGTATTGTTGTAAAAAATAAAGCCAGGCTTGTGGTTCAAGGGTACATACAAGAAGAGGGCATTGATTATGATGAAACATTTGCCCCTGTAGCAAGACTTGAAGCAATCAGACTATTTCTGGCCTTTGCTGTCAACCACAACATCAAGGTGTATCAAATGGATATCAAATGTGCATTCCTCTATGGTAAGATTCAAGAGGAGGTTTATGTTTGTCAACCTCCAGGTTTTGAGGATCCATTTAATCCAAATCATGTCTACAAGCTAAACAAAGCTTTGTATGGCCTGAAACAAGCACAAAGGGCCTGGTATGAAACTCTTTCCACCTTTCTACTTTCCATTTGTTTCACAAGAGGTAGAATTGATAAAACACTGTTTTTAAAATGGAGAGGAAAGGATTTGATGATTGTCCAAATTTATGTGGATGACATCATTTTTGGAAGCACATGTAATAAAATGTGTGAAGAGTTTAGGCAACTCATGACAGATGAGTTTGAAATGAGTGCAATGGGTGAACTCCAGTGCTTTCTTGGTCTCCAAGTAAGGCAACTGCAAAATGGCACTTTTATCCATCAAGGCAAATATGCCAAAGAACTGTTGAAGAAATTTGAGATGGATGATTGTAAGCCATGCAGTACACCCATTGCAACCAATAAAGTAGTCATATCTGATGAGAAGGATGAATTGGTTGATCAAACTTTGTATAGAAGTATGATTGGGTCTTTATTGTACCTAATTGCATCCAGGCCAGACATCATGTTTGCAACATATGTTTGTGCTAGATCCCAATCAGCCCCTAGAAAGTCAAACCTTATTGCTGTAAAAAGGATATTCAGATACCTAAAGGGTGCTCCCACACTTGGTATCTGGTATCCAGTTGATGATAAAATTGAGCTTTTAGGTTTCTCAGATAGTGACTTTGCTAGATGTGACAAGACAAGGAAGTCCACTTCAGGAGGGTGCCAATTCCTAGGCAATTGCTTAGTGTCTTGGCAAAGCAAAAAGCAAGCAGCTGTTTCCACATCCACTGTTGAGGCAGAATATATAGCTGCTGCAAGCTGTACAGCCCAACTGCTCTGGCTTCAAAATCAGTTGCTGGATTTTGGTATCAACTGCCTTAAAGACACCACTCATGTTGGACAGCCAGGCAGCAGAAAATATCATCAAAAATCCAGTTTCTCATTCAACCACCAAGCACATTGACATCAGACATCACTTCGTGAGGGATTGCTATGAAAAAGGTTTGATTTCTCTGCACCATGTTCCAACTAAAGATCAGCTGGCAGATGTGCTAACCAAAGCATTAGACACATCCACCTTTGAAAGCTTGATCTCTAGGATTGGTATGCTAAACATGGAATAACAGGAAAAATCTTGTTTTTCTATGAATAAAAGCATTAAAATGATTTCAGAAAATCAAAAATCCATCCTTAAAAATAGCTAAAAATGAATTTTTCATTAGATCCTTAAAAGTCTGTCATAACCACTGCTTTGTTCAAAAGTCTGTTCTACTTAAAAATCTGTCCACTGCTGAAAGTCAACCCCTGCTCTCTCATTTCTTTGATAAGCACTGTTGTTCAAAATCAGTGTTTTATCCCCTGATATGCTATCCACTGATAGTGAAAATCACCCACTACTCTCATTGCCACAGTTATACCACTGATCTTGTTCCATCAGTGGTCTTCATAAAAGAGTTGTCGTTTTCTTCATCAGGGGTTGGCACGTGGACAGTACATTGTGGTTAGACCTTTTGTAACCGCTGCCACGTCAGCAATCACTTTTTCTCTATAAAACCCCCATTCAAAACCCAAACAGGGTTTTACTGTCGAATTGAATTCTTAAAAATTCCTTTCTCAAAGCAGTTTTCCTCTCATTTCCTCAAATTTTTCACAACCTTCTTCGATCGTCTTCTTCAAAATGACAAAATCGAAGTCATCCGCTACACCCACTTCAAAATCTTCTCGCAAAATGGCCGCTCTAAAGGCTACTCCCATCGAAATTCCATACAAAGCACCACACAATTATATGGGTCTTTTAACAAAACCAGGTACCACCGATACTTTCGACTCCATCATTGAAATCATGTCTGCATCAAAGTACAAAACTTTGTTAACAGCAGATGCTCCAATTTACTTGGACACCCAAAAAGAGTTCTGGAAGAATATTACCCTTGACAAACAAGGAGAAGATGTCATAGCCATTAACTCCTCTCTAATGGGTAAAGCTGTCAAAATCACACGACAATCCATCTCGGAAGTCTTTGAACTCAATGATCAGCAAGGTAAAACTTCTTTTCCCAAAAATGAGTTAAAAACTGATTTCCTTGAAAGGGGTTATGCAGAGCAAATAAAAAATGATACCTTACAAAAAGGTAATTTTCCACCTGCAACAAGATTTTTGTTCCATACTCTGCTAATGTGTGTTTCAAACAAAACCACCTCTTTTAATGAGATACCATTAAAGATTCAAAATCTGGGATATGCTATTCTTCAAGATGAAAATTTTAATTACTCCCAGGAAATCTTTAATGATTTGGTTAAAAATATTGAGAAAAAGCCATTCTTACTTTTTCCAAGATTTCTAAGTTATTATTTTGAAAAGAAATTTGGTAAGGATGATGCTTCTGCAATAAAACAAGGTGCATCTTTTCAAATAAACAGCTTAACAGCTGAAACTTTTACAAGAATGTCAACACCTTGCAAAACACAAGCAGAGGTGCCTGGGCAGACTTTAGCAGCTACCACTGCTCCTCAGGTATCTGCTGCTGAGCCCATTGCTCAAGGTGATCAAAGTAGCAAAACAACTGCTTTGAAACCCACACCTAAAATCACCAAAAAGCCAAAGCAAAAGCAAAAGAAAACTCAAAAACCCCCCAAACCCATCAAAAAGGCAACTCTGGAGGATGAGATACCAGAGCAACTGCCAGTGACAGCACAAAAGTCACAAGAAACCACTGCTGCTACTTCCTCACAGCAGTTGGTACAAATATCTCAACCCATGGCTGAAACTCCTCCTGCTTCTTCTTAAAAAGAATAGGTTGTACAAATAGGGACACCATAATATGATGCTCTGGAATCACTTGCTTCCATCATCCACAACCCAATGCCCGGGGCCAATTCTCTTTCTACACCCAACCTCACCTCCACAATTCCCCCACCAACTAAATTATTGTTGGATGCTATTGATCTGAACCAGGCACAAACCAGTCCTTCTCACTCACCTATCAATGAGAATACACTCCAACAAATGATTGGGTCTGATGTATCACTCATAGCTAACCCACCAACAAGACCTGAGGAGGTTACACCCCTTGAGTTACAAGTAACTCTTGGTGGTAATCCAAGTGAAGCAGCCACTACAAGTGCTGAACCCACTGGTTTGCATTTGGACAGTGGTTACATCAATAAGACTTCCTTGGAGGCAATTCCTTCTATAGCACCTCTGATAACCACTAGTGAGTTTGTTTTGACCACTGGTACCATCAAAAGGTTATCAAGTGTTGAGGGAAGAAGTCCCCAGTACCAAGAAAAAGGGGCATCAGTGGATGACTATTGGAATACATTCCCTAAGTCAACCACTGTTAGTGGGAAATCAGATGACCCCATTAAGTTGGGTGATGGTTTAAAGTACCAAGAATTGACAGATAGAATTGACAAACTGGATACCTCTGTTGCAGAAATCAAAGAAATGCTGCAACAGTTGTTGAAAGTTCAAAAGGTGCAACCCACTGCTGTTCCAGCTCAAGCATCTGCTCCACCACAAGCACCTGCTACAAATGAGTTATGGAATATTTTTCAACCCCTGCTCCAACAACAACAACAAATGGCTGATCAGCAGCATGCAATACATGTTCAAATGCTGAGAAACATGATGGAGTCCAGGTTTAAAGACACTCAAGCTGACATCAAGGCTATCAAGGCCCATATACTGAACACCACTAGCACTGCTCCACCCACTATTCTCTTTCTTGATAACCCCCCTCCAGATAATGCCAAAAAGGGGGAGAAAATCAAATAGTGGAAGAAGAAGGGAATTGATGATGGTCTCTATATTGAACCAGAAAAGGAGAATATGACTAAAAAGATCCCTTTGCCAGATGGTAGTAAAAAGATTGATGTTACCACAAATGCACTAGCTGAAGCAAAAGCAAGTGTAAAAAGGGACAGAGAGGCAAAGGATGTGTCCAGGTGGAATGAGGAGAAAAGAGCTTATATGGAGCTGAATACGCAGGGTTGTTCTGGGCCAAAGGATGTTCAAAATCCTGAGCCAAAAAGAAAGAATCCCACTAGAAAAGTGAGGGAACCCAAATCCACACCATCCAGACTCACAAAGTATACTTCTAAACCACCTTCCAGAAGCCCCCAACATCAATCTTCCACTCAAACAGCTGTTGTAACTCCTGCTGTATCAACATCTGCTGGTACCTCAGTAGTTTCAACATCTGCTATCACTTCAACACACACCACTTCAACACACACCACAACCACTGCATCACCACCACCACCAAAAATCATCTCACCACCAAAACCACCATCACCACTAAAAACAACCTCACCACCATCACCTCCTGCCAAAAAGCAGAAGACATCAGATGTTACAACATTTGTTGTAATGGCAACAGTGGTTGAAACACCAGTTGTTTCAACAACTGTTAGTCAACCACCTTCCACCACTCAAATCACCACCACTGATCCACCCAAAACATCATCAGCCTCTCCTACAATAAAAAGGAGAAGGATTTTCATACCTGATGATGACTCTCCATCACCACCACCAACATATTCACAATCCCTTGCACTTATTCCAAAACCTGTTCCTCTCTCATCAACTCAAGTACAACAACCAATCATGGCCATCACTCCTGCAGGTTTCCAATATCCTCTTGAACTCATTGCAGTCAGAGAAGAGATCAAATCCTTCTACTATGAGGATGATCCTGCTAAAAGGAAGTTTCCATCTGTTGAAGGATATCCCAGGCCCAATAACATTGAAGAGTACTTGAAAATTAAGGCTCAACAGGCAGAAGATATTTCCAAAAGAAACTCTCAAGAAAAAACTGACAAAGAAATTCAAAGGCATTACCAGTTTCTATTTACTCAAGTCAGATCCTTAGAGCAATTTGCAAAAAATGTTTGTCAACAAATCTCAGAGAGAATAGATGAAACTTTGAGAAAAGACTACATTGAAAGCATCATGGCAACCAAGAAGTACAAGGGAGAAAAGCATATGTACAAGGAGTGGACCATTCCTGAGCTTGAATAAGAAGCAGCCAGGATTCAAGAAATGATAAAAAATAAGGTCAAACACACTCCTCCAGATTGGTCAAAGTACAAAAAGAATGTGCCTGAAAAGACATTAGAGCTGAAGAGAATGAAAGAGGAATTGGTTGCTGCTGACTATGGGTCTAAAAATCAAGTGGCAAGATGGAAAGAAGACAAAGTCAGGACCACCTACAAAAGATTGGAGGAATTAAGGAAGAAAGATCCTAAAGTCCCACAAAAACCTGACTACCCTGAAGCAGAGGTTTCAACAAGACTACCAAAGCTGCAAATCAGGAGAACCACTGCTCCAGCTGGTGCTGCCATTTACAAAAGAAGACAACAACTACAGTTGGGTACAGAAACAGTGGCAGAATTAATGGCTGGAGATGACCTTGTAAAAGAGGGTATTAAAAGAATGATAGTTGAAACTCTTGGCCTAAATCAACCTGCAAGCACTGCTCAAACAATCATTACAAGGCCTGCATCACGAAACTCCTCATCAAATAAAAATCTCCCAAGAAACCCACCAGACTCAAAAGTACTAAAGTAGAAAACTGACAAACAAACCCATGTACTGACAGTGATCAAGTCTAGTGGAGAAGTGAAGAAAATAACAAGGGAACAAGCACTTGGCCTAAGTCTTGAAGATTTGTAGGATCTCCTTGATCTTCCACTTAGCAGGGATGAAGATGACACAGATGCCTTAGCTTTTGAATTACAACTCAAAGGGCAAATAAGGGAACTGTTGATGAGGCAATAAAGATCTACAAATAATGAAGGGTTTTGGCATTATCTGTTCCAGGGGGAGATTGTTGAGATTGAACCCTATCAGAGGAACAGATAATTAAAGCCAAAACTGGATCAGAATAGTGGATCCAAAATAAGCAGATGTTATGTATACAACTCTCTCCCCTTGAAAGTGGTTTCAACATCTGCTGACCTCCTATCTACTGATCGTATGTAACGCCCGGCTCTTTTGTACTTTCCATTTATAGAAAGTTTTGTTCGTATTTCTATTTTTGGAAACTTTGTGTTCTTGTAATCGTTCCTTCCTTGTAATCATTGTGAAACCGAGACTTGGATCATTAATGAAACTCGTATTTTGTTACAAATATGTTATACACACTTTATATATGCCCGTATGTTCGAAACGGTAAATCAATTGGTGTTTAAACATTATTCTTGGAAACTATGTGCTAAACTTGTAATTAAACTAAACTTATGCCCAAAACGTGTTTTGAACGAGAACGACACTTGATTATGATACTTATACGCTTAATTATACTTGGTTTATACTCCTCATGCTTGGATTTATCTTAAAGTATGCTTTTGTGGCAAGAATAGTCCCTAAATGACCTAAAAACACCAAAATAACAAGTCTAGGGGCTAAATTGTAACATTGTGAAACTTGTGTCCGGATCAGAAGGCACGGGCGGCCTGCGTCACCAGCTTTGTGTTCTTAGAATTCGAATCATTGTTAAATTGCACGCGCTCTAAACTACCTAAGTCGTTTTCCGTTGAAGTCGCCAATGGCAAGTCCATCTTAGTCGATTCCGTTCTTCGTGATTGTCGTCTTACTCTTAACGAACACGTCTTCCCTATTGATCTCATACCCATGCAACTGGGTAGTTTCGACGTCATCATAGGCATGGATTGGCTTCAAAAGAACCATGCTGAAATCGCTTGTCACGAGAAGTACGTTCGTTTACCCCTTCCTTCTGGTGATGTTTTACACGTCTATGGAGACCGGCCTTCAAAGGGACTGAAGTTGATGTCCTGCACACAAGCGAACAAATACTTACGCAAACAGTACTTTGCCTTTTTAGCCCACGTTGTGGAAGAAAAGGGCAAGGGAAAGAGTTTTAGTGATGTTCCAGTGGTGCGCAACTTCCCTGATGTCTTTCCTGAAGATTTACCTGGTCCTCCTCCACCTCGATCCGTTGACTTTCGTATTGACCTCGTACCTGGTGCGACTCCTGTTGCCAAGGCTCCTTATCGACTTGCACCTTCTGAGATGCAAGAATTATCTACGCAGCTTCAAGAACTCCTCGATAAAGGCTTCATTCGTCCAAGTACCTCTGTGCTTTTCGTTAAAAAGAAAGACGGCTCTTTCCGTATGTGTATCGATTATCGCGAGCTCAACAAACTCACTGTCAAGAATCGTTACCCTCTTCCGCGTATCGACGATCTCTTTGACCAACTTCAAGGCGCTACTTGTTTCTCCAAAATCGATCTTCGTTCTGGTTATCACCAACTTCGGGTCCTCGAAGAGGACGTACCCAAAACAGCTTTTCGCACTCGCTATGGACATTACGAGTTTGTGGTTATGCCTTTTGGTTTGACCAACGCACCCGCTGTGTTCATGGATCTAATGAATCGTGTTTGTAAGCGCTATTTGGATCGTTTCGTGATCGTCTTCATTGATGATATCCTCATTTTTTCTAAATCTCGAACCGATCATGAACGTCATCTTCGCCTTATACTCGAGCTCTTACGTGTTGAACGCTTATACGCTAAGTTCTCTAAATGCGAGTTTTGGATTAAAGAAGTCCAATTCCTTGGACACGTTGTTAGTGAAAAAGGAATCCACGTCGACCCTGCAAAGATCGAGGCTGTAAAGAATTGGGCCGCACCTAAATCTCCTTCCGAAATCCGTTCTTTCTTAGGATTGGCGGGTTATTACCGTCGATTCATCTCGAATTTTTCAAAAATCGCCGTTCCCCTTACTTTGTTGACCCAAAAGGAGAAACCTTTTGCTTGGGGTCCTGAGCAAGAGGAATCCTTTCAGACTCTCAAGGACTTGCTTTGCAACGCTCCTATTCTTACTCTTCCCGATGGAAATGATGATTTCGTAGTGTATTGCGATGCACGAACCGTGGTCTTGGTTGCGTTCTCATGCAACGAGGCAAGGTCATCGCTTATGCATCTCGTCAACTCAAGATACATGAGAAAAACTATACTACCCACGACCTTGAACTTGGCGCAGTTGTTTTTGCGTTGAAGATTTGGCGACACTACCTTTATGGTACTAAGTGTGAGGTTTTCACTGACCACAAGAGCCTTCAACATATCTTCGACCAGAAGGAACTGAACATGCGTCAACGTCGTTGGGTGGAATTGTTAAACGACTACGACTGCGAAATCAAATACCATCCAGGTAAAGCGAATGTAGTAGCTGACGCCCTTAGTCGCAAAACACATATGAAGGGTATTCGTTGTCTCCAACTTGTGAACGATCTTCCACGCCGCATTCGCGAAGCTCAATACGCCTCTATTAACGAAGGTAACTTCCAAATTGAAATACGAGGCGCTAAAGAACACGATCTCGTCTCCAAGGCCGATGGTATCTTATACCTCGACAATCGTGCCTGGGTCCCTGATCGCGAAGAACTTCGAGACTTCATCATGAACGAGGCACACAAATCTAAGTACTCCATTCATCCTGGTGCCGACAAGATGTATCATAATCTACGTACATCCTATTGGTGGCCTGGTATGAAGAAAGATATTGCCGTTTACGTCTCTAAGTGTCTTACGTGTTCAAAAGTCAAAGCCGAACATCAGCGACCTTCTGGCCTACTCGAACAACCCGAAATCCCCGTTTGGAAATGGGATAGCATCGCGATGGACTTCATCACTAAACTCCCTCGTACATCTTCTGGTCACGATAGCATTTGGGTGATCATCGATCGTTTGACCAAGTCCGCTCAATTCATTCCTATTCGCGAAGATTTCAAGGTTGAACGACTCGCTCGCATCTATACCGATGAAGTCATACGAGATCATGGTATTCCCCTCGACATCATTTCTGATCGCGGTGGTCGATTTACTTCGCGTCTCTGGCAAACCTTTCAGTCCGCTATGGGTACTCATTTAAATCTCAGTACGGCTTTTCATCCTCAAACGGATGGACAGACTGAACGTACTATCCAAACCCTAGAGGACATGCTTCGTTCTTGTGTCATCGACTTTGGTGGTAGTTGGGATGTGCATTTACCTTTGATCGAGTTCTCGTACAACAATAGCTACCACTCCAGTATTAAAATGGCTCCATTCGAGGCATTGTATGGTCGCAAATGCCGATCTCCTTTAAACTGGCACGAGATTGGTGACAAACATTTTACTGGCCATGAAATCATACAAGAAGCAATGGATAAGATTCACCAAATCCATGATAATTTACTCAAGGCCCGAAATCGTCAAAAGGTCTATGCTGATAAGGGGCGCAAGCCGATGCAACTCAACGTTGGGGACCACGTTCTACTCAAGGTGTCTCCTTGGAAAGGAGTGGTTCGTTTTGGTAAAAAGGGAAAGCTTGCCCCTCGCTATGTTGGTCCTTTCAAGATACTCGAAAGGATTGGTGCGGTGGCTTATCGACTCGATTTACCTCAAGAACTCAACAACGTTCATCCAACATTTCATGTCTCAAATCTAAAGAAGTGTCACGCTGAAGAAGGACTCCAAGTCCCTCTCGAAGATCTCCAAATAAATGACACTTTGCATTTTGTCGAGAAACCCGTCGAAATCGTGGATCAAGGAGTCAAGTTATTGAGGCGCAGTAAAATTCCTATCGTCAAGGTTCGATGGGAAGGTAAACGAGGCGCTGAATTTACTTGGGAACTCAAGAGCGAGATGAAAAAGAAGTACCCTTATCTTTTCCCTACGTCTTCCTAAATTTCGGGACGAAATTTCCTAAAGGAGGGGAGACTGTAACGCCCGGCTCTTTTGTACTTTTCATTTATAGAAAGTTTTGTTCGTATTTCTATTTTTGGAAACTTTGTGTTCTTGTAATCGTTCCTTCCTTGTAATCATTGTGAAACCGAGACTTGGATCATTAATGAAACTCTTATTTTGTTACAAATATGTTATACACACTTTATATATGCTCGTATGTTCGAAACGGTAAATCAATTGGTGTTTAAACATTATTCTTGGAAACGATGTGCTAAACTTGTAATTAAACTAAACTTATGCCCAAAACGTGTTTTGAACGAGAACGACACTTGATTATGATACTTATACGCTTAATTATAATTGGTTTATACTCCTCATGCTTGGATGTATCTTAAAGTATGCTTTTGTGGCAAGAATAGTCCCTAAATGACCTAAAACCACCAAAATAACAAGTCTAGGGGCTAAATTGTAACATTGTGAAACTTGTGTCCGGATCAGAAGGCCCGGGCGGCCCGTGTCAACTTACCCCGATATCTCAGGCGGGCCGCGTGGGGATGCCCATATCAGAAAAACACAGCAGCTGATTATGTACGCGAATTTGGCACGAAATCCCATCTTCTAACCCTCCCCAATCACCATTAAGCCACCTCTAAACACCTCCAATCATACCCAAACTCTTCCACTATAAATATACACCTTCTCCAAGCATTTTTACACTTTCAACACTCTCAAATCACTCCAAATTCACTCTCAAATCAGTTGCAAATCTGCATTTTCGGACAGATTCATACTCTTGCACTAAAGTGAGTATAACTTGCTCATTTCTTAACGAAATCACTTGATTCTTCTTCCTACTTGCTTGGATAATCCTTGGGTTTGATTACTTGACTTCTCCTTGAAGAAATCAGACCTGGAATTGCCCTAAAATGGTCCAAGAACTTTCTGTTTTGTTACATACTCTTTCAAACTTGTTTAAGCTTCATCCAACTTGTGTCTAACACATCTCACACCAATGTCCTAATGCTTACAACCTCTCTTATGGTTGGTTAAGCTTAAAAACATGGTTGAGACACTTGAAATCAGAGGATTAAACCTCATAACTTTCTGTTTGTTTAGGGTGTTTTGACCCACAAGTCATGTTCAAGCTAGTCCTTGATGTAGAGTGATTATGGAACAACTTGGGTTGTTCCAAACATACAATCCTCACATGATTTGATGATTTCTCTTTAGTTAGGTTGTTTATATTATTACCCTAAACCTAGTTCGTGACCCTCCTTGGTTGTTTTTACATCAAGAGAAGTGGTGAACATTCAAGGGGTTCCTAAACGGAAGCTTATTCTTCCTACCCCATACATGACATCCATGAATAACTCGAGGTGCCTAAATGAAGATCTTAATCTTCTACATCCTACTTGAATTATTGGACCTAATAATATGTAATACTTAACCTAAATATATATATATATATATATATATATATACTCATTCGAACCTTTAATGTTAAACTTGTGTTTACATGTTAAAGTAGTAGAATATCATCTAAGACTTAAAACTCCAAGTATGATTCTAATGGGCATATTACCCATGAAATACAATATAACCCTAGTGGTTACATAGTGTCATATAAGAGTATAAGTTAGAGATGATTATTTTCAATATCGTACTTTATGTTGTGTTAAACTCCAAATTATAATCTTCCGTTGAACGCCAAACTCACACACCTATGTTACCTCGTGTAGAAGGACTAGGTGCTCCAACTTAATCTACTCCAACAACTCACTCGTGGGAATTCCAAGTAGGAAAGCTTGCAACCAATGTGAGTATACTCGATCCCTTTTTCCCTTTTTACTTTGGGATGCAACATGTATAATTATGCAAACAACTTTTGAACTAAACATACTCAATCTTTGAACGAATGCATGAAACTAATGTGACTTACTTGCTATTCTTGTATGCTCTATGAACGATTTGGAACGTTATATGCTCATTGACTTGTTCGCCCACCTTAACAATTATAGCGCTATAGGATTAACCCCCCGCCTGCTGAACTATTGGGTATTGTTAAGTTTACCACCCCGCTGAACTATTGGGATTTTATGCGTTGTGTTCTAGGGTTTGATCATATTGTACGCCAAAATTGCATACTAGTAATCACATATTATGAATCATGTTGGATTGAGTTTTTATTCTATTATGCTATGTAAACAAACTTGTATACTCGCTCATTGCCTTTGCATTGAAACTCTATTTTAATACGTGTTGCAGGTTGATTAATGAAGTATGGATGATTGATGAAACAAGTGTAGGGTGGACTAGATACACACCTTTAATCTATTTATCTTTTGTTGATTTGAATTTGAACAATGTTGTTATTTCCATTTTAAATGTTGTATGACAATTTAGTCCTTGCAATGAAATTTGAATTCAATTAAATATTGTCACATAGTGTTATGATGTTTTGAGCAATTTGTTCGTCTCATCCCGATGTTTCCGCCATCGGTTGGGGTGTGACAGATTGGTATCAGAGCCATAACTATAGGGAATTAGGAAAATTGCCATGCTTTTGCCCTAATCTATAGTTTTAGGAATTTTGCCTCTTATGTGTTGTTTAAAACTTTTGTACTCTACCATGCATGCTTCCTAGTTACACTTCTTGTTGATTTAAATTTATATGCCTTTCCTAAGGTTAACATGAATACACTTTGTTTATTTGTATACTCTTGTAACACAAACGAGACAACTTTACCAAAATAGGCGTGAAACCCACAATTTGGTAAACGACTCTCATTCTACCTTGAACTATTTCTTTTTGCACGCAATTACACCATTAAGCTAGGGGTGAAATCCACAACTTAATGGTAATTTCCATTTCAACTCTAGTGGACCCTTGTCATAGTGTCGAAATTTTATTTTGACCCAACAAGTACCAACCACATTTAGGGTACGAAATCGTCAAGTTAGGGGTGAAACCTGCACCTCGTCGATTAAGTCCCATTCCTCGATTTTCAATCTCGCCAAAGTCCCGATTGTTTCAATCGATTAGAGATGTGTAGTAACCGGAAGGGTAAGATACCGTTAATCGCTTCTCGACGAGAGTATCTTACCTATAGGCCAAAGCACATTTTCTCAAATTCGAAAGGACTTTCGACCCACTTTGGAATAGTCGACGTTTCTCTACCCGAAACAATCCTATGTTTTATTGAGCCTTTCTTTTATGTATCTCAATTTATATGTGATTTTATACTTGAACGTTCGTTCATTTCAAAATCTCGTTTTAATCATTTCGCACGTTATCGCAATCACAAACAATAATAATCCCTCGTGAACAAACTAAATTTACAAAGCTTTCAATTATCCAGGTTATGCTATGTGGGACTCATGACTATGCTATATGTGACATCTAAACTCTTTATGTTATGTGAATCAATTTGAAACTTTTATGCTATGTGACCCTTTATGCTATGTGAATCAACTTATGCAAACGATTTTCTTAAACAAACATTATGATCAAGTCTCACCTATTCGTTCTTTTGAATCTTAGATGTCTTCTCGTCACTCCAACTCGTCTAAGAAGTCAAAGTCCCGTGCTACGAAGAAGATGATGCCTTTCATGGCCGATCAATTTACGCGCGTCGTTCCAAAGGTCATTTCCGAGATTCGAGCTTCTGAAACTCCGAACTCCTCCGTCGACTCCAAGGTCGAAATACGCAAGCCCGCTTCGTTCAACTTCAAGCACTTTTCATCGTGCAATCCCAAGCCATTCACCGGCAATGATGGTGTAACCACCATGCTTGAATGGTTTGATAGCATGGAGGTCACGTTCATCAACAGTGATTGCCCCAATGAGCTCAGAACGCGTAGTGCGACTGGGGTATTCCAAGCCCGAGCTCTCGAATGGTGGACGAACGAAAGGAACATTCGTTCGAACGAACTGGCATATGCGTTGGAGTGGGAAGAAGTCAAGGCCCTGATGATGGACGAGTTTTGTCCTCCGCATGAGCAACAAAAGTTGGAGGAAGAATTTTGGACACTAAAGCAAGTGGGAGACGAAAACCTAGCCTACACCACCCGTTTCAAACAACTTAGCTTCATCGTTCCTCACCTTGTTATGACCACCGACCGCAAGATACGGAAGTATATCAATGGGTTACCCTCTACTATGCGCGATACGATCGAGGCTGCCAAACTCGACACTATCGAAGCTGTTTATCGTTTGGCCGCTTCCCTGAACAACAATCGCGTTCGTGATAAACAAGCCGCAAACCCCGCTTCTTTCAAGCCAGCCAACCAAATCACCCAACAGTCGAGTGGCAATAGGGGGAAGAAGCGAAAGCAATCGAACCCTGTTTGCAATGCGATTGTACCACCTGTTAACCCAAACCCTGTTGCTCCTGATAGCACCCAAAAGTCGTACACTGGGATTCACCCCAAGTGTGCCACATGTAACCGCCACCATCCCGTCAATGCCAGGTGTCGTCTTTGTGGCAATTGTAACCGTTATGGACATGACACCGCCTTTTGTCGCTACCAACAACAACAAGCCTCACCAGCTCAGCAAGCGCAACAAGCTCCACCAGCTCAGCAAGTGCAACAAGCTCTGCAACCTCCTCAAAACGCAAGACCCGCTAGAGCTTGTTTCAAATGTGGAGACGCCAATCATCTTCGTCCTCAATGCCCACTATGGAATCAAGAGCAACTACAACCTCCTCGTGGACGCTGTTTCAATCTGAACGCGAACCAAGCGCGCAACAACAATAATGTCGTTAACGGTACGTTCCTTGTTAACCATCTTTATGCTTCGATACTATTTGATACTGGTGCGGACAAAAGCTTTGTGTCCTTAGAATTCGAATCATTGTTAAATTGCACGCGCTCTAAACTACCTAAGTCGTTTTCCGTTGAAGTCGCCAATGGCAAGTCCATCTTAGTCGATTCCGTTCTTCGTGATTGTCGTCTTACTCTTAACGAACACGTCTTCCCTATTGATCTCATACCCATGCAACTGGGTAGTTTCGACGTCATCATAGGCATGGATTGGCTTCAAAAGAACCATGCTGAAATCGCTTGTCACGAGAAGTACGTTCGTTTACCCCTTCCTTCTGGTGATGTTTTACACGTCTATGGAGACCGGCCTTCAAAGGGACTGAAGTTGATGTCCTGCACACAAGCGAACAAATACTTACGCAAACAGTACTTTGCCTTTTTAGCCCACGTTGTGGAAGAAAAGGGCAAGGGAAAGAGTTTTAGTGATGTTCCAGTGGTGCGCAACTTCCCTGATGTCTTTCCTGAAGATTTACCTGGTCCTCCTCCACCTCGATCCGTTGACTTTCGTATTGACCTCGTACCTGGTGCGACTCCTGTTGCCAAGGCTCCTTATCGACTTGCACCTTCTGAGATGCAAGAATTATCTACGCAGCTTCAAGAACTCCTCGATAAAGGCTTCATTCGTCCAAGTACCTCTGTGCTTTTCGTTAAAAAGAAAGACGGCTCTTTCCGTATGTGTATCGATTATCGCGAGCTCAACAAACTCACTGTCAAGAATCGTTACCCTCTTCCGCGTATCGACGATCTCTTTGACCAACTTCAAGGCGCTACTTGTTTCTCCAAAATCGATCTTCGTTCTGGTTATCACCAACTTCGGGTCCTCGAAGAGGACGTACCCAAAACCGCTTTTCGCACTCGCTATGGACATTACGAGTTCGTGGTTATGCCTTTTGGTTTGACCAACGCACCCGCTGTGTTCATGGATCTAATGAATCGTGTTTGTAAGCCCTATTTGGATCGTTTCGTGATCGTCTTCATTGATGATATCCTCATTTATTCTAAATCTCGAACCGATCATGAACGTCATCTTCGCCTTATACTCGAGCTCTTACGTGTTGAACGCTTATACGCTAAGTTCTCTAAATGCGAGTTTTGGATTAAAGAAGTCCAATTCCTTGGACACGTTGTTAGTGAAAAAGGAATCCACGTCGACCCTGCAAAGATCGAGGCTGTAAAGAATTGGGCCGCACCTAAATCTCCTTCCGAAATCCGTTCTTTCTTAGGATTGGCGGGTTATTACCGTCGATTCATCTCGAATTTTTCAAAAATCGCCGTTCCCCTTACTTTGTTGACCCAAAAGGAGAAACCTTTTGCTTGGGGTCCTGAGCAAGAGGAATCCTTTCAGACTCTCAAGGACTTGCTTTGCAACGCTCCTATTCTTACTCTTCCCGATGGAAATGATGATTTCGTAGTGTATTGCGATGCACGAACCGTGGTCTTGGTTGCGTTCTCATGCAACGAGGCAAGGTCATCGCTTATGCATCTCGTCAACTCAAGATACATGAGAAAAACTATACTACCCACGACCTTGAACTTGGCGCAGTTGTTTTTGCGTTGAAGATTTGGCGACACTACCTTTATGGTACTAAGTGTGAGGTTTTCACTGACCACAAGAGCCTTCAACATATCTTCGACCAGAAGGAACTGAACATGCGTCAACGTCGTTGGGTGGAATTGTTAAACGACTACGACTGCGAAATCAAATACCATCCAGGTAAAGCGAATGTAGTAGCTGACGCCCTTAGTCGCAAAACACATATGAAGGGTATTCGTTGTCTCCAACTTGTGAACGATCTTCCACGCCGCATTCGCGAAGCTCAATACGCCTCTATTAACGAAGGTAACTTCCAAATTGAAATACGAGGCGCTAAAGAACACGATCTCGTCTCCAAGGCCGATGGTATCTTATACCTCGACAATCGTGCCTGGGTCCCTGATCGCGAAGAACTTCGAGACTTCATCATGAACGAGGCACACAAATCTAAGTACTCCATTCATCCTGGTGCCGACAAGATGTATCATAATCTACGTACATCCTATTGGTGGCCTGGTATGAAGAAAGATATTGCCGTTTACGTCTCTAAGTGTCTTACGTGTTCAAAAGTCAAAGCCGAACATCAGCGACCTTCTGGCCTACTCGAACAACCCGAAATCCCCGTTTGGAAATGGGATAGCATCGCGATGGACTTCATCACTAAACTCCCTCGTACATCTTCTGGTCACGATAGCATTTGGGTGATCATCGATCGTTTGACCAAGTCCGCTCAATTCATTCCTATTCGCGAAGATTTCAAGGTTGAACGACTCGCTCGCATCTATACCGATGAAGTCATACGAGATCATGGTATTCCCCTCGACATCATTTCTGATCGCGGTGGTCGATTTACTTCGCGTCTCTGGCAAACCTTTCAGTCCGCTATGGGTACTCATTTAAATCTCAGTACGGCTTTTCATCCTCAAACGGATGGACAGACTGAACGTACTATCCAAACCCTAGAGGACATGCTTCGTTCTTGTGTCATCGACTTTGGTGGTAGTTGGGATGTGCATTTACCTTTGATCGAGTTCTCGTACAACAATAGCTACCACTCCAGTATTAAAATGGCTCCATTCGAGGCATTGTATGGTCGCAAATGCCGATCTCCTTTAAACTGGCACGAGATTGGTGACAAACATTTTACTGGCCATGAAATCATACAAGAAGCAATGGATAAGATTCACCAAATCCATGATAATTTACTCAAGGCCCGAAATCGTCAAAAGGTCTATGCTGATAAGGGGCGCAAGCCGATGCAACTCAACGTTGGGGACCACGTTCTACTCAAGGTGTCTCCTTGGAAAGGAGTGGTTCGTTTTGGTAAAAAGGGAAAGCTTGCCCCTCGCTATGTTGGTCCTTTCAAGATACTCGAAAGGATTGGTGCGGTGGCTTATCGACTCGATTTACCTCAAGAACTCAACAACGTTCATCCAACATTTCATGTCTCAAATCTAAAGAAGTGTCACGCTGAAGAAGGACTCCAAGTCCCTCTCGAAGATCTCCAAATAAATGACACTTTGCATTTTGTCGAGAAACCCGTCGAAATCGTGGATCAAGGAGTCAAGTTATTGAGGCGCAGTAAAATTCCTATCGTCAAGGTTCGATGGGAAGGTAAACGAGGCGCTGAATTTACTTGGGAACTCAAGAGCGAGATGAAAAAGAAGTACCCTTATCTTTTCCCTACGTCTTCCTAAATTTCGGGACGAAATTTCCTAAAGGAGGGGAGACTGTAACGCCCGGCTCTTTTGTACTTTCCATTTATAGAAAGTTTTGTTCGTATTTCTATTTTTGGAAACTTTGTGTTCTTGTAATCGTTCCTTCCTTGTAATCATTGTGAAACCGAGACTTGGATCATTAATGAAACTCTTATTTTGTTACAAATATGTTATACACACTTTATATATGCTCGTATGTTCGAAACGGTAAATCAATTGGTGTTTAAACATTATTCTTGGAAACGATGTGCTAAACTTGTAATTAAACTAAACTTATGCCCAAAACGTGTTTTGAACGAGAACGACACTTGATTATGATACTTATACGCTTAATTATAATTGGTTTATACTCCTCATGCTTGGATGTATCTTAAAGTATGCTTTTGTGGCAAGAATAGTCCCTAAATGACCTAAAACCACCAAAATAACAAGTCTAGGGGCTAAATTGTAACATTGTGAAACTTGTGTCCGGATCAGAAGGCCCGGGCGGCCCGTGTCAACTTACCCCGATATCTCAGGCGGGCCGCGTGGGGATGCCCATATCAGAAAAACACAGCAGCTGATTATGTACGCGAATTTGGCACGAAATCCCATCTTCTAACCCTCCCCAATCACCATTAAGCCACCTCTAAACACCTCCAATCATACCCAAACTCTTCCACTATAAATATACACCTTCTCCAAGCATTTTTACACTTTCAACACTCTCAAATCACTCCAAATTCACTCTCAAATCAGTTGCAAATCTGCATTTTCGGACAGATTCATACTCTTGCACTAAAGTGAGTATAACTTGCTCATTTCTTAACGAAATCACTTGATTCTTCTTCCTACTTGCTTGGATAATCCTTGGGTTTGATTACTTGACTTCTCCTTGAAGAAATCAGACCTGGAATTGCCCTAAAATGGTCCAAGAACTTTCTGTTTTGTTACATACTCTTTCAAACTTGTTTAAGCTTCATCCAACTTGTGTCTAACACATCTCACACCAATGTCCTAATGCTTACAACCTCTCTTATGGTTGGTTAAGCTTAAAAACATGGTTGAGACACTTGAAATCAGAGGATTAAACCTCATAACTTTCTGTTTGTTTAGGGTGTTTTGACCCACAAGTCATGTTCAAGCTAGTCCTTGATGTAGAGTGATTATGGAACAACTTGGGTTGTTCCAAACATACAATCCTCACATGATTTGATGATTTCTCTTTAGTTAGGTTGTTTATATTATTACCCTAAACCTAGTTCGTGACCCTCCTTGGTTGTTTTTACATCAAGAGAAATGGTGAACATTCAAGGGGTTCCTAAACGGAAGCTTATTCTTCCTACCCCATACATGACATCCATGAATAACTCGAGGTGCCTAAATGAAGATCTTAATCTTCTACATCCTACTTGAATTATTGGACCTAATAATATGTAATACTTAACCTAAATATATATATATATATATATATATATATACTCATTCGAACCTTTAATGTTAAACTTGTGTTTACATGTTAAAGTAGTAGAATACCTTCTAAGACTTAAAACTCCAAGTATGATTCTAATGGGCATATTACCCATGAAATACAATATAACCCTAGTGGTTACATAGTGTCATATAAGAGTATAAGTTAGAGATGATTATTTTCAATATCGTACTTTATGTTGTGTTAAACTCCAAATTATAATCTTCCGTTGAACGCCAAACTCACACACCTATGTTACCTCGTGTAGAAGGACTAGGTGCTCCAACTTAATCTACTCCAACAACTCACTCGCGGGAATTCCAAGTAGGAAAGCTTGCAACCAATGTGAGTATACTCGATCCCTTTTTCCCTTTTTACTTTGGGATGCAACATGTATAATTATGCAAACAACTTTTGAACTAAACATACTCAATCTTTGAACGAATGCATGAAACTAATGTGACTTACTTGCTATTCTTGTATGCTCTATGAACGATTTGGAACGTTATATGCTCATTGACTTGTTCGCCCACCTTAACAATTATAGCGCTATAGGATTAACGCCCCGCCTGCTGAACTATTAGGTATTGTTAAGTTTACCACCCCGCTGAACTATTGGGATTTTATGCCTTGTGTTCTAGGGTTTGATCATATTGTACGCCAAAATTGCATACTAGTAATCACATATTATGAATCATGTTGGACTGAGTTTTTATTCTATTATGCTATGTAAACAAACTTGTATACTCGCTCATTGCCTTTGCATTGAAACTCTATTTTAATACGTGTTGCAGGTTGATTAATGAAGTATGGATGATTGATGAAACAAGTGTAGGGTGGACTAGATACACACCTTTAATCTATTTATCTTTTGTTGATTTGAATTTGAACAATGTTGTTATTTCCATTTTAAATGTTGTATGACAATTTAGTCCTTGCAATGAAATTTGAATTCAATTAAATATTGTCACATAGTGTTATGATGTTTTGAGCAATTTGTTCGTCTCATCCCGATGTTTCCGCCATCGGTTGGGGTGTGACATCGTACAAACTGCTGATCAAGTCAAAGACTGATGAAGACTAAAGCCCTGCTGTTCTATCTACTGCCTTGGTTCAAGCACTGCTGGGTTATATCAAGTGCTGCTGAGATCACATCAGTGGAAGGAATCAGCAGTAGTTTAGATATCTTTATGTAATGAATTGTAATAGCAGTAGTTAGCGTAGCAGTACTTGTATAGATCAGAGGTTAGAGTTTGTTAGGAGGTTAGATGTTACTTTCATGGTGACGTCAGCAAAGATGCTCAGTGGTTTGTCCGTGCCTATAAATAGAACAGTACCCTATACTGTTCTATTAGCTCTTCACCGTCTTCTTCCTGCACGAACAAATCACAGTGAGCTCAGGCTGAAGGGGAGTTTGTTACATACTTGCAATTGTAATTGAATCTTGTAATAAATTCAAGCATTCGGTTCAATGTTAAACTTGTATGTTAAAAGCAATTCTCCTGTTTGATTGTGAAAAGTTTGCTTCCATTATATTCCGCTGCACTACTCATTCATTGTTCATTATAATTCAAACGTAAAACACAATCAAAACCAAACTCAGATCCTAACAAAGAGACTAAGGAACATCTTCACAATAAATTCAGTATCAAAGATCTTGGTACACTCAAATATTTTTTGGGGATCAAAGTTGCGAGAACAAAAGATGGGTTGGTGTTAAGTCAACGCAAATATACACTAGATCTCCTTGAAGATAGTGGGATGCTCGGTTGTCAACCGAGTTCTTTCCCATGGAACAAGGTCTAAAACTTGATCACTGCCATGATAGTCACAAGACGGATGCCCAACAATACCGACGTCTTATTGGCAGACTTTTATATCTTCAGGTGACTCGACCGGATATTGCATATTCTGTAAATATTTTGAGCCAATTCGTTTCTGATCTGAGGGAGGAACATTTGAAAGCTGCTCATAGGGTCCTTCGTTATCTTAAATCAAGACCCGGTCAAGGAATACTCCTCTCTAAACATGGCGGATTGCATCTCACTGTGTTTTGTGATGCGGACTGGCTTGGGTGTCCGCCCACTAGACGGTCAAGGACTGGATACCTGTTACTTCTTGGTGGAGCTCCAATTTGTTGGAAAACGAAAAAGCAATCCGTAGTTTCACGCTCGTCAGCTGAGCCAGAGTATCGCTCAATGGCTACTACAGTTAGTGAAGTACTTTGAATGCGATGGTTATTGACTGATTTACAAGCTCCTCAAGATAATGCTACACCTCTATTCTGTGATAATTTGGCAGTTAAGCATATTGCAAATAATCCCATTTTTCACGATCGAACAAAACATGACGAGATGGATTGTTATTTTGTTCGTGAACGAGTTGAATCCCATGACGTCTTACCACTGCATATCGACACGAAACAACAAGTTGCTGACTTATTCACAAAGCCTTTGGGAGCACAACATCTACGAGATCTACTTTTCAAGTTGGGCATTCGTGACTTACACGCTCCAACTTGAGGGGGAGTAAAGGATATTATATTAGTTTTATTCTTATCACTTTAGTTTGTTGATTTGGTTTTTATCTATTCCTAATTTGTTGCCTTCACAATAGGTTTCGTACTTGTATATATCATGCTTCTGCATGTTTCTTGTCTTATGAAAAAACCATTAAAGGCTTTGAACTACCATATTCTTTACCTCTGACCTGCAATAAATTGACCCGATTAGCCCACGCTGGTCAGCAACGTCTCTAAGCGACCCGACCAAGGTCGACCCGACACGTTTCGAACTGACCTGGAACATCGTTGAACTGACTAGGCCCGTTAGCGACCCGAAACGTTTCAACTCGGCCCAAAACATCTCCAAATGACCTAGCCCATTAATGACCTAAAATATCTCAACCTAGCATACCCCGTTAACGAGCTGAAACATCTTGAACTAGCCTATTTACGGAACCGTAATGTTTGAACTGACCCGGCCCGTTAGTGACCCGAAACTTCTCGACCTGACCCGGCCCAAAACATCTCAGCTCGACCCATTCCAACACACAATCAAAACGTCTTGCCCCGACCATTCCCGACGCCGACCTAAAAGGTAGCTTCCAATTCATTTGCCAACCGAACACATCAAGAATGGAATTTAGATTCCAATTCCTCCAAATTCCAATTCATATTAGAATGTTTAAATTCCGAATCCAATTCCTATGCAAATTCCAATTCCGATTCCATCACATTCCATGAAACGAACACTACCTAAAAGTATTCAGGAGTAGGATAGTTTTTCGTTCAAAAACTAATTACAAAACTTAATTACACCTAGGGAAGGTATCTAATTATAAGCCACTCTCAAGGGTTTATGCGAGACAAGTTCTCACTCATTCCACTATTTTCCCATTTAATTTTCGCAACTAAGTCTGATTCAAACATACAACTTCGAGGATTAATATCTCATTTATCTTAGCTCGGGTTTGGTTCATTACGAAGCTCTCATACATGTAGAACACAAATGATATGCTTAACTTTATACATAAGTATCCGATCAAATTTCGTACACTTTTATGAGTTCGTATGTTATTTTCCCATATTTTCAATACCGATTTGATATATATGTGAATTTCTAGGATGTGGTGAAAAATCAGGTAATTAAATGAAGCAAATAAAGAAAAACGAAAGAGGATGCGAGATCATGAAGTGGCGTGTCGGGAAAGTTGAAGAAAAAAACAAATAATCTGCTGCTGGAGACCCCTTGCGGACCGCAAGAGGTGAGATCATACGGTCCGTAAGGATGAGAGGCGGCTAAAAATAAAAAAATGACACGGGACCCCTTGCGGACCATAAGGGGTAATGAGGGCATTAAACTTTTTGATTTTGGACTCAAGTAGTTAAAACCACTAAAACACAGTGACTTAAAAAGTAATTTACTCTATAATCAAACCATAGGGATGATTTTGGCAGTTTACTTTGAGTAAAATGTACAAATTGTCCCTGACTTAATGCTTAATTTAAACGATGTTATGATTTTGAATAGAAATGACAAAAAAAAAAAAAAAACGCAAACCTCAATGACTAGAATGAAAAAAAAAAGTAATTTCGGTTGGAAAAAGCAAATGCTACCAAACATGATAGACGATTTTTAGCATTTTACTCTAATTAGTATTTTACATATATGCTTATACTTCAAAGAAATTAAAACATAAGATCCTGAACCTACAATGTTAAACTGAACCATCTTAATTCATAATTCTTGATGTGTCCATATAATAGTTAGGATCGAAATATTTTAAACATTATATTCTAATGATTAAATGTGTTAATATTCAAACTAATTCAATTACACAAAAGGACAACTTCATGTTTAACAACTACTCATAGTGAGTTTCTTTTCATAAATTATAAAGGAATAACGACCACAAATTAATAATTTAACTAATAGTTATCTAATTTGATTTATCTTATATATATTCGTCATATCTTAATCAAATAGCGACATAAATAAAAATAAAAATTTTAACAAAACCACAAGATTTGATGTTGATTAGAAAGTGACCATTACTTTAATTAAATTTATTGCGTAAACCACTATTGACCATCTAAAATCTATTACATTTTTTCTTTTGAAAAATATGACTCAATGAGATGCTCTAAATCATGTGCTTGCCTAGTGACCTACGAAAGCATGCTAAAAAGTGTCAACACAAGGTTGGTGAGTTAACAAATTTCAATAGTAATAAATGTTTGCCAGAAAATATAACGTTTAATTATATCATTAGGTAGCTTGACTGTTTACAAGTTACTAAACGTTTTAAGCCGAAGCTGACTAATATGTGTTTGATGTCTTCCACCATGTCTATCATAAACGATGGTGTAAATGTTAGGTCAATATTACACTCGTGCGACTCCTAGTCGTGCTAGCGTCACTAGCCCGAGTGGGGTTTGTCAAAGCTAGTAGTACTACTCAGATTAGCTCGCTAATTTCCTATATTAACGATTCAATGTGTAATGATTTTCATGATATGAGTTGCGTTTAGTACACGAGTGATATAAAAGAAATACATAATCTAAAAGTTGCGTTCATGTTTTCACCCAGGTTAGCTTGTGTAAAAGAGACAATAAAACTCACCTTAGGGTGCGTGTTTTCCAACAAATGCAAATAAGCATAAGTGACCCGCTAACACTTACCTATTACACAATGTCTATAAGCGCATGGTCGTGTAGGTTCATAAGACCCATGTATCCAAACACTCTCAGTGTTTAAGTTTGAAAGGATTTACTTAGTTTGACTCGATTGACCAAGTTGATCCGACGACACGTTGGTAACCCATTAAGCGTATTATAGTTTATTTGTGATCACATAGTCATATTAAATCAACAAAACTCATCACATTGCACATATGACTAATATCTAAACTTTATTACCAATAAAGTTCTCTTTTTAGTAAGTCATGTATAGAACCCTAATTCCCAAGAATTTTACACATCGACACTATTTAACACATCTAGAATGTAACACATCTAGAATGTTACACATCATCATCTATGTCAATTTCACCAATCCTACACGTCTAGAATAACAAAGTTTCCACTTTTGGCAATCTATGGCCTAACATGCAAGTTTACCACTTTTCACACAACAAAACATGTTTATACAATTCATGTAACACATTAGTATCATCCTACATGTTCATGCAAGTCTAGAACTCAAGTTACAACATGCAAATTCAATAAAGTTTCCCTTTTTGGAAACCCTAGGTGATCATGCATCATTCACATAATTTAATCACACTAACTTATTTTATACCTCCTATCTAGCACATATAAACCAAGATTAATCACCCATTGTGTCTAACATGTGATCCTACAACTATCAGTATCATAAAAGTTTCCATTAATAGTAAGTTGTGAACACTATGATCGATTACCAAATTTATTGTTTTTAACATGCTAACATTCTTAGATTAACAAATTATCATCATTACAATCATTACAAACCAACATACTTGCCTAGAATTCACTATACCAAAATCATCATCAACAAAGTTTCTATTAATAACAACCCTCGTATCTTACTAGATTTCAACGATTCAAATCATCAAAACATGTTAGAATCTCCTAACTAGAACATATCCGTCAACAAAACTCATCAAACACATCAAGATCACAATCTAAAATCATTTAAGATCAAAAAGTTTCCTTTAATGGAAAGTCAAAACAAGAAATCAAACTAGGGTTTCTATTATCAAAACTGCATCAATATAACATACAAACACAAGATTAATCACTAGACACTAGTTTTGATTCACAAAGATCATGTTTGGATAAACTAGGGTTTCATCAAGAACATGTAAAAAGATGAAATCAAGGATTAAAACTTACTAGTTTGAGTTAGGAATGCCTTGGATTGATTGATATGCTTAATATACAACATATAATTGTATCAAATAAGGTATAAAAACAACCCTTTTTAGTACTAATGTTGGAAAAAGCATGTTTCTTTGTTTCTTTTTAATTTACAGGGTCAAAAGAGCTTAAACGCACAAAAGGAACAAATTAACGGCAAAAACCAACATAAATACAAAAAAAGAGAAGTTGACACTTCATACCGACCCTCCAAGCTTCACCCCAAGACCAAAAACAACAATTCAGAAGGATGACATGGGTTGTGCTAGTTCAGCATGGGGATGTGCCAGTTCAGCATGGGGTTGTGCCAGCTCAGCATGGGGCTGTGCCAGCTTAGCACGGGGTCGTGCCATCTCAACACGGGGTTGTGCCCAACTCCAGATTCCATGAAAAAAAAGACACACAGATGCAGACTGTCAACATGGAGCCGTGTCAAATAGACACGGGGCCGTGGTCAACTCCCAGATGCGCAGAATCTTGGATAGTACAACAATTACAAGCAAGTACAATGGGCACAGGGCCATTCCATTGACACATGGGACCGTGTTAGTACAAGTCTGACATTACAGTTAATGAAAAAAGAGAGAGAATAACCAACACAGGGTCGTGTCAGATGGGCACGAGGCCGTGTTGAGGTTCTGATTTCAGCTATAAATGGGAGTGCTTGGTTTCATTTTAACTCATCCCTTGGCAAACCACTTCTCTCTCACTTGCCACCACTCCACCACCACCACCACTACAACACCATCATCCACCACCATCATCCATTTTTCAATCTTTAGAGTGTGTGTGTAGTCTCGGGATCCAAGATTAATCGTAAGAATCTTTGTCAAACTAAGACCATGCTTGGCTAAATTCTTACATCACTTGGTGAAAACATATCTTTTATGTATTTCTTTTATGATTTCTAATATTTGGCTACTTTTTAATTGGGTATGTATTAATGACTTTAATAATTAGTTTTTTATATTGAAGGCGAATGTATTCAACCATTCTTCGCATGTCGTTTATTCAACATATTCATGTCTTTACAGTCTATATAAAGCATGTTAATTTCCTGTAAGAGGGTAAGAAGGGTGGCTTGGGTAATTCTATGTCTCGTTCAGTGTATAGATCTTACGAGAACCTGGTGCAAGTTTAGTACTACTCCATGGATTGGCCGGGAATGACTGGCCCGACTGAGAGTAAGAAACGCTTGCACCCCTTATTCATAAACTATTGTTAAAACTTTAGACCAACCCCGTGAGGAATGTATCCCTGCTAACTCAGACCAACGGGTTGAGGGTGATCGCCGCCTCGTAAGGGGGGTCCACCACATTTTGCATTAATAACTTACTTAATTATCTTTCAGTATTCCGACCTTATGGGATTGTATCCTTGCTGACTCAAACCACTAGGTTGAGTCTAACATCGCCTCCAAAAGAGGAGCCTACTACTATAACTAAGATAATCTCTTAAAATGCCCAAAGTGCGAAAATCATCTAAAGAGTACATGAAAGATAAGTCGGATCCAAGTGATTCTTTCTTGTCTATCATTTTTATTTTTATTTTTTTCTGTTTTTATCTTTTTATTAGTTTAAAAATCTTTTCTAAAAATTTGGTTCGATTAGACGTTGACGATAAACCGGTACTAAAAGCTCTTGTGTCCTTGGACGACCTCGGTATCTTGCCATCACTATACTATGTCCGCGATGGGTGCACTTGCCCTAACGTGTGTAGAGTGATAGTAAAATATCATGTTTTATAAATTTAAAACTTGAAATTCGGCGAGTTAAAAAAGAGCTAAAAAATATATCTAAAAATATACTCACACCGACACACGTCATTGATCAAGAACACAAGCAATTGCAAGATCAAAGCTAAGAATCAAGAGGTTTGGTGGTGATGATGAAGAGCCGTGAGTTCACAAGGAGGGAGAGGGAGGTCGTGGGTTTTCTTGTGCGACGTGGGAAGGGTTATGGGTTGGGTTATGTTATTATTTTTTAAACTATAAGGGGTGTCCATGGATTTTTCAAAATGGGCTTTAGCAATACCAGGGGACCTTTTTCTAATAAAAACACTATTTTAACTAAAATTCCCCAAAGTTTTTTTTCTAAAAAATCCCATAATATAACAAAACTCGAAACCAAGTAACTACGCGTAAAAGTACACGATTTCATGAAAGTTCAAATAAGGCACGTAACTACCAATTAACACATAAATTCACAATATTTATGTTTATTTTATTTTTCCAGAATTATAATTTCAAGGGTCAGACTCGTGTGATTCGGTAGTTATTCGAATTACCGTTACGTGATTGTTTGTGTAGTGATTGACACACTTAATTAACCCTAATCAAATGTAATACATAAGTGAATGTTCAAGACAATGTTTGAGATAACTAAGTTGAGTTAACAATGTTAACCTGAAATTGTGGGGTGTTCCAACTTTTATGGTATTACATCAAGTGAGTCATCTCCCCATTTCGTCTTCCAACACCTTGTCTTCTTCTTTCCCCCTCTATAGACCATTGTGAATTGATAGATGCCTAGAATCTGTTCTTTAAATTGCTTGATTTTTCATTAGAATCATCTTTGTAAATCGCCCGATTTTTCATTAGAATCATCTTTTTAAATCGCTCGATTTTTCATTAGAATTAGTTCTTGAAATCGGTGGGCTCAGGGTCCTTAATTGCCATTTCTTCTTCTTAGGTTAGGGTTTCTTCTAAATAACAATCGCGTATTCTGTTCAATCATCGGTACAATAGTTTTGGATTTAGGGTATAAGCAATCAGTTGAATAACAATTACGTATCCTAATTGATGTATATGTTCAGGTTTGTGAAAAGTAGAACAAATTTGTAGCATTTTTAGTACATAAATGGAAGTTAGAGTGCAATTTTTATATTAGGGTTGTTGTTCATTGTTCATATATGTGAGATAAATTTGATTATGACATAATGGTCATTTAAGCTTATGAATTGTAATGTGAGGCTGGGAATTTGGATTAATCTCTATGTTTTATAAGTAAAATTGGCTGACATGAATAAGGAGAGAGATATGTCTAGATTTAGGGAAAGACTTTGACAATTTTGATTATAATTTAGATACTTAGGGATTTTATTAACCTTTGTAGTTGATTCATTTTTAATATAGATCGATGGTATACTAAAACATTGGACCACGACTGGATGCTCTGATGGATTGTGGTTAAAAATTAAGTCCCAAGTTTGAATTTCCACCTATGTCCTATAAGAAAATTTAGATAGTTGAAATGGTAATCTTGAATAGATGTCTAGAATAATTATGGAACTTTGAATTTGAAGTACATGTTTGATTGTAGGGATTTTATTCTTAAATATTTGATTTTCATATAGAGTTAGTGATGGAATCATGGAGAAATATACAAATTTTTATTACACAAATGATGGGAACTATGGTTGGTTACCTGGATTTGGACATTGATTAAATTATTCTTTTGTTTGGTTGTCAATTTGGTTTTCTTTAGAGTTTAGTATGCTATTTTTTAGTATTTGCTTAGGGTTTTGTTTTTCAGGTTATATAATGCAGGTATATGACAGGAAGGCTAAGCAGTAAACTGGTCCCATATTTGTTAAATCGTGTTGCACAAAACAGGTATGTTGATGTTTATAAAAATGGTGAACTTTATACTAGAATATAGATGTTAAAATGGCTTCTTATAGTTTCTTTTTCTTTGTTAGTTCAGGTCTGTGTGTAAACTGGTCTGGTTAAGCCTTTTTGACCATTCCCCATTTGAACTTGTGAGATCGGATTTCTGTAACGTTCCGTACTATTGTACTTTCCAATTCTAGAAACTTGTAATTTGTACATTTGTAATCCAAGACTTCGATCATAATGGAAATTCATGTTTTTATATACACATGTTACATTCATACTTAATTGTTATTCAATCAATCAACAAATACGCATTTATACACAAAACCGAGACTTGAAATACTATTAAAACATCATCCAAGCATACATCATACTTATACCATACTCATATACACCTTTGATACCTAAAACAAGTTAAAATACAAGTTTATAGCATAAAATAACCTAAAAACAAGTGTAGTGGTCAAAAGCGATAAAAACCAAAGTTTGGAAAAATCAGCCAGTCGTGCCATGCGACGGGAGAATTTTGGATGGTCGCGTGGCGCGACCAGTATCGTTCCGCAGCTGGTTATTTCCAGCCTACTGGTTGGTCCGAATTTCCACCTATTTTCTCCTCCAATCACCTCCTAACCAATTTAACACTAACCCTAATCAACCCCATTATAAATAGAAGCCTCCATACACTCCTAAACACTTTCCAAACACTCTAAACACTTCCAAAACATCAAATTATCTCAAATTCTTCAATTTCTTGGCAGGTTACACTTGTGTTCAAATCAGTGAGTTTAAACACATTTCTTCTATCTTTCTCATGCTTTTCTTGCTTCAAACCTCTTAGACAACATCAAGGATTGTTACCCAATGTTCACCATGGTGTAACAAGGTGGTGCAACTTCATATTTGATGTCCAAAGTGGGATATAGTTTCTGTTTCTATAAAACTTTTACAACATGTTTGTTTCTTGTTTCATCTTGTGGAAATCTTGTACTATCCTTGCCCCCAACTAAACTCATATTGGGGGGCTTGTGTTATGGTTGATTTCCAGATGATTAAAGGTTCATAACCTCAAATACTCCTTTTGGTCCTTTCTTTCCAACTTCGTTTTGTTTTATCTGAGTTAAGAAGTTGAAAGGCTCAGTAAACTAAAAGTGAGTTGAATGAAAGAACTGGTTATGAAAAGGAGATCCGAGTTGGAAGCCATATGTTTAAAGACCCATATCGACCATGATCCAAGCATAAACATTGACAAAGGTTGGATTTGAGAGTGTGTGTTTTTCATGATAAAATAGTTGGACAAATTAGAAATTCACTCGAACAGTAATAAACAAACACATCAATTTAACACATCTGGATTTGGGAATGATTGCAAAATGATTTCATATTGAATTCAACTGATGTAATACAATCACAAGGTACAGAAATGTACTCCCCCTCACCCAGTACACTCTCTCTCACTTAGTTCTTATGCACAAATTGGCTCTAAGTGTTAACTATTACGGTGAATACAAAGAACCATATATAGGAGGAAAGAACTGTTGGTGACGTCACCTATGAAAGCGACCTCTAACAACTCATTAAATGATGTAACTGGTAGCAGTTGATAAAAATGCTTGATAGTTACACTATTATATTGAATAACTGCTTTATACGAAAGATATTGAGAACTGTTGGATTTCACAGAACTACTAGTTGAGAACCAGCACTTTCGGAAATCTAGAACTTCTGGTCTTTAATTTGTTGACTTGATCTTCTAGTCTTCAGTCTTGACTTTGGTTGACTTGACCGTTGACTTGTTGACTAGCGGTTTGACAATCTAGCACTTTGTTCTTCTGATCTTTATTCTTTAAGGCAACAGTTGTTTGGGCAGTTGTTTTGGGAATTCTTCAAGAGGGGGAAACTTCTGGTCTTGTGATTGTATCTTAACTTATTTCATCAGACAGGAAAGATGATTCTCTTGGGTTTTGCCTTTCACCATCAGCAGATCTTACATAACCCAACAAAAAATTCTAATGCAATGATAAATTGTAGTAAGTGGACATTAAGTATTCAAAACTAAAAGACTAAATAAATTGGTTATTCAAAACTAATCATCTAAGTAATTGGGCAAAAGTGTTCCATATCAACCTTCCTGACCCGTGAAATATTATCGGTATTGAGTCATAACCCAACCTGTCCATTTTGTCACATTTTGTTTGTAGGTCTGGTGGACCCTAGTGAACTTTTGGTGAACATTGAAGCACAAATTAGTAAAGCAAAGACCGGATCATTGAGTGGAAAAGGAAATCAGGGATATGATAAAAGATGGCTAGCTTACTCGATGGGACTCGACCAAACACTCTTTATGTAACAAATGATCGGCTTCACTGATATATGAATGTAATGACCGCTTCATCGTGGTGGATACTATTGCTAGTTTATTGTATATTGTATACCTTTTTATGGGATAATAATAAGATACATATGCTACTTCCCAATTATTGAAAGTTATAAAAATGAATTAAACTTTAGATCCAATCTTGTTATGAATACTTCAATAATTAGCTTCAAATAAATACAAGCGAAAAAAATAGAAAAAGAACCAAAATCAAATTATTAAAACAAAAATATATTCAAAGTTATTTTGAATATTAGAAAAAGACAAAAAGAAATAAATAAGGAAAAAAATGTTCAATATTTTAAAGTATGAAAGGGCAAGAGGCATTCAATAATGAATAGATCCAATGAGGTTATGGTTGAAACTTAGAAAAATATACGTACCCTAATTATTTTTTAATAACAGTTGGTGTTAGATTTTGAATTTGATATGGATTGAAAGCCACATAGCTTAAGCATGTACTCATATTTTTTTAATAAATTCCTTTTTTTTTGTAAATCGGAATAATGTGAACTATAAGCATATAAATGTATGATTTATCAATCAAGTCTATGGTTATATAACATTATTCAAAGGTTTTATAATAGAAAAAAAAAAGCAAGGGTAAAAAAGAAAAGAGATGAAGAAGAGAAAGCATTAAACAAGGGTGCTTTGTTTTTATGTTCCCCAACCTTTAGACATGCTCATGCACATTTAATCATTTTTGTACTAGGCTTACAAATCTATTCCCACCACTTTTAACCACACACAAAACAACACTATTAATGTAATTCCAAAGGTATTTTATTTCGAAAAATCGTAACAAATATAAATCCGTAAAAATATTATATATATTAATAGGAAGTCTTGATGAACAATAACTTAATTGAAAGTTATAATAAAATTAAATTATATTCATTTGGATTTATTCTAATTTAATTTAATTTGTTTTTTTATTTTAATTGAAAATAAATAGTAATTTATTTATTTTTATCGTAAAGTGCCCATAAGAATATTAAAAAAAACACATATTTTTTGCATCATAAGCTATACGAGTATTTGATACGTCACTAATCGAATCGATTTCAATCGAACAATACCGGTACTAACATCGGTAGTACCGAAACCAATATTATTTTTATGGTTTTCAATTTATATAAAACATGTATCATTTTCAGCATATCACGACTTTATTTTTTTAGATTTCTCTTTGAGCTGCTCTAGTGAATCTCGGTACTGGAATGAACCGAACCGATACCAATTGAGTTCCCGCCGCATAGTACGGGTGAAAACCACTAGTTCTAATGATTTTAACGGCTACGGATTTGTATATTTTCTGAAATTATTTGTGCTTATATACAATATAAGATTTGCGATCTAAATTTACATTAATTAGGTATAGGTAAGTAAATAAGAAAGTTAAATGGGGTTGAGATGGGTATGATATTAGGTGGTACTCGTCGATTAACCGAACCCAAGTACCCGTATCAAAACCACATATATTAATATATATTATATTATTAAAAAAGTATAACAAATAGTATGTTGAAATTATTAGAACTTTGTAATATTAAAATTATTGAATTGTTAGAAGTACAACTTAAAATATATATATTTTAAGTAGATTTTTAAGATGAGTTTATTATTGAATTTCATATCCCAAAAAGGGTGCTTTTTAACTCCTTAAAACCATGAACAAGTGGTTTTTTACATTGCTAGAGCATTAACAACATAGATTATGTGGCACAAGTTTGGATTCTAATTCTTATAAGATTTAATTACTATTTTCGTCCCTGTGGTTTGTCAAAAATCACTATTTCAGTCCATTAGTTTAAAAATTGCGATTTCCGTCCCTGTGATTTCACTTTCGTAACCATTTCAGTCCACCTCCGTTAACCCCATCCATTTATTCTGTTAAGTACATGTGAATTGACCATAATGCCCTTATTAATAAAAAACAAAAAAGATATCTAAATGAGGTCATTACTGTTTTCGTCCCTGTGGTTTGTCAAAAATCACTATTTCAGTCCCTGTGGTTTCACTTTCGTAACCATTTCAGTCCAGTCTCCTAACACCATCTATTTCACCGTTAACTTTTTAATGAAATACCTAAATTACCCTTGTGTTAATCAAATAAAAAAACCATGGAAATTTAAAAGAATGTATTCTAGGACCCACTTGTTAAAACACAACCCCACGCTACCCCACCCCACTCCATCCCTGCTCTCATTTTCGGCAAAAGTGTCCGGTCATCTTCTCCCGCATCATAACCCCACCCTCTTAATGTCCGGTGACGCATTACCCCACCCCAATTAATATCTTCCTAGCAGCATCAATTAACATACCAACTTTGAAAAATAATGCTTACCAGAACATTTTCTCATTCTAAAATCCAAAATTAAAATTCTGGAACCATATATGTAAAAATAGTGCCAGACTTCTACTTATATTGAAGCCATGGTGGGTCGAACCCTACAATCCAATTTAAATCCATATGTCATACAACAATAAAATCATATAAATCAAATAATAAAATCGTATAAATCCAATAATAAAATAAGTTCATATTTAATTAACACAGGGGTAATTTAGGTATTTCATTAAAAACTTAACGGTAAAATAGACGGTGTTAGAAGACCGGACTGAAATGGTTACGAAAGTGATACCACAGGGACTGAAATCACAATTTTTAAACTAATGGACTGAAATAGTGATTTTTGACAAAACATAGAGACGAAAACAGTAATTAACTCTTCTTATAAAAAAAATATGCAAATCAAACGGACAAAGGTTTGTGGAGTTGTTTGCTATAAGAATGATGTGAGATTATGGTTAGCAAAAACCATTTCGTCCCGAACTTTCCTATACCCGAATAAAAATTTAATAGCTCTAAAAAGTTGTGATATTGACCATCTATAAGTAGTCAAAGACCTAATTCCCAAACACTTGAAAACTACTTAAAACTATTTATATTTACTGATGATATTTTATATGTGTCATGTAGCCATGCTATAATATAACTAATTAATTATTATCTTGTCAATTGTATAATCTGAATTATTACCAAGCTTTTGGCTAGGTACGACTACAATTATTCTCATTCTTTACAAATAGCGGTTTAGTTATAATAATTATTAATATTATTATGTTAGGTTTAATTAATAGTATTTATTATTATTATCATTACTACTACTAATTATTATAATAATAATAATTATTATTATTATTATTTTACCCAAATTATAAAAAAAAACAGTTTCAATATTATTAGTTTTAATTCTGCTACAACTATTAGATCAATTATTAGGGTGTTGATGCTCATGTTCGACTGGTTTTGATTATAAAATAAAAAAATAAAAAAACAGAAAAAGAACCCCAAACCACTAACCATGGATATGGGCAACAACATACTAAACTGGATGGATGAGTTGGGTGGGTCAGCCGGACCGGTTCACTTTTGTGGTTCTACGTTTTGAACCATTTTTAGAACATTAGTTTCTATCACAATGATTAAAATGATAAATATGCTTAATGATTATATAAAACATATACATAACTACAATTTTCAAAACAAAGATATATACATGTACAATAAAAAAGTAAACGGCCAGTTCAGTTTACACGACCAATTCCAAACCCGACAAAGAGATAAAGTCGGAAGGTTTGTTCGGTTTCATCGATTAATAAACACCATAACAACGAAAAAATTCATATAAACTTGGTTTTATGCTCAAATCAAAACCAATCTATTTTATTCTTTCAATATATATAACCTACTATATAACTAATTAAAACATATGTACAACAACTATAACAAGAAAATTACATCAAACAAGAAATAAAATACAAATCCCTCTTTAAGATTTGGTCTTCTTTTTAACTTTCCCATTACAAAAAAAACCAAACCCAAAAAAATTTATAGTCCCTTTTGAAATATTATAAGCAGGTGGAATGTTCAAAACCGGAATAATCCTTATCCCCCCTTTGCAACTCTTATTCGAATTCTGATAACTATAATACACAGGTGGAGGAGGAGCTTGATTCAAACTCGAACATCTTCTTAACAACCTCGGATCATCCTTTGTCTTCCCCACCACCTTTTGACCCGAGTTTCGCTTTGGGTTCAAAGCCGACCCAGTCGAATGGCTTCGGGCCAGACTTTTGACAGATAACGATCTAAGTAAGCCTTTTGGACCTTTCCCATTATCACAATTATAACTGGCGCTTCTCCGGAATTGCCAGAGTGATCTTAGTAATGATTTCTCGTGTTCCTGATCGCGCTCTTGATCTTGATCTTGATCTTGGATTAACTCCTTGAGTTGTTTTTTCTGGGTGTCGGAATTCGGGTAGTTTGATCTTGTTTTGGTATCTGGGATTTGAAGAAATTGTGGTTTTTTGATCTGGGTTGGTAGGAGTTTACCATTGGAAAATAGTTCATCTGCTGGAGTGAGATTTGAGGTGGTCCGGAAGTCAAAATCAAACGTTGGTGATAACAAGAGCTGGTCGGATCGGGTCGGGTTGAGTGAGTCTGAATAGATTGAATCTGGGTCTTTGAGATCATGTGAGAATGAGATTCTGGGGCTTGAAGAGACTTCAGAAGTGGCATACACATCTACAGCCATGAGGGAAGGTTTTGAATGTAAAATTTTGGTGAGAAGAGAGAATGCATAATTTATAGGCATAATAATTATTATTATAATAATAATAATAATAATAATAATAATAATAAAAATAATATGGTAATTTGATTTGTAGTCAATAGTGAGGAGAGACTGGAACGAAACACTTTAATAAATGGAAAAGATTCTTTGTCGCATGTAGATTGTTTTATAAAATCTAGATATATTTTGGGGGTTATTGTGTTTTGAAAATACTTGGAAGGGCCGAAGGGGTACATTTTATTATTATTCTAACAATGACGTTTAATTGTTAATGACTTAATGTTCTTATTGCATTTTAATCATTTGAACAGATTCATATAAATTATATATTTGTCTTGCCTCCATGAACATATGAAAAGGAAACTCTCAAAATATATATGCATCAGATTCATATAAATATGATCGTATCGTGTTAGTGGATTGGATGATTTTTTGGTTGACGGGTTTAGAGATTTAATAGATGAACGTAAACACAACTAGTATATTTATTTGAGTTAAATATGTTAACTGTAATCCGAACACACTTGAAATCGTGTTATGTTTTGGATCAACTTGTTTAATATTCATTTGCGAATATGTTTGATGACTTGGTAGCAATTTATTTATTTGTGACTATGAGTAACACATGATTCTAGCTCAAATGGACATTTTCTAGTTTGTGACTGAGTAACACTCGTGATTCTAGGTCAAATGGACATTTTCTAATTGGTATCTTTTTAATTTTTTGGGTTCCTTATCTCCTGTTATTAACTGAGCGTATATGTATAACTTAAAATTAAAAATCCACAAATATAAAAATTGGAGAATGGTGAGAATTAGAGGTTTGGAGTAATGAAATGTTAGGGAAATGAAAAGTTACGAGGGAGAACCAATATTATATTCTAGCGGGTGTGTAGGATGTCGTTTGTCAATGCTACATGGTCAATCTTTTGTTTCCCACAAACGACTATATATTGTTGATTGTCTTAGTATCCTAGTCTATGAATGACAATGGGCAGGGTTCGGGTCGTGTTTTGATATATAAGTTTCATAGCCTATTGTTAGTCTTGTACCTGTCAGGTATCTAATTACTCTTTAACGACAAGTTTTGCATGTTTCTCCATGGATATTGAGGCATTCAGCTACTCTTTTCTCAACAACTGATTTTGTTTTCGAATGGCGTATGGTTAGGATATCGCTAACCAGGTTAGTAGTTAGTATGTTAGTATTACCAAGTTAGTATTAAAAACCCCCTTGTCTGGACTTGAACACAGGACCTCCAAGAGAAACAAAGCTCCCCCAAACCTTAAGAACTAGGCCAAGAGATCATTAGTTTCAACAATTGATTTAAAGTAAAAAAATTCAAGTATAACTCTTATCAATTGTATTTGTGTTTAAAAGTTAATCATCAACTTCAACATTCAAAATATCATTAATTAGTTTGTCAATATTATATTTATATATTCGATTTTGATATGTTTACACGAATATAGTATCGGTTTTTAGTATTCGAGTCAAGGATCATTTAATACCATTTGTTTAACAACTACACAGACCAAATGAGTTTTGAATGGAGCCATGGTATGTCATATATTGTGTGAATATGGGTCGATTAGGAGCCGAAGCTGAGCTATAATTAACTTTTTTTTATTTTATAAATGAACGATTTTGGTTACAGACACTTTAGTTTTTTAAGTTGTAGGGGAATGCGGTTGGATTAACCACTAAACTCATTACTTTGACTCAAATAAAAAGGTCAAAAACGTGTTAATTAATAAACAAGAAGTAGGAGACACATGGTGTATTAGTTATAAAAAATCAAACAACTTTTTTTTTTTTTGACTACTACTGTACTTACAGAGGTTGAGTTTTAAACTTTTAACTAGTTTTTTTATATCGCGTGTTGCGACGAAACCGAGCAAATAGTAATGTAAAACAAACGTGATTTGAAAATAAAACATGTTGTTTAAAAAGTCAAACCATTAGAATGATTTAATTTATTATCGTACCGTTTTATAATACCAAATAAATACTTTATTTTGAGTATAACATCGTTTTAACAAAACTTATAACGGAATGGCGGGGAAAGAAATTAAGCACAACTACGTACTTAAGTTTTTAGAAAAAGTTATAAACGTAACTTATTAAAAAAAATATCAAATTAATCGATAAATTAATATATGTTAAAAAAAGAAAAAAAAAACAATTATAAAAAAAGGTAAAGGAAATAGATGTTTAAAAAAAGAAAAATATGTTATTAAAGTAAATATAATAATAAACTATTATAATATATTAAATAATAAAAAACTATATATTATTATAAAAATAAAGTTACTATTTATCGTTCCTCGAAATCAATATATATATATATATATATATATATATATATATATATACATACATAGGGTAGGGTTCTAGATTGAACAATGAGTAACTTGTGAACAAAGTGAACAAATCTTGACCATTCATTTCTTAGATGATAAGATTTAATTTTAATGGCATTTTTGTAAATATTTGATGAAATATAATAAAGAGAATTAACGAGTAGGGACAATAATGTAAAATTACACCTAGTGTAATTTTGGGAACCTGGATACATAATTAAGGCTATCGATTCCTTTAAATTTCTTCTTCATAATCAACTCTCTAAAAATAAGAACAAAATTCTTGTCACCCATCTTCATACGCAACCGGCGATTGGAATCGCTACAAACAGGGCGGCATTCCGGCGGGGAAATCAACAGAATCAAGGTATATAATAATGCATATATTGGTTCCTTCTTGCTCAAAGCGAATAACTTCCTTCCTCCAGCGAGTTCGTTGCTACTTCCGCTGACTAATCAAGGTAGAAAATAATGCACATCGTTGTTTCATCTTTCTCTGTTTGTGTCCGATTGTGTATAGTTCTTTTGGTTTTCCCCTTTTTGTTTCTTATAAAAAATCTAGGGTTTGATGTTTTTAGTTTTTATAAAAGAAGCTTGAAATTTTTCGATAAAATGTGTATAAGTTGCTGGATTTAAGTGGGAAGTGTATGTTTTTGTATAGATTTTTTTCCGAATTTAGGGATTTTCTTCTTTATTTATTATGCTTAAACCGATTATATGAGTAGTTGTGCTCTGTTCTTTGCACAGGTGAACAACAGTGTAGCATAACAATGAGTAGTTGTGCTCTGTTCTTTTGGTTTCAATATTTTTTATGTCTGTGAACTTTTGTACACCAGTGTACAGGCGGTTACACCAACTCAGTACACAGTTGTATTTCTGTGTACAAAATTCTTGTACATAAGTGAACAAGGCTATTGTATGTATGCAGTACTGTTATATATAGGTGTACGTACTATTGTACACTGGTGTAAAGATTATAGTACAACCATGTACATACTATTATACACAAGTGTAAAGCGTCCGTACAGAGTTTAGAATTCATTGGGTGTACACATATGTATTGGGGCAGGTTTTGTGATATCTTAGAATTTTGTGTGTATTATGTGCAGGTTGTGCGGCGAGTTTAAAGAAACTTTAGATCACTTGTTCACTTCCTGTTACGTTGCAGATGCGGTCTGGGGAAAGTTAGTGGTTGGTGCATAATTCCTCAAGTATTCGCCTTCACCTTCAAAGACTTTCTTAACATTCACAAGAACTTGGGATTGCTCGGCAACAAGTGTAGTTAGTAATGTTGCATTTAAGGAGCCCTTGGTATTTATAGTTATAAACCTGCATCGAAACAACAAAAAGAACTAAAGATTAAAAATTAAATTGCTTTGAAGGTCTTGAAGCCATTGGTGCCAGAAGTTGTTGTTTCTCTTATGCTTTAAATGCTAGTTGATCTAGAACAAGGGTGTAAACTTGTATTGGCAGTGAAGCAGTTGTAAACAGAAACATATTGACTTTTTTAAGTTTATTCTAAATATATATTTATTGATTGAATGGTGGAACAGAAACAAGGATGTTGTTGCATGATATTTTACTCTTTTAATTAGCATACATTATAATGTGTTTGATTTTGTTCTAAAACTTAAAAACATAATAAAAAAACAGATAAAAATACAGGTGTGTGGCTTAAAATACACAAGTGCATATACGTGCTTTTAAATTAGTTTTATTAAGCATCCTCCATGATCACGTCATTATTTGATTAAAAAAAGAAACAGATTAGAAGTATGGATTTTGAAATTATTAGTTGAAGATATGATATAATCTTGGATATAATTAAATGAAATCTCCCAACTTTCCTTAAAAAAAGCACATGTAACTGATGATCATACATAAAAAATGAATTTAAAAAATATAAATAAATGTAGAATTACAATCCTAACATTTTCATCAAGTAATAAAATGAATGATTGAGATTGGTTCACTCGGTTCACAAACAAGGATGTTGTTCACTCATGGAAAAAAAAATTCAAAAAAAAAAAAAAATCTTGTTTTTGTTGTATTGCACATGTGCACTATTACGGATATAGTGCACATGTGTAGTACACATATAATGCACATGTGTAGTACAACAAATTTTTTTTTCTAGTTTTCTAATTTAGATATAGTTTTCTCATAATTATCTACCTATATATTTATATATATAATAGTAGTTTGGTTCGATCATTAATACAAACATAACCATAACGTTATATTACAAAAAGCCATCAGGTATCTTAAGAACCTCTATTATAGTTTGGTTATTCGATTTTCTACTCACACACAATTATATAGATGTATATGGTCGTTAAAGGTTATTAAATGAATAAGATAGAATTATGAGTTTTAGAATTAGAATTTTAATGTAAAATGTGAGTTTTAAAAACTTTAAAAAAAAAATCATGTCAAAACAAATTACACTATCTCAAACTAAAATATTAGTGATGACTAATCCAGATCCAAAAATTTTATAGGTTACAACATCTGCCTTCTTTGTAATATTTTTTATTTGTAGGTCCCACCTAATTTAACTTTTAATATATGTGGATAACCACTATTACCTTGATTTAAGACATAAAATAAAAATATTAATACGTTAAATAAAAAATACAAATAAACATACCTACTCTTAGGTTTGTCAAAAATAAGCAGAGGTGATATTGATAGGGGAATGGGGCCACCGAAAGGCTATATGAACTCAAGTAATTTACATGGTTATGTTTAAAAGCTTTTGCTTTATTGAAAGTGAAAAATATTGAATAACTCATAACCCATAAATCACATTTAGATAAATGAGACTCTTATTTTACACACATACATAATACATATATAAAAATATATTATGAAAACGTGTTACATGATACTTCGTTTTTGCATCAACATATATAACAATTATATATTAAGTCACACTCATTTTATCAACCATTATTTTTCAAATAAAGGCGGCAAGCATTGTCGATCGGTCTCAAATAAAAGCGTCGTACATTTAGTTAGTTTCACTTGTTTTATTTGATTTATAGGACAATCGTTGAGTTGTCAATGAGTTTGCATGTTTGAAAAGACCATTCATGGTGAAAAAATACGGTCCTAAATTTAAAATTTCATTTTTATCTAAGTTGAAATAAACCGTAAATTATGGGTTGAAACCGTATTTTTTTTAACTCGAGTATATGTTTCTTTGTTCAATATGTCTTTTCATAAAGGTACATACATTTGTGCGTGAATATATATATACAGACATGTGTCTGTTTATGAATTCGTATGAAAGGTTTAGTAGGAACTCAAATAAAGGCAACACTATTTGAAAGTACTAATTTAAAGCACACATGCTATTTTAAAATAAACTTTATAGTAGGAACTCAATAAAGGCAATACTAACTGAAAGTACGAATTTAAAGCACACAAGTTATCTTTGAATAAAATTCATAATTGCATACTTTATAGCATTCGGTGATAAAAAGAACTTAACCGATGCACAAACCCAAAAAAAAGTAAATTGCCAAAATTGTCCCTAGGTTTGAATGAAAATGGTAAAAAAATCTTTGTTTTGGATAAAAATGGCAAACATGCCCAAATCTCAGGAACGATTTTGGCAATTTACTCCCGAAAAAAATTTGAATTGATTAATTTTAGTGTCTTAAAATTTTTTATGAATGTATAAAACTTTCTAACCTACGAAAGCGGCAGTGCTCTAGTAATACCCTGGTGAATTTCTTTAGAGGAGGTTGTCGGTTAGAGTTTCGGTTGTGACAAAATGTCATGCGCGAGCCATAGGTTTACCGTAGTGGGCATTCGGATGGTGGGTTTCCCATGAAATTGGTGATGGGCCGGGTCACCAGCATTGTATGCGATCACGGGTGTGGGTGACCTTTTGCATATGGGTGTTACAGGGTGGCCGACTTTATTGGACATTCAAAAAAAAAAAACTTTCTAACTTCATGAACTTAAACATTTTTTAAGAGCAATTCTTAGATTTTTTTTTAGGATAAATACATTATATTATGCACATCGCATGATTTAAACTTTCAACATTTTAATTATAGAGTACACCGCTTAATCACCAAAATTAGATATAATTAGATGATACGTTACTTCTATCATATTTATTTATGAATATTCACATCTTTATATGATCTAATCATATGAATAAAGTATTTAGTATACATACTTCAACATATATATAAACTGAGGAGGGGCTATCTTGAGATTGCGAAACATTACGAGAATTGTGATAACGAATGAAAAAATCAATCAAAACCAATTTTTAATACAAATTTCATTGTAATTAAAATACAATATCAAAAAAAGAATTTACAACATCAAATAATTTATTTCTCTTCTCAAAATCACTCTTATTAGATTTTTTACATATGTGTAAATAACAAACTTACACATGTGTAAATTTTATTTGCTTACGAATTCACGTAAATTTAAACGTGTAAATTAAATTTCTAACATTGTATTCGAATAATAATAATAATAATAACTGTAAATTATTTTTTTAATTTAAATTGTTTTTTACCAAGTTCTCGTGGTTTTTTCATTTATTCTTACGGTTCTCACAATATTTAGTGTTCTCATTTCCCTCGTACACACACACACACACACACACATATATATATATAGGGAGGAGCTCATGCGAGAACCACCTTTATTGTGAGAACCGCGAGAACCAATGTGAACACAACCTAAAATAGCTAAAAAAAAACCTAAAAAACCGAACCCCCACCCCCCCCCCCCCCAAAAAAAACCTAAACCCCCCTCCCCCACCCCCCAAAAAAAACCTAAACCCCCCTCCCCCACCCCCCAAAAACCTAACCCCCCCCCCCCCCCCCAAGCTAAAATGCTAAAAACTAAACACCCAAAAAACCTAAAAAAATCTAAACAAAAAAAAAAACCTAAATTTTTTTTTAATATTTTTTATGTTAAAATCACTACTTTTAGAAGCAAAAAAAAAAAAAAATTTTAAAAATTTAAATTTTTTTTTTTTTGCTTCGAAAAGTAGCGATTTTTTATAAAAAATATTAAAAAAAAAATTGTGTGATTTTTAGCTATTTTTAGGCATTTTTGGTTGTGTTTACATTGGTTCTCGCAATAAGAGGTGGTTCTCGCATGATATTCTCCCTATATATATATATATGTGTGTGGGGGGGGGGGTTATCTTGAGAATGCTAAATATTGCAAAAACTATGAGAAGGGATGAAAAAACCAATCAAAACCAAATTTTTAATACAAACCTCTTTGTAATTAAAATATAACATCAAAAAAATTACAACATCAAATAGTTCCTTTCTCCTCTCAAAACCACTCTTATTAGATTTTTTACACGTGTAAATATAACAAATTTACACATATATAAATGACAAACTTACACATGTGTAAATTTTCTTTATTTACGAATTCACGTAAATTTAAATGTGTAAATTTAATTTCTAACATTGTATTCGAATAATAATGATAAGTGTAAAAAAAATTGGATTTGAATTGTTTTTGACCAAGTTCTTATGATTTTTTTATTCTTTCTCACGGTTCTTACAATATTTAGTGTTTTCATTTAAATCTTCCCCTAGATATATATAATCATGGTTGCAAAAATCGCGACTAGCCGGCGATTAATCGCTGACTAGTCGCTAGTCGCCCATCAACTTAGTAATTTTCAGCTAATCAGTAAAAAAATCGCTAGTCGGCCTAGTCGGCCCTAATCGCGACTAGCCGGTCGGGAAAAATCGGAAAAAATCGGGAAAAACAAAAAAAAATCGGAAAAAATCAGAAAAAAACACATATTCCGGCCAAAACCTCCCAGATTCCGGTCAAAACTTGTCCACTTAAAAAAGTTACGTATAAAAATATATGTATAAAAACTTAAAATTATACATAAAAAGTCCGATCCGATTAATCCCGAGTAATCCCAAGTAGTCGCTAGTCCCTACCTCACCGACCCGCTAACGACTAGCGAATTCTCCAACCTTGTATATAATAGTTTGCATTATTTTCGTATTAAAAGTTATATGGATATATGAAAGAAAGGTGGTGGAGCATAGGTTAAAGGACATAGGTACATTACAGACCATGTGGGTTCCGCTAAGGCATCTTTTTGTGGGGACTCAAGAATGAAACTATTGGTGATTTCACAACTCATCGATTGGTGATTTCACAACTCATCGATTGGTGAGTGCTATTAGCCATTTGGTTATTGAGATCATTGATTTCAACTACCCACATTTTAATATTATCATCATGTTTTTTTCTCCTTTGTTAAAGTTAAGTAATTCAAATGAAACATTTGTCAAGTTTTTCTTTTTTTTTTTTTTTTTTTTTTTTTTTTTTTTACGGTTAAGTTACTTCTTTTTTAATGTTATTTGTTACTTCAAATCAAAATTTACAAAATACCTTAAAAGAACCTAATTTAATAAGGTTTCAATTTTAGGTAAGTTTTAAGAGATATGAAAGAGATTAGACCAATAACTCGTTCTCAATGATTCTTAAAACATTGTTTTGTAAAATTTGATTCTACCATAGTGTTAAACTAACATAAAATCAACCTTTTACTTTTCTAGGTATTCGGATATCTAATGTTCTACTTATAATGTTGGAGTTTTAGACAGAAAACCAGGATATATGAAGTTTTGGACATTCAAATTGGTGGAAAATTTTTGACCAAATTATGGATTGAAACCTATGCCGGCAAAACAGGCCGGCTGGGTTGGTTGTCGGGTCACCAAGTTTGAGTCAGGATGAGTTTGGGTCAGAATAAGTCGATTTAAAAAAACGAATCACTTTGTTTTGATTCAAAAAATGTCAGACTAAGTTTACCTTGTATTGAAATAAATTGTTTTAGAAAAAAAGTATCAAAATAAGTTTGACATTATATATTTATATCAATGATAGCTAGTGATGACGGACATTGGTGGTCCCCACTCAGTCGATGGAGATAGAAAACAACCTCGAAAATCAAGTAGAAATGCATGATTTCAACCCTGAGGAGATACCTAGGATACCAGCCCCTAATCCCTTAGACCCAGATTATGATCCATGGTTCGATGATCATAGGGATTATGTGCCACGCTATCACCTAAACGACGAAACCATGCCGAACTTAGCAGCCTATCCAGGTCTGGACCCTCTAGATCCCTACTAAGACAACGATGAAAACATTAGAGAGATCTTAGAGAATCCGTACCCTCAGGAAAATCCCATGCCCCAGTACCCGGACCCAGTACCAGCACCTGCACCCCCAATGAGTGCAGAAAATGTGCATGAGCTCCGAACTTTCGGAGAAGAGATTTTGGAGACTAGTGAGAGGATGAGGCAGGTAGGAGAGCGACTCGTCTGGAAGTACGACGAGCGCAATATGGATTACTAGATGAATCCAGACCAGTGAAGGAAATGGTGGAATTGGTAATAATAATAATAATAATAATATATGTGTAATAATAATAATAATAAATGTTGTAGTATAGACCACTTTGTGGTTAGCGATGCATAGTAGTATTGTATTGTATTTTTTAATTTCTAGTATTGGTTTGTATTAGAAGCATACTATAATAGAAAAGAGTAAAGTCGCAATGCTCGACGCTTTTGGTTAATATGTGTGTTGTGTGGTTGTTACTCAAATTGTTAATTATTTTGTGATATTAATAATTGGTAAATGTTTAAAATCCAGATGGACGGCGAGGTAAACCAGGAAAACCAGAATAACGATAACCAGAGTAACATTAACCTGGATAATGAGAATCCGAACAACAACAACAACAACAATAACGGAAACCAAGTGGATAACAGTGACATCCAACACGTAGTGGCACAAGGAATAATAGATGCGATGCCATATATTATTCAAACGGTTAGGGAAACAGAAATTAAAAGTAAACATGATAGCAAGCGACCATCTGAACCTGCAAATAGCGTAAACAATGGACCCGTACTTCAAGTGCCCATTCCCAAAAGAAGACAAACCGTGTCTTACGGTTGTTCTTACAAAGAATTCTGGTCTTGTAAACCAATGGAATTCTCGGGTAATGAAGGGGCCGTTGCAGTTCTACACTGGATAGAAAAGACTGAGGCAGTCTTAAGAATAAGTAAATGTGCGGAAGAGGATAAGATAATGTTTGCTTCCAATCTGTTTAAGAATTCTGCACTAGAATGGTGGAACACTATCCTCCAGTCTAGGGGAAGTGATAGAACTTATAATATGGAATGGGAGGAATTTAAAAACATGGTAGAAAGGAAATTCTGCCCTCCTAATGAAAAAGAACAGATAGCAAACAAGTTCTTAAACCTTAGAATGACTGGTGTGGATAGTAAGGGGTACACTAAGTTATTATTTGAATATGCTAGAATAGTGGCAACCCTTGTTTCACCTGAACCAGTATTAATCTCCCGTTACATCTGGGGATTAATTGGAGAGATAAGGCATGTAGTCAAGGCAGCTAAACCCCAAACTATAGAAGAAGCTGTAGAACTAGCCAATACCTTGATAGATGAATTAGTCCGTACACAAGAAGAGGATCAAAGAAGGAACCTAACCCAGAAGCTTACACAAGAATTCCGTTCTGGAAATTCTAACCGTGGGAGAATTGTAGGTTCTACCTCTGCACCCTACTGTAAGTATTGCAAAAGGAAGCATTCCGGAAGATGCTCCATATACTGTAACTTCTGTAAAATATCGGGACACATGGAGGAAGATTGCAGGAAAAAGATTAGCAACAGGATATGCTACAATTGTGGAGAACAAGGCCACATCAAGCCTAATTGTCCAAAGCTAGCTCCAGCTACAAACACCAAGAATACTAAAAATGTTAGAGCATTTGTTCTTACTGCAGAAGAAGCAAAGATGGTCCCGGATGTGATCGCCGATACGTTTTTAGTTAATGATGTTTTTGCTAAAGTATTATTTGACTCTGGTGCAAACCAAAGTTTTATTAATACTTCATTTTGCAAATTACTCAATCAATCATTAACTAAACTTCCACATGAATGTCTGGTAGAGACAGCAAATGGGGAAATCATTAAGATTTCTGAAATCTTGCAGGGAGCAAGAATAGAAATTCTAAATCAGAAATTTATTGCAAACCTTTACCCCAAGAATCTGGCAGGATTTGATATTGTATTAGGAATGGATTGGTTAATAGCCAATAAAGCAAGTATTTTGTGTGATCAAAAGTCAATCCAAGTAAATTCACCAAGGGGTGAAAAGATCACAATTAAAGGAGATAAAACCCTTAAATCCACAAAGTTCATCTCTGTGATGAAAACAACAAGTTACATAAGAAAAGGGTCACTAGTGTATTTGATTTCTATAATCACTAATACTAAAGGAAAAGAATTAAAGGATATTCCAGTAGTATCCCAGTTTTCATATGTATTTCCAGAAGAGCTACCAGGGCAACCTCCAGACAGAGAAGTTGAATTCAGAATCCATTTGATACCAGGAACCACACCAATTGCTAAATCACCTTACCGTTTGGCACCCGCAGAAATGCAAGAACTGAATAAACAATTAGATGAATTGTTAGAGAAATGATTCATACAGCCAAGTTCATCACCCTGGGGAGCGCCGATCTTATTCATTAAAAAGAAGGACGGATCAATGCGTATGTGCATTGACTACCGTGAATTGAACAAGGTCATAATTAAGAATCGGTATCCATTACCAAGAATTGATGATCTGTTTGATCAATTGCAAGGAGCACGATTTTTCTCTAAAATCGATTTAAGATCAGGATATCATCAATTAAAGGTACAGGAAGATGACATTCCTAAGACCGCTTTCAGAACAAGGTATGGCCGTTAAGAATTTACTGCCATGCCATTTGGTTTAACCAATGCCCCAACTGCATTCATGGACATGATGAACCGAATATGTAAACCATATTTGGATAAATTCATAATTGTCTTTATAGATGATATTCTCATTTACTCTAAGAGTAAAGAGGAACATGTAAAGCATTTACAAGCACTTCTAAGTTTATTGAGAAAAGAGAAGCTTTATGCTAAGTTTTCGAAGTGTGAGTTTTGGTTAGAACAGGTACAATTTCTCGGACATCTAGTTGATCATGAAGGAATTCATGTAGATCCCACCAAGATCGAAGCGATAACCAAGTGGAAAACCCCTGAGTCACCAATTGAGGTTAGAAGTTTCTTAGGATTGGCCGGTTATTATAGAAGATTTATTCGAGATTTTTCTAAAATAGCCATTTCTTTAACTAAGCTGACTTGTAAATCCGTTAAGTTTGAATGGAAACCAAAACAAGAAGAAGCCTTTAGAATCCTTAAGCAAAGATTAACCCATGCACCCATATTAGCGTTACTAGAAGGAACAGAAGATTTTGTAATCTATTGTGACGCTTCTACATTAGGTTATGGATGTGTATTGATGCAACGTCAAAAGGTTATAGCTTACGCTTCTAGACTGCTTAAGAATCATGAAGAGAATTATTCAACCCATGATCTAGAGTTAGGAGCTATAATTTTTGCCCTTAAGATTTGGAGACATTACCTATATGGTAGTAAGTTTACCATTTTCACAGACCATAAGAGTTTAAGGTATGTCTTTGGGCAAAATGAGTTGAATATGAGACAAAGACGCTAGATGAAATTACTTAGTGATTATGATTGTGATATCCAGTATCATGCAGGAAAGGCAAATATAGTTGCTGATGCTTTAAGCCGAAAGTATCATGAAAATCCAAAAAGAGTACATTCTCTTAAATTAAATTTGCAAGTAGATTTAAATGAACAGATTAGAATTGCACAAGAATCAGTAATCAAGGATGATACCTAGAAGTTAAAAGGAATGATTAAGGAATTAGAACAAGGAACATATGGAATTTGGAGATTCCATAAGAAAAGGATGTGGATACCTAAATTAGGAAACCTACGACACCGTATATTAGAAGAATCCCATAGGTCTAAGTATACGATGCATCCTGGAAATGATAAGATGTATCAGGATTTAAGAAAGATTTTTTGGTGGATAGGAATGAAAAAGAATATAGCAGCATATGTTGCAAAATGTTTAACATGTTCACAAGTCAAAGCTGAACATCAGAAACCTTCAGGTTTATTGCAACAGTTAGAAATGCCTGTTTGGAAATGGGAATTAATAACAATGGATTTTGTTACTAAATTACCCAAAACAAGAAAAGGTAATGATACAATCTGGGTGATTGTAGACAGGCTAACCAAGTCAGCTCATTTCCTACCAATGAAATAAACTTTCAATATGGAACAGTTAGCTAAATTATATGTAAACGAAGTAGTTTCTTTACATGGAATTCCTCTATCAATTATTTCTGACAGAGATATTCGTTTTACCTCTTATTTTTGGACAAGTTTCCAAAAAGCAATGGGAACCAAGTTAAATCTAAGCACATCTTATCATCCTCAAACGGACGGACAAAGCGAAAGGACAATTCAAACCATGGAAGACATGCTTAGAGCTTGTGTAATTGATTTCGGAGGTAATTGGGACGATCACTTACCATTGATAGAATTTTCTTATAATAATAGTTATCACACAAGTATCAATGTTGCACCATTCGAAGCACTTTATGGACGAAAGTGCCGAACTCCAGTCTGTTGGGCAGAAATTGGAGAAAAACAACTATCTGGACCTGAGATAGTACAAGAAACAACAGAAAAAATCATTCAAGTCAAGGAACGACTGAAAGCAGCACGTGATCGACAAAAGAGTTATGCTGATAACAGACGAAAGCAGTTGGAATTTCAAGTAGGAGATAAAGTATTATTAAAAGTTTCTCCTTGGAAAGGAGTGGTAAGATTCATCAAGAGGGGAAAGCTAAGCCCCAGGTATATTGGACCTTTTGAGATTATTAAAAGAATAGGACCTGTAGCCTATCTGCTACAACTGCCAGAGGAAATGGCAGGAATACATGATGTATTTCATGTATCTAATCTCAAGAAATGCTTAGCTGCTGAATCACTGATAGTACCTCTTAAGGATATCGAGGTAAATAGGGCTGCAAATGAACCGAACAAACACGAACAAGACCTTGTTCGTGTTCGTTTGTTAAGAAATATATGTGTTCGTGAATCGTTCACGAACACTTATCGAACGAGATTTTATGTTCGTGTTCGTTTGTTAAGGAAATGAACTTGTTCGTGTTCGTTTGTGTTTGTTTGTTAATTTTAGGCAACAAACGTTGACGAACACAAATGGGCATAAACTAATATTCATAAACCCAAATGGAAACAAATGAACACAAACAATTGTTTCATGAACATAATATGTAATACACGGACACTTATTAGATATTTAATTTGTCGTAATTTTGAAGTATATAAGTAGATATAAAAAATAAAAACACTAATGAACTATCGAATACAAACGGACATGTTTCCGAACGTTCACGAACATAAACGAACGAACACGACCTCTGTTTATGTTTGTTAATTTAACTAAACGAACGAAATTCCTTGTTCGTGTTCGTTTGTTTGATAAACGAACGAACACAAACGAACTTCCCGCCGAACAGTTCACGAACTGTTCGCCGAACGTTTGGTTCGTTTGCAGCCCTAGAGGTAAATGAACAGTTAAAATTTGTAGAAAGACCTCTACAAGTTGAAGACAGGAAAGTCAAGAACCTCAAGCACAAGAGATTAGTTCTGGTCAAAGTGAAGTGGGACTCCGAAAGAGGACCAGAATACACATGGGAGCTTGAATCAGAAATGCAAAGGAAATATCCACACTTGTTCCAGTATGTCGCAACCCCCGATCCCAAATCCCCGGGAACGGGCGGCCGCGAGCCAATTTCGGTGGTATCTTGTATTGTCTAATTTGGCAGCGGAATTTTTCATCAGGACCGTAGTTAGGAAATATTTGATCAGAATAAAATACCACACTTTCATAGTATTAAACATATGGGATAAAACCCAAGTTTGCATTACACATATTTTTGTAGGAATAAATCCTATTTAAAAAAACATTTATTTTATTCTAGGTAACTTTATTGCCACTTTTCCAAGCCTTCAGTGCTGTCCGGCTGGCTTCTATTTAGCTTTCACATTTTGTTACCTGAAACGCGTTTTAAAAACATTTGTCAGTGGGAAATACTGGTGAGTGAATCCCAGCTTAATCAAGTTTAAGTAAAACCCAGTGTACAGTATTGAGGGCGATCTCGCAATTATATTTGTTTCCAAGACATATCAATTAACATCCATGGTACTGTCAGACCCGACTTGTGGAAATGTTACTCCTTGACTAGGTGGTAACAAATTTTGTATACAAAACCCCAACATACTCATGATAATTGTATTCTTACAAATACTCAATAACTGTTATTCGCATGGAAAAGTATTTAAGGTTTTGTAAAAACAATTAACAAAAGATTTACAAAAAGCGGATCAACTCACATTGCTGTCTTAGATTTTCCATAAGGGTTTCCTGGTGACAATATAAAATTTACACAAATGCACACGCGTTAGTTTAATAACCCATTTAACATTAGTAATACCCTCCCCGAGACGACATTCCAACGACTACGTCGGGCAGAACCACGGCAGCCGTTACGGAACCCTAGATCAATCGGGCAGCGTATCTAATACGTATCCAGGGGTTATAATACTTACAACGGGGCAGAACTTCTCTATTTAGGGGGTATAATTCCCCTAAGGCTTACACGGCCCGCGTCAAACCTGGTCAACGCTGTAGCTTGGCTGGGTCAGCGACTAGACCTGCCGTGTGTTGGGCCACGTGGCCGCACCGGGCTGCGCCACCTTTTAAGTTCACGCGGCTCGCGTAAGGGTTAAGGGTCCTTTACGCGGCCCGCCTCAACTTAAAAATTCAGTTTTTAATTATTTTTAATACTATTTAATGTATTTGAGGCCCGTTTTCGCGTATGGGGTGTATTTTGGGATATTTTAAAATATATTAGGGTGTCGGAAAATATTCGAGGATGTCGGTTAATTGAGGGTTGTTATATACTCCCCACCTTGTTTTAGAGCTCGTCCTCGAGATCTACTGGAACAAGTGTGGATATTTCCTTTGCATTTCAGATTCCAGCTCCCATGTGTACTCAGGCCCTCTTTTGGAGTCCCATTTCACTTTGACCAGCACTAGTCTCTTATGCTTGAGGTTTTTTGACTTTCCTGTCTTCAATCTGTAGAGGTCTTTCTACAAACTTGAGTTTTTCATTTACCTCTATATCCTTAAGAGGTACCATTAGTGATTCATCAGCTAGGCATTTCTTGAGATTAGATACATGAAACACATCATGTATTCCTGCCATTTCCTTTGGCAGTTGTAACTGATAAGCTACAGGTCCTATTCTTCTAATAATCTCAAAAGGCCCAATATACCTGGGACTTAGCTTTCCTCTTTTGATGAATCTTACTACTCCTTTCCAAGGAGAGACCTTTAACAATACTTTATCTCCTTCTTGAAATTCCAAGGGTTTGCGTCGGTTATCAGCATAGCTCTTCTGTCGATCACGTGCTGCTTTCAGTCGTTCCTTGACTTGAATGATCTTATCAGTTGTTTCTTGTACTATCTCAGGTCCAGATAGTTGTTTCTCCCCAATTTCTGCCCAACAGATTGGGGTTCGGCACTTTCGTCCATAAAGTGCTTCGAATGGTGCAACATTTATACTTGTGTGATAACTATTATTATAAGAAAATTCTATTAAAGGTAAGTGATCGTCCCAATTACCTCCAAAATCAATTACACAAGCTCTAAGCATGTCTTCCATTGTCTGAATTGTTTTTTCGCTTTGTCCGTCCGTTTGAGGATGATAAGCTATGCTCAGATTTAACTTGGTTCCCATTGCCTTTTGGAAACTTGACCAAAAATGAGAGGTAAAGCGACTATCTCTATCAGAAACAATTGATAAAGGTATTCCATGTAAAGAAAGGATTTCATTTACATATAATTTAGCTAGCTGTTCCATACTGAAATTATCTTTCATTGGTAGGAAATGAGCTGACTTAGTTAACCTATCTACGATCACCCATATTGTATCGTTTCCTTTCTTTGTTTTGGGTAATTTGGTAAAAAAATCCATTGTTATTAATTCCCATTTCCACACTCGCATTTCTAGTTGTTGTAACAAACCTGAGGGTTTCTGGTGTTCAGCTTTAACTTGTGAACAAGTTAAACATTTAGAAACATAGGCTGCTATATCCTTCTTCATTCCTATCCACCAGAAATTTTTCCTTAAATCCTGATACATTTTATCATTTCCTAGATGCATCATATATTTAGACTTATGGGCTTCTTCTAATATATGATGACGTAGGTTTCCTAATTTAGGTATCCACATTCTCTTTTTATGGAATCTCCAAATTCCATATATTCCTTGTTCTAATTCCTTAATCATACCTTTTAGTTTTTAAGCATCATCCTTGATTACTGATTCTTGTGCTTTTCTGATTTGATCATTTAAATCTACTTGTAGATTTAATTTAAGAGAACGTACCCTTTTTGGCTTTTCTTGATACTTTCGGCTTAACGCATCTGCCACTACATTTGCTTTTCCTTCATGATACTGGATATCACAATCATAGTCACTAAGCATCTCCATCCAGCGTCTTTGTCTCATATTCAATTCCTTTTGCCCGAAAACATACCTTAAACTCTTATGATAGGTGAATATGATAAACTTACTACCATAAAGGTAATGTCTCCAAATCTTAAGGGCAAAAATTATAGCTCCTAATTCCAAATCATGGGTTGAATAATTCTCTTCATGATTCTTAAGTTGTCTAGATGCATAAGCTATAACCTTTTGGTGTTGCATTAATACACATCCATAACCTAATTTAGAAGCATCACAATATATTATAAAGTCTTCAGTTCCTTCTGGTAATGATAGTATGGGTGCATGGGTTAATCTTTGCTTAAGAACTCTAAATGCTTCTTCTTGCTTTGGTCCCCATTCAAACTTAATGGATTTACATGTTAACTTAGTTAAAGGAATGGCTATTCTAGAAAAATCTCGAATAAACCTTCTATAATAACCAGCCAATCCTAAGAAACTTCTGACCTCAGTTGGTGATTCAGGGGTTTTCCATTTAGTAATTGCCTCGATTTTTGTGGGATCCTCATGAATTCCTTCATGATTAACTAAGTGTCCAAGAAATTGTACCTATTCTAACCAAAACTCACATTTTGAAAATCTAGCATAAAGCTTTTCCTTTCTTAATAAACTTAGAAGTGCGTGCAAATGCTTTGCATGTTCCTCTTTACTCTTAGAGTAAATTAGAATATCATCTATAAAAACAATTATGAATTTATCCAAATATGGCTTACATATTCGGTTCATCATGTCCATAAATGCGGCTGAGGCATTGCTTAAACCAAATGGCATGACAGTAAATTCATAATGTCCATACCTTGTTCTGAATGCGGTTTTAGGAATATCCTCTGTAACAGTCATACTAATTTAACGTTAATATATATAATTAAAGTAAGCATTTTATGAGAAAATGCCACTTATCAGAAACTTTTACTTCTTGAGTGTTTACACATGTTCACAACATTCTAAAACATAGTTCGAAAAGTCTACCTATTCCACTTTTTACAAAACAAAACTAGATAATTGCGGAAGCTTCAAAAGTGTGTATTCGGTTCTTCAAAATATGCTTGATCGCCATCCGTAAGATCCCTATTGCCACCTAGGGTCAAAACCACATCAAATGTTAGTTTTGATAATGTTAGAATGGGTATAAACAAGTCCCATGGGTCAAAACAACAAAAACTAATTTTTTTTTCGGAATTAGGGGGCGTCGCGCTACGCCTAGCCCCCTTTTCACAGAATGTTGCTTAAACTGTTGCTGCACATAACCAGCTCAATCTTTTATCAAATCCCAACTTAAAATTGCCATAACTTATGATCCGTAAGTCCGTTTTTAGTGATTCTTTTTCCTACACGTCCGTAATTAAATTACCGACGTGCCTACCATAATTATTATACCTAAAATTTGGTTTACGGGCTGAATCACTAAATCTCTATTTAAACATTCGACCCACTATATTTACGCAAATTTTACTACCATTACAATAGTAAGTCGTAAGGTGCTTTTACCCAACACCCGGGGCTTAACATCACCGGCATCTCATGGCTTCATGCTCTTGTGATTGTCACGCCAAATGCTAACTATTAAACACCAACACAACTAATTACACAATTATTCGACCCGCTTGGCTCATCTATGAAATCCTCCATTGTAATGACTACCAAACGATTTCTAAACACAACCATACATGTTCTTATATCGAATTTACTTAATGTAACGGATCAAGTTACATACCTTCATAATTCGTCGACATTGCTTTCTAACCATAATTACCCATTCCCGGGCTTGTCGACTTTAGCGTATCCCTTCTAATCCATGGTTTCTGCTTTTATAACTCAATTTAACGAGTGACGTTCGATTCACTCCAAACACTACGATTTCGACCATTATTTTAACACATTCTTCATCTAGAGAATTACATCTCTTTACTTACATCCCATTATGACTAATTAAGCGATATTATAAATAAACATATCTAACCAACTATTTATTTTGACCCACTTGGTTTGTCGAGTGAATTCCATCACTTCTTAGACTTACCAAAGGGTTTCAATTTCACTATTTCGATCTCATACGTATTTCAACTATTTCTTTTGATCCGATTGGTTTGTCGGGTGAATTCCATCACTTCTTAGACTCACCAAACACAACTATTTTCGCTATAACAACATTAGGCATATTTACGACTAGGCTTATCTACATAAATGTAACGAGCCGACAAGTTGCGTACCTTTAGAGCACACCCTTCAAACGCGTATCCGCTGCGGCTTGTCCGCTTGACGATCCGGATTCTTTGCCTAAAGAGTTCAATTCACAATCAACTTAGAACTATTTTCATAATCATTAACGCATAATTCTCTATAATAATCAAATCTGCGTTTTCATCCGATTTTTTTTAACATTTTAATCCCCACTTAGGCATTTTAACAAACACCTAGCGGGTCAAATTTTTACATAATCAAAACCAAGTTCATGACTTGTAATAATCATCTAAATCAACTTCAATTAGGCACATTTACACATGTTTTAACTTCCAAATTTTAGAAAGTACCTCATAAAACTCAGATTACACTAGAACAAGAATCATGATCTTAGTGTTTACCAAGTTTCTACAACTTATTAATCACCTACAATGTTGATTATGAACCCTACAAGTATCATGCAAGATTTTGACAAGAAATCATCTAGGGTTTATCCCTAAACATCATACCACTTCTAATTTCATGTATACAACACATAATCAAGCTAAATTTTGATTTTTCATAATTAACCTAGAATTCAAGATGAATCAAAACACTAGAATTTTGCATACCTTATGATCCCTTTAACGAGGTGATCACAAATTCGTGCTTGAAAATCGATTTGGAGCTGATTTGAACTCTCAGTTTGATCAAATTTGACATGTACTAGGGTTTTGTGGGGAGCCTGTGTCGCCCCCTATGTTCTTGTTCGACCAAACACACCTAAGTGTGTGTTTGGTGTGTGTTATTTTGATTATAATCACCCAAGTTTCCAACTTTGTAACTTAGGTCCCTCGATTATTGTTTCGTTTATTAATTTAGGAGTTCCCATCCATTTATTTGGTTTCACAATGTTGTATCTAACTGGGTTATTTAGTCCTGGTCAGTTTATTCTCGTTTATTTTATACTTTATAATTCTAATATAAAGTTTTATATTTTCGGGGTGTTACAAGTCCACCCCTCTTAAAAAGGGTTTCGTCCCCGAAACCTCCTTTAAGTAGGCCTTTGGTTTGGACCTATCCATCTTAGTTTCGTTTTTCAAGGCATTCTTTCTTTTCTGACATAAGGTTTTTATTCATATTGACATGTTCGTCTTTTAGGCATATGTCCTATTGGACCGTAACCTTTTATCATCTATTTCCTATCTTTGTCGCCTATTTGACCGGGATGCCTTTTGACCATCCAGTCACTGAGTCCGTCAGCATACTTACTTGACGCTAGTCTTATATTGACAAGCGCTCTACATAGGTCACAACGTTATTTAGACTACAACTTGTTTTATTGCCTAAACTAATTGGTCACCATTTTACCTCATACCTCGTCATTCGAGTATGCAATATTGCCGTCATCGGCCCTTTGCGTGCTTATAATTTCATATCTAGTCATTCACACTATAACGTGATTACATTCTATATTACTTTTTGTGTCCGTGATCACATCACGTCATGTTTAGTTTTACATCGGCTTTTCATTCTTAAGAATCTTTCCTCCGAACCCATTATCTTACAGCTTTCGGCGTTAAGACCTATATTCTTTAGTACTAACCATTTTCTAATTTCTCTCTCGGTATTTATAGGTGTTAGAACATCGTTTCTTTACTAAAACTGAATTTTAGTTTAATGTTTTTCTCTTTAACCCATGTCGATTAATCATATCAAGGAATTGACAACAAGGATTATTCTTCTGGGTTATCATTTTACGCGAGAAATCATAATTTGTTCCCCACGCTTTATATTATCGACCCGTAGGTTCCTTTACGTAGCCTTGTAGACTATTCTATTAGGTCTTCACCTTTTTAGGGTGAGACCCCCTAGTACGTTCCTTTGTATTTGCGACCCAATGGTCATTTTGTTCCCGTAGACCTTTACATTGTTTATAATCTGGAGGTTATGGTGATCCCATGGATCATCTTCTATTCGTTTGACCTTGACTGTAGTCTAAGGCTACACTCATTTTCTTTCGGATTATCTTTCTGACTCTATGACTTCTTATGTGTCCTTCGCGTCGGTTTATTTTACTCATACCGTTATTTGGTTTATGCCCCTATTTCCTTTCAACCCGTTACCCGGGTTCTTGATCTTGATGTTTTTAACACTTCGGTTTCATTGGTTTGCATTTTCCCTTCCATACTCTTTTATGACCTATCGCATAGATTCAATAATATTTCACGCTTTCATTATCCAGGTTGCGCTTACTTGGGATATCAACTACTATACTTTATTCAACCCGCCCAACATTAAAGTAGTTGAACATGACTATCGAAATTTCTGTTTTTGCAAAATTTTATCGTCTTCTTAGTCATAATTCTTAATCCGAGTCTTTTGACTTTTAATTCGCGTTCTCGACTGTTGGTTACGCATTTATCTGAAAACATACCTATCAATTGGGTATTTTATCGATATTGTTTTCATTACAACCTTTCCGGCATTCATTAAGACTTTGTTTCTCGATTTATTTGGTCGTATCTGCAAAATCCACCGCTTTTACTCAACCAAGTCTTTTATCCTTTCACTCGTCTGGTTTGACTTGTTCGTGTGGGTTCCATCGCCTATGACAGTCAACTTTATCCTTATGCCTTGACATTCTAAATTGTCGATTTATATTTTTGTTTACTTGATTCTTATCCCTTCCCTTGGGCTCATTATCTTAATGTAATATGCTCCCATTATCCGGCTTCCGTTTACTTTTATTATCAAGCACTTTACTTAATTAATCCGTACACCACCTTTCTTTTGTCAGCGACCCTTAGGTCTGTTTCTTTTACTAATTTCCCGAAGGCCCATGTCTCAAGTCTTATTTGGTAAACTACTGTTATTGTTATTCGGCCTTTGGGATTTACTCGTTCTTATTCTAACGCTTTCATAATGTTTATCTTACTAATTCTTTTACATATTCACCCTCATCAATGTGATTATCGTTCTTCCTCAGGAGGAATTTATTAATAGCATGTTACTTGGGTATCTACCCATACCCGAGCTTTTAAATCCAAATTTATTGGTATTTCATTATTTACAACAACGAATAATACATATTGTCCATTTAGTTTCTTTTTCGAGGATATTCCTATCCAAATCTTAATCTCTTGATTTTTTTTGACTTTAACCCATTGTTACAATAACAAAAATCACTTCATTTCATGTTATTGTTTCATATCGTTGTATGGAATTTATCCACATCGTTTGTTGACATAAACGATGTTTCTATATGTTTCATTTAGTTTGGCTTAGTCTATAACCATGTCCTTGTCATTTATTACTATTGTAAACTCCCAGGGTTCGGGTGTTACTACACTCCTCCCTATTATGACGCTTATCTTTCATTACGTTCTCGGGTTCGAGTGTTCGCGCACCCCTTCCCATGGCAATATTTATCATGATTACTTTTACCTCGATGCTCAACGTGCAGTTTCAGCACCTCTTATAAACAATAGAACTTTTATTATTACCTATTTCTATTTTTCAAAGGCTTGGTAATTTCGTTAACACTAATGTAGGATGTTAAATAAATCGATATAAAACAAACGATTTATTTGCACTCGTAATAATTAAAAATTCATGCTGAAATTTAATTTACAAGAGTATACCTGAAACGACATCAGGTTCAGCTTTAGCCTTCGTGGCTGTTATATAAAACAACTTTGTCCTTGATTTCTGGGCATCAGACCTTGTGTCGGTTGTGTCCTTGGTTCCAAGCCTCTCTGGACATTTAGACTTTTTATGTCTTGGCTTACCACATGTGCCCTTGTGAATTTTTCCACAAAATCTACACTGATGTAATACACTTTTTGTAACTCCTTTCTTGGGAGCTTTATTAGACTTGGATTTCTTTACGGATCTTGGATTCATATCCAACACCCTCGTTTCTTCTATTTCTTGTAGTATGCTGTCTTTCAATTCAGCCATCATATCGTTCACCACCGGCACGATTGTGGTTTGTAATCTATCAATATACTGTGATAGACTATTTTCTAGAGTTTTTCCGACCGCCTCGGAAATCTTAGCTTTCATTTGTTCAGTCAATTGAGATGTCGAATCATCTTCGGTTACTCCAGACATTTCTTTAACTGAAACATCCAACACGATTTATCAATAGTTATTTAATTCATTTCCATCTTATTATATGGAAATTTATATCACTCTCACTCAATCATAAATAATGTGTTATTCTTTTTCGGTTTGGTCTAGTATATATCTTGCCTTACCTTTCTTACTTAGTGTATTTTCCCGGGTTCGAGCGTATTTATACACTCCTCCCATCTTTCCGTCATCTTGAAATTGAAATGTTTACACTAATTGTTAAACATTTCATCTATGACATATGCGTCATTCATTTTGATCTAGCCAAGTTCACCACTTGCTTAAACCATTTATGCTTAGTGCACTTTTCCGGTTTTGAGTGTGTAAACACGCACTTCCCATGCATATCAAATCAAATTTTCTTTTTCTAGTATTCTAGTAAGTCTACTAAAGCAATTAATTCTTACCGGATGATCGATCAAGCTTGAATCGAACACACTTTGTTAACAACCTTGAGCTCTGATACCAACTTGTAACACTCATACTAATTTAACGTTAATATATATAATTAAAGTAAGCATTTTATGAGAAAATGCCACTTATCAGAAACTTTTACATCTGGAGTGTTTACACATGTTCACAACATTCTAAAACATAGTTCGAAAAGTCTGCTTATTCCACTTTTTACAAAACAAAACTAGATAATTGCGGAAGCTTCAAAAGTGTGTATTCGGTTCTTCAAAATACGCTTGACCACCATCCGTAAGATCCCTATTGCCACCTACGGTCAAAACCACATCAAATGTTAGTTTTGATAATGTTAGAATGGGTATAAACAAGTCCCATGGGTCAAAACAACAAAAACTAAAAAATTTCCAGAATTAGGGGGCGTCGCGCTACGCCTAGCCCCCTTTTTTCACAGAATGTTGCTTAAACTGTTGCTACACATAACCAGCTCAATCTTTTATCAAATCCCAACTTAAAATTGCCATAACTTATGATCCGTAAGTCCGTTTTTAGTGATTCTTTTTCCTACACGTCCGTAATTAAATTACCGACGTACCTACCATAATTATTATACCTAATATTTGGTTTACGGGCTGAATCACTAAATATCTATTTAAACATTCGACCCACTATATTTACGCAAATTTTACTACCATTACAATAGTAAGTCGTAAGGCGCTTTTACCCAACACCCGGGGCTTAACATCACCGGCATCTCATGGCTTCATGCTCTTGTGATTGTCACGCCAAATGCTAACTATTAAACACCAACACAACTAATTACACAATTATTCGACCCGCTTGGCTCATCTATGAAATCCTCCATTGTAATGACTACCAAACGATTTCTAAGCACAACCATACATGTTCTTATATCGAATTTACTTAATGTAACGGATCAAGTTACATACCTTCATAATTCGTCGACGTTGCTTTCTAACCATAATTACCCATTCCCGGGCTTGTCGACTTTAGCGTATCCCTTCTAATCCATGGTTTCTGCTTTTATAACTCAATTTAACGAGTGACGTTCGAGTCACTCCAAACACTACCATTTCGACCATTATTTTAACACATTCTTCATCTAGAGAATTACATCTCTTTACTTACATCCCATTATGACTAATTAAGCGATATTATCAATAAACATATCTAACCAACTATTTATTTTGACCCGCTTGGTTTGTCGAGTGAATTCCAACACTTCTTAGACTTATTCCACTTTTTACAAAACAAAACTAGATAATTGTGGAAGCTTCAAAAGTGTGTATTCGGTTCTTCAAAATATACTTGACCGCCATCCGTAAGATCCCTATTGCCACCTAGGGTCAAAACCACATCAAATGTTAGTTTTGATAATCTTAGAATGGGTATAAACAAGTCCCATGGGTCAAAACAACAAAAACTAAAAATTTTTCGGAATTAGGGGGCGTCGCGCTACGCCTAGCCCCCCTTTTCACAGAATGTTGCTTGAACTGTTGCTGCACATAACCAGCTCAATCTTTTATCAAATCCCAACTTAAAATTGCCATAACGTATGATCCGTAAGTCCGTTTTTAGTGATTCTTTTTCCTACACGTCCGTAATTAAATTACCGACGTGCCTACCATAATTATTATACCTAAAATTTGGTTTACGGGCTGAATCACTAAATCTCTATTTAAACATTCGACCCACTATATTTACGCAAATTTTACTACCATTACAATAGTAAGTCGTAAGGCGCTTTTACCCAACACCCGGGGCTTAACATCACCGGCATCTCATGGCTTCATGCTCTTGTGATTGTCACGCCAAATGCTAACTATTAAACACCAACACAACTAATTACACAATTATTCGACCCGTTTGGCTCATCTATGAAATCCTCCATTGTAATGACTACCAAACAATTTCTAAACACAACCATACATGTTCTTATATCAAATTTGCTTAATGTAACGGATCAAGTTACATACCTTCATAATTCGTCGACGTTGCTTTCTAACCATAATTACCCATTCCCGGGCTTGTCGACTTTAGCGTATCCCTTCTAATCCATGGTTTCTGCTTTTATAACTCAATTTAACGAGTGACGTTCGAGTCACTCCAAACACTACCATTTCGACCATTATTTTAACACATTCTTCATCTAGAGAATTACATCTCTTTACTTACATCCCATTATGACTAATTAAGCGATATTATCAATAAACATATCTAACCAACTATTTATTTTGACCCGCTTGGTTTGTCGAGTGAATTCCAACACTTCTTAGACTTACCAACGGGTTTCAATTTCACTATTTTGACCTCATACCTATTTCAACTATTTCTTTTGACCCGTTTGGTTTGTCGAGTGAATTCCATCACTTCTTAGACTCACCAAACGCAACTATTTTCGCTATAACAACATTAGGCATATTTACGACTAGGCTTATCTACATAAATGTAACGAGACGACAAGTCGCGTACCTTTAGAGCACACCCTTCAAACGCGTATCCGCTCCGGCTTGTCCGCTTGACGATCCGGATTCTTTGCCTAAAGAGTTCAATTCACAATCAACTTAGAACTCTTTTCATAATCATTAACGCATAATTCTCTATAATAATCAAATCTGCGTTTTCATCCGATTTTTTTAACATTTTAATCCCCACTTAGGCATTTTTAACAAACACCTAGCGGGTCAGATTTATTTGTTTATTAATTTAGGAGTTCCCATCCATTTATTTGGTTTCACAATGTTGTATCTAACCGGGTTATTTAGTCCTAGTCAGTTTATTCTCGTTTATTTTATACTTTATAATTTTATTATAAAGTTTTATATTTTCGGGGTGTTACAAGTCCACCCCTCTTAAAAAGGGTTTCGTCCCCGAAACCTCCTTTAAGTTGGCCTTTGGTTTGGACCTATCCATCTTAGTTTCGTTTTTCAAGGCATTCTTTCTTTTCCGACATAAGGTTTTTATTCATATTGACATGTTCGTCTTTTAGGCATATGTCCTATTGGACCGTAACCTTTTATCATCTATTTCCTATCTTTGTCGCCTATTTGACTGGGTTGCCTTTTGACCATCCAGTCACTGAGTCCGTCAGCATACTTACTTGACGCTAGTCTTATATTGACAAGCGCTCTACATAGGTCACAGCGTTATTTAGACTACAACTTGTTTTATTGCCTAAACTAATTGGTCACCATTTTACCTCATACCTCGTCATTCGAGTATGCAATATTGCCGTCATCGGCCCTTTGCGTGCTTATAATTTCATATCTAGTCATTCACACTATAACGTGATTACATTCTATATTACTTTTTGTGTCCGTGATCACATCACGTCATGTTTAGTTTTACACCGGCTTTTCATTCTTAAGAATCTTTCCTCCGAACACATTATCTTACAGCTTTCAGCGTTAAGACCTATATTCTTTAGTACTAACCATTTCCTAATTTCTCTCTCGGTATTTATAGGTGTTAGAACATCGTTTCTTTACTAAAACTGAATTTTAGTTTAATGTTTTTCTCTTTAACCCATGTCGATTAATCATATCAAGGAATTGACAACAAGGATTATTCTTCTGGGTTATCATTTTACGCGAGAAATCATAATTGGTTCCCCACGCTTTATATTATCGACCCGTAGGTTCCTTTACGTAGCCTTGTAGACTATTCTATTAGGTCTTCACCTTTTACACGGGAAATCATAATTGGCTGTATGAATCCTTTTTCCAGCAATTCATCTAATTGTTTCTTTAGTTCCTGCATTTCGGCTGGTGCCAAACGGTAAGGTGCTTTGGCTATTGGTGTTGTTCCAGGCAGTAGGTGAATTCTGAATTCAACTTCTCTGTCTGGTGGTAGTCCTGGTAATTCTTCTGGAAAGACATCTGAAAACTAAGATACTACTGGAATGTCTTTTAGTTCTTTTCCTTTAGTGTTAGTGATTATGGAAATCAAATACATTATAGAACCTTTTCTTATATAACTTGCAGTTTTCATCATAGAGATGAATTTTGTGGACCTAGAGGGCTTATTCCCTTTAATTGTGATCTTTTCACCTTTTGGTGAATTTACTTGGATTGACTTTTAATCACATAAATACTGGCTTTATTGGCTATTAACCAATCCATTCCTAAAACGATATCAAACCCTGCCAGATTCATGGGATATAGGTTTGCTATAAACTTTTGGTTTAAAATTTCTATTCTTGCTCCCTGCAAGATTTTAGAAAACCTAACAGTTTCTCCATTAGCTGTCTCTACGAGACATTCTTGTGGCAGTTTAGTTAATGACTGATTTAAAAATTTGCAAAATGAAGTATTAATAAAACTTTGGTTTGCACCAGAGTCAAATAATACATTAGCAAAAACATCATTAACTAAAAACATACCAGCTATCACGTCTGGAATCATCTTGGCTTCATCTGCAGTCAGAACGAATGCTCTAGCATTTTTAGTGTTCCTGTTGTTCACAGCTGGAGCCAATTTCGGACAGTTTGTCTTAATGTGACCTTTTTCTCCACAATTGTAGCATAATCCATTACTGGATTTTTCTCCTGCAATCTTCTTCCTTGTGTCCTGGCCATCTTGCAGAAATTGCAAAGAGTAGAGCATTTTCCCGAATGCTTTTTCTTGCAGACCTTGCAACATGGTGTAGAGGTAGAACCCATATTCCTACGGTTGTAATTCCCATAATGGAATTCTTGAGTAAGCCTTTGGGTTAGGTTTCTCCCCTGGTCTTCTTCTCTAGTACGGATTAATTCATCTATCAAGGTATTTGCTAGTTCTACAGCTTCTTCTATAGTTTGTGGTCTAGCTGCCTTGACTACGTGTCTAATCTCTCCAATTAATCCCCAGATGTAACGGGAGATTAACACTGGTTCAGGTGATGCAAGGGTTGGTACTATTCTAGCATATTCAAAGAATGTAGTAGTATACCCCTTACTATCTACCCCGGTCATCCTAAGGTTCAGAAACTTATTAGCTATCTGTTCCTTTTCATTGGGAGGGCAGAATTTCCTTTCTACCATATTCTTAAATTCCTCCCATTCCATGTTGTATACCCTATCACTTCCTCTTGACTGGAGGATAGTGTTCCACCTTTCTAAGGCTGAGTTCTTAAACAGATTAGAAGCAAACATTATTTTGTCTTCTTCAGCACATTTGCTTATTTTTAAAACAGCCTCAGTCTTTTCTATCCAGCGTAAAGCTGTAATGGGTCCTTCATTGCCCGAGAATTCTATTGGTTTGCAGGACCAGAATTCTTTGTAAGAACAACCGTAAGACACGGTTCTTCTTCTTTTGGGAATGGGCACTTGAAGTACAGGTCCATTGTTTACGCTGTGTTCTGGTTTAATTGGTCGTTTACTGTTATGTTTACTTTTATTATTCGCTTCTTGAATCGTTTGAATAATAAATGGCATTGCATCTATGATTCCTTGTGCCACTATGTGTTGAACGGCACTATTATCCATTTAGTTTCCATTGTTATTGACGCTTGGATTCTCATTAACCAAGTTAACGTTACTCTGGTTATCGTTATTCAAATTTCCTTGATTTCCTTCGTCGGACATCTGAATTTTAAACATTTACCCCGTATTAATATCACAAAATAATATTTAATATAGTCATTCACATGACACGCAATCTAGCCAAAAGCGTCGATCATTGCGACTTTACTCTATTCATCTATTGTGTATCTATTACACCAGTACTGAAATAAAAATTACAATACCAAATGAAATAGAATCACACAAATAGTAGTAGGCATCCGTACACACATATTTTATTTTTATTATTTATTATTATTATTAGAGTTAAATGCCATTTTAGTCCCTGTTGTTTGGGCCATTTTGCCAGTTTAGTCTAAAGGTTTCATTTTTAACCTGTGGGTCCAAAAAGGTTTCACAGCTGCCATTTTAGTCCACTTGGTTAACTTCATCCATTTTTCTGTTAACGAGAAGGCCAATTTGGTCATTTTGTATGTAATTCTGTTAACTAAAAGGGCAATTCAGCCATATAAAATGACCAAATTGGCCTTCTCGTTAACAGAAAAAATGGATGAAGTTAACCCAGTGGACTAAAATGGCAACTGTGAAACCTTTTTGGACCCACAGGTTAAAAATGAAACCTTTGGACTAAACTGGCAAAATGACCCAAACCACAGGGACTAAAAATGGCATTTAACTCTTATTATTATTATTACTACTACCGTTTCACCATCACATTTACGGATATGGATTCATCCAAACATCCATATTGCGCTCGTCGTATTTCCATACGAGTCGCTCTCCCACCTGTCTCATCCGTTCACTACTTTCTAGAATTTCCTCACCAAATGTCCTAAGTTCTTGTACGTTTTCTGCACTCATTGGGGGTGCAGGTTCTAGGACTGGGTTCGGAAGCTGGGGTGCGGGTTCCTGGTACGGAGGTGTAGGTGCCTGAAATCGGTAAGGATCTTCTAAAATCTCCCTAATGTATTCATCGTTGTAATAGGGATCTAAAGGGTCCATACCTGGATAGGCTCCTATGTTCTGCATGGGTGTGTCTTCGTGTATCGGGTAGCGTTGCACATAGTCCCTAACGTCATCTCACCAGGGATCATAAATTGGGTCTAGGGGGTTTGGTGCTGGTACCCTAGGGATTTCTTCTGGATTGAAGTCATGCATCTCTACTTAGTTTTCAGGGTTTTCTATCTCCATCAGTTGATCAGGGATTGGTGGTTGGGGTTGGGGTGCTATTATTTGCTCCAGATTAGGGTCAGCTGCAGTGGTGGCTAAGATGTGGATGTTGGTTATACCCCTATTAATCATATCCTGGGCATAGGCATCGGTTTCTCTTTTGGCTGCTGCTAGTACTTTCTGGTCTTGTAACTTTTTCATACGCTTCCTACGCTCGTGTGCCCCTCGACTGAACCATCCCTCTTTTTCTGAGGAAATGGCTCTTCTGACTGAGCCTTAAACACAAAGATTCCTTCTTCCGTATCAGCAGAGTACCCTGAAAGGGCAGGCTGAGAAGAGGAGGTGCCTTCGCTTCTAGGCGAACCAGACAATTGACGGTACGCGTCAGATGGTCCTTGGTCGCTCATACTGTAAACTAACAATTAGTCAAATAACAAATAACAATAAATACAGTTATGCATGTATTTCCGTAATTTATTTCCTAACAGATTGAATTTTGATGTCAGCAGAACACTTCTGTGGCTGAATCAGTGGCTTAGCTCTGATACCACCTTCTGTCACAACCCCCGATCCCAAATCCCCGGGAACGGGCGGCCACGAGCCAGTTTCGGTGGTATCTTGTATTGTCTAATTTGGCAGCGGAATTTTTCATCAGGACCGTAGTTATGAAATATTTGATCAGAGTAAAATACCACATTTTCATAGTATTAAACATATGGGATAAAACCCAAGTTTGCATTACACATATTTTTGTAGGAATAAATCCTATTTAAAAAAAACATTTATTTTATTCTAGGTAACTTTATTGCCACTTTTCCAAGCCTTTAGTGCTGTCCAGCTGGCTTCTATTTGGCTTTCACATTTTGTTACCTGAAACGCGTTTTAAAAACATTTGTCAGTGGGAACTTCTGGTGAGTGAACCCAGCTTAATCAAGTTTAAGTAAAACCCAGTGTACAGTATTGAGGGCAATCTCGCAATTATATTTGTTTTCAAGACATATCAATTAACATCCATGGTACTGTCAGACCCGACTTGTGGAAATGTTACTCCTTGACCGGGTGGTAACAAATTTTGTATACAAAACCCCAACATACTCATGATAATTGTATTCTTACAAATACTCAATAACTGTTATTCGCATGGAAAAGTATTTAAGGTTTTGTAAAAACAATTAACAAAAGATTTACAAAAAGCGGATCAACTCATATTGCTGTCTTAGATTTTCCGTAAGGGTTTCCTGGTGACAATCTAAAATTTACACAAATGCAAACGCGTTAGTATAATAACCCATTTTAACATTAGTAATACCCTCCCCAAGACGGCATTCCAACGACTACATCGGGCAGAAACCACGACAGCCGTTACGGAACCCTAGATCAATCGGGCAGCGTATCTAATACGTATCCAGGGGTTATAATACTTACAACGGAGCAGAACTTTGCTATTTAGGGGGTATAATTCCCGAGTATAAAGCCTACTATTCAGAAATTGAGATTTAAGAAAAAGAAATGAGCGATCGGAACTGAAGGCCAATGCCATTCTTATATAGTGCCTGATCTTGACCTTGTCGCGGCCCGCGTAAATGTAAGCTAAGGCTTACGCAACCCGCGTCAAACCTGGTCAACGCTGTAGCTTGGCTGGGTCAGCGACTAGACCTGCCATGTGTTGGACCACGTGGCCGCACCGTGCTGCGCCACCTTTTAAGTTCACGCGGCCCGCGTAAGGGTTAAGGGTCATTTACGCTGCCCGCCTCAACTTAAAAATTCAGTTTTTTTAATTATTTTTAATACTATTTAATGTATTTGAGGCCCGTTTTCGCGTATGGGGTGTATTTTGAGACATTTTGGGATATTTTAAAATATATTAGGGTGTCCGACAATATTCGAGGGTGTCGGTTAATTGAGGGTTGTTATACAGAAGATCTCGACGACGAGCTCTAAAACAAGGTGGGGAGGATATAACAACCTTCCTGAATTTTTTTTTTCTGACACCCTAATATATTTTAAAATATTCCTATATGTCTTAAAAGACACCCCGTACGCGAAAACGGACCCCGAATACCTTTATTTTTATAAAAATAATTAAAAAACAAAATTTTATAGGGTGTCAAGGGGCGCGTAGCCTTTGGCTACAGCCTACGCGGGCCGCGAGCGAGTAACAACGAGGCCGCACCCGGTGTTGACACGTGTTGAACCTATTCGTGACCCGGATTAGCTACGGCCTAGACCCCCATATTACGCGGGTCGCGTAACCCGAGGTCTAACCTTACGCGGGCCGCGAGGAAACGAAATTACGGCCCTATAAATAGTAGGCATCGGCTTGAAGTTGAAATCGTTCATCTCTCGACTCTTTCTCTCTAAATTCTTATAGTAGGCATAATACTCGGGTATAATATTCCCCTAATTAACGAAGTTCTGCTCCGTTGTAAGTATTATAACCCGGTTACGTATTAGATACGCTGCCCGATTGATCCAGGGTTCCGTAACAGCTGTCGTGGTTCTGCCCGACGTAGTTGTTGGAATACCGTCTCGGGGAGGGTATCGTTAATATAAATAATGGGTTATTATACTAACATATATACATTTGTGTAAATTGTAGATAAATCACCAGGAAACCCTAAAAGAAGTCTAAGACAGCAATGTGAGTTTATCCTCTTTTTGTAAACCTTTTTGTGAACTGTTTTACAAAACCTTAAATGCTTTACAATATGATTAAGCAGTGATTGAGTCTTTGTAGTTTTTCAATTACTGTCGGTATGTTGGGGTTTTCTATACAAAATGTGGAACACGTTACCATTGGACAACGAGTTAGCCAATGGGTAATATGGCCCACCAGTCAGGATTGACAATACTGAATGAGTAATTGTGTAGAAATAAACAATGTTATAGCTCTCAATACTGTGTTAATTGATAAAACATTTCTTAATTAATCTGGGATTCACTCACCAGTATTTCCCACTGACAAATGTTTTTAAAACGCGTTTCAGGTAACAAAATGTGAAAGCCAAATTAGAAGAAAGTCAGCTTGAGAGAACTGACGACTTGGAAAAATGTGGCTATAAAAGTTACCTAAAAGACGATGTTTTAAATTCAATAAAATAGGGTTTATCCCTATGTTGTAATAAGAAACTTGGGTTTTACCCATGTGGTTATTAATATAAAATATGGTGGTTTTACTCTGATAAACATTTCCTAACTACGGTCCTGATGAAATTTCCGCTGCCAAATTAATAAACATAATGATACCACCGACACTGGTGTTCGCGGCCGCCCGTTCCTGGGACAGACAAGGGGGTGGGGGTTGCGACAAAGAGCTTGTGCAGTAATCCATGATGACGAAGGGTTTGACTGGAGCGAGTTTCTTCCAGAAAAATGATCTTGTTGATGATCGATTCACAGCTCATGGTAGAACTATATCATCAAAGAACAAATATAATGCTTTTGTTGCTGAAATCAAGGAGAAATCTACAGAAGAAATTCTGAAAGAGAAAACCGAAAGAGAAAGATTCTTTGCTGGTTGCATAATTGAGAAAATGCACGAAGAATACGAAGATGCAAAGTACTGTGGAAGATACGACAAGAAAAGAGATTGTTATGTCAACAAAAATGGTGATCCTGTCGTTCATAGAAAAGATGTGGTCTTCAATGATGTTCTTGCAGTAATTCCTCTGTCCGGCGAATATTACTCAAACGTAAAAGATAAAACTTATTTGAAAAGGCTGGACAAAATAATTCTTGATGTAATGACCGCGAGTTTGAAAAAGAGGGATGAAGAGAGAATGAAAAAGAATGTTGAAGAATTGGTTGATGATTTGAAGAAGGTTTCTAAGGAAGTTAAAGTTGAAGCTGTGAAAGTTGAGGATGCGAAGATAGAAGAGAAAGAAAAGAAAGAGGAAGCAGTTGGTGAAGAAGCTGTCAGCAAAGAACAGCAAACAGAAGAAGAGAAGAAGAAGAAGAAAGAAGAGGTAGAAGAAGTGAAGAGGGAAAGTTCGGTTGAAGTGAATGATGGTGCTAGCGTTGGTGAGAAACAAAAGAAGAGTGAAGCTGATCAGACAGAGACAGCAGAGAACGCCTAGGTGCCAATCATTGAGGTAAAATCTGATTCTGAAGTCTTAAACAAAAATGTTGAACAGTGCAAGAAATGCATGGAAACGTGCAGTGCTTGTACTGAAAAAGATGAGAAATTCAGAACCAGAGATCTAGAATTTATTAAAATAGAAAATGTTTTCAAAAATAAATGCAAAGAAATGTTAGAAAATGAAAAAGTTTTAAAAGAAAATGATGAAAAACTCACACAAAAATGCAAGAATTTAGAAAAAGAAAATGAGATTTTGAAAGAAAAAGTTTCAAAAATGACTGAAGAGTGTTTACAAAAAGAAAATTCTTTTCAAGAAATGAAAAAGGAATACGATTCAATAAAATTGGCTTATCACATTACAAAAGAGTCATATGAAGATGTGAAAAGTCAAATGAAACTTGTTCAATCAAGATTGAGATACTGTTCTGAAACAATTGATACGTTAAAGAGACAGTATTCAATAAAGCAACAAGTTGTTAATTTTTATATTGAGGATGTTGCTAAGTTGAAGCGTCAAATAGCCGATTTAGAACAGGATAACAACAAGTTAAAAAGTTATCATGCGTCATCATATGTGCTTGAAAGAATTTTCTACATAAAACCGGGTGATGATGATTCTGAGAAAAACAAAAAAGGGTTTTGGCTCAGAGTTTCATCAAGTTCCACCACCGGAAAAGTTCGCATTTTATGATGATGAGAAAGTCGAAAAAGCTTTCAACATGGCCGATCAATTGCCAGATAACATTGACGTAACCTATTCCAAATCTGATGACTCAAGTGATTCAGAGGTGGTAGATAAGGTCGTTGAAAGTGTTTTGAAAGAAGAGTATGATGAAACAGGTAAATCCGAATCACAGGATGAAAATGAAGGTAGTTTTCATGAAGAATATCTGAAAAACTCAAAATCTAAGAAAAATACGAATGATGATTCAAAAGGATTTTTTTTATACCATGATTGGATCGGACAAATTATTCTTAGATATTGTATTCCCGATTCAGAATGTGATCTCAGAAAAGATTGACAAAGTTTTCAAAATGGTTGAAATTGAAAAATCTGAAATTCCAGAGTTTGCTGGAAAGAGTCACAATTTTTTTTATAACAAACCTAGTTACAAAAAGAAAAACATGAAGGCTGGTTTGGGTTATAAAAAGAAACAAAATTGGAAACGAAATGAAATGCCAAATTATTAAACAAAGATGAACTTTGTTCACGGAACAAGTTCAGAAGAAGAGAAAGAACTCCAATTTAGACGACAGTCTAATGAAGAGTTCTACGCTCAGAAAAAACAACAACAACAGGTCAAAGATGTCTCCAAGAGAACATGTTTCAAATGTGATCAAACTAGACATCTTGCTCGCAAGTGTCCAAATCTGAAACCTGTTGATGTTGAAACGAAAAAGAAGTCTGAAATCAACCAAGTTTGATTCAAAGCAAACTTGGAAGCCGAAAATGTCAAAGGCTGACTCACAACAAACATTGAAACCAGTGACACACAGACTTAGAACAACACAAAGTTGGAAAACAACTGTTGATGCAACAAAACCAAACCAGTTTTGGATTCCAAAAGTTGTTGTTCAAGATCAAAATGTTCAAAAAGATTCACATTTTTACAAAAGAGGTACGCCAAAAGGTCAAACATGGTCTGTTAAGAAACAAATTGCTTCGGTAAATGATGAAAAAGTTGAAGTCAAAATTGACAAAGTCTTTGTACAAAATGACAATGATTTTTCGAAGTTAAATGATGCATTTTGTGTTGAAATGCCTAGGGTCAAACAGACCTGGGCTAAATTGTTCAAATAATCCAATAGTTGAATGTGTAGGTGCTCAAGAAAATTGAAGACTGGGAGAATGGAAATCGGAGCAGCCCGGCACAACGAGAAGAGAAGGCTGCTGGTCCCTGCGACAGTTGAACAGGGAGTTTGTTCATTTCTGTACATAAATAAACCATATTTCTAAAACCCTAAAAATTGAAAATTTTAAAAACCAAAAATATGTTTGTTTTTAAATTTGTCAAAAATTAAAATTTCCAAAAATATGTTACGTGAATACGCCGAAACCCTCATGGCTGAACAAACATGATTAATTTCACAAGATTGAAAAAACGATTTTTAAACTGTAAAATATCAATGTGTTGTAAATCATGGGGGTATAATTTCTGCTTCACATGTTATATTTTCTGCAAAACAGAGCACGAAAAGCAGAAAATGGATGGCGAGACAAAGCTATCAGCATCGGTTATCAAATTTTCTTTAAGTGTTTTGAATTTTAGGGGGAGTAAGAGTAATTGTCAGAAAATCCAAAAACATTAGAAAATTTGAAAAAGCCAAAAACATGATAAAATTCAAAAATGAGTTTTTGTGTAAAAAGAGGAAATGATAGTACATCAGTAGACAATCACAGTACGCTAAAGAAATGGAAAGTTAAAATGTGATAAACGGTCTCACTGATGATATGCCAGTAGGTTTTTACACGCTTAGTAGATTGTTTTCGAGATATAAACCTAAATATCAGTACTTGCTTATCTCGTGGGGAACATCTCTCGGATATATGGGTAACCCCCGAAATCTTATTTGATGGATTGCGTGATTCTGAGATACTAGGTCTTTATACTATTTGATATCTGGGGTATTATACCTGGTCTTCTGATATTGAAGAAGCAATGACCTAGACCTCGTATAATACTTTACGCGCTGTAAAAGCTTACCCTCTGCACAAAAATTGATAAAATATCGAAAGATACAAATCAAGTGCAGTTGTAAAGAAGATTCCCAAGGGGAACACACCTAAAGTCGAGCCTTCATCTCTTTTACTGAACGGAAGTTCATACCTGAGCTCTCAAGGTCTCGCATTAACCCAGAGAACAGATATCAAATTGGTATACTCACCTATAAGACTGAATCTAGGGAATCTTGATACGGGAGTATATTCTGAGGTGGGGCACGTGAATAAGTTAAGTCCTTAAAACACTAATCTCGTATCTCGAATCAATTGAACTTTGTGTGAAAATTTAAGTTGATCAGTATATTGACAATCTAAGTGAATCGTTTAGAACTTAAAGTGTTTAAAGCTCAACGGTGCTAGTGATTTGTCATAAACTGATATGATCATCTAACACGAACTCAAACAAAAATATTGTCTGTAAATATGTTTGTAAATATTTCTTTACTGTTTTACATTTCAGAAAAATACAAAAGGATTTTGATTTCTTCTTTATTTTCGACAATCGATGTCCGAGAGCTAAGTTTCAAAATTTAAGTATGCTGATCGTGTTTCTGAAAATAAAACAAGTTCATTAATTTGAAACTTGAAGTTTTTATTCAAAAATAAAAAAAAAAACAGTTTGTGATATCTCCAAGGTCATTAAGTTGGACTTGGATGATTAACTGGGAGGGATTTGGATGCTTAAATTGTTAAAATCTGATGATAAAAGCTAGGTTTCGATTTTGGATTCTTAATACTACCAAATCTATGAAGATTGTTAATAGGGGGAGAGAATCAAGTAATCCTGGATATATTCATATTATTATATCATAGAGCCAGGATCTTGATTAAAAGTTTTTAAGAACCAGGTCACGATTCCAGGAGAGCCAGGTTTTTAATCCTGGATATTCAAAATGTTTTACTTATAAATGTTTGAGAAATTGTAGATGTTGTACCAGATTACGATCCCGATAGCCGAGTCTAAGGGGGAGTCTAAAGACGAGCTCAACGCAAGGGGAAGCGTGCATTCAAGGAGTCAGGTAACTATCCTGGAGGAGCTTGTAACCGGAAAGCCAGGTGTCGATCCCGAAAGCACGGAAGCTTGACGAAAGGGGGAGCCTGAAGAGTTTATCGAAAGGAGGAGCTGAACTTGAAGACAGATCCACGGGGATTCTGTTCGAGAAAGGGGGAGTCTGTATTTCTAAAAATGTAATAAAACCTTCAAGAAGACTCAAGAGAGAGAGAGACAAGACGCTACGAGATTGACTGCGGCAATATCCAAGGGGGAGTCTGTTGGTGAAGTTATGTCTATCGCCTCCGTCAATACGATTCGTAGCTGAAATAGAAGAATACTTGAGCTTTATATTGTTATATTTAGTAGAAAGGTAAGGTGGCATTTCTGTAATTAATGAGCTCTCTCATTAAGCCCCTTGGCCTATAAATAGGACACTTAGTATTAGTGTTTAAAACTTTTGCTCATTTGGAGAATTGGAGACCTAGAGGCTAGAGTTAGAAAGTGCTCAAGGTGATTCGTGGTGCTTTGTACATTTTCAATTATCAATAGAATCACGTTTATTGTACGGTCTTGTGTTCGGTCACGTTCGTGTACGGATTCCGCACGTTACACGAGTCGGTTCGCAATCGTTTCGGAGTCGATAACCGGTCCTACATAATAAATAAAAACTAAGAAAAGCTAAAAATAAGAAAATAATAAAAAATTCAAAAAATTGAAAAAACTAAAAAAAATCCAAAAAATAAAAAAACCAAAAATAAATAAATTAATAAATTAAAAAAATAAAACCTAAAAAAATGTGTTTCAAGAGTGGCCAATTTTGAAGAAAGTGTGTTCAAATGTGTTTTTTTTTTTAATTTTTAAAATTTACAATAATTTGATTTTTTTTAATTTTTTTGTTTTCTAATTTTTTTTATTTTTGTTTTTATAGAGTTTTTTTTAATCTTTTTAACCTTTTCTAGATGTCCTAAATTTATTGATTTTTAAGTCATTTTTTAATATTTCGGATTTTGTATTTTTTTATATTTTAATTTTTTTGGATATTTAGATTCTTAAAATTTTCTTATGTTCTTGATTCTTTTTCTTATTTTTTTGATTTTTTTTTCTAAATTTATTATTTTTAAGTTTATTTCTTACTATTTTGGATTTTGTGTTTTTTGATTTTTTTTTAAATTTATTTTACTATTTTTGTTTTTTTGGATATTTTGATTTTATTTATTTTTTATTTTTTTATCTTTTTTAACGTTTTTTATTTTTCTAAAAATTTTAGATCTTTAATATTTCTAAGTTTTTTGATTTTTTGGTTTTTTATTGTTTTTTATATTTTTTACATTTTTGTTTTGTTTTGTTTTGTTTTGTTTTGTTTTGTTTTTTTTTGTGAATTCACAGCTCTGAAGATTAACGTCTACTAACACTCGAACTAGATGAAGAGTCTAATTGTGAAGCTCTTTTTAGGGTTAACCACTTATCCAGCGTAATACCCATCTTGACTCAAGAATTATTTTAAATAGCTATTTTAAAACCTATTCTGACTCATTATTATTGCATACATAAATAAGCAAGTTTTTTTTTCATAACCACTTGTACCTTGTGCTTTAGGATTTAAAAAAAATAACTTGATTTTTTACTTTTAACCTAAAGGTTTTTTACCTTTTGCAATTTATACCCTACATAATTTTTTTTTAACTTTAACCAAAAACTTTTCATTACTTGCAATTTAACTTCACAGTTTTTGTCACTTATACTTTTCATCTTTGTCAAATTTTCGTTTACGTATAGTTCTAAATTTTTCGAGTTAATACGGCGCAACGTACGAGTGTGGTTCAACTTTTTTATGTTTTGTTTCAAAATTTGCAAGTTAACACGACGCAACGTGCATGTGTGGTTCAACGTTTTTACCTCTATTTTTTCATGTTTGACAGGTTCGTCGCAACACGCAGATCCAAGGTCGAGTCATTGTTGGTGGTCGATGCGCCGTAATGCGGGGTGTGCTTTGGGGGTTTCCCAAAGAAAAAATGGTTATGCATATGGTTGTCGTAACCTTGGCTTTGGGGGTTTTCCAAAAAAAAAATGATTTTTTTTTTTTTACTTTTCACCCAAAAGTATTTCATAAATTACTTTTAACCTAAAACTATTTGTTTTTTTTTTTTTTTTTTTACTTTTAACCTAAAACTTTTTATCTTTTGCAATCTATCCTCACAACTTTTTTTACTTTCAACTTCGGTCCTTTATAGTTTTCATTTTTCGCAAGATTTTCGTTTTATGCTTGATTCTAAATTTTGTGACTTAACACATCGCAACGTGCGTCTTTGGTTTAACGTTTTTACGTTTCGTTCTAAATTTTGCGAGTTAAGACGACGCAACATGCGTGTGTGGGCGAACGTTTTTACATCATCTATTTTTTCCCGTTTGACAGGTTTAACATAACGTGGGGTCCTAGATCGACTTAGTTATAACTAAAGAATTCTCGCCGCATTGTGGCGGGTCTCAATTCTAGTTACACTATAAAGAAGCAACTTTTTTGTGCATTAAGAGTTGTACCCTAATTTGGGGAGTTTTTCAAAAAAAAAAAATAAAAAAAATAAAAAAAAATAAAAAAAAAAAAAAAAAAAAAACTTGGTTTTTCACTTTTAACCTAAACATTTCATATTTTCTATTTTTACCCCTTTTATTTTTTTACTTTTAACCCAAAGTTTTCCATCTTTTATAGTTTAACACAACACTTTATTATTTACAACTTTGGTCCCCCATGCTTTTTATCTTTCGCAAGTTTTTCGTTTTACGTTTCGTTCTAAATTTTGCGAGTTAACATGTCGTAGCGTGCATGTGACTTTCAACGTTTTTTGCTCTATTTTTTCATATTTGACAGACCCGTCGTAACGCGTTCATTGTTTCCCTTTTGAAAAGTTTGTGCAATGGGCGGGTCCTAGATCGACTAAGTTATTATTTTTTACGTTTTACGATTCTGGTTAATTTAATTGCATTAACACACTGTAACGGGTGTGCGTGGTTCAACGATTTTAGTCTGCTTTTTTCCTTCATACTGTTACGTTTTCTATGTATGAGTTGGGTCACATATAATACGTTATGATTGTTCAATATGAATTTGATTTACTTTACGTTTGATCCAATCACAATCACAATGCTTATACAGATTACGTTGAGTTCAACTAGATACGTCGAAATGTGTGTTTTCATATGGTTAATGCATCATATAACGTTTGGACTAATCCATTCAATGTTTATGATGTACCCGCGCCGCAACACGGGCGGTTCTTAACCCTAGTTCTTAATTATTTCCCAACCTATTCTAACTCATCCTCATTTTTGAAATGACCCAAAATAAACCTAAATAACCCAAATGGATTTTTATTGCCAGACCTAATCATGAGTGTTATTTTCCATTTCAAATTATTAAGTGTTTTAAGAGAGGGGGAAGGATCCACTAAAAAGTGGATTTTGCCTAAGTAGCCTAAGAAGGAATCTTAACCATTCATTTTTCAAATTAATGGTTAAGATGAAAGGGTATGAGAAAGGAGGAGTGCAAGGGTATCTTGGGAAAATCCTATTTATGGACTTTCTCTCTCCACATGCAAAGCACATGCATATTTCACCCCCATTTTTTAAACATTCATAACTTTTTTATACGACATTAATTTTTCATAAAAATTTCACCATAAAATCGAGCGTCTTTTTATCTTTAATTTGAGTACCATATTGCTATATAAAATATGAAGACTCAAAAAACCCACTAAAATGTGTTGTATTTCTATAACATTTTTTGTGCTGATTTTTTTTGTCTTAAATTTTTTTTTCTCAATTTTTTGTGCTGGATTTTTTTGTACTACATTTTTTTGCTAAATTATTTTGTGCTATATTTTTTGTACTAGATTTTTTGTGCTATATTTTTTGTACTACATTTTTTGTGCTAGATTTTTTGTGCTAGATTTTTTTTGTATTTTTAAAAAACAAAAAGGGTGCCACATGTCATTTTCACTCCTATTTATAAGGACCAAAATGCCCTTCATTCCTATTTATTAGGAGTGTCACATGTCATCATCACAATTCTTCTTAGGCTACTTAGGCAAAATCTACTTTTTAGTGGATCCTTCCCCTTTAAGAGAGATCTATTTTAACCTATTTGTTTAATTTAAGTCGACCCAAACTATATAATGTAAATAGAACCATACTAACCCAATGTAATTTTTTTTACCCAACTTGTTAGTTGATTACAGGGTCATGATCTTGTGAGACTTAGAAAAATACTAGGACATGGATATTATTAAATAATATTATTTATTGTAACTTGTAAGATTACACATCTTCTCGTGAACGGTGAACCTTTTTCTTCTTGCAATGCGTTTTGTAATTACAAAAATAATACACTAGAGATGATAAAGTAACAAAAAAACAAAAATAATAATATAGAACCATGTTCACAACTAGCTCTACATTATCGGGTCCTCTTTACAACTTTACACATGTATGTTTTTGTCAACATTACTTGGGGTCCAAGTCTTCTCAACTTAGAAAAGTTGCTAAGTTATCTTATTACTTATTGGGCTGAGCCCGGAACACTTCCAAAGTTTCCGGCCCGTTAAAAAACTATAACTTTGTAGCCCTACAACAGATTTGAGTTTTAGTGGTACATGTTAGTTTAATTAAATAAAGTATAAATAAATAATAAGTATGGATAGCTACAATGTTGTAGAAGGCGCTAGGCGCTAGTCGGGCGGTGAGGTACAACCTAGGGATTAATCGGGATTAATCGGAATGGGATTTTTATATGTATTTTTTCAAAATTATATATATATACCCAATAATATAAAAATAATACTTCAAAATTCACATAAAAATTCAAAAATTAACCAACTTTTGACCAACTAGGACCGATTAATCCCGACCAGGACCGATTAATCCCGACCAGGACCGATTTTTACCAAAAAAACCATGGTCCGATTAGTCCGATTAGTCCGACTTTTGACCGACTAGGACCGACTTTTGACCGACTAGGACCGATTTTGACCTGGACCGATTAATTGACCGATTTGCTTAAAATTAGGCGATTAGCTACCGCCTAGCGCCTAGGCGGCGATTAATCGGCCGCCTAGGACGATTTCTGCAACAGTGGATAGCTATTTAAATAGTTGTTTGGGTAAATTACCATTTTGTAATTACAGGAATCATCCTTTATTTATTAAAAACTAGGGTTGGTCAAACTTTAACCGTTAACTGAAATTTACCGATAACTGAACCGCCATCGAACCAAATTAACCCATAACCGATATTGACCGACGGTTATGGATAATGTTATTTGAATAACCGATAAGTCGGTTATGGATATGAATAATGGTGTCCCATAACCGATTGTTAACGGAACTGAACCAAACCGGAATAAATTATGACATACTTTTAAACTATATCTATATTTGAAATATACATGTTCAAGGAATCAAACTTTACATACAATAAAAAACATATACGAAAGCTTTTTATGTTATATAATTAGTTTTAAAATATTAAAAAAATAATTATTGTATAAAATTTTACTCATTTTACGCATGTGTATGTTTTATTTTTGTTTTTTTTTTATTTATAAAACGGTTGTATCTTAGACAATAATTGTCTAGTATGTTTATTTAGTTTAAATTATAGTTCAAACTTAGTTTTAGTTCAAACTTAGATCGATTAATTAACTGAAATTACTCATAACTGAAAATCTCATAACCGAAACTAGCGGTTTTGGATATGGTTAAAGGTAAAAACCGAACCGTACCGAACCGAACCGAACAAGCAGGGTTGTTCATGAGCTTGGACAGGTAGAGCTCGAACCCGACTTGAACTTTAAACCGGCCTGAAAACTTAAGCTTCAGTTCGACTCGTTTACAAACCAAGCCGTTCCTGAATCGTGAGCTGAGAAAGGGTGCACTCGACGCAACTCAAAATTTAAACTAAGCTGGCTCAGTTTATCTCAAGTTTTATCAACACTGCTATCAGTAACGTACTAACGTCTGCGTAACATTTAGGCAGGGTTAATTTTAGGATTTAATTGATGAACATTATACGCAATCTCTACAAACAATCGCCATCCAATTTTGTTCGCCGTGATTAAAGAAGTAAAGTTCTTAACATACCATTGCATTCGAAACTCGAATTCATAAGTTATTATATGTTTGATATTGATTTGAAAGCTTATTGGTCAACATAATCTTTTTTAGCACACGAGAGACCAGTGAGTAATTTATATTTTTTGCAAGATGTACATTTTAAACATGTTTCTTTATGAGTAAAAATGTATAATAAACATGAACTGAATGCTTCGAATTTCTTTCACTAATTAATATTGGAATGCAAGCGAAAGCTTGTGAGGATAGTCAATATGCCTTTGTCCACCTGGCGTTTGACACGTGCGCCGGAGGCAGTTCGATTCTTGGCTAAAGTTCAGCGTGTGGTCTACAGCAACTTTTCAACCCCTCATGGGCCAGACTTTGTTTTTAGTAGATTAGGGTTTTCTATTCAGAAGGGGATCGCGGCGCCGTTTGTTGCTCGCTTACCTGCTATCCTTATGTAATTTGCCCTGGTGATTGGAATGAAATACCACTCGTATATCAAAAAAAAAAAAAAAAAAAAAAAAAATAGAAGTCTTACATATTTTTGTCACTAAAAAAAGGTCTAAAAGGTTACTTATCCGAATTAAACAAGTTGTAAAGAACTTGGCAGTGACATACTTTTTGGAGATGAAGAAAAGAATCACCGTTTGGAGTAATTGTTTGAGCAATAAAGTTACAAATTTTGACGTTTATAGTGAGTGGCGAAGTTTGAAAAAAAGTTCGGGGGTCGGAAGGTAACGGATCTAAAAAAATTTCTATCGTGTAGTTTCGAGGTGTATGTTCGGGTCGGACGTCGGTGATTCGATTCGGGTCGGGTCAAACATTAATATCAAATAAAAAAAACGTTCTCAAATGTTAAAAAAGAATTTATCATTTTATTCTTCCCCATAGCATAATCTAATAACAAAACAAGTTAACAAATCACCCTAAATTTCAAACTCTAATTTCTATCTAAATCAAATCACAATAAGATTAAACAAATAAAATTAGACATAGTTACAGAAATATTCAACAAGTTTAGGGCAAAAATTCAGACCAATTTCACCCCTAATTTCAACCTAAATCACAAAAATTGTAGCCTTAAATTAAATCTAAAAATAAAAAACACATACCTTTAACCTTATGAAGATTGAAGAAGTCGAACAAGAGTACAAGACCATAACAACGAGCAGCATTTTGGCTTCTGTTCTCGAACAAGAATTGAAGCTGAAGTCGAACAGTTCTGGAACCTACGTTTTCCCCCCCTTCTGCAGTTCTGGCTTGTGGCTTCTGTTCTTCTAGTCGATGTCCCAAAGTAAACGAATTTGGATTTTTTTTTGATAGGGTGGGCTTTTAAGTTGAGCTATATAATGATTTGATTTGGGTTATATAATATGGCAAAAGATCAAATACAAATAATCTTAACATACTAAACATACAAATTGAAGGAAAACCCAAAAAGACAAGGTGACATTTTTGTAATTACCACCAACTATCAAAGTTACAACAAAAAATACCTAAAAAAACACAAATTTTTTTTTTTAACATTTTTTATTAAAAATCTCTACATTTCGTTAGCAAAAAAAAAAAAAAAAAAAAAAAAAATTTTTTTTTTTTTTTGCTGCTACTAAAAGTAGCGATTTTTTAATAAAAAATGTTAAAAAAATAAAATAAAATAATTTGTGTGTTTTTTTTTATTTTTTTAGATTTTTTGGGGGTTTAGTTTTTAGCATTTTAGCTTGGGTGGGGGGGGGGGGGGGGGGGGGAGTGGTTAGGTTTTTTTAGGTATATTTGTAGAGTAACTTTGATAGTTATTGATAATTACAAAAATGCCACCTTGTCTTTTTGAGTTTTCCTTCAATTTGTATGTTTAGTATGTTAAGATTATTTGTACAAGAACTTTACCCTATATAATATACGTTCTAGTATTCTACAAAATATAATGATTTGGGCTAATTAAATATTTTATGTGGCTATACTAATTAAAAAAAAAATTAAAACCGGGGGTCGAAAACGTACATGCCTAATTTTTTTTTATAAAACCGGGGGGTCGAAAACGTATATACCTACAAAATCCTATACGAAACGTACATATATAACACTACTGACCGAAAAGTTCGGGGGGTCGGGCGCCCCTTAAATCCTGCGCCCCTGATTATAGTAGAGCCTTGTTTTCATAATGATATGCTAATGTTAAACTTGTTTTCATAATTAAAATAAACGTATTTCTGTAAATGCAGATAAAGACTCCTGCTCAGGTAGAAGCTTCAAGCTGCATTTGTATTTCTTACTGTTGTTACTGGTTCAGAAGATTTTGATATCAGTAAATGTGAAGAAGTTTGTGGAGCTGTATGTGTTAGCTCATAAATTTGGTTTATTTTTTATTTTTAGTGTTAGTTTATGAAATTTGATAAATCATTATACGTTTTAGAATTGAATCTTTTCTCTGATACCAGGTGTTGAGGTGTCTGAAGAAGATATAGAACACACTTTGAATGAAATCTTCGAAGAGAAAAAGAGTGCAACCGAGGAACAAAGCTATCGAACAATTTGTGACTTGTGAGTATTAATTTTTCAAGGCCTCTAAAGGTATGTTGTCCTATGTCGCAAGTCGCAACACGTGAGTCTGATGTGTCATTTGATCTTTGCAAGTATCCTTCAGTGATGGATATGTGCTCAGAGCTTGTAATTTAAGAACAATATAGGAAAACATCTGAAAATAACTGGACCAGAACGAAATGGATAGAACAATATCGGAAAACATCTGAAAATAACTGGACCAGAACGAAATGGATACTTGCATATAGGTCACGCAAAGGTAAGTTGATTACTACGTATTTCTTGTTAAAGTTATACAAGTCATTAAATGGCTATTTGTTTTCTTTTCTGTAAGGTAAAGATCAAATACAAATATGTTTTAACATACTAAACGTGAGAAGTGAAGGAAGGTTTTTTATTTTAATTTATTTTTCTCATCTACTTAAGCATGATTTTTAGTTGCAAAAAATAAATTTTTTTGGTACAACTACTCTATTAGAGTAATTATATGCAATTACTCTGAGTGATTATATAATTACTCTATTAATGTAATTAAATAATTTTTCTTTTAAATTTTTAGGGAAAAAGAAATCTTCCTTCACTTCTCACGTTTAGGCTAGAGGGTGTGGTTTAAAGCCCTAGAGGCTTTATTACGTCACGTAATCGCCACGTAGGCGACACATAAGCAGGGGGCTTTATTGTTAACTTACACAGTGTGGAATAACGACCCTTTTAACTATATTAGAAAAAGATAAATAAAAAAAATGCTGATTGGTTGATGAAGGTGGGGCCCCTTGCTTTCTTCCTCTGGTGCGCGCTAAACCGCTAACCCTTTGGCGGAAGCCAAGGATAGCGCCCCCCTTAACAAAGGCGGGGTGGGGATGGGGGTGGGGCGCCAGAGAGCGTTATTGAGCTTATGTGGCGGGCTGGCGCGAAGCCACATCCCCTGGCCTTAGTATGTTAAGATCTATTTGTACAATAAGCTTACCCTCTTTTTGTATGTTGAAACAATATAGATACTACTTAAATATCATCGTTCGGTCTTGCAAAAGAAAGAGATGGTGGCTGCTACTTGATTACTACGCCCCATGTTTAACTAAACGTTTGCTTGTAAACTATAACTAGAATTCTTTTTCCTTTAAAAAGTTTTATATGAAGCAAAAGTTTTTTTAAGTTGATATGTGTTTCTCTAATATCTTACAGCAGCCTTGTTTCCAAAGTTATATACTTCTTTTGAAATTTTATATGTCGTTAAAGTTGCATTAATTAGTTCATGCTTTATTCTAGATATATATATATATATATTATAGATACATGTGACATGTGTGAAGAAATTTTATATGTTGTTTTAACTGGCTTGATGATCTAAATTCTGAATCTAAAGTGGTAATACCATGTTTTGTACCACTCATCCAACAGTAGCAAACAGATCACAAATTACAGTTCTCTTTTGTAAAATATTTTTAACACTTATACAAATATTTTAATTTTTTTTTCTCACATGTCACGGCAGACTCTTTTGTGACCGACAAGGATTCGACACGCGAATGCTCGTTTACCACAGGACTATTCGTTACGTTGAAGCTACGGCAAAACCGGAAAGTAACTAATAAACATTAATATATTCATTCGTACATTCTATGTGGAAAAGAAATGAAGTAACAAAATCTTCCAACTTGTAAATTAAAACATGTTAGATGTGACTTTTGTACACAACATTAATTTTAAAAACAATGATGTTTACATTTAAAATGAAATGGTGTCTTGCAATGGTGAAAAGTAAGCCATGGACCACTTTCTTGTCATTAGTGAAATCCTCAACTATAAGACAGCAGCCACCATAAATCAAGCTGTCTACCAAATTCAATTTGATTTGATCTTAGTTTTTGGAGGGTACTAAACTTGATTTGAGGTTTATTGAGAGTTTACTTTTAGCCCCCTTCATTTGTTGCTTCATTAAGTGGCATATGATGGCAAAAGTGAGGGCATTAACCTGGGAACTTTGGGGTGATTTTAGTTTATCTTGTATGGGTTGTTGATGTATTTGAGGTTTTGTTTTTGGTGGCTGTAACAACTGAGCTAACACACTGTTGGCCCTTTGTAGTAATATAAGTATGTTTTGTTGGCCGTTCAAAAAAAGTGGCATATGATGGCTAGGTGAGGTGATACTTCTTGACTTTTAACCTTTGAATTTTCACATTTCTTACTTTTGGCCACAAAGAAACAAAACGGTTTTGAAGTTGACATGTACCATTCAAGATCTTGTCCTAGGAGGCTAGGAGGAAAACCCCTTGAGTCTTCCATAATCTTTCTAGAATTTTGGTGGAAAATTTTATGTTGTTGGCGATTACAGGCTAGTATTGGATGAGTGTACGGAACTTGCGACGATATTGGAAAAGAACAGAAAAAGAGTCTACGTAGTCTGGCTCTCGGATCCGTTTGCTTTTGGTCTGGTCCAGTCTAAAACAGCAAGCCGGTAGGGGTTTGGTTTTCGGTATGGGTTTAAACAAGCCGTCAGCCTCATTCATGCTCAAGCTTGGCAACTTTAACTTAACAAAGTTTGGGTTCATGTTTGTCTTGTTACGAGCTCTATATCCAAACCTCGAGAAATTTTTGTAACCTAAAGCTTGGTAGATTTAGTATCTGATTGATTATTATTTAATTTTATATTTGTATTTATAAATATAATTATTTAACCTAATATGTATCTTTTAGTTATTTTTAATCTATATAATTATCCATACATTATTATTAATTATTAATTATTATTAATTAAAATTAAAAAAACAAACGTAAGGAATAGTAAATATTGAGATCACAGCTGTCCGTTTTGCAATCTACGGTGGGAACCTAATGTCTACACTGTTTGATCTATGGTTTTCCACATGTTGCCTTTGAAACGCTTTGTGGCATCATGTTTTTTTTGAACGGCCAACGAATCCTTCAAATGGGCTACTAGCGAAATTCACCACATCGGGATACACTCGCCTCCGAACCGGGGAAAACCCTCACCTAGGGCCGAAGCCCGTGAACACTCACCCGAAGGCATGACAGTGCGGTGAGGTAAAACCTGCTCAGTTCAAGGATCGAACTAGTGATCTCCACCTATTCGCATAGTCTCTCATCATCACCAGGTGCTACACAAAATAATGGGGAGGGCAAGAATCGAACTTGGGTCCCTTAGAACACCAAGACTATCCTTTACCACTCCACCATTAGATCCACTTCTCAAACCCTTGATCAGTTTTCAACCTCACTTTCAGGTAGAATTTCATGTTTTTGCTCATTCATTACCCAATATAATTGAGCTAATTTTGGCTGAATTTGCTTCAAGTTGCTTTCTTGATTTTTTTTTTTGGAAGGCAATTTTCATTAAAACAAACCAGCAGGGAGCTGGAAAAAGTACACAAAATCAAAACACAGAACAAACAAAATTAAGAAAAACATGACAAGGGGGAGCGACACCAGTTTTGCCAACACAACGACTTGTGCTTTGTTCTGTTAACAATCCATGTGAAGATCTGAGCGAAACAATCATCAATTAAGGAGTCGATATAGATGCTTTGCATCCTAAAAACTTTGTTATTCCGCGCCTTCCAAATAAACCACAAAGTGGAATAGAGAATGGTTGTCTTTAGATTCAAAAGTTCTTTTGATCCTCCAGACTGAGCAGCAACATCAAAAAGCTCTTTCACATTATTTGCTGCGTACCATCTAACATCGCTCCGCCAAGAAACTCGACTCCAAACTTCAGCAGCCATGGGACATTTAACAAACACATGGTCAGTAGTCTCATCCTCTAAACTGCAAAGAGGGCAACGGGTATCCGGAATGTGAATTCCTCTACTAGCCAAGTTCGACCGAACAGGAATTTTAGTTGCTTTCTTGATGTGGGTATGTGTTTATACTTGACATTGGGTATGTGTTCATACAGAAAAATCACATCTTTGTGAATTTTTTTTTGATTTTGTTGAGATGAAGTTTAAAGACATGATTTTTTTTTCGTGTATTTAATTGTGAGTTTTTGTAGGGTTGTATGTTCTTGATGCAAAACTTCTCATACTTGTGATATTTATCATGTAATATATTTGATACAAATTTGCCGTTAAAAAAATATATATTTGTTATATTAAATAAAAGTTTTATGTGTACATAAAATTGGGCTTGTTATGGATCGAGAGCCTACTCAAATCTCGGTGTGTGGAGTTCGGGCCCGTTATTAAACGAGCTTCAATATATGTTCGAGCTTGTGCTCGAACTCGTTTAAGCTTGGGTGGATTCAAATTTTAAGGAGCTAATGTCAAGTAGCTTACGAGTTTGGCACATTTACACCCAGATCTCACTTTTAATATTTTCAATTCACTTTCGGTCTGGTTGGGTCGGTTCCTACCGTAACAAGGAGAAAGCAATATGATTTTGACAATTTTAATTTGTGAATTCATTTTTTATCACTCAAGTTGTGACCATTTGTTGAAGATATGGTGTTGATTAATATGATTATGACTACACAAAGCAATGTTTTCTTGGGATGTAATGGATTTTAGACCTACATCGTGATGGTTTAAATCCTCTATGAGTTGATATTATGTATAAATAATCACATCATCAACACGTGGTAGACCCCTAGGAACAAAACAAAGTGATATAATACATGTACCTAGTACTCGCACAAAGAGATATTGGATGGAGTGGTCAATCATTGAATATTGTTTCTTAAACTTCCACTTGGTCACTATCATCTCCATCTTTTCCACTCGGTACTTATCTCTTCGATTATGATTGGTTTCAATCTATCTTTTTTCTTTCATGATCGTGATCGATATATATATCTTTGTAATCATCTTATGTTGATTTTTGTATTTTTTTTATTTCCCACTTAGTACAATGCATATGGACTTTCTATACATCTTGTTCTTTTGCATGTGCAACATCATATAGGAAAATTACCTTTCTATACTTTTTTTTACATGAATAACACTATACAGGACGTATAACGTAAGCACAAAAGATAAACACAAATAATTCTCAAAGATAGTAGTATATTATTGTATGTCTAACACAATACACTGGGACCCTTTTGATATAAAATTCTAAATTTGACAGGTACACCACTCGCGAATATTAAAACTTTCACACGACTCAGCTTGTCAAGATCTTATGTCCATGTCTTATTGGCCTTGTAACTCCGCTCGTAGACCAAGTTGTGCTATTTTTATGTTTCAACCTTTTCTGCCATGTTTTTATTTCCGTTTAGCCGGTCTAAGTAGAAGTCTGTTAACTCTTGAATCAACTTCGTAGCACTTAATTTGATTTATTAATAGAGACCGATTTAATTGCGATGATTGACTGGAACTTGAATCATAACCGTATAAAATGAAACGTTTTGTAACGAGACCAACTAGTTAAGAAAAGCTAAAACCAAAACCTCGATTGTAGGTTTCGTTTTAATCTATAACCAAACCGTGGGATTAAACTAAAGCCACTCACTCATCTTAAACTCATATGCACCAATATTGAGACATGACACTAATGATTGCAATAACCAAGTTAAAAAGCATATTAAAGTCCCGTTCAAAAAAAAAAAAAAAAAGAAGCATATTAAAGTCGAAAGAAAAGACGTTCACGTCATTGTTAACATCGTATCATATATATTTAACAACTATCCCATTAGCATTTATATCATTTTCGACTTTTGAAGTTATTGGAGGGCATAATAGGCTTATCACTTTACTCTTTTCATATTTCCTCTCAAGACTTGACATTTGGGGGTAACAAACCCCACCCCCTACATCCTACCTACATGTCAACACTTAGAACCAAAAATATCACTAGCTACACCACCTAATAATTATAAAGTATATGTGGTGGCATATAATATGATAACATATACTATGTAATACCTTAAAAACATGGGCTTTCTACCCTTTTCCTTGGTAAATATATATATTTTTTTATAAAAGTAAATTACTTTTTGAATTGCCACAATTCATCCATGTTCCAAAAGGTGTCATCCGCGAACTCATTGCTTGTCCAATCAATCCCCGCCATTTGGAACTCGAACGTTGGCATGTCACTTGACATAAATTCTTGCGTGTTTGACTGGTTGAAATTCATGACATCGAAGTTATTATTATCCACAATGTAACCATTGCTTTGGACTGAATTTTCGGGCAAGTACGGAAGCATAATTCTCTTGGAATTTGATGAATAGATGTTCGAGTTTGAACTTGTGTTCTCCATTAGGGTTTCTTTGCTTTGTGGTTGAGAGTTGAAGTTCTTGTGATTAATTTCCATAGTTGTGGTTGAAGTAGATGATGAGGGTGAACTAAGCTCCACCTTTTCTAGCAATCTTGGTACCAAAAATTGACGAAGTGCCTCGACAAATATCTTGCTATTAGAGTCGATCTTGAGATGGCGAGCTTGTTTTTGTACTTTTGTTCTCCAATAGTTCTTGATCTCATTATCTGTTCTTCCCGGCAAGTTTTGTGCAATTTTGGACCACCTTGAACATAGCACATAAATTAACTTTAGAATTTAAAATAGTAACTTTAGAACTTCTTTGTGTGCTCATATATACATAGACTCACCTATTACCCCACTTGGAATGTAGTTCAAGGATCAAGATTTGTTCTTGTGGTGTAAGATTTCCATGTTTAACATCCGGCTTTAGGTAATTCAACCATCGTAGCCTACAACTTTTCCCCGTTCTCTTTAACCCTGAAAACAAAAATGATTAAACATAACTCAAAAATAAAACCACAAAAGGCATAGAATCATGATATACTATATTATGATCAATAACAAACTTTTCCATCACGAGTTTTCTCGGGTACCTGAAGCTTTTGCTAGTGAATTCCAACGTCCTTCGCCATGACAAGTGATGTAATGAATAAGAAGATTGTCTTCATCAAGTGTCCATGGCCCTCTTCTTAGCTCATCACGTTGTTCATTGCAAGAACTTATTATCTTCTTAGAAGCCCTCATGGAGGTTAGAAGGTATGAAAGTAATAGACAAAAGTGGGAGAATTATAGATGTTAGTGATGTTTTTGGGACTAGAATGATTGGGGCTCCTAGTGGAGGTTTTATATGGGTAATGATATAAAGTGAATACCAAGAGGGTTTTATTCTAAAACTTTAGAATATAGGCAAGTACATCCTCTTGATAAGGTAGCCTCCCTACAAAAGATATTAAATTAAATTTATTAGCCCAAAATATTTTAGTGACACTTTTAAAGGAGTAATAAAAACTTATATGTATTACTGTAATTTTAATTATAATAAAAATTTAAGGCTCTTGAAGTTTTAGACATAAAGCCGTAGCTTGTTTCTTTTATAAAATTAGACCCATCCCAGTTACATACATTCTTTTGTGTGTAAGTGAAATACTATACACATTTACTTACTTTTTTTCCTACTTTTAGTGACATTTTTTGGTGTCACTATACAACTACTATCTATAATTATAAATTATTTTAAAAACATTGTTCTCTATATAATAATATACAATATTGTGTGTGTGTATGTATATATATATATAATATGTTCTGTATACAAGAATATTCGATAGACACACGTATATATATAAGTATAATATTGAAATTATGGATAGATATATATAGATAAAGAAGGCAAATGGAAATTTTTCTAAGGTGTGGATTTGTCATTGTATGCACTTGAATAAACTTATGAAAGTAGTGCTCTTTGTATGAACATTAAAAATGTGATCCATTGCCAATTTTTTGGAGGCTCAGAGTGGCTGCAGGCTGCACGCTTTTTATCACTCCATCTTATCCTCACCAAATATTAAAGTTTCTTTTAGCACATAAATATAAACTACATGAATTCTATTAAGCCAGGGGGTGTGGTATATCGTCCCTGGCCACATCATCGTCGTTAGCGCTCTATGGCTCCCCACACCCATCCCCTTCCCGCAATAAAGGGGGCGCTATCCAAACTCCGTCATTGCAGTAACGATCGTTAAAGGAAAAAGCAGATGTGACTCATTTCTTTTCAACCAGTCAAATCTCTTTCTTTATGTATTTTGAACAATTATATACTATTATATACTAATAGAAAAGAAACTGAATGAATAGTGATTTAATATTTATTTAATGAATAGTGATTTATTATTTATTTTTTAAATTAAAACAAACTAAATGAATAGTGATCTAGGAAATATAAGAATATGGGGTATGGGGCGGGGGTTGTGACGTGGGTTGGGTACAAACGCCTAAGTCACCACCCCGGGTGGGCTTGGGTTTCGGCGTGGCCCCTTGGGCGGGGGTTTCAGCCCGGGCGTTGGGCGGGCCTATCAAGATGACATGGCGGGATCTCATTGGCCAAGACAAGTAGCCGTTTGGGCTAGCCGTTGGCCAACGGCTATGTGTTTAAAAAAAAGATCTAGAAAATATTAGAATATGGGGTATGGGGCGGGGGTTGTGGCATGGGTTGGGTACAAACGCCCAAGTCACCACCCCGGGTAGGCTTGGGTTTCGGCGTGGCCCCTTGGGCGGGGGTTTCAGCCCGGGCGTTGGGCGGGGCTATCAAGATGACATGGCGGGCTCTCATTGGCCAAGACAAGTAGCCGTTTGGGCTAGCCGTTGGCCAACAGCTATGTGTTTAAAAAAAAGATCTAGGAAATATTAGAATATGGGGTATGGGGCGGGGGTTGTGGCGTGGGTTGGGTACAAACGCCCAAGTCACCACCCTGCGTGGGCTTGGGTTTCGGCGTGGCCCCTTGGGCGGGGGTTTCAGCCCGGGCGTTGGGCGGGGCTATCAAGATGACATGGCGGGATCTCATTGGCCAAGACAAGTAGTCGTTTGGGCTAGCCGTTGGCCAACGGCTATGTGTTTAAAATTTTTTTATCTATTCACTATAAATACTCACACTTCTATTCATTTTTTACCACAACTACTCCACCTCTTCTATAATGATCTCTATCTTATTTAAAAAAAAATTCTCATCCAACCACAATATGAAAAATGAATCCTCATAACCGTGGTTTTGACCCGAACAATCCGTGGGCAATCCAAAAAACACCTAGCCCAGCATCCAATCGTCCAATTGCTCCATTTTTAATGCACTCCACGATGCCGGATATGGCTGGTTACGCATCGTTTATCTCGAATCGTTTGAAGAATGATGTCGGTCAGTTTACTTACTGTGTGTATAAAAGGTAATCTAAACTGTGCAATTACTTGCATTGCTACGTTGCTACAGGATTTGATGAGCTCGGTACCAACAGGTACCGAAAATACCGTTACCAAAATCCCCAAAAGTATGTACCGGTTGGTACTGGTACAACACCGGTATTTGAGGGTAAAAATCGGTGAATACCGGTGCCGAACCGGTACCGAAAATACGTGACGTTTTAGTTCGAGCTGCTTTTTGTTATTTGACATGTTTTGTCATTCTTATAGAACGATTTGGTTTAGCGCGCCGCAACGCGCGCGCATGGTAAACAACTAGTTCAGAATAATAAATGATTGTATTTGCTCTTGTTTAACTGGCCGTTCAGTTCAGAATTTTAAAAACACCCTATTTTGTTACGTACTAATGCTATATATTTTTTTAAACTCCTTCAATGCATGCGTATAAATTATAATTAAGATATTTGAAGATTTAGTAAAAGATTATAATTAAAGTTTTTTGGTATTTTGCCTAACTATTGACGTAGTTTATACCATCATCAATGATTTCTATGTTTTTGTTATATAAAGTTATTTTTTGTGTGGAGATATGGAGTAAATTATAAAGATGCCATGATTTGTTTAATAATTTAACAATTGGAAAACTAATATAGAAATTAAATAGTAAAGTATATATTATGTAAATGAAATATAAATATTTATGTCATACGTCTCATTTTTATGATCCATAAACGACTATATTTATGAAAAGTGTATTTAATATCAGTTTAGTTAGAAAATACCCGTTCTCTCCTCCCATAAAGCCATATTTATGAAAAGTGTATTTAATATAAGTTTAGTTAAGAAAATACCCGTTCTCTCCTCCCATAAAGCCATAATATAAGCATGGGCGGACCTAGTAAGAGGCCAGGGTGGGCGGGCGCACCCCCTGAAAAAAAAAATTTAGTGTATTTTATAAGGTAAAATTCTCCCCGCACCCCTTGAAAATTTGGTTAAACCCCTTATCCGCACCCCTTGAACCCTTGAAAATTTGGTTAAACCCCTTATCCGCACCCCATGAAAATTTTTTCTGGGTCCGCCACTGAATATAAGATTAATTTGTATATAGTAAAACTCGTAATATTTAAAAAAAAAAAAACTATTCGAAGTATAATTATATAAAACTGACATTTATTTTTAAATAGAGTAAACTGCCAAAATGGTCCCTGAGGTTTTGTCACTTTTACCACTTTAGTCTAAAATTCAGACCTTTTAAATTTGGATCCCTATAGTTTCAATTTTGTTGTCATTTTCATTCAAAAGCAAAATCTAATCAGATTTTTCAGTTAATATCGAACTTTTTTGTTTCTTTCTCCCTTTTAATGAAGGACAAAATGGTTAGATTTTTTAAAATTGTTATAATAAAACGCTAAAAGACCATTTGCCCTTCATTAAAAGGAAGGAAAAAGACAAAAAAAAGTTAGATATTAACTGAAAAATATGACAAGATTTTGAGTTTGGATGAAAATAGCAATAAAATTGAAATTACAGGGACCCAGATTCAAAAGATTTGAGTTTTGGACTAAAGTGACAAAAGTTACCAAACCTCAGGGACCATTTTGGCAGTTTACTCTTTTAAATATCTATACTTAATAAAAGAATAATTGGTTGCGTCCAACGTTATAATCATGTGAGCTCAACATTTTTTTCTTGCTTATTTTATTTCATTCATTTTTTTTGAACGGCTAATTTCTTTAATCCTTGTTGTCTGTGGGACTTGAACCCAAGACCTTTCCCTTTCAAACCTCAAAATACTATTATCTTACCTCAATATATTATTTCATTCATTTGTATTCAATATATTATTTTTTGCAAATATATATCTTACCTCAAAATACTATTATTAACTATTTAATATTTTTTTTATTCAACCCAATCAACCAACTCTTTTAAACGGGGTTTTAACATATTAATAATAATGATAGACAAAGAATAAAAATAGAGTGAATTAGGAAATAAAGTTCATCTCTCTAACATAAAAAAGTAGTTTTACTTTTTTCTAAGATGTTACCCAATTCAAAAGGATAGAGTATACTTTTACTACACCACAACGCATATAGTTTGGTCTTATTAAACAACTCATAAGCATAAAGATTAGAACTCATGATCTACATTTATTCTAAATATATTCCAATTTGTTTTAAAGAAATATTTGCAGCATTATATTTCTTAGAAACGAATTAAATTAATTAGAGATACACATTTGAAAGTAAGCTTTCGGTGATCCCCAAGTACTAGATTCTCTTGTGCATTCATGTGTTGTTTTTTATTAGGGAAGACTCGTGCTTGACTAGAAGTTCTATGATTATCTACTTAGGACCACTCAACCAACGGCAAAAATTACATATATGCTTAGAACATTCAATTCTACCTTGTACATGATCAAAATCATTGGACCGATGATCGTTGTATCCTATGGGGTTTCTTGTTTTTCAATGCTTATTTTGAGGATCTAATGCAATTGTCAAAAGTCATAATCGACGTATCTATGTACTTGTACTTGCATAATCGTCGAATGATTTGCAAAGATATTATCGTGTTTTCTGTCTTGGTGTTGTCTACATTAATCAAGGGCAATAAAGTAATAAAAGATATGATTTTAATATGAATAGTATCTATATTTTTGGAACGAACCAAAGAAAGCTTTTTTCCTTGTGAAAAGGGACGAATGGGGGTTTATGAATCAATTCATTGTAACGGGAATACGTTGAGCGAATTAGGTTCATGGGAATCAAACACACTACGCATGAGCTTTGCTTTGGCGCCTTCGTCGGCGCCTTTTCAAGTTACCGAAATCTAATTTTGCTTAGAGAATTAGGACTACAAAAAGAAAACAAATTCAGAAATACGATAATTTTTTATTTATATTATTTTGGTAATTCACCCCGTTGTAAGTAAAATGAAAAAGGCAAGCCATCTTCGTATAAACCGTAAATAAAGTACATAGTGATATACTTTGAATCTTTGATCTATGGACCTTTGTTGTATGATGCCATCATCACATAGAGGATATGATATTTTGTTTTTTTTTCTCAAGTTTATGTTAATTGAGTGTCAATTGTTTGTACTAGCATTCGAATGTAGTTTTGAAACTTTAGGAAGGGAATCGTTTTCTAACATCTATTGTGACATCGCAACTGAAAGGATATCAATGTAAGTTGACAACCCATAGAGTTACCATTCATTATCTTAACAATCCTACGACAAAAGAGAGAGATGTGTATGTCTTATAATTTGGTAATGTGCTGGATAACTCTTTGAATCATGTATGAAAACAAGAATCTATAACTGCATAACTCACTTTCAGATTAAAGTATTTTGATAGTACAACTCTCAAAATCTATAATTGCATAATTCAAGAAGAAAATAAGAACAAATATGTTTTATGTCCTAAAAATTCTACAAGAAACTTATGTAAAACTTATCTAAGACCTTTTTTATTTAGGAAAGGAACCCTCACAACATATTATTGAAAAGTCAGTTGGTGGTTAAAACCGTTGGTAGTTATTTAGTTATATCAGTAGTAGCTCTATCAGCAAGAAAATCCGTTAGTGATAACTTGGACCGATTAACATGTCAGCAGTAACTTAGTCACTACTAATCGCCCAAGTTACTGATGATTCACACTTACAATTGATGCACGCTTACAATTGATAGCAACCGTTGATGCCCTTAGTTGTTACTGCTCACAATTGACACTAATAGATCAAGTTACTTTTGATCTCATGTTCTCGGTCACTATTTTTTTTTTGGACGGCGACTTTCACAACAGACGGCAAGGCCGCTACTACCTATAAATCGGTAGCTACCATCGCCCCACTCCCACTCCCGCAACCAAGACTATGTTGTCTTAACCGGGCCCACGCTTGGTGCATTAGAGTTTGGCTTGGCGTCCCCCGAGAAAATTTCCAGCCCCCTGCCACTTGACAGGAGTTGCACCCTCCGCAAGAGCTGACACTCTCCGGAGTAAATGCACTGTAATAGAAAACTCGGGCGCTCCTCGGGATCGAACCGGCACCAAAGGCCCCAAATCCTATCCTTCATTGTTGCTGGCCACTGGGCTGGGAGCCAATGTTGACCCGTTACTACTATTAACTAGTTACCACTGATGATCAAGTACCACTAACGATCAATTTCCATGCATTTTTCATCAAATTTACAAATTTGAAACAACTTTAAGTGACTGTTCAACAATCCCTATGGATTAGAGGCTTTGCACCCTAAAACTTCTTTGTTTCATAGGTGCCAAAATCATAATAGTTTTGAAAAAACATGCACTCCCCCACTTCTAACACATATAAATGTCTATTATTTTATATGAATCCTACTAAACTAAAATAACTTGACGACATTAAATCACTAACAAGTCCCTTCAAAGTGGCAAGGAGGACAATACATGTGGTGGTGTTTGGAAAGGGTGGGTGATCCCGGCCTGTAGATGTTCGCACCAAGAGAATCTAGGAGGGGTTCTCGTTAGAAAAGTTCAAATAGTTTTAGATGTGTTATATGTATTTCGACACTTGTTATAGGTATCTTGTATGCACATTATTCTTTGTTTGAAGATTAAAAGTGATTTTGCGTGTGGAGGCTCAATAGGCACTTGGAAGATCTTTGTTTCATGATGCATCCAGTTGCGGATCCATAAAATATTTTGAAGGGGTGCGAAGAGAGGTTTAACCAAATTTTCAAGGGGTGCGATCTAGATTTTGCCATATAAAATACACTAATTTTTTTCTATGGTGTGTGCCCGCCCGCTCACCCAGGACTCTACCTAGATCCATCATCATGCATGTTAAATACGACAAATAAAAATGAATGGTTCACGTCTCTTGAACTTTTGTGACATTTCAATGGTATATGTTCTCACACAAAAAATAAAAAATAAAATATAATATTATGCTTTGAGTATGATACGGCAATAATAATAGCAATAATAAAATCTTGGAAAAGATATTGTTAGAAGGTAAGAGCATAATGTCAACAAGCAATATTATGGATGATAACCAATAATTTAATGTTTTCCATATTTGGATAAACATTGTTTATGTACGTCTCTTTAGTTATAAATTTGTGTTTGGTACCAAAACATACACTCATTCATGAAGATGCCATCAAAATTGACCTTAATTTTCTTTTCATAGTGAAGAAACTTGATCGAATAAATGTTTCTGTTGCGTATAAGTTTTGTTCTTTTTTTGTTTAAACTAGTATTAAGTCCTCACCTGTAGGACCACTTGGAGGATCAAGAAACCTACTTCCTTTTTGTTATAGCACACTTACGAGTGCGGAATCCACGTAAAAATGCAAACCGAAGCAAAGTATAACAAACACAAGTAACCAAAGATTCACTATCTTGATTAAAATGACGAGAAGAAGTACAAACACATACACACAATGTTTGGACAGACTCTCTGTGCTCTCTTTGTTGTTTCTGTTTGCTGCAAGTCCTTTTATACCCAAATACCCAGTACATCAACGAAAGATGTACTGGGCCTATGAAGAGGCCACGAAAACTCAACACTACGAAAGATGTGGGTTCTTCGTAATGTCATCCTGCGAACAACTAATACCCACAAAAGATGGAGTATTTTGTCCATAACCCACGAAATAGTTGAGTATTTCGTGGTGTATATCTTTCGGCCATGGGGTTCTTCGTGGGAACCCATGCAAGTCTTTCGCCAGGCATGTTCTTCGGCCATTATACTTTTCATGGTCTTCATGCATGATCAAGGTTTTTCGTGGAAAGACAGGATTCAAACAAGACTTGCTGACTTAACACAAACAGCTAGAACAAAGTATAACCAAAAAATAGTAGCACATGCGCAACTGTTTTACAATGAATACATAATCAACATCGTACCGGGTCAAGATAGGAGGATATCTTGACTGCGGTCTTCACTTCACAAAGCTGTCGAACCGAACCGAGCCGCATCAACATCACCGTATGCGGTAGGAGCGTAAAATCGTGACAAATAGCATTAATGCCACACTATCGACAGTGATCACCAACACTGTAGTTGCGGCGTGTTAATGCAGAAGATAAGACGAAACGTAAAACATGGAGAATAATAACTAAGTCAATTTAGGACCCCGTGCGTTGCAATTGTCACACCCCGACTTGCAGCGGAAGCGCACGCGATGTGCAACAGATGCATGGTACAAACGTGCTATTTAAAAGGATATTGTAATACACAACACAAGCATCGGTTACAACATTTGAATACACACTAAGTTTTAATGTACAGGCACTAGTATTCCAAAAGTTGTTTGTCCCTTGCTAAGCATGCTTCTATGTACAGTAATATCCGATCAACAAAACTTGAAACCCATTCGTATCCTCCTTTATTCTTCTTTAGTTTTACCTGAAAAGCATGTTAAGTTTGAACGGTCAATTACAAATAGTTGGTAAGTTTCACTGTTTTAGTTTGTTTCACAATTTAGTTTGAACCGATTGATTAGGTATGTTTGACATGAAATTATACTAAGCCCACAAGTGAAACCTTGACTGTTCACAAGTGCCGTGTCCCACAACCGACACCTCAGCACTTTACCACCCCAAGTAGCTATGTCTAACACCACATAGCGTGTTCACAGAAAGTGCATGGACATGTGCAATTGCAGTAGAACCCATAGCATTCGTGCCAGCTCAATTGGGTTTGTCAGACCAATAGTACTATTCACACATCCACCGGCATATAGTTGATCACTCGTGTTTGTGGGGACTTTTCGTGTGTTAGTATAACTCAGATAATTCATATCACAACATGTATGTATGTACAAGAATGTATGTATGTATGTAACATGCATTTCACCCCAAGTAAAACAGTAAAACAGTTTGAAAGCGGGGTAGTGAAAACTTACGTAATAAGTAAGCACAACAATCACGCGGGGTATGTGTGTCAGTGCTCTACTACTTTAGTCCTGGTATTAGTTAGTGTTGGGTTAATTACCGAAAACAGGGTTTCGGTCGGGAATCGTTATAACTTGGGTTCGGACGGGGATATTCATCCGAGAATTGACCTATAGCATAACACTAGGGTGGTGGGTATTATCTTAGTGTCAGATTTCAGTTTGGCTTCCGGGCACCGTTTTGCGTGCCAGTCAAAGTCGCTTGTTTTAGATGTTCGGAGAATGGCATGATCATATGAAATGTACTAATGAGTTGTCCATTAGAATTTATTAACTTTATATTAAGGGAGTTCGGTCGTTTGAGGATCCCAGGTTGCCCAATTTTAAGTTTCCATTTTCGCCGTCGGGTAATTGTCCGAATTGGCGTGTAATGTACCCTAAGTACCCATTTGGTCCTGGAACAGTCCAGAATTACTCTGGTGTTTCACTTAATGCCAGTTTAGTATTTGGTCAGTTCGCGGTTCCGGCAGGTTCGTTATGCGTTTACAATTGCCGGTTTTGTATAAAATAATAAAATTTTTAATTCAAAAAACATTATTACTCAATGTATATATGTTATAAAATTTTGAAATTTTTATATAACTTGATAAAAATATATAGAATTCTGGAAAAATATTTTCAGAACCTATGAAATTAATTTATTAATTTTAATAAAATCATGAAAAACTGTATTTTAACCGAATAATTTGTGCCCATAATGATCCGACTTTCAAAAATTCCCAAAAATTCACAGAAGTGTACCAACATGTCCAGAAACTTCCTGGAAAATTTTGAGATTTTTCTGAATTCGGTATACCGCATTTCCCGCTATCGAAACTTTGCAAAAATGCGATTTTTCAAACCCAAGTAAAACTAAATCAATGATCCCCAAAATTTTCCAGTGTGTTCTACATATTAAACTTAAGATCTCTGTAATGTTTGGTGATTTATTGAGCTCGTTTAGTATTTTATCCCAAATTATTCCTTTAAAATAGTTAAAAATTCACTAATAATCACCAAAAATTCAGGAAATTCTAAAATTTTAATTCAGTCTTATTTTCACCATATATGTTCAGCCTGCAAAATTTCAAGTTGATTGAATGCCCACGGACCAAGTTATGCTATAAACAATTCTGTATCTCTTAGATTCGATTTTCGGAAGTTATACCTAGCGTAATTCGCGTTTTGACGCAACCCTTGTGTGTCCAGAAGTGAGGTAAGATTATTTTCAGTTCCTATACACCATAAACAACACAAATATGTAAAAACCCATGTCAATCAAGCCTCGAATCCGTTCTTTTTCCATTAGTGTTTGTTATGTTCGTTTCTTGTCGAATACTCTGTGTTTTGGTATCATAATCCGATGTTTGGCATCACCAGACATCATGTGAAATCTTTTTATCCTATACCCATGTTAGAACAGCCTTTATATTTCCAAAACTTTTAAAATTTCATGGTGAAAATTGCTCCTTTTTATCAATTTCATTTTTTAAGCATAAAAACATAGTAAAAGTTGATCAAAACTATGTTTATACCTTGAATCCTTGATGGAAATAGATGGGAAATTTCGTGGTTCAGCTGAAGTGTGTGTTAAAAGGTGAAAAAGATGAGCGAAATGGTTTTAAAAAATGGCTTTTTAAAGCCTAAAGGAACCATGTGGAGCTTTCAAGGGGTTTCTAGACCCCTTTGACTAGTCAAAGTTGGTTCTAGGGGGTCCCACATGATAAGGTTGAGTATTTTTCATGTTTAGATTCGTTTACGGGTCGCAAACGCGTTCCGGTGCGCCAAACGGGCTCTTTTTCGCGCATTTTTCGCGCGGTTTTTAACGGTTTTGCGAACCGAACCCACCGACCACGAAACCATTACAATTTGGTATTTTGACTTAGAACAACTTATATTTATGTTAAATAAGTGTTTTAAGGCTTGACTGACTGTTCGTTGCATGTTTGGTCGTTTCCGGTTGCGTTAAAATTAAAGGCGTTCCGCTAACCGGAGGCTGCTTTGTTTAACGTGCCAACTACCAGTTAAGGCCTCAAATCTTAAGTTATGGTCTAAATATCATATTCAAGTATTTCCGTGCACTTAGAATCGTCTACGGCACTATCGTTTGTATCCAATTCGGTATTATTCGGTTTATGCACTGTTAAACAGTACGCTTCCGTTTAACCTGATTTTAACACACTGAGGCATCTTGATCGCATTGTTTGTCATTATTGATCATGTACCACTCATAACGTACCATCAGATTTATCTGATTCATGTTTGTTATCGTTTCGTGAATCGTGTAAGTTGAACGTACAATTAGTGTTTCAGACACAATTAGGGTTTACCTGGTTTTGCCGTGGTTGTCACATTCTCCCCCAGTTAAGAAACTTTGTCCTCGAAATTCGATGTATCTAGTTGAGGAAGAGGTGCGGGTATTTCCTGCAGAATCCATCCTTCCGCTCCCACGTGTATTCAGGCCCTCGTTGTGAGTTCCACCGGACTTTCACCAGCGAGATTTTGTGATGACGTAGTTGTTTGGTCTTCCCGTCTATGATTTCTATTGGTTCCTCCACAAAGTGGAGTTTGTCATCAATGTGCACATCTTCTAATGGTATAATATCTGCTTCATCCGTGAGACATTTCTTTAAGTTGGATACGTGGAAGACATCGTGAATTGTGCTCAGTTCATCTGGTAATTTCAGTCGGTACGCTACAGGTCCAACCTTGGAAATAATTTCATACGGCCCAATATATCTTGGAGCCAACTTTCCTGCCTTGCCAAACCTTATCACTCCTTTCCATGGTGACAATTTTAACAATACTTTGTCATCTACTTCAAACGACAACAGTTTCCGGCGAACATCGGCGTAACTTTTCTGGCGATCCCGTGCCGCTTTTAGTCTAGTTTGGATCTTATGCACCTTGTCTGTCATTAATTAATTCAGACCCCGTGAGTCGAGTATCTCCCACTTCAGCCCAACAAAGTGGCGATCTGCACTTCCGGCCATTTAGTGCTTCGTACGGTGCAGCTTGTATGCTACTATGATATCTGTTATTGTAAGAGAATTCAATGAGGGGAAGATGCTTATCCCAATTTCCTCCAAAGTCTAGGGCACAAGCACGAAGCAGATCCTCCAATGTTTGGATAGTTCGTTCCGATTGGCCATCGGTTTGGGGATGGTAAGCCGTACTCAGGTCTATTCTAGACCCCAAAACTTCTTGTATTTGCTGCCAATAGTGTGAAGTGAAATGACTATCACGGTCTGAAATGATTGCAACCGGTACCTCGTGTCTAGCCACAATTTCATTCGTGTAGATCTCGGCCAATTTCTCGGTGTTGTAGGTAGTACGAATTAGAATAAAGTGCGCCGATTTGGTTAGTCTATCTATTACAACCCAAATCGCATCATGACCTCAGGGTGTTTTTGGAAGGTGGGTCACGAAGTCCATCGTGATTTGCTCCCATTTCCATTGAGGTATTTCGGGTTGCTGTAACATTCCCGAGGGTTTCTGATATTCTGCCTTGACTCGGGCACAAGTCAAGCATTTTCTCACATACTCTGCTATGTCCTTTTTCATACCCGGCCACCAATAAAATCCCTTAAGGTCATGGTACATCTTGTCTGTACCTGGGTGAATAGAGTACTTAGATTTATGAGCCTCATCCATAACTAGTTGACGTAGGTCATGGAGAGTAGGAATCCATATCCTATTTTTGAAGTACATTACTTCATCAGTTTTCTTTTCAAAGTTCTTCTCGTTCCCGTGCAATTCTTCCTTTTCTATTTGACCTTCCGGTAAGGCTTCTATCTGCGCAGCACGAATATGTTCCTTGAGACTTGTTTGGACAAGCATCCCTAGGGCTTGTACTCTAAGCGGTTTCACCCTATCCTTTCTGCTCAAGGCATCAGCTATTACATTTGCCTTTCCAGGGTGATACTTAATTTCACAATCATAACCATTTAACAGTTCCACCCATCGCCGCTGCCTCATGTTCAGTTCTTTCTGGTCAAATATGTGCTGGAGGCTTTTATGATCCGTGTAAACCGTGCACTTTGTACCATATAAGTAGTGTCTCCACATCTTAAGTGCAAAAATCACTGTTTCATGCTCTAAGTCATGCGTTGTATGGTTCTTTTCATGAACTTTCAATTGTCATGAAGCGTATGCTATTACCTTGTTCCTTTGCATCAGTACGCATCCTAGACCTCGTCGTGAAGCGTCACAATATACGATGAAATCCTCGTTTCCCTCCGGAAGTGTTAGAATTGGGGCTTCACACAGTTTTTGTTTTAGCAATTGGAAAGTTGTTTCTTGTTCTTCACCCTAGTCGTATCTTTGATCTTTTTGAGTGAGCATGGTCAAGGGTTCTGCGATACAGGTAAAGTTTTCAATGAAGCGACGATAATATTCTGCCAATCCCAAGAATTGGCGGATTTCCTTGGGGGACTTAGGTGCTTGCCAATTCTTAATGGCTTCGATCTTACTGGGGTCAACACGAATTCCTTGTTGATCCACCACATGACCTAAGAATTGCACTGCTTGTAACCAAAAATCACATTTGGATAGCTTGGCATACAACTTCTCCTGTCTCAATACCTCTAGAATTGTACATAAATGGCTCTCATGCTCCTTTTTGCTTTTTGAATATATCAGGATATCATCAATAAAGACTATGATGAATTTATCCAGGTGTGGTTTACATACCCGGTTCATGAGGTCCATAAATACGGCAGGTGCGTTGGTTAGCCCAAAAGGTATAACCAGGAATTCGTAATGGTCGTACCTAGTTCGAAAAGCTGTTTTCTGGATATCTTCCTCTTGAACTTTTACTTGGTGATACCCCGATCTGAGATCAATTTTCGAAAAGTAACAGGCTCTTTGTAACTGATCAAATAAATCATCAATTCGTGGAAGCGGATATCGATTCTTGATTGTTATTTTGTTCAGCTCCCTGTAGTCTATACACATCCTAAAGCTCCCGACCTTCTTTTTGACAAACAATATTGGTGCTCCCCAAGGGGAATAGCTAGGACGAATAAAGCCTTTGTCCAGTAGTTCCTGTAGTTGAGTGGATAACTCTTGCATCTCGAAAGGCGCAAGGCGATAAGGCGCCTTGGAAATCGGAGCTACTCCCAGAATTAAGTCGATACGGAATTCGACTTGTCGGTCGGGTGGTACTCCGGGTTGTTCTTCAGGAAAAACATCGGGGTAATCACGTACAACTTGAATGTCTTCAATGCGTCTTTCCTTTGGTTCCACTGCTGCCACATTTGCCATATACATAGCGCATGCCTGTCGTAGGCACTTCAACATTTTTAGGTGAGATATAAGGGGTAACATAGCACCAGATTTTTCTCCTTGAACCATCATCACTTCATTGTTAGGGAAATGAATTCTAACAATCTTCTGTTCACAGACAATTTCCGCCTTGTACTTGGACAACCAGTCCATTCCCACTACTATATCAAAACTTCCAAGTTCTATAGGTAGAAGGTCAATGAGGAATTGGTGGTCGTTAAGGGTTAAGGGACAGTCGTGGATAATTTGGTAACTAGTTATAGGTTTACCGTTAGCGAGTTCTATAGAATATGGATGTGTCAGCTCACTAGCCGGCATATTTAATAATGGTAGGAAGTTAATAGAAACAAAGCTCTTATCTGCACCAGTATCAAATAACACAGAAGCATACTGGTCAGAGACAAGGAAGGTACCTGTCACTACATTAGGATCTTGTCGTGCGTCACCGGATCCTATAACGAACACGCGCCCTCAAGCTCGGTTGGAAGTTGAAGCTTGCCCTTGGTTTGTCTTTCCTGTGGGTCCTTGGTTCAGTTTCGGGCAGTTTCCTTTAAAGTGTTCCGTACTTCCACACTCATAGCAAGTACGGGGATATGTCAGTTGTGGGTTTTGTTGAGGGGGTCGTTGTTGATTTGTTTGGGATCGGGTGGTTTGGGAACGAGTAGGTTGGGTAGGGCGGTTTGTTGGTTCAGCAGGTGTTCTGCAGTTACGGGCATAGTTCCCCACTTTCTGACACTTATTGCAGGTTACGGTTCAGCACTCGCCCAGGTGATGGTAACCACATTCATTACATTTTGGCCATGGTCCTTTATAATTATCCGGTCTCGGATCTGAGGTAGTAATTGCATAATTTTGGTTGTTTGACCGAATACGCTTATGTGGTTGTGATCCCTGTGGTTTATAGTCATAGTCAGTTCTTTTGGCACTCGATGACTCTCCTGGCATCTTCAATATATTCCTCCTTACCATATCAAAAGTAATCGTGCCAGACCTCGACACAACGCTTTCCATTGTTAAGTGTTCTACCGAGTTTACAATGCTTCAGACTTCTGGGGCCAATCCCTATATATAACGTTCTATTCGCTTTGATTCGGGTCTGACCATATCTGGTAACAAACGAGCAAGAGTGTTAAAACGGTTAGTGTAGCCCACATGATTTGCTCCTTGAATTTGCAGGTTCCAAAATTCATGTTCCAGTTTTTGTATTTCATTTTTCTGACAAAAGTGGGTCATCAGAAGTGTTTTAAGTTCATTCCACGTCATATGGGTAATGACTTCCTGTCCCCGGGTCTGAATTATAGTATTCCACCAGTTCAGAGCGTATTCGATAAACATAGAAGTCGTATATTTCACAATACATTCCTCCGGACAATTTGTGATGTTGATAACGACCTGCATCTTCTCGATCCATCGAACAATCCCCGTTGGCCCTTCAGTACCGTTGAACTCTATAGGTGTTAGTGCAACATGTCTGTTGACTTCGTCTTGTATTAAGTCATGTAATATGATTGTTAGATCAGGGCTCGTAGTATGAGAAAACAGGTTTTATGTGTGATTGAAGTAATTTTGCACGAAATAGCAAAGTGCTATTTCGCACGAAATAACCTTTGGTAATTTCGCATGAAAAACACTTTGTTATTTCGCACGAAATTACATCACCTATAAATACCTTGATATCCAATTCATTTGTAACTTTTCTGATTCGGTAACGAAGTGCTGCCGAATTGTCTCCAGGTTGTAAATCACTGTTATATCAATAATAGAGACATTTAAATTGAATCAAGCTGTATACAAGTCCGTTTCTCTGAATTCCGCCTTAGATTCGGATATAAACTCTTTTGAACGACTCATTCAGGTCGCACAACGATCCTACAAGTGGTATCAGAGCTCAGGAGGAAGAGTTCAGCTTGATTTCATCAGATTTCTGACTTCTACACCTTCTTTTTCAAATTAATCAACTTTTCACGGTTAAAATGGTTTGAATTTTACACATTATATGCGAAACAATGTTTTAATGAATCCTTGAAAGAATTGGACTTAAATTCGATCTAAAAGTGATAAAATTGACAATTTCGTTTGAAAATGATTTCGGATCAAATGACATCAGCATAATTTCGCGTGGAATAGCATCATAATTTCGCACGGAATTACATTTTGAGATTAATTTCGTTTGAAATGGCACCTAATTTCGCACAGAATTATAATTTCGCTTGAGATATTCCATACGAAATTACAATTTCGTTTCAAAGTTGTGATTTCGTTTGAATTTGTTTGTAATTCCGTACGAAATTAAATTTCGTTTGGTTGGTTCAAACGAAATCCCTAATTTCGTTTGAAGATTCTAATTTCGCTTGTGTTGTTATTTCGCTTGAAACTGTTGTGCAGGTTATTTCGCTTCAACAAGTGATTTCGTTTGAAGATCTCTCTTTCGTTTGAAAGTGGACATTTCGTGTCAAGATCATTTCGCATCAACTGAGTGTCAGTTTGTTTCAAGTTGTTTGATATTGTTTAACCTGATTGTGTTTGTTTAATTGTTTTGTCTCAAGGAAATTCAAGAAATTCTCATCATGGCTGAAGAATTCTACAACACGTTCTACAATGCATTAACATCAGAATCTTCCGAAACTTCAACTGTTACACCAAAAACCATAACAAAAGCAATCAATGAAAACATTAAACATAATAATTTTTACGGGACACATTCAAAACCACCAACGCTCGAAAGTATTGAAGACTATACTTGGTGGAAAGAACGGTTTCTCAACTGGGCAAAAGCTTACGCACACGAGAGCTGGTTTTGTTTGGAATTTGGTTATAAAAGGCCGACCGATGATAAAGGAGAAGATCTTCCTCTAAAAGGTTTATCCAAAGAAGATAAATCAGAATTTGCAGCTGAACAGAGAATGATTGCTTTAATCCAATCGTCAATCAGAAATGATATGTTTGCTTTACTACAACATGACGGAACATCGAAATCTGTGTCGGAAGCTTTACGGGTTAAAGCTGGGGGGGGGGGGGGGTAAACAAATCAAGAAGAATAAGATTGCCTTATTAAAGAAAGAATTTGATTTTTTTGATAGTCTTAATGGAGAATCAGTTCGACAAATGATTGAACGGTTTTGTCATCTAAAAATTGAACTAGAAAGATTTAAGATTGAGAAAACGAGAGACGAAATAATTGACAAAATCATAGAAGCATTACCACGAGCTGATCAGTGGCAAACGTTTGTGTTTATATTAAAAAATGATGCTTTGTATGAAACAATTTCTCTTGATGTGTTAATTGAAAAGATTGAAACTCATGAGCTTGAATTGCAGAAACAAAACAAGATGAGCAGTTCTTCACATCAACAGAATGTTGGTCTCTATTACAAAGGTAATTTACCTTTGGTGATAGTTGGTGAATCACCAAAGACAACATTCAGTCGTGAGAGGACAAAAGAACCTCAGAAAAGCTCATCAAGTTACGATCCGGGTTATCATTCATCTTCATCAAAAGCTAATTCTGAAGAATCAGAGGAGATACTGTGCAACATTGCTCTCAAGTTGAAAAATTCTCCGGCTATGAGCATCAATTCTGCTAAACAGCAAATGAGCTTCCTTGCATCTGTTCTGGAATCGTATGAAGGTCTAGTAGCTGGCAAAATTGGAAATTCTGAATTAACCAAAGAAGACTACGACCAGATTGATCCGGAAGAGATGGAACTCATTGATATTCGCTGGTGTTTGGCAAGTTGCATCCGCAGAGCTCAGAGATACGTGGAGATTACTGGGAAAGAATCAATCGGTGGTCCATCAACAAAGATTGGATTTGACAAGTCCAAAGTGACCTGCTTCAAATGTAAGCAAAAAGGCCATTTCAAGAGAGAAAGCAACAATTCTGTAGTTGGTGGAAATGAACATCCTTTCAACGATGATTATTACCGAAAGGCAATTTACCACCGAAGCAAAGAAGAGCAAAAGATGATTGAAAATAATCCCAGAGAAAAATCAAGAGCTTGTGCAGTAATTCATGATGACGAAGGATATGATTGGAGTCAGATTCTTCCAGAAGAACATCGTTTGGAAAATCAGACTATAGCTCATGGCAGAAGTTCATCAAAGAGCAGACATTATGTTCTTGTTGCTGAAATTAAAGAAGAAGACAAAGAAGAAAATGTCATAGCTGAACTCAAAGAGAAAACCAGAGAAGAGATTCTGAATGAGAAAACATACAGAGAAAGAAGCATTGCTGGAAACAGAATTGATGATATGCAAGAAAAGTATGAAGATGCTGTCAGCTACAAAAGATGGGATAAGAAGCGAGAGTGCTATGTGAACAGATATGGTGAACCTGTTGTTCCCAAAAAGGATATAGTTTATGATGATGTTCTTTTAGTAGTTCCTCGAGTCGGTGAATACTATTCAAATGCTACAAAAGATAAAACATATGCGAAAAAGCTGGAAAAAATCATAAGAGATGTCATGATATCAAGTTTGAGGAAGAGGGATGAAGAAAGAATGAAGAAGAATGTTGAAGATATAGTAGATGAGTTGAAGAAGATCGCTGAGGAAGTTAAAGTCGAAGCTGTGAAAGATGAGGATGTGAAGATAAAAGTAAAAGAGAAGGTAGAAGAAAAAGTTGTTGAAAAAGAAGCTGTTACCAAAGAACAGCAAGTTGAAGAAGCTGAGAAGAAAGTTGAAAGTTCGATTGAAGTGAAGAATGAGATTTCGAAGGCTGTTGGTGATGCTGGTACTGGTGAAGAAAATAAGAGTGAAACTGAGCCGAAGCAGAAAGATGCAGCAGAAAACACCGAGGTGCCAATCACTGAGGTAAAAACTGAATCTGAAATCTTAAAAACTATTGAACAATGCAAGAAATGCATGGAAACGTGCAAAGCTTGTGCTGAAAAAGACGAAAAGTTCAGAACAAGAGATCTTTAGTTCAATAAAATTGAAGAAGTTTTCAAAAATAAATGCAAAGAAATATTAGAAAACGAAAAGGTTTTAAAAGACAATAATGAAAAATTTTCAGAAAAATGTAAAATATTAGAAAAAGAGAATGAAGTTTTGAAAGCAAATGTTTTAAAAATAACAGAAGAATGTTCTCAAAAAGAAATTGTTTGTCAAGAAATGAAGAAAGAATATGATTTAATAAAATTGGCATATCACATTACAAAAGAGTTATATGAAAAGGTGAAAAGTGAAATGAAATTTGTTCAAACAAGATTGGATTACTGTTCTGAAACAACTAATACGTTTAAGCGAAATTATGAAATAAAGCAACAAGTTGTAAATTCTTACATTGAGGATGTTGCTAAGCTAAAACTTCAGATTGCTGATTTAGAACAGGATAATAACAAGTTAAAAAGTTATCACGCGTCATCACATGTGCTTGAACGTATTTTCAATATAAAACCAGGAGATGGTGAGTCTGAGCAAAACAAGAAAGGCATTGGCTCAGAGTTTCATCAAGTTCCACCACCAGAAAAGTTTGCATTTTATGATGATGAAAAGGTCGAAAAAGCTTTCAACATGGTTGATCAATTGCCAGATAACATTGACGTAACCTATTCCAAATCTGATGATTCTAGTGATTCAGAGGTGGTAGGTAAAGTCGTTGAAAGTGTGTTGAAAGAAGAGTCAATTGATACAGGTAAATCTGAATCACAGGATGAAAATGAAGGTAATTTTCATGATGGATATCTGAAAAACTCAAAATCTGAGAAAAATTTGGATGATGATTCAAAAGGATTGGTTTATACCATGATTGGATCGGACAAATTATTTTTAGATGTTGTATTCCCGATTCAGATTGTGATTTCAGAAAAGATTGACAAAGTTTTCAAAATGGTTGAGATTGAAAAGTCTGATATTCCAAAGTTTGCTGGAAAAAGTCAGAAATTTTTTTATAACAAACCTGGTTACAAGAAGAAAAACATGAAGGCTGGGTTGGGTTATAAGAAGAAACAAAGATGGAATAAAAATGAGACGCAAAATTATCAGGCAAAAAAGAACTTTGTTCATGGAACAAGTTCGGAAGAAGAGAAAGAACTCCAATTTAGACGACAGTCTAATGAAGAGTTCTATGCTCAAAAGAGAAAACAACAGCCACAGGTCAAAAATGTGTCCAAGAGAACATGTTTTAAATGTGATCAAATTTGACATCTTGCACGCAAGTGTCCAAATCTGAAACCTGTTGATGTTGACATAAAGAAGTCTGATAATGTTGAGAAACAGAAATCTGAGGATGTGAAAAAAAGGTCAACCAGATTTGACTCAAAACAAACTTGGGGGTACAATACAAACAAGTTTGTTTCGACTCAAACTTGGAAATCAAACCCGAATAGGTTCGATTCTAGACAGACCTGGAATTCTCACACACCCAGATTAAGAACAACACAAAGTTGGAAAACAACAGTTGACACAACAAAACCAAACCAGTTTTGGAAACCAAAGGTTGTTCAAAATCAAAATGTTAAAAAAGAGTCACATTTTTACAAAAGAGGTACTCCTAAAGGTCAAACTTGGAATGCTAAGAAACAAATCGTTTCGGTAAATGATGAAAAAGATGAAATTAAAATTGAAAAAATCTTTGTACAAAATGACAAAGATTTTCCAAAGTTGAATGATGCATATTGTGTTGAAATGCCTAAGGTCAAACAGACCTGGGCTAAATTGTTCAAATAATTCAATTAAGATTGAATGTGCAGGTTCTCAAGAAAAATGAAGATTGTGAAAATGGAAATAGGAGCAGCCTAGCACGGGAAGAGGAGGCTGCTGAACCCTGTGTTCGTTGAAACAGGGAGTTTGTTTGATTTCTGTACATAAATAAACAATATTTCAAAAACCCTAAAAATTGAAAATTTTAAAAACCAAAAATATGTTTTTATTTTGTCAAAATTTTGAAAAATAAAAAAATATGTTTGTTTTTAAATTTGTCAAATATTCAAAATTTGAAAAAGAAGTTGATTGAATATGCCGAAACCCTCACGGCTGAACAAACATGATTACTTTCACAAGATTGAAAAACGGTTTTCAAACTGTCAAAAATCAATGGGTTGTAAATCATGGGGGTACATTATATTTTCTGCAAATCAGTGCATGAGAAGCATAAAATGGATGGCGAGACAAAGCTATAAGTATCGGTTTGTCAAATTTTCTTTAAATGATTTTGCATTTTAGGGGGAGTATTATTGCTTGAAAATCCAAAAACATTTGAAAATTTGAAAAAGTAAAAAACATGATAAAATTCAAAAATTGAGTTTTTTGTGTAAAAAGAGGAAATGATAGTACATCAGTAGACAGTTACAGTATGCTAAAGAAATGTAATGATTAAATAGCGTTAAACGGTCTCACTGATGATATGTCGATTGGTTTTTGCACATTTAGTAAACTTTTTCGGGATATAAACATAAATTCAAACTTGCTTGTTTCGTGGGGAACACTACTTGGATATATAGGTAAACCCTGAAATCTTGTTTGAAAGGTCCATCTTTCTGAGATACTAGGTCTTTATGCTTAGTGATATCTGGGGTATTATCCCGGGACTTCTGATTTTGCGGAAGCAATGGCCTAGTCCCCGTATAATACTTTGCATTTGCTTTAATTTTAAAGCTAGCCCTCAGTACAAAAATGATGAAACATTGCAAAATGATAATCATGTGCTGTTGAAGAAAAGATTCTCTTAAGGGAACACACCAAAAGTCGAAGCCGTCATCTCTCTGATTTTGCGGAAGCAATAGCCTGAGCTCTCACGGCCCTCGCATTTAACCCTTTACAGATATCATCTAGGTATACTCACCTGTAAGACTGAATATTGGGATCTGGATACAGGAGTATATTCAAGAGGTGGGACACATGAATAAGTTTAAGTGCTTAATACATCTAATTCGTATCCTGAATAAGTTGAAATTTGTGTGAGAATTTAAGTGGATCAGTATATCGACAATCTAAGTGAATTGTTTAATTCTTAATGTGTAACTAAGCTCAACGGTACTTGTGACTTGTCAGAAACTGATACGATCCTCTGAGGCAAACTCAAACAAAAATATTGTCTGTAAATATGTTTGTAAATATTACTTTACTGCTTTATGTTTCAGAAAAATACAAAAAGATTTTGATTTCTGCTTTATTTTCGACAACCGATATCTGAGATGCTGAGTTTTAAAATCTAAGTATGTTGATTGTGTTTCTGAAAATAAAACAAGTTCATTAATTTGAAACTTGAAGTTTTAAATCAAAAATCAAAAAACAGTTTGTGATATCTCCAAGGTCATTAAGTTGGACTTGGATGATTAATTGTGAGGGAGTTGGATTCTAGATTGTTAAAATCTCCTAAAAGAGTCAGGATTTTCAGATCCTGGATATTCAAAACATTGTTACTTATAAATGTTTGAGTGTTGCAGATGAGATTCCAGACTACGATCCATGTAGCTAGGTCTAAGGGGGAGTTTGAAGACAAGCTCGAAGCAAGGGGGAGTTTGTAACTGGAAAGCCAGGTGTCGATCCCAAAAGCACGGAAGCTTAACGAAAGTGGGAGCCTGAAGAAAGATAGTTGGATGCTTACAATGTTAGACAATTCGGAAAGAGTTTGAAGACTGGTCAAGGCTGAAGATGTGTCATGCAGAAGATTAGACACTGAAGACTTCGTCAACATCCAAGGGGGAGTCTGTTAGTGCAATATGTCTGTTGACTTCGTCTTGTATCAAGTCATGTAATAGGATTGTTAGATCAGGGCTCGTAGTACGAGAAAACAGGTTTTATGTGTGATTGAAGTAATTTCGCACGAAATAGCAAAGTGCTATTTCCCACGAAATAACCTTTGGTAATTTCGCATGACATAACACTTTGTTATTTCGCACGAAATTACATCACCTATAAATACCTTGATCTCCAATTCATTTGTAACTTTTCTGATTCGGTAACGAAGTGCTGCCGAATTGTCTCCAGGTTGTAAATCACAGTTATATCAATAATAGAGACATTTAAATTGAATCAAGCTGTATACAAGTCCATTTCTCTGAATTCCACCTTAGATTAGGATATAAACTCTTCTGAACGACTCATTCAGGTCGCACAACGATCCTACAATAGGTTTGCCTTCCATGAATTGTTTATATGTGCATCTCTGTACCACATTGCTTTGATTAACCAGAGCCACAGTCAGATTAGGCTGAGGGTTTTGTGCATTTGCGTTAATACCCACAGTTACTTGAGCCACTATCCTTAGAATAACAGTTTGTAGTTGTTGGGTTATTAGTTGTGCGATGTCTTCCTTTGTGAGGTTATTTGCTCGTTTTGGGGCCATTCTATAACATAAAAATGCGTATATATTGGTATGTATATCAATTATCAAATTGTATTGCATCATAACTGTTAACAATACCATAAACACACAAACACGTATAAACAACAGTCACTATTATACCAATAAGTGCACGTTTGCATCAAAGTTCAAATATACGTTTTGTGTTAGTACTCGTGTTCGTTTCTTGTCCTCTCTCAATGGCGTTCTTAGAATGCCCAAGTACAAGCAGATAAGTTATTATGTTCCGGACCACAATAAATTATTTGCCCGACAAGGCCATCCTGGTAATAACCATACTACTTGGTTACTATAGATTCTTGCTGTGGAGAGTCACACTTATGATTATAGTCTAGGCTCTCTAGGAATACCTAATTCGCTATAACCGATGGCTCGGATACCATCTTCTGTCACACCCCGACTTGCAGCGGAAGCGCACGCGAGGTGCAACAGATACATGGTACAAACGTGCTATTTAAAAGGATGTTGTAATACACAACACAAGCATCGGTTACAACATTTGATTACACACTAAGTTTTAATGTACAGGCACTAGTATTGCAAAAGTTATTTGTCCCTTGCTAAGCATGCTTCTATGTACAGTAATATCCGATCAGCAAAACTTGAAACCCATTCGTACTCCCCTTTATTCTTCTTTAGTTTTACATGAAAAGCATGTTAAGTTTGAACGGTCAATTACAAATAGTTGGTAAGTTTCACTGTTTTAGTTTGTTTCACAATTTAGTTTGAACCGATTGATTAGGTATGTTTGACATGAAATTATACTAAGCCCATAAGTGAAACCTTGACTGTTCACAAGTGCCGTGTCCCACAACCGACACCTCAGCACTTTACCACCCCAAGTAGCTATATCTAACACCACATAGCGTGTTCACAGAAAGTGCATGGACATGTGCAATTGCAGTAGAACCCATAGCATTCGTGCCAGCTCAATTGGGTTTGTCAGACCAATAGTACTATTCACACATCCACCGGCATATAGTTGATCACTCGTGTTTGTGGGGACTTTTCGTGTGTTAGTATAACTCAGATAATTCATATCACAACATGTATGTATGTACAAGAATGTATGTATGTATGTAACATTCATTTCACCCCAAGTAAAATAGTAAAACAGTTTGAAATCGGAGTAGTGAAAACTTACGTAATAAGTAAGCACAACAATCACGCGGGGGGTGTGTCAGTGCTCTACTACTTTAGTCCTAGTATTAGTTAGTGTTGGGTTAATTACCGAAAACAGGGTTTCGGTCGGGAATCGTTATAACTTGGGTTCGGATGGGGATATTCATCCGAGAATTGACCTATAGCATAACACTAGATTGGTGGGTATTATCTTAGTGTCAGATTTCAGTTTGGCTTCCGGGCACCGTTTTACATGCCGGTCAAAGTCGCTTGTTTTAGATGTTCGGATAATGACATGATCATATGAAATGTACTAATGAGTTGTCCATTAGAATTTATTAACTTTATATTAAGGGAGTTCGGTCGTTTGGGGATCCCAGGTTGCCCAATTTTAAGTTTCCGTTTTCGCTGTCGGGTAATTGTCCGAATTGGCGTGTAATGTACCCTAAGTACCCATTTGGTCCTGGAACAGTACAGAATTACTCTGGTGTTCCACTTAATGACAGTTTAGTCTTTGGTCAGTTCGCGGTTCCGGCAGGTTCGTTATGCGTTTACAACTGCCGGTTTTGTATAAAATAATAAGATTTTTAATTCAAAAAACATTATTACTCAATGTATATATGTTATAAAATTCTGAAAATTTTTATATAACTTGATAAAAATATATAAAATTCTGGAAAAATATTTTCAGAATTTATGAAATTAATTTATTAATTTTAATAAAATCATGAAAAACTGTATTTTAACCGAATAATTTGTGTCCATAATGATCCGACTTTCAAAAATTCCCAAAATTCACAGAAGTGTACCAACATGTCCAGGAACTTCCTGGAAAATTTTGAAATTTTTCTGAATTCGGTATATCGCATTTCCGGCTACCGAAACTTCGCAAAAATGCGATTTTTCAAACTCAAGTAAAACACAATTAATGATCCCCAAAATTTTCCATTGTGTTCTCCATATTAAAATTAAGATTCCTGTGATTTTTGGATATTTATTGAGCTCGTTTAGTATTTTATCCGAAATTATTCCTTTAAAATAGTTAAAAATTCACTAATAATAACCAAAAATTTAGGAAATTCTAAAATTTTAATTGAGTCTTATTTTCGCCATATATGATCAGCCTGCAAAATTTCAAGTTGATTGAATACCCACGGACCATGTTATGCTATAAACAATTATGTATATCTTAGATTCGATTTTCGGAAGTTATACCTAGCGTAATTCGCGTTTTGACGCAACCCTTGTGTGTCCAGAAGTGAGGTAAGATTATTTTCAGTACTTATACACCATAAAAAACACAAATATGCAAAAACCCATGTCAATCAAGCCTCGAATCCGTTCTTTTTCGATTAGTGTTTGTTATGTTCGTTTCTTGTCGAATACTCTGTGTTTTGGTATCATAATCCGATGTTTGGCATCACCAGACATCATGTGAAATCTTTTTATCCTATACCCATGTTAGAACAACCTTTATATCACCAAAAATCTCAAAATTTCATGGTGAAAATTGTTCCTTTTTATCAATTTCGTTTTTTAAGCATAAAAGCATAATAAAAGTAGATCAAAACTATGTTTATACCTTGAATCCTTGATGGAAATAGATGGGAAATTTCGTGGTTCAGCTGAAGTGTGTGTTAAAAGGTGAAAAAGATGAGTGAAATGGTTTAAAAAAAATCAAAAAATGGCATTTTAAAGCCTAAAGGAACCATGTCGAGCTTTCAAGGGGTTTCTAGACCCCTTTGACTAGTCAAAGTCGGTTCTAGGGGGTTCCACATGATAAGGTTGGGTATTTTTCATGTTTAGGTTCGTTTACGGGTCGCAAACGCGTTCCGGTGTGCCAAACGGGCTCTTTTTCGCGCGGTTTTTAACGGTTTTGCAAACCGAACCCACCGACCACGAAACCATTACACTTTGATATTTTGACTTAGAACAACTTATATTTAAGTTAAATAAGTGTTTTAAGGCTTGACTGACTGTTCGTTGCATGTTTGGTCCTTTCCGGTTGCGTTAAAATCAAAGGCGTTCCGCTAACCGGAGGCTGCTTTGTTTAACGTGCCAACTACCAGTTAAGGCCTCAAATCTTAAGTTATGGTCTAAATATCATATTCAAGTATTTCTGTGCCCTGAGAATCGTCTACGACACTATCGTTTGTATCCAATTCGGTATTATTCGGTTTATGCACTGTTAAACAGTACGCTTCCATTTAACCTGATTTTAACACACTGAGGCATATTGATCGCACTGTTTGTCATTATTGATCATGTACCACTCATAACGTACTATCAGATTTATCCGATTCATGTTTGTTATCGTTTCGTGAATCGTGTAAGTTGAACGTACACTTAGTGTTTCAGACACAATTAGGGTTTACCTGGTTTTGCCGTGGTTGTCATAGCAACAAACTTGTCAACGGGAAAAAATAGATGACATATAAACGTTGAACCACACACGTACATTGCGCCATGGCAATTCGCAAAATTTAGAATGAAGCGTAAAACGAAACGTAAAAACGTTGTGGTAATTTTCATTGTGTTTACTCGCAAAATTTACATGTTGATCAGTTATGTTTAAATATAATGGAAAACATGTAAATAATACCTGATACAGCAGACATGCCAGCAGAGAATCCAGACAGAGATGCACATCCATTTAGATTGTCAACTTGATCTGGTTTCTCCTTAGGGTGTAAAGTTATGATGGTGATAATCGAATCAAGGGGGAACTCAGATGGAGAGAGATGGGCGATTTTGATGTTAATGATGTTATGATTATTGTCTAACCTTTTAGCTCTCTAGTTATCTCCTTATATATACACCCAGGAGGAAACCTAATTAGTTAATAATGGTGATATGGTTCATCAACTATTACCAACTAATTATAATAGGTTATAATATATTTTGATATATATAATATATATGATTATATGGCTACAATATTAAATATTACAGTAATAATACTTGAGGAAGTGTAAAATACATTATGGCTTAACGTACATCACGTACGACAACGTGCATGATTTTGTTCTATAACATGCGTGATTAATGTTTTCAACATGCGTGATTATTGTTTTCAACATTCGTGATTTTGGATTTTTGAGTTATAACGTGCGTGATTTTAAAATGAATGTGGGTAATTATCTGTTGTACGTGATGTACGTTAAGCCGTAATGTACGTTAAGCTTCCTCATAATATATTTAATCTTACATTCTCCCACTTAGTCGAGTAATAATTTAACATGAGTATTAGATAAGCCTGGTCAGGAGTTAACACTCATTTTAGCTTTAAACCAAGAACTGTAGCAGAGAAATACAGCTGTTGAATCATTATGCGACTCAGGACCCCTATTAATCATACTACAACCTAAATTTAAAACCTAACAGTTATGATCAAAATACGCATAAGCCCTTTGTTTGATTTGTATTTACATTTTTCCATATGTCATTATATCGGCTGAACATATGTTAGAGACATATAAAATCAAACCGATGAGGAAAATTAATTAATAGTTAGTCATTCATAGTACGATATGCAGTTGCGCACGGCTATCAATTAAAACCCACCTCTTTTATGAGCTCTCTTAATAAGACTTATGGGTAATAGTCCTTTAGTTATATGATCCTTAAACATATCATGAATGTATTTGATACAAAGATTCAGTTTCCTCAATTCGTTCATAAACGAATAATTAATTCTGTATCGAAATTTAATGCAGCACCTCTCGAACTGTACTGTTCAAGGAGACATGGTAGCTAACTTTATCACAATAAGTCTTCAATGTATAATTTATATGGAGTTAATAAACTTCTGAGTCCACTGATAAATTTCCAACAACATTTAGTGACTATTTCTTTGTGATCAATAATATATTATGTCGTTATAACTTAGGTTGTTGTTATCAGTTTATTATGACTCCTCCATGAGATAGGTTTTGTCTGCTGACATAAGGATATACCTGAAATTATATTTTGTCATCTTTGAATATTACAAAGTTAGAGTAATCAACCGGTTTGAGTTGTCAATTCTTCTTTAAATTATAGCCTCTCGTTTCTTTTAAAGATATTGTAATACTCTATTAGATGCTTCACATTAATCTAGACATATCTAGTGTGTTGCAATGTGAGTAATATCTAAACGAGTATAGAATTAAAACACATAAGGCTTCTAATCAGTGTTGCAAAAATCGCGACTAGTCGGCGATTAATCGGCGACTAGTCGCTAGTCGGACCTCTACTGAGTAATTTTTCACTAATCAGTGAAAAAATCGCTAGTCGGCCTAGTCGGCCCTAATCGGCCCTAGTCGGCCCTAATCGCGACTAGTCGGTCGGGAAAAATCGGAAAAAAACAAAAAAAATCGGAAAAAAATCAGAAAAAATCGGAAAAAACACATATTCCGCCCAAAACCTCCCAGATTCCGGTCAAAACTTGTCCACTTAAAAAAATTACGTATAAAAATATATGTATATATGTATAAAAACTTAAAATTATACATAAAAAGTCCGATCCGATTAATCCCGAGTAGTCGCTAGTCCCTACCTCACCGACCCGCTAGCGACTAGCGAGTTTTCCAACCTTGCTTCTAATTAATAAAGTGTAAGTAAATAATCTCATTTATCCTATATCCTCTAAAGGAGAGCAGTATTGTTTGCTACATATGTAAGGACCCATTTAAGGTTAAACTTATGGAACGGAACTAATGTCCCATTGGGTCTATCTCAGTATGTTATGATATCTATCACCTAAGAGATATCTATGAGATCTATTATATCAAAGTTTGTGTTAACAATGCTTTGACTTATGTAACATATACTCGTCAAAAGAATATCATCTATATAAACTAGTTTATTTTAGTTGCTCCCACTCATTTTCAGGTAGGTACATTAATCCACTTGGTTTTTGATGAAAATAATTGCGTTAAGATTAAATCGCATTTTGATGTTTGCATTAACCCGTACATGGATTTTATTGGCTTACAAACAAAGTGTTCTTAACCTTCAATTCAGTACTTTCAGGATGTTATCTAATGAACATGTAAATATGTAAGTCAGTTGTTAAGGAAAGTTGTTTTAATGTTCTTCTAATGTAGCTCAAAATTAGATGTGTAAACGAGCCGGGCCGAGCCCGAGCTCGACCAGGCTCGAGCTCGGCTCGTTAGGTTTTTATGAAGCTCGAGATCGAGCTCGGCTCGGTTCGAGCCTACTTCTTTGAGCTCGAGCTCGGCTCGCGAGTATAACCCAAAGCTCGAGCTCGGCTCGAACTATTTTGAGAACAACCTTAAACGAGCTAAAAGCTCAGCTCGAGCTCACTTCAACATCGCTTAAACAAGCCAAAGCTCGGCTCTAGCTTGGCTTAATAATATTATCATCATTATTAATATATTATATATAAAAAATTTAAAATTTTGTATGGGCTCGTTTAGGCTCGCGAGCCTAAACAAGCTTTGTATTTCAAGCTCGAGCTCGGGCTCGATAACAAAACGAGCTCTATTTCAGGCTCGGGCTCGTTAAGGCTCGGCTCGTTCGAGCTTTTAACCGTGCCGATCACGAGTAGCTCTCGAGCCTCTAAGCTTGTTTACACCCCTACTCAAAATTATTATAAGCTACTAGAATATTGATGATCCTCAAAGAAATCTTTGATAATTTATCTCTTCCTAAGTATAACCTTTGACAATCAATTATGCTTCTTAGTGTCTTAACGTTTATATTAGGATTTGGTTTAGTCATGAACACTCTTAGGTAATTCAATCAAATCCCAAACGTTATACGAACACATAAAATCAGTTTTACTAGAAAATAGTTTTATTCCAAAATCCATTTCAACTTCAATTAGGGAGGTTATATAATCATCAAAGTTAGTAGGTTTTTAAACCTAGATGACCTCATGAGTTGATTATTGAGTTTATTAGAAGTTTTAGTTTTATGGATTAGCTCTTGGTTAGGTTGATATCATTTTCAGGATTCTAAGTCTATAAGAGTTGGTGCAGTATGGTGTACAAGAGGTGTAATCGGAGTTAAATTCTAAGTAAAATTTAATGACTCCCTTCCCCTCACCTCTTGTATTCCTTGCAAGTCATGAGAAAGACTTTTACTGCTCCCACTGACCTTAGAAGTCTTAAGGAACTAAGCATGCTTAGGGTCAATATTTAACGACCAACAGATTCTAATAGAGAAAAACAAATTAGTGACGTTAGTCGTTGTAGTTTCTCTTGTTGAGGATTATGTTAGTTTAGGTAAGAAATCTAAGTGTGCCCATAATTAAGCAACAATGAAACTTTTGTAAGAGTAACATTAGATTTTAGAGACAAGTTTTGACGGAACACTGTCAAGATGGAACAGTGTCTTGTACAAGAGGTGTGAATTTAAGTAATGTGAAATTTCCACTCTACCACCTCTTGCAACTATTGCAAGTTATTATTAAGGCACTTAATGCTCCCACTGATCTTTGATATCTCTAAAATGCTACAAGAGAAATTTCAATGAGGTACGTGACATGGGAACCTATCATATATATGTTAGACTTTATTTGATTTCCTTAACGTCCAGATGTCATAAGAAACTTGGGGACAAATTTAATAGAAATCTTATTAAGTATATATATGAATAGATTTTTTTAAGACCGTGGGCCATACAGAGACAAGTTAGATACAAGTTGATAGTCTTTAATTGCTAAATGAATTATGTCTAAATATTCCATTTGGAATAAGTTCCACGAATGTCAATGAATAACTTATGGTGGACCCATACTTGTTCCTTAAGCCAAGTTATATTTTAGGGCTTTTAACATCATGATTTAAAATCACTTAGAATGAGATTAGATGAAAAATCATCATCATTAACAATGTCATAATTTCTCATGAATTTCAGTTACAATGGATGAAATTTATAGGTCTCATTTTCCTTTTGTCAAATTTTCATTTACATGATAACAAAAGTTGTGAAAGTGTAAGGTATCATCTAGTTTCATCTTATTAATATTTCTATCTAGATATTGAGAACACATAATATGAGAGTTTAAGGTAAGTGTGACTTCATGTTGGTTATGCAGACCTCACAACCTTCATAACATAGCCTAAGTTTCGATATTGTATTATGATTAATCTTCAGAATATGTAAGGTATCAAAAAGCTTTGTTAGAAGACTGCTTATTATGGTTCTTATAGCGTTAACATATAATTTTGTCACCAACTCTCATGTTAGTTATTTGTTTAATTCTGGTAAGGAAACGTTGTCACACCCTGGCTTTTGCGGAAGCGTGGGTTTATTTGGTGTGACTTCTTAATACCATAGCAACAATCATAACAATGTTATATGATAAAAACACAAGATGTTCATCCATTCATTAAGTTTAAAAATACCACAACATCATTGTTTGAAAATGTCGACACTTAAAATAAGTTACAAACCATACTTGTCTACGACGTGTTCATGAGACACAACAAAAGACTTTAATAAAACGTGGTTTAAAGACATGTAACCCGTCCAGGTAAGGGTTACACCTCCTAAACCTACTACCCTAGATGACATCTTTATTCAACCCAGCTAAACATATGCATACTCTGCCAGATCCGCTAGTTTCCTAAAATACATGTAGTTTGAAAAATCAACAAAAGTTGAGCGAGTTCATGTGTAAGTGAGTATGTATAAACCTTTGTAATGTGTCTGTATGTATGAAAATCCCTAGTATGTAGCAATTAAAGAAAAAGAAATCACCAGTGGGTTGCAAAGCCACTGGTACGTGTGAAACGGTGCAGGAAGTACTCAAACCTAGCAAATTTGTACCGGGCCTCCGGCTGTAAGACACAGTCACCACTATGGGCCGCCCCGGCCTCATGGGTGTGGGCTCGCTACACCCAAATAGATCTATCACTCATGTCCCTCCGTCCTAACAACGAGGATTAATGACCTTAAGTGTTGTACCCACCTTTCACATGATCTAAGTAGTAAACCCTCCTTAAGCTAACCTTACCATGTATAAAAGCGTCTGTAATAATTGTAACATGTATTCCACCCCCGAAGTATAAAACTGAAAACAGTTAAGAGAAAAGGGGGACATGAACTCACTGTGGCGCGTCTCCTGAATCGTATCGTCAACTCAAACTTGGTCCGCTACACGACAACCTACAACGTACTAATGTCTATTAGACGAAAAGGTCGTGCCTTGGTTTAATGTTTTTGAGTTGCGTTTCTTGTGTCTCCGAATATTATTCCAAGTTATAATTATTTGTTAAAATAATAATTATTTTAACCTTGAATTATATTTAGTTTAGGAATAATTGTTTAATCAATAATTCGTATTCATACTTCACAAGTATTTTAACTTCGTATTTCCTTCCCAAGGATGGGTGTACTTATACATGTATGTTCGTGGTTTCGTAAAATATATTTTAAGTCCTATTTAGGAAAAATATATTTAACTTATTTGTCCAAAAATAATATATTTTTACTTCTTTAGTTTCAAAATAATATCTTACAAAAAATGTATGTGTAAGAGTATTTTCTGAAATATGACATAAGTTACGTTTTAGCGTTCAGTTTTGCAATAACAAATGCGTAACTTAAATATTTATTCCGTGTGATTTTTGGTATTATTTTGGAGTTGCGATTTTCCATGGTATTGGTAAGTTATATTATTTTACCCTAAAATAATATAACTAGTTCACAAAATATGCAAATATTCACACAAGTGTCTTAGTATAAAATATATATTCTAAATAAATATTTTCCCATTTTTATTTATAGAAATCAACCTCCGACACTTTGTATTTTGTAACAAAAATTATGGCGAATTTTATTTTGATAAACAAAGTTAAAACATATTGGTAAACACTTGTTAGAAAAATATTTTCTAAGTGTTGAAATTTTAGAAAATTTCGCCAGAGTTTCCTTTGTAAATGGAGGTGCGCATGCTTATTAGCATATCATTTTCTTTTCGGAAATCATTCAATCAATCAACAACAAGTTACTAAACAACATTACACTAGTCAAGTGCAAAAACAATGCACTTTACATATCAACATGAACTTGGTTTTTCATAAAAACGCGTAGTAACTTAGTGGGGTGTTTAGTGAGTTTAGTTACCCTCCAAAGTGTGTTTATTTTTGTTAAAATCTCGCTCTCGGGATTTTTAGATGTTCACAACTTGTGAACTTATTTTACAAAAATATCCATCTACCACATTTTCATGTCTTACTAGTACTTATATACTTATTTCTTCCAAAAATAGTGTAAAAATCATGACTTTTCAAAAACCCGTCTGTTATGGGCCATTTTCTGAGTATGCATGCTGACTAATATCCTGTTTTTAATTGTTTATCTATGATCAGGATACTGGACGGGGATATTGCTAACATCCTGGGTGATATCCTGAGGTATATCGAATTAATCACGTGCAGGTGAAAGATTGGGACTTGCTAACGGTCAAGTGGACTCCATCTCCTCAAGACTCGGGCGTATTTGTTAAAGGAGAGACGTTGAGCCCGAAAGACCAGGTCTACAACGTTCAACTAAGGAATATTCGGTGGATCCCGGTTATGTAGGATAGTTAGTTACGTTTGTTTTACTATAAATAGATGGGGGCGGATCAGATTAAGGCACTCAACCTACACATTTTTGAACACTTTCTCTCTAGCTCATCGCAAACACTACACACAACACTTGTATTCGAATTTCATTGTAACACATAGTCGATCCGCACCACATCCTGCACTGTATCCTGATATTTGAAGCAATAGAAGAACAAGGCAGCTGCGATTGTCAGCTCCGGAGGTTTTATGCCGGCGATCTAGATTGATCAAGGGCTTTCCTCGTACATCACGTGCCCACCTTTACTTTTTTGCTCATTGTTTGATCATAGATACAACTCTATATCCTGAGCCGTATCTTGAAACTGTTTTCATATCTAACTTGGTTAACACATTTTTCACACATATTTCTAGCACACCACCTCACTTAACTAATTTGATCACTTAATTGCTTCGGTAATTTTTGACCAAAACAATTTGGCGCCCACCGTGGGGCAAGTGGTGCTACTTTTACTAAAAATCTTTGTAAAATCGTTAATCGGTTTTCTATTTTCAAAACTTTTTGCCACATTGTTTACAATGGCCTCAAGATCAAACATGAGCTCCTCTACTATGTCTGCTACAACCTCTGCTACTACTGGTTCGGTGCTTCCACCACCTCCTCCAAGGATGCCGTTTTCTTCACGATCTCAAGATGTTATCCCTACTCGGAGTGTCCAGGGATCTGCTCCCGTTTTAGCCTCTAATGATGAAATTTTGGCTTTATTTGGAAGTGTGCAGGAACAAATGAGGCAGCAACAGGAGACTAACCAAATGCTGTTAATAGAAATACAACTTTTAAAAGCTAGCTCGAGCAGACCTGTTGAAGAAACTGTCACTCCTATACAGCCCAGGGCTTTGAACTTCAGTTCCGCAGTTTACACTGAGGATAATAGGGGGAATATCGTCCCAAGCCATTCTCAGAATCATACCCCTGAGATACCCTCTTCGGTCAGGATATCGACTGTGAGAAGTTCAGGATATGCTTCAGGATATGGCCAAAATCCTCAGAACGGTAATGTGTCAAATAATAATATTCTTGCTACTAACAACAATGGCTCTTTGCAGGATGCAGGTATGACGTCAACATTTACCAGGGAGCTCCAGAAATTGAAGGACATGATATCCAGTGTACCTGGAGTGGTCCAGCCAATTCCGGAAGTATCCCAAGACAGCCACAGGATATCCCGCTTTGCATATCCTATCTGTGATGCTGAAATCCCAAAAAGATTTCAGACTCCCAACATGAAGCTGTATGATGGGACTACGGATCCTGAAGAGCATATTGCCCAGTATAGGGAAAGAATGGAGATTAACCCTATCCCTCCAGAGCTCAAGGAAGCATGCTTATGCAAGGGATTTGGTTCTACTATGACAGGATCAGCCTTAAAATGGCTGTTAAACGTTCCTCCTCACTCAATTACTTCGTTTGCTCATTTGGTTAATTTATTTAACAGTCAATTTTCTTGTAGTCGGAGTTTTGAGAAACTAACCAGTGACCTTTACAGGATAACTCAAGGGCCTCAGGAATCCTTGAGGGATTATGTGAACAAATTCAGTCGAGAATCCTTGGATATCCCACATCTTGATGTTGCAACAGCTGTGCAAGCTTTTAAGATGGGGTTACAAAAGGATTCTCAGTTTTATCAGGATCTTGTAATGAATCCCTGCAGGAATCTCGACGAAGCTCGTAACAGGGCTTTGAGATATATCCGTTTGGAAGATGACAAGAAGATGCAGGAGAGGATGAATTCTACCTCAACCTATGAATCAACTAACAGGAAATCAGAAACCTCATATAAGCCATATCGCTCCAGGCCATATGGCAGAAATGATAACAAGAAAGTGAATGCTGTTGAAGACGAGGATCCTGAAGAATATCCTGACTTATCTGAATACTGCTTTTCTGTTAATATACCTGAATTAATGTATGCTATGCAGGGCTTAGGGGACAAAGCTAGGTGGCCTCGAAAGAACCAGCAGAAAGCTGATTGGAAGGATAAATCCAAATGGTGTGCCTTCCACGAAGACTTCGGACATATGACCGAGGATTGCATTGCTTTAAGGAAAGAAATAAGTTACCTGTTAAGCAAAGGGTATCTGAAGGACTTGCTGGGAAAAAAGAAGAATAAAGGGCAGGATCCCGAGAAGGATCCTGAACGAGCAGCATCACCCCCAACAGATGCCAAGATAATTAACTTTATTTCAGGAGGATCCGATATTTGTGGAACTTCGTATTCGGCGGCCAAGAGACATGCAAAGGAAGCTAAGAGTGAGAGGGGAGACAGACCAGTCAGGATGACTACCCTCACAACTGATAAAGTGACCACTTTCGATAGTGATGACAGGGATACTGTTCAGGATCCTCACCATGATGCTTTGGTAATAACATTATATGTGGCTAACCATTTTGTACGCAGGATACTGGTAGACAACGGTAGTTCTGTCAATATAATTCAGCTGGAAACATTGAAGAGGATGAATGTATCTCCGATGGACATTACTTCAAAGTCCACTGTGCTCGTTGGTTTCAGTGGAGAAGCTAGAAATACTGTAGGAGAGATAAAGTTACCGGTATATGTTGAAGGGGTCAACTCGATACAACGCTTCTGTGTGATGGACTCCTTATCCTGCTATAACATCATACTGGGAAGACCATGGATTCACGATATGAAGGCTGTGCCGTCAACATATCACCAACGCATCAAGATCCCAACCCCTTGGGGAGTTGTCATGGTTGAAAGTGATCAACAGGAAGAGAAAGAATGCTACTCATCCTCAATGAAATCCTCAACTAAGCCTAGTACAGCATAGCAATTAAAGATGCGGGCCCAGGATATCGTGGAGGATTCGGAGCAAGATGTGAAGAAAATTATCCTGGATCAAGATAATCCTGATATCTCGGTGCTCGTAGGAACCAATATCCCTCAGGATATTGAAGAACAGTTAACTAACTTTTTGAAATACAGGATGTCAACGTTTGCATGGAAGCATGAGGATATGACAGGCATATCCAAAGACATTATCACTCACAAGCTTGGAATTGACAAATCATTCAAGCATGTTCAACAAAAAAGAAGAAAATTCGCTCCTGAGCGGAATGCGATTATCCAAGAGGAAGTTGAAAGATTGTTGAAGTCCAGGATGATCAGAGAAGTCAAGTTTCCAAGATGGCTGGCAAACGTAGTTGTGGTACAGAAGAAAAACGAGAAATGGAGAGTCTGTGTAGACTACACGGACTTGAACAAGGCCTGTCCTAAAGATCCATTTCCTCTCCCTCATATCGATGCAATGGTAGATGCTACTGCTGGACATGAAATGTTAACATTCATGGACGCATCCTCAGGATTTCAGCAGATTCAAATGGAGCCTTCGGATCAGGAGGATACTGCTTTCATGACACCAACAGGTATATATTGCTATACTGCTATGCCTTTCGGTTTGAAAAATGCAGGTGCAACGTACCAGAGATTGGTAAACATGATGTTCAAAGATAAGCTGGGGGACACCATGGAGGTATATATTGACGATATGGTGGTAAAGTCTAAAAAAGCTGAGGATCACCTCCAGGATATCAAGGGAGCATTTGATATCCTGGATCAATACAACATGAAGCTGAATCCTACTAAGTGCCATTTCGGAGTGGGGGCAGGAAAGTTTCTAGGATATATGGTGACAAAAAGGGGGATAGAGGCAAGCCCGGAGCAGATTAAAGCTATCCTGGATATAAAATCACCCTCTAATATGAAGGACGTACAAAGGTTAACAGGCCGAGTAGCAGCTTTGAATAGATTTATTTCTAGATCCTCGGAAAAATGCAGGGAATTCTATGATATCCTCAAGAAGAATAGGAAATTTGAATGGGGAGCAAAGCATGAAGCAGCCTTGCAGGATTTGAAGCGATATATCTCAACCGCACCTCTATTGGTGAAGCCTGAAAATGGTGAACCACTATCCCTATACCTTGCTGTATCAGGGAATGTTGTAAGTGCCATTCTTATAAAAGACCATGAAGGTCAGCAATATCCTGTATATTATGTTAGTAAAAGTTTATTAGATGCTGAAACTAGGTATTCTCATTTAGAAAAATTGATATTAGCTCTAGTCATGGCAACGACAAAGCTTAGACATTATTTTGAGACACATAGGATCCATGTTAAAACGAATTATCCTGTCAAAAATGTGCTTAGGAAACCAGAGATGTCAGGCAGGATGGCCAAGTGGTCAGTAAAGTTAAGTGCTTATGATTTAGTATATGAACCTAGAAATGCCATAAAGTCTCAGGCTTTAGCTGACTTTGTGGCTGATTTCAGTAGTGATATTCAGGATGAGGTAGACCTAGAAGTTCAACAGTTAGGAGAATCTTCAGGATCCTGGACATTATATACTGATGGTGCATCCAATATAAGAGGTGTAGGTTTAGGTATACTACTAAAATCACCACAGGGGGACATATTACCCCAGGCTATTAGGTGTGAATTTCCTGCTACTAATAATGAGGCAGAATATGAAGCTTTAATTGCAGGATTAGAATTGGCTAAGAGTATGAGTATCAAGAATTTGCGAGTATATGTTGACTCCTTGTTAATTACTAACCATTTTAATGGATCCTATGCAGTTAAGGGTGAGAAATTAATCGAATACCTCGATATTCTCAAAAAATTAGCAGGATATTTCGATGTTTTTACACTTGAACAGGTACCAAGAGAGGATAACGCTGAAGCAGATGCCTTAGAAAATCTGGGATCATCGATCAGGATACCAGAAGGAACCCAAATACCAATAATACATGTCTTGTATCCTGCAACGAATCCTCGGGATAAAGAAGTAGCGGGTATTCAGGATCCTGGAGCAGAGTATCCTGAAGAGGATCCTAAATCTTGGACGGCTCCAATCATGAGATATCTCAAGGAAGGACACATCCCCGAAAATGAAAATCCTAAGGCATTTGGGATGAAGGTATCACGATTCACTATTATAAATAATGTTTTATACAAGAAATCTCTTGCAGGACCGTATTTGAGGTGTTTGGAGGATCCTGAAGCCAAAGAAGTACTTCAGGATATACATGAAGGGGATTGTGGTAACCATACTGGGGGCAGGTCATTATTCTCAAAAGTATTAAGGACATGATATTATTGGCCGACAATGAGAAAAGATGCCGCAGAATACGCTCGAAGATGTGACGCATGTCAAAGACATAGTAACATATTACATCAGCCTGCTGAACCGCTGTATCCTATTGTTTCCCCTTGGCCGTTTATGAAGTGGGGTATGGATATAGTGGGAAAGCTTCCAAAAGCTCCAGGAGGAAAGGTTTTCATGTTGGCAATGACGGATTATTTCTCCAAGTGGGTTGAAGCAGAAGCATTTGTTCAAGTTAGAGATCAAGAAGTAGTATCATTCATAAAGAGAAATATCCTGACCAGATTTGGAGTACCAGCCGAGATAATCTGTGACAATGGTTCTCAGTTTATAAGCAAGAGAACTACTGACTTTTGCAAAAGTTGGGGAATCAAAATGATAACATCTACTCCGGTACATCCTCAAGCGAATGGACAAGCAGAATCCTCAAACAAGATAATTGTCAATAACTTAAAGAAGAGGCTTGGAGCCAAAAAAGGAAGATGGGCAGAAGAATTACCCTTTGTTTTGTGGGCTGATAGGACAACGGTAAAGAATGCAATAGGCCAAACCCCATTTTCCTTGGTATTTGGAGCAGAAGCAATGATTCCAACGGAAATGACAATACCTACTGCAAGATCTACCCTAAGTGATCCTGAACAGAATCCTGAAGCCTTGAGTCAGGATTTGGATACTATAGATGAAAAGAGAGATGTAGCAAGGCTAAGGATGGTAGCATATCAACAAAGAATATCCATAGCATATAACAAGAATATTAGGACCAGAAGATTTAAGGTTGGAGATTGGGTGTTAAGAAAGGCTTTTCAGAATACTACTAATCCTGCCAATGGCAAGTTAGCTCCAAGATGGGAAGGACCATATGAAGTTGAATCAGAAGCAGGGAAAGGAGCATATAGACTCAAGAATATGGAAGGGGATATGCTACCGAGATCTTGGAATGCTATACACCTTAAGCTTTATTTCAAGTGAGTTTAGAATTTAATTTCTAACTCAGGATGGTATGAATTCTATCTTTTTTAAATATGTTTGGTTTAATTTATTCTTTGAAACCCAATACTAACTTAAGCATCGGAGGGGTGTTAGCCAAGCTAACACCCACCTTAGTGTAAGGATGTTTTGCAGTATATGCTTCGGGATATAGCTCCAGGATGCTCACTCAGGATACTTCAGAAGATTAGAGGATTGGCCCCCTCTCTCACGTACAAGGGATCCTGATCCCTTCACAGGTTTAAAGGTATTCACCTTTCTTCCGAATTGGGTTTAAACACTCCGCCTGGAGCGCAAGTTATTCAGGGATAGTTCAAGGTGGCGGGACCAGTCCATGTAAAAGTGGCTGACAATTTCGTTACTGTTGGCTATATCCTGAATCCTAAAGGTATATGAGGATTGATCACCCTCTCTCACGAAAGGGTATTTTCATACTCTCTAAGGTTTAAAGGTTTTCACCTTTCTAAGTCTTGGAGTTTATACACTCCCGCCTGTAGCGCATGAAAATTTGGGATTTTCCCCAGGATACGAGGAATTTATCTCCAGTACATTCTTGGGTTTTACCCCTGCAACATGAAAAATTGTCTATACAATGGGAACTGATATCCAGAAGATTTCTAAGTATATGAAGACATTGTACACAGGGGACATTCCTACTAAAACAATGGTGTAAAGCTAAAAGGATAAGGCTCGGAACTAATGCACTAAGTATCTCAGACAGGGGACATCTTCATTGGAAAAGTTGCAAAGGGATTGAGGTTTGATAATAGGGTTATACCCTATTCCTGGTATGATCTTTCCTTTGTAAACATCATTTAAGTTTTTAATACTATGTTTGGTAAAAGGTTAAATATCCTGATATATTCTCAAAATATGTTTTTAAATACTTTTCAGGATATTTGATTAAGATATTTGAAACTAATACTAGTTTGAAACTTCGATCATTTAAGTATTATCAAAACAGGTTGTTTTTCACTCTTTAAAGAACTTTCTACAAAGTTGAACGAATGTTTGGAAGTCCTCTCCAATAAAAAGTTTTTATAATATATCACTGAGTATATTGATCAGGATATTTTCATAAGATAACAATACAAAATTTTTGCAAAGTTAAAAGGTACATTAAGTAATGCAAGGCAATAACAAATAAGTCAAAAGATAGTTATATTATTAACAAGTCAAAAGTTGTGCTTTCGGATTCACCTCAAACCGAGGCCCATCCACCAAAAGCACAATTAGTTTCTACCATACTTGTGTAACGGTTGGAAGATCTATCTCAAAACAGGACCTGTCCACCTACAACCGTTACCACATTCAAAACAGGTTATACTAATCGATGACCAAGAGTTTCATCCTAAAACCTAGGACCCATCCACCTTTGGTCATCATATTGTTCTAATGCAGGAAATATAAATTGTTCGAAGACAGGAAAAGTAAATTGTTTACACAACCACAACCACGAAATTTAAAAGTGGGCTCCGGCCTTGGCACGTATATCCATCATCGCCCACTTCGCCGCTTAAGAAGCGACACCTTCTTGATCAACAACTTCCTTCCCAGCATCTGCACCAGCATCGGCCTCAGGATTCTTCTCGGCATCACCATCATCAGCATTGGCCACTTCCTCTGCCGCCTTAGAAGGCTCTTCACCAGCATGCTTTGCAGGATGAGCAACGGGATGACCTCCGAGATCCTTTAGTTTCACCTCCCAAGTCTTTATGTTCCACGAGGGGCATTCGAAACCCAAATCCCTGGCCTCATAAGCCATCCTTATTCTGTGTTGGAGAGAGAAACGACCACGGATGCTTTGAGGCTATCCCGATATGAACTCATATTCTGCTGATATTGGAGAAGGGCGGCATCTAGCTTGGCTTGGGCATCCTCGTTGGCTTTATGGAGGGTAGCTTGGTGTTCCTGGATCATTGCCTTGTATTTGTCTTCGTAATGCTGGGATTTGGCTGCCGCAATGGTTCCTTGATCTCCAACATCTTGTTAAGCCCGCAGGCGTCTTCATACAAGTGCATAAGACGTTCCAAGCCCTATCGATAAGGACACAGGTATCGATGTAAAAATAAGCAGGATAAGGACTAACATACTTATGCAGGATATCAAAAGGAAAATTTTACCTGTTTGAGGAATGAGGTGGCTTCGTTAAACCCATAATTCTCGAGAGAGAATGTCTCAGAAACAGCTGGAGAGTCAGTCTCCTTTGTCTTCCGAGAGCTAGATGCCCGGGTCCTGGATGCCGGAGGGGCTTTGGAAGCAGAAACAGTCCTTGAAGAGGTAGGCTTTGGTGTAGCAGACGACTTTGGCTTGGATTCTTGTTTGATGGGTACAAGGCTAGAATAGCAATCCAACTCGTCAAGTTGGAAACCTTCAAGGTTGACAACTGGTACTGGACAAGGGAAGATATTCTTAAACTCATCATACTTTTGAAAAATAATTGATTTAAAATATATGTATAATTGCTGAGAATGTGTTTACCAGACATCTCTGAGCTTGATTTCTGGCTTGAATCTGTGAGAGACAGGGAGAAAGTTCTTTCACTGGCAGGAAGTCGGTAGATTTCCTTGATCTTGGATTCGGATTCTGCACTGGGAGGCACTAAATCTCTGAAGTTTGCTGCATAAAAACATCAGGATATAAGTCTGGGATATAGTTTGAAGATATAATTGGGGATATTCCTAAAACCCAAATCCTACCCTTGGTTAACCATTTAACCGGCAGATCGAAACCCTTATCAATAGAGTCTCTTTTTACGAAAAAGAATTTTCGTCGCCATCGATCCTCGTTCTTGGTGGCCTTAAGAACCAAAGGGTTCTTGGAGGTAGAAAACAGAAGAAAACGGTGATCACCATGGGATCTCAACCGGTATGCTATAGGGAGGTCTTCGATACACAGGTCAGGAAAATGACGAGACTTGATTTGATCCAGCACTATCAAAACTCGCCAGACCATTGGCATAGTCTGGGCATAGCTAAGGCCGGTGAGGTCAAAAAAGCGAGAGATAAAGGGTGGAAACGGATACCGGAGTCCAAGAGAAAAAGGGTAGGCGAAGAAACAAACCCACTCGTCAGATGACACATCTGATCGGGCTTCCCGATCAAAAGGGAGAAAGACTGTTCCAGTGGGGAAGGCGCCGGAATCTTTAAGAGCAGCGATGTCGGCGTTGTTGAAGCAGCAGATTTCCTTTGCTGGATCACGGATGAGGTTTTGGCTTACGAGGGTTGAGGCCGGTTCATCCGATCGAGATCTTGTTCGTGATGCCATGAAGGGTGTTGGGCAAACTAAAAGAAACTCAAGAAAGAAGGATAGAGGATGAAGAGAAAAGTGATTACCTGAAAATCGCTTGAAGAATGATAATAATAAGCAGAAATGATTCAGCTAATTATAGGCTGAATATAGGGGGTAAAGAGTAAATATTGCATAGAAAATGGCACAATGTCACTTCAACCATCGTTTCATCTTAATTGCCTCGGTCGACGAGATAAAGTTTTTAAATATATCCGTTGGATTGGTATACCAACCGATATATTTGGGGACAATTGTTATGGGCCATTTTCTGAGTATGCATGCTGACTAATATCCTGTTTTTAATTGTTTATCTGTGATCAGGATACTGGACGGGGATATTGCTAACATCCTGGGTGATATCCTGAGGTATATCGAATTAATCACGTGCAGGTGAAAGACTGGGACTTGCTAACGGTCAAGTGGACTCCATCTCCTCAAGACTCGGGCGTATTTGTTAAAGGAGAGACGTTGAGCCCAAAAGACCAGGTCTACAACGTTCAACTAAGGAATATTTGGTGGATCCCGGTTATGTAGGATAGTTAGTTACGTTTGTTTTACTATAAATAGATGGGGGCGGATCAGATTAAGGCACTCAACCTACACATTTTTGAACACTTTCTCTCTAGCTCATCGCAAACACTACACACAACACTTGTATTCGAATTTCATTGTAACACATAGTCGATCCGCACCACATCCTGCACTGTATCCTGATATTTGAAGCAATAGAAGAACAAGGCAGCTGCGATTGTCAGCTCCCGAGGTTTTATGCCGGCGATCTAGATTGATCAAGGGCTTTCCTCGTACATCACGTGTCCACCTTTACTTTTTTGCTCATTGTTTGATCATAGATACAGCTCTATATCCTGAGCCGTATCTTGAAACTGTTTTCATATCTAACTTGGTTAACACATTTTTCACACATATTTCTAGCACACTACCTCACTTAACTAATTTGATCACTTAATTGCTTCGGTAATTTTTGACCAAAACACCGTCTTTTAACTTGGTTTGTCTAGAAAAAATCATTTGTAGACCTCGGGTCCATACGACCATCTACTCACTTAGTTCATTTATTTTTCAAGAACTAGCTTTGTTACCAAGTTTATGTTGAAACATGGAGGTGATTCTTTTATGTAGATCACTAATCACCTCCGAACTTGTTAACTTAAGTTTTTTAATCTTACTTTAACAAGTTCAACCATGATGTTAAACATCCTATTACTAGCAATCATCAAATAAACAACAACAACATCAAAACAACTTTATTTTATCAAGAGTTCATCTTATTTCATCATCATTTTATGTGTAAGACTTTTGTTTATGATCTTTTAGTGTTCATGTATTTTCATCATAATCTAACTATTAACCACCATAAATGAGAAGTAAATGAGGATCAAAGAGGCTTACTACTAGCTTTTAAGCTAGGGAAGATCAAGCTTGAAAAATGAGTGGATAAAGGCAAACGAGAGAGGTCCTTGACGATCCGTGAGCTCCAAACTCCGTGATTCGCCTTGATACACCTTGGGATGGTCTTGAAACACTTGTATCAAAATCGAAAAAAAAATGGTGATGACAAGGGGGTTCGGCCGAGCTTTGTTTAGAGGGAGAAAGGAATTATTTTGAGTTGGTGATTAGTGTAGATACCATGTGTTTTATAATCCCATGATCTATTATCCATTGGTTAAAATGTCAACTAAAGTACACACAAGATTTTACTAAAACTAAGAAGAGATTTTATGGGGAATAAGGAAAATTTTCAAAAAGTCTTGTGGTGGGGTCATTATGAACCATCATTAGCCAAGGGGGAAGGGGTGAATTGAAAATTGAATGGTAAGAAAGGTGATTCATGGGGTGCTAAGTGTAAGTGTTAAGGTTTAGTGTATGTACAATCATGATCACACTTACTCCAAGATTGGATTGTATGGGGATATGGAAGACTTATTCACATCTTGTGGTTGTGGGGTCCCTTGGGGACGGTTACACACAAGGGGGGGGGGGGGGTAATTTGTATTTTGATGGCAACTAACTTAGTTAGTGGAAGGTAAGATGTAAATCTAGTGTTTAGTGTGTCATGCTTTATGTAATATGTTATAGTGTTCGGGAACTAATACTAGCTCAGAAAAAGTGAAACAATGTTTTTAACAATATTTTAGTGTCCTGGGTAATGTCCAGTTGTTCGGCTAGGTATCGCTCCGTTAAAGTTCTAAGTCATATCGTAAAGTGTCCTTTATGTAACTTTTGGTGACCCTTTTAACTCCCGACACTTAGGAAAGCATACAGGACCATTTTGCCATATTTTTGCAAGTGACTAGCATATTAAAATGCTGAATTTTGTTAATAGATGCAGAATTTTACATTATTAGAGGGTTTTAGGCACTTCTCGGCACTTTAACTATCACCTAGTGACGCAGTTTAATGATACTTACTTCCCTACACTCCATACTAGCGTAGTATCCTGCCTCTGGCTCATACTGGCCTCAAAAACATTGTCTGTCTATCTGCTGGCATTGTCAGCATGTTTTCTGGGTTATCCGCTCACTGTGCTAACTGTGCTTTGTGCATCAAGTTTGTCACTAAAGGTTGTGTGTAATAAATGGAGTGACAATATGAAATGTGATGCATATGTATGTATGTAACAGAAATCAGAAAGTAGTTTAATCATCAGTTGTAATCAAGCACAGTTATTTAGCACAAATTTAATATTAATTAATTGTACGGATACCTGAAATTTTGAGGGTTGTCACAAACGTATAGAACTAGAGTCAACTAATCATGTGTTAATTGGAATATTAAGATTAGCAGACTTAAATATCATTAGTAGGTGACTACCTAATTAATTTATCCAACTGTTCTTTTGAATCATGAATAGGCTCGTTGCTTATGCCTAGTTAAATGACATAATTATGCAGTGAGATTCTCTCTTGAAGAACCTTAGAGTTGGAATTTTGTACTTGTATTTTGACTATGGACCTTAGAACTATCCTCTTTTAAGGTTTTAATGGTTGTAAAGTGAATAACATTTTATTCTCCAGTTTCAAACATTTATTTCTTTGTACATATGTTGCTTATCAACACACTCCATTTCATTTGGTACTTTTGAGTGTTATAGTTGATTTTTAAGGCATTAAATTGTACAAGTGAAAATTTTAGTATGTAATGTACTGGAAAAATGTACTTATTTCCATGTGTAATCCCTTAATTTTATGGGTCATGGTATTGTACATTGTAATGTATTCACATATACCACTTCACCTTATAGCTTAGAATTTCAAATAAAGATATGTATCTTAGGAATTCTTGTAATTATTCCACAGATAATAGATTAGTCTTAGGAAAGACTTAATCTGGAATAACTTTAGTGATAGCATTTATGTTAGAGAGTTCTTGATTATCATAAGAGATATCATGTTCGATTTAGCATATTTATGCTCTACTTTTCTTCTGTAGTATTTTTATCAGAAGAGAGCTGTATGATTATCGTGTCTTAAGGGATAATCAAGGATTTAATTAAAGAGCTAATCTTATAGAAACTTTAAATAAAGCAAAACATATTAGGTTTAGGAATTAGAGTGGATGAGATATAGATTTATAGAAGAAAATTATAGTGAGTAATGTTATGGGTACTAAAAAATAAGACAGACAAAAAATTGATCAAAAGATTAATGAATGATCATTAATATGAGGATCATAATTTGAAGAAGTTGTGATATGTCTATTACTAACATCAAAATAATAGTCTAATTTGAACATTTACTTAAACGAAGACAAATCAGCTTTGGCCAGAAGTGTAATCATCTAAGCATGTGCGTAAAGTAATTGTGACAAATCAGCTTTGGCTAGAAATAAGACAATACCTTAGTTATGCACTTGTTAATTATGGTAGATATGAATGAATTAAATCAGCTTTGGCCAGAAATAAGACCTTCACGTTTGTAATGCATAATTAACATAACTTTTATAATACTTGAACAATAAATACATGGATCAAATCACCTATGAGCAGAAGTGATACATCAGAAGCTCATTCAAGTTAAGCTAATCGAAATAACAGCTGATAAAGTAATGAGATTTCGAGTACATGTTGATTTCGAGAACCGGTTAGTTTTCGAGAAAACTTAGTTTTCGAGTCAAAATCTCGACTTTGTTATGGAATCTCGAGTTAACTTGAGATTTCGACTTTGTTAAGAGTCCCTTTATGATTTCGAGTAGCCTTTTAATCTCAAAATTTTAATGTGATTTCGAGTCCCTTAATGATTTCGATATCTGATAAGATTTCGGCTTCTAAGTGGGGTTTCGAGATCTACGGTGATTTCTAGCGATTAATGCTAGTCGCAACCTCATTCGAAATCTCAAGGTTTCGAGTGATGAAGGCCAATATCTTTAAGAGATTTCGAGTTCTAACCCCAGTCGAAATCAATCAACAGTCTTCTCAGTCGCAACAACTTGATTGTGAGTCAAATATCTTAGTCGCAATCTCAGTTATTCTTGAATTTTAATGAGATTTCGAATAGGAATCTCAGTGGGAATCTTTGTTTCGAAAATAATAAGATTTCGAGTTAGTATGAGATTTTGAGTTCTATGTAATCTCAAAATCTCTTATGGATCTCGAAACCTTATTCTTCAAGTCTCAAAATCTCCTAATTATGGCAGCTGATTGTGATTAGTGTGGATGATTTCAAAAATTTTATAAATTATCTTGTTTCCTAAATTAATGTTTGTTAATAATTATCATTGATTTTGAAATCTTTCTACAGATAAACGTTAACAATTATTTCGAAATCTTATGGATAAAAAATGATCAAACTTAGGAAAAACATAATCTTTTAATAAATTCATCCTAAATCATAGTAATTGTTCGAATTTCATGATGAACACGTAGAACACCATTGAATAATTTTATGAGTTTTCATCTGGAATCGAAACCTTAAACATAATTTTGTGCGTAGATTTCGATTTTAACAATGATTCGCGATATTAATAAAACATAACCCGATTTAAACTTAATATTTTTCTAGATTTCTTGTTGAGAAAACATGAACATTATATTTTAAATTCGTTTTCCAACAAACAATTAGTTTTCCGGTTTTAATTCCAGATTTAGGGAAAACTAATAGAACTGATTTGAGCAACATACGCTCTGATACCACATGTTGATCAGTCCTGTTTAAACATAATGGAAAACATGTAAATAATACCTAATACAGCAGACAGACCAGCAGAGAATCCAGACAGAGATGCACAACCAATTAGTTTGACATGATTATCAACTTGATCTGGTTAATTCCTCGTTAGGGTGTAAAGTTGTGATGGTGATAATCATATCAAAGGGGAATTCAGATGGAGAGAGATGGGCGATTTTGATGTTAATGAAGTTATAATTATTGTCTAACCTTTTAGTTCTCTAGTTATCTCCTTATATATACACCCAAGAGGAAACCTAATTAGTTACTAAGGGTAATGTGGTCCATCAACAATTACCACCTAATTATATAATAGGTTATAATATATATTTTGATCTATATAATATAAAGAGTAAATTACAAGTTTTGTCATTTATGTTTGTACCAAATTGCAGGCGCTGTCCTTTGCCTTTAAATTTGAAGAGTTTTGTCCTTAACGTTTCAAAATCATGCACATTATGTCCTTTGTCCCTAACCCTGTTAGTTTTTTATGTTAAATCAGATCAAGTGCTAGGCACACGAGGGTATAATTGTCTTTTCATCCTATTAATTAAAAAACACTTAAAAAATTAAAATATTAAATACTATATAGATTTATCTCTTTCTCTCTCTAAATAAACTACTCAACACTTTTCTTTCTTTCTCTTTCTCTTTCTCTCTCTACTCTATCTCTCTTACCACCACCACCACCACAACCTCCTTCCAAACCCCCATGACCACCACCTTCTATTAGCACCACCACAACCTCCTCTACACCGCCCCCACAACCTCTTTCCAAACCACCACGACCACTACCTTCTATCAGACTGTGATGAAGACTTTTGAACATGTAAATGAACAATGGCAATTGGCATCATGATTCTTACAAATATCACCAATAAGCCTGTGGTCATTAAGAACATTCCCATCCTTCAAACACCAACTTTTGTTTCTTCACTAAAAACCCTTTACATGTCAGATAAATAACATTCCCATCCTTCAAACACCAACCTTTGTTTCTTCACTAAAAACCCTTTACATGTCTGAATCCTTAGCTTCACTAACACAATCGAATCGGACTCCAAAATACACATGGGAATCACTGAACTTGCTACAGTTAGGTACACGACAATCGAGTCGTTTACGCTACAAATAAACCCCGACTCGATGTGAACCGGACTCAAACCAACATCAACAGCTGATATTGTTTAAATTTTCAGTTTCACCTACAAAAGGTCAAATCTTTTGTTTTGTTACAAATAACATTTCACACATATTTATCAAACAGAGGCATTACTATGTTAAAAAACAAAGAAACAATAAGAATAAATCCCCAAAAAGGCCTCAAATCAAGGGGCTTTTTCGTCGCTTAACTTTAGAATGCGATACAAATGTGAAAATTCTACTTATTTTACCAGATTGGGGAGAATTGATGGGGAATTTGAAGAAACTGGTGCAGTTAAGTTCGATGTATTTTGAAGAAGTTGGTGCGGTTTGTCAGAGATGATGGTTGTGGTGCTTTGGGAGAGGGTGGTGTTGGTTGCTGGAAGTTGGAGGTGGTGGTCACACGTCGGTGGCGGCGACGGGTAGTGCCTGGGATAAAGAGAGAAGGGTGAGATATGGTGGTGTTGAACTGTTGGATATTAAAGGGTTTTAGAGAGAGAAAGAGATGAGTCTATATATATGTATATAATATTTTAGTTTTTTTTTAAGATTCTTTAACTATTAGGATGAAAAGACAATTATACCCTTATGTGCAATGTACATTACCATATTTAACCAAAAAATCTGACTGAGTTAGGGCGAAATGACATAACGTGAAGGATTTTGAAACGTTAAGGACAAAACTCGTCAAATTTAAAGGCAAAGGACAATGCCTGCAATTTGGTACAAACATAAAGGACAAAACTTGTAATTTACTCTGATATAAATAATTAGAGTAAAATGCACGGATAGTCCCTGTGGTTTGGTGAAATTTCACCTTTAGTCCCCAACTTTTCAGAATTACACTCTTAGTCCTTGTGGTTTGACAAGTTGTTACTCGGATAGTCCCGAAAACGGATGCAGGTTACTCAGATAGTCCTTGTGGTTTGACACGTGTTACTCGGATAGTCCTTGTGGTTTGACAAGTTGTTACTCGGATAGTCCTTGTAATTTCACACCCACTTAACCAGAAAAAACTAACCTCCTATCCGCTTTGGGGACTATCCGAGTAACAACTTGTCAAACCACAGGGACTAAGAGTGTAATTTTGAAAAGCTGGGGACTAAAGGTGAAATTTCACCAAACCACAGGGACTATCCGTGCATTTTACTCAAATAATTATATGGCTACAAGATTAAATATTACAGTAATAAAATATTTAATCTTACATTACAACAAAACGTAAAACGAAAATTTGGCGAAATATGAAAAGTATAGAAAATCAAAGTTAAAAAAGTTGTAAGATTAAACTTGAAAAGATGAAAACTTTTAAATTAAAAGTAAAAAAACCAAGTAGTTTTTGATTAAAAGTGTAATATCAACTTTTTTTTTAAAACCTCCCTAAGCATATGATACAATAGCTTTTTGCATCAAAATGTATACATTTGGTGATAACGTTCACGATTCATATAAACTAGCAATAAGACCCGCGCACGTTGCGGCGTGGGTACTTCGCAAACATCAAACAGATTAGTCCAAGCGTTATGTGATTTTAACCATATGAAAACACACGTTTTGATGTATCCACTTGAACTAAATGTATCCTATAGTTGCATTGCGATTGGATCAAAATGTAACGTAAATCGAATTTATGTCGTACAACCATATCGTATTATACGCGACCTGACTAACTCGAATTTATATCGTCAAGCTAAAAACTCTCGAGGGGGTCAAAGTGGCCTTTACAAAGTTCATAAAAAGTTAAGTGGTTAAAAATTGCATTTCCTAAACTTTAGGGCTAAGAAAGGGTAAAGATAAAATTTTATAAAGTTTTGGGGTAAAAAGGAAACTATAATAAAGTTAGGGCTGAAAAAGAAACTAACACAAAGTTGGGGTGTCAAAAGCAAACTATGTGTAAAATGGAGTAGCAGTTTAGGGACTAAATTTGCCATTTTACGAAACTTTGAAGGTACCAAAGTTAAGGGGCTAAAATTGCAATATCTAAAAGCATGGTTGCAAGTCGCTAAGCGCTCCCTAGTCGGATTCGGGAGTACCCGGGAAGTACTGGGCTTAGGCGGAGATTACTCGGGGAGTAATCGGCAACCTACCTTGTAGCGAGTACTCAGGGAGTACTCGGAGCCTATTCAGGACTTTTACAACCATGTAACCAACTGGGGTAGCTCAGTTGGCCACCGACACCCACCTCTTCCCAGAGGTACCGGGTTCGAGTCTTGGGAATGGCATATGTCGCCCAGGGTAAGAACTCGGCATGGGGAAGTCACCGCGGAGCTAGTTTGGTCGGGTAGCGGCTCCAGGAGTGAGATCACTCCGGCGGTTGGTAGGACCGTGCACTATCCCCCCCCCCCCCCCCCCCGACTTTTACAACCATGTCTAAAAGTATGGGGGAGGTGGAGGCAAAGCCGGTGAGGTTTCCACCGACTTTATCTTTGAAGTTATAAGTAAAATTTATATTTCAACATTTTAAAGAGTTTGGCCTTTGGGCCATTCAGTGGAGGATTATCCAGCCCAAATTTTAAGCCATGATTCATATAAATTTATATTTTAACATTTTATAAGAGTTTGGCCTTTGGGCCATTCTGTGGAGGGTTATCCAGCCCAACTTTTAAGCCCGATAAATTACTAATAGTATATGTTTTGATTTTAAACCATTTGGTTAAACTGTATTTTTTTGGGAAGCTTTTATCCATAATTCCACGATCTCAAGAAGATAATAGATCTTCAATTAATGTTGTAAAATATATCGTAAGTAGGGGTGAGCAAAAGGAAAAACCCGACCCTACTCGACCATTACCCGACCCGACCCGAGAACCGATCAAACATAAAATAAAGAGCCGATTCACTACCCTAATTATAGGGTCGGTTCCGGTCCATAGGTCCAAGCCGGGTTTCACCATGAATAGAACCGAGAACCGACCCGACCCGACCCTATTTTATATGAAAAATTGGAACCGATCTAAATACCTAGGTACTTGGGTTCGAGTCGGGTTGGGTATATTTTCGGTTCGGTTCTCGGTTATTTTCGATCCGTACCTAAACTTGCTCACCCCTAATCGTAAGTCATTTTATTAGAAAGACAATGCGTACGTACATTGTGTTAAATATGATACACTATCATATTAACTATTAACTAGTTAAAAATAAATTAAATATACAAATATTTAAAGTATTCCCATATTAAAAATATTTGTTCTTTACATCAACTCCTTTTCTTCTATTAAAAGTTTAGATAGTAAAATGCCAAAATAGTCATTGAGTTTAAGTAACTTTTGTCATCTCAGTCAAAAAATGAAACTTTTTGTATCTAGATCCCTGAGGTTAAACTGGGTTGGAAATTTCTGTTGACCTCTTATATTTTTGTCGTTTTTCTTATTTAAATGAATGGTATAATTGTCATTTTAAGTATTTTTTTATTTTCATTAAACAAACCAAAGGTTATAAGAAATACTCAATAAGTGAGACCTACATATCCCTCCTCGTGGTCCAGTGGGTATCCCCATGTGGTTAAGTTGGGCCGGCTCCTCCTTGGAGGTCACCGGTTCGACTCCCACCTGTGGCATTAGGGGGGGACGTCCCTATGATGGCTCGTTTCCTACCGAGGCATGTTATCCCAGCGAGTCTCTCGTGTGGGGGCAGTATGGTTTCCGGGCGGAGGTCAGCTTGCCCGGGGGCCGGGGCCCGATCGAACATCGCGTTCCCAGAGGCGGGGCTGACGGGAGATTGTCTTTGACAAGCTCTCGGTGACCTATAGTCAGTATATAGAAAGTCACCTTCCAAAAAAAAGTGAGACCTACATATATGAATAATAAAACAAATAAGCCCAAGATTTTAGTCATCTACTCTATCTCAGTTGTATTTCTGGTCTTCTTCTCCAACACACCGTTGAGAAGATTCCGACCATAATATTATATTAGATATTTCAGATTTGATTTTAAATCTGGTAAACATTTTAATTGTGTTTTTAGGATCATGGTGTTTTAGTGGCCAAATGTATAAAGAACATGTTGCCAAAGAAGAATCATCCATTATCATGTGTATATAAAGAGATGTTCCTCAATGATTCACCTAGAAAAAGGAAAATACATTCAACACACCAAAAGTAACAAGTATTATGTATCACAACTTGCAAAATAGTAATCTTTTTTGAAAGATTCTTTAAACAAGATCACCATTAAGTTTTTAAGATTAAAACCATGTAAAATTTTCTAGAAATAATTTTCCAAAAGTTGATGAACAAAGTACAAGAACAAGAAGTGTATAAAATAAATTTGAAATAAGCCCTAGGTTACAAGATGTGTTCAAAAGAGCTAGATTCAACTGTTTGATGAATCCATTTAGTTATACTTAAAAAAGTTTAATATCGTGGTTTGATGAGGAAAAAAAATGGTGAAATACCCGTTGGACATAACTAAACAAAAATTGATAGAGAAAAAAAAACCCAAAAGAAAGCCCTAAGGGTAGAAACCCTAGCTATGGGTCTTGAAAAATTCTAAAATTTTTATAAGCCTTGGAATGTCAAAATTAGGTTGTTGACCAATTATAATATATATATATTTTTTTTAATAATTTAAGAGAATAAATAACCACCAAAAATAAATAAAATACTTAAAATACCCTGAAAATTCCCAAAATTTTGCAATAATTTTTATTGCTCATAATAAGCTCAGAAACAAAAAATCAAGTGAAACTAAGTTGGGAAGCTTTGGCTTTGAATAATGGCTTTAAATTACATTTTAAAGACTTTTATTTATATTTTCTCAAAAAAACACTAAAAATATAAAAATTAATATTTTTTTTTTCCAGGAGTTTATAAGGCTAGTGGAGCGATGGATTGATACGTACCCAGGGGGAAAACCAGAAAAAGAATCTAGCTCAGAGGATTACTCAGGAACTACGTTATGGTAACTCATATCGCGGTAAAGGAATAGGTTCATCCTTTTCACCTTACTGCAACTTTTACAAAAGGAAGCACTCGGAAAAATGTGCTGTGTCCTGCAACTTTTGCAAGATGCCAGAACATAAGGAAGAAGACTGTAGGAAGAAAGCTAGCGCCAGAATATGCTACAACTGCGGAGAGGCAGGTCACATCTGACCAAAAATTCCAAAACTAGCTACAACAACCAACAACAAAGCAAAGGCAGCAGAATGACCCAAGAAGAATGCCAAAGCATTCGTACTAACAGCCGAAGAAGCTAAGATGATCCCTAATGTAATTGCCGGTACGTTTTTAGTTAATGATGTTTATGCTAAAGTATTATTTGACTCTGGTGCAAACCAAATCTTTATAAATACTTCTTTCTACAAACTTCTCAATCAACCATTAACTAAACTTCACCAAGACTGTCTGGTGGAGACGACCAATGGAAATTCTATCAAAATAAGCGAAATCCTTAAGGAAGGAAAGATATAAATTTTAAGCCATAAGTTTATTGCTAACCCGTTACCAATGAATCTAGCCGGATTCGATATCCTATTAGGAATGGATTGGTTGGTAGCTAATCGTGCACGAATTTTGTGTGACCAAAATTTGTAGAAATTTTTACGCCAAATGGTGAAAGGATCACAATTAAAGGAGACAAGACGACAAGGTCAACAAAGTTCATTTCTGTAATGAAAGATGGCAGCTATGCACGAAAAGGAGGAATGGTGTATTTGATTTCAGTAATCATTAACACTAAAGGAAAAGAGTTAAAAGATATTCCCGTAGTATCTAATTTCTCAGACATCTTCCCAGAAGAATTACCTAAATTACCGCCAGATCGCGAGGTTGAATTTAGAATTCACCTGATACCAGGAACTGCACCGATTGCCAAAGCACCCTATCGTCTAGCACCAACGGAGATGCATGAATTAAAGAAACAGTTAGACGAATTACTCGAAAAAGGTTTAATACAACCTAGTTCATCGTCATGGGGAGCACCGGTGTTATTTGTCAAAAAGAAAGATGGATCGATGCGTATGTGCATTGATTACAGAGAATTGAATAAGGTTACGATTAAAAATCGGTACCCACTTCCGAGAATCGATGATCTATATAGCAACCCTCCTAAAATATTTCCGACACCCCTAAAATATTTAGAATATCCATATACATCTTAAAATGCACCCCGTATACGAAATTTGACCCTAAATACCTTTACATAATTAAAAATAAAATAAAAACAAAATCTGAGTGTCGCTCGCGGGCCGCGAAGACCTTCATGGTCTTCTACGCGGGGCGCGACAACTCAAGATCAGGGCGACACCCTGAGCTGCCACGTGGCAGCCTCGTGTCAAACCTAGTTCGACGAATCAGCAACGCTAAAGCCTACACCCCTAGCTTGCGGTCCGCGAAGGCTTAGTCTTCATCTTACACGGGCCGCGAGAGACTGGTCGAACAGAACTATAAATAGGAGGCCTCGGCTTTCATTTTTCGACGCTCACACACAACTTTCTCTCTCAATTTCTCTATAGTATAAACTATACCCGGGCATTATACCCCCTAATTAACGAAGTTCTGCCTCGTTGTAAGTATCATAACTCCCGGTTACGTATTAGATACGATGCCCGATTGATCTAGTGCTCCGTAACGGCTGTCGAGGTTCTGCCCGACGTAGTCATTGGAGTTCTGTCTCGGGAAGGGTATAACTAATGAAAATATTGGGTTATTATACTAACACGTGTGCATTGTTTAATTAATAGATTATAACCAGGAAAATCACAGGAAAAACCCTAAAGTTACAATGTGAGTAATCTCCTTTTTGTAAACCTTTTTGCAAACTATTTTACCAAACCTCAATGCTTTACATTATAATTAAACAGTGATTGAGTATTTGTAATTCTACAATTATCGTCGGTATGTTGGGGTTTTGTATACAAAAATTTGTTACTACATTATGAGTAGTAACATGACCACAAGTTGGGTTGATAGTACCGTAGGTGGTAATTAAAGTAGAATGGTAAATAGATGTAATTGCTGGATTGCCCCCAATGCTGTAAACTGATAAAACCTGTCTTGATTAAATTAGGATTCACTCACCAGTATTTTCCACTGACAAAATGTTTTTAAACGCGTTTCAGGTAACAAAATGTGAAAGACAAAATAGAAGCCAGCTGGAGAGCACTGAAAGCTTGGAAAAATGTGGCTAAAAGTTACCTAAATAAAGAAAGATGTTTTATTTCAATAAAATAGGGTTTATCCCTATAAATCAGTTTGTAATGAAAACTTGGGTTTTATGCCAATATGTTTATTAATATAAAATGTGGTGTTTACTCTGATAAAATATTTCCTAACTACGGTCCTGATGAAATTTCCGCTGCCAAATAATGATAAACACCGATACCACCATCTCTGAGTAGGCCGCAGCCGCCCGCCTCCCGAGGCAGGGGTCGGGGGTTGCGACAATCTATTCGATCAATATCAAGGAGCCTGATTCTTTTCAAAGATCGACTTACGCTAAGGATATCATCAACTAAAAGTGCAGGAAGAGGACACTCCTAAAGTTGCTTTCAGAACAAGGTACGGTCATTATGAATTTACAGTCATGCCATTTGGTTTAACCAATGCCCCAGCTACATTTATGGACATGATGAACATGATATGTAAACCATACCTGGATAAATTCATAATTTTTCTGATAAACGATATACTAATTTATTCCAGAAGTAAGGAAGAGCATGTAGAACATTTACAAATACTTGTGACATTATTTAGAAAGGATAAGCTTTATGCTAAATTCTCAAAATATGAATTCTGGTTACAAGAAGTGCAAATTCTTGGACACTTAGTTAATCATGAATGAATTCATGTGGATCCTACGAAGATTGACGCTATCACCAAATGAAAAGTCCCTGAATCGCCAATAGAACTAAGAAGTTTTCTTGGATTGGTAGGATATTATAGACGTTTTATTCAATATTTTTCTAGAATTGTCATTCCATTAACCAAGCTAACTTGCAGGTCAGTTAAGTTTGAATGGGGACCGAAACAAGAGGAAGCATTCAAGGTTTTGAAGCAAAGATTAACGAACGCACTACTACTTGCCTTGCCAGAAGGAACTGAAGACTTTATAGTCTATTGTGATGCATCTAAATTAGGATTTGGATGTGTATTGATGCAACGTCAAAAGGTAATTGCTTATGCCTCTAGACAACTTAAGAAGCATGGAGAAAATTATACAACACATGATATAGAGTTAGGAGCAATAATTTTTGCCCTTAAGATTTGGAGACATTATCTCTACGGTAGTAAGTTCATTGTCTTCATAGATTATAAAAGTTTAAGATATGTTTTCGGGCAAAAAGAATTAAACACGAGACAACGACGTTGGATGGAAATCCTTAGCGATTATGATTGTGATATCCAGTACCATGCAGGAAAAGCTAACGTAGTAGCTGATGCTTTAAGTCAAAAGTACCATGAGAACCCAAAAAGGGTACGTGCTCTCAGATTAAACCTGCAGGTAGATTTAAATGAACAAGTGAAAAAGATACAAGAAACAACAATCAAAGATGACGATGAAGGTTTAAAGGGAATGATTAGAGAAATAGAAAAAGGAGCAGATGGAATTTGGAGATTCCATAAGAAAAGGATTTGGGTACTTATTCAAGGAAACTTACGGAATCAAATTTTAGAAAAAGCTCATAAATCCAAGTATATGATGCATCCTGGAAGTGACAAGATGTATCAGAACTTAAGGAAAAACTTTTGGTGGATAGGATTGAAAAAGGATATAGCAAATTATGTTGCTAAATGTTTAACCTGTTCACAGGTTAAAGCTGAACATCAGAAACCTTTAGGTAGCGTTTGGTATGCAGGAATGAGAGGTGGAATGGAATGGACCATTATGAGGGAATGAAGAAAAGAGTGTTTGGTTGGTTGATGGAATGGAATCGTCCATTCCAAAATGCATTCCATTCCCTCAAAAGCATTCCATCCGTCCCCCCCGTTTTTTTCCATTCCATTCTCTCTTCACCCTTCATTAATAACACCACAACCCACCACCGTTCCTACCACACACCACCACGACCACGACCACCACCACCACCACCGTCATCCTCCGCTGTCACCCACCTCTGCCGCCACCCGCCACCGCCGCCGCCACCCACCTTCGTCCCCGCCACCCACCGTCGCCACTGCCACCTCCGATCATCGCTACCACCCACTTTCGATCATCGCCGCCACCATTGCCACTACCACCTCCGATCACCGCCGCCACCCACCGCTGCCACCTCTATCAACCACCACCACCCACCGCCACCTCCGACCACCGTCGCCGCTGCTAATACCTCTCGCCACCGCCGCCACCTACCTCCACCGTCATCCACCACCATCACCACCACCGTTGTAACCATCTGCCATCATCTCCTCCCATAACCCCCGCCAACCGCCGCCGCTTCAACTGACCCCTAGCACCACGCCCCATCATCGCCCATCACTGACCACCGCTATCTGATTTTATTCCTTCGTCTTTTTTCGCACACCAAACAACAAAAAGTAATTGTTCGTTCCATTCACACATGGTAACCAAACAAGACATTGAATGGTAATGATCGATTCCATTACCTCATCCATTCCATTACCTCGTCCATTCCATTCACCCGTCCATTCCATTACGCCTTACCAAACAGACCCTTAGGATTACTGCAGCAATTGGAAATGCCAATTTGGAAGTGGGAGTTGATACAATGGATTTTGTTACCAAATTACCCAAGACACGAAAAGGTAATGACACAATCTGGGTGATTGTAGACAGATTGACTAAATCTGCCAATTTCTTACCAATAAAAGAAACTTTCAGTATGGAATAATTAGCCAAGCTGTATGTGAATGAAATAGTTTCATTACAAGGGATTCTTTTATCTATTGTATCTAACAGAGATAGTCGTTTTACTTCTCGTTTCTGGACAAGTTTTCAGAAAGCAATGGGAACCAGATTAAATCTAAATACAACCTGTCATCCTTAAACAGATGGACAAAGTGAAAGGACAATTTAGACTATGGAAGATATGCTTAGAGCCCGTGTGATAGATTTCGGAGGAAATTGGGACGAACACTTACCTTTAATAGAATTTTCTTAAAACAATAGCTATCATACAAGCATCAATGCTGCACCACTTGAAACACTTTATGGACGAAAATCCTGAACACCAGTATGTTGGGTAGAAATTGGAGAAAAGCAATTGTCTGGTGCTGAAATTGTATAAGAAACAACTGACAAGATAATTCAAGTTAAGAAAAGACTAAAAACAGCATGAGACTATCAAAAGAGTTATGCAGATAATAGACGCAAACCACTAGAGTTTCAAGTTGGAGACAAGGTACTGTTAAAAGTCTCACCATGGAAAGGAGTTATTAGATTTGGAAAAAGAGGAAAGCTAAGCCCAAGGTATGTTGGACCTTTTGAAATTATCAAACGAATAGGGCCAGTAGCTTATCAGCTGTTATGGGTGGTTTTCTGCTCATATATCCTGGATTATATTCTGACTATATTACTTTTGATTGTGATCAGGATACCGGATCAGGATATTGGTAATATCCTGATGCAGTAGCCTGGTATTTACTAATTAGTTCACGTGCAGATTAACAAGGCCAGCTTATAACATTCGAGTGGACCAGTTCACCTGAAGACTCGGACTAATCAGTTGAAAAGGGGACGTTGAAGCCGGAAGAAGTGGTCTACAACGTTCAAGATGGGAATATTCGCAGCAGCCCGGTTTTATAGGCTAGTTTGTTATTTTCGTTTTGCTATATATAGGAATGATCGGATTAGATAGAACACACACAATTTTTACACACTCTTGCTCTCTCTGCTAGCTACAATCACTCACAAACACTTACACTCATACTTGTACTCGAATCTCATTGTACCACTTAGTTAATCCGCATCATATCCTGCACTGTATCCTGAAGTTTGAAGTAATAAGAAGAACAAGGCAGCTGCGATTGTCAGCTCCCAAGATTTTATGCCGGCGATCTAGATTGATCAAGGGCTTTCCTCGTATATCTCGTGTCACTCTTTATTTTTAGCTCATTGTTTGACTGTTGATATAGCTCAATATCCTGAGCTATATCCTAAAAACTTTTTTTACCATACAACATACTCAGCATATTTTTAACACACTTTGTTAGCACACTACCTCACTTAACTAATTTGATCACTTAATTGCTTCGGTAAATTTTAACCAAAACAATTTGGTGCCCACTGTGGGGCAAGTGGTGCTATTTCTACTAAAAGCTCTCGTAAAATCATTACTTGGTTTTCTGTTTTCAAAACTTTTTGCTTCACTATTTTCAATGGCCACAAAATCAAACATGAGCTCTTCTACCGTATCTGCTACAACCTCTGCAACAATTGGTTCGGTGCTTCCACCACCTCCAAGGACGCAAGCATCTTCACAGCCTCAAGCTCCTCTAAGAAGGACCGAAACTCATGTGGCTTGGGATGTTATCCCCACTCAGAATGTTCAAGGATCTGCTGCATCAGGGAGAACCCCTATTATGGCTTCTAATGATGAAATTTTAACTTTGTTTGGCAGTATACATGATCAGATGAAGCAGCAGCAGGAAACAAACCAAATGCTGATAAGAGAGATACAACTCTTGAAGTCCAGCTCAAGTAGGCCTGCTGAGGACACTGCCACTCCCCTGCAACCCAGAGCATTGAACTTCAGTTCGGTAGTATACACCGAGGATAACAGGGTAGGGCTGGCATATCGGGTCAATCCGATCTGTTAAGACACGAACACGATAAGACACGAACACGAAACCTGTAAACACGAACACGACACGAAATCTTATCGTGTCAGATTTTCTAAACACGAACACGAACCTGTTAATAAACAGGTTACACGAAATGACCTGTTAAGACACGAAAATGTTGCCAACATATCATATGACCTGTTTAAGACACAAACACGACCTGTTAAGACCCGAACACGACCTGTTAAGACACGAACATGACCTATTATTCACCACTTTATTTTGTGAATCGCTCATGACTTCAAAATATATAAATAGAAAAATAATGTTCAATCAGTAACTATATTAAAAAAAAAAACAATTTAAGAAACAAATCTAACATTTAGGCAGCAATACATCACAGTTGCAGCAATAACATTTAGGCAGCAATACATTTGTTTTTCTGTTCAAGTTGCAGCAATAACATTTAGGCAGCAATACATCACAGTTCATTTCTTATCAAACAGAAACACATATTAAATTCTTCGTGAATACAACACAGTTCACGTCTTATCAAACAGCAATAACATTTGTTTTTCTGTTCAAGTTACAGCAATAACAGTTCACTTCTTATCAAACAGAAACACATATTCAAACAGAAACATAAGTTGCAGCAATAACAGTTCACTTCTTATCAAACATAAACATATATTCAAACAGAAACATCTTTAATGAAATACCTAATCTAAGCAGAATATGTAAATCAAACAGAAACATCTTAAATGAAATACCTAATCTGCAGTGAAGGGTTGAAAGCGGTTTACTGTGACTGAAATGATATGTGTTTCTGTAACTGCCGGAACGACTTGAAAGCGGCACCGGTGACTGAAGTGAAGGGTTGAGCGGCCGGCGATGAAGGTGAGCAGCGATGAAGTGAACTATGAAGGGTTTAGCGGGACCGGCGATGAAGGTCGAAGGGTTGAACTGCCGGCGACTGAAGTGAAGGGTTGAGCGGCCGGCGACTGAAGGTTGAGCGGCGGCCGGCGATTTAGGGTTTATTTGGTGAGCGAGCTGAAGTCGTGAACTGTGAAAATTAATTTCAAAATTTTGGGTGTATTGAATAATGTAAACCGCCTGACTCCATATATTATTATATTTCATATATTTTTTAATTTAAAATTATTAACATGTCATTAACGGGTCTTAACAGGTTAACGGGTTTTAACCTGTTAAGACACGAAATTTAAACAGGTCTTATCGTGTCGACCTGTTTAGACACGAAACCTGTTAAGGTCAAACATGAAACCTATTAACTTCGTGTAGGTTCGTGTCGTGTTATCGTGTTCGTGTCAGAATTGCCAGCCCTATAACAGGGGCAATATTGTACCTAGTCATTCCCAGTGTCATACTCCTGAGATACCCTCATCGGTCAGGGTATCAACCATGAGAAGCTCAGGATATGCTCCAGGATATGGCCAGAATCCTTAGGCTGGTAACGTGTCTAATAATACTAATACTCTCGCTACTAATAGTGTTGGATCTTTGCAGGATGCAGGTGTGACGACGACACTCTCTAGGGAGCTTCAGAAATTGAAGGATATGATATCCAGTGTACCTGGGGTTGTTCAGCCCATTCCAGAAGTATCCTAGGATAGCCACAGGATATCCCGGTTTGCATATCCTATTCGTGATGCTGAAATTCCAAAAAGATTTCAAACCCCTAACATGAATCTCTATGACGGAACTACGGATCCTGAAGAGCATATTGCTCAGCATAGGGAAAGGATGGAGATTAACCCCATCCCTCCGGAGCTCAAGGAAGCATGTCTCTGCATGGGTTTTGGTTCTACTCTAACAGGATCAGCCTTAAAATGGCTCCTAAACGTTCCACCTCATTCAATTACATCATTCGCTCACTTAGTTAATTTATTTAACAGTCAATTTTCTCAAAGTCGGAGTTTAGAAAAACTAACTAGTGATCTCTACAGGACAACTCAAGGCCCTCAAGAATCCCTAAGGGATTATGTGAACAAATTTAGCAGGGAATCCTTGGACATCCCACACCTTGATGTTGCTACAGCAGTCCAAGCATTCAAGATGGGACTACAAAAGGATTCATAGTTTTATCAGGATCTTGTGATGAATCCTTGTAGGAACCTTGATGAAGCTCGGAACAGGGCTCTGAGATATATTAGGCTGGAAGATGACAAAAAGAAGCAAGAGAGGATGAATTCGTCATCAACCTATGAATCAACCAACAGGAAGTCAGAATCCTCATACAAACCATATCGCTCTAAGCCATATGGCAGGAATGACAGCAAAAAAGTGAACGCTGTTGAAGATGAGGATCCTGAGGAGTATCCTGAGTTGTCAGAGTATTGTTTTTCTGTTAATATACCCGAACTGATGTATGCTATGCAGGGTTTGGGAGATAAAGCGAGGTGGCCTAGGAAGAACCAACAAAAAGCTGATTGCAAGGATAAATCCAAATGGTGTGCCTTCCATGAGGATTTTGGACATGTTACGGAAGATTGCATAGCCCCGAGAAAGGAAATAAGCTATCTGCTAAGCAAATGATATCTGAAGGATCTTCTGGGAAGAAAGAAGAATAAGGGTCAGGATATTGAGCAGGATCCTGAACGAGCAGCATCACCTCCTGCGGATGCCAAGATAATCAACTTTATCTCAGGAGGATCAGATATTTGTGGAACCTCTTATTCTGCAGCTAAGAGACATGCAAAGGAGGCTAAGGCAGAACGCGAAGATAAGCCAACCAAAATGACATCCCTCACAACTGATAAAGTGATCACGTTCGACAGTGATGACATGGATACTGTCCAGGATCCCCATCATGATGGTTTAGTAATAACTTTATATATTGCTAATCATTTTGTGCGCAGGATATTGGTGGACAATGGTAGCTCCGTCAACATTATTCAGTTAGAAACGCTGAAAAGAATGAACGTTTCCCCGATGGACATCACTTCAAAATCCATTATGCTTGTTGGGTTCAGTGGAGAGGAAAAAAATATTGTGGGAGAAATAAAGCTGCCAGTATATGTCGAAGGAGTCAACTCAATGCAACGTTTATGTGTTATGGACTCCTTATCCTGTTACAATATTATATTGGGCAGTCCATGGATCCATGATATGAAAGCTGTGCCATCAACATATCATCAGTGTATCAAGATCCCTACCCCTTGGGGGGTTATCAAGGTGGAAAGTGATCAACAGGAAGCGAAGGAGTGTTATTCTCCTTCGATGAAATCCTCAACAAAACCCAAAGCAGGATAGCAATTAAAGATGCGAGCCCATGATATCGTGGAAGCTTCAGAGTAGGATGTTAAGAAAATTATCCTGGATCAGGATAATCCAGATATCTCGGTGCTCGTAGGAACCAATATCCCTTAGGATATTGAAAATCAATTGACTAACTTTTTGAAATGCAGGATGTCAACTTTCACATGGAAGCATGAGGATATGATAGGTATTTCCAAGGATATTATAACCCACAAGCTCGGAATTGACAGGTCTTCAAGCCTGTCCAGCAAAAACGAAGGAAGTTTGCTCCTGAACGGAACACAATTATTCAGGAAGAGGTGGAAAGATTATTGAAGTCCAAGATGATTAGGGAAGTTAAATTTCCCAAATGGCTAGTAAATGTGATCGTGGTTCAAAAGAAGAATGGGAAATGGAGAGTTTGTGTAGACTACACAGACTAGAACAAAGCATGTCCTAAGGACCAATTCCCACCGCCTCATATAGACTCGATGGTGGATGCCACTGCCGGTCATGAAATGTTAACCTTTATGGATGCATCCTTAGGATTCCAACAGATCCAAATGGAACCTTCGGACCAGGAGGTACTCCTTTTATGACACCAACAATTATTTATTGTTATACTGCTATGCCTTTTGGTTTGAAGAATGCAGGTGCAACATATCAAAGATTGGTGAACATGATCTTTAAAGACAAACTAGGGGACACCATGGAGGTGTACATCGATGATATGGTGGTAAAATCCAAGAAGGCTGAGGATCATCTCCGGGATATTGAAGGAGCATTTGATATCCTGGACCAGTACAATATGAAGCTAAATCCTGCCAAGTGCCATTTTGGAGTGGGGGCAGGAAAGTTTCTACGATATATGGTGACAAAAAGGGGGATAGAAGCGAGCCCGGAACAAATCAAAGCTATCCTGGATATCAAATCACCGTCCAACATGAAAGATGTGCAAAGATTAATAGGACGAGTAGCGGCATTAAACAGGTTTATATCAAGATCCTCAAAGAAATGCAAGGAAATCTACGATATCCTGAAGAAAAATAAGAAATTCAAGTGGGGAGGAAAGCATGAAGCAGCCTTGCAGGAGTTAAAGCAGTATCTTTCAACTGCACCTTTATTGATGAAGCCCGAGGATGGTGAACCATTATCCCTGTATCTTGCAGTATCAGGGAATGCAGTAAGTGCTGTTTTGGTAAAGGATCACGAAGGTCAGCAGTATCCTGTTTATTATGTTAGCAAAAGTTTATTAGATGCTGAAACTAGATATTCACACTTAGAAATTTTGATATTAGCCCTAGTTATGGCATCAACCAAGCTTAGACATTATTTCGAGACACATAGGATTCATGTTAAAACTAATTATCCTGTTAAGAATGTACTTAGAAAACCTGAGATGTCAGGCAGAATGGCTAAATGGTCAGTAAAATTAAGTGCCTATGATCTAGTATATGAACCTAGAAATGCTATAAAGTCTCAGGCTCTAGCAAACTTTGTAGCTGATTTCAGTAGTGATATTCAAAATGAAGTAGACCTAGAAGTACAACAACTAGAAGAAACCTTAGAATCCTGGACATTATATACTAATGGTGCATCTAATGTAAGAGGTGTAGGACTGGGTATACTACTAAAATCGCCACAGGGGGACATATTACCCCAGGCTATTAGATGTGAATTTCCTGCCACTAATAATGAAGCAGAATATGAAGCTTTGATTGCGGGATTAGAATTAGCCAGGAATATTAATATTAAAAGTTTGCAAGTATATGTTGATTCCTTGTTAATTACTAACCATTTTAATGGATCCTATGCAGTCAAAGGTGAAAGGTTAATCGAGTATCTTGAAATTCTCAAAAAATTAGCAGGATATTTCGATATTTTTACACTTGAACAGGTACCGAGAGTGGATAATGCTGAAGCAGATGCCTTGGCAAACTTAGGATCTTCAGTCAGAATACCAAAAGGAACTCAGATACCAATACTACATATCCTATATCCTGTAGTGGATCTTTTCAAACCTCAGGATAAGGAAGTAGCAAGTATTCAGGATCCTGATCATGAGGAGTGTCTTGAGGAGGATCCTAAGTCCTGGACGACCCCAATCATGAAATATCTCAGAGAAGGACACATCCCGAAGGATGAGAATCCTAAGGCTTTTAGGATGAAGGTATCCCGATTCACTATTATAAATGATGTTTTGTATAAGAAATCTCTTGCAGGACCATACCTGAGGTGCTTGGAGGATCCCGAAACTAAGGAAGTACTTCAGGATATACACGAAGGAGATTGTGGCAACCATACTGGGGGCAGATCGTTATTCTCAAAGGTGTTAAGAACAGGATACTATTGGCCGACGATGAGGAAAGATGCTGCAGAATATGCTCGAAGATGTGATGCGTGTCAAAGGCACAGCAATATACTGCATCAACCTGCTGAACCGCTATATCCTATTGCTTCCCCTTGGCCATTCATGAAGTGGGGTATGGACATAGTGGGAAAGTTGCCAAATGCTCCAGGAGGAAAAGTTTTTATGCTGGCAATGACGGATTATTTATCTAAATGGGTTGAAGCTGAGGCGTTTGTTCAAATCAGAGATTAAGAAGTAGTATCCTTCATCAAGAGGAATATCCTGACTAGGTTTGGGATACCAGCCGAGATAATTTGTGACAATGGCTCTCAGTTTATCAGTAAGAGGACTACCGACTTTTGCAAGAGTTGGGGAATCAAGATGATCACATCCACACCAGTACATCCTCAAGCAAATGGACAAGCATAATCCTCGAACAAGATAATTGTCAACAATTTGATGAAGAGACTAGGAGCTAAGAAAGGAAGATAGGCAGAAAAATTACCCTTTGTCTTATGGGCTGATAGGACAACAGTAAAAAGTGAAACTGGGCAAACCCCATTTTCCTTAGTATTTGGAGCAGAAGCAGTGATCCCAACAGAGATGGTGATACCTACAGCAAGATCCACCTTCCGGGATCCTGAGAAGAATCCTGAAGCCTTATGTCAAGAATTGGACACTGTTGATGAGACAAGGGATGTGTTTTGGTCAAAAATTACCAAAGCAATTAAGTGATCAAATTAGTTAAGTGAGGTAGTGTGTTAGAAACAAGTGTCAAAAATATGTTAATCAAATTATTTGCAAAAACAGTTTCCAGGATACGGCTCAGGATATGGAGCTATTTCTATGATCAAACAATGAGAAAAAATGTAAAGGGTGACACGAGATGTACGAGGAAAGCCCTTGATCAATCTAGATCGCCGGCACAAAACCTCGGGAGCTGACAATCGCAGCTGCCTTGTTCTTCTATTACTTCGAATATTAGGATACAGTGCAGGATGTGATGCTGATCAACTAGGTGTTACAAGGTAATTCGAATACAAGTGTTTGTGTGTAGTGTTTGCTAGAAGCTAGAGAGCAAAGTGAGTGTAAAAATTTTCGTGCCTTAATCTGATCCGCCCCATCCATTTATAGTAAAAGAAATTCAACAAACTATCCTACTAAACCGGGATTCGGCGGATATTCCCTACTTGAACGTTGTAGACCTGGTCCTTCGGGTTCAACATCTCTCATGTAACTGGTTTGCCCGAGTCTTAAGGAGAAGAGGTCCATTCAACCGTTAGTGACCCACAACTTCTAACCTGCACGTGATTATTTAGTTAATACCAGGATATCGCACCAGGATGTTACCAATATCCTGATCCGGTATCCTGATCACAAGTAAACAATCAAAAGCAGAATATTAGTCTGGATATATTTGCTCAGAAAACGACCCATAACAATTGTCCCCAAATATATCTGTTGGTATACCAATCCAACGGATATATTTTAAAAGTCCTATCTCGCAAATCGAGGTTATTAAATCGAAACGACGATTGAGGTGACATTGTGCAATTTTCAATGCAACATTTACTCTTTACCCCCCTCCAATCTCAGCTTTTATTTGACCGACTTATCACATATCATCATCACCATATTCCAGGCGATATCTCAGGTATTTTTCTCCTTCCTTCTTTCCCTCTGTTTTCCTTTATCAAAATTCTTCATGGCTAGCAAAGCGAGATCTCACCGACTTCATCCTTTGAAGCCCAAAACCTTCTTAACAAACCCGAAAAAGAAATCTGCTCGTTTGACAATGCCGATAAAGCCTCTCTGCAAGCTTCTGGTGCCTTCCCCGTTGGAACAATCATTCGTTCTTTCGATAGGGAAGTCCGATCGGAGTTCTCTTCCACCGAATGGGTCTGCTTCATGGCTTACCCTTTTTCTATTGGACTCCGATATCCGTTTCCGACCTTTATATCCCGCTTCTTTGAGCTTACCGGTCTCAGTTATGCCCAAACCATGCCTATGGTTTGGCGAGTGCTGATGACCTTAGACCAAATCAGATCCCGTTTCATCCCTGATCTTTGTATTGAAGATCTCTCGATGGCCTATTGCCTTCGTTCTCACGGCAACAGTCGTTTTCTCCTTTTCTCTACTTCCAAAAATCCTCTTGTTCTTAAAGCCACGAAGAATGAGAAGAAATGGAAACAAAAGTTCTTTTTTTGTAAAAAGGGATTCCATTACTGGAGGTCTTGACCTTCCGGTGAAGTGGCTGACTTCCGGTAGGATTTAGGGTTTTAGGAATATCCCCAATCATATCCTGAAATTGTATCTTGAATTGACAGCTTTATTTTTTGTGCAGCAAATCTCAAGGAACTAGCCCCTCCAAGCGCTGAGTCTGAACAAAGGATCAAAAGCATTTACCAACTTCCATAGAGTGAAAGAACTTTCTCCCTAATACCTTCAAGCTTAAGCCAGAGATCTAGCTCCGAGATGTCTGGTAAGTATGTTAGTACGAAATGTATGTATTAGCTTAAAAATACTCATGGATCAAATATTTCTTCTCTTTATACAGCACCAGCTAAAACTCCAAAGATCTTTGATCTCGATGAACTGGACAGCTACCCCGCTCCCCTCTCGGTAAACAAGGAATCAAGCCCCCAGGTCACCATGTCCTCTAAATCCAGCGGCTCAAAGGCTATTATTGCTCCTAAGCCCCCTCCAGCCTCCAGGACTCTTGCTGCCAGCGCCCGGAAGAGAAAGGAAACGGATTCTCCAGCTACCTCCGAGACTTTTTCTCTCGAGAACCACAGATTTAATGAAGCCACTTCATTCCTTAAGTAGGTATAAATTCCCATCCGATATCCTGAACATGTATGTTAACCATTATCCTGCATATTTCATATTGATACCTGTGTCTTTAACTGCAGGGCTTGGATCGTCTCATGCACTTGTATGAAGATGCCTGCGGGCTTAATAAGATGTTGGAGATCAAGCTCGAAAAAGCAGAAGCCAGCATAGCTGATCAAGGAGCGATTGCGGCCGCCAAGTCCCAGCATTATGAAGATAAGTTCAAGGCAATGACCTAGGAGCACCAAGCCGTCCTTCACAAGGCCAACGAGGATGCTCAAGCCAAGCTAGATGCCGCCCTTCTTCAATACCAGCAGGATATGAGCTCCTATCGGGATAGTCTCAAAGCATCCGTAGTTATTTCCCTTCTCCAAGCCAGGTTAAGGATGACTTATGAGGCTAAAGCCTTGGGCTTCGAATGCCCCTCCTGGAATGTCAAAGCTTGGGAAGCGAAATTACAGGATCTTGGAGGCCATCCTGTTGCTCATCCCACAAAGCATGCTGGTGAAGAGCCTTCTAAGGCGGCAGATGTGACAACCCTCAAAATCCCATGTATTCCGTATAATCTATTAATGTTAATTAAAGTACTTGATAACTGTGCTGAATCATTTAACTACTCTCTGATTACTGTGTTATACTTACATGTACTTGTTAACATGCTAGTAGTATACAGAAAAGTTACTAAATAGTCCGGTATACCTTCCTGAGTGTTAAAAATAAAAAAATGTTGCAAAAATATATATGTAGAACACTTTACGGATTAATTAAACAATTTAACGGAACAATGTCAAACCGAACAACCGGACTTTACCCGAAACATAAAAATATTGCCAAAGACATTATTTCTACTTTTCTGAGCTAGTTAGGGTCCCCGAACACCCTAACACACCTTATATTGCATGACACACATTAATACACTAACTAAGCACTTTAGATCCTAACTAAATTGTAACCATTACATTACAACCCAGCCCCTACCCCCCCCCCCCCCTCACATGATGGTTACAAGATGTGGGGGACATCCCCACATGCTTTTTATTATTTTATTTAAGTTGTTGATGGAAAATAGGACACAATGTATGTTGGGTAACAAGGATTAGTGGTTTATAAGTTAACACACAAGACACTTGATCTTTCATTCTCACCATTCAACCTTTGCTCACTTCTCTCCTTCCTCTCTTCACCATTCACGGATGCCATCTCCCTCCACCATAACATCACCATCAACCTTCCACTCAATCATTCTACTTACATAAAAAGGTGCTACGGGTCATACAACGAAGCTTGGTGCTCTCGGAAGTGGAAGGACCTTCTCCATTCGCTATTAACCATCACTTTCCTACACTCGAACTCCCCTAGCCTTGAGCTAGTGGTAAGAACTTAGATCCATTCATTTTTCATGTTATTTAAGTGGTTAATAGTTATTTGATGATGAGAATCCATGAAACTCTAAAGAACCTTAAACAAGTCTTGAACATAAACTAGTCTAGTGATGAAATGATTAGAATGATGTTGTTATGATTCTTGATTGATTTTCTGATGATTTGCTGGTTAATATTGATGTTTGATGTTGTTGTGATCACTAAACATGTTAACGGAATCAATCGAACACGAATTAGAAAGCTAAAGGCTGAAAACAGAATCTGTCCAAGATTTTACAGCCAACTTCAGTTGGCTGTAAACAGGTCATAACTCAACAGAAAACTGGTATTTTGAGTCTATAATGTGTTATTATGAAATACGGTTCTAATGGCACCGGAATCGTAATTTTTGGACTTCGTTTACTATTTTTAAAGTGTCATTTTGTAACAGCAGCTAGAGCTGCATTTTTCTGCTGAAAATATGCGTTTTGTTTTTTATCATAACTTGAGTTCTGTGTAGAGTTAGATCATGAAACTTGTACTGTAGATGACCACCGATGTATTTGTAATTCTCTCACTGGAATTTCGTAAATCATACTCTTGATAAATTTTAAATAAATTATTCTGTGGACTGTGGTCAGAAAAAGATAAATCTGATTTCAGTCCGGAAAATGATTTTTTTATAAAATATTGGTAATGAACTGGACCCCGATATTTTTACACAATAATATTTGGATCGTTTAAGACAATCTGTAAAAATTTGGGAATTTTTGGAATAAGTTAACTATTTTATTAAAATGTCCGAAAATAGCCCGGTTTTGAATATTAATGCTGAAATGACATAAGTTGTAATTTGCATGTCTAAATGTCGGGTAGGTTATCTGTGAATGATATAACGTGTTATATGTGTTATGTGCATTATCGTATGTTTGTTTATGAGTGGGGAATGGATGGGAAACTTATATGGGCATAAACCGTTAAAGGGATGCATGTTATGTGATAGATACGTGTAGGAACTTTGTGCTCTATTTGAAACCACTAAATGAATAACTGGTAATCATACTAGGACGTGATTGACCAACCTTGATTGTTAGCTATTTGTGAGAGTCAAACCGAGAAACCGAGGTGAGTTCACACTTTTCTACAAAGCATGGAAATTCCCGGTTGTAATGGGAATGGGTTCAGGAATAGGGATTCCTCATCCTTGAGACGTGTTCAGGAATGTAAATTCCTCGTCCTGTTGGGACGGATTAGACTTACTGGACTAGAACTCTATCAGCGAAGTCCCTCCCTTTTTGTATCGACTTAATCGCCGAGGCTATGGCGAGCGGGTCATTAGTTAATAGCGCTATTAGGTTTAACAAACCTCACACCGTGCCAGTTGGACGGGCGTGTACTAATGGACTATGGCACGTCGGTGATGATAGACACCGACGCTAGGGCACAATTGAATTTTTGTTAGTAGTCGATATGATAAACGAGTCTGGTAGTTTAAAATAATGGGGTAGCTCCCCACGGCCGGAGTGCCGGGCTAGATAGCCAGGGAATGTGGACATGGGATGGTTAACTAATAAACGTTTTCGAACTATGGGGTAACCCCCACGGCTGGATAGCTGAATGAGATTAAACTACGTTTTTGGAAACAACTCTAAAATGGACAACCAACCATGAACTCACTCAACTTTGTTGTTGACTCGTTGCTACATGCTTTGCAGGTCGCGAGATGCTAGGGAGCTTGCATATGGAGGTGGTCGTTGTGGGATATGGACTGTTATGTTCTGTGCTTAATAAATAAACTTTATGAACTTATGAAACTTATGTTTTGGGACTTTAAACTTACGAACTACGAACTTATGTTTTGGGTTTAACGTCTTATGCTTCCGCTGTTTAAATCTGAACTTGGCTAACCTAAAGTTGGTTACCGTCTTATGGTCACCAATTGTATTGAGGTCGGTTTTACTACTTAATTACATTGTTCAATATGATTGGTGGCTCGATCCTGGTCATGTCACGCCTCCAAGCGGTCATACTCCGCATGGTGGATTTTGGGGGTGTGACAGCAGAGGAAGAGGCCAATGCTGGTGATGATGCCGAGAAGAATCCTGAGGGTGATACTGGTGCAGATGTTGGGAAAGAGGTTGCTGATCAAGAAGGTGCTGCCCCTTAGGCAGCGAAGTGGGCGATGATGGATATACATGCCAAGGCCGGAGCCCACTTTTTTAAATCCAATGGTTGTGTTTTGTACAAACAATTTACTTTTCCTGTTGTTGAACAATTTATATTTCCTGCACTAGAACAATACGACGACCAAAGGTGGATGGGTCCTGGGTTTCAGGACGAAGTCCTTGGTCATCGGTTAATATAACCTGTTATGAATGACGTAACGGTTGAAGGTGGACAGGTCCCTTTTTGAGATAGAACCTTCAACCGTTATGTAAGTATGGTAAAGACTATTCGTGCTTTTGGCGGATGGGCCTCGGTTTGAGGTGAAACCAAAAGCACAACTTTTGACATGTTAATAATATAACTTCCTTTTGACTTATTTGTGGTTGCCTTTTAATTTCTGTCATGCATTTCTTAGTGTAGGTTTTAGCTTTGCAAAATTTGTGCAACTATCTTTTGAAATTATCATGATCAATATACTCAGTGATATATTACGAGGACCTTTATAAAATTTCCAAACAATTTTAGACAAAATTTTTAAAGAATAAAAGATAGTCTATTTTCTAAAACCTGTTTTGGCAACACTTGTTTGATCAAAGTTTTAATTTTCAATCCAAGTATCATTTCCCAAATATTTCAATCAAATATCCCAAAACGTATCCCAAAAACATATTTTGAAGACATATCCTAAAGATATATCCTTTTCAGGATATTTGAGCCTTAATCAGAGTTAAAAAATTCATGTAAGGTTTACAAAGGAAAGATCATACCAGGAACTGAGTGTAACCCTAGTATTAAACTCCAACCCCTTTTGCGACTTCTCGTGCTAAGATGTCCCCAGTCCGAGACACTTAGCCCAATTTTGATCTTTTGAGCTTCACATAATTGCTTTAGAAGGAATGTCCCCTATGCATGAAGTCTTTAAACACTTTAGAAAATTTTTGAACATTAGTTCCAACTGTCTAGACAATTCTTGTGTTATAGGGGTAAAACCCAAAAATATACTGGATACAAATCCTTAATATCCTGGGGAAAATCCCAAATTTTCTTGCGCTACAGGCGGGAGTGTATAAACTCCAAGACTTAGAAAGATGAAAATCTTTAAACCTTAGAGAGTATGAAAATACCCTTTCGTGAGAGAGGGTGATCAATCCTCATATACCTTTAGGATTCAGGATATAGCCAATAGTAACGAAATTGTCAGCCACTTTTACATGAACTGGTCCCGCCACCATGAACTATTCCCGAATGACTTGCGCTCCAGGCGGGGTGTTTAAACCCAATTCGGAAGAAAGGTGAATACCTTTAAACCTGTGAAGGGATTAGGATCCCTTAGACGTGAGAGAGGGGGCCAATCCTCTAATCTTCTGAAGTATCCTGAGTGTATATCCCGATGCTATTTCTCGAAGCATATACTGCAAAAAAACCGTAAGCTAAGGTGGGTGTTAGTTTGGCTAACACCCCTCCGATGCCTAAGTCAGTAATGGGTTCAAAACAGTAAATAATATCAAAATTTTAATAAAAGAGAAAAAAAATCCATACCATCCTGAGTTAGAATTTAAATTCCATACTCACTTGAAATAGAGTTTTAGATGTATAGCATTCCATGATCTCGGTAGCATACCCCCCTCCATATTCTCGAGTCGGTATGCTCCTTTTTCTGATTCTGATTCAACCTCATAGGGTCCTTCCCATTTTGGAGCCAATTTTCCATCAGCAGGATTAGTAGTATTCTGAAAAGCCTTTCTCAATACCCAATCTCCAACTTGAAATCTCCTAGTCCTTAGATTCTTGTTATATGCTCTGGATATCCTCTGTTGATATGCTGCCATTCTCAACTTTACCGCATCCTTGTCTCATCAATAGTATCCAATTCTTGACATAGGGCTTCAGGATTCTTCTCAGGATCCCAGAGGTTGGATCTTGCTGTAGGTATTACCATCTCTGTCGAGATCACCGCTTCTGTTCCAAACACCAAGGAAAACGGGGTTTGGCCAGTTGCACTCTTCACCAACGTCCTATCAGCCCACAAAACAAAGGGTAACTCTTCTGCCCATTTTCCTTTCTTAGCCCCAAGTCTCTTTTTCAAGTTGTTGACAATTATCTTATTCGAGGACTCTGCTTGCCCATTTGCTTGAGGATGTACCGGAGTTGACGTGATCATCTTAATTCCCCAACTTTTACAAAAATCAGTGGTTCTTTTGCTGATGAACTGAGATCCATTGTCACAAATTATCTCAGCTGGTACTCCAAACCTCGTCAGGATATTCCTTTTTATGAAAGATACCTCTTCTTGATCTCTAACTTGAACAAATGCTTCAGCTTCGACCCATTTAGAGAAATAATCGGTCATTGCCAGCATAAAGACTTTTCCCCCTGGAGCTTTTGGTAATTTCCCTACTATATCCATCCCCCATTTCATGAATGGCCAAGGGGAAGTTATAGGATAAAGTGGTTCGGATGGCTGATGTAATATGTTACTGTGTCTTTGACATGCATCACATCTTGGAGCATATTCTGCAGCATCTTTCCTCATTGTTGGCCAATAATATCCTGTTCTTAATACTTTTGAGAACATTGACCTACCCCCAGTATGACTACCACAATCCCCTTCGTGTATATCCTGAAGCACTTCTTTGGTTTCGGGATCCTCCAAGCACCTCAGATATGGTCCTGCAAGAGATTTCTTGTACAAAACATTATTTATAATAGTGAATCGTGATACCTTCATTCTGAAGGCCTTAGGGTTCTCATCCTTTGGAATGTGTCCTTCCTTGAGATATCTCATGATTGGAGCCGTCCAGGACTTAGGATCCCGCTCGGGATGTTCACCATCAGGATCCTGAATACTTATTACTTCCTTATCCTGAGGATTCGTCGCAGGATATAGGATATGTAATATTGGTATTCGGGTTCCTTCCGGTATCCTGACCGATGATCCCAGATTTGCCAAGGCATCAGCTTTAGCGTTATCCTCTCTTGGTACCTGTTCAAGTGTAAAAATATCGAAATATCCTGCTATTTTTTTGAGAATTTCAAGATACTCGATTAACTTCTCACCCTTAACTGCATAGGTTCCATTAAAATGATTAGTGATTAACAAAGAATCAACATATACTTGCAAATTCTTGATACTCATATTTTTAGCCAACCCTAATCCTGCAATTAAAGCTTCATATTATGCTTCATTATTAGTAGCAGGAAATTCAAACCTAATAGCCAGGGGTAATATGTCCCCTTGTGGCGATTTAAGTAGTATACCTAGACCTACACCTCTTACATTAGATGCACCATCAGTATATAATATCCAGGATTCTAAGTTTTCTCCTAGCTGTTGTACTTCTAAGTCTACTTCATTTTGAATGTCACTACTGAAATCAGCCACAAAGTCAGCTAAGGCCTGAGACTTTATGGCATTTCTAGGCTCATATACTAGATCAAAAGCGCTTAATTTCACTGACCATTTAGCCATCCTACCAGACATCTCAGGTTTCCTAAGCACATTTTTAACGGGATAATTGGTTTTAACATAAATCCTATGTGTCTCAAAATAATGTCTAAGTTTTGTTGATGTCATAACTAGGGCTAATATCAATTTTTCTAGATGAGAATACCTAGTTTCAGCATCTAATAAACTTTTACTAACATAATAGATAGGATACTGCTGACCTTCATGATCCTTTACAAGGACATCACTTACTTCATTTCCTGATACTGCAAGATACAGGGATAATGGTTCACCATCCTAAGGCTTCATCAATAAGGGTGCGGTTGAAAGATACTGCTTCAAATCCTGCAAGGCTGCTTCATGCTTTGCTCCCCATTCAAACTTCTTATTCTTCTTGAGGATATCATAAAATTCCTTGCACTTCTCCGAGGATCTTAAAATAAATCTGTTCAACGCTGCTACTCGGCCTGTTAATCGTTGAACATCCTTCATATTTGAAGGCGATTTTATATCCGGAATAGCTTTAATCTGCTCCGGGCTTGCCTCTATCCCCCTTTTGGTCACCATATATCCTAGAAACTTTCCTGCCCCCACTCCAAAATGGCACTTAGCATGATTTAGTTTCATGTTATATTGATCCAGGATATCAAACGCTTCCTTAATATCCTAGAGGTGATCCTCAGCCTTTTTAGATTTCACCACTATATCGTCAATATATACCTCCATGGTGTCCCCCAGTTTGTCTTTAAACATCATGTTTACCAACCTCTGGTATGTTGCACCTGCATTTTTCAAACCAAAGGGCATAGTAGTAAAATAATAAATACCTGTGGGTGTCATGAAAGCAGTATCCTCCTGATTAGAGGGTTCCATTTGGATTTGCTGAAATCCTGAAGAGGCATCCATGAAGGTTAACATCTCGTGGCCGACGGTAGCATCTACCATTGAATCAATATGAGGTAGAGGAAACGGGTCTTTGGGACAAGCTTTTTTAAGTCTGTGTAATCCACACAAACTCTCCATTTCCCATTTTTCTTTTGTACCACGACTACGTTCACGAGCCATTTAGGAAACTTCACTTCTCTAATCATCTTGCTCCTTAGTAGTCTTTCAACTTCCTCTTGGATGATCACATTTCGTTCCGGAGCAAATTTCCTTCTCTTTTGTTGTACCGGATTGAATGACCTGTCAATACCGAGCTTATGTGTTATAATATCCTTGGAAATACCTGTCATATCCTCGTATTTCCATGCGAATGTGGACATCCTGCATTTCAAGAAATTAGTCAATTGATTTTCAATATCCTGTGGGATATTGGTTCCTACGAGCACCGAGTGTAACACCCTGAAAATTTACGTCCTATAAGGTGTTGACACGTGTCATAGGTTTGAACGTGTGAAGGAATGTTCTTGAAGGACTAAAGTTGACAAACAGTGAAACTGTGTAATTATAAGGGTTCAAAGTGTCAACAATGAATAAATAGACTTTGCAATAACTCTACATGATGTTTATAACCTTAAATGAATAGATCATGGATCATACGAAGCGAATTGTGAAAGAAAGTGAGAGATTACAAACTACAGGGGTTAAATGTGCCAACATGTTTAAGTTATACCTCTGAGTGACCTTTTGACAAACCCGAAGCTTTGTAACGATTAATTATGCTCACTAGAATGTACCACAAAAATTTCATGAAGTTTCGATATCGTATGAGCAAGTTGTGATAAAATTCGTGTACGAGGGTTATAAGCGTCAACATTGAAATTTAGGGCTTTTTGGGTGATCACAAAGTTACCCGAGGACTTAACAAAGTGGGTATAAGTCTTAAAGCCCCACATATTAAATAAACAAAGCTTCTTGTGCAAGTTGGATGGTGAAAACGACCTTTCGGGGGACCAAGGACCAAAATGCAATAAAAGAAAAATAAAAATCAGGTTTACATGTCCCAAGCGGCCCGCTTTGGTTATGCTGAAATGGGATGCGGGCCGCATTAGGACTGCAGATGCAGAAAACTTGCAGAATCACTGGCAGGTGGCTGTTTGCATGCTCTAACCGACTCAAAACTTAGTTTTTCGAAACTATGGGCTGCCAAGAGTGGTTTGTAGCTTGTAGGGGACACATGCTTGCATCTTAGAACATTCCTAGACCTTGTTGGCACCAATCTAGATTGATAAAAGTCCTTATATGAATGACAAAGTTGCAACATACATGCACAATGCACTTCTGGTCATTTTGAAGAACTTTCAAGCTGATACAAGCTTTCCATAACATCCATCAATCACGTGTAAGTATGTCTAACACTTCTCGATTCAGTTTTACATCGTTTATAGCCTAGAAATCAAACCGTCGTAACTACGGTTTGACTTTGTGATAAATCACAATCGGTCCAGAGATTTGTCGAATCGAAATTCATTATAAGTTGGTATTTATATGGTTATTAAACCCCTAAAAGGTCACTCACTGATTTGAACCCTAACCATGTCGTTTGTCGAGTCAAAGGCTTTCCGAAAAAGTCAACAGAAACCTTAATCGCATATTTAATGATACGGAAGGCGTGTAACCTGTTTTATCGGTCATATAACTTGAAAATAAGTATAATAACTTGTCTACGCTTGTATGATTCGACAACTTTCTGTTTAGTACCGATTCGGAGCCGAAAGACGCAAAAGTTTGACTTTTGCGTTGACCTCAGTTCTGACCCGATTTATATAGGTTTAGACATGCCTTAAGGTTCCATTAGGACCTAGTTACTTGTGTGTATAAGCCTCTGCGTTTATACCACTCGAATCCCTAATCGTCCGATGTTTCCGTTAATCGCCTAAATATTGACCGTAATGCCCTTATGACCATAAAACGAGATTTTTGAAAATATGAAAGTGCCATAATCTTAGTTACTGATTATTAGGCATGTCCCGAAAATTTCACGTTAATCGGAGGTCTAGATTAGGAGTTAGGCTTAATGACGTAATTAAGAACGCTTTTATTAATTAAACGGCGTCATTAGCATAAAACCTATCTAAACCCAATTTTTGACACCAAACCTTTTACCCACTGATGTAATATAATATTTTAGGAGTTTTAAAGATTTTTAATTATTTTTAGACTGATCATAAGCTTGGATTAGCGCCTTAATTCGGTAAATACCGAATATGCCCTTTTAGGCCATAAAACGAGTTTTACAAATCCAAATGGCGCCAATCCAATTGCTACTGATTTTAAATAATAATTATAGTATTTTGAGCCTGTTAAACTGACCTGGAAACTCAGAATCGTATTTTAAACCGTACGTCGCTTAAAACGACTTTATACGCGTATTTAACGCATAGTTTGGGTTTAAAACTATTTTAATATATAAGACTTATTACCAAATGTTATAACCTGTTAAAATGGGCCATTTTACTGATCAACTCAGACCCGGATCACAGGTGTCTAATTAAACCCTTTTATAATCTTTAAAATGACCAAAATACCCCTACGGGGCTTATAAAGAGATTAAACTCCTTTGGGGCGTCACGGGTGATATCCTACTGATATCACAACTTATTTAAGGCATGTTAACTTAGGAAACCTGTTTAGGACTCTTACGGATACCCGTTACGCTTCATGCGCGTTCGGTTCGGTTTATGTAACTAGTTTACATAAATTAGCCGAAACGGGTCAAACCTTATAGGTTTTGTCTCAAAATCCAGAATGTGTATCATATACCCATATTAAGCAAGTCTTCAAACTTGTCGGGTTTAAATCACATTCTATCCGGTCTTCGCTTAATCGTGCGTACGAACCGTATCATTAAAACTAATTGGTCTAAGCGTAAGCTTAACTAAAGACCCGTTAGGATTCTAATAGGTTATTATAAACCTTCGTTCCAGAATAGGAGAACCAGTAAAAGATACTTGCACTTGCTGATTTTGAACTATACTTGCTCAGGTAAATACTTTTAACTTATTTCCCTATACGGGCTTGGGTACGGTATATAAAATACCGCTTGGTCGGGCGTTGAATATTTAATCTTATTATGGTTAAATGATTGAGATGTCTCCGTTTAATTTGTTTTGTTGCTTAAAGCCTTTGGGGGGTTAATGACCGTGTCCCGGATATCCCTGGCATCATTTTTCGAAATGGCCACGACCTTAGCGCTCAGGTGTAGGCGTACACCTGTCAGTGTCTCATAAATAAAGTGGTGTGTTAATTGATCTTTAACCCGGCTCGATCCGGGCTACTGAACGCATAAGAAACATGTAAATCCTATACAAGTTTATATATTTAAATAAGTATCCCAAGTTATAAAATATTATTTGTGCCTTGTGCCTTAAATGCATTTTCTTAAACTCTTTTCAAAATGAGTCGGTTGATTGTATTTACCAGTGTAAACTGACGTATTTTCTTAAAAAGGTTAAGTGCAGGTACTACGCGAAATAGGCTGGCTTGTCTCCTAGCATCCACATTAAGTCTCGCCAGCTTGGATGTCATACTGTTGAACATTTGTTTTTTTTTTTAAACTTGATCTACCTGTGGATTTATATTCGACTGTTTGTGAAACTTAATATTACAATATCGTTGGTTGAATTAAATCTATACTTTGCTTCCGCTGTGCATTTAAATATTGTGTTGTTTGACTATTATGTTGCCAACCACGTCACGATACTCCCCTACCGGGCCCACCGGTGACACGTGGAAATTCGGGGTGTGACAGGTTGGTATCAGAGCCAACACTGAGTGAATTAAACACTAACCTTTTGTGTTTAATCTCAGTTACACAATTGCACATTCCTAAATCTTCGAGTCTAGACAAAGAACTTAGGAATAATCCAAATTGTTCAAATTTTTATTTAATTAAATTTTTGTCCTTTATTTTTCCTTGTTATTACCTTGTGTATTTTAATAGGTACAATAATGCCGCCAAGAATTAGACGAGGTAGTCAAGGAAAGGAGCCAGCTAGTGCCCCTAACGACCATGAGGCAGGGCCTTCATATCGACGAACTTCTTCTACAAGGAATGATGAAACGAGGGAGCTATGGAGGACCTATGAAGACGATGCCAGACGATCTTTTTCGCACGCCTCAACGCCTCCATATCATGACTCCTATGGGCCTCAGTCAGAGAACGAACCCCACAACCCGCAACATTTCTTCGGCGACCCTACTCCTGTATTTCAGGGTCAGTTTAACCCAGCAGAGTACCTACCCGAAAACGTGGGCTTTAACCCACTAGGACCGGAGGATCACTTTTCTGGTGATCAAGATATGGACGAGGACACAGATCCTGTCGAAGCTTCAACCGGATCCCGGAACCATCCTTTTTCAATCTCTGATGGTTCATCTTACCACGGACCACCCTACGAAGGTCCGGATAGTCACATGGCACGGTTCGAACGGTGTGAGTGGTATTATACCCCATCTGAACACTCATCGTCTCACCATACACCATCTCACCATACACCGTCTCACCATACACCGTCTCACCATACACCGTCTCACCATACACCGTCTCATTCAGCATCTCATCAGCAACAGCAGCAACAAGATCCCTCTGGGGATCCCCAATTCGAGACAGTCACGCCACCGCCTCCACCGCCGCCAGTTTATGTAGAACCTCCAGAACCGCCGAGACGTAGGAGGACTGGCCCGCGGATGTCAGTACGACCAGTGGGAGTTCATATCACCACTCCTCAACACTCTAGCGGTAGCCATTATCCGCCTACTCATGAAGTCCCACAGATGGGGGGACCTTCTGTTCCAGTTTCAGAGGTGAACTCGGCACCTATTGTACCGCCATCACCGGGTTTTGGCCACCCAATCCCTGCTTATACTGCTCCGGCAGCTTACAACCCATATGGACCACCAGCATACCATAATTATAACTATGCCGAGGCCGACCCCTACCTAGTGGCTGCAAACTACTATACCCAAAACCCTGAGGGACCATATGGAACCCCTTGGGGAATGGGACATCCAGCTCATGGGTATCAAGTACCTACTCAGCCACCATTTCAGCATCAGCCGCCACGGGTTCCTCCTCCTGAGCAGGTTGAGCTCCGTCATAGGTTGGATCGGGTTGAGCGAGACCTCCAGAGAGAGCGTAAGAAGAACCAAGGATTTATTAGTGGTTTAGCAGATTTGCTGAAGGGGAAGAAGAAGAAAAGGGATCGTTAAATCCCCATATGTAATATTGTATTTCTTTATTAATCAAGTCCCTAAGAGGACATTTATTTATGTGTGTATGTAGTCCCTGCGTGGACATTTACCTTGTACTTAGTCCCTACGAGGACTTGTCTTTGTTAGCTCCTGCGTGGGCAAATATTTGTAAAAGACCCGTTTAGGGCAAAAATGTAAAATTTGTAAATTATAATGGAATGTTAAGTTTGAAAATTTTATTTCTGTCATTTATGCATTTATATATTATACATGAAATAAACAAAAATAACATTATTCCTTTTGTAATGATCTGCCTATTTAATATCAATTAAGGATCTTAAAGGTAAAACCTAGCCTACATGTCATTATAAGACTTGGCCAAAATGGTAAGACCTGTATAAAAAGATTTCAATCTCGGTTAACATCTGAAAACATGTTAACACTCCTGGCAGATGTGATTCGTTAAAATCACACACGTCATTCCATATAAGGATTTTTCCTGACCCAATAAATGATATATGAATCATGGGTTAAATCATTAATAAATATGATTACTTCTTTTTACCATCCATTGGTAATGGAATGCCTACGGGCCCTTCTCATTTTCATATGAGACAAAAGACAGTATTAGTCTATGACCCTGTCTGATAAAGGTAATGAACCTTGTTCAAACCTTTATGCTTTGATTCTCTGAAATCATAGCTTATAACCTAAATTGTCCCAGTGACTAAGCCTTATGTGCTAATAAAACTGTTATTGTTTTATAATTAGGATAAATTATATTAGAAATCCTAAATTTATGTGAGTAATAAATTAACCATATTTGGTCTACGTTTACCACGGTTAACAAATTGCCATAAAAGACAATTTTATAATAAACTCACCAATAAATTGTTGTCGATATGTGACAGTTCTAGATACATGGCAGACTCAAATGAGGTCAACAGTCACCCAGGGATAGTGAATGAAAATGCCCAAGTTAACGTAGCAGGTCCAGAGTTGCAAGCTATGATAAATAATGCGGTTAATATAGCTATGGGTAGACAGCATCATGGATCAAGTGGTACCCATACGAGGACCCATTCTGCATCACACACTAGAACACCCTCCAGGACCCACACTGCCCACAACAGTAATTCTCACCACTCCTCGAATCAAAGGAGTAATCCATCCCAAAGAGCAGTACAGCACCAAGAACCTCGTAATAGGGGTTGCACCTATAAATACTTTGTGTCGTGCAAACCCAGAGACTTCAATGGGGAAAAGGGAGCTGTTGATTGCATGACGTGGATGGATGAAATGGATACTGTGGTGGATATTAGTGGTTGCCATAATAGGGACATTGTGAAGTTTGTCTCGCAGTCTTTCAAAGGGGAAGCCTTAGCCTGGTGGAGATCTTTGATCCAAGCCACAGGGAAAGTCCCGTTATACAACATGACATGGGAAGAGTTCATGGCACTAATCAAGGAAAATTTCTGCCCTCAACACGAGGTTGAGAGAATTGAATCTGATTTCCTGGCACTGGTCATGAAAAACTTGGACTGTCAGGCCTACCTTACTACTTTCAATACTTTGTCAAGGTTGGTCCCTTATTTGGTGACTCCGGAGCCTAAACGTATAGCTCGTTTTATCGGGGGTTTGGAACCGGAGATCAAAGCAAGTGTAAAAGCTTCCAGACCAACCACTTTTCGGTCAGTAACGGACATATCGTTATCTCTGACCTCAGATGCTGTCAGGCTGAGGTCACTGAGGAAAACTGATACGGAGAAAAGAAAGCGTGAGGATGACAACTCACGGCATTCAGATAAGAAGCAGAAGGGAAACGATGGCTCTAAGAAGGGGTCAGGATTCAAGAGAGAGGGTCAGCAGTCGGGTGAAAAACCCAAATGCAAAATCTGCAAGAGACAGCACTTTGGGAAGTGCAGGTTTGAATCCAACTCACAATCACAATCGAAACCTTTTGCTTGTGGGTTATGCAAATCCAGGGAACACAAAACCGTGGATTGCAAGAAGATAAAGGATGCGACCTGCTATGGTTGCAATGAAAAGGGGCACATCAAGAGCAATTGCCCAAAATATGCCAAGAAGCCGGAAGAGGCTAAGAAGACCAATGCTAGGGTCTTCAGAATGGATGCTAAGGAAGCCGTCAAGGACGACAAAGTGATAACATGTACCTTTCTCGTAAATGATGTTTATGCGAGAGTATTATTTGATTCAGGCGCTGATAAGTCGTTTGTAGATAATAAGTTTTGTGAATTATTAAAACTACCTGTTAAGAACTTAAGTGTGAAGTATGAGGTGGAACTAGCAGATGGTACTTTAGAAACCGCCTCAACTATTTTAGATGGGTGTTTCATATCCATTAGGAATCACTCTTTTCCTTTATCCCTACTTCCCTTTAAGTTAGCCGGCTTTGACATAGTATTAGGTATGGACTGGTTATCTCATAACCAGGCCCAGATTGTTTGCAATAAGAAGCGAGTGATGATCAAGACTCCGTCTGGAGAATCACTTACTATCCAGGGAGATACCCAGTTTGGGCTACCCGAGAAAATGTCTATACTTAAGGACTCTAAGTGTTTAAAGAAAGGTTGTGTCATCTACATGGCGCAAGTGATTATAGATGAGCCGAAGCCCAAGATTGTGGATATACCCGTCGTTTCTGAATACCCTGATGTTTTTCCTGAAGAACTTTCTGGTTTGCCACCAGAGAGACAAGTAGAATTCAGAATTGACATTATTCCTGGATCAGCACCAGTTGCAAGGGCGCCTTATAGATTAGCACCAACAGAGATGAAGGAATTGAGAACGCAGCTAGATGATTTGCTAGCCAAAGGTTTCATCAAACCTAGTTCGTCTCCGTGGGGAGCACCAGTTTTATTTGTTAAGAAGAAGGATGGGTCGATGCGTCTGTGCATCGACTACCGCGAGCTTAATAAGGTTACTATCAAGAATAGGTATCCTTTGCCCAGAATCGACGATCTATTCGATCAACTTCAAGGGGCGAGTTTCTTCTCAAAGATTGACATAAGGTCAGGCTACCATCAATTGAAGGTTAGAGATGAAGACGTGCACAAAATAGCATTTAGGACTCGTTATGGCCATTACGAGTTCCTAGTGATGCCTTTCGGGCTCACTAATGCACCGGCCGCATTCATGGATCTCATGAATCGCGTTTGCAAGCCGCACCTAGATAAATTCGTCATCGTTTTCATCGATGATATTCTCATCTACTCAAAGAACCAAGCTGACCACGAGAAGCATCTTCACTGCATTTTGGAACTACTTCATAAAGAGAAGCTCTATGCCAAGTTCTCAAAGTGTGAATTCTGGCTTCGAGCAGTCCAATTTCTTGGGCATGTTGTTAGTGAGCATGGTATCCAAGTAGATCCTGCTAAAGTTGAAGCTGTCATGAATTGGCATGAGCCAAAGACGCCTACTGAAATTCGTAGTTTTCTAGGTTTGGCAGGATACTATAGGCGATTTATAGAAAACTTTTCAAGGATTGCTGCACCCCTGACTTCGCTGACACGTAAGAAGATTAAGTTTGACTGGGGTCCTAAGCAGCAGGAATCCTTTGACATTCTGAAACAAAAGTTGAGCAATGCTCCAGTACTGACATTGCCTGATGGAATAGAGGAGTTTGTAGTTTATTGTGATGCATCACACACCGGGATGGGATGTGTGCTTATGCAGAAAGGCAAAGTCATTGCCTATGCTTCACGTCAGTTAAAGGTGCACGAAAAGAATTACACCACCCACGACTTGGAGTTGGGTGCCGTTGTATTTGCACTAAAACTGTGGAGGCACTATTTGTATGGAATCAAATGTGTGATCTATTCTGATCACAAAAGCCTTCAACATCTGTTCAACCAGAAGGACTTGAACATGAGGCAACGTCGTTGGATGGAAACTCTGAATGATTACGATTGTGAAATAAGATACCATCCCGGCAAGGCGAATGTAGTCGCCGATGCCTTGAGTCGGAAAGAAAGGGTGAAACCCATCCGAATCAATGCCAAGAGCATGGAATTAAAGAACAGCTTGATAGAAAGGTTGTTAGCTGCACAGAAAGAAGCTGTGTTGGAAGCTAACTATCCTAACGAAAAGCTAGGAGTAACTGAGGAGCAGTTATCTCTTAGTAAGGATGGAATTCTTAGATTGAATGGACGGATATGGGTTCCAATTTATGGAGGACTCCGAGATGTTATTCTCCAGGAAGCCCATAGCTCTAAATATTCTGTTCATCCTGGAGCTGATAAAATGTACCATGATCTTAGAGCAAATTATTGGTGGATAGGCTTGAAGAAGTCTGTAGCTACCTATGTAGCTAAATGCTTGACGTGTGTGCAAGTCAAGGCAGAACATCAAAAACCGTCAGGTTTGCTACAACAACCTGAACTTCCTACTTGGAAGTGGGAAATGGTAACTATGGATTTTATCACCAAGTTACCCAAGACAAGGAAAGGAAATGACACCATCTGGGTGATAGTTGACCGACTGACTAAGTCAGCACATTTCCTACCTATTAAGGAGACCTACAGCTCCGATATGTTAGCCCAACTGTACGTTGATAAGATTGTAGCTCTACATGGCATACCTGTAGCTATTATCTCTGACCGAGATACTAGATACACATCACATTTTTGGAAAAGTTTCCAACAATCTTTGGGCACACGTTTGAACTTTAGTACGGCTTACCATCCACAGACAGACGGTCAGAGTGAGCGTACTATTCAAACGTTGGAAGACATGCTACGTGCATGTGCGATCGATTTGGGAGGTAGCTGGGATAAGAACCTGCCATTGATCGAATTCTCCTACAACAATAGCTACCACACCAGCATAAAGGCTGCGCCTTTTGAGGCATTATACGGTAGAAAATGTAGATCACCTGTTTGTTGGGCGGAAGTTGGAGAAGTCCAGTTATCAGGACCAGAGATCGTGTTCGAAACGACGGACAAGATTGTCCAGATTCGTAACAATCTCCAAGCTGCCCGGAATAGGCAGAAGATTTACGCTGATCCAAATCGTAAGGATTTCCACTTCGAAGTAGGTGACAAAGTCCTACTTAAAGTGTCACCCTGGAAAGGAGTGATGCGATTTGGTAAGAAGGGTAAGCTAAGCCCGAGATACATAGGACCTTTCGAGGTTATCGAACGTGTCGGGTCAGTTGCCTACAAGTTAAACTTACCTGAAGAGCTCAGTAGTATACACAATGTGTTCCACATCTGCAATCTGAAGAAGTGTTTCGCTGACTCCGCTGACGAATCAGTGGTTATACCCTATACAGATGTGCAGATCGATGAGAGCTTGAAATTTGTGGAAAAACCTTTGTCGATCGAAGATCGACAGGTGAGGAAGCTTCGAAGGAAGCATATACCTTTTGTAAAGGTCAAATGGGATGCCCGAAGAGGTCCCGAATTCACGTGGGAGGTTGAATCCACGATGAAAGAAAAGTACCCTTACTTGTTTCAGTAAATCTCGGGTCGAGATTTATTTTAAGGGGGTGAGGATGTAACACCCTGAAAATTTACGTCCTATAAGGTGTTGACACGTGTCATAGGTTTGAACGTGTGAAGGAATGTTCTTGAAGGACTAAAGTTGACAAACAGTGAAACTGTGTAATTATAAGGGTTCAAAGTGTCAACAATGAATAAATAGACTTTGCAATAACTCTACATGATGTTTATAACCTTAAATGAATAGATCATGGATCATACGAAGCGAATTGTGAAAGAAAGTGAGAGATTACAAACTACAGGGGTTAAATGTGCCAACATGTTTAAGTTATACCTCTGAGTGACCTTTTGACAAACCTGAAGCTTTGTAACGATTAATTATGCTCACTAGAATGTACCACAAAAATTTCATGAAGTTTCGATATCGTATGAGCAAGTTGTGATAAAATTCGTGTACGAGGGTTATAAGCGTCAACATTGAAATTTAGGGCTTTTCGGGTGATCACAAAGTTACCCGAGGACTTAACAAAGTGGGTATAAGTCTTAAAGCCCCACATATTAAATAAACAAAGCTTCTTGTGCAAGTTGGATGGTGAAAACGACCTTTCGGGGGACCAAGGACCAAAATGCAATAAAAGAAAAATAAAAATCAGGTTTACATGTCCCAAGCGGCCCGCTTTGGTTATGCTGAAATGGGATGCGGGCCGCATTAGGACTGCAGATGCAGAAAACTTGCAGAATCACTGGCAGGTGGCTGTTTGCATGCTCTAACCGACTCAAAACTTAGTTTTTCGAAACTATGGGCTGCCAAGAGTGGTTTGTAGCTTGTAGGGGACACATGCTTGCATCTTAGAACATTCCTAGACCTTGTTGGCACCAATCTAGATTGATAAAAGTCCTTATATGAATGACAAAGTTGCAACATACATGCACAATGCACTTCTGGTCATTTTGAAGAACTTTCAAGCTGATACAAGCTTTCCATAACATCCATCAATCACGTGTAAGTATGTCTAACACTTCTCGATTCAGTTTTACATCGTTTATAGCCTAGAAATCAAACCGTCGTAACTACGGTTTGACTTTGTGATAAATCACAATCGGTCCAGAGATTTGTCGAATCGAAAGTCATTATAAGTTGGTATTTATATGGTTATTAAACCCCTAAAAGGTCACTCACTGATTTGAACCCTAACCATGTCGTTTGTCGAGTCAAAGGCTTTCCGAAAAAGTCAACAGAAACCTTAATCGCATATTTAATGATACGGAAGGCGTGTAACCTGTTTTATCGGTCATATAACTTGAAAATAAGTATAATAACTTGTCTACGCTTGTATGATTCGACAACTTTCTGTTTAGTACCGATTCGGAGCCGAAAGACGCAAAAGTTTGACTTTTGCGTTGACCTCAGTTCTGACCCGATTTATATAGGTTTAGACATGCCTTAAGGTTCCATTAGGACCTAGTTACTTGTGTGTATAAGCCTCTGCATTTATACCACTCGAATCCCTAATCGTCCGATGTTTCCGTTAATCGCCTAAATATTGACCGTAATGCCCTTATGACCATAAAACAAGATTTTTGGAAATATGAAAGTGCCATAATCTTAGTTACTGATTATTAGGCATGTCCCGAAAATTTCACGTTAATCGGAGGTCTAGATTAGGAGTTAGGCTTAATGACGTAATTAAGAACGCTTTTATTAATTAAACGGCGTCATTAGCATAAAACCTATCTAAACCCAATTTTTGACACCAAACCTTTTACCCACTAATGTAATATAATATTTTAGGAGTTTTAAAGATTTTTAATTATTTTTAGACTGATCATAAGCTTGGATTAGCGCCTTAATTCGGTAAATACCGAATATGCCCTTTTAGGCCATAAAACGAGTTTTACAAATCCAAATGGCGCCAATCCAATTGCTACTGATTTTAAATAATAATTATAGTATTTTGAGCCTGTTAAACTGACCTGGAAACTCAGAATCGTATTTTAAACCGTACGTCGCTTAAAACGACTTTATACGCGTATTTAACGCATAGTTTGGGTTTAAAACTATTTTAATATATAAGACTTATTACCAAATGTTATAACCTGTTAAAATGGGCCATTTTACTGATCAACTCAGACCCGGATCACAGGTGTCTAATTAAACCCTTTTATAATCTTTAAAATGACCAAAATACCCCTACGGGGCTTATAAAGAGATTAAACTCCTTTGGGGCGTCACGGGTGATATCCTACTGATATCACAACTTATTTAAGGCATGTTAACTTAGGAAACCTGTTTAGGACTCTTACGGATACCCGTTACGCTTCATGCGCGTTCGGTTCGGTTTATGTAACTAGTTTACATAAATTAGCCGAAACGGGTCAAACCTTATAGGTTTTGTCTCAAAATCCAGAATGTGTATCATATACCCATATTAAGCAAGTCTTCAAACTTGTCGGGTTTAAATCACATTCTATCCGGTCTTCGCTTAATCGTGCGTACGAACCGTATCATTAAAACTAATTGGTCTAAGCGTAAGCTTAACTAAAGACCCGTTAGGATTCTAATAGGTTATTATAAACCTTCGTTCCAGAATAGGAGAACCAGTAAAAGATACTTGCACTTGCTGATTTTGAACTATACTTGCTCAGGTAAATACTTTTAACTTATTTCCCTATACGGGCTTGGGTACGGTATATAAAATACCGCTTGGTCGGGCGTTGAATATTTAATCTTATTATGGTTAAATGATTGAGATGTCTCCGTTTAATTTGTTTTGTTGCTTAAAGCCTTTGGGGGGTTAATGACCGTGTCCCGGATATCCCTGGCATCATTTTTCGAAATGGCCACGACCTTAGCGCTCAGGTGTAGGCGTACACCTGTCAGTGTCTCATAAATAAAGTGGTGTGTTAATTGATCTTTAACCCGGCTCGATCCGGGCTACTGAACGCATAAGAAACATGTAAATCCTATACAAGTTTATATATTTAAATAAGTATCCCAAGTTATAAAATATTATTTGTGCCTTGTGCCTTAAATGCATTTTCTTAAACTCTTTTCAAAATGAGTCGGTTGATTGTATTTACCAGTGTAAACTGACGTATTTTCTTAAAAAGGTTAAGTGCAGGTACTACGCGAAATAGGCTGGCTTGTCTCCTAGCATCCACATTAAGTCTCGCCAGCTTGGATGTCATACTGTTGAACATTTGTTTTTTTTTTAAACTTGATCTACCTGTGGATTTATATTCGACTGTTTGTGATACTTAATATTACAATATCGTTGGTTGAATTAAATCTATACTTTGCTTCCGCTGTGCATTTAAATATTGTGTTGTTTGACTATTATGTTGCCAACCACGTCACGATACTCCCCTACCGGGCCCACCGGTGACACGTGGAAATTCGGGGTGTGACACCGAGATATCCGGATTTTCCTGATCCAGGATTATTTTCTTTACATCCTGCTCCGAAGCCTCCACGATATCCTGGGCCCGCATATTTAATTGCTATGCTGCATTAGGCTTGACTGAGGATTTCATCGAGGATGAGTAACATTCCTTCGCCTCCTGCTGGTCACTATCAACCTTGACAACCCCCCAAGGGGTAGGGATCTTGACGCACTGATGATAAGTCGATGGCACAGCCTTCATATCATGGATCCATGGCCTGCCTAGTATGATATTGTAGCAGGATAGGGAGTCCATCACACAGAAACGTTGTATTGAGTTGACCCCTTCAACATATACTGGTAACTTTATCTCTCCCATTGTGTTCCTGGCTTCTCCACTGAACCCTACAAGCATGGTGGATTTCGAAGTAATATCCATCGGAGATACATTCATTCTTTTCAAAGTTTCTAGTTGGATTATGTTGACGGAGCTGCCATTATCCACCAATATCCTGCATACAAAATGGTTAGCAACATATAACGTTATTACTAGAGCATCATGGTGAAGATCCTGGACAGTATCCCTGTCATCACTGTCGAAAGTGATCACTTTATCAGTTGTGAGGGTAGTCATCCTGGCTGGTTTATCTCCCTTTTCAGTCTTGGCTTCCTTTGCATGCCTCTTGGCCGCAGAATACGAAGTCCCACAAATGTCGGATCCTCCTGAAATAAAGTTAATTATTTTGGCATCTGCTGGGGGTGACGCTGCTCGTTCAGGATCCTGCCCTTTATTCTTCTTTCTTCCCAGCGATCCTTCAGATATCCCTTGCTCAATAGGTAGCTTATCTTTTTCCTTAGAGCAATGCAATCGTCAGTTACATGTCCGAAATCTTCATGGAAGGCACACCATTTGGATTTATCCTTCCAATCAGCCTTTTGTTGATTCTTTCGAGGCCACCTAGCTTTGTCTCCTAAACCCTGCATAGCATACATTAACTCAGGTATGTTAACAGAAAAGCAATATTCAGATAATTCAGGATATTCTTCAGGATCCTCGTCTTCAACAACATTTACTTTCTTGTTATCATTTCTGCCCTATGGCTTAGAGCGATATGGTTTATACGAGGATTCTGATTTCCTGTTGGTTGATTCATAGGTTGAGGTAGAATTCATCCTATCTTGCATCTTTTTGTCATCTTCCAAGCGAATATATCTCAAGGCCCTGTTACGAGCTTCGTCGAGATTCCTGCAGGGATTCATTACAAGATCCTGATAAAACTGAGAATCTTTTTGTAATCCCATCTTAAAAGCCTGCACAGCTGTTGCAATATCAAGATGTGGGATATCCAAGGATTCCCGACTAAACTTGTTCACATAATCCCTCAAGGATTCCTGAGGTCCTTGAGTTATCCTGTAAACATCACTGGTTAGTTTCTCAAAACTCCGGCTGCAAGAAAACTGACTATTAAATAAATTAACCAAATGAGCAAATGAAGTAATCGAGTGAGGAGGAACATTTAACAGCCATTTTAAGGCTGATCCTGTCAAGGTAGAACCAAAACCCTTGCAGAGACATGCTTCCTTGAGATCTGGAGGGATAGGGTTGATCTCTATCCTTTCCCTATACTGGGCGATATGCTCTTCAGGATCCGTGGTTCCGTCATAGAGTTTCATGTTGGGGGTTTGAAATCTTTTCGGGATTTCAGCATCACATATAGGATGTGCAAACCGGGATATCCTGTGACTGTCTTGGGATACTTCTGGAATCGGCTGGACCACTCCAGGCACACTGGATATCATGTCTTTCAGCTTTTGAAGCTCCCTAGTAAATATTGATGCCACACCTACAACCTGCAAAGATCCAACACCATTAGTAGCAAGAGTGTTATTATTATTAGATACATTATCAGTCTGGGGATTCTGGCCATATCCTGAAGCATATCCTGAGCTTCTCACGGTTGATACTCTTATTGAAGAGGGTATCTCAGGAGTATGATTCTGGGAATGACTTGGCACGATATTCCCCTGGTTATCTTCAGTATATACTGCAGAACTGAAGTTCAAAGCCCTGGGTTGCAAGAGAGTAACAGTTTCTTCCGCAGGCCTACTTGGGCCGGATTTCAAGAGTCGTATCTCTCTCATCAGCATCCGATTAGTTTCCTGCTGCTTCCTCATCTGTTCCTGTACACTACCAAACAAATTCAGAATTTCGTCATTAGAAGCCAAAACAGGACCAGATCCCTGGGTACTGGGAGTGGGAATAACATCTCGAGCCACATGACTTTCAGCTCCTTGTGAAGAGGCTTGCATTCTTGGAGGAGGAGGTGGAAGCAGCGAACCAATTGTTGCAGAGGTTGTAGCAGACATGGTGGAAGAGCTCATGTTTGATCTCGAGGCCATTGAAAATAATGTAGCAAAAAGTTTTGACAACAGAAAACCGAGTAATGATTTTACTAAAGTTTTTAGTAAAAATAGCAACACTTGCCCCACGGTGGGCGCCAAATTGTTTTGGTCAAAAATTACCGAAGCAATTAAGTGATCAAATTAGTTAAGTGAGGTAGTGTGCTAGAAACGAGTGTCAAAAATATGTTAATCAAATTATTTGCAAAAACAGTTTCTAGGATATGGCTCAGGATATAGAGCTGTTTCTATGATCAAACAATGAGCAAAAATGAAAAGGGTGACACGAGATATACGAGGAAAGCCCTTGATCAATCTAGATCGCCGGCACAAAACCTCAGGAGCTGACAATCGCACCTGCCTTGTTCTTCTATTACTTCGAATATTAGGATACAGTGCAGGATGTGATGCGGATCAACTAGGTGTTACAAGGTAATTCGAATACAAGTGTTTGTGTGTAGTGTTTGCTAGAAGCTAGAGAGCAAAGTGTGTGTAAAAATTTTCATGCCTTAATCTGATCCGCCCCATCTATTTATAGTAAAAGAAATTCAACAAACTATCCTACTAAACCGGGATTCGGCGGATATTCCCTACTTGAACGTTTTAGACCTGGTCCTTCGGGTTCAACGTCTCTCATGTAACTGGTTTGCCCGAGTCTTAAGGAGAAGAGGTCCATTCGACCGTTAGTGACCCACAACTTCTAACCTACACGTGATTATTTAGTTAATACCAAGATATCGCACCAGGATGTTACCAATATCCTGATCCGGTATCCTGATCACAAGTAAACAATCAAAAGCAGAATATTAGTCAGGATATATATGCTCAGAAAACGACCCATAACAGGATGCGGCAAGGTTAAGGATGGCAACATACCTACAGAGGATATCCAGAGCATATAACAAAAACCTAAGGACTAGAAGGTTTCAAGTTGGAGATTGGGTATTAAGGAAAGCTTTTCAGAACACTACTAACCCTGTTGATGAAAAGTTAGCTCTGAAATGGGAAGGACCATATGAGATTGAATCGGAATCTGGAAAAGGATCATACAGGCTTAAGAATATGGAAGGGGATTTGTTTTGGTAAAAAATTACCGAAGTAGTTAAGTGATCAAATTAGTTAAGTGAGGTAGTGTGCTAGAAATGTGTGTCGAAAATATGTTATTCAAGTTATTTGCAAAAACAATTTGAGGATACGGCTTAGGATACAGAGTTGTATTTATGATCAAACAATGAGCGAAAAAGTAAAGGGTGACACAAGATGTACGAGGAAAGCCTTTGATCAATCTAGATCACTGGCATAAAACCTCGGGAGCTGACAATCGCAGCTGCCTTGTTCTTCTATTGCTTCAAATATCAGGATACAGTGCAGGATATGATGCGGATCGACTAGGTGTTACAATGTAATTTGAGTACAAGTGTTTGTGTGTAGTGATTGCTAGTAGCTAGAGAGTAAAGTGTGCGAATGAAAGTGAGTGGAAAAAGTTGTGTCTACTTATGATCCGATCGCCCCTATTTATAGTAACAAAAACTAACAAACTATCCAATTATTCCGGGATACTTTGGAATATTCCCTTTTAAACGTTATTGACCAGGTATTGCGGCTTCAACGTCTCTTTTCTAACTAATTTGAGCGAGTCTTCAGGGGAATTGGTCTTTGTGAACGTTAAGAGCCTTCAGCTACAAGCTACAAGCAAATCGTTAGTAACTGCCAGGATACTACCTCAGGATGCTACCAATATCCTGGTTCGGTATCCTGATCATAAACAGCTAACATAAAATCAAGATATAGTGTCAGGATATGGGCTCAGAATTTCACCCATAACAATTGTCCCCAAAAATATAACTGTTGGATATCCTGATTCCAACAGATATATTTTTCAGTCATTCCAATATGTCCGGTAAGGATATCTGTTTTGAACATTCCTATATATGTTTGGCTAATCAGCACATAATATGATAAAATTGAAACTACTCCCTTTTCTGTAGACTCTGCTAAGGTCCATGTTGTCTTCGCTCTTGAGGAGCTTGACAGTTACTCCAAGTCTGTCCTGGTAAAAATGGAACAATCTGTTGGCACCAGCTCTAAGCCCTCCGCTGTTGCTGCCGAAAGTTTCTGTTATGATGACCTTGGCTTCATGGAATCCATCGAGCCCATGAACTCCTTCCTTAATAAGGTAAATATCCAAATCCTGTATCCCGTACACATATACTGAACCTGTATCCTGCTTAGTTCGTCTTTAATGATACCTGTATTTTGCTTTGTAGGGTCTGAATCATCTGGTCGTCCTGTACTTAGAACAATTTATATTTCCTGCACTTAAGACAATACGATGGCCAAAGGTGGATGGGTCCTGAGTTTCAGGATGAAGCCTTTGGTCATCAATCAATGTGGTTTGTTTTGAACAATATAGCAGTTGAAGGCGAATGGGTTTCAGTTTAGGACGAAACCTTCAACTGTTAAGTAAATATGGTAAGGAACTAATCGTGCTTTTGGTGGAGGGATCTCGGTTTGAGATGAAACCAAGAGCACAACTTTTGACATGTTAATAATATAACCACCTTTTGACTTACTTGCTGTTATTTCTTAATCTTTTGTTACACATTGCTTAGTTTAGATTTCAATTTTGCAAAATTAGTGCAACCATCTTTGTAAATATCCTGATCAATATTTTCAGTGATATCCCGCAAAGACTTTCGTCAAGCAGGGTTTTTCAAAATTTTAAACAATTTAGATAAAGTTTTTAAAGAAAAAGGTAGTTTACCAAGAATTTATAAACCTTGTTTTGATAATAGACGTTTGTCATAAATTCAATTTTGATTTTCAATCCAGGTATTATATCCCAAATATTGCAATCAAATATCCCGAAAACAGATTTTGAGAATATATCCTAATCAGGATATTTAAGCCTTAAATGTAGTTTCAAAAGTTTAAACAACTTATGTAAGGTTCACAAAGGAAAGATCATACCAGGAATAGAGTGTAACCCTAATATTGAACTTCAATCCTTTTGCAACTTCTTCCACTAAGATGTCCCCAGTCTTAGTACACTAGGTTCAAATTTGATTCTTTGAGCCTTACACAATCGCCTTAGGAGGACTGTCCCCTGGGCATAAAGTCTTCAAACACTTAGAAATTTTTTAACATTAGTTTCAATCGTCTGAACAATTCTTATGTTACAGGGGGTAAACCCTAAAGTATACTGGAGATAAATCCTTAGTGTTCTGGGGATAAACCCATAAGTACCCTGCGGAAAATCCCAAATTTTCATGCGCTACAGGCGGGAGTGTATAAAGTCCAAGACTTAGAAAGGTGAAAACCTTTAAACCTTAGAGAGTATGAAAATACCCTTTCGCGAGAGAGGGTGATCAATCCTCATATACCTTTAGGATTCAGGATATAGCCAATAGCAACGAAATTGTCAGCCACTTTTACATGAACTGGTCCCGCCACCTTGTACTATTCCCGAATAACTTGCGCTCCAGGCGGGGTGTTTAAACCCAATTCGGAAGAAAGGTGAATACCTTTAAACCTGTGAAGGGATCAGGATCCCTTAGACATGAGAGAGGGGGCCAATCCTCTAATCTTCCGAAGTATCCTGAATGTATATCCTGGAGCTATATCTCGAAGCATATACTGCAAAACAACCGTAAGCTAAGGTGGGTGTTAGGCTGGCTAACACCCCTCCGATGCTTAAGTCAGTAATGGGTTCAAAACAATAAATAATATTAAAATTTAATAAAAAAGACAGAATCCATACCATCTTGAGTTAGAATTTAAATTCCATACTCACTTGAAATAGAGTTTTAGGTGTATAGCATTCTAGGATCTCGGTAGCATATCCCCCTCCATATTCTTGAGTCGGTATGCTCCTTTTCCTGATTCTGATTCAACCTCATAGGGTCCTTCCCATTTTGGAGCCAACTTTCCATCAGCAGGATTAGTAGTATTCTGAAAAGCCTTTCTCAATACCCAATCTCCAACTTGAAATCTTCTAGACCTTATATTCTTGTTATATGCTTTAGATATCCTCTGTTGATATGCTGCCATCCTTAGCCTTACAGCGTCTCTTGTCTCATCAATAGTATCCAGTTCCTGGCATAGGACTTCAGGATTCTGCTCAGGATCCCTGAGGTTGGATCTTGCTGTAGGTATTACCATTTCTGTCGGGATCACCGCTTCTGCTCCAAATACCATGAAAACGGGGTTTGGCCAGTTGCATTTTTCACCATCGTCCTATCATCCCACAAAACAAAGGGTAGCTCTTTTGCCCATCTTCCTTTTTTGGCTCCTAGTCTCTTTTTGAGGTTGCTGATTATTATCTTGTTTGAGGATTCTGCTTGTCCATTTGCTTGAGGATGTTCTGGTGTGGATGTGATCATTTTGATTCCCCAACTTGCAAAAATCAGTAGTCCTCTTACTTATGAATTGAGATCCATTGTCACAAATTATCTCAGCCGGTACACCAAACCTAGTCAGGATATTCCTTTTTATGAAGGATACCACCTCCTGATCTCTGACTTGAACAAATGCTTCAACTTCAACCCACTTAGAGAAATAATCAGTCATTGCTAACATGAAGACCTTTCCTCCTGGAGCTTTTGGCAGTTTTCCCACTATATCCATTCCCCATTTCATGAATGGCCAAGGGGATACAATAGGATATAATGGCTCTGCAGGCTGATGTAGTATGTTGATATGCCTTTGACATGCATCACACCTTCGAGCATATTCTGCAGCATCTTTTCTCATGGTAGGCCAATAATATCCTATTCTTAATGCCTTTGAGAACAACGACCTGCCCCCAGTATGGTTGCCACAATCCCCTTCGTGTATATCCTAAAGTACTTCCTTGGTTTCGGGATCCTCTAAGCACCTCAAATATGGTCCAGCAAGGGATTTTTTATACAAGACATTATTTATAATAGTGAATCGTGATACCTTCATTCTAAAGGCCTTAGGATTCTCATCCTTTGGGATGTATCCTCCCTTGAGATATCTTATGATCGGAGCCATCTAAGACTTAGGATCCTTCTCAGGATGCTCATCAGGATCCTAAATACTTAGTACTTCCTTATCCTGAGGATCCGTCACAGGATATAGGATATGTAATATTGGTATTCGGGTCCCTTCCGGTATCCTGACTGATGATCCTAGATTTGCCAAGGCATCGGCTTCAGCATTATCCTCTCTTGGTACCTGTTCAAGTGTAAAAATATCGAAATATCCTGCTAATTTTTTTTGAGAAATTCGAGATACTCGATTAATTTCTCACCTTTAACTTCATAGGTTCCATTAAAATGATTAGTGATTAACAAAGAATCAACATATACTTGCAAATTCTTGATACTCATATTTTTAGCCAACTCTAATCCTGCAATTAAAGTTTCATATTCTGCCTCATTATTAGTAGCAGGAAATTCACACCTAATAGCCTGGGGTAATATGTCCCCCTGTGGCGATTTTAGTAGTATACCTAGACCTACTCCTCTTACATTAGATGCACCATCAGTATATAATGTCCAGGATTCTAAGTTTTCTCCTAGCTGCTGTACTTCTAAGTCTACTTCATTTTGAATGTCACTACTAAAATCAGCCACAAAGTCAGCTAAAGCCTGAGACTTTATGGCATTTCTAGGCTCATATACTAGATCAAAAGCACTTAATTTCACTGACCATTTAGCCATCCTACCAGACATCTCGGGTTTCCTAAGCACGTTTTTAACAGGATAGTTGGTTTTAACATGAATCCTATGTGTCTCAAAATAATGTCTAAGTTTTGTTGATGCCATAACTAGGGCTAATATCAATTTTTCTAGATGAGAATATCTAGTTTCAGCATCTAATAAACTTTTACTAACATAATAGACAGGATACTGCTGACCTTCATGATCCTTTACAAGGACAGCACTTACTACATTCCCTAATGTTGGGATTGAACCCTACTAGAGGAACATATAATGAACGCCAAAACTGGTTCACAACAATGGATTCACAATAAGCAGCTGTTTACACTAAGTCTTCTCCCTTGAAGGTGATTATAACAGCTGATGGTCTTATATCCACTGCCTGGATACAACTGCTGCTGTTCTTCAAAACTACTGATGAACCCAGAAGACTGCTGAGAACTAAGCACTGCTGGTACAATCTACCGATGACAAAGCACTGCCAAATCAAGGACTGATCAACCTTGAGGAAAGCACTGATGAAAAGAGAGAGCAGTAGTTTAGTATGTCAACGGTTTTATGTATAGTCAGTGGTTAAGATTAGCAGTGTTTGTAAAAGAACAGTAGTTACAGGTTGTTAGGCAGTTAGACGTCGCTTTCATGGTGACGTCAGCTGAGATGCCTCAGTGGTTTGGATTGTCTATAAATGGAATAGTACTCTGTACTGTTACATTTGATCGTCTTGAGTGAGTTCTTCTCCTCAATTCAATCCTTTCATCTTGTGCAACCAACCATGGGGTATCAGGCTGAGGGGGAGTTTAGTTTGTAAGCTTGCATTGTAATCTTTTGCTTTGAATTGTAATCTTTCAATTCTATGGAAAGCAAATGTTTATCAAACTATATTCTCCTAGATTGTGTTTACAAAGTTTGTTGTTCATTTCCGCTGCACTTAAAACTCTGTTCATTTCTATTTGATTTGTTCACATTATGCAAACAAACACAATCTGAGAGCCTCCGATCCTAACAATTTGTATCAGAGCTTGGACAGTCAAATTCGATCTAACAATCAATTTGACATAATAGTTCAGCTCAAAAATTCATTGATACTAAGGTTGGTTGTATTTAGTTGAAAAACAGAGTAATGAGAAATTAGTTCAAAACTGTTATTCAAAAACTCTGTAAAACAACCAAGATGCCATAAGACACACAAATTTCTCACAACAAGTGATATCATGCACAAGTCACTCATAGTTTTCAGATCTAAAAACATATATGTTAAACTATGATATTATTTCTTCTTTTCAAAATTGATTTCAACTGTTGTTATGAAATTTGTGATGTTTTCATTATATTAGATGCTAAAGTATGAACCTCGGATTAACAAAAACCTATGTTCATAAAAACATTAGTGTTTTTGCTAACGAAAGAGAGGGAAATTAAAACTTTAGTCACTTGATCTTTTGTGATGAAAAACAGGTTGAGATCCTCAAAAGGAACAAACCAACCTAGTTAAAATTACGTTAAGAAAATCAGGGGTAAAAAATGTCCAGATCATAAGTGATGTGAAATTTGGCATGAGCATGTGTATAAATGACCAAATTTCTCAAAACATTACTGCAAAATGATTTTGGAATAAGTATTCCTTCAATAAATGGGAAGGGTAAAAAGGGAAGAAGATAATCATAAAAACTCAAAAAGTGTGTTTATCTCAAAACTTTTGAAGTCAAAAGAAAAGAGTGTAAATATAAAACGCTTTAGAGTCAAAAATTGGGGTAACAATGGTCATTAAGCAACTGTGTGCATTCATTGGTTCAGGAAAAGGTTCAGGTAACAATAATATTTGCAGAGAATAAACTTTCAAAAGGACTAGACAAATTTTCAGAATTATCACATGGTAACAAAATCTACACCAGGGTTTTCGAAAAGTCATGTGATCTTGTGTCCTCACTTTTCTGTTGTCAATCACTCAACAAGAGAATGGTACCAAACAGTGGTCAAAATGTATTTCAAACTTCATACCACTGTTATCAAACCACTGACCATTTTCATAAGCTTGAGATTGATATGATTAGGAGTTTCAGTGGAAAATTATACCAGATGCTTTTTGATGTTGTTTTCAGAAAATCCTTTACTTATTTTTTCCAAAAAGGATTCTCTCGAATAATGCAGGATATATCATTCTTCATTTTTTAAAAGAATAATATACTTTGAGCCTTTACTGATTTTTGATAGTAAAAGTTTCAATTTCCTGTCAGGATGTATAACCTTTATTTTTGTTGGCTATATTATCCTCAAAACAGATCAAAAGGAATTTGGTACAAGTGTCAAGGTCATATCTAATTCAAGTATGTCTTAAAACTGATCAAAGATTGATTGTCAAAAGACTTTGAAATACTGGGGTACTCTTGTTTTAATTTAAATATCATAACAAGAATGAGTAGCCTTGGTAAAAAGTTTACATCATTTGCGGTACTAAACCACTGTCAGGGAGTTGTAAAAGCTTCAATATATGTAAATGACATGTGGCAAAACCTTGAATGAAAATTCTCAAAACAGTTGCTGACATACTAAGTCTTTCAAATCATTATCATTACCTTACCCCTAACCACTGTTTTGTTCAAACATCTGTTTACTAAATACTGTCCACTGCTGAAAGTCAGCCACTGATCCTTCAGTTTCTTGGCAAGCACTGATGTTCAAAATCAGTGTTGATGTGCGTTAAGTGTATATATAGGTTTAAGTATATTTTAAGCCCTTTTACACTTTCTTTAGCCAAGTTTTAAATTTATAAAACACGATATTTACTAACACTAAACACACATATGGGCAAGTGCACCCATCCTGGGCGTAGTATAGTGTTGGTAAGATACCGAGGTCGTCCAAGGACACAAGAGCTTTTAGTACCGGTTTATCCTCAACGTCTAATCAAATCAAAAAGTTTAGAAAAATGTTTTTAAGCTAAGAAAAATAAAAACTAATAAAAATGCTGAAAAATAAAAATAAAAGAAAACAGATAGACAAGATGAATCACTTGGTTCCGACTCGTGTATAGTGTAACCTTTGATTATTTCCGCACTTTTGCACTTATTTAAGAGATTATCTTAGTTATTGTAGTAGGCTCCTCTTTTGAAGGTGACGTTACCCTCAACCCAGTAGTTTGAGTCAGCAAGGATACAATCCTAAAGGGTCGGATTATTGAAAGATAATGAATTAAGTTATTAATGCAAATTATGGTAGGTCCCTCTTTTGGAGGTGACGTTACCCTCGACTAAGTAGTCTGAGTCAGCAGGGATACAGTCCTAAATAGCCGGGTTATAGTATTAATAGTAGTTAGCTTATGAGGGGGTCAAAGAGTTTGGACCCCCGCCATCCAATACCGTGAAGTATTGAAGGAGGTCCTACTAAATTTGACCCAGGTCCATTGCAGGACCTCTAAACGCTGAACAATGGCAAGACTCTTACCAAACCGTTCCCTTAACCCCCGACCAGGTAGCTAACATACCTCCATATAGACCGTGGAGATATGAATGGTGAAAATCTTTTATTTTATATAGACATTAAAATAATGTCAAGACACCACGGACAAACGATACGGAAGAATCACCTTCAACATAAGAAACTAGTTATTAAAGTCATTAATACAAAACCAAATAAAAAGTGCGAAAAGATTAGAAATAAAAAGTATTACACTAGACACTTGTCTTCACCAAGTGATGTAAGAGACTTAGGCAAACATGGCCTTGATTGTCAAGAACTCTTACGATCAATCTTGGATCCCGAGACGACTCACACACTCTATGATGGACAATGGATGATGGTTGTGGATGATGGTGTTATGGTGGTGGTGGGTGGTGGGTGAAGTGTGAGAGGGGTTGTATGCCAAGGGATGGTTTGAGCTTGAGCCAAGCACTCCTATTTATAGGCTGAACAGAAGCTCGGGCACGGCCTCGTGTCCACATCCTTCTCTTTCTTCATTTAATGCAGCTTGTCTTATTAGTTGACCACGCCCCCGTGTCCGCTGAGCTCGACCCCGTGTGCAGAATAATCTTTGTACTATGAAGATTTGCCTGGATTGTGCGAATCTTATAGTTGACCACGGCCCCGTGTCCGCTGAGCACGGCCCCGTGGTGGGCAATAGAAACTTCTACCACTTTGTCTTTTCTGCTGACACTTGGGCACGCCCCCGTGCTGACTGAGCACGGGGCGTGTTCAGTCTTCTGTCTTCTTGTTTTGCTTGGGAAGATGCTGTCGTGGGGTCGGGCATGTTACGTCTTGTTCCTTTTCTTGTATTTATGTTATATTTTGATGTCTTTTTGCTTCTTTTGTTAATTTGAGCTCATTTAATCCTGAAAATATAAAAGGAAGACAAAAGCACACTTTTTCCAACATTAGTACTAAAAAAGGGTTAGTTTTATGCCACAATTGATGTACTTTATATGTTGCATTTTGCACACATCAAATACCCCCACACTTGAATCTTTGCTTGTCCTCAAGCAAAACTCTTTAATATGTGGCTATTACACTCCCAAATGGAATGGGTAGAAAAGAGGGTTTTTGGGCTTGTCATAGAGTGTCGGGATTTCCAAGATTCTTTATTTAGTTTTATTTTTATTTATTTACAATCCTATTCGTCATGATTTATTTAAAACTTTTCATAAGATAAATTACTTATTAGGGCATAACATGCCTCTTTAAAATTCTATTTATATACAAGTTCACATACCTCACGGGGATCACTCAACACTCGGCCGAAAATTTATTTTTGTGGATCACTCGAGAGCGGCATGGAACTTACTCCTACCATAGGCTCGCCAAGCAATCAATCCTCCTCCTTTTTAACTTATATACCTTTGTAAATATCAAGAGGACTTTTTGGGTGAAGGGTTAGGCTTGGGTTAAAGGTAGGTGGTTGGGTTAGTGGTTAGTGGTTAGTAGAAAAAGGGCGAAAAACGTAACAAGTATCGGTTTTCGTAAGACTTTCTATTTTTCAACTTTTATTTTTATGAAGCTATTTTTTCAAACAAAGTCATTTTTGATAAACTTGTTTGTTTATTTGCTTTTGCTTCATAATCAACTTTTTTTTTTTTGAAAGTCATATGAGAAACCGAACTTGTTACTAAAACAAAGGGTTAAAAATGAAAAAGGTTTTGGTGGGTGAAAGGGGGTTATGAAATGAAAAGGTTTAGGCTCAAAGAGGCTAACTAGGGGGATTTTTGGGTAGGTGGTAAAAAAAGAAAAATAATGGTGTAGAAATAAAAAAGGGTTAGTCCTAATGCCTCCATCATTTACTTACTCGGGTTTAAGTTGGTAAGGACCGGGAATGTGTCGTCGTGGCAAGTTCTAGAGTCGTAAGAACCAAGCGGCTATTCACACAAGAAATGAAAAATGAGCATTTAGTTTAAAGATATATATTTGTATGCTCAATAAAGGCTCAAAACTCACTTTTGTGGGAATGGGTTTTTATGTGATCATGTATATATAATTAAATTTTAACTAAGCTTGTCATGCCTTTTCATAATTTTCTTATGTTGGTTCTTTTTATCACGACGCTATCGGTTGTAAATTCGTAAAAATATAACCTTTTTAGAACTTGAAATTCCCAAGTTAAACCTAGACAAGTAAAAAAAATGAAAATTAAAAAAAAAAAATTGGGGTGATTAGCGGTTCCAATAGAGTTTTGTGTAAGGCTTGTATTTAGGACTTGCAAGATTCAAGGTTTTAGCATCCACCCCCACACTTAAATTACACATTGTCCTCAATGTGTCCCAAAAATAAGTTTTTAGGTTGATTGAATGTGTAAAAATGTGTGAAAAAGCAAAAATTTTGTGTTACTGGGCGCTGAACACGGCCCCGTGTTGTCCGGGCACGGCCCCGTGTTCAAGTGCCAGTAACAAAATTAAATCAAGAGAAACAGAAGCCTGGACACGGGGGCGTGTTGGGTGAGCACGGCCTGTGTCCAGATTACCTGAACTGGGTATTTCTGCAGACTGTGCAGCACGGGGCCGTGTTGGGCGGACACGGCCCGTGCCGAACTTACTGTAAACGAAGAATTTTGTCGGACGGTCCTGTTTTCCTGCATGGGGTGCTGGTTCAAGCTTCCCTTGTATCCTTTGCCATCTCAAGTGTGTTTTATTCATTTCAACACCATCCAAACACCAAATTAACTAAAACCATCATTCATTGAATCCTAGAGAGAATTACATAATAGTCCTAAAAAATGAAAAATAAAGCAGAAAATAAAAGTTAAAAGTCCTAATATTAGATAGGTCAAGTGATCCGTAAAATCTTCCTAAGGAGCTCTACTTCTACAATAAGAACCAAAATTCCGGAAATAGATTTCCGGTCTAAAAGCCTTGTAGAACTCTAAGCCGAGTGATGTCCCTTAGATGTTGCTAGAGCCATTCTTCTATCTCCCTTGGGAGAAGGGAGGCGACTTCATGTTCCTCAACATCTTGTGGAGGAGGAGCGACACCAATTGGAACCCCTTGTAGTATGTCTCGAGGTGGCTCCGGATGTAAGGTGTACCATTCGGCCGGAATGATGACTTCCGGCACCACATTCCATGCCCTTTGGGTGATAATCGGCACCAAAGGAGGAGAGGCGAGAATGTTCAACCTTTGGTGCAAAAGGTTGACTTCCCGAAGACATCCTTCTAGTCCCACCGTCAAATGATTAATTCGGTCAACCAATGCCTCTTCCACACTTGTCATTTCATCAAGGGCTTCCCTTAAGGCGTAAACATAGTTTACAAGAGAATCTTCAACCGTTGATGATCTTCTCCCCTGCCGGTTGTTTCTGGAATGTGACGAAGAGTTTCCGCTTGTTCTGCTTGCCATTCAGAGAAAACATACCAAAAAGAGTTCAATTTTATGGGACCCGTACTTCGGACACGGCCCCGTGTTTAGCGAACACGGCCCCATGTTCAGATGTCTGCAGGATTTAGGATCAAGGAATCTTGGGGTTTCAAATTGTTTGCATAATCTTTTAAAGCATTTTTGAACATAAACAACTTAAAACATTTTTGTAGAGCTTATTTTTAGCAAGATTCCATTAACAAAATCTAACAAACATCTCAATAAGGCTTGAAATTATGGAAGGTTCAAGCTTTAATGGAAGTATGAGAAAAATTGAAGAAGATGATAGTGGATAAAAGAGGAAAGGACAAGAAGATAGTTGAGAAACTTCTTTTAGAAAATACCTAGGATGGTATGTGAGAATATTCCCCAGATCTCTGTCCCTGGAATGGTTCAAATATGCAGGATTCTTGGCTGCATTTATAGAAAACGACAGTACGTTGCGCACGGCCCCGTGTCGGCTGGACACGGCCCCGTGTTCAGACAGAATCCTGACACATTTTTGTCCGTATTCTGACAAAATCAGAAGGGAATCTTAGGGTGGACACGGGGGCGTGCTGGCCTGGACACGGCCCCGTGTCTAGAGGCTGTCTATGAAGCTTGTTTATTTTTAAGGAACTTTTCCAGATCGGGCGGTTCCTTACTGGATGGAACAACCCCAAAGTGCCTAAGATACCTTAATTGCTCTAGATTAAGACGAGAACGCAAGAGGTTGTCGGTGAGGGTGATTCCTATGCTATATGTAGGTGGACAAGTCCAACCCTTTTCCGGGCTCTCGTTAAAGAAGGTGTATGTCGAATCGCTCAGGTCTATGTATGCATCGAACGAAGTCGATGGGGAGTCCTTCACGGCACAATCGACACAGGGACGACTATCGCTCAAGTCCTCACTAGAGTTAGAAGTATCGTCGGAAACAACGAAGTTGTTTGAATGCGGTTCCAACCCTTCTTCTTGGCTATTGTCCTGGAAAAGATCATTGAAATCTTTCCTAAGTTCTTTTAACCAATTAAGAATTAGATCTTGTAATTGAAATAATTCATCGAGAAGCATTTCTCCTAGAAAATCTGGTTGGGAACATTCGAGGGAGAGATAGGGATTATTTTTACTTTCGCCCCTCTTAAGGATACAAGGAAATGATGGGTCTATATAGTGGGGCTTATAATTTAGAAAATAACATTCTAATTCCTTATGGTTAGCACCACATAATTGACACCACGTAGTACCATAGGAGTGCCGAAAGTAAAAAGTATGAGTATCACTCATGTTTGTGTCAGAAATTACCAACCGTCGGGATCTTACGGTTCTGTTTTCAGTAACTGAATCTTGGGCACAGGGGCGTGTTGAGTGGGCACGACCCCGTGTTCAGCTACTGTCTGACTTAAAACAGGATTGCCAGTTCCAATGATTGGGCACGGGGCCTGTTCAGCGGGCACGGCCCGTGCTGAGTTCTGCAGAAGCTGAAAAATTAAGAAAAATCCTAAAAAAAATGAAAAATAAGAAAAAATGATTAGGCCGTTGATTCCTAACTTTCTTAAAATCCTTGTGTCCCCGGCAACGGCGCCAAAAACTTGATGTGCGTTAAGTGTATATATAGGTTTAAGTATATTTTAAGCCCTTTTACACTTTCTTTAGCCAAGTTTTAAATTTATAAAACACGATATTTACTAACACTAAACACACATATGGGCAAGGGCACCCATCGTGGGCGTAGTATAGTGTTGGTAAGATACCGAGGTCGTCCAAGGACACAAGAGCTTTTAGTACCGGTTTATCCTCAACGTCTAATCAAATCAAAAAGTTTAGAAAAATGTTTTTAAGCTAAGAAAAATAAAAACTAATAAAAAATGCTGAAAAATAAAAATAAAAGAAAAACAGATAGACAAGATGAATCACTTGGTTCCGACTCGTGTATAGTGTAACCTTTGATTATTTCCGCACTTTTGCACTTATTTAAGAGATTATCTTAGTTATTGTAGTAGGCCCCTCTTTTGAAGGTGACGTTACCCTCAACCCAGCAGTTTGAGTCAGTGACGTGACCGTGTCGTCCCGATCAGTCAAAAACCCAATTAAACCTAGGTAGCTAGGGTAAGTCGGGTATCGTATCCACGAAGAGCATGTGGTCAGTATCGCACGACCCGTTCGATTAGTTAGACTATTTACAAATAATGTACAAAGTGATTATGAAGATTGCTATTTTTTATTTATTTGTTTGGTTTTTAAAATAAATCGGAATGAACCAACAAATTGATGTTATCAAAATCAATTGAATAGTAACTAAACTTGTAAACTACATTACTTAATTGAAAACAAGGATTGAGAACAAGGTTCACACCCGGTTCGATAATTGTAAGTCCTAGGGTTTCTACATGTTTTAATTCAACTCAATTGCATAACGATTAGCGGATTTAGTGTACCGTGACTTAGGTGCCAATAACTATCAACGCTTCGAAAAACGGACAAGAATGCACTTTGTAATTAACACAAGTAAAACCTAACCACGACAATGCATAACTACACATAACCATTTCGTAAAGTCATAACTTTTAATATCGTTCGACAATTTACGAATACGAAACAAATGTAAACTATTGTCAATGGTTTCAAAAATCAAACACAATTTGTCACAAAGTTGAATCAAACTACAAATACATAAACCCTAGAAAAATCTTACAACAATCTACACCGGGGTGAATCCGAAGAGACTAGCCGTTCATAGTCGAGTGGACGCGATCACAAGCTTGAGATAGTGATGAAGACATGATTGGTACCCCCTTGTGTTTGATCGATGATGATGTATATTGATGTTGGTCATCCGTTTTTTTTTAACTCCAAATTAATTGTATACGGCTGCCAAATAATCGATGGGTATGAAGTATCATGTTGGGCCGATTTGTGAAATCATGGTTGCCAAAAAGTCGATCCAGGAGGGCCCAAAATTTTGTTATGTGGCTGCCCAAAAGTCAATGTGTCTCTACATGTGCGGCCCAATCAAACCAAGTCCCAAACACTTGCCTCCTTCACGTCAATATCATGGATGATATGTTTCCTTTGTTCCATATTGATGATGATTCATGTTCTAATATTAATTTCTAGAATATGATACCAAAAATCCCCCCACAACTAAAGTCTACGTGACTTTTTTTAGTTAGGATTTTCAAAACCTTTTTTTTTCTTTTTTTTTTCTTTCTTTCCACTAACAATTCAATGCACATTCCAAAATCATCAAACCGTAAGCCAAGCCTTCAAAACGTAAGCTACGCTTTTGACTTTATGCTTTTGCGTTTCTTTCACATTCAAACTATAACTCGACCTGAACACGTCCCGGATGATGTAATACATCGTGATAAACATCCTCGCTTGTTCCGTTCCATCACCAAGCGTTCCAAAATTCATCGATTTACGCGATTAATCTGTAACATCACAAACACCCGTAGTTAACATATTCAAAGCACATTATCACTTAAACGACAATAATTCACACAAAATACGCACGTTAACACTCGGGTTTCACACCCTCCATCAGTCAGCAAGGATACAATCCTAAAGGGTCAGATTATTGAAAGATAATGAATTAAGTTATTAATGCAAATTATGGTAGGCCCCTCTTTTGGAGGTGACGTTACCCTCGACTAAGTAGTCTGAGTCAGCAGGGATACAGTCCTAAATAGCCGGGTTATAGTATTAATAGTAGTTAGCTTATGAGGGGGTCAAAGAGTTTGGACCCCCGCCATCCAATACCGTGAAGTATTGAAGGAGGTCCTACTAAATTTGACCCAGGTCCATTGCAGGACATCTAAACGCTGAACAATGGCAAGACTCTTACCAAACCGTTCCCTTAACCCCCGACCAGGTAGCCAACATACCTCCATATAGACCGTGGAGATATGAATGGTGAAAATCTTTTATTTTATATAGACAGTAAAATAATGTCAAGACACCACGGACAAACGATAAGGAAGAATCACCTTCAACATAAGAAACTAGTTATTAAAGTCATTAATACAAAACCAAATAAAAAGTGCGAAAAGATTAGAAATAAAAAGTGTTACACTAGAAACTTGTCTTCACCAAGTGATGTAAGAGACTTAGGCAAACATGGCCTTGATTGTCAAGAACTCTTACGATCAATCTTGGATCCCGAGACGACTCACACACTCTATGATGGACAATGGATGATGGTGGTGGATGATGGTGTTATGGTGGTGGTGGTGGGTGGTGGGTGAAGTGTGAGAGAGGTGGTGTGCCAAGGGATGGTTTGAGCTTGAGCCAAGCACTCCTATTTATAGGCTGAACAGAAGCTCGGGCACGGCCCCGTGTCCAGTGGGCACGGCCCCGTGTCCACATCCTTCTCTTTCTTCATTTAATGCAGCTTGTCTTATTAGTTTACCACGCCCCCGTGTCCGCTGAGCACGACCCCGTGTGCAGAAGAATCTTTGTACTATGAAGATTTGCCTGGATTGTGTGAATCTTATAGTTGACCACGGCCCCGTGTCCGCTGAGCACGGCCCCGTGGTGGGCAATAGAAGCTTCTACCACTTTGTCTTTTCTGCTGACACTTGGGCACGCCCCCGTGCTGGCTGAGCACGGGGCGTGTTCAGTCTTCTGTGTTCTTGTTTTGCTTGGGAAGATGCTATCGTGGGGTCGGGCATGTCACGTCTTGTTCCTTTTCTTGTATTTATGTTAGATTTTGATGTCTTTTTGCTTCTTTTTTTAATTTGAGTTCATTTAATCCTGAAAATACAAAAAGAAGACAAAAGCACACTTTTTCCAACATTAGTACTAAAAAAGGGTTAGTTTTATGCCACAATTGATGTAATTTATATGTTGCATTTTGCACACATCAGTGTCTTATCCACTGATATGCTATCCACTGATAGTAAAAATCATCTACTGTTGTCACACTATTACTGTTGTAACCACTGAGGCTTGTTTCATCAGTGGCTCTCAAAACAACTGTCCTCCATTCTTCATCCATTTCATCAGAGGTTGGCACTTGGTCAGTTTTTAGCCCTCAGATCTTTGTAACCGCTGCCACATCAGCACTCACTTTTTCCCTTAATAAAACCCTGATCAAAACCCCCAAACAGGGCTTTACACTGTCGAATTGAATTCTAAAATTCTCTTCTCAAAGCAGTTTTCAACCCTCATCCCAAATCATTCTCTATTCTTCCGCATCAAAATGACGAAATCAAAATCAAAGTCAAAATCATCATCATCATCATCTTCCGAAGATGTCGCTCAAACGGCCGCGGAACCCATTGAAATACAGTACAAATCTCCTCACAACTACTTGGGTCTACTCACAAAACCTACAAACAACCACACTTTTGATTCCATCATCGACACATTATCTGAATCAAAGTACAAAACTTTGTTGATAGCAGATGCTCCCATTTACCAACAAACCCAGAGAGAGTTCTGGAAAAATGCTACGCTTGAAAAACAAGACGATAAAGTAGTAGCCATCAACTCCTCGATACAGGGTAAAGCGATCCAAATCACTCCAAAATTAATCTCAGAAGTCTTCAAACTCGATGATCAGAAAGGTAAAACTTCCTTTGATAAAACCGAGTTGAAAACTGATTTTTTGAAAAGAGGGTATGCAGAACAATCAAAGGTAGATACCTTACAAAAAGGTTACTTCCCTTCTGCACCTAGGTTTTTATTTCACACACTTTTGATGTGTGTTTCAAATAAAATAACAACTTTTAACGAAATACCATTGAAGATTCAATGTCTGGGTTACGCTATTTTAAACAATGAAAATTACAACTATTCCCAGGAGATCTTTAATGACTTGGTAAATATGTTGATAGCAAATCATTTTTACTTTTTCCAAGGTTTCTAAGCTATTATTTTAAACAAAAATTTGAAAAAGAAAATGAAAATTTGCTCAAACAAGGTGTTTATTTTCAAATAAAAGGTTTAACACCTGAAACATTCACTAGAATGTTGGCACCTATAAAAACAAAAGCAGAGGTGTCTGAGCAGAATTTAGCAACTGTCACTGCTCCTCAGACATTTGCTGCTGTGCCCACTGCTCCAGATGATCAGAGCAGCACAACCACTGCTTTGAAACCCACACCTGCCATTACCAAAAAGACTAAAAAGAAAACATCCAGAAAACCCACCAAACCCAAAACAAAGACAACTCTGGAAGATGAGATCCCAGAGCAACTGCCAGTGACAAAACAAATGTCACCACAAACCACTGCTGCTACTTCCTCACAGCAGTTGGTAGAAAGATCTCCACCATTGCCTCAAACTCCCCCTGTATCCTCACAAAAGGATTAGGTTGTAAGCACAGGGACCCCACAATATGAAGCTCTGGACCCAATCGGATCCATCTTCCTCAGTCCTGATCCCAAGGACATGTCTCTTTCAACACCCATACCCTCACCAATCATACTGCCACAATCAATAATACCCTTGTTGCATGCAGTTGCTATAGCTCAGACATAAACCAGTTCCTCTCTATCACCTGTCACTGAGAGTATACTCCCACAAGTGACTGGGTCTGACGCTAATACATCTGCTATCCCAGCAACAATTGAGGAGGTTACACTGCAGGAGTTACAAGTAACTCCTTTCAGTAATTCAAGTGGAGCAGCAACTACAAATGTTGGATCAACGGATCTACATTTGGACAGTTGTTTCATCAGTCAGACTCCCTTGAAGGCAATTTCTTCCATAGCACCACTGATAACCACTAGTGAGGCTGTTTTGTCCACTGGTACCATCAAAGGATTATCAAGTGCTGAAGAAAGAAGTCCCCAGTACCAAGAACAAGGGGCATCAATGGGTGATTTTTGGGACTCAGTTCCTAAGTCACACATTGGTACAACCACTGCTGGTGGGGATTCAGATGATCCCATTAAAGTGGGTGATGATTCAAAATATCAGGAATTGACGGGCAGAGTTGAAAAACTTGAAACATCAGTTGCTGAGATAAAGGATATGGTGCAACAGCTATTAAAAGCTCAAAAAGCACAAACCACTGCTGTTCCACCTCAAGCACCTGCTCCATCACAAGCATCTGCTGCAAATGAGCTCTGAAATCTATTTCAACCTTTTCTCCAACAACAAAAACAAATGGCTGATCAGCAACATGAAATACATGTACAAAAGCTGAGAAACATAATGGAGTCTAGGTTCAAGAACACACAAGAAGACATCAAGGCACTCAAGGCCCACATCTTACAAACCACTGGCACTGCTCCTCCAACAGTTCTTTTCATTGATCAACTTCCCCCAGATAATGCTAAAAAGGGGGAGAAAATTCAGGAGTGGAAGAAGAAAGGAATAGATGATGGTCTTTTCATTGAACCAGAAAGGGATGCTATGACCAGAAAAATTCATTTGCCAGATGGTAGCAAAAAGGTTGATGTTACCCAAGAAGCACTTGATGAAGGAGTAGCAAGTGAAAAAAGGGATAGAGCGGCAAAGGATATTTCAAGGTGGAATGAGGAGAAAAGAGATTACATGGAGCTGAATGCGCAGTGTTGTTCTGGGCTAAAGGATGTTCAAAATCCTGTGCCAAAAAGAAAACCCAAGTCCATCCCATCCAGAATTCCAAAGCATATTCCAAAACCACCATCCAAAAGCCATCAGCATCAAACCTCCACCCAAACAGCTGTTGTAACTCCTGTTGTATCAACTACTGCTGGTACTTCAGAGGTTTCAACATTTGTTATCACTTCAACACACACCACTTCAACACACACCACAACCACTGATTTACCACCACCACCACCATCACCACCAAAAACAACCTCACCACCATCATCTCCTGCCAAAAAGCAGAAGACAACAGATGTTACAACATCTGTTGTAATGACAACAGTGGTTGAAGCACCAGTTGTTTCAACAACTTTTAGTCAATCACAAACCACTGCCACTCAAACTATCACCACTGTTCCACCCAAAGCATCATCACTCCCTCCTCAAACAAAAAGGAGAAGGCTAATCCTAAAAGATGATGATACATCTCCACCACCAACATCTTCAAAATATCTGTCACTTGTCACAATTCCAAAACCCATGCCTTTCTCTTCAGCTCAAATTCTAAAGCCATTACCTCCTGCTGGTGTCTCATTTCCTCTGGAACTCATTGCAGTTAGGGAAGAAATCAAATCCTTCTACTATGAGGATGACCCAGCTAAAAGGAGTTTGCCATCAGTTGAAGGATATCCCAGGCCTAACAATATTGAAGAATATTTGAAACTCAAAGCCAAGCAAGCAGAGGATATCTCAATCAAAAATAAACAAGGGAAATCTGATAGAGAATTTCAGCAAAACTATCAGTTTCTACTCACACAGGTCAGAGCTATGGAGCAATTTGCCAAAAATGTATGTCAGCAAATCTCAGAAAGGGCAGGTGAGTCCTTGAGAAAAGACTACATTGAGAACATCATGACCTACAAGAAATACAAGGGGAGAAACACATGTACAAAAACTAGACCATTCCTGAGCTTGAAAAAGAGGCAGCCAGGATTTAAGAAATGATCAAAAATAAGGTCAAGCAGACTCCTCCTGAAAAATTCAAACAGTTTGAAGCTGATAAGGTCTTAGAGTTGAAGAAAATGAAAGAGGAGCTGATAGCAGCTGATTATGGGTCAAAGAATTATGTGACAAAGTGGGGAGAAGATAGGGTCAGGGCTACTTACAAAAAGTTGGAGGAACTTAGAAAGAAAGATCCAACGGTTCCAAAAAGGCCTGACTACTCCAAAGCAGAGGTCTCAAAAAGACCACCAAAGCTGCAAGTCAAAAGAACTACTGCTCCAGCTGGTGCTGCCATCTACAAAAGAAGGAGTTAAAACCAGTTAGGTGCTGAAACAGTTCAAGATCTAAATGCTGGAAATGTCGTTGTAAAAGAGGGCATTAGATTAATGATGAAAGAAGATCCTGAACTAGAACAATCTGCAAGTACTGCTCAGCCAGTCATGAATAGGCCAACATCTCCAAACACCTCATCAAATAAAAATCTCCCAAGAAACCCACCAGGCTCAAAAGTACTAAAGTGGGAAACTGACAAACAGACCCATGTACTGACTATGTTCAGGTCTGATGGAGAAGTGAAGAAAATATCAAGGGAACAAGCACTTGGCCTAAGTCTTGAAGATTTGTAGGATCTCTTTGATCTTCCACTTAGCAGGGATGATGATGATACAGATGCCTTAACCTTTGAACTACAACTTAAAGGGCAAATAAGGGAACTGTTGATGAGGCAATAAAGTTCCACAATAATGAAGTGTTTTGGCATTATCTGTTCCAGGGGGAGATTGTTGGGATTGAACCCTACCAGAGGAACATATAATGAAAGCCAAAACTGGTTCACAACAATGGATTCACAATAAGCAGCTGTTTACACTAAGTCTTCTCCCTTGAAGGTGATTATAACAGCTGATGGTCTTATATCCACTGCCTGGATACAACTGTTGTTGTTCTTCAAAACTACTGATGAACCCAGAAGACTGCTGAGAACTAAGCACTGCTGGTACAATCTACTGATGACGAAGCACTGCCAAATGAAGGACTGATCAACCTTGAGGAAAGCACTGATGAAAAGAGAGAGCAGTAGTTTAGTATGTCAACGGTTTTATGTATAGTCAGTGGTTAAGATTAGCAGTGTTTGTAAAAGAACAGTAGATACAGGTTGTTAGGCTGTTAGACGTCGCTTTCATGGTGACGTCAGCTGAGATGCCTCAGTGGTTTGGATTGTCTATAAATGGAACAGTACTCTGTACTATTACATTTGATCGTCTTGAGTGAGTTCTTCTCCTCAATTCAATCCTTTCATCTATGCAACCAACCATGGGGTATCAGGCCGAGGGGGAGTTTAGTTTGTAAGCTTGCATTGTAATCTTTTGCTTTGAATTGTAATCTTTTGACTCTGTGGAAAGCAAATGTTTATCAAAGTATATTCTCCTAGATTGTGTTTACAAAGTTTGTTGTTCATTTCCGCTGCACTTAAAACTCTGTTCATTTCTATTTGATTTGTTCACATTATGCAAACAAACACAACCTGAGAGCCTCCGATCCTAACACCTGATACTGCAAGATACAGGGATAATGGTTCGCCATCCTCAGGCTTCATCAATAAGGGTGCGGTTGAAAGATACTGCTTCAAATCCTGCAAGGCTGCTTCATGCTTTGCTCCCCATTCGAACTTCTTATTCTTCTTGTGGATATCATAAAATTCCTTGCACTTCTCTGAGGATCTTGAAATAAATTTGTTCAATGCTGCTACTCGGCCTGTTAACCGTTGAACATCCTTCAAATTTGAAGGTGATTTTATATCCAGGATAGCTTCAATCTGCTCCGGGCTTGCCTCTATCCCCCTTTTGGTCACCATATATCCTAGAAACTTTCCTGCCCACACTCCGAAATGGCACTTAGCAGGATTCAGTTTCATATTGTACTGATCCAGGATATCAAATGCTCCCTTGATATCCTGGAGGTGATCCTTAGCCTTTTTAGGCTTTACCACCATGTCGTCGATGTATACCTCCAAAGTGTCCCCCAGCTTGTCTTTAAACATCATGTTTACCAATCTCTGATATGTTGCACCTGCATTTTTCAAACCAAAGGGCATGGCAGTGTAGCAATAAATACATGTTGGTGTCATGAAGGCAGTATCCTCCTGGTCTGAAGGTTCCATTTGGATCTGCTGAAATCCTGAAGATGCATCCATGAAGGTTAACAACTCATGGCCGGCAGTAGTATCCATCATTGAGTCAATATGAGGAAGAGGAAATGGGTCTTTGGGACAAGCTTTGTTTAAGTCCGTGTAATCTACACAGACTCTCCATTTCCCGTTTTTCTTTTGCACCACAACTACATTCGCCAGCCATTTAGGAAACTTCACTTCCCTAATCATCTTGCTCTTTAGTAGTCTTTCAACTTCCTCTTGGATGATCACATTTTGCTCCGGAGCAAATTTCCTTCTCTTTTGTTGGACAGACTTGAATGACCTGTCAATACCGAGCTTATGTGTTATAATATCCTTGGAAATACCTGTCATATCCTCGTGCTTCCACGCGAACATTGACATCCTGCATTTCAAAAAATTAGTTAATTGATCTTCAATATCCTGAGGGATATTGGTTCCCACGAGCACCGAGATATCCGGATTATTCTGATCCAGGATCACTTTCTTTACATCCTGCTCTGAAGCCTCCATGATATCCTGGCCTCACATCTTTAATTGCTATGCTGCACTAGGTTTTGTTGAGGATTTCATCGAAGAGGAATAGCACTCCTTTGCTTCCTGTTGATCACTTTCCACCTTGACAAACCCCCAAGGAGTAGGGATCTTGATGCATTGATGGTAGGTTGATGGAAAAACCTTCATATCATGGATCCAAGGCCTACCTAGTATAATATTATAGCAGGATAGAGAGTCCATGACACAAAAGCGCTGCATTGAGTTGACCCCTTGAACATACACGGGCAATTTTATTTCTCCCACGGTATTCCTAGCTTCTCCACTGAAACCAACAAGCACAGTGGACTTTGAAATGATATCCATCGGGGATACATTCATCCTCTTCAATGTTTCCAGCTGAATTATGTTGACTGAGCTGCCATTATCCATCAATATCCTGCATACAAAATGGTTAGCAACATATAAGGTTATCACTAAAGCATCATGATGGGGATCCTGGACAGTATCCATGTTATCATTGTCGAAGGTAATGACTTTTTCAGTCGTGAGGGTTGACACTCTCGTCGGCTTATCCCCCTCTCTGCCTTAGCTTCCTTCGCGTGTCTCTTTGCTGCAGAATACGATGTGCCACAAATGTCGGATCCTCCTGAAATAAAATTAATTATTTTTGCATCCGCAGGAGGTGATGCTGCTCGTTCAGGATCCTTCTCAGGATCCTGGCCCTTATTCTTCTTCCTTCCTAGAAGATCTTTCAGATATCCTTTGCTTAGCAGATAGCTGATTTCCTTCCTCGGGGCTATGCAATCTTCCGTAACATGTCCAAAATCCTCATGGAAGGCACACCACTTGGATTTATCCTTCCAATCAGTTTTCTGTTGGTTTTTCCTAGGCCACCTCGCTTTGTCTCCCAAACCATCTTTTTATCATCCTCCAGCCGAATGTATCTCAAGGCCCTGTTACGAGCCTCGTCGAGATTCCTGCAGGGATTCATTACAAGATCCTGATAAAATTGAGAATCTTTCTGCAACCCCATCTTGAACGCTTGCACGGCTGTTGCAACATCAAGATGTGGGATATCCAAGGATTCTCGACTAAACTTGTTCATATAATCCCTCAAGGATTCCTGAGGTCCTTGAGTTATCCTGTAAAGGTCACTGGTTAATTTCTCAAAACTCCTGCTGCAAGAAAATTGACTATTAAATAAATTTACTAAATGAGCAAAAGAAGTAATTGAGTGAGGAGGAACATTTAACAGCCATTTCAAGGCTGATCCTGTTAAGGTAGAACCGAAACCCTTGCATAGGCATGCCTCCTTGAGCTCCGGAGGGATAGGGTTAATCTCCATCCTTTCCCTATATTGGGCAATATGCTCTTCAGGATCCGTAGTTCCGTCAAAGAGTTTCATATTGGGAGTTTGAAATCTTTTTGGGATTTCAGCGTCACAAATAGGATGAGCAAACCGAGATATCCTGTGGCTGTCTTGGGACACTTCCGGAATTGGTTGGACCACCCCAGGTACACTGGATATCATGTCCTTCAATTTCTGGAGCTCCCTGGTAAATGCTGATGTCATACCTGCATCCTGCAAAGATCCACTATTGTTAGTAGCAAGAGTATTATTATTATTTGACACGTTACCAGTCTGAGGATTCTGGCCATATCCCGAAGCATATCCTGAGCTCCTCACAGTTGACATCCTGAGCGAGGAGGGTATTTCAGGAGTATGATTCTAGAAATGGCTAGGCATAATATTTCCCCCGTTATCCTCAGTGTATACAGCTGAACTGAAGTTCAAAGTTCTAGGTTGTAAAGGAGTGACAATCTCCTCAGCAGGTCGACTTGGGCCAGACTTCAAGAGTTGTATTTCCCTCATCAGCATCTGGTTGGTCTCCTGTTGCTGCCTCATCTGTTCCTGTACACTACCAAACAAATTCAGAATTTCGTCATTAGAAGCCAAAACAGGATCAGATCCCTGGGTACTGGGAGCGGGGATAACATCCCGAGCCACATGACTTTCAACTCCTTGTGAAGAGGCTTGCATTCTTGGAGGAGGAGGTGGAAGCACCTAACCAATTGTTGCAGAGGTTCTAAGAGATATGGTGGAAGAGCTTATGTTTGATCTCGAGGCCATTGAAAACAATGTAGCAAAAAGTTTTGACAATAGAAAACCGAGTAATGATTTTACTAAAGTTTTTAGTAAAAATAGCACCACTTGCCTCACGGTGGGCGCCAAACTGTTTTGGTCAAAAATTACCGAAGCAATTAAGTGATCAAATTAGTTAAGTGAGGTAGTGTGCTAGAAATGTGTGTCAAAAATATGTTATTCAAGTTATTTGCAAAAACATTTTGAGGATACGGCTCAGGATACAGAGCTGTATTTATGATCAAACAATGAGCGAAAAAGTAAAGGGTGACACAGGATGTACGAGGAAAGCCCTTGATCAATCTAGATCGCCGGTATAAAACCTTGGGAGCTGACAATCGCAGCTGCCTTGTTCTTCTATTGCTTCAAATATCAAGATACAGTGCAGGATATGATGCGGATCGACTAGGTGTTACAATGTAATTTGAGTACAAGTGTTTGTGTGTAGTGATTGCTAGTAGCTAAAGAGTAAAGTGTGCGAATGAAAGTGAGTGGAAAAAGTTATGTCTACCTATGATCCGATTGCCCCTATTTATAGTAACAAAAACTAACAAACAATCCTATTATTCCGGGATACTTTGGAATATTCCCTTTTGAACGTTATTGACCAGGTATTGCGGCTTCAACATCTCTTTTCCAACTAATTTGAGCGAGTCTTCAGGGGAATTGGTCTTTGTGAACGTTAAGAGCCTTTAGCTACAAGCTACAAGCAAATCGTTAGTAACTGCCAGGATACTGCCTCAGGATACTACCAATATCCTGGTTCGGTATCCTGATCATAAACAGCCAACATAAAATCAAGATATAGTGTCAGGATATGGGCTCAGAATTTCACCCATAACAGGATATATTTCCAAGATCCTAGAATGCTATACACCTTAAAGCCTATTTCAAGTGAGTCTAGAATCTAATTTCTGACTCAGGATGGTATGAATTCTATCTCTTTTAAATTTATTTTATATACTCTTTTGAACCCAATATTGACTTAAGCATCGGAGGGGAGTTAGCCGAGCTAACACCCACCTTAGTTTGAAGGTGTTTTGCAGAATATGTTTCGGGATATAGCTCCAGGATATGCTCAGGATCGAAAGATTAGAGGATTGGCCCCCTCTCTCACGTTTAAGGGATCCTGATTCCTTCAAAGGTTTAAAGGTATTCACCTTTCTCTCGAATTGGGTTTAAACACCCCGCCTGGAACGCAAGTTATCTGGAAATAGTTCAAGATAGCGGGACCAGTCCATGTAAAAGTGGCTGACAATTTCGTTATTATTGGCTATATCCTGGATCCTAAAGGTATATGAGGATTGATCACCCTCTCTCACGAAAGGGTATTTTCATACTCTCTAAGGTTTAAAGGTTTTCACCTTTCTAAGTCTTGGGGTTTATACACTCCTGCCTGTAGCGCACGAAAATTTGGGATTTTCCCCAGCATACTTAGGGTTTATCCCCAGAATACTTAAGCGTTTATCCCCAGAATATTAAGGATCTATCTCCAGGATATTTTAGGGTTTATCCCCTGTAATACTAAAGTTATACATAAGTGTAAAATCAGTTGCAATTGATACACAAAGGCACCTAAGTGTTTAACAGTGACATATCAAGGCACTGTGAAAAGCTTAAAGGATTAAGTTTAGACTTGGTTCACTAAGTTTCCTAGACCGGGGACATTTTCGATGGAAAGATTGCAAGAGGATTGAAGTTCAAGGATTGAGATGTCTTCTATTTTTGGTATGATCTTTCCTTTTTTGTCCTTTAAAAGCCTTATCTAAATTGTCTAAGTTTTAAAACTCTGTTTGACAAAAGTCTTGGTATGATATTTGTGAATATCCTGACCAGGATATATTCTGAGGTTATTTGGTCAGAATGTATGAAATATAATACTTAGATTAAAAATTGAAACTGCATTCGATCAAACAACAGATATCAAAATTTGCAAAGTAAGAATAAAGAACAATGAATAAGGTCAAAAAAGGTTAGTTTATTAGCATTGCAAAAGGTTGTGCTTTTGGTTTCATCTCAAACCGAGACCCATCCACCAAAAGCACAATTAGTTTTTAACAATAACTACTTAACAGTTGAAGGTTTCATCTTGAAAACCAAGACCCATCCACCTCCAACTGTTATATTGTACAAAATAAAGCATACTAATAATTGATGACCAAGGGCTTCGTCCTGAAACTCAGGATCCCTCCACCTTTGGCCATCATATTGTCTAAGTGCAGGAAAGTAATCATTGGTGATACCTCTTCAAGACATAGAGGCAAATGAAAAGCTTAAGTTTGTGGAGAAGCCAATATAGATTGAAGATAGAAAGATCAAGAACCTCAAACACAAGAGATTAGTTCTGGTGAAAGTAAAATGGGATTCGATGAGAGGACCAGAATACACGTGCGAACTGGAATCTGAAATGAAAAGAAAGTATCCATACCTATTCCAGTGAATCTCGAGGACGAGATTTAAAACAAAGTAGCGGGGATGTAACAACACTAAAAAACACCACAAAAAGAATCAATACCGAGACTCTAAACGCGTACAACAAGACCCAGCACGATAAAATAAGAAAACCTGATTTTTGTCTCGTCGTGCTACGCGACGCCCTTAGATAAGACCGGAGACACTTGGCAGCCATGTGGCAAGTCTAGGCAGGTGACTAGTCAAACCCTAAAGCCTAGCTAGTTCCGTCGCGCTACGCGACAATGAATTGGGTTACTTGTCACGCGACGTGACGGGGTGCGAAATCAGCTATAAAAGGGACATTCATCTGCCTTTCCTACTCGTTCATTTTTCTTTCTTTCTCTCAATTACTCTCTGCTCAATTTATAATACCCCTAATTAATACGAAGCTCTTCCCCATTGTAAGTGTTTTAACCCCTGATCAATGATTCGATACCCTGTCCGAGTAATCTTGAACCCCGCAACTAATGCCAAACCGCTGCCTGATAAAGGCTATGCTTTGTAAACTAAGTTGGGGTTCTGATCTCGTGAGTTATTGATAATGTTGAATTGGGTTATTATACTAACACGCGCGCATTGTATATTTTTAATAGGAACTTAAGAAAATTATCAGAAAATATCACCAGGAAGCATATAGAAAAACCTAATTTTACAAAGTGAGTCATTCTCTACTTTTATCAAACTGTTTTACAAAACTTTAAATGTTATAATTACAGGGATTAAGTTTTTGCGTTCTACAATTACTGCCAGTATTATGGGGATTGTATACAGTACTTGATAATCTTCACAATTAGACAATGGGTTAGCCAATGTGTGATATGACCATAGTCAAAGATCCGTCGAGTGACAAATACTTGGAGTTTTGTTAGGTAAAAAAATTCTAATTACACTTAATACTGTGAAGTTATAACAATGTGTATTTTTATAAAATGGAATGAACTCACCAGTATTTCTTGCTGATAAAATGTTTTTAAAAGGCGTTTCAGGTAACTTGATGTGAAGCTATTAGAAGCCAGCTATGGTGCACTGAATGCTTAAATAAAGTGGCTATAACTTACCTAAATAAAAGAAGAAGTTATATTTTTAGCAAGTTGGGATTTATCCCTATAAATACATTATAAATGGAATATGGGTTTTTAGCCCATTTGTTTAATATAAAAAAAGTTTGGTGTTTTGTAAACTTTGAATTTATTTCCTAACTATGATCCTGATGATTTAATTGCCCAAATTAATAAACACCATTACCACCAGCCAACTCTCGCGGCGCCCGCTCCTAGGGTGGGGTCGGGGGCTGCGACAATTCTTCTGTTGTAAATCGGTCTAAGCATTCCTTAATAGACGCAACAGCTCCTTGGCTCAAATCCACTCGGAGCAGAGAGTGAGTGATGTGAAGTGGCGTTACTGATTACTTTTGCGAAAGAATCAGATTGATTGACGAAGTGTTCAATCAGCTCTTCTTGCTTTTGCTTGATGTCCATGATAATTAGCTTCAACGATCATAAAACTTGCATTGAATTGATAATCAGGTTAGCGAAACTTTTGGATAGATCTTAGGATTTTGAAATTGGGGTTTGAAATCAAAATCAACGATTTTGAGGGTTTGGAGAAATTGGAAATCCGCAGACGAAAAGATCAAATGGGGTGAAGATTTTGCAGATTTGGGTTTGGGTATAGGGAAACTTCGGTGGAGAACTTTAGGGTTTGTGAATTAGAGTGATATGAATGATGAAGGAGGGATATGAATATCGATAAGATCCGTGTGAAAATAAACAATCAGGTCATGGATCACCCATAGATCAGCGACAAGAAAATTTGCACTTTAGCGGGAAAACCACATCAATATCAACTCACGGAATGTCATGTGTCTCATATTTGATTTCTTTTATTATATGTATAGATACGGTTAAATAACCCATATATACGAGTTATATTTTGTGTATATATGTGTTATATACTTTAATGATATACAAGTTCAGGTTGGTTTATACATAATGAATACGGTTAAATTTATATACGGTTCATCTAAAGTACAAACCCTTCATCTCCTCTTGTTCAGAGAATCAAATCCTAACAAATATTGCTTATTTGTACGGTTCAACTAAAACCTTCGTTTAATCTTCATCACATTTTACAATTATGTAACATCACGAAAATGCGAGTTCATAAATTTGCAATTAGGTTGCAAATAAACTAGTAAAATAAACTAACTAGGAATGACACTAACCAAGTTAGTTGGTTACTTATGAGTAGTTAGTAGTTAAAACAAATAAAGAATGAAAGATGAGGGACTAAAAGTGTCTAAATGAAAACTATTTTTAATGAAATAACAAAATTAAACTTAAAACACACTTGCCTGTGTGTTGTTGAAATCGACCAAGAGCAGGGGCGACCCCAAGCTCCTCCAAAACCCTGGTTCATCACAAAACTCACAAATTAAGGGCTCAAACCAAGTCAAAATCGAAAACCGAGCATAGATTACTAATCCCCATTGCTAGGGGGTTGTAAGGTATGTAAAATTTAGTGTTAATTTTCTGTTTGAAATTCTCATGAGTTTGGGAAATTCGAAATTTGATGTTGCATGTTTGCTATTTGGATAGAATAGGGATGATAGAATGTCTAGAAGTAAAACCTAGACAATAACATGTGAAATCATGGCTAATTCCTGAAAATCTCATGAACACAATGAAGGTGATTCATGGGTTTTGTGGGAAACTAGTAAACACTAGGGTTTTGAATGATTATTCTAGTGTAATAAGGGTCATAGAAAGGGATTTTTGAAATAATGATGTTTAATGTTATATGAAAGCTTAATCGATGTAAATGTTAGCTAAATAGCAAGCCATGAACTTGAATATAAATGATATAAAAATCTGCCCTTAAAGTGTTTGTGAAAATGTCAAAGAGAAGGCAAAATGTTGAGATATAAACAAAAACGCATAAATTGGGCTAAATGATAAATTATGCGTTACATGTGAAACAAAGGGTTCTAAATGCAATGTGATTGAACTCTATAGGAAAGGAAGCCGGAGCTACGAGCGGACAAGCCGGTGTTAATGCACGATTAAAGGGTGTGCTTTGAAGGTATGTAACTTGATTCGTTACATTTGGGTAAATTTTGATATGTAGCATATATGTAGTTGAATTGTGGAATAAAAGTTGAGTTGGATTAAAGGGATAATGTTCGCTATGTCGAATAATAGGCCAAGAAATTGGTTAGACCTCGTTGGTAGTCATCAAAATGGAGGATTCCTTAGATAAGCCAAACGGGTCGAATAACCAAATAAGGCATGGTAATGCATTGTAGTATGGTTACTCGGCTTTTGTTATTGTTCATAAAAGACATATTAGAATGTGAAAAATCAGTGTGTTGGTTTGTTAAGATGAGAAATCCGAGAATTGGGTTTGGGCAAACAAACAAAAAGGTCAAAACACAAACTTACAGGGACTACCGTAAGTTACGGCGTCCACCGTAACTTACGGTAGAGATCAGGAGCTTACGATGGTTTACTACTGATTTACGGTAGACCAGAAGTTTCAAGTGACTACCGTAACTTACGGTAGATACCGTAAGTTACGGTAGAGTCCTGGAATTTCTGTAAATTTTTGCATATTATAACTAATCGAATCCGTTTTGATTGTAGTTTCGATTATGTAATATTTCTAAGAACTCTAACACTAAGATTTATTAAAAATCTTCAGTTTTCAGGTTTGCAAGTATGTGGATGATGATCAAGCATGTTTTGAAGAACCGAACACGAACTTTTGAAGCTTCCGCTTAAATTAACTTTGTTTGGATAATGTTTATGATGTAAACAATCTACTAATCATGTTTTGAATGTTTAAATTAGTTAGTAGTTAATTAGTATGTGATCCTTATAAAACTTTGATTTTGTCCTTACTTTGAAGTAAGGTACCGTTTTATATATAATTACGCATATTTACGTTAAATCCTTATAAAATAAAGACGGGTGTCACAAATTACAATTATAACTTAAATGTACCTGTCACCAGTAATGAGTAAACATTGTCATAGACTTCATTGATTCTACATCTTCTTGGTTAATATTTGGGGTATTTTATTGGTTTGATTATTTTGTAGTTGAGGTACATGTTGCCGCTATATTCGGTGTTGAACCCGAGGTCACTTTCATACTCGGTTGAACAGGAGACATCACCATCACTGTCACAGCTAGACTACGTGTAGCGTACATGTTGCCGCTACATAGCTCATGGGTCTTTCATTCGGACTGGGCACGGATGTTTCGATTAGTATTTGATTAGACTTTAATGTCATAATATATGTTATGGAGACTTTAATGTTATAATTTATCTATTGGTATTTAGTTTAAGTACATTAATTTTAATATGGTATTATCCTTATAACGTATGTTTTGGAGGCTTTAACGTTATAATTTATTGTTTGGTGTTTACTTTAAGTACATTCATCTTAATTTGGTATGTTATGTGAGTTTATGTTTGTGAAATACGGATTTTAAACTTTATTTATGAGAATTAGATACCATAGGGACGCGTTTCACTAATCACTGAACACCTTAGGAACTCACAATTTATCGTTTGTATTTGAAATTGGCGGGTTAAATCAACAGACTAGTCGGGGGACTCAAATGTCAATAGCTCTAATACCACATGGGACACTTAATTTTAAGTGTAAATTGGTCAAATCCAAGCGCTTTTTATATGATTGAGACTCAAGAAGCAAAATTTTTAGTTTGGGGACTCGATCTGACACCGGCTAACATGATCAGGGACGCAAATTGCAGTTTACTCCGTTAAATATCAATAACGCTTTTTAGTGTCTTGGCTATGCATGGGTGCAAACTCTATAGTTAAGCATTCGTAAGGGTTTTGCAGGCAAAACGAAAAAAAAATATTGTTTCTTGCTGAAATATTGTTTCGCACATTTCATGCATTCTTCAATCACGTGATGGCTCAAGGTGACGAGAACATATGCACACGCGATTTCACGGGCCCGTCAGGAAAACAAAAACATATAGAATAGAAGATTTATGCACATGGCAGCCTGGCAAGTAATAAGAAACCATCCCTATATGCAACCCGTTCCCTCCAGATGCCGACTCCGACGGTTTATGGGTTGACGATTAGGTTTAATTATCTCGTTTTGTTTAATTAGGTTTAATTATGTAGTGTGTTTAGGTTTAATTTTCTAGTGTGTTTAGGTTTAAATGTATGATTTGTGTAATGCTTTTAATTTTAATAAATTTGGTTCTTTTAGTTTGTATTATTTTTACTTTTTATATTCGTTTTTTAGATTTATGTTATTTTACTTTTTATAGACAAAAAAATGTTTATGTAATAGTTGAGTTAGGTTCGTGTAACAGTTTGATAAGGTTTATGTAATTTAATGTAATTTGTTTTATATACTTTATCTATAACTAGTATTAAGCCATTGAGTTGCAGCGGTTGTCATAAAACTGTGTTAAGTAGTAACAATACTATACCATTGTCAGCGACCACCAACACCGGAAAAGCTCGTAAAAACAAAATAAATAAAAACGGGGAAAAAAAAACACCGAACGAAAAGCAGACGCAAAATCTTTGAATCACGCACGCTCGTTGCTGAGAAATTAAACCGAAACGTAAAACATAGAAAAAAATAACTAAGTCCATCCAGGACCCGTGTGTTGGACGAACTTGTCAAACGCATAAAAATAGATGTGACGCGACGGGCCAGTCAAGCGGGAAAAAAATATATGAAAAAATGTTGAACCCCACACGCACGTTGCAGGGCGTTAACTCATAAAATTTAGAACGAAACGAAAAATTTGGGAAAGATGAAAAGTATGCTGGACCAAAATTGAAAATAAAAAAGAGTTGGTATTAAATTGGAAAAGATGAAAAACTTTGGGTTAAAAGTAAAGAAAACAAATGGTCTAAATTGCAAAATTGAAGTTATTTATTAATTTTAGATAAGGATAAAAATAAGTGATATTTATATATTGGTTATTAATTAATATTAATATTAAAAGAAACTTATTAAATAAATATAAATAAAATTTATAAGGTTGAAGTAGAGAATGCCATGTAACATTATTTGGAGTCTTTTATTATAAGTTAGATTTTATTAGGTTTATTTTTTATTAAAAAACATAAGAACTCTTTTATCATAAAAATAACATAAGTATTCGTTTAAAAAAACAAAAAGAAAAGGTTTTTTTATTTAACCTATACCCCACCTAAGTGGGCCCACCAATCAACCACCGGACTAGTTCGCTCAAGTAGACCAAACCCCTGCCGGATCGCGCCATGTCACTTCCTCCAATGGTGGCTCAAGCATATTTGGCTGGTTTACTCCATGGACCGCATCGATCTCCAATTCACCATTGGAGATGCTTTTAAGGATGGGGATAATGCATCTTTCTAATCTGTCTGATGTAATGCAAATTACATTTGTTTCCATGTATAGTTTGTATAATAATTTGAGTTGTTTCGTGTCATTTTATCATTAGTTTTGTATATTATGATGACCTGTGTGTTTTGGAGAGTCCCGGTGCGAAAAAGAAAAATAATCGAGCTTACACGTATAAATAAACAAAAAAATTATGATTGTGGAATAAACTTGAAGGAGGGAGGGGGGGGGGGGGGATAGAGCACGGTCCTCCCAACTGCCGGAGTGATCTCACTCCGGGAGCCGCTACCCGACCAAGCTAGCTCCGCGGTGAATTCCCATTGCCGAGCTCTCACCCTGGGCATTTCCATGTAGCCCCCCAGGACTCGAACCCGGTACCTCTTGTGAAGAGGTGGGTGTCGGTGGCCAACTGGGCTACCCCAGTTGGTTGAATAAACTTGAAGGACTGCAGTACAAAAGGCTAAAAACTGTTTAAAAATAGAGCACAAAAGATAGGGGAGTAATATTGCAAGATGACTAAAAGGTGGAATTAAGTATAAGTCGATTCCCTAATGTGCGTTGACCAAGGATTGAGTTTGACCGAATTATTTGTTTAATCATATTATCTTAGGTAACATGCTAGCAACCCAAATTTAAACATGACCTCGGCCCATTTTACTCTTTTAAAACTCACCTATAAGCCCAACTCCGTAATGAGGATCCGCCACTTAAAGCCCGATGGTGATTAATTGTGTTGGAGTTTTAATATAATACGTATTGCACAAGAAATAAGAGGAGTTCGCATATTATATATATATATATATATATATATATATATATATATATATATATATATATATATATATATATATATATATATATATGGAACCCATTAAGTCTAACCAACTCTCAAATCAATCTCCACCATTAGATTTGGCTGAGATTAAATCTCAGCCACATAAACTCACAAAAATAACTGCTATTATAGCAGTTTAGGGCGGTTCTTTATAGGTTCCTTCAGTGGTGGTTACTCCCCATTATCTCCACAATTCCCCAGTTCAGGGCAGTTTCTCACCGGTGGTTTTTCCTACATTATTATGGATTCACGTGTAACTTCGCCCCACTTCCCTATTTACTCGGCTCCTCTTCTCTCCTCCTGTTCTTCAAGTATTATCATTGGTGCAATCCTGAGTTCAGTTCAGGTTCAACTATCTCATCTTCTCTACTACAAAAAACCCTAGCTCCATATCTGAACAGACATGTCTCCCTCTGCATTCCAGGTATCAGTTTTATTCCACATCAATTTGTGACATCGTCCTTCCATTATCTTATTCAACATCGTTTATTCATCATCATCTTCACCGTTTCATCAAGAACTACCATTTCTTGCACTCGGAACATCCTTAAGGTATAATTTCATCACATTTATTTCAATTCCGAATTTGATTATAAAATTTCAATTCCGAATTTGATTATAAAATTTCAATTCCGAATTTGATTATAATCGTTTGTATCTTAGCGGTTTATACTGTTAAATTATTGGTTCCATTTAGGGTTATCTCTACTTGCTTATGGGGGACATTCAACCAGTTCAAGGTATATAGGTTCATCATTTATATTTTTTTTTGGTCAAAATTCAATATTTTTTCATGTAACCCAATGAAATCAAAAGGCAAAATGAAAATAGAACTTCACTAAAACTGTTAAGTGAAGATCGCGATTTAAAAAAGAAAGCAAAATCTCACACAAATGAGAAAAGGGTACCGTTTAAAACTGTTGTTCATATGCAGAATGCAGTGGCTATCAAGATGGTTAGACTATTTTATCTATAAAATAGTTATAACTTAACCTGATATAGCATATTGTTAATAAAAAATAAAAACTATAAAAGTTGGTTTTAATGATGTTTGTTTGGTTAATTCAGTTGTTTATAAGCATCTAACTATAACAACTGAAGCATAAAAATCTGTTTCTATAAAAAAAAGCATAACCAAACCCCTGGTGTCGTTGAAAACGTTCATTTCTTGAAGGTATGATTTCTTATTATGTTCATTCACAAAAAGGTTTATTCGTATTTATAGTTTTATACGCGTACTTGAAAGGATATTCATTGCAGGAAGTAGAAGATGCACTTAGAATCCGTAGGAGTATCATCGACTGCTTTGAAAGGGCAAGTCTTCCGAGTGTAACTGAAGACGAAAAGAAAAGAATTTTGCTTTTTGTGGTGGTCGGAGGTGGGCCAACAGGGGTGGAGTTTGCAGCCGAGCTTCACGACTTTCTTCATGAAGATTTGGTTAAACTGTACCCTGATCTGGAGAAATATACGACGATAACACTGCTAGAGGCCGGTGATCACATATTAAGCATGTAAGGACCTTAAGTTTTCAAATATGAAAGCATTATACATGATGGTTTGATTAAGCATTATACTCGCTTTTTTGTTGGTATGTAGGTTTGACAAAAGAATAACTGATTTTGCTGAAGAAAAGTTCAAGAGAGATGGTATTAACGTGAAAACCGGGTCAATGGTGGTCAAAGTGTCTGACAAATCAATATCTCTTAAAGAAAGATCAACTGGTGAAATGAAAGATTTACCATACGGAATGGTTGTGTGGTCAACTGGAATTGGAACCCGACCCGTTGTAATGGATTTCATGAAGCAAATTGGCCAGGTTAATTTCATTATTCATACATGCTTTCTTTCTAGTGTTCTTATCGACCTCAAACGTAAATAATTTGTTTGTTGAATTACAGGGAAACAGACGGGTTATGGCAACCGATGAATGGCTTAGGGTGGAAGGAGTGCCAAATGTGTATGCTCTTGGTGATTGTGCTACGATAAATCAACGTAAAGTAATGGTATGTTGTTAACTTATTATAAACACAAAATAAAAAATAAAAATATGAATTGAATAAATGTTATTATGCAAAATGGGTTTGCAGGAAGATATCTCAGCCATATTTAGCAAGGCGGATAAGAACAAGAGCGGAAAGCTGAACGTAGGAGACTTTGCTGAAGTAATCAACGACATCATCGAGCGGTATCCTCAAGTGGAGCTTCATTTAAAGAGTAAAAAGTTGAAGAATTTCGTCGAGTTACTGCAGAGTAATCAAGACGATGCTGCAAAAAAGGCAACTCAACTAGATATTGAGAAGTTAAAAAAAACACTTTCTGAAGTGGATACCAAAATGAAAAGTCTTCCTCCAACTGCACAAGTAAATCCAAATAACAACTACCTTGATCAATAAAAACATAACCTGTTATTAAATCTAACGTTGTCGTCGTCGTCGTTGTTGTTGTTGTCTTAGGTGGCAGCTCAACAAGGTGAATATCTAGCCAAATGCTTCAACCGGATGAAAGAGTGTGAAGAAAATCCCGAAGGTCCGATTAGATTTAGAGATTCTGGTCGACACCATTTCAAACCATTCAGGTTTTTATACACCTTATAGTGTCTTTTGATAAATATGATTTTATTGAAGTGTAAGTTATAAATTTTTTTTATAAAATGAATGATGAAGGTACAAGCATCTGGGGCCAGTTTGCTCCACTAGGTGGTGAACAAACTGCAGCACAACTTCCTGGTGATTGGGTTTCAATGGGTCACAGCGCGCAGTGGCTTTGTTTGTAGCAGCAGAACCGGTTCAAAGAAGCTTTAATGTTAACCGTAGAAGAGAGGTAACAAAGATGAGATTCTAGGAAAATGTTTGTTGCCATTGTACTCGGTTCATCGAAGATGGGACAATAAAGTCGTACACTCAAAATGGCACAACCTTGAGAAACATAAGTTGATTGATGGTGAGAAAAAAGAAGCAAAGTTCGCGAGTCGAATTCATCTATGAGTGTGTTTGGATGGAGGGTATCATGTGTTGGATGAGTATACGAATTATTGTCTTGATTTAAGGCCGACAGCGAAGGAAATATGGAAACCGAGCAGTTGGATTTTGGAGCTCGGGATTATAAGTGCGTAGGGGTTGTCGCCTATGAAGACACGAGACTGTCGTGGGTCAACGGATGCGTTTTGTGTGGCGAAGCATGGGAATAAATTGGTTCGCACGAGGACGATTATTGATAGTTTTTCGCCAATGTGGAATGAACAGTATACGTGGGAGGTTTTTGATCCGTGTACGGGAATAAATTTGTTTGTTACGCTGTTAGCGTGACCCGTCCACCGGACGGGTATTAAACTAGTTTTGAGGGTTGCGACGAACAAAGAAAAAAAAGAGACATACGGCACAGGACGCAGAAAAAGAAAAGAGGACGCAACACAGAAGATAAGAAGGCACGATCAAGGCAGCAGGTTATACGGTTCAAAGTTTCAAGGTTGTTCGGTTCGCAACTTGTTAGTTTTGGTTTCTATGTACTTTGTGTTATTTAAACCTATAACATGTTTTGCGTACTGTTTAAGACTTGATTATTTGTTTCGTTCTTGGCTAAATTTGTTTACTGCCTAGGTTATAAGGAACACCATGTTATGATTCTGCTTTTATTCGGTTGTGGAACTTATTATGTGGATTTAATATTAAAGTACAAGACTTTGGTTTCAATGTTTAGAATTTAGATGTTCTTGCGTATTTAATCTTGTTTGAATTTTACTACATGTTTCACTTGCGTTTTTGTGGATGTCTTCCATGTATGAATGCTAGTTAGGTCGTGGACTGTGTTTTAGCGATTAGTCTGCGGTTAATAGGCTAATTTACCGTAGGAACTGTGATTAAGTTTTGATAGGGTTAAGTATTCTACCGATCTCGATAGTTGTGAGGTGAGAGGTCGTCGGTCCATCTTTAGTGTTAGATTGCTAGGGTTAGATACTTTGTGAGAAGATTCTTTTAGTTGCCCTTTCACTATTTGCTTATCGAGTCTGATCAGGAATCCTCAGTTGTAACAACTCGCTTTTTGGAAGTCAAATTACAAGTCAAAGTCAAAGGAAAAAAAGATTGCTAATTGCGATCTGTCACTCCTTGCTTAACTATTGATTGTACGTCAATGACTTGTAATCGAATCTTTTATTTATTTGCTTTAGTTGTATTATGTGGAGTATCTATTAATAATCGAGGTTTAATCGCATGTTTAATCGTTAATCGTCTTATCGCTAATCGCAACTCGAATTATGTGTTCTGAATATTGTTTTACGTGTGTGTGCTATTATGTGTTAGTTGTGCATGTTATGTTATGTTATGTTTATGTTGAGGTGTTTAATCGCAATGGCAATCGCGATTCTATCTCATCGCAATCTAATCACGAACGCTAAACGCAGGTTATTCATAATGATTGTATGTTAGATATAGTAGTTAAGTTATTTGTGTAACTAATGGTTAATACTATCGCATCGCTCACTCGAATCGCATCGCATCGCATCGCTCAACATGCGAATCGAAACGACAAAACTCAACATGCACGACACCTGGATCGAGTGGCCATTCGATCGGATTGTCATCCGATCGAACCGCCATCCGATTGGTGGCCAATCCGACACTTGTGCACTTTCCTCTTTTGGAAACCCTATAAATACCCTTCTGTCACAGCTCCCTCATTCGATCAGCAGCATTCCAAACCTTCTTTCTCTCAATTTCTCGCGATTCTTGTAAGGTTTCAACTCAAATCTTGTACTTCTATGATCTACACGCACTCCTTCATCTTTTTAACCTTAAAATCTTAACTTTTAACCGTGAAATCACCGAATTTGAGGTGTTTTAGGATGATGTCATCAAGGAGTTCTTATGAACTTCAAGTTTGAGCATTGTTCCACCAAAAACAACTCAGATCTGAAAGATTTCCACTTGATTTCACGATGATTTTGAATGGATCTAAACATTTTCAAAGTTGAAGGGATTGAAATATGGTTTACCAACTTTTTGTTTCAACTCTTTTACACTCAATGCACTCAAAACCGGTAGAACCGGAACTCGTTCTGGTCTTCTACTCTTTCTTAGTGATGAGTTGGTTCGAGATCTGGTTACTATCAAGGAGACAACCGATTTCGGGTTAAACAAGAACAACCGTCACGAACTAGTAAACTGATCGGATTTGGGTGATTCCTGTTCGATCGGGCGACTTGGAACTTGACGAGGTTCTGTTGTTTAGTGCGTTTTCAAACCGTCTCGAACAAACCGCAAACTTACAAAAATAATCAAGTTCAAAACGATCAGATTCGTTGGGACGGATTGCCGTCCGATCGCCATCTGATCGAACCGCAATCCGATCGGATTGCACTTGAGGTTCAACACTTAAACAATTTTCAACATGTTCAATGCATAAGTTAGTTCTACCGGATTGCCATCCGATCGGATTGCAATCCGATCGAGTGACCATCCTGCTGTGAACTTGTTCTCACTAAGTATCTTGCCAATCGGATCACTATCCGATCGAACGGCCGTTCGATCGATCGACCTGAAGGGTAGAGTTACTTCTCTCTTTTCAAAATGCTCAACGAAAACTTCAAAGCCATCATACACAAACACATCCTTACCAAACAAATGTCAATCCAACCGAATGGCCATCCGATCGGATGACCATCCGAACGGATTGACATCCGATTGAATGACCATCCGATCGGATTGCCATCCGATTGGATTACCGTTCGACACTTGGTCAATTTTCACCATTTTATGCGTCGTTCTTCGCTTATGCTATCGTTAACTGTTCAGGCTAATAACTCTAGCGCTCCTTTCAATCCATTTCCATCGCTGTGAGTATACTCGATCCCTTTTTTCTTTAAGCACCTTTGGGTGTTACATACGTTACTTATTCTAAATCACATCGACACACAACGAAAACACTATTTATACGCTGACCGTTATTGCATGTTACTTGTTATTCGATGAATGCTTGTATGTTAGGTTAACACAGTGATTGTTGCCTGACGCCTTAGCAACGATAGTACTATTTGTTTGGACTCAGCACCTGTCGTGGACAGGGGTTGTTAAGGTTACCTCTCACATGTCACAGTGGTGATATGTGTTGCGCATTCTACAACTCGTAGTCTAGTCTGTGCATATTTCATTGTCGATAACCTACTAGCTTCGCATTATACATGTTACATGCTGGTTATGCGTAAACGATTTCGAACTCTACTATTACTATTAAACCTGTATGCTCACCTTTACACTATGTGTATTGACCCCTATTTTAACGTATGTGACAGGTGCTTAGGATGTTTGCTTGTTGTTTGATGCAATCGAGCTAGGATGGAGTCTAGAAACAAACAAAATAAAATCTGAGTTGTCGGAATGGATATTTGTCTGTGAGAACAATGTCTGTAATAACTGTTTTTATTTTATATGTTTGTGGTATGGGACATGAACCTTTAATATATTATAACAAATAGTTGTTATGGATTCTCCTGGACAATTTGTTTCGCTCAGTGCCACGCCCCGATGATTCCGCCATCGGTTGGGGGTGTGACAGATTAGTATCAGAGTCATAACTATAGGGAATTAGGTAAGACTCGACCTAGTCCAGGTCGATGTCTTAGAAACAACCTAGTCTATAGTCTAAGTACCAACAGACCGACTTGTGCATGTCCTGTATGGGTTCTGTACAAGCTTACTCGCTATTTCTCACTCACACTCGCTGAACACTACACACTTACGCGGACATCGCATACTACAGTTCTGCGCAAGATCAACCTTTCTTAAGGTTGGATACACACACACACAAACGGATGATCTGGTTAACATTAGGTGTGAAAACCGCAAACTCTCGACCAGATTACTCGTTCGAATTACTATTTTTACTATAAACAAGAGAGTTTGCGTTGAATTAGGAGTGAAATCCATTCTTTGACGCAAATCTCCTTATCTATCTCATGATTTTACCATACAAGCAGGGATGTAGTCGCTAAGTTAGGGGTGAAACCCGAACCTTGATGACTCGTTCTGCTCTATACTTTTGGTTTTACAAAACTCTCACCAAAGTCTCGACGGACTCCAACGACCTGAAGTCACACTGTAGCTGGAAGGATGTGTGTCGATCGCTCAAATTGAAGCGAGAGCACAGTCCGGAAGGCCAAAGTGTACACTTAAGGTCTTTGTGAATAGTCGAACCACTTTGGGTAGTCGATGTCTACACACACCCGAGGCAATCTATCCTCGATTTTTGTATTTGATTCTATGAATTATCGCTTTTATGATCGATTTTATGTGAAATTTATGTGATTTATAGGGTGATTTGTTAGCGTTTTGAGATAAACAGTACAATGGTACTGATGGTTTCAATTCCATGTTTCTCGCTCCGCCAAAACACACACAATTCACACCACATTAACAAATCGCGTACTATACTACTCGCTATGCTACTTGCTGTGTAATCACTAATCGCAATCGCTATATTTAATCGATATACGTGCTGTGAAGGATAGGTGAATACATGCAACATGTGTGTTTAGGCTAGCTTATGTGCTTATGTGTTTATGTGCTTATGTGCTTATGTGTTTGTGTGCTTATGTGATTCTGTGAATTATGTGCCTACGTGATTTGGTGAATCCATGTGTTCCTGAGCTTTATATAGAGCTGTGCGAGAGGATACTATAGACTATGTTAGATTTTATCGAAGTTGTGTTTGAGTCCTATGGCGATGTATGTTGCAGACGATCTCGTCATTTGGATCATTCCACTCCCGAGCTGCTCGCCGAAACCATGATGACAAACGCATCGCCGCTCTTGTCTCTAAGCAAATGGCAAAAGTCATCCCACAAATCGTCAATGAGCTAAATGAGAATGTAAGTAAGTCCTCAGAGGAGTCTAGGACTGATACTCCTAAGGCCGCTTTTAGCTTCAAGCAGTTCAAAGCCTGCGGACCAAAGGAATTCACCGGAGAAGATGGTCCTACGGCCATGTTTCAATGGTTTGATTCTATTGATGTCACCCTGCGCCAGAGTGGCTGTCTAGAAAACCTACGCACCATCAATGATACTGGCGTCTTCCAATCCCGCGCTCTTGATTGGTGGACGGCCGAGAGGAACAAACGAGGAAACGATGCAGCTTTCGGATTGTCTTGGGACTAGTTGAAGAACTTAATGATGTAAGAGTTTTGTCCTCCCCATGAACTCTAAAAGCTTGAGGATGAATACTAGCACATAAAACAGGATGGCGGAGACAACGCTGGATTAACGACTCGCTTCAAGCAGTTGGGTATTATCTGCCCTGGTCAGGTTACTACCCCAGATATTACAACCAAGAAGTATATTCGTGCTCTTCCGGACTGCGTCGCAGATTTTATTCAGGCTACAAAGACGAAAACGACTGAGGAAACCTACTTGCTCACCGCTGAGATCAATGATAAGCGAGTCAGGGCTGGTTACTTTGAAAAAGCTGCAAGAATCTGCATCAAGTTACCGCTGCTTCAACCGCTGAAACCACCGCCGCTCCGCAATCTTCGAAGCTTTCACATCGCAAGAGGAAGAACAACAGCAGTTCCAGCAACAAGAACTGTGCAGTTACTGCTGCCTCACTCCAAATAGTACCAGCCCAACCGCAACCTCAACATCATCAAGTAGCGGCACCTGGGTCAATGCACCGCCTGCCAAGCGTGCATACACTGGACCACACCCGCTTTGCCCTACTTGTACTTATCATCACCCGGTGGGTCTCGCATGCCGGTTCTGTGTTCATTGCAATATGTACGGCCACTTCACCGCAAATTGCCGTACAGGTCCACGTCAAGCTCCAACTCCAGCTCAAGGTCAAGCTCATGCTCAACAAGCTCTACTTCCTGCCCCTCAAGGCCATCAAGCAGCTCCTGCACCCGCGGATCACGCTCGAGCTTGCTTCGCATGTGGTGATCCCAACCACTTTGCAAAAATGTGCCCCAATCGAGTGGTGAAACAAGAGCCACAACAACAGCAGCCTCAGCAGCAGTATCAGCAGCCAGCAGCCCGCGGACCTGCTCTCAAGATTAACGCTCGCCAGGCTCAAGCCGACAACAATGTGGTCAATGGTACGTTCCTTGTGAATGGTATATATGCTTCGTGTTTATTTGATACTGGAACCGATAACTGTTTTGTATCGTTTGAATTCGAAAAGCTCCTTAATCGTAAGCGCGCCCATATACCCTCGACGTTCGATGTAGAAGTTGCCACCGGAAGAACCGTTGCTGTCAATTCTATTCTACGTGATTGTACGCTTGAACTCAACAATCACGTCTTCCCTATCGACCTTATTCCGATACAGCTCGGTAGTTTTGACATCATAGTAGGCATGGATTTTCTTTGTGAAAATCGTGCTGAAGTTGTTTGCTTCGAAAAGATCATTCGTTTCTCGCTCGCTAATGGTGACCAACTTTGTGTGTATGGCGAAACTCCTTCGAAAGGCCTCAAGCTCATGTCGTGTGTCCAGGCTAGCAAGTATCTCGGTAAGGAATACCAAGCTTTCTTGGCACACATTGTAGTAGCGGAGAAAAAGGAAGTTAAGGAGGTAGACCAGGTGCCTGTAGTTCATGATTTTCCCCTTGTAATCGCTAAAGAGCTTTCGGGATTACCTCCCACTCGTGATATCGACTTCCGAATCGACCTCATTCCTGGAGCAAATCCTGTTGCTAAAGCGCCTTATCGTCTCGCTCCTTCTGAGATGCGTGAACACTCGAGCCAGCTCCAAGAACTACTTGATAAAGGCTTTATTCGCCCTAGCACCTCTCCTTGGGGCGCACCTGTTCTTTTCGTCAAAAAGAAGGATGGATCGTTCCAAATGTGCATCTACTATAGGGAGTAGAATAAGCTGACAATCAAGAATCGCTATTCCTTGCCTCAAATCGATGACTTATTTGATCGGTTACAAGCTGCTACGTGTTTTTCGAAGATCGATCTACGCTCAGGCTATCACCAGTTACGCATTCAAGAGGAAGATATACCCAAAACAGCTTTTCAAACCCGCTATGGTCATTACGAGTTTGTCGTCATGCCTTTTGGTTTAACCAACGCTCTCGCAGTTTTCATGGATCTAATGAATCGAGTGTGCAAACCCTTTCTCGACCACTTCATCATCGTGTTCATCGATGATATCCTGATCTATTCCAAGTCAAAGGTCGAACCCTCGCAGTATCTACGTTTGGTTCTTGAGTTACTCCAGGGAAACCGTCTCTATGCCAAGTTCTCCAAGTGTGAATTTTGGCTGGAGGAGGTCCAATTCCTGGGTCACTTTGTCAATAGTCAAGGTATTCACGTCGATCCCGCGAAGATCGAAGTTGTTAAGAGTTGTGTTACACCCAAGAACCCGTCTGAAGTCCGTTCTTTTCTCGGACTGGCAGGCTATTATCGCCGATTTATCGAAGGTTTCTCTAAGATCGCTGTGCCGCTTACCTCTCTTACGCATAAGGACAAACCTTTTGTTTGGGGAACTAAACAAGTGGAAGCCTTTCAAACTCTCAAAGCTATGCTTTGCAATGCTCCCGTGCTCTCACTGCCCGACGGAAACGACGGTTTCATAGTCTACTACGATGCCTCAAACCTTGGTCTTGGTTGTGTTCTCATGCAACGAGATAAGGTTATCGCGTACGCTTCTCAACAGCTCAAGATCCACGAGAAGAACTACACCACACACGACCTCAAGCTTGGCGCAGTTGTTTTTGCGTTAAAGATTTGGTGACACTACCTTTACGGTACCAAGTGTACGATCTTCACCGGTCATAGAAGCCTACAACACATCTTTGACCAAAAGGAACTGAATATGCGTTAACGCCGGTGGGTAGAACTCCTCAACGATTACGACTGTGAGATTCGTTACCATCCAGGCAAAGCAAACGTCGTTACCGATGCTCTCAGTCGACGAAGCTATTTGCATAGTGTTCCTAATATCCAAGCCCAGCATAATCTCGAAGCCCTTATACGTGACGCTCAGCATGCTTGTTTTACCTAACGTACTTTGAAGAAGGAAATGATTCTAAACGATGGCGCCCAACTTGAGAATAAATCGAATGGTATCTTTCATTATTTGGACCGAATTTGGATTCCCAAGTGCACGAATTTGCGACAACTTCTGATGGACGAAGCCCACAAATCTCGGTATTCTATTCATCCCGGTGCTGACAAGATGTACCAGGACATGCACTACAAGTACTGGTGGCTGGGCATGAAGAAGGATATCGCTATCTATGTTTCGAAGTGCCCGACTTGTTCCAAGGTCAAGGCCGAACAACAAAGACCCTCTGGCTTACTCGTACAACCCGAGATCCCGATGTGGAAATGGGAGAGTATAGCTATGGACTTTATAACAAAACTTTCGCGCACGACATCAGGCCACGATAGCATCTGGGTTGTCGTTGACCGTTTGACTAAATCCGCTCACTTCCTGCCGATACGAGAAGACTTTAAGGTAGAAAAATTAGCCCGAATCTACACCGATGAGATCATTTGTCGACACGAGACGCCTCGTGACATCATCTCTGATCGCGATGGTCGGTTTACGTCGCGTCTTTGGGAAACGTTTCAATCTGTTCTCGGTACTACTCTTAATCTAAGTACCGCTTTCTATCCCCAAACCGACGGTCAGACTGAAAGAACGATTCGCACCCTTGAAGACATGCTCCGATTGTGTGTCATAGATTTTGGTGGTAATTGGGATACGCACTTACCTTTAGTCAAATGCTCGTACAATAACAGTTATCATTCTAGCATACAAATGGCCCCATTTGAGGCATTATACGGAAAGAAATGTCGATCGCCTATTGTATGGCACGAGATCGGAGACACGCAAATTACCGGTCCTGAGATGTTGCAACAAACGACTGACAAAATCCTCCAAATTCGAGACAATCTGCTGAAAGCTCGGAGTCGTCAGAAAAGTTACGCCGAGCAAGCCCCTTGAATTTGACGTTGGCGATCATGTACTCCTAAAGGTTGCACCTTGGAAGGGGGTGATCAGATTCGGCAAGAAAGGAAAGCTCACGCCTCGATATGTTGGACCCTTTAAAATTCTGGAAAGGATTGGAAAAGTGGCCTACAGACTTGAACTACTGGAGGAACTTAGTAATGTCCACCCGACTTTCCACGTTTCGAAGCTCAGAAAGTGCTTAGCCGACCAGGAATTACATGTCCCTCTTGAAGATTTACAAGTGGACGAAACATTACACTTCGTGGAAAAGCCTGTCGAGATCATGGGACTAGAAACCAAGGTGCTCAGACGTTCACGCACTCCCATTGTGAAGGTTCGCTGGGAAGGCAAACGCGGCGCAGAGTTCACCTGGGAACTCGAAAGTGACATGAAGGAGAACTACCCGCAACTGTTTGTTACGCCTACTTCTTAAATTTCGGGATGAAATTTTCTAAAGTAGGGGAGGCTGTATTAACCCGCTTTTTGGAAGTCAAAGTCAAAGTCAAAGGGAGAAAAGATTGCTAATTGCGATCTGTCACTCCTTGCTTAACTATTGATTGTACGTCAATGACTTGTAATTGAATCTTTTATTTATTTGTTTTAGTTGTATTATGTGGAGTATCTATTAATAATCGAGGTTTAATCGCATGTTTAATCATTGATCGACTTATCGCTAATCGCATCGCTATCGCATGCGCAACTCGAATTATGTGTTCTGAATATTGTTTTACGTGTGTGTGCTATTATGTGTTACTTGTGCATGTTATATTTATGTTGAGGTGTTTAATCGCAATCGCAATTCTATCGCATCGCAATCTAATCGCGAACGCTAAACGCAAGTTATTTATAATGATTGTATGTTAGATATAGTAGTTAAGTTATTTGTGTAACTAATGGTTAATACTATCGCATCCATCACTCGAATCGCATCGCTCAACACGTGAATCGAAACGACAAAACTCAACACGCCGGACACCTGGATCGAATGGCCAACCAATCGAGTGGCCATCCGATCGAACCGCCATCCGATCGAACCGCCATCCGATCGGTGGCCAATCCGACACTTGTGCACTTTCCTCTTTTGGAAACCCTCTAAATACCCTCCTGTCACATCATTTGTGATGTGACAGCTCCCTCATTCGACCAGCAGCGTTACAAGCCCTCTTTCTCTCAATTTCTCGCGATTCTTGTAAGCTTTCAACTCAAATCTTGTACTTCTATGATCTACACGCACTCCTTCATATTTTTCACCTTAAAATCTTAACTTTTAACCGTGAAATCACCGAATTTGAGGTGTTTTAGGATGATGTCATCAAGGAGTTCTTATGAACTTCAAGTTTGAGCATTGTTCCACCAAAAACAACTCAGATCTGAAGGATTTCCACATGATTTCACAATGATTTTCAATGGATCTAAACATTTTCAAAGTTGAAGGGATTGAAAGATGGTTTCCCAACTTTCTTTCAAGTCTTTTACACTCAATGCACTCAAAACCGGTAGAACCGGAGCTCGTTCTGATCTTCTACTCTTTCTTAGTGATGAGTTGGTTCGAGATCTGGTTACTATCAAGGAGACAACCGATTTTGGGTTAAACAAGAACAACCGTCACGAACCAGTAAATTGATCGGATTTGGGTGAATCCTGTTCGATCGGATGACTTGGAACTTGACGAGGTTCCGTTGTTTAGTACGTTGTCAAACCGTCTCGAACAAACCGCAAACTTTCAAAAATAATCTAGTTCAAAACGATCAGATTCGTTGGGACGGATTGCCGTCCGATCGGATTGCCATCCGATCGAACTGCAATCCGATTGGATTGCACTTGAGGTTCAACACTTAAACAATTTTCAACATGTTCAATGCATAAGTTAGTTCTAACGGATTGCCATCCGATCGGATTGCTATTCGATCGAGTGACCATCCTGCTGTGAACTTGTTCTCACTAAGTGTCTTGTCAATCGGATCGCTATCCGATAGAACGGCCGTTCTATCGATCGACCTGAAGGGTAGAGATACTTCTCTATTTTCAAAATGCTACAACGAAAACTTCAAAACCATCATACACAAACACATCCTTACCAAACGAATGTCAATCCGACCGAATGGCCATCCGAACGGATTGAAATCCGATCGAATGACCATCCGATCAGATTGCCATCCGATCGGATTACCGTTCGACACTTGGTCACTTTTCACCGTTTTACGTGCCGTTCTTCGCTTATGCTATCGTTAATTGTTCAGGCTAATAACTCTAGCGCTCCCTTCAATCCATTTCCATCGCTGTGAGTATACTCGGTCCATTTTTGCTTTAAGCACTTTTGGGTGTTACATACGTTACTTATTCTAAATCACACTGACACACAACGCAAACATTATTTATACACTGACCTTTATTGCATGTTACTTGTTATTCGATGAATGCTTGTATGTAATGTTAACACAGTGATTGTTGCCTGACGCCTTAGCAACGATAGTACTATTTGTTTGGACTCAGCACCTGTCGTGGACAGGGGTTGTTAAGGTTACCTCTCACATGTCACAGTGGTGATATGTGTTGCGCATTCTACAACTCACAGTCTAGTCTATGCATATTTCATTGTCGATAACCTAATAGCTTCGCATTATACATGTTACATGCTGGTTATGCGTAAACGATTTCGAACTCTACTATTACTATTAAACCTGTATGCTCACCTTTACACTATGTGTATTGACCCCTATTTTAACGTATGTGATAGGTGCTTAGGATGTTTGCTTGCTGTTTGATGCAATCGAGCTAGGATGGAGTCTAGAAACAAACTAAATAAAATCTGAGTTTTCGGAATGGATATTTGTCTTTGAGAACAATGTCTGTAATAACTGTTTTAATTTTATATGTTTGTGGTATGAGACATGAACCTTTAATATATTATAACAAATAGTTGTTATGGATTCTCCTGGACAATCTGTTTAGCTCAGTGCCGCGCCCCGATGATTCCGCTATAGGTAGTCAAACCCGTGAGGGAATCCTTTAAATCGGTAGTTAAACAACTTATTAGGTTTCCATAGGTGTCTTCTCGAGAAGGGTCGAGGGTACTGTTCAATTATCCTTTAAGTTTAGCATCTTAAGATTCTGGTTTCCACATTAGTTCCGTAACCGATAGAACGTGTCAAGCATGCGTAGGATTCTAGCCTAGGTAGTGTGTTCTCCATCATCTGAATTCGTCCTCTGTCTTAGTTTGTGTCCCCTTCAGCTTTAGTTAATTAATTTAATTTAAATCGCAATTTTACGACTTTTAGACCCCCCCCCCCCAATCAAATATAAAAACAGTTAGAGTTGTGTCAGTGTCAGTCTGGATAAGTTAGTTAGCATAGTTAAATTGAGTACTGTGAGTTTGATTTCCGGACTTACTTAGCTTTACTAGAGTAGATCGGTTCGCTTGCCGGTTAGTAGTTTAGTCGAGTTTAGAGTATTACTTAGTGTCTAAATTAGCTTAAATTAAGTCATTTTAATTAAACTATTGAGTAAAGTACACGGATGGTCCCTGTGGTTTACCAAAATTTTGGATTTAGTCCCTAGCTTATCAAAAGTACACGGATGGTCCCTGTGGTTTGCCCTTTGTAACGTATTCAGTCCCCAACCAACAAATCTAAAGGTTTTAGCATGTCCAAGATAGGGACTAAATGCGTTACAAAGTGCAAACCACAGGGACCATCCATGTACTTATGGAAAAATCTAGGGACTAAATGTGTTACCAAGTGCAAACTACAAGGACCATCTGTGTACTTTTGAAAAGCTAGGGACCAAATCCAAAATTTTGGAAAACCACAGGGACCATCCGTGTACTTTACTCTAAACTATTTTTAGCACATCAAGTCTCCCAATATTAGGCCATATAAGCGGGACATCATGTTTGTTTTTTTTTTTTTTCATTTCATCCCCTCTCTAAAGTATTGAAATGCATATTGTAAACCATTTTTGAACAAATTGAATAAAACATAAAGAGAGATAGAAAAGCCTAGAGAGAGAGATACACAATATGATCAGTGACTAGAACTTGACCAGGATCAAAATTTATTAGTACCCAGACGATACCACGTGCCGCCTCCCAATTTCCATCCCATCCCATTGCATTCCATTTAGCCTACTATTGTAGGATTGTAATTGTAAAGGCTTTTCCCATTTGCAAGAGAGCGCGCGAGAGAGAGAGATTAGATACAAGCAAGTCTTTAGTTTAGTGGTATTCAGGTGGTGTATAAGGTCAAGGGCGTAGGATAGTGGGGGCGGGAGGGGGCGGCCGACCCTCCGAACTTTTCGCTCAGTAGTGGAGAGTATGTAGTTTTCGTATAATTTTTTTTTGGTATATACGTTTTCGACCCCCCGTTTTATTGAAATTTTTGGGTGTATACGTTTTCGACCCCCGGTCGGAAATCTCAAGCTTTGCCACTGTATAAGGTGTTGCCCCATCCCGAGAGGTTGAGGGTGGTTGTACCATCATGGACATTTGATGTAGTATTATTATGAGTAGATAAGATTAATATTTAAAAAAGACCGATTAGATGAAAGATATAACTCTAAAACCAGGCATAGGTACATTTTATAAACATTTGTACCATTAATATGGATCAATTTTGTTGGTTTTGTGATTTGTGATGACTTTGATATCTCTTAAAGTCGTATAAACACTTTTAGATTGTATTATTTTTCTGATACTTACGGATATTCAGTCAGATAATTCTCATAGAGAAATCAAGAATGCGTATGTAATCTTTTGAGAAAATTGTTACCTGAAATATGACCAAAATGAACTCTAAATCTAGGGGAGAATTGTCATGACAGTTGGTAGTTTTAGAAGTTACTTTCGATTTTATAACTGTTGCTTCGATTTCAGTACTGAAGAACAAGGAACAAACTAAACATTTGATCCTCGATCTGATTCAAACATATGATCTTAATTTAACCCTACAAATTAAACATCCTTACACGTATGAATCTTAGTTGACTTTATAGATTTTCATCCATCAAGAATCCTTTGCAAAACCAAAGAGCAAACTGATTATACAATTAATACGTATCATCATAAACATATTTCGATCACTACATAAGGGCAAAACCCATAAAGAATACACGAAACAAAGAACAAATTAAACAATCAGTCACATACACATAAATATATTTCCTTATAGACCAAGTCACCAAACCCTAATTGCAACTAGTTCTGAAGTTAATCACGAAATCTAACTTTAACAAAGTCTATAAACAAGTATAATAATTAATTAAACACCTTAATAAGAATTAAATGAATCAACATACGCTTTGGTCAATATTCAGGAAGCTCTTTCATGATCTGTAGAATAGAACCAGGCGACAGAAAAGGGTGAGGCGAGAAGAAGTGATCACTCGGTGTAAAAAGCGGGACATCCGCTACATACGGATTCGAAGGCGTCTTAAACATCGGACTCTTGGATTTCATACTCTCATCTCTCTTATGTGTGACACTAGAATCATTAAAATGTTGATTAGCATTAAGATCATGCCCATCTTGCTTTAGGGTTTTCTTCTTCATTTTATTCTTCTTTTGTTGTTGTTGTTGTTGTTGATCATTGGAGCTAGAACAACCTGTGAGCTTCTGAACAAGAGCCATGAACTCATGAGGTTTCGTGTGGATGATTTCCGGTGAATGAATGTAGATTATCACCGGCTTTCGGATTTGTTTTTGCTGCTGATGCTGCTGCTGCTGATGATGGTGGTTTTTGTGGATTGTGTGAGATTCTTGTTTGATATTTAATGGCGACGGTCGCGGACCGTTGATTACGATCCCACTTTTCATCTGTTGTTTATGATCACCATCAAGAAACTTTAAAGAACTCATTTTTTCAATTAAGTTGCAAAAGTGCAGCTAAACAGAAGAAAGAAAGTTTGAATTTTGGAAGAGGGGTATATGAGATAGGTGCTAATGTGATATATATGAAGGTTGAAGGGTTTACTTAATGGTATAAGAAAGAATAATAAAAAACGGACAAAAACTTTGATTGGACAGTGATTATGTTATAGTGACGTGTTGGTGACCGTCAAATGTAGCTTTGGGAAAAGTCAACTGCGGGAATGGTAAGGCGATTGTGACAAAAAGAAAAATTATTGCCGGTTGCCCATTTGAGTTTCTGAGAAAGAGACATGCTACCGTTTGCGGCGTTACTCTTTATAAATAGTAGAGTAAAATGCACGGATAGTCCATGTAGTTTTGTAAAGTTTCAGCTATAGTCCCCAGATTTTGGAAATTACACACTCATAGTCCCTGTGGTTTGACAGTTTGTTACGCTGATAGTCCCTAGAGTGGATGTGGGTTAGTTTTCTCAGTTAAGTCCATGTGAAATTACAAAATTACCCTTGCTTTTATTATATTCATCAACATCATCATCATTCAACAACATCCCACCAAAACCCACCAAAAATCCCTCTTTTTTTTTCTTTCTTCTCTTAAACCCAATCAAACCCTCAAATTCACCCACAACATCCCACCAAAAATCTTTCTTTTTCTTACCCTTTATTCACCTGTCTTGCTTCAAGAAAACCCAGTTCAAAATCTTTCAGTTCTGGGTCTTTGAAACAGAGTGTTAGCAAGGAGAAAAAAAGGGGTGTCATCAATGGAAGAAAGCAAGAAGCTTGGAATCAGTAGTGGTGGGTTTAACAAGAAAAGGGCTGAAGGTAGAGATAAGAGTGGGCCTAAAGATTTGAAATTGAAAGTTAGAAGGCTTAATCCTGTTAACACCATATCTTATGTTCAGGTATATGTTGTTCAAGATTATTATAAAGATTGTAACTTTGATTTGTACTTTGTGTTGGAAAGGGGTTAATTGGTGGGGTTTTTTTATTATTATTAATATTATTATTTTTTTTTTGCAGATTTTAGGAACAGGTATGGATACTCAAGATACATCACCTTCAGTCTTGCTGTTTTTTGATAAGTAGAGGTTTATATTTAATGCTGGAGAAGTAAGCATTTTGATATACTTTTACTGACGTTGGCTGGTACTGGTGAAGAAGGGTTATCTGTAAGTATCACTGCGATGAATTGGTGATCGGTGATTATTTCAGTTGTTATTCGTACACTAACATATAGTTTGGTTAATGTTTGAAGGTAAATGTACGGTTTGTTTTTGCTCGAAGAAGTGATTTGTTGTTTTGATTCAGATTGTTGTTTCGATATACGGTTGGTGAATTTTGAAGATGTGTTCTTAGAATTGGATTTTTGGATGAATGATTAATGTGTTCTTGCTAAGATGAGTGAACTGATGAATGAGTCTGTTGAATGATGATGATGTTGATGAATATAATAAAAGCAAGGGTAATTTTATAATTTCACATGGACTTAACTGAGAAAACTAACCCACATCCACTCCAGGGACTATCAGCGTAACAAACTGTCAAACCACAGGGACTATGAGTGTAATTTCCAAAATCTGGGGACTATAGCTGAAACTTTGCAAAACCACAGGGACTATCCATGCATTTTACTCTAAATAGTAACTATAGAAATAACAGATTGTAATCGGTAATCCGTCGGTAATGAGCCCGGCTGTGACAATCGCCTAAAAAGTTTCGATGGTAAACTTATCGGAATTCAAATCTTCGGTAGCGAACAGATTCTCCGCCAGAAACAGGTTCCCAAAAATCCGATGAGATCTGGGCTATAAAGTGAGTGCACCGGAAAAGAATGGGAACTGAGTCGATTTATTCTATGTCAAAGCATTCGAAACAAAACTACACACTCACCCGATCTTTATCATAAAAAAACAACTTTACAACCGAATGAATAATTAAATAATCTTATTCAAGTTTTTATCTGAACCTAATATTAAATAGGGAAAGTTATTGTAAAAATAAACTTAACGTACAAAACATACGAATTGCATGAAAAGGAAAAAGTAGGCGGTGGCATTTTTGTAACTATAAGTAACTATCAAAGTTACTCTACAAATGTACCTGTAGAGTAATTTTGATCTTTTGTAAAGTAATTTTGTAAAAGAGAAAAATGCCCGGATAGTCCCTGTGGTTTCGCCTTTTTTCACCTATAGTCCCTATCTTTCTAAAACTACTTGAATAGTCCCAAAGTTTTCGATTTTTGTTCTCGAATAGTCCCTGGGTCTAACTTCAGTTACTTTTCTCAGTTAAGTGGGTGTTGAAATGACCAAAATACCCTTTCCTTAAAAGGCCAAACCATAGGGACTATCCGGGCACCTTCTCTTTTTTTTAATTCACATCAAATCTTACCATTTGAATTTTGACTTTTGAGGTCAAACTGAAATCATTTCAAATTACAGATTTGATGTGAATTAAAAAAAAGAGAAGGTGCCCGGATAGTCCCTATGGTTTGGCCTTTTAAGGAAAGGGTATTTTGGTCATTTCAACACCCACTTAACTGAGAAAAGTAACTGAAGTTAGACCCAGGGACTATCCGAGAACAAAAATCGAAAACTTGGGGACTATTCAAGTAGTTTTAGAAAGATATGGACTATAGGTGAAAAAAGGCGAAACCACAGGGACTATCCGGGCATTTTTCTCTTTGTAAAATGGTCTTGTAGAGTAATTTTGTTCTTGTAGGGTAATTATCAAAATTACACTAACCCCCCTCCCAAAAAAAAACCTACCCCCCCCCCCCCCACCCCCAAAAAACTGTAGAGTAAATTTGATCTTTTGTAGAGTCATTTTGGTCTTGTAGGGTAATTATCAAAATTACACTAACCCCCCCCCCCCCCCACCCACCCAAACTAAAAGCTAAAAACTAAACCATAAAGCTAAACCTCATCGCTAAATGCTAACAAAATTACTGTATAGGATCATTTTACAAAATTACTCTACAAAATATCAAAATTACTCTACAGGATCAAAATTGCTCTACAAAAGATCAAAATTACTCTACAGGCTACATGTTCATTTTACAAAATTACTCTACAAAATATCAAAATTAATCTAAAAGAACATTTTATAAAATTACTTTACAAAAGATCAAAATTACTCTACAAGAGTAATTTTGATAGTTGCTCATAATTACAAAATATCAAAATTACTCTACAGCATCAAAATTACTCTACAAAAGATCAAAATTACTCTACAGGATCAAAATTACTCTACAAGCTACAGGTTCATTTTACAAAATTACTCTACAAAATATCAAAATTACTCTACAAGAACATTTTATAAAATTACTCTACAAAAGATCAAAATTACTCTACAAGAGTAATTTTGATAGTTACTCATAATTACAAAAATGACATCGAGTCTTTTTATCCTTTCCTTCAATTCGTACGTTTTATACGTTAAGTTTACTTGTATTTGATCTTTATCCATATTAAATATTATAGTTTAATATCAAATTTTTTGAATTGCGAATATGTTTTCATTCTTCTAAATTACACCAACTTAATCTAAATCTAAATCATGCATGTCATGATTTGAACCCTGATTTTCTCCACATAAACAGAAGCGTCTACCACCCAACCAGAATTGAAATTACTTTTATAATATTATTGATAATTGCTTTAACAAGTATCGAGCAACAACTCTGATGATCAACTAAACACTAATGTGGACATTTTCACAGCTATATCGAGATATAATAAGATTAATATAAAAATGATCAACTCACACTAATGTGGACATGTAGGAGAGCGATATCAAAATCAGAAAAGTATTAGGTTAAATTGTCAATAGAACTATGTAAAATAAATATACATAGATTTTTATTACAAATATTATCAATCATATGTGTTGAATATCATGAATTTAGTACTTTCCAAAAATGAGAAAAATAGTTTATTGCTTTGAAGACTTAGAAAGTTCAAGTTTTATCGTATATCTAGTTTTGTTAACTTTCTAGTCGTCTATATTCAAAACGAAAACAAAGAAAGTCTTTTCAAGATGAATTTATACTTATTTTTTATATTAATATCGAAGAAATGTATAAAAAAGGAACATATAAGGTATTTGCTTAATATCAGATAAAAACTAAAAGAGTTAATTCAGGAATCAGGAATCTAACTGGAAAACGATGATAAAAGTTTAGTCCACGTTGGTTGTTAGCTAAACCCACATTATTTAAATAATTAAATAATAGTTGCAACTTGCAAATGTCGCATTCTTCGTTTACGGTTGCCAAAATTGATAAAATGACAAAAGCATGGAAAAGTTTAACTACTACACAATCTTAAAAATTGCAACTAGACTTGGTCGGAGTAAAACAATCTTTTTTCTTCGCGTGTTAAAATTATTAAACTGAGTCAATTCAAAGCTATTTTATAAAGTAACCGGTCGAATATTTCAAACGTTCGGTTAGATAATCTCGAAACCGATTCAATGGTTCTTGTAAGGTAAAGAAGCATAGAATTTGCTTCTGTTTATATTTTTATGTTTTCTTAAACAACTAATCTTTTATTAATTCATCACTTGTTTTTTTTATCATTTCTTTCTATAGTCTTTAGACTTTAGAAATAACTTAAGTGGCCAGTTTTCTAAATCACTAGGTAAACTTGAAATATAATTATATACTCAATATGTTGAAATGGGTGAAGGTAGATATAACGTGGGTTGGAACTTTGAACTTGTAAGTCCGACGACATAGTCTATTAAAGGAGCGTGTAACAAAGAAAACGTGGGCTATTTGCCTATATCTCTTGCTATACACAAAATTAATATTCAAATTTATTTCTATTAATAGATAAGACTTTGAAAGACAAAAACATGATCTTCCAGATTTATTATATTGGGTTGCTTATAAAACGAAAGAAAAGCTCCAAAAGAAAAGAGTGATAATTAATAAGTCAACCCAACCTTATACGTTTCAAATCATTTTTAAACTTGTTTGTTTTGACCAAACATGTTATGACATAAACCTTATTTGATATGCAACCCAACCCAACTATTGAAGAACCTATGACTCAAGCAAACACCCACCTATTAGACATAATGTAAATAGTTATTCTAGAGGGTAAATTTTGTAAATATGTAAAGGGTATAAATACTTAGTTTGTACAACAACAATGTAAATACTATTATGAATCAGATATTCAGGCCCACAGGCCAAGCCTGACCTAATGTTAATGGGGTTTAAGGATGTTGTATTAATCTATATATATATATATATATATAGGGAGGGGCTCATGCGAGAACCACCCTTATTGTGAGAACCTTGAGAACCAATGTGAACACAACCTAAAATAGCTAAAAAAACCTAACCCCCACCCCCCACCCCCAAAAAACCTAACCCCCCCCCCCCAAGCTAAATGCTAAAAAAAACCTAACCCCACCCCCCCCCCCCCTCCCAAAAAAACCTAAACCCCCCTCCCCCCAAAAACCTAAACCCCCCACCCCCCCCCCCCCCCCCCCACAAGCTAAAATGCTAAAAACTAAACCCCAAAAAACCTAAAAAAATCTAAAAAAAATCTAAAATTTTTTAATATTTTTTATGTTAAAATCGCTACTTTTATAAGCAAAAAAAAAAAAATTAAAAAAAAAATATATTTAAATTTTTTTTTTTTTTTTTTGCTTCGAAAAGTAGCGATTTTTTTATTAAAAATATTAAAAAATTCAAAAAAAAAAAAATTTGTGTGATTTTTAGCTATTTTTAGGCATTTTTGGTGTGTTCACATTGGTTCTCGCGGTTCTCACAATAAGAGGTGGTTCTCGCATGATCTTCTCCCTATATATATATATATATATATATATATATATATATATATATATATATATGATATATGTACATCAAATAGGTGTATGAAATCTTTTTTTTATGTTTGCTCTCTTGTTTATATCACGTTATCAGCACGATTGCTCTCTTACATCAGTGTTTTTAATCTCATTCTTTTTCATAAAATTATCATGGGAGATCCTTGACAATCTTTCGAAGATCCTTTTTGGTTATTGCTAGCATTGTGAAAAAAGCAAGCGAGCACCATAGATAAAAACCGAAGGAGAGTTACTAGGATAGGTGATGGTTGTAATGGCTACGTTGCAGTCACAACTCACAATCTCCAGAAACTATGACATGTGCCCACAGTGATAGACACCGAATTCTTCCGTTTTCCTTTTTAGTCGGCAACCAGGTAACAACTAATTCCATTTAAATAATATATATTCTGATCATAGCACAAGCTAGGTAGTAGCTAAGTTTTAAATGAAAATATAATGTTGGGTTTCTGACCGTAAATTTAAATGGTGGTCGGAGATCTGTTATAGATCTCGATTAAAACCTACTCAATCAATTGGTATGTTACCTTTCCATTGTGAATTCGATCATGTGATGCAACATCCAAAAAATTTTTTTACGGTAACACGGTCGGTTGTTCGTGAGGGCTCAAGAAAATGGAGTGGCCTGTAAACGTAACAGCCGGCAAATTTTTCGTCTTTTCTTGATTTTCCTTCAAACGGTTTTTCCTTAATTTTCTCTGATTATAATGAAAAAAAACAAATAACCGTTGGCGCAACTTTTTAGCAACTAAGACTATTACTTTAAACTTAATACATTATATATATTTTTTTTCATTACATGAGCCATGCATTAACATGGGGAATTGAATAAATTAATGTTTTCATCACACAATTAATTAATTAATTGGTATTTACTGGCAAATAAATGACACCTTTATTAATAAGTTAATTTCATAAAACAATGTAACTCTACACAATTAATTAATTAATTAATCAATTAATTAATTAATCCATTTAATAAAGGTAGTTGACCCAAATCCGATAACACACCAGCCCGTTATAACAACTAAGTCCGCCATTCCTGCATCACCTAACTTGGTTAATATATAACGAGAATACCTATTCAACGAGTTAATCCAATACCACTACAGATGTTGATAATCACTAAAATTACCAACATTTCTTCAATCCTCGGAAATTCAATTGTTTTTTTTTTCTACACATGACAAGCAAATTAATATGAGCTTAATCTTTTAACACTCACACACTCATATATGTATACGTATAATGTCCTAGGATTGTGTGTGATTTATATATGTAATTGATATGCATATAAATTGTGAATAATTAACTTGCATATAACTTGCTTATGGGTAGATATTATGGATTTCATTTGTTTAGCAATACTTCTGTTGGTCTCATTGTTTTAGATAGCATATATGTTATATGTATTGCCTTTTGACAAGTTAAATGTGCTAAACAAATTAATACAAATTTCGTTGGTAGTTAGTTACCAAACAACTACGCTGAGATAAACATTGTTATGCTTCAGTGATTTGATATTTCAGCTTGTTACAATGCCATGCATAGTCAACATAATTAATTGTATGGTTATTCTTCTAATTGCTTGTTGTTGCTAAACATATATTAATAGACATTGATATAGTCATTAGAAATGTGCGCTTACACGAAAATGATGAAAAATAGCTATGAAAATAGTTAGTGGACTTTAGCTTAAGTAAACTATTCTGATGTTAGTTACTTAAATTGATAGATAATAATTCACTTGAGTTAGTGTTGATGCTCATTTATACTAAATTTCACATGAATCCTAAATCAATGTTGAGAACCCGAAGTTCTCCCAAATGTATACAAAGTCCCGTTTGTTTTAAGAATGATTTTTCAAGTTCAACCCAAACTTTAGTTCATCGCACTCGTTTTTGGCTAACATATAGCCTAGTGATGGAAAACCTTATGAATAGTACATGTTTTCCCTCTAAACAAAGGCTAAAACTATAATATTTCTCCTCCATGACGTATTCTAGACGTGTGAAGATACCCGATCGACATGTTTGACCACCAGAAGTTAGTCATCCTTTGAAAAGCTTGCTATAAATCTTCTCGACATGCTCCTGATGCAGCAATACCGAGAATGTGAATTCACAAAACGCTCGGATATAAATGTTATAATTTGTTAATGTCACTAGAGGAGCAAAGGATTATCGGCCGCAATATAGGCCTTACGTGTGGATGATCATGAAAAAAAAAACTGACATCTATGGCCCAAACGAACATAATATGAGTCGCTTACTAAGAGGCAATTGCGAGAAGGGGAAATACAAACATTCACATTGCTTCAAATGTGTATTGACCAACCAGTGATACACAAAGACCTTATCCTACTCACGTGAATGCATGTATCATGCATATGCAAATCTAGAAGCTCCAGTAGAGCGATCACAAATTGAGGTGGCAAATGTCTGATACACATCACAACTAACACTGTCACAAACATAAGTAATATAATTTTTAGTTGTCTTGGTAGAGACGCTATTGATACTATTTCACGTATTAATAGCATATTAAATGCTCCAGAAGTGCATTGATAGTTTACCCGCTGATATTGAATTTTGTAATTCATAATGCATCATATTCTAATGTATACCGAAGAAATTTATTAAGTTTCCACTATGTTTGAATGAAAAGTCATCACCTTGGAATCGTGTAAAAGAAAATGTACTAAATATCTAAAATATATCATATAGCAAATATGGCCAGAAGACTATATTAGAAGTTACTAGAAATGATACTAATTTTCCACAATATTCCATTAAATCAAATATGGCCAGTAACCAGAAGTTATTGAATATTTATACGTTCACCACATGGCATGACCAAATAGGTCATCAAGATAGCATCATGGTATGCTAAGCAATCAAACATGCTAACCGGCACCTTAGCACCTCTAAGTAATGTAAAAACATTGCTCCCAAAATGCCTTATCATATGCCTAGTTAGTTTTTTTGTGGCAAATAAATTTTTATGCCCTTCCAAACAATAAACTCCTACAAACAATCCCTCTTATATGGGACCATTGAAACATGCTAACCGGTTCCAAAAAGATAAAACCCACAAACACAAAAAGAGCAGAGTAACGCAGTTGGTGTAACCCCAAAAGAGGTGGCACATAAAACACCATAAGTGGTGGCATACAAAACCCCAGAAGTGGTTGCATACTAAACCTTAAAGAAGGTTGTTGTCAAAACCCCAAAAGAGGCTAATGGAGTTCTAAAACAAACTCTAGTACCAAACAAATATGAGATCGCGATGAATTATGTACAAAATAAGTACAATATGGAACCGTAATGAAACACGTGTAAAATGATATATTTGATTATGCTATAGCAATAGATGTAATCGATGAAAAAAAAAGATTACGTATATAGAAAGTGTGCAAAAGTGTGCGCACGCAAATAGCCAAAATGGCTACATGACTTAAGGTTGAACTAAATTTGCTCGACAAACTAAACGTTTTCGAACCAGCAGTTCGAACACCCATAGACGTCAAACCAGTAGGTTATAAATGGGTGTCTTTAAATAAAAGGAAACGTAAATAACGAGTTTTTGCGATGTAAGGCACGCATTTTAACATAAAGATTTTTCCCAAATCCCAGCAGTTGATTACGAGGAAACGTATACCCCTGTAGTGGATGCGATAACCTTTAGATGTTTAAGCTGCATCGCAATCTCAGAATGACTTCAGATAAAACAACTTATGGATGCCATCACCGTATACATGTACGAGACAATTGCAAATGACATCTGTATGAAAACCCCTGAAGGAGTAAAAATGCTCAAAGCATTATGAAACAATAACCCCATATGTGTTATATATATGAATCTTAAAGGAAACTACTCGTATGTGGTACAGTCGACTATACTCTAAAAAGAGAGGTATAATTTTGATAAAATGAGCTACATCTATTTAACAAGATTTCACTCTTACAGTGATAATGTAAACATCATCGAGAGGGAACTCTCAAACTAAAGAGGAAAATTTTGAATGACTTTTACAAAGTGTAGTTATTCTCGACCTGTAGTTCGAGTATATATGTACTATTTTTGCTCATCAATCTGACTACATCTAGAAGATGTTATATAGAAAAAGCTCATTCGTTGAGTACATGAACGATTGTCTGATCGCTTGACATAGAAAAATATTCTTATCAACCCCAAGAAAGGGATGTTGAACTACTTAGTCAAGAAGTACCATACTTAATTGCGACCAGAGCATTGACGTATCTTGCAAACAAGACGCCATCTGATATTACGTTCTTGCTAGATGTATTGGTAAGATTACAGTTCTAATCTCAAATGTTGCACTCTTTTTCCCTTCACTAAGTTTTCCCATTGGGTTTTCTTGTTAAGGTTTTTAACGAGACAACATAACTGATCCAGTAGTATCAGTTTATCTTATAGGTCCCTAAGTACTAATTTAACATCATCATAAATCATGTTGTTAATTATGTATAATGCGTAGTGCAGTCTTTTTCCTTAGCTACGGTTTTGTCCCATTGGGTTTTCCTGGCATGGTTTTTAACGAGGCAGAATTATAAAGCGCATTAAATAATTATTTGACATATTTACAAACTCGAGACACGGGATAGTTCCGCAAGAACAATATGGCGTCCTGGGTTATAATTGATATATATTAGACTCGCATAGAGTTCGATCTCAATCCAGATACAAGTTATAAAGGTCGAAGATTTCAGCATATTTAAGAAGTATGTAGATTAGAGTTGATCAAGAGAAGCTCAAGCCATACTGTATGAAGACAATGTAGACAACAACACTCAAATCAAGATATACAAGTAAAATTGAGTCAAATCAAAGAAGACTACGCAAAATATCAAGTCAAACAATTGTCACAGAAGATTGGATTCAACATCATCAAGATTTACAAGTAAAATTGAGGGGGAGTAATGTACCCATAATATACACAGTGTATGTACTCTTTTTCCTTGACTAAGTTTTATCCCACTGGGTTTTTCTTAGTAAGGTTTTAATGAGGCAACATAACTGGTCCTGCAGTATCAGTTAACATCGGTCCTGAAGAATCGTGTAAACATTATCTAGTAGTATAATGTTAACAGTGTATGTGTATTTCTAAATGTCTGAGGGGGAGTGTTATGAATGCAGACATTCAGGCCCATAGGCCAAGCCTGACCTAATGTTAATGGGCTTTAGGGTTGTTGTATTGATCTATCTATATGATATATGTACATGAAATAGGTGTATGAAATCTTTTTCTTATGTTTGCTCTCTTGTTTATATCAAATACTTCTTTTACGATCTCGTTATAAAGTTCATATTTAATTGCATCTCCATTGATTGATTGCCTTTTGATCTATACATTTTTTTTATTTTTCTCATAACTTATTGTAAAAAGGATAAAAGTGTGAGAAGTGTGAGAAATATTATGGAGATGACATGTGTCATCAGTCTAAATTAATTCAAAAGGGTAAACAAGTAATTTTATCATTGATTCAGTTAATTCAAAACTTTCTATAACCGTCACCTTATTTATAGGAACATGATTTTTTAAAAGATCTCCATAAAAACACTACGAATAACACTGCAACCACCATTCAGCACGTATATAACACCATTCAATAAGTATATAACACCATTTTAAAGATCTTTATAAAAGCACTACGAATAACACTGCAAAATCACCATTCAGCACATATATAACACCATTCAATAATTATATAACACCATTCAATAAGTATATAACACCATTCAATAATTATATAACACCATTCAATAAGAATATAAAACTATTAAAGACACTACCTCCATTTCCAGAATGTGTTCTTAGTATAATGTTTATAGTATGGTTATTGTACATGGTGTTTTAAACCTACATGCATGGTGTTTTACATCTGCAAGCTAGTAGATGTTCCAGATTCCATATGTTAAAACACCATGGTGTTTTAAAACCTACATTCCAGTAGATGTTCTTCGCATGTTCATCGTATAGTGTTTTACACCTGTATTTCAGTATGTGTTTAAAACACCACGCTTTGAATCACAATACAATTAAAACCCCACTGTATAAACATAGACAAAACATCATGGACTAAACATCTGATCGAAACGTATTTTTTTCTCTATATAAGTATAGCAATATGATACTCATATTAAAGATAAAAAAACGCTCGTTATTATGGTGTAATTTAAAAAAAAAGTTACGTATAAAAAGTTATTGAAGTTTAAAAAAGATGGGGGGAAGTTGCATGTGCATTAATGTTAGTTTCTTAATTTAAAAATGTTAAATTTACCTGTATACCCTTAATCTAGAGATTTAATATGTTTAATAGTAAACATTATTTACAATTTTGCCATTATGATCTCAACCATTAGATCAAAGATCTAATGGTGTAGATTCTTTCTTACCTTTCTCACAAAAACCACCTTTTTTACAGGAACCTCTACCGCAGGTGAGAAATAAACAAAATAACATAAAATAAGGCGAACTACACTAGAAACACAAAAGAACATGAAAAGACATTAAAATAAATTAAAAAAACTAATAATAAACTATGAAAAAAAACTAAAAACAAAAGAGAAAGTAAAACGGATAAACCAAATAAAGATACAAATCGAAGTTAACTTGATACACTAAGTATGATCTAAACTAAATAAAAACTAACCTAGACACTCTAGTTAAACTCTAAAAAAACCCTACACTAGACCGTTGGTTAACGGTGTATTGAGTTTCATCTATTTAAACACACTGTCAAAATTTTAAGCAATATCATCAAAAAAAAAATTCCATAGGTGTTTTAGTCAAAAATTACCTAAGTAATTTAGTGATCAAATTAGTTATGTGAGGTAGTGTGCTAGATAGATTTGTGAAAAATATGCTGATTAAGTAATTAGTAAAAACAGTTTTCAGAATACGGCTCAGGATATCGAGCTGTATTTACAATCAAACAATGAGCATAAAGGTAAAGGGTGACACAGGATGTACGAGGAAAGCCCTTGATCAATCTAGATCGCCGGCGTAAAACCTCGGGAGCTGACAATCGCAGCTGCCTAGTTCTTCTTCTTGCTTCAAATGTCAGGATACAGTGCAGGATATGATACGGATCAACTAGGTGTTACAATGCGATTTGAATACAAGTGTAAGTGTTTGTAAGTGTTTGCAGCTAGAGAGAGCAAGAGTGTGAGGTGAGTTGTGTGTGTTCTTATCTGATCCGATCAATCCTATTTATAGTAAAAGAAAACTAACTAACTAGCCTACAAATCCGGGATATAGCGAATATTCCCTTTGTGAACGTTGTAGTCCACGTCTTCCGGCTTCAACGTTCCTATTCCAACAGATTAGCCCGAGTCTTTGGGAGAAAAATTCCACTTGAACGTTATAGACTTGCTTCATTAATCTGCACGTGAATTAATTAGTCACTACCAGGATACTGTATCAGGATGTTACCAATATACAGATCCGGTATCCTGATCACAATAACAAAAACATAGTCAGAATATTATTCAGGATATATGAGCAGAAATCCACCCATAACAATTGTCCCCAAAATATATCTGTTGGTATACCAATTCCAATGCATATATTTTAAGACTTATCTCGTGAACCGAGGCAATTAAATTGAAGTGACGATTGAGGTGACATTGTGCAACTTCCAACGCGCTTTTCACTCGATGGCCATCTATCTTACCCCTATATCTTCTCTTTTTCTTGTTGATAAACGATCACCTTCCTCAGATTTCTCAGGTATTTCTCTTTTCTTATCTCTTAGAACTTCTTCGCTCAAATTTTACGATGGCCACCAGAACACGCTCTAATTCCGGCGAGTCCACCTCGTCATTTGTTAATCAGAACCTGCTCAAACACCCCGAGAAGGAGGTGTGTTCTTTTGACAACGCCGATATCGCCGCATTAAGAACCTCTGGTGCTTTCTCTGACATGGCGATTATCCGCCCATTTGACCGGAGCATCCGTTCTGACGTATCTTCCGAAGAATGGATCTGTTTCTCATCATATCCATTTTCCCTTGGTCTTCGATATCCCTTTCCAGAATTTATCATGGAGTTCATTCGAATCACCGGCCTCTGTTTTGCCCAAACAATGCCTATGGTCTGGAGAGTACTTATCATGCTTAACCAGATCAAAACCCTTCACGTCCCCGATCTCTGTATCGAAGACCTTCCGCTTGCTTACCGTCTCCGATCCCACGACAATAGTCGCTTCTTGCTTTTCTCAACCTCTAGCAACCCCCTCATCCTCAAAGCTTCAAAAATGAGGATGGGTGGCAACAAAAATTTTTCTTTGTTAGACGGGATTCCATTCCCGAGGGCAAAAGCCTTCCGGTGAAATGGTTGACCTCCGGTAGGGTTTAGGGCTTTAAGATATCCCCAAACATATCCTGATGATGTATCCTGTACTAATATCCTGATGTTTTTTATGCAGCAAACTTCAAAGAATTGGTTCCTCCCAATGAAGAATCCCAAAAAGAATCAACAGGGTCTACCAGTTGCCTGATTGTAACAGATCTTTTACACTGCATCTTCCAAGTTCAAGCCAATATTCTTCATCAGATATGTCTGGTAAGGATCACATAATCTTTGCATATTTTTAATTAACAAAATAAGAGATAAGAATAGAGATTTAGATATTTTCCCTGTTTTGCAGCACCAGCTAAAGTTCAAGAAGTCTTTGACCTTGATGAACTGGACAGCTACCCTATTGCTGTCCAAGTGAAGAAGGAACCTAGCAAACCTGCTTCCACCTCTAAGCCTGTATCCAGCTCTAGAGATTTAGATATTTTCCCTGTTTTGCAGCACCAGCTAAAGTTCCAGAAGTCTTTGACCTTGATGAACTGGACAGCTACCCTATTCCTGTCCAGGTAAAGAAGGAACCTAGCAAACCTGCTTCCACCTCTAAGTCTGTATCCAGCTCTAAACCGACAGCTGTTCCTAAGCCCTCTCCTATTACCAAGCCACGTGCCTCAAGTTCCCGTAAAAGAAAGGAAACCGATTCTCCAGCATCATCCGAGACCTTCCCCTATGAAAACCATGGATTCCTTGAATCCAGCGGTTTTATGACCAACTTCCTTAACCAGGTTCATATTCTTAACCTACATCCTGCACCATATGCTGGTTATATATGTTAATGTACGTTAATACCTGTTTCTCCGTTTTGTAGGGTCTTGAATGCCTGACGAGCCTCTATGAAGAAAGCTGTGGTCTAAACAAGATGCTGGAAGTGAAGCTGAGGAAAGCTGAGACCACCATCACAGATCAGGGGATGATAGCCGCCGCTAAGTCACAACACTATGAGGATAAATTCAAAGCTGTGACCCAGGAGGCTAAAGCTGCTATCAACAAGACCAATGAAGACGCCCAAGCCAAGCTGGATGCTGCCCATCTTCAATTTGAGCGGAATATGACTACCTACCGAGAAGGTCTCAAGGGGTCAGTTGTAATTTCCCTCCTACAAGCCAGGCTAAAGATGGCTTATGAAGCCAAAACTTTGGGCTTTGAATGCCCCTCCTGGAATGTAAGTACTTGGGAGGCAAAGTTGAAAGATCTCGGGGGGAGTCCTGTTGAGTATCCTGCTAAGCCTGCGGGTGAAGAGGCTTCTAAAGCAGCGGAAGAGGCGGCTGATGCTGAAAAGAATCCTGATGGTGATGATGGAGCGGATGCTGGAGGGAAGGCTGCTGGTGAAGAAGGTGCTGCTCCTTGAAAGCAGCGGAGTGGGCGATGATGGATGTTCTTGCCTAGGCCGGAGCCCACTTTTCAAATTTGTTAGTCTGTGGTTGTTGAACAATTTCCTTTTTCTGTCCTTTAAACAATTTACTTTCCTGCATTAAGACAGTATGATGGCCAAAGGTGGAGGGATCCTGAGTTACAGGACGAAACCCTTGGTCATCAGTTAGTATGGTTTATTTTTAACAATATAACAGTTGGAGGTGGATGGGTCTTGGTTTGAGATGAATCCTTCAACTGTTAAGTAAATATGGTTAGATATTAATTATGCTTTTGGTGGATGGGTCTCGGTTTGAGATGAAACCAAAAGCACAAACTTTTGCTATGTTAATAAACTAACTTTCTTTTGGCCTTATCCATTGTTGTTCATTTTTATTTTTACAAAGCTTGTTTTGATAACTGATTTTTGGTTCAAGTATAGTCTCAAATTCCAACCGAATATCCTGAAATATATCCCGAGAATATATCTTGGTCAGGATACTCATAAACGCTGTAATCACGCTTTGTTGAACATAGTTTCAAAAACTTAGTTAATTCAGATAAGGCTTAAAAAAATAAAAAGGAAAGATCATACCAGAAATAGAGTACACCTTTATGCTTAAACTCCAATCCTTTGATACTCTTTCCACCGAAGATGTCCCCAGTCTGGGATATTTAGTGAACTGTGCCAAGCTTGATCCTTTGAACTTTTCACAACACCTTAGTGGGAATGTCCCCTGTGCATAATGTCTTCGAATACTTAGAAATTTTTCGGATATCAATTGCAACTGTTTGTACACTTGTGTATAATTTTCGTATTACAGGGGATAAACCCTAAAATATTCTGGAGATAGATCCTTAATATTCTGGGGATAAAACCCTTAAGTATTATGGGGAAAATCCCAAATTTTCGTGCGCTACAGGCGGGAGTGTATAAACTCCAAGACTTAGAAAGGTGAAAACCTTTAAACCTTAGATAGTATGAAAATACCCTTTCGCGAGAGAGGGTGATCAATCCTCATATACCTTTAGGATCCAGGATATAGCCAACAATAACGAAATTGACAGCCACTTTTACATGGACTGGTCCCGCTATCTTGAACTATCCCTGGATAACTTGCGCTCCAGGCGGGGTGTTTAAACCCAATTCGAGAGAAATGTGAATACCTTTAAACCTGTGAAGGGATCAGGATCCCTTAAACGTGAGAGAGGGGGCCAATCCTCTAATCCTTCGAATTATCCTGAATGTATATCCTGGAGTTATATCCTGAAGCATATTTTGCAAGACAACCTTAAACTATGATGGGTGCTAGCCTGGCTAACACCCCTCCGATGCTTAAGTCAGTATTAGGTTCAAAATAAAAAAAGAATTATATTTAAAAGAGATTGAATTCATACCATCTTGAGTTAGAAATTAATTTCTAAACTCACTTGAAATAGGATTTGTGGTGTACAGCGTTCTAGGATCTTGGTAGTATATCCCCCTCCATATTCTTAAGCCGGTATGCTCCTTTCCCAGATTCTGATTCAATCTCATAAGGTCCTTCCCATTTCGGAGCTAATTTTCCATCAGCAGGATTAGTAGTGTTCTGAAAAGCTTTCCTTAACACCCAATCTCCAACTTGAAACCTTCTTGTCCTTAGATTCTTGTTATATGCTCTGGATATCCTCTGTTGGTATGCTGCCATTCTTAACTTTGTCGCATCCCTTGTCTCATCGATAGTATCCAATTCTTGGCATAGGGCTTCAGGATTCTTCTCAGGATCCCGGAGGTTGGATCTTGCTGTAGGTATCACCATCTCTGTCAGGATTACTGCTTCTGCTCCAAATACTAAGGAAAATGGGGTTTGCCCAATTGCGCTTTTCACTGTTGTTCTATCAGCCCATAAAACGAAGGGTAATTCTTCTGCCCATCTTCCTTTCTTAGTTCCTAGTCTTTTCTTCAAATTGTTGACAATTATTTTGTTCGAGGATTTTTCTTGTCCATTTGCTTGAGGATGTACTGGAGTAGACGTGATCATTTTAATTCCCCAACTCTTACAAAAATCGGATGTTCTCTTACTGATAAATTGAGAGCCATTGTCACAAATTATCTCAGTTGGTACCCCAAACCTGGTCAGGATATTCCTTTTTATGAAGGACACTATTTCCTGGTCTCTGACTTGAACAAATGCCTCAACTTCAACCCACTTAGAGAAATAATCTATCATTGCCAGCATAAAAACCTTTCCTCCTGGAGCTTTTGGCAATTTCCCCACTATATCCATCCCCCACTTCATGACTGGCCAAGGGGAAGCAATATGATATAGTGGTTCAGCAGGTTGATGCAATATATTGCTGTGCCTCTGACATGCATCGCATCTTCGAGCATATTCTGCAGCATCCTTTCTCATCGTCGGCCAATAATATCCTGTTCTCAACACCTTTGAGAATAATGATCTGGCCCCAGTATGGTTGCCACAATCCCCTTCGTGTATATCCTGAAGCTCTTCTCTAGTTTTGGGATCCTCCAAGCACCTCAGGTATGGTCCTGCAAGGGATTTCTTATATAGAATATTATTTATAATAGTGAATCGGTATACCTTCATCCTAAAAGCCTTAGGATTCTCATCCTTTGGAATATGTCCTTCCTTGAGATATCTCACAATTGGAGTCGTCCAGGACTTGGGATCTTCTTCTGGATATTCGTCATAAGGATCCTGAATACTCGCTACTTCCTTATCCTGAGACTTGAAATGATCCAGTACAGGATATAGGATATGTAGTATTGGTATCTGAGTTCCCTCTGGTATCTTGGCTGACGATCCTAGATTTGCCAAAGCATCTGCTTCAGCATTATCCTCCCTCGGTACCTGTTCAAGAGTCAAAACATCGAAATATCCTGCTAATTTTTTGAGAATTTCGAGATATTCGATTAACTTCTCACCTTTAACTGCATAGGATCCATTAAAATGATTAGTAATTAACAAGGAATCAACAAATACTTGTAAGCTTTTAATATTCATATTCCTGGCCAACTCTAATCCTACTATCAAAGCTTCATTATTAGTGGCAGGAAATTCACACCTAATAGCCTGGGGTAATATGCCCCCCTGTGGCGATTTTAGTAGTATACCCAATCCTACACCTCTCACATTAGATGCACCATCAGTATATAATGTCCAGGATTCTAAGTTTTCTCCTAGCTGTTGTACTTCTAGGTCTACTTCCTTTTGAATATCACTGCTGAAATCAACCACAAAGTCAGCTGGAGCCTGAGACTTTATGGCATTCCTAGGTTCATATACTAGATCATAGGCACTTAATTTTACTGACCACTTAGCCATTCTACCCGACATCTCAGGTTTTCTAAGCACATTTTTAACAAGATAATTAGTTTTAACATGAATCCTATGTGTCTTAAAATAATGTCTAAGCTTTGTTGATGCCATAACTAGAGCCAATATTAATTTTTCTAAATGAGAATATCTACTTTCAGCATCTAATAGACTTTACTAACATAATAGACAGGATACTGCTGACCTTCATGATCATTTACAAGAACAACACTTACTGCATTCCCTGATACTGCAAGATACAGGGATAATGGTTCACCATCCTCGGGCTTCCTCAGTAAAGGTGCAGTTGAAAGATAATGCTTCAACTCCTGCAAGGCTGCTTCATGCTTCTCTCCCCATTTGAATTTCTTATTCTTCTTTAGGATATCATAGAATTCCTTGCATTTTTCTGAGGATCTTGATATAAACCTGTTTAATGTTGCTACTCGCCCTGTTAATCTTTGTACATCTTTCATTTTTGAAGGTGACTTGATATCCAAGATAGCTTTAATCTGTTCCGGGCTTGCTTCGATCCCCCTTTTAGTCACCATGTATCCAAGAAACTTTCATGCCCTCACTCCGAAATGGCATTTGGTAGAATTTAGTTTCATGTTGTACTGGTCCAGGATATCGAATGCTCCTTCAATATCCCGGAGATGATCCTCAGCCTTCTTAGATTTTACCACCATATCATCTGTTTTGGTCAAAAATCACATAAGGATAATGTAACCAAATCTGATTTTCTGAGGTGTGATGCTTAAATCAATGAACAAATGTATTAACGAAAAATCAACGATGAACACCGAGATTTATACGAGGAAAAATCCCTTGATCAATGAATGATCTTCGGCATAAAAAACCTCGAGTGATGGAAACTACCGATCACCAAGTGCATTAAACGAGTAAAGGTTTACAACTTCGGAAGCTGATCAAGTGTTGTACAACATTTTCTAAAGTGTGAGTGGGTTTGAGAGCTGATATTCACGAGAGAGTGTGTCTGTTTTCTGATTATTGCATAATCTGTTCTCTAAACTTGATCAGCCCCTTTAATTAGAAATAACAAACAAGTCCGAAAATTAAGGAAGACCACGTCCTTTTCCCATAACCGTTGCGAAAATAGCACATGTGTGGCATCTTGAAGGAATATTCCCGAGATTCTAGCTGAGATTTAGTCCACAACGTCCATTATCTGCATATAAACATTAAAAACGTGACAATTGTTAGAAATCATAAGTTCTGTTAAGGATCCTGGATCCTCAGACTCCCTGCATAATCCGTTAAGGATCCGTGATCCATGTCCAGTCTCAGGATAGATGATCCCTAGCATAAAATCCATGCCCTAACAATTGCCCCCAATATGGCAGTTGTGATAAGGATTCACAGCTGTCATATTTCCGTTAGAAGCGGACTAGCCGTTGCTGCTGGTAACTAGTCGTTAAACTGCCTATCGTTACTGATAAGACCTGCTATAATCATCATTACAAAATATAGAGTTAGAGATAACTCCTCAAGTTCCTTTACAGACAAGAAGATCCTTCTGTTTGTGGAGAATGAATCCTTCTACACCGTTCGCTATTAACCTTCCTAAACTTTAATTTCTGCATAGATACTTTAACTGTTAGATAACCCTATCCGGCCTAGGTGGATGGTCCACGATTTTACTGGTGAAATCCAGGCCAGATGATTTTGATACACAATGAATGGGTAATAACATTAAACTACTTTAGCTACATTTGTTGTTTCTTCCCTCTTTATTTTTTATGTATGCTTTCTATTTTCAAAGATATCATCGCCAAACAACTGAAAAGTTATTGGAAATCTGATGATAATGTTAAACTTTTTACAGAAAACTTGAAGTGTTTAGACAAATGTGGATCAATGATCCTTAACCAAAAAGGATAAGAGACAACTTGCAGCTTAGAAAAAGTTAGAACATAACATACCAGTGAATCCAAGTTAGGATTCTATATCCTTTTAAATTAATACTGAATAAATAAACTGTGAAAAGTAAAGTTTCGAGGATCCAGGATCCTTATTGTCAGAACTTGTACAACTTTAGAGCTCCAAGATCCTGTAAGAAAAACAAACTTGGGACCAAGCCAAATAATTGGGAATGAACCCATAATAACTGGGGACAAGCCCAAATAAACTGGGGACAAGCCCAACAAACCGGGAACAAGCCCAAATAAACTGGGGACAAGCCCAACAAACTGGGGACAAGCCCAAATAAACGGGTGTAAACTGGTGTATGGCCCAAACTGGCGACTATCCAAACGTGAGCGACATGAAAATGCCGAAACCTTAGCTAACATGAAAACGTTAGAAACCTTAATAACGGATGTATGGTATGTCTACCATTATACATAGGATCTTGAATACAGCCAGTACAATGAAATTGTCAGCCCCTAAAGTGGGTACTGGTCGCATTGCCTTGAACTGCACCAGGATCATCGTGCGCTACTGGCGAAACTGGGGACAGGCCCAAAACTGGGGACAAGCCCAAAACTGGGGACAAGCCCAAATAACTGGGGACAAGCCTATAAACTTTGGAGAGTTGGCCAACCACTTTGATCTTCTGTAAAATGATAACAACTCTGCAAAAGCTTAAACTTTGTGAAAATAGATGTTAACTGATTAACATCTTTAACTTATGATAAGTAATAAGTATAAAATGAATGAAAATGAAAATGAAGTAATGTGTTACCAAATGTAGAATCATATATCTTTTGAGGATCCCGGATCCTTAATCAGAATACTGGTATCGCTGAGGATCCCTGATCCTTCTTACTTAAAGTATTTTTTGAGATGAACAGCATTCAAAGCTCTTGGTAGGAGATCACCATCCATTGTTAACAAACGATATGCCCCCTTTCCTGCTTCAGCTTCAATTAGATAGGGACCTTCCATTTTGTTGCTAATTTGCCATCAGCTAAATTCGTAGTGTTCTGGAATGCTTTCCTTAGCACAAAATCACTAACTTAAAATTTTCTGACCCTGACATTCTTGTTGTAAGCTCCAGCTACTCTTTGTGGATAACTGGCCATCTTAACTCTGACTTTGAGAAAAAGATTCTGCTTAAGATGCAAATGTTATGCTGGTTGGAGTAGAATATTACCGTGTCTTTGACAAGCATCACACTTCTTTGTATATTCCGCAGCATACTTCTTCATTGTAGGCTCCTGTTATGAGGATCCTTGAGAATAGTGCTCTGCCCCCAGTGTGGTTTCCACAATCTCCTTCATGGAAATCCTTCAGAACTTCTTGAATTTCTGGATCCTCGATGCACCTTAAATATGGACCTGCAAGAGATCGTTTATATAACATGTTATTTAGTATTGTGAATTGAGATACCTTGAATTTGAAAGCTCTAGGATTTTCTCCAGTAGGGATCTCTCCATGTTGTATATATCTCAGGATTGGAAGGATCCAGGATCCTGAATATGATTGTGCATCATCACTAGGTATGATTGCAGAATCCTCTACTATTTCCATAGTTGTGTGATCCTCAATAGCAGGAGCTAAAATGTGGATGATAGGTATCTTCACATCCTCTGGCATCTTTAGGAATGATCCAAGGTTAGCTAGGGCATCAGCTTCTGCATTTTCTTCCCTGGGTACCTGTGATAGACTGAAAAAAGCAAAAGAATCTGCCAGTTTCCTGACTATTTCTAAGTACTTGATTAGCTTTTCACCTTTGACAGTGTAAGAACCATTATAATGTTAGTAATTAATAGAGAATCTACATATACTTGAAGATACCTGATCCTCATATTGTTAGCTAATTGCAAACCTGCTATCAAGGCCTCATACTCTGCCTCATTATCAGTGGTTTGGAATTCACATGCAATGGATTGGGGTATAATGTCCCCCTGTGGCGATTTTAGTAGTGTGCTTTGTGTAGTTCCTTTAAAATTTGAAGCTCCATCCGTGAAGAGTGTCCAAGGATCCTTGGTCTTCTCAAGTTGTTGAACTTCTAATTCAGCTTCCCTTTGTAGATCACTACTGAAATCAGCCACAAAGTCAGCTAAAACTTGGGACTTGATGGCAGTCCTGGGTTCATACTTAATGTCATATGCAATAAGCTTAATTGCCCACTTTGCCATTCTACCTAACATCTGAAGTTTCCTGAGAACACTCTTGATAGGAAAGTTAGTTTTCACAATAATGGCATGAGTTTCAAAATAATGGCGTAATTTAGTAGAGGCCATGATTAAAGCAAGGATAAGTTTTTCTAAATGAGAATACCTGGATTCAGCATCAAGCAAACTTTTACTTACATAATATACAGGATGTTGAGTACCTTCATGATCCTTAACAAGGAGTGCACTTACTGCTTTAGCTGAAACAACTAAGTATAAGGATAATGATTCTCCATTTTCTAGTTTCATCAGGGCTGGTGCCGAGGATAGATAATCCTTAAGAGCCTTGAGTGCAGCTTCATGCTTATCAGTCCACTCAAACTTCTTATTCTTCGTCAATATGTCTTACATGCCTTGTGCAATTTGTCTACCTCTTCTTGGATAATGTCATTCCTTTCAAGTGCAAACTTTCCCCTTTTTTGGTGTATTGGCTTGAAAGACCTGTCAATACCAAGTTTGTGAGTAATAACATCCTTAGATATACCTGTCATGTCTTCATGTTTCCAAGCAAAGGTAGATTTTCTTCTTTTCAAGAAGGATACTAAATCCTGCTCAATACTGTCTAGGATCCCGGATCCTATAAAAATTTTGGATTCAGGATCCTCTGGGTTCAACAGAATATCCTTGATGTCTTGCTCTCTTGCCTCCATAACGTCTTGCTCCTTGGAGGCTGGCTTCATTGAAGAAGTGTAATAGTTATTTGCCTCCTGCTGATCACTTTTTATCTTCACCACATCCCATAGAGTTGGGAGCTTGAGACATTGATGATATGTTGAGGGGGATTGCCTTCATATCGTGTATCCATGGCATGCCAAAGATAACATTACCACAAGATAAGCAATCAGTAACATATAATTTTTGAACAGAATTCACTCCCTCTATATAAATAGGAAGTTTGATGTCCCCCAACGTAATCTTTGTCTCTCCACTGAATCCCACAAGGACAGATGATCTTGGGACAATATCAGATTCAAGGATGTTCCTTCTTTTGAGGACATCCAACTGGATTATGTTAACTGAGCTTCTCCCATCAATGAGAATCCTGCGAACAAAATGGTTAGATATAAAAAATGTAATAATCAAACCGTCATGATGAGGATCCTGTATGTCCACACGATCATCCTCATCAAAGGATATGACTTTTTCCTGGGTAAGAATGGAAGTTCGAACAGGTATGTCCCCATTCTCCATCTTTGTTTCTTTTGCATGTCTTTTAGCTGCTGAGAACCTCCGGAGATGAAATGGATGATTTGAGCATCAGCTGGTGGAGGAGGAGCTTTTTCAGGAACTTTTTCAGGATCTTGGATCCTCGACTTTTTCCTTCCAAGCAATTCCTTCAAGTATCCTTTGCTCAAAAGATAACCTATCTCCTTCCTTAATGCTATGCATTCATCTGTGAGATGACCAAAATTCTCATGGTAAGCACACCATTTCGATTTGTCTTTGGTAGCAGGTGATTTGTCATTCTTCCTTGGCCACCTAGCCTTGTCACCTAAATTCTGCATAACAAGGATTAGTTCATCATTATTGTTATGGGTGAAATTCTGAGCCCATATCCTGGAAAATATCTTGATTTATATCTTGGCTATATAGTATATGTTTACATCCGGGATACTGGTTCAGGATATTGGTAACATCCTGAATGGTATGTGCAGGTACGTGGGTTAGAAGCTATCAATGTTCACGAAGACTCATTCTGCGGAAGACTCGGTCCAAGTTGTTCAAGGAAAGACGTTGAGCCCGCTTTATTTGGTTCCAAACGGCTATTTATGGAATATTCGGGAGCATCCCATATTTATAGGAATTTTAGTTTCTACTTTGTAACTATAAATAGGTGGGTATACCAGATCGAGTAGGACATCACATTTACACTCGCTACACTCTAACACTCGCTCTCTAGCAATTGTCACTTTCATACAAAAGCATTGTAACACTTTGCGATCTGGTCTATATCCTGCACTGTATCCTGAAGTTTGAAGCAATAAGAAGAACAAGGCAGCTGCGATTGTCAGCTCCCGAGGTTTTATGCCGGTGATCTAGATTGATCAAGGGCTTTCCTCGTACATCTCGTGTCATTTTCTTTACTTTTTACTCATTGTTTGATCGTAGATACAGCTTAATATTCTGAGCCGTATCCTGAATACTGATTTTCCAAATAACTTAACCGGCATATTTTCAACACACTTTCTAGCACACTACCTCACTTTACTAATTTGATCACTTAATTGCCTCGGTAATTTTTGACCAAAACAATTTGGCGCCCACCGTGGGGCAAGTGGTGCTCTCTTTGCTAAAAATCTTTGTGAAATCGTTAATCGGTTTTCTATTTTTAAAACTTTTCACCGCATTGTTTACAATGGCCTCAAGATCAAACATGAGTTCCTCCACTGTGTCTGCTATGACTTCTACTACTACCGGTTCGGTGCTTCCACCACCTCCTCCAAGGATGCCAGCCTCTTCACAACCTCAGGATATTATCCCTACTCACAGTGTTCAGGAATCTGCTCCCGTTTTAGCTTCTAATGATGAAATTCTAACCTTATTTGGAAGTGTGCAGGAACAAATGAGGCAGCAACAGGAAACAAACCAAATGCTGCTGAGGGAAATACAACTCCTGAAGTCTGGCTCGAGCAGATCTGCTGAGGATATTGTCACTCCATTATAACCCAGAACTTTGAACTTCAGTTCAGCTGTGTATACTGAGGATAACAGGGGGAGTATTGTCCCCAGCCTTCCTCAGAATCACACTCCTGAAATACCCTCCTCGGTCAGGATGTCAACCATGAGGAGCTCAGGATATGCTTCAGGATATGGGCAAAATCCTCCGACGGGTAACGTGTCAAATAATAATAATACTCATGCTACTAACAATAGTGGATCTTTGTAGGATACAGGTGTAACATCAGCACTTACTAGGGAACTTCAGAAGTTGAAGGACATGATATCTAGTGTACCTGGAGTGGTCCAGCCGATCCCGGAAGTGTCCCAAGACAGCCACAAGATATCTCGTTTTGCATATCCTATCTGTGATGCTGAGATCCCAAAGAGATTTCAAACCCCCAACATGAAGCTTTACGACGGAACTACGGATCCTGAGGAGCATATTGCTCAGTATACGGAAAGAATGGAGATTAACCCTATCCCTCCGGATCTCAAGGAGGCATGCTTGTGCAAGGGTTTTGGTTCTACCTTAACAGGATCAGCCTTGAAATGGCTCTTGAATGTTCCTCCGCATTCGATTACATCTTTTGCTCACTTAGTAAATTTATTTAATAGTCAGTTTTCTTGTAGTAGGAGCTTTGAGAAACTAACAAGTGACCTTTACAGGATAACACAAGGGCATCAAGAATCCCTAAGGGATTATGTGAACAAGTTTAGCCGGGAATCCTTAGACATTCCGCATCTTGATGTTGCAACAGCTGTGCAAGCTTTCAAGATGGGGCTGCAAAAGGATTCTCAATTTTACCAAGACCTTGTAATGAACCCATGCAGGAACTTGGATGAAGCTCAGAACAGGGCCCTGAGATATATTCAATTGGAGGATGACAGAAAGATGCAAGAGAGGATGAACTCATCTAACACTTATGAGTCAACTAACAGGAAGTCAGAATCCTCATTTAAGCCATATCGCTCTAAGCCATATGGTAGAAATGAAAACAAGAAAATGAATGCTATTGAAGACGAGGATCCTGAAGAATATCCTGAACTATCTGAATATTGCTTTTCTGTTAACATTCCTGAATTAATGTATGCCATGCAGGGTTTAGGAGACAAGGCTAGGTGGCCTCGAAAGAATCAACAAAAGGCCGATTGGAAAGATAAGTCAAAATGGTGTGCTTTCCCCGAAGATTTTGGACATGTAACTGAGGATTGCATTGCTCTAAGGAAAGAAATAAGCTATCTTCTAAGCAAGGGATATCTGAAAGATCTCTTAGGAAGAAAGAAGAATAAGGGTCAGGATACTGAGAAGGATCCTGAGCGAGCAGCATCACCTCCCGCGGATGCCAAGATAATTAACTTCATTTCGGGAGGATCTGACATTTGTGGGACTTCGTATTCGGCGGCAAAGACACATGCAAAAGAAGCTAAGGCCGAAAGGGGAGACAGACCTGTCAGGATGACTACACTCACAACTGACAAAGTGATCACATTTGATGCTGATGACAGGGATACTGTCCAGGATCCTCACCATGATGCTCTGGTAATAACATTATATGTGGCTAACCATTTTGTACGCAGGATATTGGTTGATAATGGCAGCTCCGTCAACATAATCCAACTAGAGACTCTGAAAAGAATGAATGTATCTCCAATGGATATCACTTCGAAATCTACAGTGCTTGTTGGATTCAGTGGAGAGGCTAGAAACACAGTAGGAGAGATAAAGTTGCCAGTATATGTTGAAGGAGTCAACTCAATACAACGTTTCTGTGTGATGGATTCCCTATCCTGCTATAATATCATACTAGGAAGACCATGGATTCACGATATGAAGGCTGTGCCATCGACGTATCACCAATGCATCAAGATCCCTACCCCTTGGGGAGTGGTCAAGGTCGAAAGCGATCAGCAGGAGGTGAAAGAATGCTACTCATCCTCGATGAAATCCTCAACCAAGCCCAGTGCAGCATAGCAATTAAAGACACGGGCCCAAGATATCGTGGAGGATCCGGAGCAGGATGTGAAGAAAATTATCCTGGACCAGGATAATCCCGATATTTCGGTACTCGTAGGAACCAATATCCCCCAGGATATTGAAGAACAGTTAATTAACTTTTTGAAATGCAGGATGTCAACGTTTGCATGGAAGCATGAGGATATGACAGGCATATCCAAAGACATTATCACTCACAAGCTTGGAATTGATAAATCATTCAAACCTGTTCAGCAAAAAAGAAGGAAGTTTGCTCCTGAGCGGAATACGATTATCCAAGAGGAAGTTGAGAGATTATTGAAGTCCAGGATGATCAGAGAGGTTAAGTTCCCAAGGTGGCTAGCGAACGTGGTTGTGGTACAGAAGAAAAATGGGAAATGGAGAGTTTGTGTAGACTACACAGACTTGAACAAGGCTTGTCCTAAAGACCCATTTCCTCTTCCCCACATTGATGCAATGGTAGATGCCACTGCCGGGCATGAAATGATGACCTTCCTGGACGTATCCTCAGGATTTCAGCAGATCCAAATGGAACCTTCTGACCAGGAGGATACTGCCTTCATGACACCGACGGGTATTTATAGTTATACCGCTATGCCTTTTGGTTTGAAAAATGCAGGTGCAACATACCAAAGATTGGTAAACATGATGTTCAAAGACAAACTGGGGGACACCATGGAGGTATATATTGACGATATGGTGGTAAAATTAAAGAAAGCTCAGGATCACCTCCAGGATATTAAAGGAGCATTCGATATCCTGGATCAGTATAACATGAAGCTAAATCCTGCTAAGTGCCATTTTGGAGTGGGGGCAGGAAAATTTCTAGGATATATGGTGACCAAAAGAGGAATAGAGGCGAGCCCGGAGCAGATTAAAGCCATCTTGGATATTAAATCACCCTCAAATATGAAGGATGTTCAACGATTAACAGGGCGAGTGGCAGCATTAAACAGGTTTATCTCAAGATCCTCAGAGAAATGCAAAGAGTTTTATGATATCCTGAAGAAGAACAAGAAATTTGAATGGGGTGAGAAGCATGAAGCAGCCTTGCAGGATTTGAAGAAATATCTTTCAACTGCACCATTACTGATGAAGCCTGAGAATGGTGAACCATTATCCCTATACCTCGCAGTATCAGGGAATGCTGTAAGTGCCGTCCTTGTAAAGGACCATGAAGGTCAGCAATATCCTGTTTATTATGTTAGTAAAAGCTTGTTAAATGCTGAAACTAGATATTCTCATTTAGAAAAATTTATACTAGCATTCGTTATGGCGTCAACAAAACTTAGACATTACTTTGAGACACATAGGATTCATGTTAAAACAAATTATCCTGTCAAAAATGTGCTTAGGAAACCAGAAATGTCAGGCAGGATGGCTAAGTAGTCGGTAAAGTTGAGTGCTTATGATTTAGTATATGAACCTAGAAATGCCATAAAGTCTGAGGCTTTAGCTGACTTTGTGGCTGATTTTAGTAGTGACATTCAGGATGAGGTAGACCTAGAAGTTCAACAGTTAGGAGAATCCTCAGGATCCTGGACATTATATACTGATGGTGCATCTAATATAAGAGGAGTAGGATTAGGAATACTACTAAAATCGCCACAGGGGGACATATTACCCCAGGCTATTAGATGTGAATTTCCTGCTACTAATAATGAAGCAGAGTATGAGGCTTTAATTGCAGGATTAGAGTTAGCTAAGAGTATGAGTATAAAAAATTTACAAGTATATGTTGACTCTTTGTTAATTACTAACCATTTTAATGGATCCTATGCAGTTAAGGGTGAGAAATTAATCGAATACCTCGATATTCTTAAAAAATTAGCAGGATATTTCGATGTTTTTACACTTGAACAGGTACCAAGGGAGGATAATGCTGAAGCAGATACCTTAGCAAATCTGGGATCGTCGATCAGGATACCAGAAGGGACCCAAATACCGATATTATATATCTTGTATCCTGCAATGAATCCTCAGGATAAAGAAGTAGCGGGTATTCAGGATCCTGATGCAGAGTATCCTGAAAAGTATCCCAAATCCTGGACGGCTCCAATCATGAGATATCTCAAGGAAGGACACATTCCCGGGGAGGAAAATCCTATGGCATTCAGGATGAAGGTATCACGATTTACTATTATAAATGATGTATTATACAAGAAATCTCTTGCAGGACCATATTTGAGGTGCTTGGAGGATCTTGAAGCCAAAGAAGTACTTCAGGATATACATGAAGGGGGTTGTGGTAATCACACTGGGGGCAGATCATTGTTCTCGAAAGTATTAATGTCACACCCCCAAAAATCCACACGCGGAGTATCACCGCTTGGAGGTGTGACTGACCAGTATCTTAACCATCAATCACATTGAACTCATAAGCATAGATGAATAATACTTTCATTTATAAACAACAAGTGTTACAATGTTACAATATTTCACAGTTTACAGCGGAAGCATATTTAACTCGTTAAGTGTTTATAAAACCATATGTAAGCTCTTAGTCTTATATTGCGTTTCCATGTGTCTCGACCCATGACCACTCCAGCTTCTCAAACAGCAAGTCCCTTTGATATGCACCTAAAGGCCTGCAAGGCATGTAACAACGAATCAACAACAATGTTGAGCGAGTTCACAGTTGGTTATTTGGTTATAGTATTCATTTCGTAAATCGTTTGTTCGTTTTGAAAACCATGTATCGTATTAATCCTTATCGCGGCCAATCCAGGCATCTGTGCGATGATTAGTGGGGGCTTCCCATGTGTTACTAGACCACGCGTATCGACTGCTACGAAAATATAAGAGGTGCCCTAAGTCAATGTCTATCAGCATTGACCCTTTGCCCATAGTCCATTAGTACACGCCCGTTCGGACGACACGGTGTGAGGTTTGTTAAACCTAATAGCGCTATTTACTAATGACCCGCTCGCCATAGGCCTCGGCGATTAAGTCGATAATTGAGGGACTTCCTTTGATATAGGTGATGGTCTTATGATCGTGTACGTAGGTTTTACGTACGTGCCCTTCAATCCGAGGACAGTAATAAGTATAACTGTACGTAGGTTTTACGTACGTGCCCTTCAATCCGAGGACAGTAGTATTTAGTTTAATTGTAATGGTTGTACGAGTAGTTATTCAATCCCATTCCCAACCCACCGGGAATCCCATGCCTTGGCTAGTGTGAACTCACCTTGGTTTGCTCGGTATGCTAAACTATGTGCTCGCAAATAATCAATCAAGTCCTATAGTATGCACGTATACTCAATTAGTTCATGTTCGTAAGGTTTCATGTACAATCAATACCACAGAGTGTTTGGCCGTTAACATCATGTATCATACAACAGTCAAACAAGTTCACATAATTCATGATTCACATAGTTGATTACTCAGTCTATTACATCCGTAACATCCATTAATATACTTAACAAAGGTAACACACTTAACGGAGTTAAGATGCTTGACATAATTATACTTAACAGCAATTAACATTCTTAACAGAGTTAACACACTTAACTGGATTAACAACCTAATGTAGTTAAGAACAAACAGAGTTACATACAAACAAGTTTAATAACTAACAGTGTTAATTAAATAAATAGAGTTAACAACTTAACAACATAACAGGGGTTTACATGCTTAACAGAGTTAGTATATTTAACAAAATTGACTTCTAACTGAACCATAAATAACTGAGTTTGCATGCTTAACAAGATTACAAACTAACAGAGTTATAACTAACAGTTTATAACTAACAGAGTTATTGTTTAAAAGTTACTGAACTAACAGGGCCGAAAACACTATGATTCGAAATCCACATGAGCCGAAATCCCCTTAAGGGCCGAAAACACTTGTGCTTTTGCTGGGCTTCAAGTGTGACGAAAACACATGTCTGGGCCGAAATCCTATATGTGCCGAAATCACCTTTAGCCGAAAACACCTTATGGCCGAAATCCCTTATGGGACGAAAACACTATTGGGCCGAAAACCCCCTTTGGGCCGAACTCTCTGTGGGCTGAGAACATATATGTGGGCCGAAATCACTTATGTCGTCCACTTTAAAGTTGTGGGGTGTTTTCGTTGGTCTGTGTCATCTTCTTCAACATTTACAGTAACATAAAAACTCAGAAACTCTATATCTATTCATTCAATCATCACAACAGTTTCAGTAACAATCAAACGATTCAAACAATCAACATCCATAAGTACCAAATCATCTAAAACAGATTATATCCCCAAATCATCTAAAACAGATTACTAAATCATTGTGATATCAAGACTAACAATCAATCATCCGATCTTTCATATCCTTCATGAACAGGCACAATAAAATCAACCATAACATCAGATTACAAGTATCTTTATCATACAGATTAACTCAAGCACATCGAAATCAGAATTTAAATATGTAAATCACTAACCCAAGCCGAAGATACAATGAATCGATCGATGAGTGAGGCTCGAGTGGCTCACGGCTGCTGTTCGGTTTCAAGAAGAACGAGAGAGAGAAAGAACGTGATAGGTGGCTAGGGTTTTCCGAATACCCTTTTACTCTCAAAAATCAAAATATATAGTAACTCAATACTGGGCCAAGGCCCATTCTCTGTTTTCATTGGTCCACTAGTGGATGAAAACACAAAGTGTTTTCACCACTAGGGTGATTTCATTGATGTGTGGGTGAGGTTGTTTGGCCTAACTGATGTCTTGTGTAAATTATACAACACATAAATTAAAATTAAGACATACATCAATACACACTTATAGGGCATACCGTATATAACATATCAATCACATTACGATTAACATACTACAAACGTGCACAGTTGTGAAACAAACAAGTCGTATTAACAAACAACTTAAAATAAAAAAAAAATTAACGTGCAATAAATGCGAAGATGGAAATCTTGGAAACTCGAGTTGTCACATTATCCCCAACTTGAAAGAAATTTCATCCCGAAATTTAGTACGCAGTTACTGAGGAAGCTAGGTAAGTTATCGTTTACTGGTTTTCCTGGGGTGTCTCATCATCCCCCCGTTGATTTGGAATTTCATCCCGAAATTTTGTAGTAGCTTCAGCCTCAGTAGTAGTTGCATTGTTTTCGAACAACTGGTGATATTTGAGTTCCATTTGGTCTTCTCGTTCCCAGGTATACTCTGGGCCACGACGGGAGTTCCAACGAACTCGAACGAGAGGTATTCTGGTGTTCTTGAGGACCTTAACATCCCGGTCCATGATTTCAACTGGTTCTTCGACGAAATGCAACCGTTCGTCGATAGTGAGCTCCTTCAAAGGAACTATGAGGGTCTCATCTGACAGACACTTCTTCAGATTCGACACGTGAAAGACGTTGTGAACTGCACTGAGTTCAGCTGGTAAGTTCAGTCTGTAGGCCACTTTGCCTATTTTTCTCAATAATTTCGAACGGCCCGACATATCGCGGATTAAGTTTGCCTCGTTTTCCAAAACGAACCACACCCTTCCAGGGTGAAACTTTGAGTAGCACTCGATCCCCAACTTGGAACTCGAGTGGTTTCCTGCGCTTATCAGCGTAACTTTTCTGACGGTCGCGAGCTGCCGCCACGCGTTGTCGTATCTGTGCAATTCGTTCAATAGTATCAACTACCATTTCTGGACCTGTGATCTGACTGTCACCCACCTCTGCCCAACAAAGAGGTGATCGGCATTTACACCCGTACAATGCCTCAAATGGAGCAGCTTTAATGCTGGTGTGGTAGCTGTTATTGTACGAAAATTCCACAAGTGGCAGATGTTTTTCCCAGTCATTTCCAAAGTCAATTACGCACGCCCGAAGCATGTCTTCTAGAGTTTGAATAGTGTGCTCCGACTGCCCATCCGTCTGAGGGTGATAAGCTGTGCTCATGTCTAAATGAGAGCCAAAAGATTTGTGCATTGCTTGCCACAGTTCTGAAATAAAACGTGCATCGCGATCAGAGATAATAGAGGTGGGCACCCCGTGCCTCGAGACAACTTCCTTAAGGTATACGTCTGCTAGAGTGGAGAACTTATCCGTTTCCTTGATAGCCAAGAAGTGAGCAGACTTTGTGAGTCGATCCACGATCACCCAATTAGTATCATTTCCGCGCTGAGATCTAGGTAGACCAGTAACAAAATCCATGGAAATTTGTTCCCATTTCCATTGTGGTATATCAGGTTGTTGGAGTGGGCCTGAAGGTTTCTGATATTCCGCTTTGACTCTCGCACAAGTCAAACACTTGCTAACGTAAGTTGCTATGTGAGCTTTCATGCTAGGCCACCAATATGTAGTTTTCAAGTCGTGGTACATCTTATCCGAACCAGGATGTACTGAGTAGCGAGACTTATGAGCTTCATTCATTACAAGATCGCGTAAGTTACCATAGAGTGGGACCCAGATGCGTCCTGTTACATAGTAGGCACCGTCTGCCTTTTGTTCTAACTGTTGCCTTGAACCGCGTAGGGCTTCAGCCCTGACGTTTTCTGGTTTCAACGCTTTTACCTGAGCATCTCGTATCTGTGAAGGAAGACTAGACTGAATAGTGAGTTGCAACGCTCGTACACGCCTAGGTGTAGCATCCTTTCGACTGAGGGCATCGGCCACCACATTGGCTTTGCCCGGATAGTACTTTATGGCACATTCGTAATCGTTCAGTAGGTCGACCATCGACGTTGTCGCATATTCAATTCTTTCTGCTTGAAGATATGCTCAAGACTCCTGTGATCAGTGTAGATGGTGCACTTGGTACCGTACAAGTAATGTCGCCATATTTTGAGCGCAAAGACAACAGCTCCCAGCTCTAAGTCGTGTGCAGTTCTTTTCATGAACTTTGAGTTGGCGTGAGGCGTAAGCTATGACTTTATCCCGCTGCATCAATACACAACCAAGACCCTGAATGGATGCGTCGCAGTAAACCACAAAATCATCGGTGCCTTCCGGCAATGAGAGAATAGGTGCGCTACAAAGTCTATCCTTTAAGTGCTGAAACGCTGTTTCCTGTGCATTACCTCAACGATAAACAACACCTTCCTGCGTCAATAGTGTAAGCGGCTGTGCAATCTTTGAGAAGTCTTTGATGAACCGTCTGTAATAACCCGCCAAACCCAAGAATTGGCGTATTTCGGTTGGTGTGCGAGGTGCATGCCAGTTCTTGATCGAATCTATCTTGGATGGATCAACATGAATCCCATCCCTTTTACCACGTGGCCTAGGAAGTGGACTTCACGAAGCCAGAAGTCGCATTTTGAAACTTAGCGTATAGCTGTTCCGTTCAAAGGAGTTCCAAAATCAGTCGTAAATGATGCTCGTGTTCCTCCTGACTCTTCGAATAGATCAGGATGTCGTCGATGAAAACAATAACAAACTTGTCAAGATAAGGTTTGCACACCCTGTTCATAAGATCCATGAAAACCGCAGGCGCGTTCGTTAGCCCGAATGGCATGACCAAAAACTCGTAATGGCCGTAGCGAGTTCTGAATGTTGTTTTGGAGACGTCCTCATCCCGGACTCTCAGTTGATGATAACCTGATCTCAGATCAATCTTGGAGTAGTAGCTCGACCCTTGCAACTGGTCGAATAAATCGTCAATACGTGGAAGAGGATAGCGGTTCTTCACTGTCACTTTGTTGAGTTCTCGATAATCGTTACACATGCGGAACAACTTCTCTTCTGGAGTATAACGGGGCTCCTTAAAGCGAAAACTAGGTCCAACGAAGCTCGAGTCCAATAATTCCTGGAGTTGATTAGACAGTTCCTGCAACCTTCCTGGTGTAAGGTAGTAAGGTATATCAATAACGAGGGTTACTTCTTGCATGATACAGGTCTGACATCCCACCCGTCGTTGTGTAGATAAACCTGACAGTTCTTCGGGTAACATTTAGGGAGAAGTCACGAGTAGTTGGTGGATCCTTGATCCTCCTTTCCTTAGTCTTGACATCCGTGTTGAGGGTTAACATTGCAGGGTAATTCTTCCGTAGACACTCCTGGCCTTTCTTGCTGAAATAAAGTTAACCGTGGTGCCACTCTGACACGCTGCAAGAGTTAACATTTCTCGTACATGGTTTTCTCCTCACCGGGTGTATGCATACGACACCTAGGTAGCCAATCCACATGGCTAATGCGTCAAATCTATCAAGGGTAGCAGAAGGATGGTCGACGTTGATCACTTGTCCCACAAGGTCGAGTTTGCATTCCTACACCCATATGAGGTTTCAATAGGCACACCATCTGCCGTTTCCTTAGCAGGCTCGGTTTCGAGATGTACCAGAGTTGAGCCGAACAGTGACGAAGTGAATTATTACTATGAGCACGAAGGCCACCATGTTGTTACCATCTTGGTGTTGTCCATACCAATCCTAATTGCCCATCGCGAGTACCTCATCCAGTGTTGTTGCTACTGCTACTAGAGCTCCCAAAACTGTCATTGTTCCTTGGGTTGATGATGTTTTAACCTAACCCGTACAGAGGTCGGTAAGGTGCTACGCTCATCCTCCTGTCCGTCGTCGTTACGAGTGGTTCAAGTGGTTCGCTATCTGATACGAGAGTGTTACGGAAGTGATCACACTTCGGGATCGGAGACGTCAATCCATGAGTTTCAGGAGACGAGGAGGGGCAGGAAAGGGTATCGTTCAATCATTCTACGCAGGGACATCCAACTCAAGGACGTTTGTATAAGAACCTAACATTCTACGCAGTTTGCTAGACGTTCTAATGGGTGCTCAGGTAATACTCGTCAACACCGAGTTTCGAAGGGATCCAACTAAAATTGAGAAGTTCACGTTTATGTTTGTGTAGGGGGACAATTACTGCTATGGCCCCTATAGGTTGGTCATGTTTCATATTGATCAAATAACGGGACAGAACCCCTTTTCCACTTGTTAAGCCTTACTGGGACTCACATGCACCCCACATTATTATTATGTGTGCACCCACAATAATATTGTGATTTTCATGTTCATCTCAGCTCCTCTTAACTCATGTCAAATGGTTCCCCACCCTCAAGTAGGAATCAAAGAGTATCACATAGCGTAGGTTATGAAGGTTTAGGGAAAGACCACCCTATCGGTCACTTATTACATGAAAGTGTTCCTGAATTCATATCGGTGTGCTAAACGTGCTATCACATGCATTATCGTATGTAGGTGTTCACTAGCTATGTAGTACAATGAGTATAAGAGGGACGAACCTTGCAATCTGGAGCTGAGTGTCATGGTCGTATTTCCGTTTTCAGAATCTGTCCGGTTATAGTCTGGTTTTACAAAAACAGTTTCCCCTTTTTAAAACCAAGTTCACTATAACCAATGGCTCTGATACCAATCTGTCACACCCCCAAAAATCCACATGCGGAGTATCACCGCTTGGAGGCGTGACTGACCAGGATCTTAACCATCAATCACATTGAACTCATAAGCATAGATGAATAATACTTTCATTTATAAACAACAAGTGTTACAATGTTACAATATTTCACAGTTTACAGCGGAAGCATATTTAACTCATTAAGTGTTTATAAAACCATATGTAAGCTCTTAGTCTTATATTGCGTTTCCATGTGTCTCGACCCATGACCACTCCAGCTTCTCAAACAGCAAGTCCCTTTGATATGCACCTAAAGGCCTGCAAGGCATGTAACAACGAATCAACAACAATGTTGAGCGAGTTCACAGTTGGTTATTTGGTTATAGTATTCATTTCGTAAATCGTTTGTTCGTTTTGAAAACCATGTATCGTATTAATCCTTATCGCGGCCAATCCAGGCATCTGTGCGATGATTAGTGGGGGCTTCCCATGTGTTACTAGCACTGTTGTAGAAATCGACCTAGGCGGCCGATTAATCGCCGCCTAGGCGCTAGGCGCTAGTCTACTGATTAATTTTAGCCTAGTCGGTCAATTAATCGGTAATCGGTCCTAGGCGGTCCTAGGCGGCCCTAGGCGGTCCTAGGCGGTCCTAGGCGGTCAAAAATCGGATTAATCGGCCTATAAATAATCGGTCAAAATCAGAAAAAATCGGTCCTAAGCGGTCCTAGGCGGTCAGAATTGGTCAAAATCAGTCAAAATCGAACCATACTATCTGAAACTTGAAGTATTTATGTGAATTTTGAAGTATTATTTTTATATTATTGGGTATATATATATAATTTTGAAAAAATACATATAAAAATCCCATTCCGATTAATCCCGATTAATCCCTAGGCTGTACCTCACCGCCCGACTAGCGCCTAGCGCCTTCTACAACACTGGTTACTAGACCACGCGTATCGACTGCTACGAAAATATAAGAGGTGCCCTAAGTCAATGTCTATCAGCATTGACCCTTTGCCCATAGTCCATTAGTACACGCCCGTTCGAACGACACGGTGTGAGGTTTGTTAAACCTAATAGCGCTATTTACTAATGACCCGCTCGCCATAGGCCTCGGCGATTAAGTCGATAATTGAGGGACTTCCTTTGATAGAGGTGATGGTCTTATGATCGTGTACGTAGGTTTTACGTACGTGCCCTTCAATCCGAGGACAGTAATAAGTATAACTGTACGTAGGTTTTACGTACGTGCCCTTCAATCCGAGGACAGTAGTATTTAGTTTAATTGTAATGGTTGTACGAGTAGTTATTCAATCCCATTCCCAACCCACCGGGAATCCCATGCCTTGGCTAGTGTGAACTCACCTTGGTTTGCTCGGTATGCTAAACTATCTGCTCGCAAATAATCAATCAAGTCCTATAGTATGCACGTATACTCAATTAGTTCATGTTCGTAAGGTTTCATGTACAATCAATACCACAGAGTGTTTGGCCGTTAACATCATGTATCATACAACAGTCAAACAAGTTCACATAATTCATGATTCACATAGTTGATTACTCAGTCTATTACATCCATAACATCCATTAATATACTTAACAAAGGTAACACACTTAACGGAGTTAAGATGCTTGACATAATTATACTTAACAGCAATTAACATTCTTAACAGAGTTAACACACTTAACTGGATTAACAACCTAATGTAGTTAAGAACAAACAGAGTTACATACAAACAAGTTTAATAACTAACATTGTTAATTAAATAAATAGAGTTAACAACTTAACAACATAACAGGGGTTTACATGCTTAACAGAGTTAGTATATTTAACAAAATTGACTTCTAACTGAACCATAAATAACTGAGTTTGCATGCTTAACAAGATTACAAACTAACAGAGTTATAACTAACAGTTTATAACTAACAGAGTTATTGTTTAAAAGTTACTGAACTAACAGGGCCGAAAACACTATGATTCGAAATCCACATGAGCCGAAATCCCCTTAAGGGCCGAAAACACTTGTGCTTTTGCTGGGCTTCAAGTGTGACGAAAACACATGTCTGGGCCGAAATCCTATATGTGCCGAAATCACCTTTAGCCGAAAACACCTTATGGCCGAAATCCCTTATGGGACGAAAACACTATTGGGCCGAAAACCCCCTTTGGGCCGAACTCTCTGTGGGCCGAGAACATATATGTGGGCCGAAATCACTTATGTGATTTCGTCCACTTTAAAGTTGTGGGGTGTTTTCGTTGGTCTGTGTCATCTTCTTCAACATTTACAGTAACATAAAAACTCAGAAACTCTATATCTATTCATTCAATCATCACAACAGTTTCAGTAACAATCAAACAATTCAAACAATCAACATCCATAAGTACCAAATCATCTAAAACAGATTATATCCCCAAATCATCTAAAACAGATTACTAAATCATTGTGATATCAAGACTAACAATCAATCATCCGATCTTTCATATCCTTCATGAACAGGCACAATAAAATCAACCATAACATCAGATTACAAGTATCTTTATCATACAGATTAACTCAAGCACATCGAAATCAGAATTTAAATATGTAAATCACTAACCCAAGCCGAAGATACAATGAATCGATCGATGAGTGAGGCTCGAGTGGCTCACGGCAGCTGTTCGGTTTCAAGAAGAACGAGAGAGAGAAAGAACGTGATAGGTGGCTAGGGTTTTCCGAATACCCTTTTACTCTCAAAAATCAAAATATATAGTAACTCAATACTGGGCCAAGGCCCATTCTCTGTTTTCGTTGGTCCACTAGTGGATGAAAACACAAAGTGTTTTCACCACTAGGGTGATTTCATTGATGTGTGGGTGAGGGTGTTTGGCCTAACTGATGTCTTGTGTAAATTATACAACACATAAATTAAAATTAAGATATACATCAATACACACTTATAGGGCATACCGTATATAACATATCAATCACATTACGATTAACATACTACAAACGTGCACAGTTGTGAAACAAACAAGTCGTATTAACAAACAACTTAAAATAAAAAAAAATTAACGTGCAATAAATGCGAAGATGGAAATCTTGGAAACTCGAGTTGTCACAATTAAGGACAGGATATTATTGGCCAACGATGAGGAAAGATGCTGCAGAATATGCTCGAAGATGTGATGCATGTCAAAGACATAGTAACATACTACATCAACCAGCTGAACCATTATATCCTGTAGTTTCCCCTTGGCCATTCATGAAATGGGGGATGGATATAGTAGGGAAGTTACCAAAAGCTCCGGGAGGAAAAGTCTTTATGTTAGCAATGACGGATTATTTCTCTAAGTGGGTTGAGGCTGAAGCGTTTGTTCAAGTTAGAGACCAAGAAGTAGTATCCTTCATAAAGAGGAATATCCTGACTAGGTTTAGGGTACCAGCTGAGATCATTTGTGATAATGGGTCCCAGTTTATAAGCAAAAGGACTACTGACTTTTGCAAGAGTTGGGGAATCAAAATGATCACATCTACTCCGGTACATCCTCAAGCGAATGGACAAGCTGAATCCTCAAACAAGATAATAGTCAATAACCTAAAGAAGAGGCTTGGAGCCAAAAAAGGAAGATGGGCGGAAGAGTTACCCTTTGTTTTGTGGGCTGATAGGATAACGGTAAAGAATACAACTGGCCAAACCCCATTTTCCTTGGTATTTGGAGCAGAAGCAGTGATTCCAACAGAAATGACGATACCTACTGCAGGATCTATCCTACAGAATCCTGAAGCCTTATTTCAAGATTTGGATACTATAGATGAAAAAAGAGACGCAGCAAGACTAAGGATAGCAGCATATCAACAAAGAATATCCAGAGCATATAATAAGAACATAAGGACTAGAAGATTTCGAGTTGGTGATTGGGTGCTAAGAAAGGCTTTTCAAAATACCACTAATCCTGCCGATAGCAAGCTAGCTCCTAAATGGGAAGGTCCATATGAAGTCGAGTCAGAAGCAGGGAAAGGAGCATATCGACTCAAGAATATGGAAGGGAATATGCTACCAAGATCCTGGAATGCAATACATTTAAAGCTTTATTTCAAGTTAGAGCAGTATTTAATTTCTGTCTCAGAATGGTATGTATTCTATCTATTTTAACTATATTTGTTTATTATCTTGAACCCAATACTGACTTAAGCATCGGAGGGGTGTTAGCCAAGCTAACACCCACCTTAGTTTACAATTGTTTTGCAGCATATGTTTCAGGATATAGCTCCAAGATATGTACTCAGGATAACTCGAAAGATTAGAGGATTGGCCCCCTCTCTCACGTTTAAGGGATCCTGGTCCCTTCAAAGGTTTAAAGGTATTCACCTTTCTTTCGAATTGGGTTTAAACACCTCGCCTGGAGCGCAAGTTATCTAGGTATAGTTCATGGTAGCGGGACCAGTTCATGTAAAAGTGGCTGACAATTTCGTTACTGTTGGCTATATCCTGGATCCTGAAAGTATATGAGGATTGATCACCCTCTCTCACGAAAGAGTATTTTCATACTCTCTAAGGTTTAAAGGTTTTCACCTTTCTAAGAATTGGAGTTTATACACTCTCGCCTGTAGCGCATGAAATTTAGGGTTTATCCCCAGATATTAGTGTTTATCCCCAAGATATTAAGGGTTTATCCCAAGTATGCTAAGGATTCATTTCAGGATATCAGGGGTTTTGCCCTGGGGTATTCGGAATTTATTCAAGTCAAAGTATGAATACATTTGCGTTTCTGTGTCGAACACAGGGGACATACATTATATTATTCAAAGGATGGATCCAAGTTTATAAGTATGCACTGGGGACAAACTTATAATGGAGGATTGTAATTGATTCTCTAAGAATCTCTGGTATGATCTCTCCTTTTTATTTGGACAATTTATAAGTTGTATTTCAATATTCTAATCAAGATATCTTTCAGGATATCTTCTAGGATACGTTTACAATATATTCCTAAAAATGTTCAAGCAAAACAGTTTTCACAAGTAAAATTTGTATATCAGTGACAACAATAATAAAGTCAAAAGAGAAGTTATTAACATACCAAAAAATGTGCTCTTAGTTTCACCTCAAAACAAGGCCCATCCACTAAGAGAACTAATAGTTCCTTACCATATTTACCCAACAGTTGAAGGTTTCATCTCAAACCGAGACCCATCCACCTTCAACTGTTGTATTGTTCAAAAAAGCATGCAGGAAATGTAAATTGTTCAGGTGCAGAAAAGTAAATTGTTTTGGGACTACAGACCAACATTCAAATTCAAAAAGGTGGGATCCGGCCTTGGCACATATATCCATCATCGCCCACCTGAATGCCCTCACACAACGGCATCTTCTCCAACCTTCTCAGACTTCTCAGCACCAGCATCCTGAGCAGCATCCTCACCAGTATCCATCCCAGCATCCGCTCCAGCATCCTTCTTGTCTCCAGCCTGGATCACCACCTCTGCTGATTTAGAAGACTCACCAGCTTCAACAGGAAGTGGCACAGCTTTGCCCCCGAGCTCCTTTAGCTTGGCCACCCAAGATTCAACTGGCCAAGATGGACAAACAAGGCCCGTCTCCTTGGCCTCGTAGGCCATCTTGATGCGTGCTTGTAGCAGGGAGACGATAGCGGAAGCCTTGATACCCTCCCGGAAAGAGACCATGGCTTGTTCATGATCCATTTGAACGGTGGCAAGTTTGAGCTCAGCGTCTTGGGTGACCTTCTTCAGCATGCCCTCGTAGTGCCGGGTCTTCGCTTCGGCAATGGCACCTTGGTCAGCAACGGTGCTTTCAAGCTGTTTGATCCTGGCTTCATGGAGTGCAGCAGTACCACAGGCATCATTATACAAGTGGAGCAAATGCTGGAGGCCCTGCACATCAATTTCAGGTATGAGTTAGAATATATTGACCAGGATATCCTGTCAGGATATCCTACTAGGATATACGTGCAGGATATATGTTCAGGATATGCGTCAGGATATTACCTTGTTAAGGAAGGATGTCATTGGATCTAAGGAATCAGAGAAACTGAGTTCGTCATAGGAGAACCCTTCTGAACCTGGAGCACTGACTTCAAGACCCTTCCTCTTTTTTGCTGTGGAAGCACGAGTCCTTGGATTGGCCTTGGGAGCCGGGAGTGGCTTGGAGCTGGTAGCAGCAGGAGTCTCTTTTTTTACTGTGGCTGGAGTTGGGTAGCTGTCGAGTTCGTCGAGGTCTAGATAGACTGGAACTTTGCTGGAGTCTGCACACAGGGAGTAAAATTCTAAATTTCTCCTAAGGAAATCAAATGAAAACATATATGTACAGGATATTTTGAAAGATCCTTACCAGACATGTTTGCACTTGAAAGAGGACTTGGAGTTGGTGGGGATGGATTGAAACTTCTCTCAGCCTCTGGAAGGAGTCTGATGGCGTCTATTCTTTTTTGAGAATCAGCAAGAGGAGGTGCAATCTTCCTGAAATCAGCTGCAGGCACAACAGAAAAAAGAAAATTCATTAGTTCAGGATATGAAACAGGATAAGAGACAGGATCGTTCTTAAACCCTAAGTCCTACCCTTTCTCAACCATCTCATCGGATAGTCCGTTCCACTAGGGATTGAGTCCCTTTTTACAAAGAAAAACTTGGATTGCCAACCATCCTCGTTCCTAGTGGCACGAAGTATCAATGGGTCACCGGAAGTAGAATAAAACAGAAACCTACATGATCCATGGCATCTAAGTTTGTAAGCTAAGGGGAGATCATGGACGGAAATATCAGGAATGTGGTTTCTCTTGATCTGGTCAAGAACAGACAAAACACGCCAGAGCATTGGCATGGTTTGGCTGAAAGAGATTTTTGTGATATTAAAGAATTCGGTGATGAAGTCCGGAAAGGGGAATTGTAGCCCTAGGGTAAAAGGGAAAGCACTGAAGCATATCCACTCGCTGGAGACCATATCCGACCGGATTTCCCGGTCAAACGGTCTAAATACGGTTCCTTCCGGGAAGATACCGGAGGATTTTAAGGCCGACAGGTGGGCACTGTCAAAGGTGCATATCTCCTTCTCCGGTTCTTGGAGAAGGTTCTGTTGGATGAATGTGGGAGCCGAGTCGCCTGAACTAGATCTTGTTTGCCTTGGCATTTGGTCACCTGAATTTTTCGCCGGAGAAAGAGGATGAAGATGAGTATAAAAGTTAGATAGAGAATATTACCTGTTCCTTGTCGATTATGAATAAAAAAGAGATGAGGATGAGAAGATACAGGGTATGATGAGTAAATATAGGCCGGGTAGTTGAAAACGGTCACATCATTGGTCTTATCTATTAATTACCTCGGTCTACGTGAAAAATGTAACCGTTAGTGCAGGATAACAAACGGTAACATTTTTGGGGACAATTGTTATGGGTGAAATTCTGAGCCCATATCCTGGAAAATATCTTGATTTATATCTTGGCTATATAGTATCTGTTTACATCCGGGATGCTGGTTCAGGATATTGGTAACATCCTGAATGGTATCCTCAGGATTACTAACGGGTTATGTGCAGGTACGTGGGTTAGAAGCTATCAATGTTCACGAAGACTCGTTCCGCGGAAGACTCGGTCCAAGTTGTTCAAGGAAAGACGTTGAGCCCGCTTTATTTGGTTCCAAACGGCTATTTGTGGAATATTCGGGAGCATCCCATATTTATAGGAATTTTAGTTTCTACTTTGTAACTATAAATAGGTGGGTATACAAGATCGAGTAGGACATCACATTTACACTCGCTACACTCTAACACTCGCTCTCTAGCAATTGTCACTTTCATACAAAAGCATTGTAACACTTAGCGATCTGGTCTATATCCTGCACTGTATCCTGAAGTTTGAAGCAATAAGAAGAACACGGCAGCTGCGATTGTCAGCTCCCGAGGTTTTATGCCGGCGATCTAGATTGATCAAGGGCTTTCCTCGTACATCTCGTGTCATTTTCTTTACTTTTTACTCATTGTTTGATCGTAGATACAACTCAATATCCTGAGCCGTATCCTGAATACTGATTTTCCAAATAACTTAACCGGCATATTTTCAACACACTTTCTAGCACACTACCTCACTTTACTAATTTGATCACTTAATTGCCTCGGTAATTTTTGACCAAAACAATTATCAGCAGAAAAATAATCTTAAAAAATAGGAGGATAATCCTCATCATCTCCCTCTGGTTCCACAGCATGCACATTCTGGTTGTCATGCTTGGAGTATTGCTTGGATCAGTTATTCTTGAAATAGGATCCTTGTTTGTCTTGCTTTGAGGATCCTGACAATCTCTCCTGGATCCTTTTGTTATCCTCTAAACGGATGAACCTAATGGCCCTGTTCCTTACCTCATCTAAGTTCCTGCAAGGTGTCATAACAAGATCATCATAGAATTGTGAATCCTTAAGTAAACCCATTTTAAAAACTTCAATAGCAGTAGCAATATCTAAGTTAGGGGTTTCTAAGGATTCTCTACTAAATCTAGTTATGTATCCCTTAGTGATTCATTATGACCTTGGGTGATCCTATATAAGTCACTAGTCAACCTTTCAAATGTTCTACTACAGGAAAATTGACTATTAAACAAGTTCACTTAATGAGAAAATGAAGTTATAGAATAAGGAGGAAGACTTAGCAGCCATTTTAACACTGATCCAGTAAGTGTGGATCCAAAGCCCTTGCATAAGCAGGCTTCCTTCAAGCTTTCAGGAATGGGGTTTATTTCCATTATTTCCCTGTATTGAGCCACATGCTCTTCTAGATCAGTTGTACCATCATATAAATTCATGTTGGGGGTCTGAAAACACTTTGGTATCTCAGCATTGCATATGGGAGGTGCAAAGCGAGACACTTTATGACTTCCTTGTGGAATCTCAGGAATGCGTTTAACCACTCATGGAACGCTGGATATCATATCCTTCAGTTTCTGTAATTCTCTAGCCATAGCCTGGTTGATACCTGTATCCTGCACTAAGCCATGGTTAGAATTATAAAAATTATTCAAAGTGTTACCTCCTGAAGGATTCAAGTTTGGAATTCTAGATGTGAATCCATATTGGCGAGATTCTGGTAGGATTGAGGGACCATATGAAGCAATAGTTTGCATGGGAATGAAGTCCCCTAGATGAACATCTAAACTTCCGGGTTGTACACTCCTTAAGAATCCTTGATCCTGAAAGATGTTGGATCCTTGAAGTGCTGTGACTGGGGGTCTTGGAGGATAATCCCTGGATCCGAAAACCTGAGACGAGGATCCTTGAACCTGAGAGGATCCCTGAACCTGAGAGAATTCCTGAACCTGAGAGAATCCCTGAACCTGAGAGGAGGATCCTTGAACCTGAGAGGATCCCTGAACCTCAGAGGAGGATCCTTGAATTGCCTGCGTCCCCATGTATCCTCCTGAACTGGCGAAGGATCTCTGATGCTGGAAGAAGGATCCTTGAGGCTGAAAAAAGGATCCTTGAGGCTGCGCTGACTCCAGTGATCCTTGCCGAAGGATAGAGAATCCTTGAATCTGGACATTGGATCCTTTGGAAAACTGGATTGTTGATGATGGAGTAGCAAAATCCAATAACTTGGGCATCAATGGGGGAGTGATCCTCTGCTGATTTTCTCAATTTCTTGATTTCATCAATTTCGCGAAGGAACCTGCCATTAGTTTAGTCTTGCTGTTGTATGTATCCTCTCATCTGCAAAATCAAAGTATAAAGATCACTGTTAGTAGGTGTAGAGGAAAAAAACAACAGTTGGTTTTGTGAAAACAGGGGTTGTCTTCTTCGGAGAATTCTCAGCATTCTTTTGGAATGCAGGGGGAAAATGATGCAACGATGGAATGCCCTGTGATGAGGTAACCGCTGACATGGAACTTGAAGTAGTTTTTCCCTGAGAAGCCATGTGGTTGATGGTAATGCACAGAAATGAATGAAATGAACGAAATTTCTCAAGAATGAAGCACCGATTGCCCCACGGTGGGCGCCAAACTGTTTTGGTAAAAAATCACATAAGGATAATGTAACCAAATCTGATTTTATGAGGTGTGATGCTTAAATCAATGAAAAAATGTATGAACGAAAAATCAACGATGAACACCGAGATTTATACGAGGAAAAAGCCCTTGATCAATGAATGATCTCCGACATAAAAATCCTCGGGTGATGGAAACTACCGATCACCAAGTGCATTACACGAGTAAAGGTTTACAACTTCGGAAGCTGATCAAGTGTTGTACAACATTTTCTAAAGTGTGAGTGGGTTTGAGAGCTGATATTCACGAGAGAGTGTGTGTGTTTTCTGATTATTGCATAATATGTTCTCTAAACTTGATCAACCCCTTTAATTAGAAATAACAAACAAGTCCAAAAATTAAGGAAGACCACGTCCTTTTCCCATAACCGTTGCGAAAATAGCACATGTGTGGCATCTTGAAGGAATATTCCCGAGATTCTAGCTGAGATTTAGTCCACAACGTCCATTATCTGCATATAAACATTAAAAACGTGACAATTGTTAGAAATCATAAGTTCTGTTAAGGATCCTGGATCCTCAGACTTTGGATCCTTAGACTCCCTACATAATTCGTTAAGGATCCGTGATCCATGCCCAGTCTCAGGATAGATGATCCTTAGCATAAAATCCATGCCCTAACATCATCAATGTATACCTCCATGGTGTCCCCCAGTTTGTCTTTAAACATCATGTTCACCAATCTCTGGTATGTTGCACCTGCATTTTTCAAACCAAAAGGCATAGCAGTATAACAATAAATACCTGTTGGTGTCATGAAAGCAGTATCATCCTGGTCCGAAGGTTCCATTTGGATCTGCTGGAATCCTGAGGATGCATCCATGATGGTTAACATTTCGTGACCAGCAGTAGCATCCACCATTGAGTCGATATGAGGCAGAGGGAATGGATCCTTAGGGCATGCTTTGTTCAAGTCTGTGTAATCTACACAAACTCTCCCTTTCCCATTTTTCTTTTGGACCACAACTACATTTGCTAGCCATTTGGGAAATTTGACTTCCCTGATCATCTTGCTTTTTTTTTAATCTTTCAACCTCTTCCTGAATGATCGCGTTCTGTTCAGGAGCAAACTTCCTTCGTTTATGTTGGACAGGCTTGAAGGACCTGTCAATTCCGAGCTTGTGAGTTATAATATCCTTGGAAATACATGTCATATCCTCATGTTTCCATGCGAATGTTGTCATCCTGCATTTCAAAAAGTTAGTCAATTGATGTTCAATATCCTGAGGGATATCGGTTCCTACGATCACCGAGATATTTGGATTATCCTGATCCAGGATAATTTTCTTAACGTTCTGCTCTGAAACCTCCACGATATCCTGGGCTCGTATCTTTAATTGCTATCCTGCTTTGGGCTTTGTTGAGGATTTCATCGAAGAAGAATAACACTCCTTTGCTTCTTGTTGATCACTTTCGACCTTGACAACCCCCTAAGGGGTAGGGATCTTGATACACTGATGATAGGTTGATGGCACAGGCTTCATATCACGGATCCCTGGCCTACCCAATATAATATTGTAGCAGGATAAGGAGTCCATGACACAGAAGCGTTGCATTGAGTTGACCCCTTCAACATATACTGGCAGCTTTATTTCTCCTACAGTATTCCTGGCCTCTCCACTGAACCCGACAAGTACAGTAGATTTTGAAGTGATATCCATTGGGGAAACATTCATCCTTTTCAGCGTTTCTAGCTGAATAATGTTGACAGAGCTGCCATTATCCACCAGTATCCTGCGCACAAAGTGATTAGCAACATATAAAGTTATTACCAAACCGTCATGATGGGGATCCTTGTCACACCCCAACCGATGGTGGAAACATCAAAGTGAGACGAAATAGATTGCAAGAGACTTCATAGCACTATTTGTGACAAGTATTTAAATGATAAATTTTCATTTCATTTCTAAAGAGTCAATTACAAGGATATGAAACAAATACAACATGAATAATAAAATACGATACAAATAAAATACAAAATTTAAAGTGTGTATCTAAGCATCCTACTAGATTCCATGCATCATCAACATCATCGCCAAAACCAGCAACATGTTTTAAAAGCATAGTTCAATACAAAGGTATTGGCGAGTACACTAGTTTTAGACTCGTGGCATATGTATAAAAAGGTATTTTCAATCCAACATAGCAATTTGGTATACAAGGTCAAACTATCATGCATAACTAAAAGTCAAACCCAAGTGTCCACTAGTATAATAGCATCCCTCGATGTAGCAACATCGAGACCGTAAAGTATGAATAATAGCATCCATCGATATAACAATATCGAGACCATAAAGAATATAACTTAACAAAACCCCGTCGGTTGGTGTGCTACTCCTATAGCGCTATAATTGTTAAGGCTGGTTAACAAATAGTATGAATTCTAGCATGAACCTAAGCATAACAAAGCATGTATAAGGATTGGTTGAATAAAGCAAGTTTGTGAATCGTGCATTTTAACAAGTAAAACATGTTACACCCCAAGTGTATTAAAAGGAAAATGGGTCAAGTGTACTCACAAAGTTGCATATGCTTTCCGATTATCTCATGAGACGAAGTTGTTGAGACTAGGAAGTTGAATGTGTTCGATTTAGAGTTTAAGACGTGTTTACATATGGTTCTAGGGATTTGGAGTTTAAATAACATGAAAAATAAACATATGAAAATAATCACCTAACACCTATGACACTTGTTCTTGACAATATGAAACTCTAAAAGAGTTTAAATGTTTTCATGGAACAAAGTTCCATTAGAATCATGACAAGTTGTCAAGGCCTAAGATGCACTACTAGAAAACATGGCTTTTGTCACGGTATTTTCAGTAGCAAAACGGTCACAATTGCCCTATTGCTACCATTTTGCAACCGAAAATACGGTGGCAAAAACACCCGTGTCAATTGCCCAGATGTCACCAAATTGCCACCACTTTTATATTTTGCTACCAGATTTTTGCCACCACAAAAAAAGGGTCAAAAATATTTGTGACCGCCCTATATTTGCTACAGGGTTGCGACCGTGCCTTTTGTTACCAAGTTGCCATGGTTTTTTTGCCTCCATTTAGCAACCGCTTACATTGAATACTTATTAAATATTTGCTACCATTTAGTGACCGCGTTGATTGTTGCCACCATACATTTTTACCCGCCCAGATTTTCTGTTTTTTCAGAGCATTTTTAATCAAATGACATTTAAGTAAAATTACATAATTATATAATACTCCAATAAAGTTACAACATCCCAAAATTATATAAAACATTTCTATTTCAATTTTCCCAGTTTCAAAATCATATACAACATTTTAATAAAAATTCTAACTAAAACATCAAATAACCAAAATTATCGAAACATTCAAAACATCGAAACACTTAAAACCACGTGTTTATAGCCTATCTTCGAACCGTAGCTGTTAACATAGCTTAAATTTGTGACATTCTATTGAGCATAGCATCTTCATCCACATTATCTTCTTTTTTTTATTTCAGCCATAAGCACCGCAATAATTCCATCTAACCTTTCTGTTTCTTCATCTTTTTTCCTTAACGAGCTCCTTGATAACTAAGCAACTTCAACTTTTCAATCTACAAAACAACCAATGAATAAAATCAAGAAGTCTGAATTAAAGAAAATACATAACGGGTCAAGTTGGTTGAGGAAGTAAAAAATCCAATTGTAAGTTACATAACCCAAATCGATTCTTAAATAAAATGCTAAATTATCTTGATGAAATATATAAAAAAATATATCATGTACCGACAAATTCTTGGAATATTTCTCGTCCATGAAAATATCTTGTGTGTAACCGACCGTTATTTGGTAATTGGATCATCCTAAATAAAAGTCGCCTGGATCTAATAAATGAGAGAAATTTCGCTGCGAAAGTAACAAGCTTTGGTGTTAAAAAACATAAGCCAAAAGAAACTTCTTCCACTCGCCACAAAACACTAGCAAAAACGATTCAATAATAAAAAAATTATATCTGCAAGGAAATAAATAGTGCTCGACTTGCAAACATATAGTTGTCCATATATTGTTGAATTTCTAGATATGCAGAATGTAAATTTTAAAGAAACTTGAGTATGAGAAAAAAAGGAAATTTTGCTTTTCAACAAATTATAATGAATTTGAACATAGTTAAGTTAGAAGTTAACTATCTCATACAAAATATTCCAAATAAAAAATGACAAATTCACCCTTAAAAACAAAAACTTCCATTTGGGAAATGTGACATTATGTATTAATTATAATATTCTTAAGTATACTAAATTACTAATTATTTAAATCTTGGGCATATATGGAAGCCATATAGTAGTAAACTATGCTTATGGCATAGCTGAGTCTTCAAAGACTTACCATTGATGTATTCCCAGGTGCCATCTTCAAAATGACGAACCCACTAGCATAACTAAATGCTATATTAGTGTTTTCATATTTTGTCTCTTTTTTATCAGGCAGAGTCTATACCGTAAATGTGTATTAACAACAAAAGGATTTAAGTTCACTTACCTGGTTATTACGAATCGATGATGAAACTGTAAAGTCATTTTGAGCAGAGACAAAGTGTGTTCACTAAACCACACCACACCGGCTTGCAAGAAACTCTTAGAACTTGACACCATAGTTTACAGATTTTAAAATAATATTCCCCTGTAATGAGACTACAGTTTCTGCAGATACAAAAACCTCGTAAATTAAGTGAAATAGTGAAAATAACTCTAAGTAATCGGTTCTGCTTTGAGTCATAGCGACTTGTCGGCTGGTCAGTATCACAAACAACCTGCAACAATCATGAATTTCATCAAACCTAGAAGGTTATACAACACATTTAAATGTCAATTTCAAGTCTTGGATCTTGATTTAACTGTCAATAGGAATCGGTAAGTCTTACAACTAATATGTGCACATTCTTTATAACTGGAATCGGTACTAAATTACTAATGTATGTGATTCCGTTAGAATCACTTTACAACAAGCTAGGAGCACTTTTGATTGAACATTTACTAACAATATAATCAGAAAATACAACTAAACAAGAATCACAGAGCAGCCCAAACGAGTCGGGTCGATTGTAAGTCTTACAACTAATCTGTGCACTTATAGTAGACACGCATGCCATTTGACAACTAATTTTGGGTGCATGAAAACAGACCTGGTCTTCAAGGAAGTCTGTGCACTTATAGTAGACACGCAAGCCATTTGACAGGATCAGCTCAGTTGCTCCAATATTTGAATATTCAGATTCCTGCACTACACTCTTGCAATAAGACAAAAAAAACACGTTAAGTTACCATAAAATATTATTAAAGGATGTATTCTGCATGAATTTACCCAGGGTTTGGCTTTATTGTAACAATCTCTTCTTAAATATGATCTTCATCCCAAGGAGATATGATGCCATCATCTTAAAGTGAATGTATCTTTAACACGACAGTTTTAAGATTGTCCACCGTTGCAGCAGCTCGTGGCTCAATTGCCTTTATAACACAACTATGCGTAGTGCGAAAATTCTCTGAATATTTGGATAGCTCGGATGCAGATATATCTACCACATCAAAAAGTAAAGCCACTGTTTGCAGAACACTCAAAACCAGAACCATAAATTAATGACAATGGCAACTTACGGGGTAATATAGTTTTCTAAAGTAGGGCCTCGTACTCGATTCCGACAACAGGTACCTTACGAAGAAAATGCTAAAATGTATAGCACAAAAAGAATTAGACAATTGAAAACATAACCAAATATGAAGATAATTATAACCACTGGTATACAATCATACATGCAAGTATTCCTCGCGTAAACTGGTTGACTGCACTTGGTCACGCTCCATATAAGCAGACTCGATTTCAGACATATCGTTGCATGTGCAACGGATATTTCTCACTCAGAAAACCCATGTAACCGAACCCTTGCAATCTGAAAGAAAATACGTTAGTGAAAATACACTTGAAGATGAAGATGAAGATGGAAATCAAACCTTTGTTAACATTGATTCCAAGGCAATAAGAGTTTCTTTTTCTTTACAAGATGAAGTCATTATATAGGCCTTTATTGGCTGAACAACAACATCTGCAGCAACAGAGCACAAAAAGTAAGTTGGGTCCTTCTTGCGTGATATTTTAAAGAAGCGTTGGTTCATTGCATGGTAAAACATGGCTTCTACAAGTAAATCCCTGTAATCTTTTACAGTTCTCAGCTCAAGCTAGATTGCATATTATCCTAAAACTGATAACTACTTCATCAAACCATCCACTAACAAAGCATATAATGGAATTATCCCTTTGTAGGCCAAAAGTCAGTCATGACACAAAAATAGATCAGTAAACCAGTCAAAGTAAATCCAAACCACACAACCATCCCAGTCAATCCATACTCATAACAGTAAATATGCACGATCAAGAAAATGTTGACAAAAAGTCAAAACAAAGAATGAAAATTTTACCTGCCAGCAACAGTGGCATCATAAGTAAAAACAACAAGAAACTTCCCAGGGTGTTGTTTATCAGGTTCAACTTTCAAAGTTTCTTTCTTGAGATTAACATCATTCCTAATAGTAACCGCCTTTTGGTGATCAACATAAGGTGTAGGCGAGTGCATCGCAGGCCCACAAGGGTACCTCCCACCCACCATCGCTTGAGCGGCAGGGTCCACCGGCACACGGTGGTGGTGATCGTACGGAGCAGGTAACGGTGCTGCCGGTGGCGGCGACGGGTAGTATGCTCCGGTAGGGTATTGGTAATAAGGGGGATGAGGGGCAGATGCATTAGGGTTAGGGTTAGGGTATTAGGAAGGGTAGGGTGAGGCTTCGGGGAATACGTATCGATTGGCGTTGATCTCCGGCTGTGGTGGTTGCGGCGGTGGTGGTGCAGGGTGGTTCCACCTCTGCTGCCGCTGTGTCTTCGCCGGGTTAGCTCTGTTTTTTTATCAAGATCAAAAATTGAGATGGAGAATAAGAAGCATTGAGAAATCATGATATGGGTTAGCTCTGTTTTTTATCAAGATCAAAAATTGTAAAATTAAAAAGAAAAGAAAGTGATCAAAAATGGTGAGAGAGAGAGGGGGGTTTGTGCTTTTTGTGAAGAATAGAGAGAGAGAGAGTTGGTGAGTGTCTTGTGAAGAATTGATTTTGAAGCGCGATCCACTAAAAAATAACCCGGTCTATTTGAATTTTTATGCTGTCACCAATAATATGGTCACAATTTAAATATCTTTTTATTTTTCGTGTTTTGCGTAATTTTCCCATAAATTGTCACCGAAAATAAAAAGGTGGGAAAAATTGCAACCACTTTGCTACCATATCATGATAAATACACTTATTTTCATTTCCGTGGCAAATCGGTGGCTAAATTTGCTACCATTTTTTTCGGTAGCAAAGTTTGGTCACAATTGCCCAATTTTCTAGTAGTGATGGTACAATCCACTAGCTTGACAAATGTCCATTAGTTCATCGCCAAGAGTTTGATTATTTGGTTGTTACATAAGTATTACATAGTGTAAATTACATCACATAAGTCAAGAATGAGGTAGAAGATTAAAGTCTTCATTTAGGCACCTCTAAGTATCATGGAATTCATACATGAGGTAGGAAGAACAAAGCTTCCATTTAGGTACCTCTATTGTTCACCACTACACTTGTTGTTATGAACAACAATGAGGGTCATGAACTTACAAGAAACAATATAATATGAACAACTAATCTATGAGAAAACATCAAGCAATGTGTGGATTTTCAACTAGGTTAGCCCAAGCTAATCCCAAATCACACAATCATCAAGTCTTGAACTTGAGCATCACTTGTGGGTTAAAACCCTTGAACAAAACAGAAAGTTTGTGAGGTTTATACCTCTGATTTTGAATGTCTCAACCTTGTTTTTAAGCCTAACTAACCATAAAAGTGGTTATAAGCATAAGGACATAGGTTTGAGATGAGTTTCCTCAAGTTTAAACAAGTTTATCAAAGTTTGAAACAAGAACAGAAAAATCAGTCCACTTTGGAGCCCTTTTGGCAACATTCCAGGCTCTGTTTTTCCAGGGAAAACCCATAGAAACGCAGCTAAGGTCAATACAAAGTAGTAGGAAAAAGAATCGAGTGAATCAGATAAGAATTGAGTGAGTTATGCTCACTTTAGTGAAGTGGTATAAATCTGCTCGAACTTCTGCAATCAACTACGAGTTGGAGTGTTTGAGAGTGAATGGAGAGTGTTTAGAAAGTGAAAAATGATTGGAGGAGGCTTGGGTTATATAGGGGATGGATTAGGGTTTCATTGGGTTGGGCTTTGGAAGTGTTTAGTGGGCTAAATAACTAAAAACAAGGAAATTAAGTGGGCTGATGCAAGGCTGTAAACAGCCCTATAATTTTTATTTTATTTTATTTTTTTGACATTAGAAGGTATATATTTGATGTTTAATAAAGTATTACATGGTGTCTAGAATGTATGTAACTTGCAATAAGGTCCAAAATGCATAAATGACATGCTTTAGTTTAGCAAAACGTGTGATAACATAGGTGTGTATAACACATGAAATGTAACAAGTATATATGGTTTATAGTTTGGTATAATCAAGTGAAAAAAAAACATACAACTTAATCTTATAATCGAATAACTAAGTGTTTAAATGTATGAAGATTTAAGGATTACGAATACACGATCATTGTTTACGAGTTAAGCTTACGTTTATACGAATTACGAACCATGTATCAAACGAGTGAACGTATCAATGTATAAACATGTATAAACGATGTATAAAAGATTCGTTTCATTACGATCAAAGTCTCGGATTTTACAACGATACAACGAAATACGATTACAAGGAATACAAGATTTCCAAAAAATATAGAATTTCAAGCAATGGTTTCTAAATATGGAAAGTATGAAAACGCAGGGCGTTACAGTCTCCCATCCATTAGGAAATGTTGTCCCGAAATTTATTCAAGAGGAAGACTTGAAAAAGTTTTGGCAAAAATTGAGACTTGGAAATTTTGAAACGGTTTGAAAAGTACCAAACTTTGGAGAACGACAAGGTAAATTTTCAAGGGAGTTCGTTGTCTAAAATAATTTGAGGTACCAAACATAGTTGAAAACGTGTAGGTGCGTATATAGGTAAAGTGAGTCTAAACAAGTTTGGATAACTTAAATTGGAGATGTATTAAAAATGGGACGTATTAAGAAGGAAGATTTTGACAAACGGTTTGTACTTTGTTGGAAAGTGGGGTAGTTTACAAAGGAAGTTTTAAGGATAGTATAAAAATCACACTTTCGTAAAAATTGTTTATTGAGAGGAACGAAAAGGTTTGGTACTTTGAATAAAGAGTTATAGGTATACTAAGTACATTTACACAAGAATAAAGAATAGGAAGACGGTTTTAAAGGTAATGAGATAAGTTAGGATTTGAATGTTTAAACAAGCTTGATTGTGAACGGGGTTTGTATGAAAGAAAGGATAATGGAGAATAATAGGAGTATGGGGCGAACGATTGACTCTAAATGAATGCAAGTATATGAATGATATAAGTATTAGATAGACGAAAGTAGGGGGTTAAAGATGAAGTCTCGTCATGGATAATCGGATATAATGCGTTTGTGAGTTGTTTAAAGTTTGTATTAGGTCAAAAGGTCTGCAAAACACTGAATTTCTCATGGCACATTTTACGAAAGTTTGGTAACATGGTGAAAACACTTATATATAGGAAGTACCAGCGGCGTATCCACCATATTTTGACCATGTTATGTCGGTGTCGTTATTCGGTGTCATGTTACGTTCAGTGTCTTACCATACACAGTTATACGCTCTATGATTTTCATACGCCTATCACTATAATCCCGTGTGCACCCACGATTATTTTGATCATCGCATGATCCGCATAGCTTGTACTAGTTGTGTATGAATCAGGGTATACATAATTTAAAAATAAGAATGTGTACGTATAAGAATATAGTATATAAGCAAGTCCATGCTTAAGTATGTATGGGACACACGTAAGAGAATCACTCGGATTACGCTCGCGTACGGGTACGAATGTATGAATCATGAGTATGAATGAAAGTATAAGCATAAATATAAGTTTAAGTATGAATATGCATGTAAGTATGAGTATAAGCATAAAACGTACGAGTAGTATGAGTATAAGTATAAGCATAAAACGTATGCGTATAAGTGTAGGTACGAATAATAAAATTTACGTATATAGTGTACGTTGGGACATAGCGGATTTAAGCGTATAAAAGCATTTAAAAGGTTGAGTATGTAAATATGAACGATATGAATGATGTTATCGTGAGATATCGACTAAAATGTGTATGATGATATGCATGTATAGTTGTTTAAACGAAACGTTGAGTTTATCAAATCAAAATTAGATTGAGCTTGATTTGAGGGGTAGAATATAGTTTGTATATGTAAGAGGATATAAAGTACTCATTGGTTAAGCATAATGTATTTTGTAATGAATGGAAATGCTACTTTTGTTTTAAAAGAGTTTACGTAGTCCGAAGATGGTCGGTCCCCATGAAGTCTTCTTGCCCACATGTTTTGTAAATTGGTGTAGGAAAAAGGTTTTCGATAAAAAGTAAGTTCGTTTCATCAAACAAGAAATTATGAATTAGGAGGTTCTTGTGAAAACAAGGATCCTTAGAGAAGAAATTTAGCAAAAGGACTTAGTGATTGTTAAAAGTTTTAACAAATGCTTTGTTGATGTTGAAAAGAGTATTTGGTAAAACAATCATATAAGATCTTATAAGTAATTGAGAAAGGTTGGTTTGATTTCGATTAAGAATGGAAGTCTCTTGTATGATGATATAACGTGTGCGTGTTTTAGTGATTAAGTTGAATATGAAGTTCATGGGCCAGAGATTCATTGGACCAATTAAATTGATAGGTCGCATTTCGTAAGGTTTTGAAATTCGGGAAATAAAACGTTTTAAGGTATGATTAAGAATTTCGTGTATGTTAGTTATGCGAAAATATATTATAGGATAAGAAGTACGTTTGATAAAACAATGTATTTTGTAATTGATATAAGTGGGTATTTCGATAAATGATAAATGATTTAGGTATGAAACATGATTGAGTTTGCTTGATAAAGTATTTTGAAGGAAAGTGTTGGTAACGATCACCTAGGTAAAGGAATCACCCCTAACTCGTTGGTGAGGTCGTTTTAGGAAAAGAAGGAGTGGAGTTAATCGTCAAGGTAAGGAAATTACTCCTACTCAATGATATGTCTTCATTTTGGTGTTATAAAGAATGTAAACAAAATTGAGTAACATTTTGAAATCATGCATAGGTATAAATGTATGAAAAAGATTTAGTATGATGTGTGTGTGAGAAGAAAATATCGAAAGTAAATTCGAATTTGAAAGATTGCATCGTATATAAAATAAATAATAGAAACACATGTTTGATTAAAATTTGGGATGGTTCCAAAACGGAACTTTGACTAACCAAAGTGGTCGAAAAGTCTTTCGAATTTGAGGAGCATGATTTGGCCTAATAGGTGGAATACTCTCGTCGACAAGTCGGTTAACGGTATTTACCCTTCCGGTTACTACATGTCCCAAATCAATCGAAATTTCGAGACTTGGCGGGATTTATGAAAAATTCAAGGAGTGGAACTAGTCGACAAGGTGCGGGTTTCACCCCTAACTTGACGATTTCATATCCTAAGTGTGGTTGGTACTCATTGGGTCAAAATTTAATTTCAACACTTTGACAAGGGTCCATTAGAATTTGAAAGCGGAAATTCTCCATCAAGGTGAGGATCTCACTCCTAACTTGGTGGCGAATTTCGTGTAAAAAGAATAGGTGGATTGAGAGACTTTCACCAAATTGTGGGTTTCACGCCTATTTTGGTGAAGTCGTCTCGTTTGTGTGTTATGAGTGTTCTCGAGTTTGGTATAAATCGAATAAAAAGACTTAGGAAAGGCGCAAGTTAAAGGAATAAATAAACGAATATAAACACATAGGAAAGCATATCAAGGATAGCATATGAAGAATAGAACAATAAAACAAGTATCAATACATAATAAGACAAATATTAACACATGAGAATAGTATGTCAAGTATTAACACATAAGTGACACATATGTTTAAAACATCAAAAGAGAATAATTAATGAGCAAATAAGGTAACATGCAAGTAGTTCAAGCAAAACATAAAAAATAAAGCTCTAGAACTATAGACTAGGTAAAAGCATGGCAATTTTTCCTAATTCCCTATAGTTATGGCTCTGATACCAATCTGTCACACCCCAACCGATGGCGGAAACATCGGGATGAGACGAAAACTAGATTGCAAGAGACTTCATAGCACTATTTGTGACAAGTATTTAAATGATAAATTTTCATTTCATTTCTAAAGAGTCAATTACAAGGATATGAAACAAATACAACATGAATAATGAAATACAATACAAATAAAATACAAAATTTAAAGTGTGTATCTAAGCATCCTACTAGATTCCATGCATCATCCACATCATCGCTAAACCTGCAACATGTTTAAAAAACATAGTTCAATACAAAGGTATTGGCGAGTACACTAGTTTTAGACTCGTGGCATATGTATAAAAGGTATTTTCAATCCAACATAGCAATTTGGTATACAAGGTCAAACTATCATGCATAACTAAAAGTCAAACCCAAGTGTCCACTAGTATAATAGCATCCCTCGATGTAGCAACATCGAGACCGTAAAGTATGAATAATAGCATCCCTCGATATAACAATATCGAGACCGTAAAGAATATAACTTAACAAAACTCCGTCGGGTGGTGTGCTACTCCTATAGCGCTATAATTGTTAAGGCTGGTTAACAAATAGTATGAATTCTAGCATTAACTTAAGCATAACAAAGCATGTATAAGGATAGGTTGAATAAAGCATGTTTGTGAATCGTGCATTTTAACAAGTAAAACATGTTACACCCCAAGTGTATTAAAAGGAAAATGGGTCAAGTGTACTCACAAAGTTGCATATGCTTTCCGATTATCCCATGCGATGAAGTTGTTGAGACTAGGAAGTTGAATGTGTTCGATTGGGAGTTTAAGACGTGTTTACATATGGTTCTAGGGATTTGGAGTTTAAATAACATGAAAAATAAACATATGAAAATAATCACCTAACACCTATGACACTTGTTCTTGACACTATGAAACTTTAAAAGAGTTTAAATGTTTTCATGGAACAAAGTTCCATCAGAATCGTGACAAGTTGTCAAGGCCTAAGATGGTACAATCTACTAGCTTGATGAATGTCCATTAGTTCATCACCAAGAGTTCGATTATTTGGTTGTTACATAAGTATTACATAGTGTATATTACATCACATAAGTCAAGCATGATGTAGAAGATTAAAGTCTTCATTTAGGCACCTCTAAGTATCATGGAATACATACATGAGGTAGGAAGAACAAAGCTTCCATTTAGGTACCTCTATTGTTCACCACTACACTTGTTGTTATGAACAACAAGGAGGGTCATGAACTTACAAGAAACAATATAATATGAACAACTAATCTATGAGAAAACATCAAGCAATGTGTGGATTTTCAAGTAGGTTAGCCCAAACTAATCCTAAATCACACAATCATCAAGTCTTAAACTTGAGCATCACTTGTGGGTTAAAACCCTTGAACAAAACAGAAAAATTTGTGAGGTTTATACCTCTGATTTTGAATGTCTCAAACTTGTTTTTAAGCCTAACTAACTATAGAAGTGGTTATAAGCATAAGGACATAGGTTTGTGATGAGTTTCCTCAAGTTTAAACAAGTTTATCAAAGTTTGAAACCAGAACAGAAAAATCAGTTCACTTTGGAGCCGTTTTGGCAACATTCCAGGCTCTGTTTTTCAGGGAAAACCCATGGAAACGTAGCTAAGGTCAATACAAAGTAGTAGGAAAAAGAATTGAGTGAATCAGATAAGAATTGAGTGAGTTATGCTCACTTTAGTGAAGTGGTATAAATCTGCTCGAACTTCTGCAATCAGCTACGGTTTGGAGTGTTTGAGAGTGAATGGAGAGTGTTTAGAAAGTGAAAAATTCTTGGAGGAGGCTTGGGTTATATAGGGGATGGATTAGGGTTTCATTGGGTTGGGCTTTGGAAGTGTTTAGTGGGCTAAATAACTCAAAACAAGGAAATTAAGTGGGCTGATGCAAGGCTGTTAACAGCCGTATAATTTTTATTTTATTTTACTTTTTTGACATTAGAAGGTATATATTTGATGTTTAATAAAGTGTTACATGGTGTCTAGTATGTATGTAACTTGTAACAAGGTCCAAAATGCATAAATGACATGTTTTAGTTTAGCAAAAAGTGTGATAACATAGGTGTGTATAACACATGAAATGTAACAAGTATGTATGGTTTATAGTTTGGTATGATCAAGTGAAAAAAAACATACAACTTAATCTTATAATCGAATAACTATGTGTTTAAATGTATGAAGATTTAAGGATTACGAATACACGATCATTGTTTACGAGTTAGGCTTACGTTTATACGAATTACGAACCATGTATCAAACGAGTGCATGTATCAATGTATAAACATGTATAAACGATGTATAAAAGATTCGTTTCATTACGATCAAAGTCTCGGATTTTACAATGATACAACGAAATACGATTACAAGGAATACAAGATTTCTAAAAATATAGAATTTCAAGCAATGGTTTCTAAATATGGAAAGTATGAAAACGCAGGGCGTTACAATCCTGGAAAGTATTCGTGTCATCACTGTCAAACGTTATCACTTATCGGTTGTGAGGGTTGTCGTCTTGGTCGGAGGTACCACAGATATCAGATCCTCCTGAAATAAAGTTAATTATCTTGGCATCCGCAGGAGGTGATGTTGCTCGTTCAGGATCCTTCTCAGTATCCTGACCCTTATTCTTCTTTCTTCCCAGGAGATCCTTCAGATATCCTTTGCTCAAGAGATAGCTTATTTCCTTCCTCAGAGTAATGCAATCCTCCTTAACATGCCCGAAATCTTCATGGAAGGCACACCACTTGGATTTATCCTTCCAATCAGCTTTTTGTTGGTTCTTCCTAGGCCACCTTGCTTTGTCTCCTAAACCCTGCATAGCATACATTAGTTCAGGTATATTAACAGAAAAACAATATTCTGACAACTCAGGATACTCCTCAGGATCCTCGTCTTCAACAACATTCACTTTCTTGCTGTCATTCATGCCATATGGCTTAGAGCGATATGGTTTGTATGAGGATTCTGACTTCCTGTTAGTTGATTCATAGGTTGAGGATGAATTCATCCTCTCTTGCATCTTCTTCTCATCCTCCAGCCGAATATATCTTAAGGCCCTGTTTCGAGCCTCATCCAAGTTCCTGCAAAGATTCATTACAAGATCTTTATAAAATTGGGAATCCTTTTGCAATCCCATTTTAAAGGCCTGCACGGCTGTTGCAACATCAAGGTGTGGGATATCGAGAGATTCCCTGCTAAACTTATTCACATAATCCCTCAAGGATTCCTGAGGTCCTTGAGTTATCCTGTAGAGATCACTGGTTAGTTTTTCAAAACTTCGACTGCAAGAAAACGAACTATTAAATAAATTAACTAAATGAGCAAACGATGTAATTGAATGAGGTGGAACATTTAAGAGCCATTTTAAGGCTGATCCTGTTAAAGTAGATCCAAAACCCTTGCAGAGGCATGCTTCCTTGAGATCCGGAGGGATAGGGTTAATTTCCATCCTTTCCATATACTCAGCAATATGCTCTTCAGGATCCGTAGTTCCGTCATAGAGTTTCATGTTGGGGGTTTGTAATCTTTTTGGGATTTCAGCATCACAAATAGGATATGCAAACCGGGATATCCTATGACTATACTGGGATACTTCTGGAATTGGCTGGACCACCCCAGGTACACTGGATATCATATCCTTCAATTTCTGAAGCTCCCTAGAAAATGCTGATGCCATACCTGCATCCTGCAAAGATCCAAGACCATTAGTAACAAGAGTATTAGTATTATTAGACACGTTACCAGTCTGAGGATTCTGGCCATATCCTGAAGCATATCCTAAACTTCTCACAGTTGACACCCTAACTGAAGAGGGTATCTCAGGAGTATGATTCTGGGAATGACTAGGCACAATATTGCCCCTATTATCCTCGGTGTACACTGCTGAACTGAAGTTCAATGCTCTTGGCTGCAGGGGAGTGACAATATCCTCAGCAGGCCTACTCGAGCCGGACTTCATGAGCTGTATTTCTCTTATTAGCATTTGATTTGTTTCCTGCTGCTGCTTCATCTGGTCCTATATACTACCAAACAAAGTTAAAATTTCATCATTAGAAGCCAAAATAGGAGTTCCTCCTGAAACAGCAGATCCTTGAACATTCCGAGTGGGGATAACATCCCGAGACACATGAGTTTCTGTTCCTCTTGAAAGATCCTGAGGCTGTGAAGAGGCTTGCATCCTCGGAGGTGGTGGAAGCATCAAACCAATGGTTGCAGAAGTTGTGACAGACACGGTAGAAGAGCTCATGTTTGATCTTGAGGCCATTGAAAATAATGTAGCAAAAAGTTTCGAAAATAAAAAACCAAATAATGATTTTGCAAAAGCTTTTAGTAGAAATAGCGCCACTTGCCCCACGGTGGGCGCCAAATTGTTTTGGTCAAAAATTACCTAAGTAATTTAGTGATCAAATTAGTTATGTGAGGTAGTGTTCTAGATAGATTTGTGAAAAATATGCTGATTAAGTAATTAGTAAAAACAATTTTCAGAATATGGCTCATGATATCAAGCTGTATTTACAATCAAACAATGAGCATAAAGGTAAAGGGTGACACGGGATGTACGAGGAAAGCCCTTGATCAATCTAGATCGCCGGCATAAAACCTCAGGAGCTGACAATCGCAGCTGCCTAGTTCTTCTTCTTGCTTCAAATGTCAGGATACAGTGCAGGATATGATACGGATCAACTAGGTGTTACAATGCGATTTGAATACAAGTGTAAGTGTTTGTAAGTGTTTGCAGCTAGAGAGAGCAAGAGTGTGCGGTGAATTGTGTGTGTTCTTATCTGATCCGATCAATCCTATTTATAGTAAAAGAAACTAACTAGCCTACAAATCCAGGATATAGCGAATATTCCCTTTGTGAACGTAGTAGTCCACGTATTCCGGCTTCAACGTTCCTATTCCAACAGATTAGCCCGAGTCTTTAGGAGAAAAAGTCCACTTGAACGTTATAGACTTGCTTCATTAATCTGCACGTGAATTAATTAGTCACTACCAGGATACTGCATCAGGGTGTTACCAATATCCTGATCCTGTATCCTGATCACAATAATAAAAACATAGTCAGAATATTATTCAGGATATATGAGCAGAAATCCACCCATAACAATAGGGACAACCATACAACACAAATTACCGGCCCCATTGACAAACTGGCCACAATCAACCCCGTCCAAACATGACAACTACACAAAACACGCAAATTATGCTAACCATGCCGACTCAAGTGGAGTATTCTCAGCAAAATGAGATGAAGAATGCCGATCTTTTTGGCATGATGGCTAATTTGGCTATGCCTTATATTGGTTATCAAATGACATCATCGGTTATCAACGGCCGCCACATGTACAAAGGCAACAAGATCCCGTGTTTATGCCCAAAACACAACCTGAGGCACAACTGACCCAAGCGGAGCTATCGCAACCTCGGAAACGTTCTCAGAAGAAAAAATCAACCGACTAGCCGAGGGCCAAAAAAAACACGTATGTCGTGGCCATAAAGTGAGGAATACGCTTTGGCTCGTTGTTGGCTTGGCGTAGCCAAGGACCCGGTAGTTGGTAAATACCTTTTCAAATATTTATTTAATACATTAATTTTTTTCCGTTTACTAACAAAATAATTTTTTTAGCAAACTATCAAATCTTAGTGAATTTTGGTAAAGAATCCGGCATAACGTTTTCGAGATGATAAATTTATTCTTATCGTACACCGGATACGATTTCTAGTAAGTGGAGGGATATCCGCGTGAAGTATATAGAATGCCATAACATATACCAATGGATGTGGAACAATTGGAAGAGTTGACAAAACGACGCTCAAATCCAACAAGATGCATTGGTAGAATACCAAAATGCCAAAGTCCTATACAGATGCATCAAAATTTGGGAGCTTCTTCGAGGTAGCTCGAAGTGGAATCTCATCCTGTTAATGGAAACAAGGACTAGATTGGGTCGATAAACACATAAGAGAACTAAAACATTATCGTCTGTCAAACCCGCAAGTAAATCTTTCCGTGCTCGGGTTAATATTGACTTAAACGAGACTAACGACGAGGAATAAGAAGAACAGAACAACTGCCACGTTCGGCCGGGAGGAGGGGGATGTAGGAAAACGAATGGCATCCTCGTCCAGTGTCAACTACATGAATGGTTTCAAGAAATGACTCAAAAATCAGGAGATTTGACAGACGTCGGACAAAAACGTCTAGAGGTAAAGCAAAAATAGGAGGCGAATAAGCAAGAACATCTTCAACTCGAGAATAACTGTCAAATGGCTATAGATTATAAAATGTTGACGAAACCCATCGGCCACCTTAACAGACCACAACGTGAGTTAGCAGAAAAATGCATCGAGAAAAATATGGGTTCTAGGTTTTTTAAAGTTTTTTATTGTTTATGTCTTTTTTAATTATTAATGAAATATTTTATTTTTTTAATTGTTAATGAAATATGGCATCAAATTTTTATTATGTTTTATCTTTATTTAAAAATATTAGAATAAACATAAAAGTAAAATACCAAAGAAGTATAATAACTTGTTAAAGATAAATTGTTAGTGCATGATGGCTTAACTACAGTGACAGATCTAGACCAAAATTTCATTATACCGAACTTTCATATAAGGTAAAGAAAACTAAAATAAAAACACGATAATAAATAAAGTTAAATACATACTTAATAGATTTCTCTAGCCATTAGAATAGTTTATCCATTCAAATTGATGACCTCGTGATTGAAAAGCCTTTTTGACAAGATATGTTCTTCTTTTGTCATCTATTTGATTAGGGTGATAACTAACAATAGGTGATCAATCAGACGGATCCGAAGGAATATCATTTAAATCGATAGTATTTCGTATTAAAGGAATTTAAGCCAAAGGAATATTTGGACCAATTTCTTCACTTTCTTGCATATCATTATGCTCGTTAGCAATATTTGAACTTGGACTGATATCATCATTTTCTTAGAATTTTCTTTTAGAAAGATTGCTAATAAGAACTTCTTCAAAACGTGGTTTCATCTTCCAAGTTCCAGGTATCCTAATTTTAAAAGAAACAAAATGTAAACAATAATCAATTGCACATAAAGTTATAAATCCTAAGTCCCAATCAATTGCACATAAACTCTAAACCCAATTTTACATAAATCCCTATGACCCTATCAACTCCATATAAAATTTAAAACCATCAACGAAACCATAAACATTTTCAATTTGCATATAATCAATTAGAATTTAAAACTAGTATTTGCACAGAACCAATTGCACATACCCTCTTTACAAAATTACAATGGAATTGGAGACTTAGAGGCGTGTAATTGGATGATGGTGGAACCTTGGAGACAACAGAGGGCGGCGTTCGGCAATCGGTATTGGGAAGCAGAGTGGTAAAGGGCAGAAGGCAGAGAATGAAGGTGGGAGGTCGCCTAAGGTCAATGTTGATGATGTTGAGCGCTGACGCTGTCGTTTGTTCCCGTTCAAAAATCAAAGAACTCAATACCCAAATCATTTGGGCTTTTAATCAATCATGTGGGCTATTGATTTTCAATTATAAAGGTATTTTTAACCATTTGTTAGTGGGCTTTTAATCATAAATTTGTGCTTGGGCTTTCAATAAAAAACTTAATTTTTTAGGGGTAGCCTAAAATAATCTCAAGGGTAACGTAAAAAAAATTCAGGGTTAACAAAATACAAAAAGTGTAAAAAATAAATAAATTTGCACTTCGTCATAAAAATTGAGGTATATCGGGTGCAACCCCTCCAGTTTAGCTATGTCTGCCCCTACTTAACTACATGTTTTATGTGGTGACTTTCACAACCCATGCAAAGTTTCCACATTTAGGGATGTAAACGAACCAAACGTGCAGTGAACATTTCGTGAACCGTTCGGCGGGAAGTTCGTTTACGTTCATTCATTTTATAAATAAACGAACATGAATATGAAATTTCGTTCGATTAGTTAAATGAAAGAACAAGAGCAGAGGTCTCATTTGTTCAATTTTGTTCGTGAACATTCCTTCATGTTTGTTTGTTTATGTTGTTCATGAGTTTTTTTTACTTTAATTATTTTATCTAATTTTTTTATATTTTTTAACTTTTATTTACATTATTATTTTAAAAATTAAAATAGGAATCCCTACTTCCACCGTGCTTATGCACCATTCCCCCTTCCTTCCTCAATATTCACATTGATGAACACTATCAACCTCTGTTCCCCTATTATGGCCTCAAGTTCTAGCTTTGTTTCCTCCGCCATCCACCTCTAGTCTATGTCGCTTTCACCGATTTTGTTTGTGTTCGTGAACCATTTGTGAATACATTCATTTCCTTAATGATCGGACACGAACATAAAATCTCGTTCGGTAAGTGTTAATGAATGTTTGTGAACACATTTTTTCCTTAACGAAAGAACACAAACAAAGACTTGTCGTGTTTGTTCGATTCGTTTACAACCCTATCCATATTCGCAAGGTCTCGTTGAGTTAGGGATGTAAGTAACTGACATGGTAAAACCCATAATCAAACAACACGGAAACAGATAACAATTAACTCTTTTAATGTGCATCTAGGTTTTTTAAAGTATTTTTATTATTTATGTTCTTTATTTAAACTTAAATATTAATGCCATATTTTATGTTTTTAAGGGTTAGGATCAAATACAAAGGATAAAATAAATAAGAAGGATAAGAAGGTTTTTAGTCCATTGATCTTATATTTGGAGGGTTGAGATTAGTTGTAGGGAAAAGAAGATAATAGAAGGGCATAAAGGGAATCCTATATTTATGGATTTTCTCTCTCCACATACAAGGCACATGCCAATTCCCCCACCGATTTAAAACGTCCATAACTTTTTCATACGACATTTTTTTTAAATTTCACCATAATAACGAGCGTTTTTTATCTTTAATATGAGCATCATATTATCATATAAAAATAATATATAAAATTTCATTTTTACTGGGTTTTTTTGCATTGTGTTAAAGGTACAGGTCATTGTGTCTTTTAACTGGGTTTTGTTCAGTAGAGTTTCTATACATTGTGTTATTATCAAAACATATAACACAATGTTAATACTTATTATGTTATATGTTATCGCCATTGTGTTATACGTTATGGTCATTGTGTTTTAGTATGTTGTCTATTGTGTCTTTATCTGTTGTCATTGATTGTGTTTTTGATCTACTTTACATTGTGTTTTACATCATGTCTATTGTGTTATTATCAAAACCTATAACAAAATGTTAATTTGGGTTCTATCCATTGCGTTTTTATAAGAACCTATAACACAATATATGACACAATGAAGATGGTGTTATATCTGGGTTTTCTATAAATTGTGTTATTAGTTCAGGTCATTGTGTTTAATATGTTATTCATTGTGTTTTAATATGTTGTCCATTGTGTTTTAATAATTTGTTCAATTTTTTTTATTATCTTTGTTCATTGTGTTTTAGTTTGTTGTGTATTGTGTTTTTAGTTTGTTTTCCATTGTGTCTTCATCTGCTTTCCATTGTGTCTTTTATCTGCTGTCATTAATTGTGTCTTTTATCTATTGTCATCAATTGTGTTTTATTTAGTCTGATGCTTATTGTGTTATATGTTATCGTCATTGTGTTATACGTTATGGTCATTGTGTTTTAGTATATGTTGTCCATTGTGTCTTTATCTGTTGTCATTGATTGTGTTTTTGATCTACTTTACATTGTGTTTTACATGATGTCAATTGTGTATTATCCAACTGGGTTTTTGAATTTTTTTTGAAAAATATAACAATATGATACTCATATTAAAGAAAAAAAAAACGCTCGATTTTATGGTATGATTTTTTTTAAAAACAAATGATGTATAAAAAGTTACGGACGTTTAAAAATTAGGGGGGGGGGGATAACATGTGACTTGCATGTGCATATTCTCTTTCCTCTTGTAGACAAAATTACACTTTCCATTTAATTGCTCATAGGACACTTTTCACTCTCTGGTGGCTTCTTACCCTTCTTATTTTTAAATACTTTGTATTATAACTCAACCCATGTTTTTAAATATTAATGAAATATGACATCAAGATTTTGGTATATTTTGCTAAAAAGAATTATGTGAGTTGGCGCTAATATGGCATAAAATACCCCTTAAAGTCATTAACTATTAACCATGGTAGAGAGTTTGCAATATGTGATTTTTAACTTTTAAAGTCTCAATTTTTATATAGTCATGGTTTTTTGTTTTTTGATTGCATATTTTGTTACTTTAAAGTCTCAATTTTTATATAGTCATGACTTTTGTTCTTGATTGCATATTTTGTTATACAAATTGTTAGTGAAACGAGTTGGCACAAATTTTCAACCATTAACGAGAAATATAATAAAACATGTTTTTAGTATATTAAATACAGGTTCTTTTTCCTGACAATAAAAATCCAATTTGATGAAAAACGTGAAGAATCCTTTCAAGATTACAAAGACGACGGTTAATCTAATATTTTTTTTACGGCGTAATCGCTAATCGGGTTAGTAGTTAAAATGTTAGTATTTCCAAGTTAATATTAAAACCCCATTGGTTTCAAAACCTCTAAGAAAGAGTAAACTGCCATTTTGGTCCCTGTGGTTTGGGCAGTTTTGCCATTTTAGTTCAAATCTCAAACTTTTTATATCTAGTTCCCTTTGGTTTCACTTTTATTGGCATTTTAATCCAAAATTCAAAAAAATCTCATTTTTATTGTTACCACCTACTTATTTTGTCTTTTTGTGTAGGGGTATTTTTGTCTAAATGCTTTTCATTTAACATTTTCTTAATTAAAAAACTAAATTAAATACATTATTAGTTCCTTTATATACCCTTTTAATATTCATTCCCCATTTATATCATCTTCAACCCCTGGATCAAAACCCTAACCAGAGACATCTTCAACCCCCTAGTAAAACCCTAACACACAGTAGATCGAAAGACGGCGTACCCTATGTGTTACATTATTCTATCTCTGTTAGGGTTTCCAGAACTTGTTGAACATCCAACACCAAGATTCAGTTCCTGCTTTCCCTCTCTCTCTCATACTTTCTCTCTCTAGGGTTTCCAGAATTCCAAATCTTCTTACACACACAACTGCAATTAATCTCCATCAATGGCGGTGAGACTAACGGCAGGCGCAATATCTTCTCCACCCCCACTGCACCACCACCATCCCCACCGCACCCCCACTGCACCACCACCATCCCCACCGTACCACCACCATCCCCACTACACCAAAACTTTAATGACGCCCAAGGAACAGCGGCGGCACCTGCAACCACCCTTCACAACCTAACCACCTGCTATGACCCGTCACACCAACACCTCAGATTTGACACCAACACCTCCGCCGCCGTCACCGGGGAAGTAGGGAGTTAGGGTTAGGGTTTCGACACGAAATTGGGGGTTATTGTTAGGGCTTCGACGCCGGTGATGAGGATGATGCCGATGATGAAGATGATGACGCCGGAGAAATCTCTGGTTTTGGCAAGATGATGATCTAATCAAAATAGAAGACGATAGTGGTTGCCGGTGAGCCTCCCTCTCCTTCTCTCTATTTTGGATTCTCTGTGTAACTCGTTTCTCTCTCTCTTTCTGAGTAACAATGGTGGTGGTGCGATGTCACGTCCCCCGTCCCATTTTACATGGTTCAGGAGCCGCGGGACAGAAAACCCGTGGTATTGATGTTTAATTTGGCAGCGGAAATTTTAACAGGATCGTGAAAACTGAAAATGCCCAATTATTTTATTTCACAATTTGGGACAAACCCCGTAATTTACAATAAAGAAATTTCACGAGGATATTCCCTGTTTTACAAAACATGTTTATTTATTTTACTGAGCCACCTCCTCAAGCTTTTAGTGCTACGCGGCACTTTCTCTAGGTCACAGTAAATCACCTGAAACATGTTTAAAAAGATTTTATCAGCGGGGAAATACTGGCGAGTCACTCAATTTGTACAAAACAACACATTGTTTTAAAATACAGTATTAAGGGTGATTACAATGTTTTTATCAACCAATTACCCCAAATCGGTATTTATCACTTGACCATATCTGTGACTATGGTCAGATCACCCATTGGTTAACCCGTTGTCCAATGGTGGCGGGTATCAAGTAATGTATACAAAACCCCACATACCGGCAGTAATTGAAGATTACAAAGACTTAATCCCTGTAATTATAACTTTGAAAATAAATAGGGTTTTGGAAACAATTTGGTAAAAAGAGAATGACTCACATTGCAAGTTTAATTGGATAGAACCTCGTCTACTGATTTAGCCTTGTAACCTAGTTAAATAACAATGCACACGAAACTAGGTCAGTAACTTAATACAACATTTACGATAAACTCACGAAATCAAAACCCTCACAATGAATAACAAAGTATAGCCCGGATTCGGGCAGCACTTAAACATCCATCGGATCGGTTTCAATCGATCGGACATTGTATCGTAGCAGTGATCGAGTTATTACCCTTTATCATAGCAGCGTTTTCCTATTTTAAACGTGATTTTTGAACAGAAAGTGAGTGATTTTGATAATTTTCTCAAGCACAGACGAAATGCCCATGCTTGTCCCATTTATAGCAAAAAAATGTGTTTTACGCGGCCCGCGTAAACCTTCACAACAATCTTACGCGGCCCGCGAGGGCCACCTATGTAACAACTCTCATCAAAAGTCATATTTATTAAATTAATTTGACCAATAGGAAACCCTAATTAAGACACCCAAGTGATTCTGCGCAAACCCTAAAATTTTCAGAACAATCAGAATCAGGATCAGGGCCCCTAAAACTAAGGGGGGGGTATTTCCTAGTTAACGATTATCTACATAACATGCTGTTGAATTTGAAATTTACGAAACTACTGACTCAGCTAGGCTAGTCCCAGATGTGGCTACTCTATAAAAATTAGGTGTCCCTTACGGACCGTAAGGGTTAATTGTTACGGTCCGTAAGCCTGGCCAAAATTTCACTATAAATAGCAGACATTGGCACTTGAAATTCTGCGTATGTTCGACGAAGAAATTTGTTCTAGACACTGAGTTATGCTCTGTTTACCACAATTAACACACACAAATCACTAATCGATGCTACAATCAGGGTAATAACTCGATCGCTATTACGATTCAACGTCCGATTGATTATAACTATCTAACGATTGTTTAAGTGCCCCTCAAATTGAGTTTATACTTTGTTATTCATCGTGATTTCGACTTGAATGTTTGAGTGTTGTTCGAACTCGGACTATACTCTGTCATTCGTTGTGAATCCGCTGAATTGTTAAGTATTGCACTTGTAAATCGTTGTGAGGGTTTAATCTCGTGAATTGTCGTAACTGCTGTATTAGTTACTAACCTGTTTGTGTGTGCATTGTTACTTAAATTAGGTTAATCAAGGCTAATCAGTAGGCTTATACTCTGCTCGTTAAATCTATAATGTGAGTCATTCTCTTTTTATCAATTATTTTACAATACCTCAAATTATTTTCAAAGGTTATAATTACAGGGACTAAGTCGTGGATATCTTGAATTACTGGTTAGTGGGGTATTGTGCACATTACTAATTTCTCCCAGTTAGGTTCATTGACCTACTCGGGATAATCACTGTTAGGTTCATTGACCTACAGGGATAATCATCACTATTTAGGTTCATTGATCTAATAGTGGTATGACCATCGTCACCATTGTGACACGTCACCATTGTGACAGAAGGCCAGATAAAAATAAGATAAAAGCCATTGTAATCGCTCTTATGCTGTAATTAATAACTATGCATCATTATGCAAAATAGAATGATTCACTCAGTATTTCCCGCTGACAAAACCTTTTTCAAACATGTTTCAGGTGATCTGTTATGATCTAGGAAAAGTGCCATAAAGCACTACAAGCTCAAGGAAGTGGCTCAGTATAAAATAAAGAAACATGTTTTAAGAAATAAAGATTTCCCAGTGAAATCACTTTATTGTAAATTATGGGATTTATCCCTATATTATATATAAACGAGCAGTTTTAATATTAATCGATCCTGTTTAAAAAGACTTCCGCTGTCACCTAATTAGATACCACGGGATTTCCTGCCTCGCGGCTCTGGACCGAGTCAAACCGGGGCCGAGGGCCGTGACAGGAAAAGGTGGTATCAGAGCCACTGATTTAAGCTTACTATTGATTTTAGCCTATTAAAGTAATTGAGAGATATTTAGGAAATTTAATTGCCATTTTATGATTATGTGTTTTATTATCTGACTAACTGTGTACATTATGGACAAATCTCTATATGCTAGCCACTGTAGCAATAAATACAAATCTTTAATTTAATCTGACTCAAAGTTTTAGCATCTTTATTATCTACAGTCTATAAACCGTATTCAGTAAATAAATAAATTCATAAATAAAACCTAGTATGTTTTCATATTCGGTTGTTTCATAGTTACCCAATATGAAATAATATTTAAAGGTTTTCTATAAAATTTGATATAAATTTTAACTTAGTAATTGTGTGTATTTTGCATAACAGCATGAGTGACTTGTATGACGCCCTCCAGAATTTAAATCTTTATCCGGTAAGAATAGAAGTTTCCAGAGATTTCAATAGGTATATACCAGATTTAGAAGAGCCTATAGAATTCAACGCTTTACCTCTCGAGAAACCCAAGCCTAAGAAAATGGAAATTGGGAAAAGCTCTAGACAAATTGAGGAGTTACCATCTCAAGAAGAACTAGATTTTATAATGGCAAACGATGATACTATTGAGCCTATTAATGAAAATGATTTTATTCATTCTCTTGAAACACAACTACCAATGAAGTTAGAACCAGCTATTCCAAACCCTTCAATCCACTGGCAAATAGACGAATGGTTGAATAATGAAATACTGTTACAAAACCATCCCTATAAGCTTTTTCCTAAGTTCAATCCAGAACCTTTACCAAATTCACCAATGAGTAAGGAGAATATGGTTGAACTCCGCCACTTTGGCGAAGAAATAATGGATGCTGGGAATAGGATCCAAGAGATTTTGGGACAGATCTCCTGGAAATACGATGAGAAGAAACGCCGTTACTAGAATACCACCTGACAAAGGATAGGGGATTATGAAACTGTGGTTGCGTAATAGTAATAGTAAAATCAGTATGTGTAAAATAAATAATAAAACGATTGTATATAGAAGCATAATATAATCTATAAAACAAATAAAATATTGGAAAATTTACAAATTTTGTTGTATATTCGTTTACGTGATTATATTATGACATTGGATTATTTCCTTTATACTAATTATTTATCTATAAATTAGATATCAGATGGAAAACGCTAATAATGAACCAGTTAATGAGGTTAATCAATCTGAGCAACAACCGGGGGATCAATTTATGACTAGGCGGGATATAGAAAATATCGTTGCTCAAGGGATAGCCAACGCTATTCCAGCAATAGTTGCTCAAGGGATAGCCAATGCTATTCCAGCAATCGTTGCTGCTGTTAAAAATCCAATCGAACCGCAACAAATCGTTCCTAGTAAACGTATTTCTGAAGATAACTTCAGTAATAGCGTAAACGGAGGCAATAATCATGTTAATCATGATAATGAACCACGGCAAGTTCCGCTCCCTAAGAAAATGAAAACTGCAACGCCTGGTTGCACTTACAAAGAGTTTCTTGCATGTAAACCCACTGAGTTTGTAGGCAAAGAAGGAGCGACTGCGGCACTGCGTTGGTTAGAGAAAATCGAGGCAGTAATTGCCATAAGTAAATGTGCTCAGGATGATCAAGTCATGTATGCATCAAACCTTTTCAAAGAAGGAGCTCTAGAATGGTGGAACACGGTGTTACAGGCTAAAGGAAGAAATAGGGCTTATGCCATGAAATGGGAAGAATTTAAGAGTCTTGTAGAAAGAAAATTATGTCCCGAATATGAAAAAGATCAAATGGCAAATAAGTTTCTAACCCACCGGATGGTGGATGTAGATTGTCGAGGATATACTTCAACATTCTTCGAGTATGCTCGAGTGGTACCAACCCTGGCTTCGCCAGAACCGGTACTTATTTCTCGTTATATTTGGGGATTGATTTCCGAAATCCGTAATATCGTCAAGGCTGCGAAACCTCGCACGATTGATGATGCGGTGGAATTAGCCAATACTCTGACTGACGAACTAGTACGGACAAGAGAAGAAAATAGAAGGAAGGAAGTAGCCCAAAAGATTACCCAAGAATTCCGTTCGGGTAACCATAACAATTTCAAGAAAGGAGGAAATGGGCAATCTTCTACTAACCCATTTTGCAATTTTTGCAAAAGGAAGCATTTTGGAAGATGCAAAGGATATTGCAATTTTTGCAAAATTCCGGGGCATCAAGAAGAAGACTGCAGGAGGAAGAAATTTTCAGTTTGCTACAACTGTGGAGAAGCTGGACATCTTAGGCCAGATTGTCCAAAACTAAACAAACCATCTGACAATAAAGCTAAAACTGCAGAAGGAGCAAAAAGGAATGTAAGAGCCTTCCAGTTGACTACTCAAGAAGCCGAGATGATTCCAGATGTGATAGCCGGTACGTTCGTAGTTTACAACGTTTACACAAAAGTATTATTTGACTTTGGTGCAAACCAAAGTTTTATAAATACTTTACTCTGCCAAACTCTTAACTTACCGTTAACCAGCATTAGATAAATTTCTACAGTAGAAACGGCAGATGGGAATTTAGTTAAAATAAATAAGGTCATGCAAAACATAGAAATAGAACTTTTAAGTCATAAATTTCATGCAACCATATTGGTTGAATTCGATGTTATGTTAGGAATGAATTGATTAGTAAACAACTATGCTCAAATTATCTGTGACAAGAATTCCATAGAAATTTGTGCAACCACTGGAAAAGTAATAATGATTACAGAAAATAATCCATGTAAACTCATAAAATTCATATCGGTAATGAAAGTTGTTAATTATGAACGAAACCAAGGAATAGCATATATGATTTCAGTAATCATTAATACTAAAGATAAAGAACTTAAGGAATTTCTGTAGTATTCAGAATACCCAGATGTATTTCCAGAAGAATTACCAGGGTTACCATCAGATAGAGAAGTAGAATTTAGGATTCATCTAATTCCAGTAACTATACCGATAGCAAAGGCACCTTATCGATTAGCACAATGTTGTTTGTTAAGAAAAAGGATGATTCGATGAGAATGTGTATTGATTATAGGGAATTGAATAAAGTTACAATTAAGAATCAATACCCATTACCTAGAATTAATGATCTATCTTGATCAATTCCAGGGAACTAGATAATTTTCTAAGATCAACTTATGTTCCGGATATCATCAATTGAAAATACAAGAGAAATACATACCTAAAACTGTTTTCAGGACTAGGTATGGTCATTATGAGTTTACAGTCATGCCCTTCGGATTAACGAATGCACCTGCAGCATTCATGGACATAATGAATAGGATCTGTAAACCGTATTTGGATAAATTTGTAATTGTCTTCATAGATGATATACTTATTTATTCAAAAAGTCAAGACGAACATTGTCAGCATTTGCATGCACTCTTAACTTTGTTAAGAAAAGAGAAGCTTTACGCCAAATTCTCAAAGTGTGAATTTTGACTACCAGAAGTGCAATTTCTAGGTCATATGGTGAATCATGAAGGTATTCACGTAGATCCTGTTAAGATAGCAGCAATTATCAAATGGAAGGTTCCGCAATCAGCAATGGAAATTAGGAGTTTTGTAAGTTTAGCTGGATACTATAGACGGTTTATTAAGGATTTTTCTAAGGTAGCTATACCATTAACTAAGCTAACCTGTAAAACAATTAAGTTTGATTAGAGATCTAAACAAGAAAAGCCTTTAGGATCTTAAAGCAGAAATTAACCAAATGCTCCAATTTTAGCCTTATGAACTGAAGATTTTGAAGTATACGGTGATGCTTCAAAGCTAGGATTTGGATATGTGCTTATGCAACGCAAGAAGGTAATTGTGTATGCATCAAGGCAATTGAAAAGGCACGAAGAAAACTATACCACTCATGACTTAGAATTAGGAGCCATAATTTTTGCCTTAAGATTTGGAGACATTATCTGTATGGAAGTAAGTGTACTATCTATACGGATTACAAGAATTTAAGATATATATTTGGGCAAAAAGAATTAAACATGAGGCAAAGGAGATGGATGAAAATCCTAAGTGACTACGACTGTGATATTCAGTATCACGAAGGAAAGGCTGAAGACAGATAGAGATCGCCAGAAGAGTTATACAGATAATAGATGAAAGCCGTTGGAGTTCGAGTTGGAGACAAAAAGTTATTGAAAGTATCTCCTTGGAAAAGAGTTGTTAGATTCAGTAAGAAAGGAAAACTAAGTCCAAGGCATGTAGGACCATTTATAGTGATCCAACATATAGGACCAGTTGATTATAGTTTACAACTAACAGGAAGAGTTAGCTGGAGTACATGATGTATTTCATGTATCCAATCTCAAGAAATGTCTATCAGACGAATCTTTGGTAGTACCTCTCCAAGATATAGAGGTAAACGAAAAGTTAAAATTTGTAGAGAAACTTCTTTGGATAGAAGATAGAAAGTAAAGTTTCTCAAGCACAAACGACTAGTGCTAGTAAAAGTGGAATTCAAGGAGAGGACCTGAATACACTGGAATCAGAAAAGAAGCGAAAGTATCCTCAATTATTCCAGTAAATCTCGAGGACGAGATTTTTATTAAGGTGGGAAGAATGTAACAACTCTCATCAAAAGTCATATTTATTAAATTAATTTGACCAATAGGAAACCCTAATTAAGACACCCAAGTGATTCTGCGCAAACCCTAAAATTTTCAGAACAGTCAGAATCAGGATCAGGGCCCCTAAAACTCAGGGAGGGTATTTCCTAGTTAACGATTATCTACATAACATGCTGTTGAATTTGAAATTTATGAAACTACTGACTCAGCTAGGCTAGTCCCAGACGTGGCTACTCTATAAAAATTAGGTGTCCCTTACGGACCGTAAGGGTTAATTGTTACGGTCCGTAAGCCTGGCCAAAATTTCACTATAAATAGCAGACATTGGCACTTGAAATTCTGCGTATGTTCGACGAAGAAATTTGTTCTAGACACTGAGTTATGCTCTGTTTACCACAATTAACACACACAAATCACTAATCGATGCTACAATCAGGGTAATAACTCGATCGCTATTACGATTCAACGTCCGATTGATTATAACTATCTAACGATTGTTTAAGTGCCGCTCAAATTGAGTTTATACTTTGTTATTCATCGTGATTTCGACTTGAATGTTTGAGTGCTGTTCGAACTCGGACTATACTCTGTCATTCGTTGTGAATCCGCTGAATTGTTAAGTATTGCACTTGTAAATCGTTGTGAGGGTTTAATCTCGTGAATTGTCGTAACTGCTGTATTAGTTACTAACCTGTTTGTGTGTGCATTATTACTTAAATTAGGTTAATCAAGGCTAATCAGTAGGCTTATACTCTGCTCGTTAAATCTATAATGTGAGTCATTCTCTTTTTTATCAATTATTTTACAATACCTCAAATTATTTTCAAAGGTTATAATTACAGGGACTAAGTCGTGGATATCTTGAATTACTGGTTAGTGGGGTATTGTGCACATTACTAATTTCTCCCAGTTAGGTTCATTGACCTACTCGGGATAATCACTGTTAGGTTCATTGACCTACAGGGATAATCATCACTATTTAGGTTCATTGATCTAATAGTGGTATGACCATCGTCACCATTGTGACACGTCACCATTGTGACAGAAGGCCAGATAAAAATAAGATAAAAGCCATTGTAATCGCTCTTATGCTGTAATTAATAACTATGCATCATTATGCAAAATAGAATGATTCACTCAGTATTTCCCGCTGACAAAACCTTTTTCAAACATGTTTCAGGTGATCTGTTATGATCTAGGAAAAGTGCCATAAAGCACTACAAGCTCAAGGAAGTGGCTCAGTATAAAATAAAGAAACATGTTTTAAGAAATAAAGATTTCCCAGTGAAATCACTTTATTGTAAATTATGGGATTTATCCCTATATTATATATAAACGAGCAGTTTTAATATTAATCGATCCTGTTTAAAAAGACTTCCGCTGTCACCTAATTAGATACCACGGGATTTCCTGCCTCGCGGCTCTGGACCGGGTCAAACCGGGGCCGAGGGCCGTGACAACCTATTCTACGTTTAGGGCTAGCGTGTCACGTGTAGGCCCGCCACGTGGCTTAAAGCGTGTCCCCGTCATCTGTTGTGCTGTCGCGGCCCGCGTAGGACTAGCCTAAATCTTACGCGGCCCGCGAGAAGTTCAAAATTTTTGATTTTCCTGGTTTTTCATGAGCACTAGGTTTAGGGGTCCGGGTTTTCACTTACGGGTCGTTTTGGGACATTTTTGCAGGTCCTTACATCCTCCCCACCTCATTTAATATCTCGTCCTCGAGATTTACTGAAATAAGTGAGGATACTTTCGCTTCATTTCCAATTCCAACTCCCAGGTGTACTCAGGTCCTCTTTTTGAATCCCACTTGACCTTGACTAGTACTAATCTTTTGTGCTTGAGGAATTTAATCTTTCTGTGTTCTATTTGGAGTGGTTTCTCTACAAATTTCAACTTTTCATTTACCTTTATGTCTTGAAAAAGTACTACTAGGGATTCGTCAGATAAACATTTCTTGAGGTTAGATACATGAAATACGTCATGTACTCCAGCTAGCTCTTCTGGTAGTTGTAAGCGATAGGCAACTGGTCCTATTCGCTGGATTACTGAGAATTGTCATATGTACCTTGGGCTTAGCTTTCCTTTCTTACCGAACCAAACTACTCCTTTCCAAGGAGAAACTTTTAAAAGTACCTTATCTCCAACTTGAAATTCCAGCGGCTTGCGTCGATTGTCAGCATAACTTTTCTGGTGATCTCGAGCTGTCTTCAGTCTTTCCTTGATTTGAGTTATCTTGTTGGTGGTTTCCTGTACAATTTCAGGACCTGATAATTGACTTTCTCCTATTTCTGCCCAGCAAACTGGAGTTCTGCACTTTCGTCCATACAGTGCTTCGAATGGGGGCAGCTTCGATGCTTGCATGGTAACTATTGTTATAGGAGAACTCGATTAAGGATAGGTGATCATCCCAGTTTCCACCAAAATCTATTACACATGCTCTCAGCATGTCTTCTAGGGTTTGGATCGTCCTTTCACTTTGTCCGTCTGTTTGGGGATGGTATGTAGTACTTAAATTTAATCGCGTCCCCATGGCTTCTTGGAAACTTGTCCAGAAATGTGAAGTGAAGCGACTATCCCTATCTGATACAATAGAGAGTGGGACTCCATGTAAGGATACTACTTCGTCTACGTACAATTTTGCTAACCTTTCCATGCTAAAGGTTTCCTTCATGGGAAGAAAATGGGCTGATTTGGTTAATCGATCCACAATTACCCAAATCGCGTCGTTACCTTTTTTGGTTTTGGGCAACTTAGTATCAAAATCCATTGTTATTAGTTCCCATTTCCATACAGGCATTTCTAATTGTTGCAGTAGACCTGAGGGTTTCTGGTGTTCCGCCTTAACTTGTTAACAAGTTAGGCACTTAGAAACGTATCTAGCTATATCATTTTTCATTCCTATCCACCAGAAGTTATTTCTTAAATCTTGGTACATCTTGTTATTACCTGGATGCATGGTATATCTAGATTTATGGGCTTCTTCCAGAATCTTATTTCTTAAGTCTCCGTGCTTAGGTATCCAAATCCTTTTGTTGTGGAATCTCCAAATTCCATCAATCCCTTACTCTAGTTCCTTTATTCGTACTTTCATTCCTTCCGCATTATCCTTGATTGCTGCTTCCTGAACATTCTTCAGTTGTTCCATTAAATCTAATTGTAAACTTATTCTAAGAGCACGAACTCATCTTTGTTTCTCATGATACTTACGACTTAATGCATCTGCGACTACATTTGCCTTTCCCTCGTGATATTGAATATCACAGTCGTAATCACTTATAATTTCCATCCATCTTCTTTGCCTAATGTTTAATTCTTTTTGCCCAAATATGTACCTTAAGCTCTTATGATCCGTATAGACAGTAAACTTACTTCCATACAGATAGTGTCTCCAAATCTTAAGGGCAAAAATTATTGCTCCTAACTCTAAGTCATGAGTCGTATAATTTTCCTCGTGCTTTTTCAATTGTCTTGACGCATATGCAATTACCTTTTTACGTTGCATAAGCACACATCCTAACCCTAGCTTAGAAGCATCACAGTAAACTTCAAAATCTTCTGTTCCGTCTGGTAAAGCTAAAATTGGGGCGTTTGTTAACCTTTGCTTTAAAATCTTAAAGGCCTTTTCTTGCCTGGGTCCCCATTCAAACTTAACTGTTTTACAGGTTAGCTTAGTTAATGGAACAGCTATCTTAGAGAAATCTCTTATAAAGCGCCTGTAATATCCAGCTAATCCTAGAAAACTTCTAATTTCCGTAGCTGATTGCGGGACCTTCCACTTAGTGATCGCTTCTATCTTAGAAGGATCTACATGAATACCTTCGTGATTCACCATATGTCCTAAAAATTGCACCTCCTGTAGCCAAAATTCACACTTCGAGAATTTGGCATAAATCTTCTCTTTTCTTAACAAAGTTAGAAGTGCATGCAGGTGCTCACAATGCTCGTCCTGGCTTTTGGAATAAATAAGTATACTGTCAATGAAGACAATTACAAATTTATCCAAATACGGTTTACAGATCCTATTCATCATGTCCATAAATGCTACAGAAGCATTTGTTAGTTCCAAGGGCATGACTGTAAACTCGTAGTGACCATACTTAGTTCTGAAAGCAGTTTTAGGTATGTCTTCTTCTTGTACCTTCAACTGATGGTATCCAGAGCGTAAATCTATCTTAGAAAAATATCTAGCTCCCTGAAGTTGATAGAAAAGATCATCAATCCTAGGTAATGGGTATCGATTCTTAATCGTAACCTTATTCAATTCCCTGTAATTGATACACATTCGCATCGAACCATCTTTCTTTTTCACAAACAACACTGGTGCTCCCCAAGGGGATGAACTAGGTTGTATGAATCCTTTGCTTAATAATTCATCTAACTGCTTTTTCAATTCTAACATTTCGGTGGGTGCTAACCAATAAGGTGCCTTAGCTATCGGTGTAGTTACTGGAATTAGATGAATTCTAAATTCTACTTCCCTTTCGGGTGGTAATCCAGGTAGTTCTTCTGGGAATATATCCGGATATTCTGATACTACTGGAATTTCCTTGAGTTCCTTACTTTTAGTATTAATAACTACCGAAATCATATACACTATTCCTTTTTTTCTTGCATAACTGGCCACTTTCATTTCTGAAATGAATTTCATTGCCTTTCGTGGCTTATCTCCTGTAACCACAATTATTTCTCCTGTGGGTGTATGAATTTCTATGGAATTCTTATCACAGAGGATTCAGGCATGGTTGGCTACTAACCAATCCATTCCTAACACAACATCGAATCCAGATAAATTCATAGGTAACAGGTTTGCAGAGAATTTATGGCCTAAGAGTTCTATCTTTCCTTCTTGCAAAACCTTATCTATGTTAACAGAATTCCCATCTGCCGTTCTACCATAAAAACTTGTCTAAGTTTGGTTAAAGGTTGCTTAAGGGCTTGGCAGAATGAAGTATTTATGAAACTTTGGTTTACACCAGAGTCAAACAATACTTTTGCGTAAACGTCATGAACTAGGAACGTACCAGCTATCACATCAGGAATCAGATCTGCTTCTTGAGTTGTTAGCTGAAAGGCTCTTGCGTTTTTCTTAGTAGTCCCTTCAGCAGGTTTGGCCTTGGTTTCAGCTGGTTTGACCAGTTTAGGACATTCTGGTCTAAAATGTCCAGCTTCGCCGCAATTGTAGCAGATCCTTGTTTTCTTTCTGCACTCCTCCTCTCGATGCCCCAGAGCTTTGCAGAAGTTGCAGATTTCATTAAATCTTCCAAAATGTTTCTTTTTAAAATTTCTGCAAAATGGCGGGGTGGAAGATTGCCCAGTTCCCATTTTCTTGAAAATATTACCCCCACGGAATCCTTGGGTAATTTTCTGAGCCAATTCCTTCTTCCTGTTTTCTTCTCGCGTACGTACTAGTCCGTCGGTCAAGGTGTTGGCTAATTCCACCGCATCGTCAATTGTGCGGGGTCTCGCAGCTTTGACGATATCATGAATCTCTCTAATCAAACCCCAAATATAGCGAGAAATAAGTACCGGTTCTGGCGAAGCCAGGGTTGGTACGACTCTAGCATATTCAAAGAATGTCGAAGTATACCCTCGGCAGTCAACATCCACCATCCGATGGTTTAGGAACTTATTTGTCATTTGTTCCTTTTCATATTCGGGACATAATTTTCTTTCCACCAATCTCTTAAATTCTTCCCAATTCATGGCATAAGCCACATCACTTCCCTTGGCTTGTAGTACCGTGTTCCACCATTCTAACGCTCCTTCTTTAAAAAGGTGTGACGCATACATAACCTTGTCTTCTTCGGCACATTTACTTATTTTAATTACTGCTTCGGTTTTCTCTAACCAACGCAGTGCAGCAGTTGCCCCTTCGTTGCCTGCAAATTCGATCGGTTTACATGCAAGAAATTCCTTGTAAGTGCAACCAGGTGTTGCAGCTTTCATTTTCTTAAGAAATGGGGCTTGAACCACATCATTATTATTATTTCCGCCTCCATTTACACTGTTACTGAAATTGTCGTCGCGAGTACGTTTGCTGTGGTTGGCTTGTGAAGGTTTAACGGGACCTTTAACAGCAGCGACGATAGCCGGGATAGCATTGGCTATTCCCTGGGCAACAATATTTTCTATGTCTTGTCTATTAAGGAAGTGATCTTCAATGTTTTGTTCAGATTGATTAACTTCGTTAGCTAGCTCATTAACGGCGTGTTCCATCTGATAATTAACAATATATATATAAATTATTGGCACAAAATAAATTATAACCAATCACAATAAAACAATCACACATAATCATGTCAACACGTATAGCCAAAATTGTCGACTTTGCGATTTTCATATTTATATATATATATATATATATTAGTATGCATCGGTACACACTAGTTATATTACAAAAGTTTTATTTGAGTTATTTTACATGATTATATTTTTATTATTATTTATTATTTTATTATGATTAAACACACAACCACAGATAACCGGCCTTTCAGAAACGACGCTCCCTCTCGTCGTATTTCCATAAGATCTTTTCCCCCACATCCTTAATCCTATTTCCTGCGTCCACTAGTTCCTCGCCATAACGGCGGAGTTCAGCTAGGTTTTCCGTGCTCATAGGTGGGTTTGGTGCAGCCTCAGGGTCAAACTGGGGAAAATAGGCATTGGGGTTATTCATGAAATTCTAAAATTGCCAATCACTTGTCCACCATTCCTCCAATTCACCGGGTAGAAGTTGGTGGTTGACAATAGGATCTGGGATAGCAGGTTCCAAATTAACTGAAAGTTGTGATTCAGCGGGGTAATTGAAAAGGTTTTCATCGGTAGGTCCGATGAGGTCACAATTTTCCAGTTTGCGATCAAGCTCTTCCCACGGTGGCATTTCCTGGGCTTGCTCAGAACTTTCCCCAATCTCCTTTCCCTTCCCTTTATCCTTTGGATCCTCAGTCTTTTTAACCTTCTGTGCAGCTGGTTTCTTCCTACGCCCACGTTTCCAGTCCAGGATTCTCCTTCTCTTTTTCGGTTTTGGTTTCTCTTGCGGCTGGGCCTGGAATTCCATAGGTTCTTCAGTGTCGGCCTGATATCCGGAAAAGCCCCCGGGAACTTCCATGTCAGCAGAATAGATAGTAAGATTCTGAGAGCTTCAGACAACTCATTCATGCTATTAATAAATATAGAAAAACACAAAAATCCTAGTTAGAATGTTATTTATTGCAAATTAAATTTTCACAGTATCACATAATGGAAATTTGAAAAATTAAGTATTTCTAATTACTTAATTAGTTTAAATCAGTGGCTCTGATACCACCTTTTTCTGTCACGTCCCCCGTCCCATTTTACATGGTTCAGGAGCCGCGGGACAGAAAACCCGTGGTATTGATGTTTAATTTGGCAACGGAAATTTTAACAGGATCGTGAAAACTGAAAATGCCCAATTATTTTATTTCACAATTTGGGACAAACCCCGTAATTTACAATAAAGAAATTTCACGAGGAAATTCCATGTTTTACAAAACATGTTTATATATTTTACTGAGCCACCTCCTCAAGCTTTTAGTGCTACGCGGCACTTTCTCTGGGTCACAGTAAATCACCTGAAACATGTTTAAAAAGATTTTATCAGCGGGGAAATACTGGCGAGTCACTCAATTTGTACAAAACAACACATTGTTATAATATACAGTATTAAGGGTGATTATAATGTTTTTATCAACCAATTACCTCAAATCGGTATTTGTCACTTGACCGTATCTGTGACTATGGTCAGATCACCCATTGGCTAACCCGTTATCCAATGGTGACGGGTATCAAGTAATGTATACAAAACCCCACATACCGGCAGTAATTGAAGATTACAAAGACTTAATCCCTGTAATTATAATTTTGAAAATAAATAGGATTTTGGAAACAATTTAGTAAAAAGAGAATTACTCACATTGCAAGTTTAATTGGACAGAACCTTGTCTACTGATTTAGCCTTGTAACCTAGGTAAATAACAATGCACACGAAACTAGGTCAGTAACTTAATACAACATTTACGATAAACTCACGAAATCAAAACCCTCACGACGAATGACAAAGTATAGCCCGGATTCGGGCAGCACTTAAACATCTATCGGATCGGTTTTAATCGATCGGACATTGTATCGTAGCAGTGATCGAGTTATTACCCTTTATCGTAGCAGTGTTTTCCTATTTTAAACGTGATTTTTGAACAGAAAGTGGGTGATTTTGATAATTTTCTCAAGCACAGACGAAATGCCCATGCCTGTCCCATTTATAGCAAAAATTTGTGTTTTACGCGGCCCGCGTAAACCTTCACAACAATCTTACGCGGCCCGCGAGGGCCACCTATTCTACGTTTAGGGCTAGTGTGTCACGCGTAGGCCCGCCACGTGGATGACACATGGCCTAAAGCGTGTCCTCGTCATCTGTTGTGCTGTCGTGGCCCACGTAGGCCTAGCCTAAATCTTACGCGGTCGGCGAGAAGTTGAAAATTTTTTATTTTCTTGGTTTTTCATGACCACTAGGGTTTCAGGGGTCCGGGTTTTCACTTACGGGTCGTTTTGGGACATTTTTGCAGGTCCTTACATGCGACGATAGTGAAGGCTGTGGTGGTTTGGTTATGATGGTTGAAGATTGAAGATAAAGGGGTGGTGGGGGTGAAGAGGGTGAGGGTTGTGGCAGTTTGGTTATGGTGGTTTAAGGATGAAGATGAAGGAGTTCCTGGTCGGGTGGTGTTTTAGAGAGAGAGAATAGAGAGAGCCAGATGTGAGGTAGGTTTAGAGAGAGAGAGAGAGAGTGCAGAGAGTTTAAAGAGAGAGAGAGAGATGTGTTTTGAGTTTTTTATTTTTATTTTTATTTGTTATAATAACTCATAAAATTACCAATTTGCCCCTGAACAAGAAGACAAAATAGACAGCTTTCAACAGTCAAATAAGGGGTTTTTTGAGTTTTGGACTAAAATGGCAACAAAACGAAACCACAGGGACCCAGATTTATAAAGTTCGAGATTTGGATTAAAATGGCAAAAGTGCCCAAACCATAGGGACCAAAATAGCAGTTTACTCTCTAAGAAAAGAAAACGCTTCTCATCTCCTCCTTAACCACTAGACCAATAGATCATTAGTTGTTAATCTATTATTATATAAATAAAGTAAAACAACTCTATTTGTCTTTTGACTTTTATGCCTTGATCTTTAGTGAAAAGTCAGCTAAAACAATTTAGAAATTGACATTTGATTTAATATTGGTATAATATACATGTTGCGTGTTAAGTTAAGGTTAATCAAATGCATGTCTTTGATTTAAGTAATATTTTGTCTCTGTCAAAAAGAAAAAAAAAAAAGAAGATACAAAACTTTTGATTTGATAAACTTAAATAAAGAAGTTAAAAAAAGAAGTTTCTTATAAAATTATGAAATCCTTCTAAAAATGTAAATATCTAACTTAATTTATGTGTGTTACTTTCAATATTCCTTTTTTATTTTTATAGGTTCAAAACAAATGTGGTAAACATCAAAATAATAAAAGAAGGACGTTTTTAATTAGTGTGGAACTTAAATATTTAAATTGAGAGGCGAAAATAGATGTTTAACTAAGGATTTTGGATTAGGAAAGATAATATTTTTCATTGGTAATTTGTAAAACTTACACTACTCAAACATTACGTGATTATATTGAACACTGTACTAATTCTTCTAATAATATCTGTCACATATCATAACATGGGGAAAAGGATCCAGTAAAAAGTGGATTTTGCCTAAGTAGCCTAAGAAGGAATCTTAACCATTCATTTTTCAAATCAATGGTTAAGATGAAAGGGTAGGAGAAAGGAGGAGTGCAAGGGTATCTTGGGTAAATCCTATTTATGGACTTTCTCTCTCCACATGCATATTCCACCCTCTTTTTTTAAACGTTCATAACTTTTTTATACGACATTATTTTTTCATAAAAATTTCACCATAAAATCGAGCGTCTTTTTATCTTTAATTTGAGTACCATATTGCTATATAAAATATGAAGACTAAAAAAACCCACTTAAATGTGTTGTATTTCTATGTTATATAACATTTTTTGTGCTGAATTTTTGTACTATATTTTTGTGCTAAATTTTTTGGCTGAATTTTTTTGTCTTAAATTTTTTTTTCCTCAATTTTTTTGTGCTACATTTTTTTGTACTACATTTTTTGCTAAATTTTTCTGTGCTATATTTCTTTGTACTAGATTTTTTTTGTTTATATTTTTTAAAAACAAAAGGGGTGCCACATGTCATTTTCACTCCAATTTATAAGGACCAAAATGCCCTTCATTTCTACTTATTAGGAGTGCCACATGTCATCATCACAATCCTTCTTAGGCTACTTAGGCAAAATCCACTTTTTAGTGGATCCTTCCCCGTCATAACATTTGATATACATATTAGAATGCAAAATGTCAGCCGAAAAGTCAATTGGCCCATAGCCTCCTCTAGTTTCGCCGATGAAAAAAATGTTAAATCGCATATCTTTTGTCACTTCATTCAATTGAGCAAAACTGCATACGATAACAAGGTTATTTCATTATGTGATGAAAATCTAACATTAGTATTGAATTTCAAGCCAAAAAATCAAATTTAACTCAACCCAATTGGGATATAGATGTCTCTTAAGTGTTAACAAAATAACAATAGCAAAATAATTATATAACACAATTCATGAGTTCCTTGCTTTGAGCAAGCAGATAACACACTTACTAGTGTCGCGTCATTTGCCAGCACATTGGACTCGTTTAGCATCATTTTAAACGTATCAAGAACTTCCATAAACCAGTTGTTGCGCATATCCATTAATCAACCCATTCCAAGAAAAGAACTTTTTTTCTCAGGCATATATATCCGTTCAGTAAAGTGTTCCATGACATCAAATCTTGATTAGGCATTGCATCAAGCACCTTTCTAGCTGCACTCATGTCACCACAATATTCTATAAAACCAGACCATAATGTTTCACATTACAATATCTTGATTAGGCGATGCATCAAATAGTTCGACGTTCGGATTATCATAAGCATATTTGGATCACTATATATAGGCAAAACCCATGTTTCAAATTTAAATACACGAAACAAAGAACAAATTAAACAATCAGTCACATATGCACGTAATGTTATACATAAATATATTTCGTTGTAGACCAAGTCACCAAACCCTAATTGCAACTAGTACTGAAGTTAATCAAGAAATCTAGCTTGAACAAAGTTTATGAACAAAATAAGAAAGAAAAGTATAATAATTAGCTAAAGATGTTAATAGGAACTAAAAGAATCATACACACACTTTGGTCAATATTCAGGAAGCTCTTTTATTATCTCTAGAATAGAACCAGGCGACAAGAAACGGTGAGGCGAGAAGAAGTGATCACTGGTATTCGGTGTAAAAAGCGGGACATCCGCTACATACAGATTCGAAGGTGTCTTAAGCATCGGACTCTTGGATTTCATATACTCATCTCTCTTATGTGTGACACCAGAATTATTAAAAAGTTGATTAACATTAAGATCATACCCATCTTGCTTTAGGGTTTTCTTCTTCATCTTATTATTCTTCTTCTTTTGTTGTTGTTGTTGTTGATCATTGGAGCCAGAACATCCTGTAAGATTCTGAACAAGAGCCATGAACTCATGAGGTTTGGTGTGGATGATTTCCGGAGAATGAATGTAGATTATCACCGGCTTTCGGATTTGTTTTTGCTGGTGATTCTCATGATGATGGTTATGGTGTTTGTGGATTGTGTGAGATTCTTGTTTGATATTTAATGGCGACGGTCGCGGACCGTTGATTACGATCCTGCTTTTCAACTGTTGTTTGTGATCACCATCATAAAATTTTGAAGAAGTCATTTGTGAAATTTTAGCTAAGCAGAAGAAAGAAAGCTTGTTTCTGGAAGAGAGAGAGATGTGAGGGTAATTTGGATTGGTGTTAATGTGATATATATGAAGGTTGAAGGGTTTACTTCGTGTTGGGAAAAGTCAACTGCGGCAATGGTAAGGCGATTGTGACAAAAAGAAAAATTATTGCTGGTTGCCCATTTGAAGTTCTGAGAAAGAGACATGCTACTGGAAAGTTTGTATTATATGGTTACCAACGAAACACATATGTAGGTAATGTGTGTATGGTAATTTAGTTTCCGTTTTCCATGGACCAATAGGTTCTGGGTTCGATTCCCACAAGGGAGTTTTTCTATATATATTAGGTTTCCTTCCTGAATTGGTGTATAGGCATTATTGCCTAATGGAGATGGATATGATCGGGTGGTTCCACTGGTGGCACGATGATATTCGAGTGGTCCGTCAGTGATCCAAATTTGCCGTTAAAAAAAAATAGTTTCTGCTGGAAAGTTATATACTAACTTAATATACATAAACAGAAGAGAAAAATGCCCAGATAGTCCCTGTGGTTTCACCTTTTTTCACCTATAGTCCCTATCTTTCTAAAACTACTTGAATAGTCCCCAAGTTTTCAATTTTTGTTCCCGGATAGTCCCTGGGTCTAACTTCAGTTTGTTTTCTCTGTTAAGTGGGTGTTAAGAGGGTGTGAAATGACAAAAATACCCTTTCCTTAAAAGGCCAAACCACAGGGACTATCCGGGCATTTTTCTCTTTTTATTTATAAAACCCCACCACCACACTTCATCTTCAACCTCCACCCACCATCACCCTCCTCCACCCTCCACCATCACCCTGTCTCTCTCCCTCTCCAATTCCGGCGAAAGTCTGGCTACTCACGGTGGAACCAGGGTGTACCCCCCTTAAACCGCACCTCCCGAGACCTTTTCCACACTTCATCTTCAACCTCCACCCACCATCACCCTCCTCCAGCCTACACCATCACCGCCACAGTCACTCTCCACCAAATCAAATGCAGAAATTAACCTCTCACATCCCTATCATTTCTTTCAGAATTGCAAAACACCTCCATAACACAACCAATCGAATCTGTCTACCGATCGGAAAATCATCGAAGTATTGGTGTTTACCTGAGAAATTGCGGCTGCCTCCGTCGTCTACCGCTCACCGAAAAGACGGCACACCACCTTCACCGACCATCATCTTCATCGTCCTCATCGTCTCATCATCTTCACTGCCGCCTTAGCGGCGTTTCTGGTCACCGGAGCGACGGCTCCGTCGTCTGCACATTATCGCACCACCATAGAGGGGTGACCAGCACTGCTTCTCCATCCTGATCTCTCTCTCCCTCGCTGTTTCTCTCTATACAGTCCTCTCTCCCTCTTCGATCTCTAGTCCGGTGTGGGTGTGAGCGGCTATGGATGTGTTCGAGGAGGAGTGGAGGTGTGCGACAACCATAAAAGATGGCGCCGGAGCTCGGCCGGCACCTCCGGCTCTGGTCACCGGACCTGTAACGAGAGAGAGATCACGAGGGTTTTGGCTGAATGTTGAAAGTGAGAGTGAAGGTTTTAATTTTTGTTTCTTTTAGAGAAAAATGCCCGGATAGTCCCTGTGGTTTGGTCTTTTTAAGGAAAGGGTATTTTTGTCATTTCACACCCTCTTAACAGAGAAAACAAACTGAAGTTAGACCCAGGGATTATCCGGGAACAAAAGTTGAAAACTTGGGGACTATTCAAATAGTTTTAGAAAGATAGGGACTATAGGTGAAAAAATGTGAAACCACAAGGACTATCCGGGCATTTTTCTCTAAACAGAATAAAATGTGTAATAAACAAGATCGTTCATATGGCGCCATTGGCTACAATCTACTCTACCATGCGTACTTTTTTTAGTTAACTGTGTGATAAAGTGTACAAGAAGAACTGAAAATGAAAATAGATCTAATAAAAAATCTAATAATAGATCAAAATTCTGATTATTTAGATCGTCCCATATGACACCATCTTATTAGCAACCATTGGCTACAATCTACATGCTCTACCCAGAGCCATCCCCAGAGAGCTCTAGGGTTGTTCGAATTTGTGGATATAAAAAACTCAACCATCCAATTTAATTATGATATGATTTTTTTAACTATGAATGAATGTTTTTCTAGTTTACACCAATTTAATCTTAATCTAGTTTATACGAGGATTTAAACCCTCTTTTTTCTCTAAAATTTGATCCAAAGGTAAAACTCAACCATCCAGCCAAACTGAAATAATTTTATTACACTATTGATAATTGCTTTAATAAGTATCAAGCAACAACTCTCATGATAACTGATATTCAACAAAATTTTATATTTTCACAACACGCCAAAGAGAGATAAGAATAATATATGACAAAATTGCATAAATCAACCTTTATGTTATACTTAAACTGCACTTATATCTTTCACTATCACTATGAAATCAGCAAAACCCAACCTTCATGTTCATGTTTTGATACATGGGTCAACCTTTGACACAAACTCTCTTTAATTTATTGATTAAGTCACCTCACATGCAAACCATGTGAGGGTATATTAGTCTTTTCAAATCCTTATTTAATATTATATCTTTTATAGTGAATTTCATGTTTTCTCCTTTATCTTTATACTCAATTTCAGGCGGTATCCTTTATCTTTAAAATTGATCAGTTTTGTACTTAATGTTTTAAAATCGTGCATGTTATGTCCTTTAGCCCTAACCAAGTTAGATTTTTCTGTTAAATCTGGTCATGTGACTTGCATGTGAGGGCATATTTGTCTTTTCACCAATACAGGGATGAACAAACACCAAATCTAAATGACCGGAATCAGTTCAGATCTGGGGGTAGATTTTTGCATAAAATGGTTAATCCTCTCGCCGATAACTGCTGTACACTAGTTCGCCGGAAATCACTTCAAAACAGAAACGCCGTTAGCCTCGCCTCGGGGAGAATGGGGGTTCTCTCTGTGACCACCCTCCGGCGTGAGAATAAGTACAGTGATCTCAAGAAGATGAAGTAGTATGAAGTGAAAGTGAATGAGAGACTTTACCTGAATTCTCGTATTTATAGCCGAAGTTTGGCGCCAAAAATATCACGGAGGTAATAACGGAATCTTCTTCTCCGTTAACAGTTAACTCTCCATCCATGCACACGAATCGCGAATTTGATCAACGGCTGGGGAGATGCCATTTGGAAAGTAGCTTGATCTAGATCTGCAATGAAATTGTTGCCATCATCGTGACTTAGATGAAAGTTCTAGATATTGCCACATCACATTCGGTTATAACCAAATTAGGCCATGCACGATGATCATTTAATGCCTTCTTGAAGACCTACAGCTGTAAGCCTTTAATCTTTTGCCACGTGTCTGTTTTGTTATAACAGAAAAGAATCATTTTCTTTAAGTCTTTATTTCATGCGCGCGGATATGTTCAAGACTTGTCCTTTGTTGTTAAATGTCACACCCCCAAAATACCACATGCGGAAACACCGCGGGACGTGTGACGTACCAGGATCCAAGCCACCAATCACATTGAACTAATAATAAATATTTAAATTAAACATTCGATTCATTTCATAATATAATTCCAAGTCATAAGTTAAAACCAAAGTAAACGTTCAGCGGAAGCATAAGATTATTCATTGTCCAAATGTTTCAAAACAATGTACTAAATCAAGAATAAATATCCAAGAGCTGTGACCCATGACCACTCCAACACTCCCAGATAGCAAGTCCATAACCAAGAATCTAACGATCTGCAAGCATGCAGGCAAGTGTGTCAGACGACGCTTGTAAGTTCAACGTTTGTTAACACATTTTAGTTACCAGATATAAGTATCAAACAATTCAATGATTTGATGTCGTTATTAACTCGATTACCGCAGATGGCTCTAGATTATTTGCCCAAACCCCAATGCACTATCATACATTGGTCAAGTGGTTAAGTTAATTAGTTCACGACCGTCCTCCCCGGTACGGTGTGAGGGTGCCAAACCTAATAGCGCTATCAACTAATAACCCCGTTGCCTCCCCGGCAACCAATCGGTATATGGTGGGACTAAATGATAGAAATGAGTGTAACAACCAACATCCCAATAACCCGACGTTCCTCCCCGGAACGATTACCAAATGTCCCTCCCCGGGACGCATGCTTGGAGAAAGAGCAGTGAACTCACCTTGGTTTGCTCGGTTTGTTAAGTTACTCGTTTCCTAGTTAATCAGCCAACCCTAACGTGGTTACCAATGTAGCAGTTTCGTAATCAATCAAGTCACGTATATCCAGAGTTTACATAAATAGCAAATATCACCTTATTTCACTTAGCAATTACTCAATCACTTACATGTCACAACTACATAAGACTCTACAGTTTAAAAGGTTCTGTCACATTACAGCATTTCCACGAAACACTATACGTTGTGGCGAAAGACCCTCCCCCGACGAAAGACTCTTTCGTCAAGACCACTTATGGCGAAAGACCCTAGTCTTTCGTCAACATCCAGTCAACGAAAAACCTGGTTTTTCGCCAAGCTATGTATTTCGTCGGGGCATCTTTCGTCATTGTTTACAACAGTCAGTTACAGTTCCCATACTTTCAGCCGTAATTATTGCTAACACTTTGACAGTTTCATCAATCGAATCAAACGATACTTTTAGCCATGAATATGAACCCAACCATGATCCATCATCAACTATTCGAACCCATTCATAATGTAACAGTTTTCTATTTGACATACCAATCATACTTAGTAGTTTATCATGTGAATCATCATACTAATCAAGCAACTCATTAGTTGGATACGAACCCAGAATTTCATCAAACAATTATTAATCACAAAGCTTCTAACCACTACAATCAACCCGAACCAATCACAAAAGTTATTCATCTATTCCAAATACACAAGGTCATAGTCGAAACCCTAATTCCACATGAAGGTCTAATATAGCACAAACAATCATTCACAAGACAAACATTAATCAATCATAAAGTGTGGTGAAGTGCTAACCGATCGGCGAGATAGTCACGAGAATACAAGAAGGCTTCGAAACAGATGAATGGTGCTGCCGACGGTTCAAAGAGAGTTCTAGGGTTTGATAACAATCGACTTAGGTATGACTGTGCGGATACAAAACATATAACTAAGTCATTACTGGGCCTCATCTGGGCCGAAGGCCTAGACGGCGAAACACCCATGTTTCGTCGATCAGGGTGATGGCGAAACTCCCATGTTTCGTCGAGTACGGTTTATGGCGAAGCACTATTGTTTCATCTTGTATGGTTTTAATTTGTAAACAGTTTAATAGTTTATGTTAAGTTTATAACAACTAACCAACCCATAATGCACACATACGCAAATAAATTACAAAAACAGAGTTTGTAACAAGTAACGTGTCAAGGAAAAACCTTGAAAACTTGGGTTGTCACATCATCCCCAACTTGAAAGAAAATTCGTCCCGAAATTTGATAAGTAAACCCAAAACGGCAAGGTGTTAGATCAGGATGACTGTGGATTTTCTGCGGGTGCCACATCATCCCTAACTTGAATGGGAATTTCGTCTCGAAATTCACTAGTTGCATCAGATATAGACTTGTCAGCTGGGAATAGATGAGGGTACTTGAGCTTCATCTGATCCTCGCGTTCCCATGTGAACTCCGGTCCACGCCTTGAGTTCCAACGAACTCTCACAATCAGAATTCGGCTATGCTTGTGGACTTTGACTTCCCGGTCCATGATTTCGATAGGTTCCTCGACAAACTGCAACTTGTCGTCGATTTTCAGCTCTTGAAACGGTACCACAAATGTTTCATCTGATAAACACTTCTTCAGTTGCGACACGTGGAAAACATCATGGACATTACCCAACTCAGCAGGTAACTCTAACTTGTAGGCAACTTTGCCAATTCATTCCAGAATTTTGAATGGCCCAACATAACGTGGATTAAACTTGCCACGTTTCCCAAAACGCAACACACCCTTCCAGGGTGAGACCTTCAACATAACACGATCGCCTACAGCGAATTCTAAAGGTTTCCTACGCTTGTCAGCGTAGCTTTTTTGACGGTCGCGCGCAGCTGCCATACGATTCCTAATCTGAACAATCTTTTTTGAAGTTTCAAGCACCAACTCTGAGCCTGTGATCTGGCTGTCACCCACCTCAGCCCAACAAAGAGGTGAACGACATTTCCGTCTGTACAATGCTTCAAATGGAGCTGGCTGAATACTGGTATGGTAGCTATTATTATAAGAAAACTCTATCAAAGGCAAATGTTTCTCCCAACCTTTGCGAAAATCAATCATGCACGCCCGCAGCATGTCTTCTAGTGTCTGGATGGTCCGTTCACTTTGATCATCCGTCTGTGGGTGATAAGCAGTACTCATGTCGAGGCGTGAGCCAAACGATTTGTGCATCGACTGCTACAAATCTGAGATGAAACGCGGGTCACGATCAGAGATAATAGAGGTCGGCACCCCATGCCTAGAAACCACTTCCTTAAGATAGACAGCAGCTAGCTTTGAGAACTTATCCGTTTCCTTGATTGCTAGAAAGTGCGCTTACGTCGTGAGACGATCAACGATCACCCAAATGGTATCGTTTCCGCTTTGAGTTCTCGGAAAACCTGTGACAAAATCCATAGCAATTTTCTCCCATTTCGACATGGGTATTTCGGGTTGCTGAAGCAGGTCGGACGGTTTCTAATATTCCACTTTAACTTTAGCACAAGTTATACACTTACTCACATAAGTCACGATGTGAGCTTTCATCTTCGGCCACCAATACAAAACCTTGAGGTCCTGATACATCTTATCCGAACCTGGGTGAACAGAGTATCGAGACTTGTGTGCTTCGTCCATCACAAGTTCTCTAAAATTTCCAAACAAAGGGATCCATATTCGTTCCATGAAATAGAGAATACCATCAGATCTCTCTACCAACCGCTTTTCCATGCCCCGTAAATACTCTGCTTCAATGTTTTCCTCTTTCAACGCTTCAGTTTGTGCAGAACGGATCTGATCAGGAAGATTTGAGTGGATAGTGAGCTGTAAGGCTCGCACACGTTTGGGTTTCGTTTCCTTCCGACTAAGGGCATCAGCTACAACATTAGCCTTGCCTGGATGATACTTAATGGCGCAATCATAGTCGTTTAAGAGTTCCACCCAGCGACGCTGTCGCATATTCAATTCCTTCTGGTCAAAGATATGCTGAAGGCTCCTGTGGTCGGTATAAATAGTGCATTTAGTACCGTACAGGTAATGCCTCCAGATTTTAAGTGCAAACACCACGGCTCCCAACTCTAAGTCGTTCGTCGTATAATTCCTCTCGTGAACCTTTAACTGTCGAGAGGCGTAAGCTATCACCTTCTCGCGTTGCATCAACACACAACCGAGACCTTGAATAGAAGCATCACAATATACTACGAAATCTTCTATGCCTTCAGGTAAAGATAAGATCGGTGCGCTGTAGAGCTTTTGTTTCAGCAACTGGAAAGCATCTTCTTGTTTCGTTCCCCATGAGTATACAACACCTTTCTGTGTTAACGAGGTAAGAGGTTGAGCGATCTTCGAGAAGTCTTTGATAAATCTTCTATAGTACCCAACAAGACCAAGAAATTGTCGCACCTCCGAAGGAGTCTTCGGTGCCGCCCAATTCCTTATAGCATCAATCTTAGCAGGGTCCATGTGTATTCCCGATTCATTCACAATGTGGCCAAGGAAGTCCACCTCTCGAATCCAGAAGTCACACTTAGAGAATTTCGCGTAGAGCTGCTCCTTCCTTAGAAGCTCCAAAATAAGATGCAGGTGTCGCTCGTGATCTTCCTTGCTCTTTGAATAGATCAGAATGTCGTCAATAAACACGATAACGAAGTCGTCGAGATATGGTTTGCATACTCGGTTCATGAGATCCATGAAGACCGCTGGCGCGTTCGTCAACCCAAACGGCATAACTAGGAACTCGTAGTGCCTATACCGAGTTCGAAAAGCCGTTTTAGGAACATCCTCCTATCGGACTCTCATCTGGTGATAGCCCGATCTTAAGTCGATCTTCGAATAAAAACTCGACCCTTGCAACTGGTTAAATAAGTCGTCGATGCGTGGCAAAGGGTAGCGGTTCTTGAAAGTCACCTTGTTAAGTTCCCGATAATCTATGCACATACGAAAGGACCTGTCTTTCTTCTTTACAAACAAAACTGGGGCTCCCCAAGGCGAAGAACTGGGTCGGATAAATCCTCTATCCAACAGCTCTTGAAGTTGATTGGATAGCTCTTGCAACTCTCCAGGTGCAAGACGATAAGCAGCTCGAGCAATTGGGGCCGCTCCTGGCGCAAGATCAATTTGAAATTCCACTTGGCGGTGAGGAGGTAAACCAGGTAGTTCCTCAGGAAATACATCAGGAAACTCATGAACAACTGGCAGGTCTTCAATCCTTCTTTCTTCTGACGGAGTATCAGTAGCAAGTGCTAGAATAGCAGGATACCCCTTTCGTAGACACTTCTATGCTTGCATGGCTGAGATGATACCAACCATCGCACCACTGCGATGCCCCTGAACCGGTAAAAATTCTCCACTAGGAAGCGGTATACACACGATTTTCTCTTTACAGAGAATTTCCGCTTGATGCTTAGACAACCAATCCATACCAACCACTATATCAAAACTACTGAGGGTAACAGGAAGGAGGTCAATTTCAAACACTTGACCCACAAGATCTAGTTCACAACCCTTAAGAACGTGTGTGGCTTCAATTTTCTTACCATCGGCTAATTCTACTACATGCTTAGCTTCAAGAGGTGTTAGCTAACTGTTAGGATCGGAGGCTCTCATGATTGTGTTTGTTTGTATGTTTGGAACGATTTGTAAATATGAAAACATGTAAAGTGCAGCGGAAATGAAAACAAACTTTGTAAACACAATCAAATGGAGAAAATAGTTTGATAAACAAATGCTTTTCATCATTCAAAAGATTACAAAGTAAATCAAAAGATTACAAGCATGCTTACAAACTAAACTCCCCCTCAGTCTGATGCCCCAAGGTTGGATTGCTCAAGATGAAAGGATTGAATTGAGGAGAAGAAACCACTCAAGATGAATCAAATGTAACAGTACAGGGTACTGTTACATTTATAGGCAAACTAAACCACTGAGGCATCTCAGCTGACATGACCATGAAAGTGACATCTAACAACCTAACAACTTGTAACTACTGTCCTTACACAAACACTGCTAAGCCTAACCACTGACTACAATACATATCAGAAAAGAAGTTAAACATCTGTTCCAGCTTTCAACTGTTGTAGTCTAAGCACTGATGTCTGAATCATCAGTGCTTACTTCAAAGGTGATCAGTCTTTGAGTGGACAGTACTTTGAACCTTAAGCAGCACTTAGAGAACAGCAGTAGATAGAGCAACAGTGTTTGAACTTTAGCAGTCTTTAGGTCTTCATCAGTTGTTAAGAGCAGCAGTTGTTGTAGCAGACCAGTGTTTTGAGATCAGCAGCTGTTATGAACCACTTTCAAGGGGAAAGTCTAGTGCAAACTACTGTTTATTATGAATCCACTGTTGTGACCCGGTTTTGGCTTTACATCATCTGTTCCTCTGTTAGGGTTCAATCCCAACAATATCCCCCTGGAACAGATGATGCCAAAACCCTTCATTATTCGGGATTTTTATTTACTCATCACAAGTTCCCTAACTTGTCCTTTGAATTGTAATTCAAAGCCAATGGGGCTTGTATCATCCTCATCCCTGCACAGTGTAAGCTCAAGTAGATCTTGTAAATCTTCAACACCCAGGCCAAGTGCTGTTTCCCTTTATATATGCTTCACTTCACCATTGGATCTGAGCAAAGTCAATACGTGGGTCTTTTGATCAGACATCCACTTTAGTATTTTTGAATCCAATGGGTTTCTTGGGAGAGATTTATTTGCATGATGAGTTTGGAGATTTAGGCCTGGTGATGACAACTTTGAGCAGTGTCTTGAGATTTTGCTGTTTCTTGTAGTTCTGCTCTAAGTGTCTGAAGAACCATCTTCATGATATATTCTTCTTAAGCTTGTTCTTCTTTTGATATTTCTGCATCCATCTGCTTTGTTTCCTTCTTTGATGAAGAATGGCAACAGGTGGTGTTTGTGGTGGTTGATTTAGTGGGGATGGCAGTGGTTGTGGTGTGTGTTGATGTGGTATTGGTGGCAGTTGTTTGAGTGACAGATGTTGTAAATGGTGGAGGTGGTGTAAGTGATTTTGTGGAAACAGAAGTTGTGGTTGAAGTAGTAACTGGCTTAGTTTTAGAAGCTGTGGTGGTTGATTGCCTTGTTTTTCTAACAGGACCCTTCTTTAATGAAGTACCAACCTCTTCTTTTTCCTTTTTGCAGAACTAACTTTTTCTCAACCAAAGCTCTGCTCTCATCCGTTACCCTTTTAATATCAGCAGTGGTTTTGAGACCAGCTGAATTGACTTGACTTTGAACGATCCTCATTTGTGTATCTTCATCATCTGCTTGAATTTTCAGGGTTTCATCACCTCCCTTTTCCTTTTCTTTGACAGATGTTTCAGCAGAAGTTACTGAAAGATTTTCCTCAGAGTCATTCTTTCTCCCCCTTTTTGGCATCATCAACTCTTTCGAAGATAGGTGCAGGGGTTGAAACAAATTCCACAGCTCATCTGGAGTAGGATCAGATGATGGAGTAGCTGTTGGAGGCGGTGCAGCAGTGGATGGTACCCTTTGTGCTTTCAACAACTGTTGCAGCGTGTCTTTGATTTTCTGCAACAGATGTATCCAGTTTATCAATTATAGCCGTCAATTCTTGGTACATTAAACCATCACCCAACTTAATGGGGTCATCTGATTTCCCACTAGCAGTGGTTTTATCAGTGGTTGATGTAGGGAGTGTACTCCAAACATTATCCACTGATGCCCCTTTTTCTTGGTACTGGGGACTTCTTCCTTCAACACTTGATAACCTTTTGATGGTACCAGTGGTTAAAGCAAACTCACCAGTGGTTATCAGAGGTGCTATAGAAGGAATTGCCTCCAAGGAAGTCTTATTGATGTAACCACTGTCCAAATGTAAACCAGTTGGTTCAACACTTGTAGTGGCTGCTTCACTTGGACTACCACCAAGAGTTACCTGTAACTCAAGGGGTGTAACCTCCTCAGTTGTTGCTGGGATAGCAGAGGTATAAGCATCAGACTCAGTCACTTGTTGGAGTATACTCTCAGCGATAGGTGGTTGAGAGGAACTGATTTATGTCTGAGTTATATCCAAAGCATGCAACAAGGTCATTATTTATGGTGGTAGTTGTGAAGCGATGATGGGAGTTGAAGGAGAATTTGCCCCGGGAGCAGGGCTGTGGAAGATGATTCAAGTGAATCCATTGCTTCATAAGGTGGTGTCCCTGTGCTTACAACCTGATCCTTTTGTGAGGATGCAGGAGGAGTTTTAGGCAAGGGTTGAGATCTTTCTACCATCTGCTATGAGGACGTAGCAGCAGTGGTTTCTAGTGACTTTTGTGTTGTCACTGGCAGTTGCTCTGGGATCTCATCTTCCAGAGTTGCCTTTATTGTAGGTTTGGGGGCTTTTGAATTTTCTTTTGTTTTGGTCTTTTGGTGGATTTAGGTGTGGGTTTCACAGCAGTTGCGTTACTGCTGTGATCACCTTGAGCAGTGGGCTCAGCAGCAGATATCTGAGGAGCAGTGGTAGCTGCTAAAATCTGCTCAGGTATTTCTGCTTTTGTTTTGGAAATTTTTGATAGCCTTGTAAATGTTTTCAGGTGTAAGGCCATTTATTTGAAAAAGTGATGATAGCATCTGATGCACATAACTGTTGAATAACATCTGTCCACGTGTAAACTCTGTTGTAAATCAGTGTTTTGCACAAACAGAGGATACACTTTGGTAGTGGATAGATTTTACTATTTAACAGAGTTTTAATGCCATCAGTGCTTTGAACAGACTTTGAGGATTTATTGAAAAATTCAATTTTAAACTATTTTTAAAGTTATTTTTGATTTTTCTAAAAGCATTTTTATGCTATTTACACATGGAACACAAGAAAGCTTGCTTTAATCCATGTTTAGCACTCCAATCATAGGAATCAAGTTTTTAACAGTAGATGAATCCAATTTTTAAGTTTGTACATCTACCACCTGATCTTTAGGATGGACATGTTAAAGATGAGATCAAACCTTTTTATAGCAATCCCTCACAAAGTGATGTCTGATAATGAATGATGGTGAATCAATGAGATATTGAACTTTTGATGATATATTTCAGCTACTTGACGGACCTGCATAAAACCAATCTTTTGAGCAACTATACCAAAATTCAATAACATATTTTGAAGTTACAAACAGTTGGACTTTTCAGCAACAGCAGCAACATCATAATATTCTTCAATCAGTGGTTGGAAATATCTGCTGCATGTGCACAGTCAATAACACCTTGATGTTTGTACTTGATTTGAGTTTGATAAAACTTGACAAGCATGCTCCTAGCATATGCAATGTTCTTTGAGGACCCACTTTTTGCCAAATAGATTCTCATCCTTTGGCTGTGGCACAAGATTTTCAAACTTGTTGTCACTGAACTGCTGAAGCTCCTCTTAAATGACAGCTACCCAACTTTCTGTCTTTTAGTGCTATAAGGCACATGACTTGTTAATGGAATGGTAGAAAGTCAAGAAGAAGACAAAGGTTTTGGGATAAACTTTTTATAAGAATCCCTTCCAATTGATGTTGTCAAGTGTATGGTAAAATGGATGTGATTAAAAAGGATTGAGGTTTAAAAGATGAGGTTGCAGATGTGAGTCATCTGAGCTAACAACTGTTGGTGACTTTAATGATCCAACAACTGTTTGAAAGTGAAAGTGGAGGAATAAAAGGAATTGGTGATAACCAGTGTTGATTTTTATCCACTGTTAGTAGATTTTTATCAACAGTGGTTGTGGACTTGGAAATAGAGGTGAAGGGCTACTTTGATCAAGCAATTTTTGAGGTAGCAGTCAAGTGATTTCTATCCATTTTTGATGGACTTCTATCAGCAACTGCTGGTGGATCAGTGGGTGAGCTTTACCAGTTGTTTTGTACATCTGCTGCTCAGATGAAGGAAATGATTTTGTCCTGTGATAACACAGTATCATGTCCAACATCTTTTGATGGTGATAATGAGATATCTGAATTTCCCTGAATCAGTGAATGCACATAGTTGCTTGATGACTATTATTCACCCAATTTTGGACTCTTAAGTGTTTTATGTTTATACTCTTTTCTTTTGATTTCAAAAGTTTTGAGATAAACACACTTTTGAGTTTTTGTAATTTTTCTTCTTTCCCTTTTTACCCTTTCCATAGAAAAGTACTGAAACTTTTACTGGAAGGTTTTCAAGGAAAAAAATACTCAATCCAAAATCATTTTCAGCAATGTTTTGAGAGATTTGGTCATTTTTGCACATGCTTATGCCAAATTTCACATTACTCATGATCTGGATATTTTGACTGCTGATTTTCTTAATATATTCTTAACACAATTGATTTTGGTCCTTTTAGAGGACACTCAACCTGTTTTTCAATACATAAGATTCAAATCACTAAAGTTTTGATTTCCCTCTTTTTATGTTAACAAAGACACTAGTGCTTTTATCCGCACATAGGCTTTTGTCAACCATGAGGTGAACACCTTAGCTGCAGTTGTGATGAAAACAACACAAACTTCATAATAACATTTGAAATCAATTTTGTAAAGAGAATAATCACACCAAAATCACCAGACAAGTTTCCAGATCTGAAACTATTGGTGATTTATGCATGACATCACTTGTTATGTGAATTTTGTGTGTCTTATGACATCTTGGTTGTTTTACAGAATTTTTGAATAAACAACTTTGAACGTTATTACTCGTTACTCTGTTTTTCAACAAATACGACCAACCTTAGTATCAATGAAATTTGAGCTGAACTGTTATGTCAAATTGATTGTTAGATCGAATTTGACTGTCCAGGCTCTGATACCAATTGTTAGGATCGGAGGCTCTCATGATTGTGTTTGTTTGTATGTTTGGAACGATTTGTAAATATGAAAACATGTAAAGTGCAGCGGAAATGAAAACAAACTTTGTAAACACAATCAAATGGAGAAAATAGTTTGATAAACAAATGCTTTTCATCATTCAAAAGATTACAAAGTAAATCAAAAGATTACAAGCATGCTTACAAACTAAACTCCCCCTCAGCCTGATGCCCCAAGGTTGGATTGCTCAAGATGAAAGGATTGAATTGAGGAGAAGAAACCACTCAAGACGAATCAAATGTAACAGTACAGGGTACTGTTACATTTATAGGCAAACTAAACCACTGAGGCATCTCAGCTGACGTGACCATGAAAGTGACATCTAACAACCTAACAACTTGTAACTACTATCCTTACACAAACACTGCTAAGCCTAACCACTGACTACAATACATATCAGAAAAGAAGTTAAACATCTGTTCCAGCTTTCAACTGTTGTAGTCTAAGCACTGATGTCTGAATCATCAGTGCTTACTTCAAAGGTGATCAGTCTTTGAGTGGACAGTACTTTGAACCTTAAGCAGCACTTAGAGAACAGCAGTAGATAGAGCAACAGTGTTTGAACTTCAGCAGTCTTTAGGTCTTCATCAGTTGTTAAGAGCAGCAGTTATTGTAGCAGACCAGTGTTTTGAGATCAGCAGCTGTTATGAACCACTTTCAAGGGGAAAGTCTAGTGCAAACTACTGTTTATTATGAATCCACTGTTGTGACCCGGTTTTGGCTTTACATCATCTGTTCCTCTGTTAGGGTTCAATCCCAACACTAACCCTAACCGTTGACTGAACTCTAGGGACACATAACTCCAATCGGCACCGGAATCAAATAATACAGAAGCAAAGAGGTTGTTCACAGAAAACGTACCAGTCACGACATTGTCGTCGTTCCTAGCATCACCAGCACCAATTGTAAATACCCTTCCAGGAGCACCATTGCCCCCATTGTTGCCATTATTGTTGTTCCCAGCATTGTTGTTGTTCTGACGGTTGTTGTTTCCGTTGGCATTCTGATTCAGTTGAGGGCAATCCCGCTTAATGTGACCCTCGTCCCCACACTGGAAACACCCCTTCTTAAAGCCCTGGTTCTGATGGGGTTGCTACCTTTGCTGTTGCTGATGCTGCTGACTTTGCTGTTGCTGCTGCTTTAGGTACGGAGCTCTACAGTCTTTTGCCTCATGGCCCACCTTTTCACACCTACGGCAAACCCGGACTCACGGTCCATGATGATGATAACCACACTTGTTGCACTTTGGCTTCTTACCAATGTAGGAGCCTTGATTCTGATTGCTGCCCTGGCCTTGGTTAACTGAGGACGACTGACTGAAACTACGGTTATTGCTGTTGTTAGGCCTTTTCTGAGATTGACTCGCACTGGTTGCTTTATCAGTATCGTTCCATTTGTGCTTGTTATCACTAGCAGGTGTGGTAGTTATAGTAGTAGTAGTGGTAGTAGCAGAAACACGTGGCGGTAACGCACCACGCTCGACTTCCTGGTCAGTAATCTTGTGTGCTAAACGGATGATCTGAGGCAGATTGTTGAGGTTTGCAGCAGTGACCAAACTCTTTACTGAGAGTGCTAAGCCCATGATGTACAACTCAATTCTTCGAGGTGGAGGTTGAGACAAATTAGGGCACATATTTGCTAACTCATGTGACCTCTTCGTGAACGCTTCAATTTCAGACCCCTCCATTTTAAGATTGTAGTACTCGTTCTCGAGTTTCTGAATTTCGTCACGAGGACAGTACTCCTCCCGCATCAACTCCTTGAAATCATCCCAAGTAGTGTCATTAGCCACCTCGATGCCCAACATTTGCACCTGGGCATTCCACCAAGTTAAGGCACCATCCTCCAAAGTGTCTGTAGCATACTTCACACGGTCCCCCTCGGGACAGTTACACATAGCGAACACCGACTCAGCCTTCCCAAACCAACGTAGTAACCCCACAGCCCCTTCAGTCCCACTGAATGTCTGTGGCTTACAATCCATAAACGTCTTGAAAGTGCAAGCAAGCGGATGGTTTTGATTCTGATTCGCTTGTTGACCTAATGGACGAAAGGAAATACAACACAAGGGTAAGAGTTGTGTACATGACACAAGAATAAAGAAGATTTGGCACATATTGTACCAGCTTGATAGGCTGCTAATGCCTAAGCCACACGGGTGTTAATCAGATTTGTCAACTCAGCCTGAGTCATCGCAATGTGTCCACGTCCATGGCCTCGTCCACTCATGATTCTATATAAGGAGAGGGAACAAGTTTAAGAATCGAGATAAGGTAGGAGTCAAATCTCACGTTGACATCTACAAACTACAAAGTTTACACCAAACAATAGGGCGAAACCCTTCTCACACTCGTTAAGCCTCACTGGGACTCACGTGCACCTCACGTTATTATTATGTGTGCACCCATAATAATAAGGCAATTTGCATGCTTATCTCAGTGCCTCTTAACTTGCGTTAAAAGTTTCCCCCACATTCAAATAGTAAAATGAAACGCACTACAGAATTAATAATCACAAGAGTCGAAGGGTAGTGCCACACTATCTAGCTCCACTAAAACATGCAGCACAAGTAATCACATTGAGGTATCAAATATGTTGTTTCATGCAAGTCGTGTGTGGGTAACTACTAAGCAAGTAATGCATAAAGTAAACAGAGGACGAAACTTGCAATCTGGAGCTGAGTGTCATGGTCGATTTTCGAAGTTGCTCGGTTATAGTCTGGTTTTATAAAAACGTTTTAAAACCTAGTTCACTATAACAAGTGGCTCTGATACCAAACTGTCACACCCCCAAACTACCACATGCGGAAACACCGCGGGACGTGTGACGTACCAGAATCCAAGCCACCAATCACATTGAACTAATAATAAATATTTAAATTAAACATTCGATTCATTTCATAATATAATTCCAAGTCATAAGATAAAACCAAAGTAAACGTTCAGCGGAAGCATAAGAATATTCATTATCCAAATGTTTCAAAACAATGTACTAAATCAAGAATAAATATCCAAGAGCTGTGACCCATGACCACTCCAGCTCTCCCAGATAACAAGTCCATAACCAAGAATCTAACGACCTGCAAGCATGCAGGCAAGTGTGTCAGACGACGTTGGTGAGTTCAAAGTTTGTTAACACATTTTAGTTACAAGATATAAGTATAAAACAATTCAATGATTTGATGTCGTTATTAACTCGATTACCGCAGATGGCTCTAGATTATTTGCCCAAACCCCAATGCTCTATCATACATTGGTCGAGTGGTTAAGGTAATTAGTTCACGACCGTCATCCCCGGTATGGTGTGAGGGTGCCAAACCTAATAGCGCTGTCAACTAATAACCCCGTTGCCTCCCCGGCAACCAATCGGTATATGGTGGGACTTAATGATAGAAATGAGTGTAATAACCAACATCCCAATAACCCGACGTTACTCCCCGGAACGATTACCAGATGTCCCTCCCCGGGACGCATGCTTGGAAAAAGAGCAGTGAACTCACCTTGGTTTGCTCGGTTTGTTAAGTTACCCGTTTCCTAGTTAATCAGCCAACCCTAACGTGGTTACCAATGTAATCAGTTTCGTAATCAATCAATCAAGTCACGTATATCCAAAGTTTACATACATAGCAAAGATCACCTTATTTCACTTAGCAGTTACTCAATCACTTACATGTCACAACTACATAAGACTCTACAGTTTAAAAGGTTCTGTCACATTACAGCATTTCCACGAAACACTATGCCTTGTGGCGAAAGACCCTCCCCCGACGAAAGACTCTTTCGTCGAGAACACTTATAGCGAAAGACCCTAGTCTTTCGTTAACATCCAGTCAACAAAAAACCTGGTTTTTCGCCGAGCTATGTATTTCGTCGGGGCATCTTTCGTCATTGTTTACAACAGTCAGTTACAGTTCCCATACTTTCAGCCGTAATTATTGCTAATACTTTGACAGTTTCATCAATCGAATCAAACAATACTTTTAGCCATGAATATGACCCCAACCATTATCCATCATCAACTATTCGAACCCATTCATAATGTAATAGTTTTTTATTTGACATACCAATCATACTTAGTAGTTTATCATGTGAATCATCATACTAATCAAGCAACTCATTAGTTGGATACGAACCCAGAATTTCGTACAAACAATTATTTATCACAAAGCTTCTAACCACTACAATCAACCTGAACCAATCACAAAAGTTATTCATCTATTCCAAATACACAAGGTCAGAGTCAAAACCCTAATTCCACATGAAGATCTAATATAGCACAAACAATCATTCACAAGACAAACATTAATCAATCATAAAGTGTGGTGAAGTGCTAACCGTTCGGCGAGATAGTCACGAGAATACAAGAAGGCTTCGAAACAGATGAATGGTGCTGCCGACGGTTCAAAGAGAGTGCTAGGGTTTGATAACAATCGACTTACGTATGACTGTGCGGATACAAAACATATAACTAAGTCATTACTGGGCCTCATCTGGGCCGAAGGCCCATACAGCGAAACACCCATGTTTCGTCTATCAGGGTGATGGCGAAACTCCCATGTTTCGTCGAGTACGGTTTGTGGCGAAGCACTATAGTTTCGTCGTGTATGGTTTTAATTTGTAAACAATTTAATAGTTTATTTAAGTTTATAACAACTAACCAACCCATAATGCACACATACGCAAATAAATTACAAAAACGGAGTTTGTAACAAGTAACGTGTCAGGGAAAGACCTTGAAAACTTGGGTTGTCACATCAAATCTCCAAGCTCAACTGTATCCTTGCGCGGGCGCTGATGCGTGCGAAGTGTCGTATATATTAGGTGTATATTTTAAGCCCTTTTTAACACTTATTTTAGTCAAGTTTTAAATTTATAAAACACGATATTTCACTAACACTAAACACACATATGGGCAAGTGCACCCATCGTTGAGTGTAGTATAGCGTTGGTAAGATACCGAGGTCGTCCAAGGACACAAGAGCTTTTAGTACCGGTTTATTCTCAACGTCTAATCAAAATAAAAGTTTAGAAAAATGTTTTAAGTTAAGAAAAATAAAAACTAACTAAAATGATGAAAATAAAAATAAAATAAAAACAGATAGACAAGATGAATCACTTGGTTCCGACTCGTATCTAGTATAACCTTTGATTATTTCCGCACTTTTGCACATAATTAAGAGATTATCTTAGTTATTGTAGTAGGCCCCTCTTTTGAAGGTGACGTTACCCTCACCCCAGTAGTTTGAGTCAGCAAGGATACAATCCTAAAGGGGTGGATTATTGGAAGATAATGAATTAAGTTATTAATGCAGTATTGTGGTAGGCCCCGCTTTTGGCGGTGACGTTACCCTCGGCTAAGTAGTCTGAGTCAGCAGGGATACAGTCCTAAATAGTCGGGTTATAGTATTAATAGTAGTTAACTTATGAGGGGATCAAAGAGTTTGGACCCCCGCCATCCAATACTGTGAAGTATTGAAGGAGGTCCTACTAAATTTGACCCAGGTCCATTGCAGGACCTCTAAACGCTGAACAATGGCAAGACCTTTACCAAACCGTTCCCTTAACCCCCGACCAGGTAGCCAACATACCTCCATATAGACCGTGGAGATATGAATGGTGAAAATCCTTTATTTTATATAGACAGTAAAATAATGCCAAGACACCACGGACAAACGATAAGGAAAGATCACCTTCAACATAAGTAACTAGTTATTAAAGTCATTAATACAAAACCAAATAAAAAGTGCAAAAGATTAGAAATAAAAAGTATTATACTAGACACTTTGTCTTCACCAAGTGATGTAAGAGACTTAGGCAAACATGGCCTTGATTGTCAAGAACTCTTACGATCAATCTTGGATCCCGAGATGACTCACACACTCTACGATGGACAATGGATGATGGTGGTGGATGATGGTGTTGTGATGGTGGTGGGTGGTGGATGAAGTGTGAGAGAGGTGGTGTGCCAAGGGATGAGTTGAAATGAATCCAAGCACTCCTATTTATAGGCTGAACAGAGAGCTGGGCACGGCCCCGTGCCTGTCTGACACTCTCTCTCCTCATTAATTGTAATTCGCAATTACAATTAATGCGCCTGCTGTACTTTCGACACGCCCCCGTGTCCGCTGGGCACGGCCCGTGGTGGGCAATAGAAGCTTCTATAGGTTTGTCTTTTCTGCTGCTTCTTGGGCACGGCCCCGTGCTGGCTGAGCACGGGGCGTGTTCAGCCTTCTGTCTTCTCTATTTTGCTTGGGAAGATGCCGTTGAGGGGTCGGGCAGTCCACTAGTGTTCCTTTCTTTGTATTTATGTTGGAATTAGCTGTCTTTTTGCCTCTTTTGTGTTCTTGAGCTCATTTAATCCTGAAAATACAAAAGGAAGACAAAAACACTCTTTTTCCAATATTAGTACTTAAAAAGGGTTAGTTTTATGCCTTATTTGATGTAATTTATATGTTGCATTTTACACACATCAAATACCCCCACACTTGAACTTTTGCTTGTCCTCAAGCAAAACTCTTTAATATGTGGCTTACACTCCCAAATGGAATGGGTAGAAGAGAAGGTTTTGGGCTTGTCGTAGAGTGTCGGGATATCCAAGATCTTTTTGGGTTTTATTTTTATTTATTTACACTCCTATTCGTAATGATTTATTTAGAACTTTTCATAGGAGAAATTACTTATTTGGGCATAACATGCCTTTTTTAAAATTCCATTTATATACAAGTTCACATACCTCACGGGAGAAATCACTCACACTCGGCCGAAGGTGTATTTTTAGTGAATCACTCGAGAGCGGCATGGAACTTATTCCTACCATAAGCTTGCCAAGCAATCAATCCTCCTCCTTTTTAACTTTTATACCTTTGTAAATATCAAGAGGACTTTGTGGGTTAAGGGTTAGGCTTGGGTTAAAGGTAGGTGGTTGGGAAAGTGGTTAGTGGTCAGTAGAAAAAGGGCGAAAAGCGTAACAAGTGTCGGTTTTCGTAAGACTTTCTATTTTTTTTTTTTTTGTAACTTTTTATTTTGATGAAGCTTTTATTCAAACAAAGTTATTTTTGATGAACTTGTTTGTTTATTTTCTTTTTGCTTCATCATCAACACATTTTTTTTTTTTTGTCATACGAAAAGCCGAACTTGTTACTAAAACAAAGGGTTAAAAATGAAAAAGGTTTTGGTGGGTAAAAGGGTTTTTGGTTTGGGTGATGAAATGAAAAGGTTTAGGCTCAAAGGGGCTAACTAGGGGGATTTTTGGGTAGGTGGTAAAAGAAAAATAATGGTGTAGAAATAAAAAGGGTTAGTCCTAATGCCTCCATCACTTACTTACTCGGGTTTAAGTTGATAAGGACCGGGAATGTATCGTCATGGCAAGTTCTAGAGTCGTAAGAACCAAGCGGCTATTCACACAAGAAACGAAAAATGAGCATTTAGTCTAATGATATGTAATTGTATGCTCAATAAAGGCTCAAAACTCACTTTTGTGGGAATGGGTTTTTATGTGATCAAGTATATATAATCAAATTTTAACTAAGTTTGTCATGCCTTTTCATAATTTTCTTATGTTGGTTCTTTTATCACTACGCTATCGGTTGTAAATTTGTAAAAATATAACCTTTTTGAGAACTTGAATTTCCCGAATTAAACCTAGACAAGTAAAAAATGAAATTTTTGAAAAAATTTGGGGTGATTAGCGGTTCCAATAGAGTTTTGTGTAAGGCTTGAATTTAGGACTTGCAAAATTCAAGGCTTTAGCATCCCCCCCACACTTAAATTACACATTGTCCTCAATGTGTCCCAAAAATAAATTTTTAGGTTGATTAGATGTGTAAAATGGTGTAAAAAGCAAAAATTTTCTGTTACTGGGCGCTGAACACGGCCCCGTGTTATCCGGGCACGGCCCCGTGTTCAAGTGCCAGTAACAAAATTAAAATAAGAGAAACAGAAGTCTGGACACGGGGGCGTGCCGGGTGAACACGGCCCGTGTCCAGTTACCTGAACTGGGCGTTTTTCTGCAGGTGGTTCAGCACGGGGCCGTGTTGGTTGGGCACGGCCCGTGTTGAACTTTCTGAAATGGAGAGAATTGTCGGGTTGCCTTGTTCTTGTGCATGAGTTCATTTTTCTCGTTCCCCTTTTCATCCTTTACCACCATGAGTGTGTTTTATTCATTAAAAACCATCCAAACTTTAAAACCATCATTTCATTTCATCATAGAGAGAACTTACATAATCCTAAATTTAAACTAGATAAAACTAAGTAATAATGGAGCTCTAGCCTCTACTTTATTTTAATTAGCAAAATTTCCAAGAAGTAACTAATCTTGGTTAGACAAGGCCTTTTTGAACTCCTTCTTCCGCGTGCGGTTCTCCTCATATGTCGGCAAGCCACTCTTCCACCTCCCTTGGAAGGAGAAAAGAAGGCTCATTGGCATTAGTTTGAGGAGTTTCAACTTCCACCAGGATCTCTTGTTGGTGTTCCACAGGAGGTTCCGCCGGAAAGTCTTCCCACCCGGTAGGGTTGTTGATTCCGAGTGCCAGGTTCCAATCTTGCTGAGGAAGGACTGGTTCCATCGGGGGTGCTACAAGAATATTTAACCTCTGGTGCAAGAGGTTAATTTCTTGGAAGCTGCTTTCAAGTCCCATCGTAAGATCGTTGATACGGTCGATTAGGACCTCCTCTACTGAAGTCATTTCGTCGAGAGCCTCCCTTAATGCTACCACATAGTGCACAAGTGTAGCCTCAATGGAGGGTCTCCTTCCTCTTCGGCTGTGTGACGAATGCACAGAAGATGTTTCGTTGTTTTCACTCGACATCCTACGAAAGATAAACTTAAGATAGTTTATTTAATGAAACAGTGACCGGACACGGCCCCGTGCTCATTGAGCACGGCCCCGTGTTCATCTTTCTGCAGAATTTCGGAGCAAGGAAACTTGGATTTTTAAGTTATTTTCTGAATTTGTAGGGCCTTTTTAGCTTCTAATAAGTTAAAACAATGTTACATAACATGTTTTTACCAAGATTCCTTGAACAAAACTCATTAATCCCTACCACAAAGTTGGAAGAACTCCAAGCTTTCAATGGTAGTTCTTGGAGAAAGATGGAGAAGAAGGAAATGGCTAAAAGAGGAAGGGACAAGATGGGTTGTTAGAACCTTCTTTTAGACTTACCTAGGATAGTTTGAGAGAAGATTCCTGCAAATCTCTGCCCCAAGTTGGTCCAAATGTGCAGAATTCTTGGCTGCATTTATAGAAAACGACAGCCTCCTGGACACGGCCCCGTGTGCAGGTGGAGTTCTGACACAGTTTGTCCGTATTCTGACGTACTGATCAGAATTGAATCTTTTGATAGACACGGGGGCGTGTTGGCTGGACACGGCCCCGTGTCGAGGGACTGTTTTATGAAGTTGTCTAGTTTTTAAGGAACTTGTTAGTATCGGGTGGCTCCTGATTAGTTGGAACAACCCCAAAGTGCCTAAGATACCTTAATTGTCCTAGAGTAAGGCGAGAACGCAAGAGGTTGTCGGTGAGGGTAATTCCTATTTTCATTCTAGGTGGACAAGTCCAACCCTTTCCCGGGCTCTTGTTAAAGAAGGTGTATGCCGAATCGCTCAGGTCTATGTATGCACCGAACGAAGTCGATGGAGAGTCCTTCACGGCACAATCGACACAGGGACGACTATCGTCCAAGTCTTTGCTAGGAACGAAGGTATTTTCGGGAGCAACGAGGTTGTCGGAATGCGGTTCCAACATTTCTTCATGGTTATTGTCTTGGGGTGGATCAATAAAATCCTTCCTAAGCTCTTTTAACCAATTCAGAATTAGCTTTTCTAGTTGAAATAACTCATCAAGGAGCATTTCCCCTAGAATATCTGGCTGGGCGCATTCGAGGGAGAAATAGTGCTTATTTTTACTTTCGCCCCTCTTAAGGTTGTAAGAAGTCGGTGGGTCCATGTAGTGGGTCCTATAATTTAGAAAGTAGCATTTTACTTCTTCATGTTTGCCACCACATAATTGATACCACGTACCATAAGAGTGCCGAAAGTAAAAACAATTACTATCACTCATGTTTATGTCAGAAATTACCAACCGCTGGGATCTTACGGTTCTGTTTTCAGTAACTGAAACTTGGGCACGGGGGCGTGTTGAGTGGGCATGGCCCCGTGTTCAGCTTACTGTCTGACGTAAAACAGGATTGCCAGTTCCAATGATTGGGCACGGGGGCGTGTTCAGCGGGCACGGCCCGTGCTGAGCTCTGCAGAAGCTGAAAAACTAAGAAAATCCTAAAAAAATAAAAAGAAAAATAAAAGATGATTAGGCCGTTGATTCCTAACTTTCTTAAAATCCTTGTGTCCCCGGCAACGGCGCCAAAAACTTGATGCGTGCGAAGTGTCGTATATATTAGGTGTATATTTTAAGCCCTTTTTAACACTTATTTTAGTCAAGTTTTAAATTTATAAAACACGATATTTCACTAACACTAAACACACATATGGGCAAGTGCACCCATCGTTGAGTGTAGTATAGCGTTGGTAAGATACCGAGGTCGTCCAAGGACACAAGAGCTTTTAGTACCGGTTTATCCTCAACGTCTAATCAAAATAAAAGTTTAGAAAAATGTTTTAAGTTAAGAAAAATAAAAACTAACTAAAATGCTGAAAATAAAAATAAAATAAAAACAGATAGACAAGATGAATCACTTGGTTCCGACTCGTATCTAGTATAACCTTTGATTATTTCCGCACTTTTGCACATAATTAAGAGATTATCTTAGTTATTGTAGTAGGCCCCTCTTTTGAAGGTGACGTTACCATCACCCCAGTAGTTTGAGTCAGCAAGGATACAATCCTAAAGGGGTGGATTATTGGAAGATAATGAATTAAGTTATTAATGCAGTATTGTGGTAGGCCCCGCTTTTGGCGGTGACGTTACCCTCGGCTAAGTAGTCTGAGTCAGCAGGGATACAGTCCTAAATAGCCGGGTTATAGTATTAATAGTAGTTAACTTATGAGGGGATCAAAGAGTTTGGACCCCCGCCATCCAATACCGTGAAGTATTGAAGGAGGTCCTACTAAATTTGACCCAGGTCCATTGCAGGACCTCTAAACGCTGAACAATGGCAAGACCTTTACCAAACCGTTCCCTTAACCCCCGACCAGGTAGCCAACATACCTCCATATAGACGGTGGAGATATGAATGGTGAAAATCCTTTATTTTATATAGACAGTAAAATAATGCCAAGACACCACGGACAAACGATAAGGAAAGATCACCTTCAACATAAGTAACTAGTTATTAAAGTCATTAATACAAAACCAAATAAAAAGTGCAAAAGATTAGAAATAAAAAGTATTATACTAGACACTTTGTCTTCACCAAGTGATGTAAGAGACTTAGGCAAACATGGCCTTGATTGTCAAGAACTCTTACGATCAATCTTGGATCCCGAGACGACTCACACACTCTACGATGGACAATGGATGATGGTGGTGGATGATGGTGTTGTGATGGTGGTGGGTGGTGGATGAAGTGTGAGAGAGGTGGTGTGCCAAGGGATGAGTTGAAATGAATCCAAGCACTCCTATTTATAGGCTGAACAGAGAGCTGGGCACGGCCCCGTGTCCGCTGGGCACGGCCCCGTGCCTGTCTGACACTCTCTCTCCTCATTAATTGTAATTCGCAATTACAATTAATGCGCCTGCTGTACTTTCGACACGCCCCCGTGTCCGCTGGGCACGGCCCGTGGTGGGCAATAGAAGCTTCTATAGGTTTGTCTTTTCTGCTGCTTCTTGGGCACGGCCCCGTGCTGGCTGAGCACGGGGCGTGTTCAGCCTTCTGTCTTCTCTATTTTGCTTGGGAAGATGCCGTTGAGGGGTCGGGCAGTCCACTAGTGTTCCTTTCTTTGTATTTATGTTGGAATTAGCTGTCTTTTTGCCTCTTTTGTGTTCTTGAGCTCATTTAATCCTGAAAATACAAAAGGAAGACAAAAACACTCTTTTTCCAATATTAGTACTTAAAAAGGGTTAGTTTTATGCCTTATTTGATGTAATTTATATGTTGCATTTTACACACATCAGGCCCGCACAAGGGTGTTAATTGAATATTTGTCTTTCCTTTCTCTGGCGCATAGTCATGAAAGACTGATCTTTCCAAATCCTTCTTAAACTCGTTGTGCGGTCGCGCAAGGTTTGTTTTAAGATGACCTTGGAGTATAATTATGGTATGGTCCTCTGTGCTTGCATAGGGTTTTTGGGACCATACCCCTTCAAGGGACTATTGTGTAAGTATTTATGTAAGGACCTGCAAAAATGTCCCAAAACGACCCGTAAGTGAAAACCCGGACCCCTAAAACCCTAGTTCCCATGAAAAACCAAGAAATTCAAAAATTATGGAGTTCACGCGGGCCGCGTAAGATTTAGGCTAGGCCTACGCGGGCCGTGACAGCACAACAGATGATTCGGACGCGCTTTGTGCCACTTGTCTGACACGTGGCGGCCCTATGCTTGACACGCTAGCCCTAATCGTAGAAAAGGTGGCCCTCGCGGGCCACGTAAGATGTTGACAGGTTTTACGCGGGCTGCGTAAAACCCAAATTTCAGCTATAAATTAAGCAGTTCATGGGCTTTTCATCTGTGTACGTAAAACTTTCTCAAAGACGAAAGATGCCGCTCAATTTCGAAATCTTAAGTAGGGAAACGTTGCTACAAGTATAGGGTATTAACTCGGTCACTGCTACGATACAATGTCCGATCGATTGAAACCGATCCGATGGATGTTTAAGTGCTGCCCGAATTCGGGCTATACTTTGTCATTCGTCGTGAGGCTTTTGATTTCGTGAGTTTATCGTAAATGTTGTATTAAGTTACTGGCCTAGTTTCGTGTGCATTGTTATTTAACTAGGTTACAAGGCTAAATCAGTAGGCCAAGTTCTGTCCAATTAAACTTGCAATGTGAGTCATTCTCTTTTTACCAAATTGTTTCCAAAACCCTATTTGTTTTCAAAGTTATAATTACAGTGATTAAGTCTTTGTAATCTTCAATTACTGCCAGTATGTGGGGTTTTATATACATTACTTGATACCCGCCACCATTGGACAACGGGTTAGCCAATGGGTGATCTGACCATAGTCACAGATTCGGTCAAGTGACAAATACCGATTTGGGGTAATTGGTTGATAAAAACACTGTAATCACCCTTAATACTATATATTATAACAATGTGTTGTTTTGTACAAATTGAGTGACTCGCCAGTATTTCCTGCTGATAAAATCTTTTTAAACATGTTTCAGGTGATTTACTGTGACCTAGGGAAAGTGTCGCGTAGCACTAAAAGCTTGAGGAGGTGGCTCATTAAAATAAATAAACATGTTTTGTAAACAGGGAATTTCCTCGTGAAATTTCTTTATTGTAAATTACGGGGTTTGTCCCAAATTGTGAAATAAAATAATTGGGCATTTTCAGTTTTCACAATCCTGTTAAAATTTCCGCTGCCAAATTAAACATCAATACCACGGGTTTTCTGTCCCGCGGCTCCTGAACCATGTAAAACGGGATGGGGGCCGTGACAGAAAAAGGTGGTATCAGAGCCACTGATTTAAGCTAATTAATTATTTAGAAATACTTAATTTTTCAAATTTCCCTTCTGTGATTATGTGAAAATTTAATTTGCAATAAAGAACCTTCTAACTAGGATTTTTGTGTTTTCTTTATATATATGAATAGCATGAATGAGTTGTCTGAAGCTCTTCAGAACCTCACTATCCATTCTGCTGACATGGGAATTCCCGAAGGCTTTTCCGGTTATCAGACCGACACTGAAGAACCTATGGAATTCCAGGCCCAGCCGCTGGTGAAACCAAAACCGAAAAAGAGGAGGAGAATCCTAGACTGGAAACATGGGCGTAGGAAGAAACCAGCTGCACAAAAGGTTAAAAAGACTGAGGATCCGAAGGATAAAGGGAAAGGAAATGAGATTGGGGAAAGTTCTGAGCAAGCCCAGGAAATGCCACCATGGGAGGAGCTTGATCGCAAACAGGCAAATTGTGACCTCATCGGACCTGCCGATGAAAACCTCTTCAATTACCCCGCTGAATCACAACTTCCAGTTAATTTGGAACCTGCTATCCCAGATCCTATTGTCAACCAGCGACTTCTACCCGGAGAATTGGAAGAATGGTGGACAAGTGATTGGCAATTTCAGAATTTCATGAATAACCCCAACGTCTATTTTCCCCAGTTTGACCCTGAGCCTGCACCAAACCCACCTATGAGCACGGAAAACCTAGCTGAACTCCGCCGTTATGGCGAGGAACTAGTGGACGCATGAAATAGGATTCGAGATGTGTGGGAGAAGATCTCATGGAAATGCGACGAGAGGGAGCGTCGTTTCTTAAGGGCCGGTTATCTGGGGTTGTGTGTTTAATAATAATAAAATAATAATAATAATATAAAAATATAATCATGTAAAATAACTCCAATAAAACTTTTGTAATATAACGGGTGTGTATCGATGCATACTAATATATATAAAAATATGAAAGTCGCAAGGTAGACAATTTTGGCTATACGTGTTGATATGGTTATGTGAGATTGTTTTATTCTGACTGGTTATTATTTATTTTGTGCCAATAATTTATATATATATATATATATATATACTGTTAAAAACCCCGTTGAACCTTCACAAGCCAACCACAGCAAACGTATTCGCGACGATAGTTTCAGTAATAGTGTAAATGGAGGCGAAAATAATAATAATAATAATAATAATAATAATAATAATAATAATAATAATAATAATGTGGTTCAAGCCCCATTTCTTAAGAAAATGAAAGCTGCAACGCCTGGTTGCACTTACAAGGAATTTCTTGCCTGTTAACCGATCGAATTTGCTGGCAACGAAGGGGCAACTGCTGCACTACGTTGGTTAGAGAAAACCAAAGCAGTAATTAAAATAAGCAAATGTACCGAGGAAGACAAGTTTATGTATGCGTCGCACCTTTTTAAAGAAAGGGCGTTAGAATGGTAGAACACAGTACTACAAGCCAAGGGAAGTGATGTGGCTTATGCCATGAATTGGGAAGAATTTAAGAGATTGGTGAAAAGAAAATTCTGTCCCGAATATGAAAAGGAACAAATGACAAATAAGTTCCTAAACCATCGGATGGTGGATGTTGACTGTCGAGGGTATACTTCGACATTCTTTGAATATGCTAGAGTCGTACCAACCCTGGCTTCGCCAGAACCGGTACTTATTTCTCGCTATATTTGGGGTTTGATTAGCGAGATTAGTGATATCGTCAAAGCTGCAAGACCCCGCAAAATCGACGATGCGGTGGAGTTAGCTAACACCTTGACCGACGGACTGTTACGTACGCGGGAAGAAGGAATTGGCTCAGAAAATTACCCAAGGATTCCGTGGGGGTAATATTTTCAAGAAAAAGGGAACTGGGCAATCTTCCACCCCGCCATTTTGCAGAAATTATAAAAAGGAACATTTTGGAAGATGTAATGAAATCTGCAACTTCTGCAAAGCTCTGGGGCATCGAGAGGAGGAGTGCAGAAAGAAAACAAGGATCTGCTACAATTGCGGCGAAGATGGACATCTTAGACCAGAATGTCCTAAACTGGCCAAACCAGCTGACAACAAGGCCAAGCTTGCTGAAGGGACTACTAAGAAAAACGCAAGAGCCTTTCAAGTAACAACCCAAGAAGCAGATCTGATTCCTGATGTGATAGCTGGTACGTTCCTAGTTCATGACGTTTACGTAAAAGTATTGTTTGACTCTGGTGCAAACCAAAGTTTTATAAATACTTCATTCTGCCAAGCCCTTAAGCAACCTTTAACTAAACTTAGACAAGTTTTTACGGTAGAAACGGCAGATGGGAATTCTGTTAAAGTAGATAAGGTTTTGCAAGAAGGAAAGATAGAACTCCTAGGCCATAAATTTTCTGCAAACCTGTTACCTATGAATTTAGCTGGATTCGATGTTGTGTTAGGAATGGATTGGTTAGTAGCCAACCATGCTCGAATCCTCTGTGATAAGAATTCCATAAAAATTCATACCCCCACAGGAGAAACAATTGTGATTACAGGAGATAAGCCACGAAAGCCAATAAAATTCATTTCAGTAATGAAAGTGGCCAGTTATGCAAGAAAACAAGGGATAGCGTATATGATTTCGGTAGTTATTAATACTAAAAGTAAGGAACTCAAGGAAATTCCAGTAGTATCAAAGTACCCGGATATATTCCCAGAAGAACTACCTAGATTACCACCCGATAGGGAAGTAGAATTTAGAATTCATCTAATTCCTGAAACTACACCGATATCTAAGGCACCTTATCGGTTAGCACCCATCGAAATGTTAGAATTGAAAAAGCAATTAGATGAATTGCTAAGTAAAGGATTTATACAACCTAGTTCATCCCCTTGGGGAGCACCAGTATTGTTTGTAAAGAAAAAAGATGGTTCAATGCGAATGTGTATCGATTATAGGGAATTGAATAAGGTTACAATTAAGAATCGATACCCATTACCTAGAATTGATGACCTTTTCGACCAACTTCAGGGGGCTAGATATTTTTCTAAGATAGATTTGCGCTCCGGATACCATCAGTTGAAAGTACAAGAAGAAGACATACCTAAAACTGCCTTCAGAACTAGGTACGGTCACTACGAGTTTACAGTCATACCGTTTGGACTAACAAATGCTCCTGCAGCATTCATGGACATGATGAATAGGATCTGTAAACCATATTTGGATAAATTCATAATTGTCTTCATCGACGATATACTTATTTATTCCAAAAGCCAGGAGGAGCATTGTAAGCACCTGCATGCACTCTTAACTTTGTTAAGAAAGGAAAAGCTTTATGCCAAATTCTCGAAGTGTGAATTTTGGCGGCAGGAAGTGCAATTTTTAGGACATATGGTGAATCACGAAGGTATTCACGTAGATCCTTCTAAGATAGAAGCAATCATAAAATGGAAGGTCCCTCAATCAGCTACGGAAGTGAGAAGTTTTCTAGGGTTAGCTGGTTACTATAGGCGTTTCATTAAGGATTTTTCTAAGATAGTTGTGCCATTAACTAAGCTAACCTATAAAACAGTTAAGTTTCAATGGGGACCTAAGCAAGAAGAGGCCTTTAATATTTTAAAGCAAAGGTTAACAAACGCTCCAATTCTAGCTTTACCAGACGGAACAGAAGATTTTGAAGTTTACTGTGATGCGTCTAAACTAGGGTTAGGATGTGTACTGATGCAACGCAAAAAGGTAATTGCGTATGCCTCAAGGTAATTGAAAAAGCACGAGGAAAATTATACGACTCATGACTTAGAGTTAGGAGCAATAATTTTTGCCCTTAAGATTTGGAGACACTGTCTGTATGGAAGTAAGTTTACTGTGTATACGGATCATAAAAGCTTAAGGTACATATTTGGGCAAAAAGAATTAAACATGAGGCAAAGAAGATGGATGGAAATTCTAAGTGATTACGACTGTGATATTCAATATCACGAGGGAAAGGCAAATGTAGTCGCAAATGCATTAAGTCGTAAGTATTATGAGAGACAAAGACGAGTTCGTGTTCTTAGAATAAGTTTACAACTAGATTTAATGGAACAACTGAAGAAGGTTCAGGAAACCGCAATCAAAGATGATGCTGAAGGAATGAAAGGAAGAATAAAGGAACTAGAGCAAAGGGTTGATGGAATTTGGAGATTCCACAAGAAAAGGATTTGGGTACCTAAGCAAGGAGACTTAAGAAATAAGATTTTGGAGGAAGCCCATAAATCTAGGTATACCATGCATCCTGGTAATAATAAGATGTACCAAGATTTAAGGAACAACTTCTGGTGGATAGGAATGAAAAAGGATATAGCTAGATACGCTTCTAAGTGCCTAACTTGTTCACAAGTTAAGGCGGAACACCAGAAACCCTCAGGTCTACTGCAACAACTAGAATTGCTTGTATGGAAATGGGAACTAATAACAATGGATTTTGTTACTAAGTTGCCCAAAACCAGAAAAGGTAACGATGCGATTTGGGTAATTGTAGATCGATTAACCAAATCAGCCCATTTTCTTCCCATGAAGGAAACCTTTAGCATGGAAAGGTTAGCAAAATTATACGTAGACGAAGTAGTATCCGTACATGGAGTCCCACTCTCCATCGTATCAGATAGGGATAGTTGCTTCACTTCACATTTCTGGACAAGTTTCCAAGAAGCCATGGGAACACGATTAAATGTAAGTACTGCATACCATCCCCAAACAGACGGACAAAGTGAAAGGACGATCCAAACCCTGGAAGACATGCTCAGGGCATGTGTAATAGATTTTGGTGGAAACTGGGATGATCACCTATCCTTAATCGAGTTCCCCTATAACAATAGTTACCATGCAAGCATCGAAGCTGCCCCATTCGAAGCACTGTATGGACGAAAGTGCAGAACTCCAGTTTGTTGGGCAGAAATAGGAGAAAGTCAATTATCAAGTCCTGAAATTGTACAGGAAACCACTGACAAGATTACTCAAATCAAGGAAAGACTGAAAATAGCTCGAGATCGCCAGAAAAGTTATGCCGACAATCGACGCAAGTCGCTGGAATTTCAAGTTGGAGATAAGGTGCTTTTGAAAGTTTCTCCTTCGAAAGGAGTAGTTCGGTTCGGTAAGTAATTGGGCATTTTCAGTTTTCACGATTCTGTTAAAATTTCCGCTGCCAAATTAAACATCAATACCACAGGTTTTCTGTCCCGCGGCTCCTGAACCATGTAAAACGGGACGGGGCCGTGACAATTTAATATACAGGGACTATTGTTTAAAAAACTATATATAAAACTTGTACTGATCATCTAAATCCCAACCCCTAACCTCCGGCTATCTACACCATCTCTGACCATATACCCCAACCTCCAGGAATCTAAATGACTCAAACGAAAAGATGCAACAGAACAAATCTTAACAACTAAAGGTGAAACAAACAAAGACTTACTCAACCTGGTACGAAATTTAATCAAACCGTGGGCCAAATGCCCATTATTCAAAATGACAAAGTCCAACATCCAAATCTCCAAAATTAGACTTCAAAAATCTTAATAATCATATTTCATTCAAGATCAACAACTTCTATGTTCTGCAACCCCCAAATTACACTTTTACCCTCTAAACCATTAAATAGAAGAGATAAAAACATCATGAAGCTTTGAAATTACATATGATAGTTTACCCATTACACTTTTACCCTCCAAGATTACCTCCACCGGTTTTGTTAAGACCCACGATTCGGTGACCCGACTCGTAAGAGACTCTGACCAATGAGTAAAGATCCTAATTGTATTTGTTTCAGCTTGTTAACATTCCGGACGGGTCGGATACATGTCTAGAGAAAGAGGTGGGGGTAGAGAGACCAAGAGAGTGCTGGTGGTGGTGGAGGTGGAGGGTGGTGGCTGGAGGTGGTTGATGGTGGCGGTAGAGAGAGGTATAGAGAGGGGTATGTGGTGGCTGTGGTGTGGGTGGGGTGGTGGAGGCTTGGTGTCTTAGTAACAATTGTGGGTAGTGGCTAGAGGTGGTTGTTGATGGAAGAAGGTTGTGGCTGTGGTGGAAGGGTATAGAGGGAGATGGAGTAGAGAGAGAGATAGGGTTTTTTAGAGAGAGAAAGTCATGAGTAATTTATATATATAATTATTATTTTATTTTTTTAAAGTATTCTATTTTTGTTAAAAATGGTTGGGTATTTAAATTATGTACACAATTAGTCCTTACAAAAGCGAAATGACAAAGACACCCTCATGTGCAAGGCACACGATCTAATCTAACAGAAAAAATTAACTTAGTTAGGGCCAAAGAATATACAGTGCAAGATTTTGAAACAATAAGTACAAAACTTGTCAATTTTAAAGACAAAGGACACCGTCTGAAATTAGGTATATAGATAAAGGACAAAATTTGAAATTCACTCTATCTTTTAAATAAAACCCTTTCACCATTTTTAAGACTGTTTATACCCATCTCCAGCACTCTTCAAGACTCTTCAATGCAAAGACCTTTCACCGTTTATTCCCAGAGAGAGACTCCGTTGGAAAAATCGAGGGTTGTTGGAAAACCACTATCAGAACTGGCCGAAGGTACCACATTTGACCGGACCAGGAACCATTACCTTGTTGGTCTTACCTCTCGTCATCAGGAATCTCGGTCTAAACCGACGTTAAAGGTCTGTAGCGGCTACACGGTGATGTTGTGGTGATTAACTTCATCATTAATCATCATCATCATCTTTTAACTTCTCTCATCCATAAATTTCATCATCGCCTTCATCACCGGCGAACACACCCACCTTGTGCCCACTCAACGAAACTCTTTATCCGGTAGCTCCCGCAACAAAACTGTTATCTCCGGCAATGACGACATCATGAACAAACCAACACCTGTTTTTCCAGCAAAGGAAACGTTGGAAGAATTTGACACCGACGATGATACTAACTTCGATGTCTGTGACATTGTAATTAACGGAGATGTTTGAGACATTCTCTCCGACCACCACATGGCATCAAACGTATCTCCGCTTTTGCTATGGTTGTCAAATAAAGTGGCCACTACAACAACAGCCACTGGCCTTCATCATCATTAATCTTCTTATTACTGTGTTTTTTGTTTTGGTGTGAGAAAGCGGTTTCATAAAACAACTATTTGTGGTTTTATTTATATATATATATATACATATATATATATACATAGGATTAGGTTCAAGAGTGAACACCAGTGTAGTTTGCGAACTGAGCGAGCTAATCCTGGCCATACATGTGTGTAGATCAATGGCCAGGATTTGATGATGAAATACACTAGTGTATTTTACGATTTGATGATGAAATCCTAGCCATCCACGTGTGTAAATCAATGGCCAATATTTGTTCACTCAGTTCGTAAATACACTAATGTTCACTCTAGAACCCCACCCTATATACATACATACATACACACACACACACACACACACACATATATATATATATATATATATATATATATATATATATTAAATAAGGATTTGAAAAGACTGAAATACCCTCACATGGTTTGCATGTGAGGTAACTTAACTAAGAAATTAAACAGAGTTTATGTCAAAGGTTGACCCATGTATCAAAACATGAACATAAAGGTTGGGTTTTGCCGATTTCATAGTGAAAGATATGAAGTGCAGTTTAGGTATAACATAAAGGTTGATTTGTGCAATTTTGTCATAATATAATGATGATCAACTCAAAATGCTTACATGTAGAAGAGAGATATCATAATTAAAAAAAATATAGGTTAAATATAGGCAAATTGGAAAATAATAATCTCATCTATCTGAATGTGCCCAATAATAATCCTAAGTCACGATTTAGCCGCCAATAATCTGACCTCATCCAATTTTTTTGTAAAATACTCCACAGTTAATTCAGGCTAACGTCATTATGAAAAATGGTGACGTGGCTGCCACATGTTAAATGACTCAAATAACTTGGATTATTTTAAATCTTTTAATGGTTTTCTTGAGTGATTATAAAAAGAGGCATTGACCCCAACTTAAAACACCAATGATCAGAACATACCAACATGAACCCTAATTCTACACATTCATAAGCGAACCCTCAATATACAAAATAAGCTTCTTCAATCGATCCCAATAACGAAAATATGAGTTCATCATCATCGCTTGCTTCAATTCGTTCAAAAAACCCCAAAAATTTCAGACTTGGCACGGATGGAAGAGTTTATTGTAACCATGAATTAGTTGCAATCCGTAGGGTAGCTGGAAATCGAAGTTCAAGGCAAGGAGAAGAGTTTTATGGATGCCCTTTATGGCCTGTAAGTTAATTTACAAAAAAAAAATTGATATTGAATTTCAAATTTTAACTAACTGTTTGTAATGCATGTCTATAGCGATCTGATTGCAAATTCTTTATGTGGAAACAAGAAGTCGATGTTGTGTTATCAAGTGAATGCAACTGTCGTTTCGTTGAGATGGACAATGCAAGACTGGTATTGGAGAAGACGTTGATAGAAGAAGAGAATAAGAGTTTGAAAAAGCAATCAAAGAAAGCATGTTTTCTTGTTGTTGTTTGCATTGCAGTAGTGATCTTTTGGTTATATTGACCCCCTTTAGTCAAATGCATTTACTATGTAATAGGTTGTTTTCCAATATATCGTGTATCGACTTTAATGCCAAAAACCAATTTGATTATGTATTGATGTTTATTGCAATGGTTACATGGTTGCATGTGTTTTGTGTTTTGACTGTGTTGGTGGTATTGGCTTAGGTACAAGATAGATAAACTGGACAAAACAAAGCCTTAGCAAGTTGCTCAAAACACATGACATGTACTATATACAATAACAAGGCTGCAACTGCACACATAGATAAACCAAAACAAAGCTGTAACAAGTTGAATATAAGCCATAAACTGTACAAGATAGATAAACTGGACATAAGACATACCATACCATAGATAGATAAACAAGTCTTCCTGGGATTACAAAACAAAATCCAAAACAAAGCCATAACAGTTCATCCCATAACAAGTTTAACAAACACCAAAGGGAGTACAAGTTTTAACAAAAACCAAAACATAGATAGATAAACAAGTCATAAGTTGGTGGTTTTGGAAATCTTTTTTGGCCTTCCCCTCCCAGCCTGCCTCTAAGATTGTTGAGTGGAACCCGGAGATTGTTGAGTGGAAGTGGTCTGAGAGAGTTTTGGTGCTGTTGTTGACTGTAAAGCTTGTACATCAGCTGACTTTTTAGGCATGCCCCTCTTTCTTTTCTCTCTAGTAACTTCAGCTGTAGGTTTGTTACACTTTGATGTCTTGTGACATCTTTCATGACAATTCTTGCAAGACATGGGTATACCATGCCTACTCAACTTCCCATATTTTTTCTTAGTTTCATGTGGATCCTTCTTCCTGTTCTTTTTGGGTCTACCTAGACCAATCTTAACTGGTGGAGGGTCCAAAGGTAATTCAACTGTTGGCTAGTATTTTTCTGAAGGCAGTGGTGGATAGTGTACTCATAGGACTTGAGATACACCTCTTTGGTCAAGTAACTATGAACAAATTCCTCAGACTCCCTATGCATAAAGGCTGCAACTGCACACATATGATGACATGGGATGCCTGTTAAGTCCCATTTCCTGCATGTGCAGGTTTTGTTCCTTATATCCACAAATACATAATCATAGCTTTTCAATTGGAACAAAGTTCTGCTTGAAGGATACACAGTACAAGTATAAGCCTTATCCTTGTATTTATCAAGCTTTTTTCTTTGGATTCTAGGGCAAACAACTACATCTGGCATCCAGTATGCACCTTCTTCTCCACTTTCTTATTCAGATCCATCCTTATCTTCATCAGATCTAGAAGGTTGTTTGGTAGGTGTTGACTGCCTAATCTGAATTGCCTTTGTGAAACCAACAGGACTTATGTTTGTGTCAGGTGAATTAATAAACTGTGTAAGTTGTTTGTTAGGTGTTAAGTTCCTGTTTGCAGTACTTCTGGTAAACCCTTTGAAGACTAATAGGGTTTCACTTTGGGCTGCAGTTTGGGCTTCACTTTGGGCTACAGTTTGGGCTTCAGTTTGGGCTACAGTTTGGGCTTCGATTTGGGTTTCAGCCTGGTCTTCATGTAGGGCTTCAGGTATGGTTTCAAGAAGTTGTTTGGTAGGTGTTAAATTCATGTTTGCAGCTCTCTTGGTAAACCCTTTAAAGGCTTCAGTTTGGGCTTTGGTTTTACTGGATTGGGCCACTAGTGCAGGAGACTTACCTTGTGCATACAAATGAAGGATATGCATGGCATCTTTCTCCCCCAAATTTTCAGCATATCCATGACATGTTGGTCATTGGTAATCTGCACAAGACCATCTACAAAATTCTTTCCAGACATCAAGTAGAAAATTTCAATATTCTTATCTTGGTAAGACCCACCCTCAATCACATAATCCACCAGCGATCAAAATAAGACATCTTGTCTACTTCTACTTCAAACATATAAGTATCACCTCCCTCATAGTGCAATTTAGGTTTTTTTTTCAGCTTACCACCGTGCCAAGCTTTGACAATAACCTTGTCATCCATCCTGTTGGTTTTAAGAATGGGAGAATGATTAAATCAAGATTCAATCGCATAAACAACAAGAATGTAGCAACAATTTTAGCATACTTGACCGTTTGCAGCTTTCTTCTTGAGATGGATTTTAGGGTTTTCAAGAGATGGTGTTTTGATCGTTGGTGTGTTACGTTGGGTTTTCAAGATATGGTGTTTTATAGTCAGTCCACAGTAAAGGATTAAAATAATCCATGTCATTGAGTCATTTAACATGTGGCAGATACATGTGGTAGATAGATGGAAATAAATAGCCACGTCACCATTTTTATAACGCCGTTAGCTAGATTTAACTATGGAGTATTTTACAAAAAAAATGGACGAGGTCGGATTATTGGCGGCTAATTCGTGACTTGGGATTATTATTAGCCAAATTCAGATAGATGAAATTATTATTTTCCAATTTGCCTTAAATATATCGTCTACAGAACTATATGTAAAATATTCATACATCATAGATTTTTGTTACAATATTATTAATCATATATGTGTTGAATATCATGAATTTAGTATTATAAAAGTTGTGTTTATATATATACACAGTCACTAAAATGTGTTTAGGAAAGAGAGATTAAAAATTCTTTAAATTAGTATCAATATCAGGCGAAATCATTTATTAATAGAAAAAAGTACTGTTGATGAGAGAAAAATAGTACATAACTAGTAAAATTCCCCGCCGCGCAGTTTATATATATACACAGTCACTAAAATGTGTTTAGGAAAGAGAGATTAAAAATTCTTTAAATTAGAATCAATATCAGGCGAAATCATTTATTAATAGAAAAAGGTACTGTTGATGAGAGAAAAATAGTACATAACTAGTAAAATTCCCCGCGCTGCGCGGCGGGGAATTTGAATGTTATCGATTCGTTATGTTTTGTAACGGGATAAGCACGATATCCGTTCAGTTCGTTACTTACCGGTGTTTTACCCGTAAATACCGTTACCATACCAGTTGGTTATAAAAATTACAAATTTAGAAGCAGAGAAAACAACGTAAAAGTGAAAGAAAAAAAAAGAATAAATCACGGAAAATATTATTAAGAATAATAGATACTCAAACTTTTATTTAGCAGCAGGTAATAAAAAAATTTCTTTCCCATGAAGGGTTTCGAACCCGAGACACTCACTATATTTGAATGTTCATACAACCAACTGAATTGCGAAAGTTTTTCTCAACAGTTTCGCGCAATAATAACTATAATATATACATAAAGCGGAAAAGGACAAAAAAAGAAAAGAAACAGCAAAGCAAAGAAAAACGGTGGAAAAATGAAAATTTAAATTGAGGGCAAAATCGTAATTTGGCTGGAAGGAGAAAAACAAAACTAATTGTAAGACCGTAAATTTAAACGGGGCAAAATCGTAATTTTGAACCGAGGGCAAAATTGTAAATTTTAGTTGTGGGCAAAAGCATTATTTTATTTTGAACCGGGGGTAAAAACGTAATTTTGAACTGATGGCAAAATCGTAATTTTAAAGCGGGGATAAAATCGTAAATTGGTTGTGCCAATGGGGGAGTTCCAGATAGTTGCCTCGCACTATGCTCCCATCTTGTTTTTGTACTTATACACTGGTGACAAAATCTTAATTTGACTAGGAAAGCAAACAAAACCGATGAAAAATATGTAGATTTAAATTGAGGGCAAAATCGTAGTTTACCTGTGAGCAAGAAAACAAAACTAATGGCGAAACTAGGCATGACAAAAATACCCGAGCCCGACGGGTATACCCGAAACCCGACACCAATGGGACGGGTATACCCGATACCCGACGGGTATTGGGCCGGGTATGGGTTTAGTTTTAAAAAATTTCGCGGGTATGGGTCGGTTATGGGATTAGGTGATACCCGACCCGATTACCCGAAACCACATACCCGTTTACCCGAACTATATACCCGATCATATACCCGATGTTTTTAATTTATATTTTTATTTTTCATTAACCCTTATCTATTAGTGATTTATTTTAGTATGTTCATAATATGAAAAAATAAATTTTCTTAGCATATGTATTTGATGATAGTATTTGTATTTTGTATGTTGTGAAGGATATATACATGTAAGTGTATAAATATTATAACGTTATTATTAATTTATGCTGAAACTTATATGTATGTAATGTATATTTTAATTTATAATAGTAAAAAATGTATTTGAAAATTATATAATAATGCAGTTCGTAAAACATATCCACCACTGTGAACCATGTGATTAATAGTCCTTAACAACCCCTGAGTGAACAGGCGCTGAGTCCAAACTATAGTACTATCGTTGCTAAGGCAGGTAGACAGCAATCTATGTGTAAACATAACAAACAAGCATTCATCGAGTCACGTATAACATACAGTAGCGGTTAGCATTAAAGTATTGCTTAGTGTGTTTGATGTGATTTAGAATAAGTAACGTATGTAACACCCAAAAGTGCGTAAGCGAAAAGGGTTCGAGTATACTCACAGCGGTAGAGTTAATGGATTGAAGGGAGCGCTAGAGTGAGATCAGCCTGAACAGTAACTATAGCATAAGCGAAAGTTGAGGCGTAAAACGGTGAAGGGCAACCATGTATCGGATGGCAATCCGATCGGATGGCCAGTCGATCGGGTGGTAATCCGTTCAGATGGTCATCCGATTGGATGGCCATTCGATTGGATTGTCACCTCGCTTGGTGAGGGTGTGTTTGTGTATGATGGTTTGACCTTTGAAGTTTTCGTTGTAGCATTTTGAAAAAAGAGAAGTATCTCTACCCTTCAGGTCGGTCGATCGAACGGTCGTTCGATCGGTCGGCGATCCAAATGGCGAGGCTTCTTAGTGTGAGAACAAGTTCACAGCAGGACGGTCACTCGATCGGATAGTAATCCGATCGGGTGGCAATCTTGTGTATTGAACATGTTGAAAATTGTTTAAGTATCAAAGTCCCAAACGTCACATGATCGGTCGGTCACTCGATCAGATGGCAATCCGATCGGGGGGTAATCCATTCAACGTTCAGATCCTTGAATAGTTTGAATAAAAGTTTAAGTTTGAAACCAAGGTTCAACCCGATCGGATTGCCGGTCGACCGGATGGCAATCCGATCGGATGGCAATCCATCCCGACGATCTGATCGTCTTGTCACTTGGTTTTGTTTGAAGTATTGTAGTTTTGAACGAGAGTTTATGATAGCTCGTTTAAACAACAGGAACCTCGTCTCGACCCAAGTGACTCGACCGAACGGAATCATCCTAGTCCGACCAGTTCACGGTTCAAGACGGTTGTTCATGTTTAAGCCCGAAATCAACTATCTCTTGGATAGAATTCAGATCTGGAACTGATACATCACTAAGAATGAGTAGAAGATCAAAACAAGATCTGATTTCATCGGCTTTGAGTGCATTGAGTGTAAAAGGGTTGAAAGAAAGTTGGAAAACCATCTTTCAATCCTTTTAACCTTGAATATGTTCAGATCTATGCAAGATCTTTGGTTATTCATGTGGAAATCGTCCAGATCTAAGTTGTTCTTGGTGGAATGAGGCCAAAACATGAAGTTCATAAGAACTCCATGAAGACATCACCCTAAGACACCTAAAATCCAGTGATTTCATGGTTAAAAGTTGAGATTTGAAAGAAAGAATGATAAAGAAGTGTGTGTAGATCATAGAAGTACAAGATTTAGGTTGAAAACTTACAAGAATTGAGAGAAATCGGGAGAAATGAGCTTGAGTGCGGCTGAGTCGAACAAGGAAGTTGTCACCATCAAATGAGGTGACAAATGGGGGTATTTATAGGGTTTCCCAAAAAGGAAAGTGGGAAAAAGGTTGGTCGATCAGGTGGCAGTCCGATCGGGTGGAAGCCCGATCGGGTGACAACTCGATCGGATGGCAACCCGATCGGATGGCAATCCGATCGGATGGCCACTCGGTCGGTTGGCCTCACGATCCATGAGTTCGGCGCGATGAGTTTTGTCGTTTCAATTCGCGAGTTGAGCGTTGCGAGGTGATTCGAGTGAGTGATGCAATAGTATTACCCATTAATCCCAACTACTATATCTAACATACAATCATCCTAAATAACTTGCGTTTAGCGTCTGCGATTCGAATTGCGATGCAATGGATTGTGATTGTGTTTCGATTGATTACCACAAACATAATGTAAATAAACATGCACAAGTAACACATAAGTAGCACACACACGTAAAACAATATCCAGAACGCGTAATTCGAGTTGCGATTGTGATTTGATTAAGTCGATTAGCGATTAATATGAATTAAATAGCGATTAAACCTCAATTATTAACAAGTACTCCACATATACAACTAATGCGATTAAATAAATAGATTATCTACCAATCAAAGAAGTCAAAACAGGAGTTGGGGAAGGAGTGACAGGTCGCCATTAGCAATCTTTTCTTCCTTTGGCTTCAATCTTGACTTTGAGTTTGACTTTCGAAACACGGGGTGTTACAGCCTCCCCCTCTTAAGGGAATTTCGGCCCGAAATTTGGCCGAAGCCGTAACAAACAACTGCGGGTACTTCGCCTTCATGTCGCTTTCGAGTTCCCAATTGAACTCTGCACCTTGTTTGCCTCCCCAGCGAACTTTCACAATAGGAATGCGCGAGCGTCGGAGTTGCTTAGTTTGGCGGTCCATGATCTCGACTGGCTTTTCCACGAATTGTAATGTTTCGTTCACTTGAAGATCCTCAAGTGGTACGTGTAAATCATGCTCAGCTAGGCACTTTCTGAGGTTCGAAACATGGAAAGTCGGGTGAACGTTGCTATGTTCCTCCTGTAGTTCAAGTCTTTAAGCCACTTTTCCGATCCTTACCAGAATCTTAAAGGGTCCCACATATCGAGGCGCGAGCTTTACTCTCTTGCCGAATCTGACCACACCCTTCCAAGGTGATACCTTTAGGAGTACATGGTCGCCAACGTCAAATTCAAGGGGCTTGCGTCGTCTATCGGCGTAACTTTTCTGACGACTCTGAGCTTTCAGTAGATTGTCCCGAATTTGGAGGATTTTGTCAGTCGTTTCTTGCAATAGCTCAGGACCGGTTAATTGCGAGTGCCCGATCTCATGCCATACGATAGGCGATCAACATCTTCTTCCATACAATGCCTCAAATGGTGCCATTTGAATGTTGGAATGATAACTGTTATTGTACGAGAATTCGACTAAAGGTAAGTATGCATCCCAATTACCACCGAAATCTATGACACTCGAACGGAGCATGTCTTCAAGGGTACGGATCGTTCTTTCAGTCTGATCGTCGGTTTGGGGATGGAAAGCGGTACTTAGATTAAGCGTAGTACCGAGAGCAGATTGAAAAGTTTCCCAAAAGACGCGAGGTAAACCGAGCATCGCGGTCAGAAATGATGTCGCGAGGCGTCCCATGTCGACAAATGATCTCATTGGTGTAGATTCGGGCTAATCTTTCTACCTTTTAGTCATCTCGTATCAGCAGAAAATGAGCAGATTTGGTCAAACGGTCAACGACAACCCAGATGCTGTCGTGACCTGATGGCGTGCGCGGAAGTTTCGTTATGAAGTCCATAGCTGTGCTCTCCCATCTCCATATAGGAATCTCGGGTTGGACGAGTAAGCCAGAGGGTCTTTGATGCTCAGCCTTGACTTTCGAGCAAGTCAGGCACTTCGAAACATAGAGGGCGATATCCCTCTTCATTCCCGGCCACCAGTACTTGTAGCGCAGGTCCTGGTACATTTTGTCGGCACCGGGATGAATAGAGTATCGGGATTTGTGGGCTTCGTCCATCAAAATCTGTCACAAATCGGTCCGCTTAGGGATCCAGATTCGGTCCAGATAATGGAATATCCCATTCAACTTATTCACTAGCTGGGCTCCATCGTTGAGAATCCTTTCCTTCTTCAAAGTGCGTTCGGTGAACAAGCATGTTGGGCTTCGCGGATGAGGGTCTCGAGATCATATTGGGCTTGGATATTACGGGCGCTGTGCAAATAGCTCTGTCTGCTTAGAGCGTCGGTAACGACATTTAATTTGCCAGGATGATAACGAATCTCACTGTCATAATCGTTGAGAAGTTCTACCCACCGGCGTTGACGCATATTTAGCTCCTTCTGGTAAAAGATATGTTGTAGGCTCCTATGATCGGTGAAGATCGTACACTTGGTACCATAAAGGTAGTGTCGCCAAATCTTTAACGCAAAAACAACTGCGCCTAGCTCGAGGTCGTGGGTTGTATAGTTCTTCTCGTGGATCTTGAGCTGACGAGATGAGTAAGCAATAACCTTGTCTCGTTGCATGATAACACAAGCAAGGCAAAGGTTCATGGCATCACAATAGACGACAAAGTTATCGTTTCCGTCGGGTAGAGTGAGAACGGGAGCATTGCAAAGCATATGCGTGAGGGTTTGAAAGGCAGTCCCTTGTCCAGTTCCCCAAACAAAAGGCCTGTCTTTGTGCGTGAGGGAAGTAAGCGGCACAACGATTTTTTAGAATCCTTCGATAAATCGACGGTAATAGCCCGCTATTCCGAGAAAAGAACGGACTTCAGACGGGTTCTTAGGTGTAACCCAACTCTTGACAGCTTCAATCTTTGCGGGATCGACATGAATACCTTGACTATTGACAATGTGACCGAGGAATTGTACCTCCTCCAGCCAGAATTCACACTTAGAGAACTTGGCGTAGAGTCGATTCCCCTGGAGTAGCTCGAGAACCAAACGTAGATGTTGCGCGTGTTCGGTTTTCGACTTGGAATAGATCAGGATATCATTGATGAACACGATGACGAAGCGGTCGAGAAAAGGTTTACACACGCGATTCATCAGATCCATGAAAACCGCGAGTGCGTTGGTTAGACCAAAAGGCATAACAACGAACTCATAGTGGCCGTATCGAGTGCGAAAAACGGTTTTGGGTATATCCTCCTCTTGAATGCATAACTGGTGGTAGCCTGAGCATAGATCGATCTTGGAAAAACATGTAGCACCTTGTAGTTGGTCAAACAAATCATCAATACGAGGTAGAGGATAACGATTCTTGATTGTCAGCTTATTCAATTCCCTGTAGTCAATGCACATCCGGAACGATCCATCCTTCTTTTTGACGAAAAGGACTGTTGCGCCCCAAGGAGAGGTGCTAGGGAGAATAAAGCCTTTATCAAGTAATTCCTGGAGTTGACTCGATAGTTCGCGCATCTCGGACGGTGCGAGTCGATAAGGAGCTCTAGCAACAGGATTTACTCCAGGAATGAGGTCGATTCGGAAATCAATATCACGACTTGGGGGTAAACCGGGAAGATCATCAGGAAAAATTTTAGGGAATTCACGAACAATAGGAATGTCTTTTACTTATGTCTTTCCTTTCTTTTCCTTCTCTGCTACTACAATGTTAGCCAAGAAAGCTCTGTATTCCTTGCGGAGATACTTGCTAGCTTGGATACATGACATGAGTTTGAGGTCTTTCGAGAGAGTTTCGCCATACACAAAAAGTTGATCACCATTAGTGAGAGAGAATCGAATCATCTTATCGAAGCAAACAATTTCAGCATGGTTTTCGCGAAGAAAGTCCATGCCTACTATGACATCAAAACTACCGAGCTGCATCGGAATAAGGTAGATAGGGAAGATGTGATTGTTGAGTTCGAGGGTACAATCATGAAGAACAGAGTTGACAGCGATGGTTCTTCTTGTGGCAACTTCAACATCGAACGTCGAGGGGAGATGGGCGCGCTTACGACTAAGAAGCTTCTCGAACTCAAACGATACAAAACAGTTATCGGCTCCAGTATCAAACAAACACGAAGCATAAATACCATTCACAAGGAACGTAACATTAACCACATTGTTGTCAGCTTGAGCCTGGCGCACATTAATGTTGAAAGTTCATGCGCGTGCTGCTTGTTGCTGTTGTTGCTGAGGCTGCTGTTGCTGGGGCTGCTGTTGTTGAGGCTCTTGCTTCACAACCCGATTGGGGCACATGTTTGTGAAGTGGTTGGGATCACCACACGCAAAGCAGACTCTAGCATTGATCGCGGGTGCCTGAACCGCTTGTTGGCCTTGAGGAGCAGGAAGTAGAGCTTGATGAGCAGTAGCTGGAGCTTGACGAGGACCTGTACGGCAGTTGGCGGTGAAATGGCTGTACATGTTGCAATGTACACAAAATCTGCAAGCGATTCCCGTCTGGGTGGTGATAGTTAAAAGTCGGGCAGGTCGGGTGAGGACTAGTATAAGTACGCTTTGTCGGCGATGCTTGGGTTACCGGTGCCGCGACTTGGCGGTGATGCATCTGCTGCTGAGCTGGTACAGCTTGGAGTGGGGCAACAATGGTGACAGCACAATTCTTGTTGCTGGAGTTGCTGTTGTTCTACCTCTTGCGACGAGAGGCTTTTGAAGACTGAAGAGTGGCGGCGGTTTCAGCGGTTGGTGCGGTGGTAGCTTGGTGAAGGTTCTTGGCGGCTTTATCCCAGTAGCCAGACTTCACTCGCTTGTCGTTTATCTCAACCGCAAGCAGGTAAGTTTCTTCGATTGTTGCTGGTTCTGAAGCTTGCACAAAATCTGCGACACAATCCGGCAGAGCTCGGATATACTTCTTGATTGTCACATCAGGAGTCTTGACTTGATCAGGACAGATAATACTCAACTGCTTGAAGCGAGCAGTTAAAGCAGCATTGTCACCATCCTTCTGCTTGATGTGCCAGAATTCGTCCTCCAACTTTTGGCGCTCGTGGGGAGGGCAGAACTCTTCCAACATGACGTTCTTCAACTCATCCCACATCAAACCGTAAGCTGCATCATTTCTGCGTTTGTTTATCTCGGTCGTCCACCAATTTAAAGCTCGGGATTGAAAGACGCCGGTCGCGTTGAGAGTGCGGAGATCATCAGGACAGCCACTCTGGCGTAGGGTGACCTCGATCGAATCGAACCATTGAAACAAGGCCGTAGGGCCATCTTCGCCAGTAAATTCTTTCGGTCCGCAAGCTTTAAACTGCTTGAAGCTAAAGGCAGCTTTAGGAGTTTCAGTCCTGGACTCTTCAGAAGATTTGCTCACATTCTCGTACAGTTCACTGACGATTTGCGGAACAACCTTCGCCATTTGTTTAGTGATCATAGAGGCGAGGCGTTTGTCCGCCTGCTTTCGGCGTGCGGCTTGGGTAGCGCGAGATCCAGATGACGACATTGTCTGCAACAGACATCGTCACAGGACTCAACACAATTTTGATTATTCCTAGTATAGTCTAGCGATTTACCATAAAGCTCAGGAACACAATCATGTAACATCTAAACACATAGGCACATAAACACCTCAGCACATAATCACTTAGAGCACCGAAACACTTAAGCACGTAAGGCACAAAAGCACATAAGGCAGTCAGAATACAGAAACCTATCATTCACAGTCCGCGAGCGTTCAAGAATAGCGATTGCGATTAGCGAGTACACAGCGAGTAGTATAGTATAGCGTATAACATAGCATGCGATCATCCACAAGTATCAGCGATTTGTCAACATTTTGAGGTAGATGTGCAGTGCGGTTCGTGTGTGTCGATCGAAGCGAAGAGCGAAAACCAAATAATCCACCAAAAATCGAAACACAAAACAAATAAAATCACATAAAACACAAAAAATCCACGTAAAAGCGACAAATATCAGAGTCGGAAGTTGCGAGCTCAGAATCGAAACACATAAAAATCGAGAATGGATTGTCTGCGGCTGTTAGACGTCGACTACCCAAAGTGGTTCGACTATTCACAAGGACTTTTGGTACGTACTTTGACCTTCGGGACTGGGCTCTCGCCTCGACTTTGGGTGATCGGCACTCATCCTTCCAGTTACAGTGTGACCTCAAGTCGTTGGAGTCCGTTGAGACTTTGGTGAGAGTCGTGTTAAAGCAAAATAGAGTACGGAACAAGTCGTCAAGGTTCGGGTTTCACCCCTGACTTAACAACCTTGTTCCTGTTTTGATAAAATATGAAAGGAAATTTGCGTCAAAGTATGGATTTCACTCCTGATTCAACGCAAATTCTCCTGTTTATAGATAAAAATGCGGGTCGAACAAGCGATTTAGTCGAGAGTTTGCGGCTTTCACACCTAATCTTGATCTAATCACTCGTTCATTTTTTTTCGAAAATTAGAATGCAATGATAGTGTAGTGTTAGCGAGAATAGAGAGAAATAGCAAGTAAGCTCGTACAACAACCCCTAAAGGGCCTGCACAAGTCGGTCTGTTGGTACTTAACTATAGACTAGGTCGTTTCTAAGACATTGACCCGGACTAGGTCGAGTCTTGCCTAATTCCCTATAGTTATGGCTCTGATACCAATCTGTCACACCCCAACCGATGGCGGAATCATCGGGGCGCGGCACTGAGCGAAACAGATTGTCCATGAGTATCCATAACAACTAATAATAACCAAATACTTAAAACATCTTGTCCCATACCATAACATATCCACATAAAACAGTTATTACAAATAATTGTCTCACAAACAAGTACTGATCCGACAACTCAGATTTCAAAATAGACAATTTATTTATTTGTTTCTAGGACTCTATCCTAGCCTCGATTTCATCACACAGCAAACAAGGCGTCCTAGCATCTTATACACCTGCCACATACGTTAAAGTAACAGTCAATACACATAGTGTAAAGGTGAGCATACAAGTTTAATAGTAGCCTAATAGAGTTCGAATTCGTTTACGCATAACCAGTACGTACAACATGTGATGTGAAGCACGTTAGTTATCGACATGATCCTATCGATACCAATGACTGCGGGTTGACTGCGCAATGCAGTTCGTAACACATATCCACCACTGTGAACCATGTGATTAATAGTCCTTAACAACTCCTGAGTGAACAGGTGCTGAGTCCAAACTACAGTACTATCGTTGCTAAGGCAGGTAGACAGCAATCTATGTGTAAACATAACAAACAAGCATTCACTGAGTCACATATAACATACAGTAGCGGTTAGCGTTAAAGTATTGCGTAGTGTGTTTGATGTGATTTAGAATCAGTAACGTATGTAACACCCAAAAGTGGGCAAGCGAAAAGGGTTCGAGTATACTCACAGCGGCAGCGTTAATGGATTGAAGGGAGTGCTATAGTGAGATCAACCTAAACAGTAACGATAGCATAAGCGAAAGTTGATGCGTAAAACGGTGAAGGGTAACCAAGTATCGGATGGTAACCCGATCGGATGGCAATCCGATCGGATGGCCAGTCGATCGGGTGGCAATCCGTTCGGATGGTCATCCGATCGGATGGCCATTCGATTGGATTGTCACCTCGCTTGGTGAGGGTGTGTTTGTGTATGATGGTTTGACCTTTGAAGTTTTCGTTGTAGCATTTTGAAAACAGAGAAGTATCTCTACCCTTCAGGTCGGTCGATCGAACGATCGTTCGATCGGACGGCGATCCGATTGGCGAGGCTTCTTAGTGTGAGAACAAGTTCACAGCAAGACGGTCACTCGATCGGATAGCAATCCGATCGGGTGGCAATCTTGTGTATTGAACATGTTGAAAATTGTTTAAGTATCAAAGTCCCAAACGTCACATGATCGGTCGGTCGCTCGATGGGATGGCAATCCGATCGGGCCGTAATCCGTTCAACGTTTAGATCCTTGAATAGTTTGAATAAAAGTTTAAGTGTGAAACCAAGGTGCAACCCGATCGGATGGCCGGTCGATCGGATGGCAATCCGATCGGCAATCCGTCCCAACGATCTGATCATCTTGTCACTTGGTTTTGTTTGAAGTATTGTAGTTTTGAACGAGAGGAACCTTGTCTCAACCCAAGTGACTCGACCAAATGGAATCACCCTAGTCCGACCAGTTCACGATTCAAGACGGTTGTTCATGTTTAAGCCCGAAATCAACTATCTCTTGGATAGAATTCAAATCTGGAACTGATACATCACTAAGAATGAGTAGAAGATCAGAACAAGATCCGATTCCATCGGCTTTGAGTGCATTGAGTGTAAAAGAGTTGAAAGAAAGTTGGAAAACAATCTTTCAATCCTTTTAACCTTGAATATGTTCAGATCTATGCAAGATCTTTGGTTATTCATGTGGAAATCGTCCAGATCTAAGTTGTTCTTGGTGGAATGAGGCCAAAACATGAAGTTTATAAGAACTCCATGATGACATCACCCTAAGACACCTCAAATCCGGTGATTTCACGGTTAAAAGTTGAGATTTGAAAGAGAGAATGATGAAGAAGTGTGTGTAGATCATAGAAGTACAAGATTTAGGTTGAAAACTTACAAGAATTGAGAGAAATCGGGAGAAATGAGCTTGAGTGCGGCTGAGTCGAACAAGGGAGCTGTCACCATCAAATGAGGTGACAAATGGGGGTATTTATAGGGTTTCCCAAAAATGAAAGTGGGAAAAAGGCTGGCCGATCTGGTGGCAGTCCGATCGGATGGCCACCCGGTCGGTTGGCCACTCGATCCATGAGTTCGGAGCGATGAGTTTTTTCGTTTCGATTCGCGTGTTGAGCGTTGCGAGGTGATTCGAGTGAGCGATGCGATATTATTACCCATTAATCCCAACTACTATATCTAACATACAACCATCCTAAATAACTTGCGTTTAGCGTCTGCGATTCGAATTGCGATGCGATGGATTGCTATTGTGTTTTGATTGAGTACCACAAACATAATGTTAATAAACATGCACAAGTAACACATAAGTAGCACACACACGTAAAACAATATCCAGAACGCGTAATTCGAGTTGCGATTGCGATTCGATTAAGTCGATTAGCGATTAATATGCGATTAAACCTCGATTATTAACAAGTACTCCACATAATACAACTAATGCGATTAAATAAGTAAATTATCTAACAGTCAAAGAAGTCAAAACAGGAGTTGGGCAAGGAGTGACAGATCGCAATTAGCAATCTTTTCTTCCTTTGACTTCAATCTTGACTTTGACTTTCGAAACACGGGGTGTTACAATTGGGTCGGGTATGTGACACGATGTTACAACCGGGTATGGGTATGGGATTACCAATACCCGACCCGAACCCGACCCATTGCCATCCTTAGGCGAAACTGTAAATTTAAACGGGGTAAAATCGTAAATTTGAACCGAGGTAAAAATTGTAATTTTTCACTGGGGGCAAAAGCATAATTTTATTTTGAACTAGAGGTAAAAACGTAATTTTAAACAGATGGCAAAATCATAATTTTAAAGCGGGGCAAAATCGTAGTTTGACTGAGAAAGCAAAGAAAACCGATGAGGAAAATGTAAATTTAAATTGAGGGCAAAATCGTAACTTACCTGAGTGGAAGAAAACAAAACTAGTGGCGAAACTGTAAATTTAAATGAGGCAAAATCGTAATTTTGAACTTAGGGCAAAAATGTAATTTTTCACTGAGGACAAAAGAATAATTTTATTTGATATTTAAAATAATATATTTTAACTGTTCAACAAACTTCCAAAAAGGAAAATGTAAATTTAAATTGAGGGCAAAATCGTAACTTACCTGAGAGGAAGAAAACAAAACTATTGGCGAAACTGTAAATTTAAACGGGGTAAAATCGTAATTTTGAACCAATGACAAAAATGTAATTTTTCACTAAGGACAAAAACATAATTTTATTTTGATATTTAAAATAATATATTTTAACTGTTCAACAAACTTTCAAAATGTTGTAGAGTTAATTAATAATAATTAATAATTAATAATTAATAATTAATAATTAATTATTTATTACTTTCAAAAAATGAGAAAAATAGTTTATTGCTTTGAAGACTTAAAAGTTAAAGTTTTATCGCATATCCACATTTGTTAACTTTCTAGTCGTCTGTATTCAAAACGAAAACAAAGAAAGTCTTTTCAAGATGAATATATACTTAGGGTGAGAGGGGAACTCCTCTCTTAGGGGACTCCCCTCTCTTACGTACGGCCAATTAGCACGCGCCACGTCAACTCCCCTCTTAACTCTCTTCACACCCTCAATTTGATGGCAGCACTCCTCTCTTGGGGACTTGCTTTTTTTCTTTTTTCTTTTTTGTTTTTTGTTTTTTTTATTTGTTGTAATTATGCATGTTTATAAATTAAACAAATATTAATAAAATTTAAATAAAATTTAATAAAAGACATTTCATTAAATTAAAAATAAAAATTACATTCAAACTAGAAAAATAAAAAAAATAAAAAAATTTAAACGGGAACTTGGAATCCATTTTTTTTAAAGATTGGTTAAAAAAATTAGATGAGTTAAATGGGTGAGAGTTGTTTTAGGTTTGAAAAATAAAAAGATTAAAGAGGTAGTATTTATAGGGGTTAGGAATTTTTTTTTTTTTAAATGTATAACGGCTATATAGCCGTTTAAACTTTGATTCCCTCATCGGTGAATACACACCGATCCCATTCACCGAATTGCCTCCCCGCGTTGATGGCGGCGGTGTTCCCGCTCGGGGACTTGGGTCACCGCAGGCCTCCCCGAGAAGTGCCCCGCTCACCCTTATGTATTTTATATCGATATAGAAGAAATGTATAAAAATCAAAACGAAAACAAAGAAAGTCTTTTCAAGATGAATATATACTTATTTATTTTATATCAATATTGAAGAAATGTATAAAAAAAGGAACATATAAGACATTTGCTTAATATCCGAAAAAACTAAAATGTTTTATTATTTAGAATAAACAATTCACTTAACTGAAAAATATACAAAATAAAATAATGCGTCGGTGTTCCAAAAAAATATATACAAAGTACAGAATTCTCTATATTAATTTAAAATGAAAAAAAAATAATATGTAACAAGATTACTAATTTTAAAAAAAAAATGATAATTTAAAATTTCGGACATACTAGTGAAAAAAAAATGTTAAAATGATAATTTAAAATTTCGGACATACTAGTGAATAAAAATGTTAAAATGATAATTTAAAATTTCAAAAAGTACATTAAAAAAATTTACTATCTTTTTTTCTTTACAAATTTAATATGTAACAAGATTACTAATTTATTCACAAATAAATGTATTTTCGAAAAGTTTAGGAATTTAAATATAAAAATATTAGTTTAAGAGAATTTTTCATTTACGTATACTAAAGTTAGGTTAAGAGGTTTATGTTTTACAATATAAAAATAAACTTGGTATTTTAGGTATTCAATTATTAATTTCTTTTTCTGAGCCATTTAAATTTAACAAAATAAATTTTGTAGTCACTATATATTACAGTTTACATTAACACTTGATTCTTTTGGACACGTTTGTTGGTTCTTGAATAATCACAATCTTGGGCGAAATTTGGAATCTAACTGGAGATTGGAAAAGGGTGATAAAAGCACGTTTGTTGTTACCTAAACCCATTATTTAAATAATTAATTAATAGTCGCATCTTGCAAGTTTCGCTTTCTACGTTTATGGTTGTCAAAAATTGATAAAATGACAAAAGCATGGAAAAGATTAACTACGACACAATCTTAAAAATTGCAACTAGACTTGGTCGGAGCAAAACAATCTTTCTTCTTCGCGTGTTAAAACTATTAAACTGAGTCAATCAGGGCCGGCCCAATGGGCTTCTGACCCTAGGCACAGGCCTAGGGCCACCTAATTTGAAAGGCCTCCAATTTTGTTGTGGGTTTTTCTATAGTATGCCCATTTTTTTGTTTTAAAGCAGACAACCCATAACATGAAAGGCAGAAAGGCCCGTCCAAAGTCCAAACTATCCAAATACAAAAGCCTCACACACGCGCAAATGAATTGAATGAAGAACGAAAGGTCGCTGCAGAGTGAGGGTATCGAATCGCTGAAGAATGAGGGTATCGATTATCGAACAGGCGCTGGTCGCCGCCGCTGATGAAAGGTCGGTAAGTAACTAACGGCTCTTTTTTGCTTTTTAACATCTATATCTTCCATTTGATTACAAATTGTTCTCGATTACAAACAAACCAAACCGTTTGATTAAATCAGATGTTGATTGATTCAGTTAAATCAGTTCTTCCATTTGATTACAAACAGTTCTTCGATTACGAAAATATATGTTGTTCGATTAAATCAGTTCTTCAATTCAGTTCTTCGATTTGTGGCAGTGGCAGGCGTTGATTAATTTGTGGCAGACGACAGACGTTGTTTGATTCGGGAATTAGGGCTTATTCAGTTCTTCGATTTGCTACAATGTGGCTGTGGCACAGGTTAGTCTGGTATCCTCATTCTTCTTTCATAAGTTGCTATTTTTCTAAATCAAGTTGTTGTATAGGCAATTAGTGCTTATTTGTTGAACTGATCCTGTTATTTAGGCACTAGGTTTGGTTGTTTGTCTATTTAATTTGTTGTTTAGGGAATTAGGGCTCATTATCAATCTCTTAAATAGATTTATATTTTACCAATGTCGAAAGGGTAATTTTGCAAAAAAAAGGCCTCCACTTCGAAGTTCGCTTAGGGTCTCCAAAAACCTAGGAACGGCCCTGGAGTCAATTCTAAGCTTTTTATCGTAAAATAGACGCTCATGTAATTCAAACGTCCGGTTAGATAATCTCGAAACCGATTCAATGGTTCTTGTAAGGTAAAGAAGCATAGAATTTGCTTCTGTTTATATATTTATGTTTTCTAAACAACGAATCTTTTATTAATTCATCACTTGTTTTTTATCACTTCTTTCTATAGTCTTTAGACTTTAGAAATAACTTAAGTGGCCATTTTTCTAAATCATTAGGTAAACTTGAACCATAATTATATGCTCAGTATGTTGAAATGGGTGAAAGTAGATATAAAATGGGCTGAAACTTTGAATTTGCAAGTCGGACGACATAGTCTACGCTTTTTATTAAAGGAATGGGTAAAAGAAGCAAAACGTGGGCCATACCCTATATCTATTGCTATACACAACAATTTTTATAGATAGATAATAGTTTGAAGCAAGCGAGGCTTTGGCCTAGTGTAAAGAAAAAACCTTTAGATATTTGAATAGAAGTAGGTCATCGGTTCAATACCTTGGAAGTAACCCTCTATATTGCGAGAATCAGTGTGAACACAATCAAAAATAGCTAAAAAAAAATTTAAATATTTTTTTATAAAAATTACTACCTTTTCGTTAATAAAAAATTAATTTTTTTATACTAAAAGTAGCGATTCTTATAAAAAAAATATTAAAAAAAATTGTGTGTTTTTTAGATTTTTAAGATTTTTTTAGGTTTTTTGAGGGTTTAGTTTTTAGCATTTAGTTCGGGTTGGGGGTGGGGGTTAGTTTTTTTTAGGTTTTTTTTTTCTTGGGGTGGTGGGGTGGGTGTGTGTGTGTGGGGGGGGGGGGGGTTAGGTTTTTTTTTTTTTTTTTTTTTTTTGGAGGGGGGTTAGGTTTTTTTAGGTTTTTGGTGGTGTAGTGGGTTTATTTTGTTGTGTTCACATTGCTTCTCGCGGTTCTCGCAATAAAGGTGGTTGTCGCATAAACCCTACCCTATATATATATGTAGGGTGGGGTTCTAGAGTGAACACTAGTGTATTTGTGAACTGAGTAAACAAATCTTGGCCATTGATTTACATTATCAAATCGTGAAATACACTAGTGTATATATATATCAATTAAATTGCTACTAAAATAAAACATTTTCTTTCAGATTTCAAACTTGTTATATTGCTTGATTATAAAACCTAAAAGAAGAACCCCAAAAAGAGTGATAATTAACAAGTCAACCCAACCTTATACATTTCAAATGATTTCAAAACTTGCTCGTTTTGATCGAACATGTTTTGATATAAACCTTATTTGACATGTTACCCAACCCAACTATTTAAGAACCTAGGACTCAAGCAAACAACCACGTATTAGACACAACGTAAATAGTTATTCTAGAGGGTATATTTTGTAAATATATAGTGAATATAAATACCCGTGTACAACAATCATGAAAATCAATACAACTAGTTGTTTACCATGCGCGCGCGTTGCGGCGCGCTAAACCAAATCGTTCTATAAGAATTGACAAAGCATGTCAAATAACAAAAATTAGCTCGAACTAAAACGTAACGTATTTTCGGTACCGGTTCGGCACCAGTATTCACCGATTTTTACCCTCAAATACCGGTGCTGTACCAGTACCAACCGGTACCGAACCGTACCGTACCAGGTATATTCGGTACCAGTACATACTTTTGGGGATTTCGGTAACGGTATTTTCGGTACCGATTGGTACCGAGCTCATAAAATCCTGTAGCAACGTAGCAATGCAAGTAATTGCACAGTTTAGATTACCTTTTATACACACAATAAGTAAACTGACCGACATCATTCTTCAAACGATTCGAGATAAACGATGCGTAACCAGTCATATCCGGCATCGTGGAGTGCATTAAAAAGGGAGCAATTGGACGATTGGATGTTGGGCTAGGTGTTTGTTGGAATGCCCACGGATTGTTCGAGTCAAAACCACGATTATGAGGATTCATTTTTCGTATTGTGGTTGGATGGGAATTTTTTTTAAAAATAAGATAGAGATCATTATAGAAGAGGTGGAGTAGTTGTGGTAAAAAATAATAGAAGTGTGAGTATTTATCGTGAATAGATATTTTTTTTTTAAACACATAGCCGTTGGCCAACGGCTAGCCCAAACAGCTACTTGTCTTGGCCAATGAGATCCCGCCATGTCATCTTGATAGCCCCGCCCAACGCCTGGGTTGAAACCCCCGCCCAAGGGGCCACGCCGAAACCCAAGCCCACCCGGGGTAGTGACTTGGGCGTTTGTACCCAACCCACGCCACAACCCCCGCCCCATACCCCATATTCTAATATTTCCTATATCATTTTTTTTAAACACATAGCCGTTGGCCAACGGTTAGCCCAAACGGCTACTTGTCTTGGCCAATGAGATCCCGCCATGTCAACTTGATAGCCCCGCCCAACGCCCGGGCTGAAACCCCCGCCCAAGGGGCCACGCCGAAACCCAAGCCCACCCGGGGTGGTGACTTGGGCGTTTGTACCCAACCCACGTCACAACCCCCGCCCCATACCCCATATTCTAATATTTCCTATATATTTTTTTTAAACACATAGCCGTTGGCCAACGGCTAGCCCAAATGGCTACTTGTCTTGGCCAATGAGATCCCGCCATGTCATCTTGAGAGCCCCGCCCAACGCCCTGGCTGAAACCCCCGCCTAGGCTGAAACCCCCGCCCAAGGGGCCACGCCGAAACCCAAGCCCACCCGGGGTGGTGACTTGGGCGTTTGTACCCAACCCACGTCACAACCCCCGCCCCATACCCCATATTCTTATATTTCCTAGATCACTATTGATTTAGTTTGTTTTAATTAATATAGGTTCAAATCACTATTCATTTGTTTTAATTAATATATGTTGAAATCACTATTCATTTAATTAATATATATTGAAATCACTATTCATTCAGTTTGTTAGCGGTTGGCAAACGGCTAGCCCAAACGGCTACTTGTCTTGGCCAATGAGATCCCGCCATGTCAACTTGATAGCCCCGCCCAACGCCCGGGCTGAAACCCCCGCCCAAGGGGCCACGCCGAAACCCAAGCCCACCCGGGGTGGTGACTTGGGCGTTTGTACCCAACCCACGCAACAACCCCCGCCCCATACCCCATATTCTAATATTTCCTAGATCTTTTTTTTAACACAAAGCCGTTGGCCAACGGCTAGCCCAAACGGCTACTTGTCTTGGCCAATGAGATCCCGCCATGTCATCTTGATAGCCCCGCCCAACGCCCTGGCTGAAACCCCCGCCCAAGGGGCCACGCCGAAACCCAAGCCCACCAGGAGTGGTGACTTGGGCGTTTGTACCCAACCCACGTCACAACCCCTGCCCCATACCCCATATTCTTATATTTCCTAGATCACTATTGATTTAGTTTGTTTTAATTAATATAGGTTCAAATCACTATTCATTTGTTTTAATTAATATATGTTAAAATCACTATTCATTTAATTAATATATATTGAAATCACTATTCATTCAGTTTGTTTTCTATTAGTATATAATTAGTACCGATAAACAAATCGGTCACGGGATGGTGGAAGGATATATCAGAGGTAGACGGTTGCCTGGGCAAATTGGGATTGAGGGTTAAAGATTTACTGAAAGTTGAGGTGACGGGAAGAAAACTCGGTTCTGGCATGATTGCTGGGTCGGAACGGACCCGTTGAAGGTGGCTTTCCCAATTTGTTACAAACTTGCAGCCGACAAATTAGCTTCAGTATCCTCCTGTCTCAGACTTTTCGGCGACAATAAATTATGGGGTTGGGCTTGGAATAAAAACCCAGCCTCGGATGCTGCTTGGAAAGAGGTTGGTGAGTTGATGCGTCTTCTTAGGGGTGTGGATTTATCGACCAGTGAAGACCGTTGGATCTGGGCAAACGAAGAAGGCGAACGGTTTTCTATCAGAAGTATTCGCACGAATGTCGAAGTTAAACAGTCTGTTTTCAGCGATGGTGGCACATTCGTGTGGAACAACTGGGCTCCTCCTAAGGTTAATTACCTAGGTTGGAGAGCGGAGTTGGGAAGAGTGGCGGACAAAGTTTCGTTGAGGAAAAAAGGTATTTTTGTATCCGATGTGAATTGCAACAGATGTGGGCTAGCGGAGGAGTCTTGTAATCACATTTTCGCTCATTGTATTTGGGCGAGAAGTGTGTGGTGGAATGTTTTCCGTTGGCTCAAAATCCCTGTCCTTTGCGATGCAAATGACGTGGCCGAGATTCTCAAACATGTGCAAACGCAAGTGGGCTCCAAGAAGTGGAAGAAGGTAGTACATCTGGTCGCTTTGGGATATATTTGGAGGATTTGGCTAGCTAGAAACGATAAGGAGTACAACGGGAAGATGATCCGAGTTCGTAGGCTTGTGGAGACAATTAAAGAAGAGACCTCTGGTTGGGTCAAAAACAGGGTGAAAGGCGCAAATATAGACTGGAAAGGCTGGGTCGATTTTGATATCTCTGTAATTGTGTGAGTTTCTTTCCTTTCTGTATGTTTTTCAGCCTCTGGCTGTTTGGCTATATATAAATATAGTTGTTGCTGTTCAAAAAAAAATTAACCCTTTTGAGAATTGTTTTGGTATTTGAGCCTGCGGGCCCCTTACCACAGTTGTCATCATCTTCCAACGGCCATACAATCGCCAGGGCATACTGATTGTTGTGGTTATCGCCTCTGCTGTTACAAACTGTTACAGTCGTACTCGTCCTTACATCGCACAAACTATGCCCTTCACAGAGATCTTGTTTATGTTATTCATTCTCTTTCCCATGTTTCTTTTGCAGTCAAATGCAGTATAGAAATCATCTTTAATTACATCTCCATTGTTTCTTGGTCATTTGATCTACATGAGATTACAATTTTTCGTGTGAAGATACTTGTGTGAAACAAGCTTTTGTGTAAAGAAATTTGGGTGAAACCTAGACATCAGTTGTTGGTTTCGCCTAAACTTATACCTTTCACCTGCAACCTCTAAAATAACAAGTTTTGCTTGAAACCTCTAAACGAACAACAATTTTCGCTTGATAGCATATGTTTCACCTGAAACAATTTGGTTTCACATGACGTTACAACTTTCATGTGGACAAGACATCTAAAGCAACAATTATTCGTGTAACTAATACGGCCACTATCACCACATTTCCTTCAACTAAGAAAGCCTCTCATAACTCGCAAAAGTTTGCCTTCACACTATCTCCAACCAACTATAGTAAATGGTGGATTGTGAATGATGCATGATGTATTGCAAAATACATCTAGTTTGCGTGTATAGTTTGTACAATTTTCGTTATATCCTGTGTCGTTTTTATTAGGTTTTTGTATATTATCAATTTGTTTGTGATTTGCAGGGCTCTATGAGAGATAGGAAGCTAAAACTAGTAAAAACGAGCCTAATCGAAGAAAACTGAGCCACCAGACGAGTCACGAGGGATCGAGAGATAAAACGAACGAAGAATTCTGGAAAATCACCATGTTGCCTCGCGCGACAGGGAAAGGAAATCCCTCTTACGTCGCGCGACGCGAGTGGCTTAGTTGACTCAATTGACTTTGATTGTCTCGCGTGACGTGAGACTGATATGTAATACCCATCGCGTCATGCGAGGGGCCTTTATTCGGAGAAGGTAACGAGTTAGGGTTGGATCTAATGTGAGATACGTTAAAAAACAATTCCTAACTTACAATAATAACATCTTGGACGAAAATAACTTGGACTTGGATGAATTTTGCTGCTACTTAGGGTGTTTTTGGAGATCAAGAGTGCCCAGGATCAAGGATTCAAGTAATGGGAGTGAAGATACTCGGATGTTTTGCATTCAGTTTCATCGTGTCTTTGTTTTCTTCGTTACTTTTGTTTCTTATCATGTCTTGTGAACCTAAGTTGATGATTGTTTTTGTTTTAAGACCAATCTAGGCTAAAATTATTGCTACTGCCTAGGTTAAGATGATTACTCGTCTTTGACAGTTGTGTTTATTGATTTTTGGACTACGCTTGTGGATTTAATTTTGAAGTAAATGACTTGGTTTTTAATGATCAGATGTTTAAGCATATTTAATCTTGTTCATTAAATGATTATTATTCCTCGTATTACTTGTTGAATGTCTTTCAAATAATAGGTGCATGCTAGGTCAATTACTGTGTGTTCTTGATTATTGGATGGTTTGCTAGACGTAGTATTCCATAGGAGTGAAAATTGTGATTTGAATAGGTCTAGGTATTCTACCAATCTCGATAGTTATGAGGTGAGAGATTGTTAGTTCATCTTAGGCGTTAGATCACTAGGGTTAGAGACTTTGTGAGAAGATCTCCCGAGTTTACCTTTCACTACTTGCTTATCGAGTCAGATTAGGATTCTATAGTTACCCTTGACTTTCGCGCTGTGAGGTAGATTATCTATTAGGGTACTTCATTATTAATGTTGGAAAGCCCGTAACCGGTAGATTAACAACTTTTAGGTTTCCATAGGTTTCACCTAGAGAAGGGTCTAGGGTCCTGTAGGTTATCCTTTGAGTTTAGTACCTCAAGATCCCGGATCCACAACAGTTCCATTAGCGATAGAAGCTTTCCATTGATGTGTAAGATTCGACCTAGGTAGTGCTTTTACATCATCTAATCACATCCTCAATATTAGTTCGTGTCTGTGTTAGCTTTAGTTAATCCTTTAGTTAAGTTCATTAGATTGTTAGAACCCCCCCCCCCCCCCCCCAAACAACAATACAAATTAAATCGAGTTAGTATAGATAGTAATCAAGTCTAGTAATCATAATCAGTAGAGTCTCGTGGGTTCGATACTCGGACTTCTTAGGCTGTACTACATTGATCGTACACTTGTCGTTTGTGTGGTTTAGGTTTAGAGAGTCTTAGTTTATAAATTTAAAACTTAGAGTGTCTAGTTTAGGTAAATTAGTCAGTTTTAATTAAACCACTTTGAGCACATCAATCAATGCACATGCTCAAGGAACCATTACGTGCGAATTATGGAATTCTCTTGATTGTGCTTATACTCCACACACCGCCCCAAGGGAGTACACACTTAAGACACGTCTTCGTACGCTTCATATGAAAGGGGTTGAGACACCCCTCGCTTATCTAAGTTGTGCACAAGAGTATGCATTTGCACTTGCTAACATTTGTGAAACGGTCAAAGACAAAGACCTATTTTTTGCTATCTCTGGATGGCGTGACGAATACGACGACCTCAAATCCACTTTACTTGCATGTGGATTTCGCCCATGAAAAAAATGTTAATAACATCTCTTTTGTCAAAATGCAAAATGCCGGACAAAGAGTCAACTGACCCATACCATTGAGCAAAAAGTATAACCAGTGATACAATAAAAATGTTATTTCATTATGTTGAATATCTAACATTAGTCTTGAATTTTAAGCCAAAAAATCAAATTGAACTCAGCCCAGTTGGGATATAGAATAGCTCTAAATAACAATAGCAAATTAATTAATATAACATTACCACAAAATCAGAAAACCACCCTATCACAAGATTCAGTGGTATGAAATCAAATGATCCTAATGTTCAATAAGTTCTTGCATATAAATAGTATCTTTTGACAGTTTTATCAAGCTTTTTAAAGCAGAATATATCTCTTCTGTCTTTGAATGCCTCTCATCAAATGCATAGAACTCAACCACACCATCATCCACCTCAATCAAGCTGCAGCCCGGTAACTTCTTAGCCCCGGTGTTCCTCATTGCAACTTTTGATCGGGCCAAATCAGCCCATCGTTTAGCATCTCCGTATATATTCGACAGCATCACATGGTTAGACGGGTTCTCGGGTTCAAGTTCAATAAGATGTTGAAGACACAATTCAGCCACTTTAATGTTTTTGTAAGTTCTCGACGCCCCTAATAAGTTGGTCCAGATAACATTATCAGGTTTTATCGGCATTTTATTAACAAACTCGACCGCTTCTTCTATCAAACCAGCTCGAGATAATAAATCAACCATACAACCATAATGCTGGATTTGCGGAATAATCGAGTATTCATCTACCATAGAGTTAAAATATTTAAATCCATCTTTAACTAAGCCCATGTGCGAACAAGCGCAAATGACACCTATGAATGTTATACCGTCTGGTTTCTGTTTCGAACTTTTCATCTCGTGAAAAATTCTCAAGGCATCGGATCCATGACCGTGCATTGCTAATCCGTTTATAACCGTGTTCCATGAAATCAAATCTTTTTTACTCATAGTCATGAACACATCAACCGCACTTGTGATCACGCCACATTTTGCATACATATCGATTAAACTGTTTCCTACGTATGTATTATCTCTATACCCATTGTTTACTGCGTATAAATGCACCCATTTACCCAATTCTAAAGCTCCAAGCTTTGAGCAAGAGGATAACACGCTTACTAGTGTCGCGTCATTCGGCTGCACGTTGGACTCGTTTAGCATCATTTTAAACGTATCAAGAACTTCCATGAACCGGTTATTATGAGCATATCCATTAATCAACCCATTCCAAGAAAAGAAGTTTTTCTCGGGCATCTCGTTAAATAGTTTCTCGCACCCCTCCATATCCCCGTTATTTGCATACCCGTTCAGTAAAGTGTTCCACGACATTAAATCTTGATTCGGCATTACATCAAACAGCTTTCTAGCTGCACCCATGTCACCACATTCTATATAACCAGAAACCATAATGTTCCACATTACAATATCTCGTTCTGGCGATACATCAAACAGTTGGCGTGCGGATTTTACGTCCCCACATGAAATGTACCCACGAATCATCGATGTCCACGTGACTACATTCCTCAATGTAATCTCACTAAAAACTTTATATCCATAACCAACCATACCCCCACTACAATACATATCAATCAACGTTGTCCCGACAAACGGGTTCGACTTAAACCCAACCTTTACGACAACACAGTGTACTCTTTCACCGTCTCTCAAAGCCGATAACTTCACACAGGATTTCAAAACCATGGGGATTGTAAAGTAATTGGGCTTCACATTAACATGTATCATATGCCCAAATAAAACCATTACATCCATGTACATCTCGTTATCGATATACCCTTTGAACAAGGCGTTCCATGGAGCAATGTTTGGGTCAGGCATTTGGTCGAACAACTGGCGTGCATCACCCATGTTCTTGAACTTAGCGCACGCAGACACGAGTCGTGGCGTGATAAACTGATTGTGCTCGAACCCATGTGTGGTTATTTGAGATTGAACTTGCTGGACGTGATTTAGGGTGTTACATGATCGCAAAAGTGAGATAAATCGTTCTTCAAGAATGAACTTTGGTGAGAAGTTTTGAAGAATTTTCGCAATTTTGAAGAGACCAAGAGATTTGCAAATGAATAGAAGCAATCAACTTGATTTCAGAAGTTAAAAGAAGCTATCTTATCGATTTCATTTGCAATTTCTCTCTCTGTCTGAACTAATTTCTAAATTCCAATAGCTTAGTTGAAGAAGAAGCTGTTAATGTGTAGCCCACTTTTAAATAAGTTATAAAAATAATTCAGGGCTTGGAGAACTGGGTTATTCTGCTTGCTTCTACTGGTAACACGATAATACTTTAATGGTTTGTGTGATCCAAATGTGTCGTTAAAAAAAAAAAAAAAACAGGCGGCCTTTGTATGGGGAGTTGCAATTCGGTTTTTTTAACTGGTTCGATTAACCGATCTAACTGATAACTTTTTATAAAATTTCAAACCGATTATTATTTTAACGGGTTCAGTTGTTTCCAAGGCTAAAAACCTGAACATATAATAACGAGTAAATTGCTAAAATAGTCCCTAACGTTTGTTCACATTTGCTAGATCCATCCAAAAAAAGATTTTTTCTCATATGAACCACTGAGGTTTCAAAAAAGTTGCTAAATCCATCCAAACTTCAGGGACGATTTTAGCAATTTAATAAAACAAACTTTTTTTTTGATGGATTTAGCAAATGTGAACAAACGTCAGGGACGATTTTAGCAATTTACTCTATTTTTTTAATTTTCATCTTTTTATTATATCTCTTAATTAACATAAAATCTATTTATTTTTTTATTTTCATCTTTTTATTAAATTTCTTATTTAACATAAAATCTACTAGTTTTTTTTTTGAACGGCGAATTTCTACAACAGGCGATAGATTGGCACCTGCATTTGCAGGCCCTCCACCCCACTCTGGCCAAGACTATGTTGTCTTAACCGGGCTCACAATTGGCATCAGAGTTTGGTTTGGCGCTCCCCGACAAAATTTCCAGACTACTGCCATATGCGAGTAGTTGCACGCTCCACAAGAGCCGAAAACTCTCTGGGGTAAATGCACTGTAATAGAAAACTCGGGTGTACTCCGCGGGTTTTGAACATGTGATCAGGTCTTCACCCAGTATTTTTTTGTTCATTTATAAAATAAAATACACGTTCTTGCTAAACAGGTAACAAATTAAACCGTTGAAAAGATTGTCATATAATTAACTTTATTAAAGGATTAGTAATGAGTAAAATGTTTACATTTTAAAAGACTTGGTTAGATGGTTAGATGATTATAAATATAAAACCGTATTCATAATTGTAAAATATAAATGATTAATCTTTATTATGAAGTGGGTGAAGGCCTGGTCACAGGTTCGAAACCCGCAGAGCACACCCGAGTTTTCTATTACAGTGCATTTACTCCAGAGAGTTTTCGGCTCTTGTGGAGGGTGCAACTACTCGCATATGGCAGTAGGCTGGAAATTTTGTCGGGGAGCGCCAAGCCAAACTCTGATGCCAAGCGTGAGCCCGGTTAAGACAACATAGTCTTGGCCAGAGTGGGGTGGAGGGCCTACAAAAGCAGGTGCGAATCTATCGCCTGTTGTAGAAATTCGTCGTTAAAAAAAACTAGTAGAATTTATGTTAAATAAGAAATTTAATAAAAAGATGAAAATAAAAAAATAAATAGATTTTATGTTAATTAAGAGATATAATAAAAAGATGAAAATAAAAAAATAGAGTAAATTGCTAAAATCGTCCCTGACGTTTGTTCACATTTGCTAAATCCATCCAAAAAAAGATTGTTTTATTAAATTGCTAAAATCGTCCCTGAAGTTTGGATGGATTTAGCAACTTTTTTGAAACTTCAGTGGTTCATATGAGAAAAAATCTTTTTTTGGATGGATCTAGCAAATGTGAACAAACGTTAGGGACTATTTTAGCAATTTACTCTATAATAACCTATAGGTTATTTAAAATCAGTTAACCTATAATCGGTTAAATATAACCAATTATTTTGGGTTTTTTTTTTTCTTAACATTATAAAAAATCCAGAAAAAATATACAACATATAAATAAACTCAACTAGGTTTATTACCCGCCGCGCGTTGCGGCGGCATAAAAACTCAAGTAATTCAATTTTCGATAGATTGTAATTTTCCGGTTAGAAGTCTTCTTCAGCGATCCTCCTCCTTCCTATTTCTGGGATTCCAAAGTTCTTTTTCAATTATGTCTTCTTCTTTGCTCTTCCTCTGCTTCATCCATGGTTGCAGCTTCTAATTCTCTTGCAAATGCTTGATGGTCTTTGTCACTTGTCATATCAACCGCAAAAACTAACTTCGCATCTAGATATGTTAGCAGAATCATGTCAACTAAAGCCTTGGCAGATTCTTTGGTATGAGCTGAAATGCCATACACCAAAATGGCAAAATGATTAAGTAAAAAGCCAGTGTTCACATATGCGTGATTTCTGAAAGCATAAATTGGTAAAACCTCCATCTAGCATTAGATTGTAGCACCAGGTAGTCCTAATGAGTGATTTTAACCGATATGACACGTTAGAGATACAACATATGGTGAATAACTGGGTCGACATTGTCACATATGCAAAGAAAAAAAGAATATGAAACAAACGTTTTGATTCTGGTTTAGAAAGGCAGTGGATTCTTTGACTAGACCATTGGCTATGCCAGCTGTGTACTTGAGTTGTTTGGGTGCTGGAACTGAGTTTGGAGATAACTAACCACTCATGTCATCAGCCAAGTGCTTCAGAGTTTACCTGTTTTGTTAGGGAAGGTTGAGTTAAATGAATTAAGGCAAAATGATCCAAACAACATGTGTATAATGAATTACCTCCCAGAGGATGAGATCAGTTTGGCCTCGATCAAGTTCTTGATCTGCTAAAGTTTAGCATTTGTTGAATAAATCCTCTATGAAGAATGTAAGTATATTTGAATCTGCTGCTGCCCATTCAAACCAACATTTTCATTTTCATTAATAATGAAAGGGAAACATAAGGGTACATGCTAAAATAGTACAAACTGAATCTGACCCCTTTGCTCACCAAACAACTCAACCAAACAAATAATAAGAGATATTGATGTGATGAAGCTAAAAAGCAAACAATATAAATCAAACTATAACCAGATCATCAAAGCTCAATCGTACAATCAATAAACACGTGCGCGGAATCGTTTAGAAGAAATATGGATGTGGATGACGATGGCGGTGTTGGTGGTGGTCGGAAACCTTAACAGCGGCGAGGGTGGTGGTCGGATACCATATCGGCAGAATCAAACCACCGTCTTCACTCGTCTTCATCGCAGCGAACCCAACACCACCATCATCGAACCAGGACACCATGCCATCCCTAATCGATAATCGGCAACCCCTTCCACTCCACCCATCTTCATCTTTACTTAAATGTGTCTACAGAGTTGCTCAAAAGCTGGTCACGAGCCCCTCTGTCTCATCGCTCTCTTTTTCGGTTTCTCTCTAATGTGACCCAGATGAAACCAAATGACAATAAAATGGCTATTTCTGAGGAGGACACATCACCTTGGTGATGAGGCTACCACCGTCAAAAGGCCCGGTCTAAGATCAATAGCACAACATCTACTATTCATTCTGTTTATTTATTAACAGATAAAGATTTCGAATATAATAAATAAGCAAAAGTTCAAATCTTTATACCTTAAAATCTTTGTTATGCAGCTCTATAATGGCCTTTTGAGCAACATTTTTCCTTCTGAATCCCACAAATGCAAAACCATTACATTCATTGGTGTCCCTATTCCCCACCAGCCTTACCTGAACAACAATCACACATATAAACATTACATTAAAAACAACAAAATGAAACCACTTTTTCCCAAAAGATTTACACTTAGAACTGTCTGACCTCAACAACAACATCCCCAAAAAGGACACAAAGTTCACTCGAATCTTCCTCAGCAACATCTTTAGCAGCCAGCCGTGCAAACTACCCGCCGCCACTGCCTACAGGCTGTTTCTGATCAAAACACAGCTTCGAAAAAAGGTTCTAAGAAACACCCTACCCGAATCACCCACCGAGAACTCCCCAACCAGCCTTAGCCCTATTCATAACTTCAGCGGTTGGTGATCGACTGATCAAATTGAAAAAGAAATCTTGCCCTATTAAACCCTACCTGAATACACAACAGTGGACATAGCATCAGCTAAAAGGAGACGGTACCCCAAAATCGCCGTCAATTCTGCCCCACGTCGTTACAGTCGCTGCAAAACCACCATGTATGTTGCTACTACTCGTCGGAATAAAACCGCCGGCCGAAGATCAACTCCGACTGCCATTATCTGTGGAAACACAACCAGGTTAGTGTTAAAGCCTCTACCACTAAAATTAAGTCAAATAAGGAAGACTACCTCCCCTGGTATGAAGCCATCACATTAGACGGAGAAACCACCGTCTCCGGAGCCACCGCCGCAAAGCTCCATATCTACCCAAAATCAGGTCTGCCTGGCAGCACCTAAATCCTTCCGCCGTTGCCGCTAATAATAGCCGAAATCCTCTGTTCCTCCTCCGTCAAGAGCATGAAAAACCCAACCGCTGCACCATCGTCGTTCGACTGTTAGGAGTTTCCATCGCCGGCCGTTCGCCAGGAGTAAATGTCCTCTCTTTCTTTCTGACTCTTTGTATTTACTTTTTATTAAGATCAAATTTGTAAAGTAAAAAAACAATGGCATCAGATGAACAACACCTCCAAATAACCCAATCAGATGACATTATTTACGCATGCATACTTATCCCCATTGTTAAAACTAAAAAACCCTAGTAACATTATTGCAAAAGCAAACAAACAAACCTTATAAATGTATTGCTGTCGGCGAAAATCAAAAGAATCTGGAAACAATCTAAACAAACGGGAAGAGAACCAGATCGAAGCATCATCACACAATGAAGAAATCTTACTGGTGAAATCAGCCAAGGAGTCGATGCGGCTGAAGGTCCTCCTTCCCGACAAAAGGTAGACGAGTCACCCCAAAACCCTAGTCACCGCCAGAGTCATGACTGCCATCACTAAACTCCGTCATCTGGCAGCCCGTGGTTCGACGGTGTAGGTTGGACGGCTACGCTAGAGATGGTACGATGTGGAGGTGGTGGATCGAAGGGTGTCCAGCTGGCATTCGGGGTTGGGGAAAATTAGAGTTGAGGTTTGGTTCCCTGTTTTAATACTAACTGAGTAACGTGGCGACATAAAAACAAATGAGACGATGAATCAGCATATAATCACTGTTCATTCCCATGGCTAATTATCACATACGAGCTTCGAATCGGAGGTATAATTGCAAGTGAGTCCTCAATGTGCCTATCCATAACATCATTTGCATGTCTAATCGCTGTGAGATTCATTTTCTACATGTCATAACCCCGAAATCAGTCAACCTTCTACAACAGTTCTACACTATACATAAATTGAGGATAAATTATACATAAATTGAGTGTAAATAATAAAATCACCTGGTTCCAATCGAGAAGAGCGTCAACATAGAGGTGGACTTGTTGCTGTTGTAGAGGATTTAGCGTTTCGAAGTGGGAGGCATTGACGATTGGACATTTTGTGGTTGCGGATCTTCTGGTTATGACCGTTGGTTTGAGATTTGTGGCCAACTGACCCAGCCCAGCACCTTGACAAAAGGTAAAACTAACTTCAACAAAAATTCATTTAAACATGTTACCCAACCCACCTACAGGTGCATAAAATAGGTTTGGTTTGCAACCGAGTTTTATTTGATTCGTTTCAAACTTGTTTCAACAGAGGAGTATACAAAACTCCGGTTCGGTTCCAACCCCAATATCATCCAAACCGGTTTTAAATTCAGTTTCGCTTCGGTTCATGAATCGGTTCAAATGTGCACCTCTAAACCCATCTGGTCTGACCAAATCACTTAGTAAACCATTACCCAACCAAACCCATCTGACACAAATATATGGCCTCCTCCAATTAGATGTAAGATAGGGAAAGTGTTATGTAAAAGAACAATCTTCTTCCCAACTACAAGCTATCATATTTTTTTAACTGAACATTATTGTATTTATTCTGCTAACACTTCTGTAATAAAAAATCCCAAACATAATCTAAACACAGAAACAGGAAGACAATACAATACCTCAGTCTTCTCAGCTTGTTGCCCCTTCTGGACATGAGATATTATCTAGAATCTGACCCCTCCGATCCCACTCCTCTGTACTTCCCTATAAACCCTTTCCATCCTGAACCGATTTCCACCAAAGAACTCCTCCATAACTTCTGTATTGACAAACTCTTACCAACTTTGTCCTAAACCGTTCAAACAAACCCTAATCAGCACAATCCAATTACCACAAAAACAACAAATCAAACACTTACTTCACAATTCAAACATTAATACCATCTTCAAACAAACAAAAACAGTTCAGTTCTTCTTCTCTCCACTTAGGGTTCGAGAGCGACTAATTAGGTTTTCGTTTTGTGTATTCTGTAAACTTAACTAATTTACAGCTAATAAAACTCATTTTCGACTACTAATATGCAAAAACCCAATTATGAACCCTAGAAAAGCAAAAAGAATACGAATCGTCAACAAAACTATAATCTAACCTGTCAGGGTTGCCTGAGAGTCACCGATCAACAGAGATCTGAAACATGCAAGTCTTGATCGGTTCAACGAAGCTTCGCCAGAAACCTGGGTTTATTCGCCGGAAGTTCAACTCGATCCAAGAACGCCTTTGCACCCGCCACCAACGGATTCCCCCCTCTTAAACCGTCACCGTATCACTCGTCGTGTCTACTGCCGTGATCGGTCACCACCAAACACTGGTCAATCGACTCCAAATGCATCCGCAGGGAGGTCACCGGTCCAACCCTTTAGTATCTCTCTATTGTTCATAACTCTTTAACATGTAGAGGAAATGAACACGTGGGGTTAAAGATCCAGAGGCAACGACGCGTGGTTGGTGATGCAGGTGTGTGGTTGCTTTCCCTGTTCATTCCCTTTACCTATTATCAGTTATTAATAATTAATTAACATCCCTTTTTATTTATTTATTTTTAAATTTAATAACTAACATTACATAGACTTGAAAGAAAAGATAAAAACATCGAATACATTTGATTTCTAATATATATTCGCCCCCATTTCGTGATATATGTGCTTGATCATAAGTGGGATTGTTTTTCACCGCCTTGTAATATTTTGACAAATGGGACCAATTGAATCATGAGCACTCGAGCTAGCCATTTCAAACGTACGAAACTTTGAACGTGTTTCGCGGTTTTTGATATAGTAAGTGTTTTTTAGCTAGGAAGAGTTTGTGACCAACCCAACACACACACATACATGTTATGGGGTGAAAATGGTTAAAAAGACCCGATCTAATGACTCTATAACGACCATAATGCCATTTTTCAATGGCTATATAACGGTCATATTGTATCTATAACCCGATCTAACAGCTACATCTGTCGTTTGCCTTGGGCCATGTATTAATAAAGTTTCCATACGGTCGCCCCGGTTGTATATTTTTTTCTTTTTATATCATAAGAGTTTGTACTGTTTCATACAAAGTGTTCGAAAATGAGATCGTATAATATACTTCATTGTATAAATGATCAATCTCATACATTATTTTTCTTTTTGTTATAAACGTTTGTACTTTGTATTTAAAACAAAATCTAAGAGTTACAAATTGTATCAATCAATGTTTTACAAACCAAATTAGTTATCGAACCAACAACACTATTAGTTCATTGAATAATTGGTCTTCGTTTTATGAACCTTATCAACTCTATTTTTTTTTAACGGCAAATTTGGATCACTGACGGACCATTGGAGTATCATCGTGCCACCAGTAGAACCACCCGATCATATCCATCTCCACTAGGCAATAATGCCTATACACCAATTCGGGAGGAAACCCAATAAATCTGGGAACATTGCAACATATATAAAACGTAATGGTTAAAACTTAAAAGTGAAGGGACCAAATATGTAAACAATCAAAACCAAAATAACCAAATTGTCGACGATCAACAGACGGAGTTGATCGACAATCATCTGCTTAAATCATTAAACCCACTGTCGCCGCCGTCTCTGTGCAGCCGGAACTGATTTCTCCGGCGTCGATGTCGCTTTTGAATCAGATCTTCAATAGAGGTCTTATTGGCCCAAAATGGTTAGTTCAATTAGTTTTTACCAATTTCCCCAATTCTCAATTTCTAAAGATTCTTACAATTTAAGTTAGGTTTTATTTGTGCTTCATCTTTTGACCAATTTTTTTTTTTTTTATTTTATAAATCCCAAATTCTGTATTAGTTAATATTTCTTGTTGCATACCGATATTGTGATTTGGGTATTCAAGATCTGCAATTTTATGAATCACCCTTCACTTTTGTTTTGTAAATTTGAACCCATGAATAATTACAGTGTATTTAATCTGAATAATTATGTTACAACTTACAATCACTATACTTAGAACAGGTTTTGACTTTTTAAGGTCAACGATTTTATTTCTAATATTGAAATTGATGCATATTTGTTCAGATCTAGTAAAAACAATAATAGTATGAAAAACTATAATAATGGAGTATCATAAAAATGCTGCAATTTCTTAAAATAAAAAAAAAGTATGAGGATGCAGTTGGATTGTATAAGTTGAGCATTTTGACCGAAAAAGTCAACATTCATCTCATAGTTAATATCACCGACATATCAGTTATATATCGGTTATTGGTCCTCTGCTAAGATATCGGTACAAAATATCGGTCCGAATATCAGTACCGATAATATCAGAGTGATATTGACTGATATTTGGCCGATACACCGATTTTTCTGATATCAGTACCTTTCTTCTCAGTTCTACCATTCGTCTTTCTTCTTAGTGCTGCTATTAGTATTTTAAGTCTTAACTGTAAGTTGTTACTGTTAAATGTTAGTGTTTTAAGTCTTAGTCAGTTCCCACATGCTACAATTGTTAGTGTTTTGCAAGTTGCAAAAGGTTAATTTGTTAATGTTAGGAAAGTATACTGAATTGTTAGTATTAAATTGCTATATATATAAATTTAGCATGATATTAAAATTACCGATATCCCACCGCGATAACCGATATCCGATATTTTACTGCATTAACTACTTAGCATAATTTGGAACAGATGAATACCTGTTGACAAGATTAATGTTGTTTTTATTAAAAAGTACTGATTTTTTGTGTTATTGCAGTAAAACATGCCTAACATTGGCGATTTCACGGATTAAATTGCTTCAGAATAAGAGAGACACACAGCTGAAGCTGATGCGCAAAGAAATAGCCCAGTTTCTTCAATCCGGGCAAGAACCGATTGCTCGAATACGAGTAAGTCATTTTGTGTTTCTTGATCAAGTCTTTTGCTTTTTCGATTTTTATCATAGGTTATATGATTCTTATTTGTTTTAGGTGGAGCATGTTATAAGAGAACAAAATATATGGGCTGCATACGAGATTTTGGAGATGTTCTGCGAGTTTGTTCTCGCACGCGTTCCTATTATTGAAAGCCAGCGGTAAAACCATTCGAAAAAAAAAAATCTTTACACTTACAATGTGGTCGTATACAATACGTGTACGTAGGTATCGTAAGCTATGGTTTTGTTATTCTTTTTATTAAAAACAGGGAATGTCCATTGGAGTTGAAGGAAGCAGTTGCAAGTATTATCTTTGCAGCTCCCAGATGCTCCGATTTACCGGATTTATTAACTGTTAGAAACTTATTTGGTACAAAATACGGGAAAGAGTTCATATTAGCTGCTTCTGAGCTTCGCCCCGATACTAGTGTCAACCGTACAGTTAATTTATTTTAATTTTCATTTATTAATGCTATTAGAGATTAAAGATGTGCTTGCATTTGATGTAACTGGTATAATTTTATTTTTTTGTAGATAATTGAGAAACTTTCGGTATATACTCCCTCTGGTGAGGTGAAGCTCAACGTCTTGAAAGAAATCGCCCAAGAGTACAATATTTTATGGGACTCTTCCAAAACCGAAGCTGAATTTAATAAAAAGCCCGAGGATCTTTTGGTAATTTCAGCTTTTGTCATTTTGTTTTTATATGTATAATGCTTGTAGTCATGGTTTTATTTGGGAAAATGTAGATAATATATCCTATGCAGTTAATATCGGTTATCGATCCCCGTGTAAAATATCGGTGTCAAATATCGGTACCGATATTATCGGTGATATTGACAGATATTTGACCGACATAACTGATATATCACTGATATATAGCTGAAGTGTTGGTGTTAAATTCTATATATGTAAATTCTGCATTATATTATTATTACTGATATCTCACCGAGATAACCTATATTCAAATATCGGTCCTTGACCGCTATCTGATATTTTACCGCATTAACTGCATAGAAATATTATATATGGTATTTTACCGCATTAACTGCATAGAATATATCAGACTTAATAAGGATTGTTATAAATAAAAAATGTGGTGGATAAATTTGTTCCATATATTATGGTTGCTTTGCTAACTTGTAGAACGGACCAAAGCAAATATCAACGGTGGCTCAAATCCCCGAGGGCCGTAAAGAATCCCCAAAAGCTGCACATCATGAGCCGTTATCTAGCGGCCAACGAGGCCCGGTCCATCCGGTTCAACCTGTTAAGACTGGTGCAACCACGGTGTCAGTGGGTCCCACCAAATCGAAAGAAGTATCAGCTGAGGGAAGACCGGTTTCTTCAGAGTCGATTGATGTTTTGGAGAAAGCTCGAGCTGCTATTGCTGCTGCTAATCGTGCATCGTCTGCTGCTCGAGCTGCTGCTCAGTTGGTTGATCTTAGTCTTAATGAGAAAAGAATAAGCTAATTTTACTTGATAAAGTTTATAGTGTCAAGCTGTGAACTATCAGTCTGTTTTTACTTTTATTTTTACTTTTTGTGTGGTGTTATTAATGAGTGTATTTTAATTTGTGTAAACTTAATCTTGTTAATTACTAAAGAAATATTCAACCAAAAGTATTGGCCCGTTACTTTCTTTTCCTTAGATTTGAATTCACAAATGCTGTCAACTTATTAGAAAAATCATGTTTATTAATTAGATTATAAAAAAAAAAATTTGGCCAAAGGTAAAGGTCTGTTAACAAGGGCCCTGAAAAAGGTAAAATATCAAACAAAGTAAGCAACTACTTGGGAGACTTTGCTTTATTTAGAGCAGAAAGGACCAACACTCTTAACTGCATCAACTTCAAAAACAAGAAATACATGTCAGTACTTATATGTATAATATTATAATATTGCTTTGGTTTTGTAAAATGATCCAGAGTATAACGTGATCAAGTATTAGAGCATGGGTGTGGGGTGGGGGTTGGGGCGGCGGTTTGGGTTCAACGCCGGCTGCTTCACCCTGGGTTGGCGTTGGGCATAGCGTTGCCTCTTTGGCGTGGGGATTGTGCTTGACGTGGGGCGGGTGGCTGGGGTGATGTGCCTGGCTTTGGTTGGCTGATTCGATCTAAGCCATCCCAAAAAATCCACATGAATGTCACACTACACCCCTAGGTTTTGAGTATTACCATGTGGATCCCACCCTCGCCACGTGTCGAGCAATGCCCTCAACCAAGCCCCTCCACACCTCATAGTCTTATTTCAACAGAGTTGAGTCGAGTGTTTAAATGTTGTCAGGAGCACACATTTACTGTATAAGAAAAAAATATACCTGTTGGTTGCCAATTAACATCATGAAATGGCAGGCCATGATTGCAACAAATTCATCAGCTTCATTAGGAGTATTTTTAGAGGAATTGAGATCATTATGTGGATGGGAAAATTACGGCAGTAGTTGACCAGGCCACTTTACCAAAATAGCCATTTGACCAGGCTTTATGCCCCTACACAGCCGAGTGAACTCTCATTTTTATGCACCTTCAATACAGCCACAACCAAGCGGACACGTGTCAGCCCATCCAAGTGAACTCTCATTTTTAACGAAGTACAAGCCGAGCCGCTACAAGTACAAGCCGAGCCGCTTCGCGCCCCTGCCCCACAAGCTAGCCGAGCCGCTACAAGTACAAGCCATGACCTTTCAAGGCCAAGCCGAGCCGTTTCAAAACTCTTTTTAAATTTCAGTAGTATTTTTTAAAAAAATATGTCAAATTGGTTTTTGAAGTATAGGTGGGACAAATTTTTTCAATGTTGTATTTTTAAGAAAATGACGTTTTTCTTAGCTTTAAAAAACCAAATCCCATACAGAAGGAGTTCTCTACTCTGTGTTCTCTCCTTTTCTATGGAACCTCTCGGTTTTATGCCAATTTTTTCATCGGGTGGGTTACCTCTCGGTTTTATGACGTTTTACTTAGCTTTAAAATCTCAAACTCATTATATTTGTAGTGGGTTAGGATCAAAGAAAAGCTTTTGTATTTAACAACTTTTATATATGATAAATTTTATATTTTATGTACATTGCAATAGACACTAAATAAGACAAGACTTTATTTATTAAGATACAATAGCAAACAAACGGACAAGCATTTATATAAACGTACGATTAAACTAAAAATCTAAGAAATAAAAAACACATGTAAAGGCTTGGGCATGTGTTGAAAGCTCATAAATTCAAATGAAACGGCTTGGGGGTAGGTGGCATGCTGAAGCGGCTTAGATCCAGGGTGTAGCGGCTTGGGCATGTGTTGAAAGCTCATAAATTCAAATGAAACGGCTTGGGGGTAGGTGGCATGCTGAAGCGGCTTAGATCCAGAGCGAAGCGGCTCGGCTTGTACTTGTAGCGGCTCGGCTTGTACTTCATTAAAAATGAGAGTTCACTTGGATGGGCTGACACGTGTCCGCTTGGTTGTGGCTGGATTGAAGGTGCATAAAAATGAGAGTTCACTCGGCTGTGTAGGGGCATAAAGCCTGGTCAAATGGCTATTTTGGTAAAAGGCCTGGTCAAGCGGCTACTGCCGTAATTTTCCCTATGTGGATTTTTCCATTTGTTTTCATCATAGATGCATTGCTTTTGTTTTTGTTTTTTTTTTCTTTTTGAACATAAAAGGGAATATCAAAAAACACATCCAAAAGGCCCATAATTACAAGATTTTACATGCTTTTGTATAATTACATTTTACCCATCTACGACATCTATATCTTCTTTTAACCATTTCTCTATGTCAATATTCTGCATTTTAGCTCCGTTCCTCAACCACAAGAAAGTGCATTCTTTTATATCTAATAGACTTATATTAAGTAATTATCCTTTCCCTTATAACTAGGATATTCAGTTGTATCTTTACCTAGTATAGGAGATTACGATGTATATATATACGACAGATGAATGAGAAAGGAGGCAATCAATTTAGCCGTTATTGATATCTTTCATGGTATCAAGAAACCTTCCGATCCTGACCTAACCTTCCCTCTTTTTCGTTCTTGCTCAGCCGGCGGCCTCCCTCTTTCTTTTGCGTAGTCGTAATCTTCCGTGCCCCTCCCTTACCCTTCCTCAATGGACTCCAAAATTCACCCGACTATCACTGTCAGCAACATCAAAAACCTGATCCCCATCACCCTTGAAATGGAAACGGGTCAATACGACTCACGAAGTGAACTTTTCAAAAACCATTGTCGGGCCTACATGGTCATCGACCATCTCTCTCCTAAACCTGCTGCTCAAACCACTTCTACCAAAGATGCTGACAAAGCCCCTGCCAAAGCTGCAGATGATTCATGGGATCGCCTGGACGCCATTGTTCTTCAATGGATATACAGTACTATATCCAGCGATCTGTTGCACACTATCTTGAAACCCGATAACACAACCCATGAAGCATGGACCACTCTACAAGGAAATTTTCAAGATAATAAGAGCTCTCGTGCAATTCACCTCATGCACAAGTTCTCAAAAACAAGGTTGGATGGCTTTCGCAATACATCCTATTGTCAAGCCTTGAAAGTGTTGGCTGATCAACTCGCCAACGTGGGTGCCCCAGTCGATAATAAACGCCTTGTCCCGTAACTTCTCTCCGGTCTCACAGAACAATTCGAAAGTATCTCTATAATCTTACAGCAAAAAGTTCCCTTTCCCACCTTCTACGAAGCCCGCTCCCAACTTATCTTACACGAAACTCAGAAGGCCGAGAGGGCACTCTATGCGTCTCAGTCGGCAACTCACACGCTTAATACCACTACCGCCAAAACTCCTGCTCCTTCACAACAGTCATCAGACTACTACCCGGAGAGGTCCAGGGGTCGGGGTAGATCGCGTGGAAGGGGTCGCGGACGTGGGAACTTTAACCACGGTCGGGGCAACAACGGTGGGTATTCAACCCAGCAGTACAACGACTCTTCTCCACCTCCCTGGACGGCACCACATAACCCTTGAGCTAACCCTCAGCCATCGATCCACCTAATTGGCCCGCCCCAAATACGACAAGCCCATGGCAGTCTTAGACACCACCACCCTACCTGTATCCCACCTCTGTTCAGCCCACTCCAAATAGTGGTGGCAACGGAATTCTCAGGCCCAGGACCACACAAGCCTACACTGCCTCTTATGTTCCCATTAATATCCAGTAGGCCCTTTACAACATGACAATTAACCAAGCCGATCCCAACTCAGTCATGGACACAGAAGCTACTGACCACATGGGACCCAACTCAGGTAACTTTCGTACCTTTGTTAATAATAGCAAAAATCAACATATTATCGCTGGCAATGGCATGACTATTCTGGTACTCGGACATGGCACCCAAACCTTACCACCACCCTTCCCACATTTCGTCCTTAAACGTGTACTCTATGCCCCCAAACTTATTCGAAATTTAATATATGTTCGTCGTTTCACACGTGACAATTCTGTTTCTATTGAGTTTGATGCTTTTGGTTTTCTTATGAAGGATTACAAGACCTGGACCCCTATCCTCCAGTGTAACAGCAGTTGTGATCTTTACACACTTTCCACCGGGTCGCAGGCCTCCACACCTTCCATTTTTGATGCTCAGTCATCACATCTTTGGCACCAACGTCTCGGACACCCAAGGCCTACGTTATTACAGCCTCTGAAAAACTCAAGTTATATTTCTTTCAATAAACTCAATAAAAATATTTGTGAACCTTGTGTTTTTGGCAAAGGTGTGCGATTGCCTTTTCAATTATCTAATACTAGCACTTTACAACCCTTTGATATTATACACAGTGACCTCTGGACTTCACCAGTTTTGAGTTCAGGAGGCCACCGATATTACATGTTATTCTTGAATGATTTTACCAATTTTCTATGGACATTCCCCATATCTAGAAAATCTCAAGTTTATTCGATCTTTCACACCTTCACCAAACAAATCGAAACTCAATTTCAAAAGAAAATAAAAACTTTCCAATGTGATAATGGGAAAGAATACATTAACACGTCTTTTAAACAATTCTTTGACCAAAGCGGTATGTTATTTCGTATATCCTGCCCACACACGTCATCACAAAACGGTAAAGCGGAACGTAAAATCCGATCAATTAACAACATGATCCGCACCCTCCTAACACATTCTTCCCTACCTAACCATATTTGGCATCACGCCTTAGACACCGCCACCTACCTTCTAAAAGTCTTACCTAGCAAAACTCACCAATACAACACTCCAACTCACCTTCTATACCATCGAGCCTCGACTTACGATCACCTTCGCATTTTCGGTTGTCTTTGCTACCCTCTCATCCCTTCCACAAGCATTCACAAGCTTGATTTTCGCTCGTACCCTTGCATTTTCCTCGGCTACCCACCGACTCACCGAGGATATAAGTGCTTAGACGTAAAATCAAAACAAATAACTATCTGTAGACACGTTGTTTTTTATGTGACTGTGTTTCCTTTTAGTTCTATTGTTTCCCCTTCAACATCCTCTAATTACGAATTTCTAACACCCCCATTTCCCACTCATCTATGGCCCACTGTGCACTCGACACCTTCATCTACATTCACCTCCCACGCCCAAACTCCTGGCCCAACACTCTCGGCCATACACACACCCAACATCTCTCGACCCAACTCCTCACCCCACCACAACATAACCAACCGACGTCTCCCTCCCACCCACCAGCCTACCCACCCACCCCTGGCCTAACCACTAACTCACCATCTGCCCACCCTCCTACACAGAACTTGAGTCTATCCAATTAGCCCAACATACCCATTGCCCCACCTACTGTCCCATCTTTAACGTTAACCTCTCAACACTCTACTACCTCACCTACTGTCCAACTTCCACCACTTGTAACTCTTCGTACTATGCGAGCACGAGCTATGGATGGAATCCTTAAACCCAAACAACTCTTCAATCTCCACACCACCACCATTGCACCAATCCCGAAAAACCCGACACTTGCCTTGTCTATACCAGAATGGAAAAATGCCATGACCAAGGAATTCAATCCTCTTATTAGCAATGGTACTTGGGAGTTGGTACCACGTCACCCACGGAAGAATGTTATTCGAAACATATGGTTATTCAAACACAAATTCAAATCTGATGGTTCTCTCGAACGATACAATGCAATGTTGGTATGTGACGGACGTTTACAATAGGTTGGCATAGATTGTGGAGATACCTTTAGCCCAGTCATAAAACCGGCCACCATTCGTACCGTTTTGTCTATAGCATTATCTAAATATTGGCCAGGTTCACCAGCTTGATGTTACCGATGCATTTTTGCATGGCAATCTCAATGAGACAGTGTACACGCATCAGCCAATGGGTTTTAGACACAAAGATTTTCCAGATCATGTGTATCGTCTGAAAAAGTCTCTTTACGGACTCAAGCAAGCTCCACGAGCGTGGTACCAACGTTTCACTGACTATATTCTCACTTTGGGATTTCTTCAAAGTCGTTGTGATGCCTCTATCTTCATTTTAAATTACGGGCATAATACCGCCTACCTCCTTTTATATGTCGATGATATCTTGCTCATTACATCCTCAACGGAACTTCGGGAACAGTTAATAACATACCTTTCAAAGGAAATTTCTATGAAAGATCTCGGTGCTCTTAGTTACTTGGCACAAGGATACAATGTTTTTATCCCAACAGAACTATGCAAATGACATTATCGAGCGGGCCGGGATGCAATCTAGCAAACCTGTACACACACCCGTTGACACAAACACTAAGCTAAGCTCCTCTGCTGGCACGGACTTTGATGACCCAACGTTATATCAAAGCTTACCTGACGCATTACAGTACTTGACATTTACCCGCCTAGACATCAGTTATGCTGTTGAACAAGTTTATATAACTGCTCATTGGAATACTCTTAAGCATGTTATCTGATATATCCAAGGCACGAGATCGTTGGGATTTCTTCTTGCCGGTTCCAAAAACCCGACACTCCTAGCTTATACTGATGCGGATTGGGCGGGGTATCCAGACACCCGCCGCTCCACTAGTGGGTATTTGATCGATGTCGTAAGGTCGGTCAAAAATATGTTTAAAAAGTGTCCTATTCACCTTTTACTAGTAAAGGGCAAGTAGGGTGTCGAATCCACGGGGAATTAGTGGAAAGTATGAAAGCTCGTTGTTTTTAATGATTATCTAATTCTAAACTAATTGCTTTTTGCTAATTAAGAGAGTTATTAGAAAAACAAATGTAATTAGTGTGGTTGTAAACAATTATGAGAAACGGACCAATCTCCGGGTTTTTAGGTTGTGTAGAAACACGGGTAACTTAATTACTACCAATTGGAAATCACATAGACATGATTTGCTAACTACTTGTTTCGATAAATAATTAACAGATAATATATTTGATTGCAATGATCCACGACCAAAACCGAAAGATTGATGCAACTGAATAGTAACTTAATTAATTACCAATCCTAGATTTCATAAACATAAACAAGTTCAATGGTTAAAGGTTGAAGAACAATGACAACTTAGAATTTAATCCCAACTGTTGATGACAAAACCAAATAACTGATGAACAAGTATGCAAATGATAATCCAACAATGTTTAATCAAAAAAAAAATAAACAATAAAGATAAACTAACCGAATGATTAGTCAAATCTCAATCCAAAAGTTTGTAAAACTAAGTTATGACACCTGTGCCTCTGCGACCATCAAACAAATACCAAATCAATGAAATATTGTGTTTCATACTTTGGATTTGTATAAATATGTCTATCATGTGCACATATCAATTCATGTTCGATTTCGAGCTTTAAATCGCTTTCTGGAAGGTTATACGCGAACTGATGCGTAAATATAACCAGTTTAATGCAACAAACACGCTGGAATAATGAAATAGGCTTAACATACCTTAAATAATCTTTACATAACTTAGAAATAAGTTTTGGAGGGTTTGGTGTGGCAAAATCAAGTTTATTCGCTTGCAGGGACTAATTTCGACAAACTGTGAAAGTATGCCGATTCGTACTGTAACGAACATTCCGTAACTTGATCATAAGTTAAATATGCCCTAAATATCCTTTACATAGCTTATAAATAGGCTTTGAGGTGTTTGGTGAGCAAAAATAAACTTTCTTGACCAATAGAGACTAAAAGCGTCAAAAAGTGCCCAAATGACCAGATTCATTGTATCTAGTCCAATTTTGATGTTTTGATGGTTTTGACCCATGGTTTTGCATCCTATGGCTGGTATTTGATGGTTTTACATGTTCCCATGGTATTCTAAAACCATGTGCCCACTTGTAAGGTCAAGATCAAAGCACGATTTGCGAGAAACGATCCTAACGGTTCTCCGAAATCTATAAATAACCAAGCTCCCATTCCATTTTCCTCACACCTTTATCTAATTTTATGCTCTAAGTTGAAGCTTTATGCTTCATACCTGATTATTTAGATCAAGTTCTTCCTAGCTTGGACCCTTTGTAAGTTTCTTTCATACTTTTATGCGTTTTTAAGCACGAAAGTCAAACTGTGTTTGACTTTCTGCTTTGACCAGGTTATGGTCAACACAAAGTTCGTTTAAACTTTGCAACATGAGCGTAATCATGATGGTTATAGTCCCTTGTGACTATACCTACTGATTACCACGTTGATTAGGTGTAGTGACGAGTCATAGTTTCGGTCAAAATGCGTATTCATGCGTATTTTGCAACCAAACTATTCTTAGGTATCAAAACCTTTTTTTTTTATATCAAACTTGTTTTCAAACATTGTTAAACATGTTCTAACATGTTTAACTCATCACTTTTAGTTCAGTGCTTATATAGGGTCGTAAGATAAGCGGTCTAAACAACCGCTTAGACTTTCGAACCCGACCCGTTTGGTCGATCATTAGGATCCGACCAAGCATTTATTGTGACCATGGTTGTATAGGGAATAACCTTCCGGGGTTATACCTTATGGTCACTTCGTTTAAGTAGTTGTATGATAGGTAATTTATATGCCTTAGGAAAATGACCAAAATGCCCTTTTTACGCATAAATTCATTTTAAGCATATGTAACCTAAATTTTGACATCTAAACTGATTAGGCAACATTATTAGATGTGTTAAGGCATATAATACTTGTCATAGGACTAGTTAGGTGCTCCGAACGCGTTTTACATGAACGACGCATTAAAGTGGCGTAAGCTACCTTAACAAGTCGTAATGGGTCGAAAGCACTTAGGTTAGGTTTCGTTTTAGAATGTAGGATTTGTTAAACCATATTACATGAGTCCCTACACTCATTTGGTTTACGAAACCTCATTTTATCCGATCCTCCGATTTAGGTCCGGCTTATTAACATCGTTACCTATATTAGGTGCCGTTTGATTTCCGTGATCCCTCTAGCTTGCTTGGTTGTTATTCAAGACTTCTAAGCATTCTCAAGTGAGTACATAGTCCCATCTTTTACTGTTTTTCAAACTGTTTTGGGGTGATACACATGTGCCTACTTGTTACTTTCGTGTTTTTCATGATTTTATATCATAGGCTTGTTATGTTCATTAGTACATATATAGTACATGATTTCATTAAGTTTTGCTATGTATGTTCACTTAACATGCTAGCACATTGATTTTTGTATATTACATTTTGTTGCATATGTTTACTCAGTATATGGACACATTATTTTACGTTTTGAACCGTTTGTAACTGTTTGATTTATATGAACTGTTAGTAACTGTTTGATTATGTGAATCGTTTGTAACTGTTTGATTATGTGAACCGTTTGTAACTGTTTGATTTATATGAACTGTTTGTAACTGTTTGATTATGTGAACCGTTTGGTATTGTTTGAACCATTGGGTTAGGGAAGTGATTAGGTAACGGGGCGGGTGTAATATGTTAAAAGCATGGTGGATACGCCACTGGTACTTCCTATATATAAGTGCTTTTAATACATTATATATCGTTGCGTTATCTAGATCACTTGGGCAAGTTTATCAAAACAAAGTTATATTACAAGGTTTTTCTAACAATATAAAACATTCGAGTTTTATTTCAAAAACGATTTACAATTTGGGTTTATATAAACAAATGTTTTGGAGTTAAGATTCATGGTATCGAGGTTTTATAAAACAAATCTGTTTTGACTTAGTTATTTCAATTTACATTACAAACATTTTACAAAACTTGGTTTTCTAATTATCAATTTACAAAGGTGTTTAAGTTATATTTTCAAAACATAAACGAGCCATGAATCTGACACTCTCATAAAATCCTATGTACTCGCCGGCATTTTATGCTGACATATTTTCACATGTGTTTCAGGTACCATAGTTGGTGATATTTGATGATGATATTGATGCATGCTCACGTAGGAATGGACGAGGCCTTAGTGACTTAATAATAATGAAAGTCTATTTGTTCATGTTTTGTTTCTAATTTCAATGTAATGTAAAACATTCAATTCAATAAAACAGAACTTCAATCCATGTGTTATGAAACAATGATTCTGTTACAACACTCCCCGACGTTTCCGCCACGATTTGTTGTTTTTCATGGTCGGGGTGTGACAGAAAAGTCAACCCGCTTCCTAACATAAATCCTAGTCCCGGAGATGAGCACGGGTGGTTTAGCCGCTCATGTTCTTGATTTGATCTTCAATCTTGATGAGGAATTGCATGATTGATGATTGGATTGAGGCTGGGAACTCCAAAATTCGTTATTGGAAAGTGTAAAACGGCTAGGGTTAATGATAATTTCGTTTGGGGAATGTTTGTGCTTAAATATGGTGGAAAAACAAGAAATCGCAAGTCAGATAAGGGATTCAGCGCCCAGTGCGCCAAAAACAGCGCCTAGTGCGCCAAATTATACTTTCCTTATGTGGTGCGCTGAAATTAGCGCCTAGTGGCGCCGATTATTACCGAACTTCCCATTTTCCACATTTTGACCTTCCAACTTGTGTGTATGCTTCCAATACTCTGTAATGACTCCTGAAAACCTTCCGTCAAGCTCCAAAAGCCATCCGTTATGCTCCGAGTACATGCAAATCAAAACCAACTCAAAGTAACCCGTTTTCATACACATAATCATGTAAAACCTCATAATTAAACACTTTAAAACACGAATAAGCACCGTCACATCACATCCCCACATTTACCTTTGATTGTCCTCAAGCAAACCGATACGGAATTACTCACCATAGTAACAATACTTCTAAACCCCTTAACCGATGCAACAGCTTAAGTCCCAAGTCATACCCGTCCCATAGACTGACACAATCAAGATTGACAGTCCGACAAGCAATTGGTGCAATTTCTAAAACTCAAGACCTGTCTATTCAAAACAAACATGCTTAGGATTATACACATGCTACACACCCCTCACAATATACTCTCCTCTCGGTTTAATATTTGAACTAGCGTGTAAAGTGCTAGTATGTATAACACTCAAAACCAAACATGAAATTCTGTAATCATATGCTTGTACGACAATCACACCTCCACTGTATCATGTAACACGACACGCATGAAAAGAACTTTCGGTTTTGGGCTTAGGCTAAAGGTAGGAGATTTTTGGCTTTTTATTTATAGATTTTTATGTGGCGAACAAACAAACGACCAAACCGTGACAACTTATTTGCAAACATAACATACTTTTGGGTTGGTTTCTACCCAAGAACATAAACGATATTCACGAAACTTCTATTTTTGTTTTTTTTTTCTTTTCTTTTCTTTATCTTCTCTTTTTTTTTTCTTTTATTCATAATTTTTCGTTCACGGTCGGTATCAAACAATTCACATTAGGTGGATAAACGAAAAGGTAACTAGGCTCAACAGGGCTACTAAGGGTGATAAGTAGGTAAACATAAAACGAACAAACAGGTTGTAAGGTATATCCTAATGCCTTTATCATTTACGTGCACAAGTCAAACCACAATCTCAGCATGTATCAAATCATACAAGTTCTAACACAGAATAACATGCGGCCTGCTCTCAACAAATGAAGTCTTCATCTAAATCTTTCTATCATTCTACAGGCTCAAAATCTCACCAAGAAAGGGTAAAAAGGATGCCGACACATAGCATATGCAATCCAAAGCATGTTACCCCTAAATAGACATCTCTTCTCAATTCTTTTATCCTAAAAACACCTGTCAGACCTACTCTAATGAAACTTAAAAGAACGACCATGACAAGGGACTACATTAGTTTACTACCGGCAAGGGACCCATTAGTGATTGAAACATTCGGTTTTTGTATCCATTTAGTTCACTTACGGAGATGAAATTCTTTAAAATTTTCAAAATTTTCAATTTTTTCTTAGTTTTCATCGTTTTCAATCACTTTCAACCTCCTTCAAACTTTTGTCCCAAACCTTCCCTTCCCGGGTTTCCATATCCCCACACTTGGGAGACATTGTCCCCAATGTATAGTGCTTTTAAAACAAACCCGGGAATACCAACTGACAAACCTCATGAGCGACCCATCCCTACACTAATAATTTAAACACATACCCTAACACACTAAAGTTTAACACCACCAAATACGTGAATAAAAATGCAATAATAAAAGTGGAACAGACTCCCCTGGTTTAAATCGTAGAATCCTCATGCAACTTGTTCCACCACGACCGTATAGCATTTCATTCGCGGCCGTGTCCAACAAGTACTCGAGTCAATCTCTACAATTAGTGTGCAGATCATCACCGTCCAAATGGAGATTGAGTATGGACAATTTTGACTGAACTCTAATCTGTGCATTCTCCGCAACTGCATCTAGAAAGTATCGGGACTTCACCAAATATACCCACACTTGGACCATTGCATCCGTAGAGATTAATAACCTAGTAACCTACAACAATACTCACGCAAAACAAAACAACTATACACTACTCTATATCCTCGGGCTGCCTCCCGAGAGCGCTAAGTTTAAAGGTCTTCAGCCAGACCATACCTAATATACCCTCATGGTGGTCGAGTGGGATGCTTGCATCCCATGGCCTCTAAGTATGTACCCCGCCAATGCTCCAGTAAGTCATCCACTGTATTCCACATTGGACCGAATAACTCTAACCTCCGTTTTGCATTATCACATTCAGGCGGTTTCTTTTTCTTCTTCTTCCCTCGTGGCTCCCCTTTATCTATATTGAACTCCTCATGAGCCACACCTTCCTTTTTCCTCACCGCTTTGCTTCCTACCACTTCAAACCTGTCAATCATAAAATACTCATGTTTTGTTTGAATCTCCTTTGCAGGAGAGACATTCTCTTCACCACTTTCAGCTTTTGAGTGTTCACCTGAAATGGGAGGATTAGTGGCATCCGAAAACACATTTAACCGTAATTCATGGTCACCAAACCTCATACTTACCATTCTGTCAACACAACTGATAATTGCATGGGCAGTCGCTAAGAACGGTCTACCCATAATGACTGGAGAGTGCATGTTCTTTGAACTTGTGGCACAATCGAGCACTAAGAAGTCAACTGGGTAGTAACACTCTTCTACCTTCAAAATTACATCTCTTACAATCCTCCTCGGACACATGGGAGTCTGATCAACCAACACCACGGTGGTGTTGACTTGTTGTAGCGGACCAAAATCATATTGGTCATACAGACTCCCTGGTAGAATACTAACACACGCTCCAAGATCTAACAGTGCCCTTTCTATTCTAAATTCACCAACTTGTACTGAAATAATGGGTGCTCCTGGATGTTGGAGTTTTGGGGGAAGGGTACCCAACAAAACAGCATTCACATTTGTAGTCAAATCAAGTTTTTTAGGAAACGTGTCAAGCCGTTTTTGGGTACTCAATTCTTTCAGACACTCAACCTGATCGGGACTCTCTTTAATCGCATCGAGTAAGGGTAGATTAATTTTAGCTTGTTTAAAACTTTCCCACCTTTCATCCCTTGGTGGGTCCCGATCATGTTGAGAGTCCGATCCATTACCAACATCCTCCACCACCTCCTCAACTAATTGTGATGGTGGAGTAATTGTGACACTACCAATTTCAGAAGTTGGAATAATACTTACCTCATTGATGTGCACATTTCTTCTGTTTTTCGAGCTAGATGACTGATGTGCTGGATTCACTGTGGTAGTGCTTGGCAACTTACCTGGATCTCTTCTCAGCTGGGCTAGATCCTCTGCTAACTGCTCCAGTTGCTTCTCCATTGCTTCGGAAGTTTTGTCTCGAACTTCATTATCATCTGGATGTCCTTCATGAACTTCATAATAGCATCCAATTTTTCGTCACTCGTTCCACTGCTAGCACTTGAGAAGTTCCCTTGCTGATTACCCTGATTATACGGGCCCTGATTTTGGTAATTTCCTTGTGAGTAATTGTCACACCTCGATATTTCCACGTATTACCGGTGGGCCCGGTGGGGAGTATCGTGACGTAGTTGATATCATCATAGTCAAACAACACAATTTTAAATGCACATCGGAAGTAAAAGATGAATCACATTACAAACCGAATATAAAGTAATATCAAAGTATTACAAACGGACTGTAAAGGATCCACAGGCGGATCAGATAAAAAGGAAACATAGTTCATCAGATTTAAAATGCATCCAAGCTTGCAAGACTCTTATTGATGCTAAGGAGAGGCCAGCCTATTTCGATTAGTACCTGCACTTAGCCTTTTTGGGAAAAATACGTCAGTTTACACTGGTAAATACAATTAACTGACTCATTTTGAAAAGGTTTAGGAAAATTGATTTGAATGCACAAGGCACAAAACATTTTATAACTTAGGATAATTATTTATATATAAACTTTTAAAAGAATTACATGTTCGTTATACGTTCAGTAGCCCGGGTTGAATACCGGGTTAAAGATTAATAGACACACCACATTATATAGTCCCGCGGCGAGTTATTCTCGAAATCAGCGGTTATACCTTTTTATATTTATATATGCACCGGCGGGTGTATGCCTACACCCCGTGCTGAGGTCGTGGTCATTCAATGAATGATGCCAAGGATACACGGGACATGGTCATTAACCCCGCAAAGGCTTTAAGCAAACAAAACAATTTAAACGGGTCATTTCAATAAATTAACCTTCATATGATTAAAAATTCAATGCCCGACCAAGCGGTATTTTATATACCGTACCCCAAGCCCGTATAAGGGAAAATAAGTTAAGAGTATTTACCTGAGTAAGTATAATTCACAACAGCAAGTGCAAGTAGCTTTTACCGGGTCTCCTAATCTGGAACGAAGGTTTTTAATAACCTATTAGATTCCTAATGGGTCTTTAATTAAGCCTAAACTTAGACCGGTTAGCTTTAAAGGAAGATACGATTCAAACGCACGATTAAGCGAAGACCGGAATAGAATGTGATTTAGACCTGACAAGTTTGGAGACTTGTGTAATATGGGTAAACTAAACACATTCTGGATTTTGAGACAAAAATGATAAGGTTTGACCCGTTTCGGTCAATTTATGCAAACTAGTTACATAAACCGAACCGAATGTGAAAAATGCATAACGGGTAACCATAAGAGTCATATACAGGTTTCCTAAGTTAATATGCCTTAAATCTGTTGTGACATCAGTAAGATATCTTCTATTATGCCCAAAACGAATTTAAACTCAAATTATGCCCCGTAGGGATATTTTGGTCATTTAAAAGGTTATAAAAGAGATCTAATATAAATCTGAGTTTTCAGGTCTGATATAATTAGTAAAAGTACTTAATTTAATAAGTTATATCAGTAGGGTATTACATATATGTGAATTTTATCATTTATAACCAAACTATGCACCGAAAGGGCATTTTGGTAATTTCACATAAGGTTTAAAGGTCAAATTTGGAAATCTGAGTTAAAAACTTTTGCTTACTGTTAAAGTATAAAATTTTACTTAAAATATCAGTAGGTATCAAGTCTTATATATTTAAAATAGTTTAAATACATACTATGCGTTTAAAACGAGTAAAAAGACGGTTTTATGCGATTTCCTGGTTTTATAAGAAAAGCTGATATTTTTATTATTCCAGAAGGCTTAAAATATTCTATTTATCATATTAGATGAGTAGAAAAAGGTTTGGTATCAAAAGGAATTTTAAAACTCATTTTATAGGCCAAAAGGGCAAAACCGACAATAACCGAATCAAAACTAGAACCCTATGTTATGCTCAGCCTAAAAATAAATAAAAATCTTCAAAAATCCCAAAATATTATTTTACATCAGTGGGTAAAAAGTTTGGTATTAAAAATCAGGTTTAGATAGGCTATACGCTAATTACGCCGTTTAATTAATAAAAAGCTTTTCATTTACGCTAATGAGCATAACTCCTAATATAGACCTCAAACTGATGTCAAATTTTAGGGACAAGTTTATAAATCAGTAACTAAGGTTTCTATTCTTTTACATTTTCAATAATCACGTTTTAAAGTCAAAAGGGCATAATAGTCCATATTTAAGCATTTAACGGAAATATGCATATGAATCGGATAACTAATGAACCAAGTTGTATAATCACAGAGGGTTATACTAACATGAAATCTGGTCCTAATAAAGCTCTAAGGCATTTCTAAACTATGCTATAATGGGTCAGAACTGAAAGTCAAAGCAAAAGTCTACGTTTGCGATTTTCAGTTCCGAACCGAGCTTAAACTGAAAATTGTCGGGTTGAACATGTTTAGACATGTTCTTACATTAATTACCAAGTTATATTAGTCATAAAACAGGTTGCATGGCTTCTACATTGCTAATTATGCGTTTATTTGAAAAATAAGATTTCTGTTGACTTTTTATGATTAAGTTTGACCCGACAATTGACCTAGTTAGAATGGGAATCAGATGGTGCCCTTTTAAGGGTTTATTACCCACATAATTACCAACTCATAGGTACTTTCAATTCAAGATTTGACTGGATAAATTATGATTAATCACGAATTCAAACCTTAATTACGACGGTTTGACTTTAGGCTAATTAACTAAGTAAAACTGAATTAAGAAAGGTTAAGGACACTTACTGAAGTCCTATGCACGACTAATGACCTCTAGGAAATGTGCTTGAGCTCCAGGAATCTCCAGAAGTTGAGTTGTGAAAGTTTCCAAGTGCAAGTGCCTAGTGTTGCAACTTAGAATTTCTTATATAGGGAATTTGATTGCTTAGGATGATTCCAAATAAGTCTATGCATGATTCCAGATCATTACAAGTGCCCCTATTACATGAAAAACCATTGGGGCAGCCCCTGGTATGCAAAACAAGATATTTAAGTCGGTTAACAGGCCTGAACTGGCAGCTGTGAAGTTTTTTGTCGCTACAGACCCTCAGGCAGCCCGCGTAAGGATCCATAGGGACCTTACGCGGCCGGTATGGTGCCCCAGATCTGGTTAAACAAGTTTCATTATTTGCATATTTGGCCCCTGGTCCTTTCAAACGTGGTTTTAACTATATTTCTTGCATTTTTAACCCTCTAGCTTGACTTTTAAGGGCTCCAAGACATAACCAAACTTTGTTAAGTCCTTGGTTAACTTTTTGATCACCTGAAAAGTCATAAATTTCAACGTTGACGCTTTTAACCCCTCGCATACGAATGTTATCATAACTTTCTCATACTTTATTGAAACCTTGTGAAATTTTTATCACGTATTCTAGTGAGCATAGTTAATCGTTACAAAGCTTCGGGTTTGCTAAAAGGTCACTCAGAGGTATACTTTAAACATGTTGACACATTTAACCCCTGTGGTTTGTAATTTCTCACTTTCTTCCATTATGGACTCTACTTCCCACGTATATTCGGGACCTCTACGGGCATCCCATTTGACCTTTACAATCGGCACTTGCTTCCTTCGAAGCTTCTTAACCTGTCGATCCTCGATCGACAAAGGTTTTTCAACAAACTTTAAGCTCTCATCTATGTGCACATCCTTATGTGACATGACTAGTGATTCATCAGCTAGACATTTCTTCAGATTGCAGATGTGGAATACGTTATGAATACCACTGAGCTCTTCAGGCAAATTTAACTTATAAGCCACTGATCCAACAGATTCGATGATCTTGAATGGTCCTATATACCTTGGGCTTAACTTACCTTTCTTACCAAATCACATCACTCCCTTCCAGGGTGATACTTTAAGCAACACTTTGTTACCAACCTCAAACTTTAGAGGTTTACGCCTTTTATCTGCGTAGCTTTTCTGTCTATCTCTGGCAGCTTTGAGACGATCTCTTATCTGCACAATCTTATCGGTCGTCTCCAGGACTATATCAGGTCCTGTTAGTTGGACATCTCCAACTTCTGCCCAACAAACGGGCGTTCTGCACTTCCTTCCATATAGGGCTTCAAATGGTGCAGCTTGGATACTTGAGTGATAGCTGTTATTGTATGAAAACTCGACTAGTGGAAGATAATCATCCCAACTTCCACCTAAATCTATAACACAAGCTCTTAACATATCCTCCAGTGTCTGAATTGTTTGCTCGCTTTGATCATCCGTTTGCGGATGATATGCCGTGCTGAAGTTTAGTCGGGTGCCTAAGGATTGTTGAAAGCTCTTCCAGAAATGGGACGTATACCTTGTATCCCTGTCAGAAATGATAGACACTGGCACTCCGTGGAGAGATACAATCTCATCCACGTACAGCTGAGCTAACTTATCTGAGCTATGTGTTTCCTTAATAGATAGGAAGTGAGCTGACTTCGTCAGTCTATCCACTATCACCCAAATAGTATCGTTTCCTTTCTTTGTTTTTGGCAACTTGGTGATAAAATCCATTGTCACCATTTCCCACTTCCAGGTGGGAAGTTCAGGCTGCTGTAGTAAACCTGACGGCTTTTGGTGTTCAGCTTTAACTTGTGCGCATGTCAAACATTTGGCTACATAGGTAGCTATAGACTTCTTCAAGCCTATCCACAAAAAATTTGCCTTCAGATCCTGGTATATCTTATCAGCTCCAGGATGAACGGAGTACTTAGAACTGTGGGCTTCCTGCAGGATCACATCCCTAAGTCCTCCATAAATTGGAACCCATATTCGTCCATTTAATCTTAGGATTTCGTCTTTGCCATAGGATAACTGTTCAGCAGTTACTCCTAGCTTCTCACTAGGATAGTTAGCTTCTAGTACAGCTTCTTTCTGCGCAGCTAACAACCTTTCATTCAAACTATTCTTTAATTTAATGCTCTTGGCATTGATTCTTATGGGCTTCACCCTTTCCTTTCTACTTAAGGCATCGGCGACTACATTCGCCATGCCTGGATGGTATCGGATTTCACAATCATAGTCATTTAGAGTTTCCATCCATCGACGCTGCCTCATGTTTAAGTCCTTCTGATTAAACAAGTGTTGAAGGCTCTTGTGATCTGAATAGATCACACATTTGGTACCATACAAATAATGTCTCCACAGTTTTAGTGAAAATACAACGGCACCCAACTCCAAGTCATTGGTGGTGTAGTTCTTCTCGTGCACCTTTAGCTGTCGAGAAGCATAGGCAATAACTTTGCCTTTCTGCATGAGCACACATCCCATACCTGTGTGCGATGCATCACAATAAACTACAAATTCTTCGATTCCTTCAGGCAATGTCAACACAGGTGCATTGCTCAACTTCTGCTTGAGAATGTCAAAGGATTCTTGCTGCTTAGGTCCCCAGTCAAACTTGACATTCGTGCGGGTTAATGAAGTTAGGGGTGCTGCAATCCTTGAGAAGTTTTCAATAAATCGCCTATAGTATCCTGCCAAACCCAAAAAGCTACGAATTTTCGTGGGCGTCTTTGGCTCTTGCCAATTCATGACAGCTTCAACTTTAGCGGGATCCACCTGGATACCACGCTCACTAACCACATGTCCGAGGAACTGGACTTCACGAAGCCAAAATTCACACTTTGAAAACTTGGCGTAGAGCTTCTCCTGTTGAAGTAGTTCCAGAATACATTGAAGATGCTTCTCATGGTCAGCTTGATTCTTTGAATAAATCAGAATGTCATCAATGAAGACGATAACAAATTTGTCCAAGTATGGCTTGCAGACACGGTTCATGAGATCCATGAACGCTGTTGGTGCATTAGTGAGCCCAAAAGGCATCACTAGGAACTCGTATTGACCATAACGAGTCCTAAATGCAGTTTTGTGCACATCTTCATCCCTAACCTTCAACTGATGGTAGCCTGACCTCAAATCGATCTTGGAGAAATAACTCGCTCCTTGCAATTGATCGAACAGATCGTCGATCCTGGGCAATGGATATATATTCTTGATAGTGACCTTGTTAAGCTCGCGATAATCGATGCATAGACGCATCGATCCATCCTTCTTTTTCACAAACAGGATTGGTGCTCCCCATGGAGACGAACTAGGACGTATAAAACCCTTTGCCAACAAATCATCCAGTTGAGTCCTTAACTCTTTCATCTCAGTTGGTGCTAACCTGTATGGTGCTCTCGCGACAGGCGCTGCTCCAGGAATAATGTCAATTCTGAATTCTACTTGTCTATCTGGTGGCAAACCAGGCAGTTCTTCAGGGAATACTTCAGGATATTCAGAAATGACGGGGATGACTTTAATCTTAGGCTTCGGCTCGTCAATAGTTACTTGTGCCATGTAGATAACACAACCCTTCTTCATACACCTAGATGCCTTAAGCATAGACACTTGCTTAGGCAATCCATATCGAGTATCTCCCTGTATGGTAAGTGGCTCACCGTACGGAGTCTTGATCACTACTTGCTTCTTGTCACACACAATCTGAGCTTGGTTATGGGATAACCAATCCATGCCTATTACTATGTCGAATCCAGCTAATTTCAAAGGAAGTAAGGACAATGGAAAAGAGTGGTTCCTAATGGATATGAAACATCCATCTAACACGGTTGATGCAGTTTCTATGGTGCCAACGGCTAATTCAACCTCATACTTTATGCTTAGGGTTCTAACAGGCAGGTTTAACAGCTTACAAAACTTATCATCAACAAATGACTTATCTTCTCCAGAATCAAATAACACCCTTGCATAAACATCATTAATAAGGAAAGTACCAATTATCACATTATCACATTATCATTCTGGATCGCCTCCTGTGCGTTCATCTGGAAGACCCTAGCATTGGTCTTTTTCCCATCCTCAGCCTTCTTAGCAAACTTTGGGCAGTTGGACTTGATATGCCCTTTTTCATTGCAGTTATAGCACGTCGCATCCTTGATTTTCTTACAGTATAATGTCTTGTGCTTAGAGGATTTACAAATCCGACAAGCTCTCGGCTGTGACTGGGATTTCGATTCATATCTGCACCTCCCGAAATGGTGCTTCTTACAGACTTTACACTTGGGCTTATCACCCGACTGTTGACCATCCTTTTTAGTTCCAGAACTCTTTTTGTGGTCATTGTTTCCCTTATGCTTCTTGTCTGACCGTTGTGAGTTGTCATCCACACGCTTCCTCTTCTCAGCATCGGTGTTTCTGAGCGATCTTTGCCTGACCGCGTTCAAAGTAAGAGACAATGATATATCAGATGCAGACCTAAAAGTAGCTGGTCTGGAGGCCTTCACACTGGCCTTGATTTCTGGGGCCAAACCCCCAATGAAATGAGCTATCCTCTTGGGTTCCGGAGTCACCAGATACGGAACCAGTCTTGACATAGTGTTGAAGCTCGTAAGGTAGGCTTGACAATCTAGGTTTTTCATAACCAACGACAAGAAATCAGCTTCAATCTTTTCAACCTCATGCTGAGGGCAGTAATTCTCCTTAATCAACGTCACAAACTGCTCCCATGACAGATTGTACAATAGGATTTTCCCTGTAGCTTTGATCAAAGACCTCCACCAAGCTAGTGCTTCACCTTTGAATGACTGAGATACAAACTTTACCACATCCTTATCAGCGCAACCACTGATATCAACCACTATGTCCATCTCATCTAACCATGTCATGCAGTCAATAGCCCCTTTTCCCCCAGTGAAATCCATGGGTTTGCATGAAACAAAATACTTATAGGAGCAACCCTTATCACGAGGTTCCTGGTTTAGCACAATCCTTTTAGATGGAACACTCCTCTGGGTTAATGAGTGATGGGAATTACTATTGTGAGCAGTATGAGTTCTTGAGGGTGGTTTAGAGTGTGGTACAGACTGAGTCCTTACATGGGTACCACTGGATTCATTTAGTTGTCTGTCCAGAGCTCACGTAACGGCATTATCTATCAATGCTTGTAATTCTGCTCCTGCTACGTTGAGTCTGGAGGTGTCATGATTATCTCTGGGGTGACTGTTGACCTCGTCTGACCCAGGCATGTAGCTTGATTGCTACATAGAATAATGATTTTTCAATTTATTCAGAGGTCTATAACAGTTTTATCATTCTAGATGATTTATTAATCATGGTATTAAGAAACCATTTTGATTAATTTGTTAAGCATATATATATTCAGGATTTTTCCTTTTAATAATCCTTAGTTATAATTAAAATATATTAATGGCAAAAGACCAAGTCACATGGACAGTTTTAAATTTTTAATCATGAATCGTAGTTTATTACCTCTTCTTAACAGGGGGTTGAAGACCACGACTGTCTTTTGTCTTATATTATAATGAATATAGCCCGTAGGCATTACATCCCTATTGGATGTTTAATATAATAAAATAAATTGCAAGAATCCAATGTAAGGATGACTTATGCGATTTTATCGAATCACATTTTGTCAGGAGTGTTAACATGTTTTCAGATGTTAACAAGGATTTGAATCTTTTGAATAGGTTTTACCGTCTTGGCCATATCTAGAATGACATGTGGCTAGGTTTTACCTTAAAGATTCTTTTTAATTTTTAATGCAGAACAACCCTAAATTGAGATGTTAATAGGGATCTGAATTTAATTTGGGGAACTACCATCTTGGCCCTGTCTTAAAATGGCACATGGGCTAGGTTTTGTCCTTTTTTTTTATAGATTTTATCATTTTATTATAATGGTAGATCTTATAAAAGGAATGTTATTTTTTTTCATTTATTTCATATTTTATGTTTATGCATATAATTAAAATGAATATTTAAATTAAACCATTCCACTACAAAAATTAAACTAGTACAGGTTTGCCCTAAACAGGACTTCTACATGAAATAACATGCCCACGCAGGGGCTAAAGAAACCTAACATACTCACGCAGGGGTTAAACAGAAAAACATGCCCACGCAGGGGCGGAATACAGTAAGACATGCCCACGCAGGGGCTTGCTTACAACATTAAAGAAATGCAAATAAACAAATAAGGGATTTAATGCCCCTTTTTGGTCTTCCCCTTGATTAGGCTCGCCAGACCCTTGAAAATTCCTCGGTTTTGCCTACGTTCTTCCCGAACCTCCTCCTCCACCTGACTCAACCTTTGAAGAATCTCCTGATGCTGCGGTGGCGATATCACTGGTGGCTGCGGGGGCTACTGATACAGTAGAGGTTGAGGAGGTGGCGGTTGTTGATACCCGTATGGTGGGTACACAGTCTGATACGGGACTCCATAGGGCCCCTCGGGATGGAGAGCATTGTAATCCCACGCTGCCTGGTACGGGTTAACATTAGCGTAGTTGTAGTTGGTATGGGCCGGCTGTTCAAATGGGTTGTACGCCGCTGACTCGGCGTATGTAGGAATTGGGTTGCCAAAGCCCAATGGTGGTGGCGCGACAGGTGCAGAGTTTACTTCCGAGATGGGGTTTGAAGGCCCACCCATCTGCGGGTCTTCATGGAGTGGCGGGTAGTGGCTGCCACTTGAAGGTTGAGGGGTGCTGATACGCACTACTCCTCGCACGGACATCCGTGCATTCGATCTTCTTCGCCTCAGTGGCTCCGGAGGCTATTGCTGAACTAGTGGTGGTGGCAGAGTGACCGCGACAAAACGAGAATCCTCGGAGGGATCCTGCTGCTGCTACTGCGGTGAGTTATGGTAACTGGGAGTAAACACCCAGTCGATCTGGTTAAACCTCGCCTCGTAGCTGTTGGGACCATTATAAGGTGACCCAAGAAAAGGTGACCCATCCAAAATCTCGATGGGGTGGTTAGGGGTCCCGATTGGAGGCTCGGCGGGATCTGAGTCTTCGTCCATGTCCATCTCAAGGTCGCCCGAGAAGTGGTCTTCAGGTTCTAGTGGGTTAAAACCCACTGGTTCTTCAATGTAGTTTGCCAGGTTGAACCGACTTTGGAAGACAGGTGTCGGGTCATCGAATGAATGGTGAGGGCTAGATCTCTGGAGGGGGATGAAAGATGGCTGCGGGTTGTGGGGCTCATTTTCAGATTGAGGCCTGAAGGAATGGTGATAGGATGGTGACGAACTTAGCGAGACGGATCGCCTCACTGGCTCTATACATGTCCTCCAATGCTCATGATGACTCATACTCATTGAGATTGGTGGGGTTCGTCTGTGTGATGGCCCGGCCTCGTGGTCGTGGCCTGTGATTGGTGCCTTTCCTCTTCCCCTCACGAACCTTGGTGGCATGATTGAACCTGTCAACATAAACAAAAATAACAACAAGGAAATATATAAAGGGCAAAAATAAAACAAATCAGGATTTGTCCTAAGTTCTTTGTCTAGACTCGAAATTGAGGAATGTGCAACTGTGTAACTGAGATTAAACACAAAAGGCTAGTGTTTAATTCACTCAATGTTGGCTCTGACACCAACCTGTCACACCCCGATATTTCCACGTATTACCGGTGGGCCCGGTGGGGAGTATCGTGACGTAGTTGATATCATCATAGTCAAACAACATAATTTTAAATGCACAGCGGAAGCAAAAGATGAATCACATTACAAACCGAATATAAAGTAATATCAAAGTATTACAAACGGACTGTAAAGGATCCACAGGCGGATCAGATAAAAAGGAAACATAGTTCATCAGATTTAAAATGCATCCAAGCTTGCAAGACTCTTATTGATGCTAAGGAGAGGCCAGCCTATTTCGATTAGTACCTGCACTTAGCCTTTTTGGGAAAAATACGTCAGTTTACACTGGTAAATACAATTAACTGACTCATTTTGAAAAGGTTTAGGAAAATTGATTTGAATGCACAAGGCACAAAACATTTTATAACTTGGGATAATTATTTATATATAAACTTGTAAAAGAATTACATGTTCGTTATACGTTCAGTAGCCCGGGTTGAATACCGGGTTAAAGATTAATAGACACACCACATGATATAGTCCCGCGGCGAGTTATTCTCGAAACCGGCGGTTGTACCTTTTTAAATTTATATATGCACCGGCGGGTGTATGCCTACACCCCGTGCTGAGGTCGTGGCCATTCAATGAATAATGCCAAGGATATCCGGGACATAGTCATTAACCCCCCCCCCCCAAAGGCTTTAAGCAAACAAAACAATTTAAATGGGTCATTTCAATAAATTAACCTTCATACGATTAAAAATTCTATGCCCGACCAAACGGTAGTTTATATACCGTACCCCAAGCCCGTATAAGGGAAAATAAGTTAAGAGTATTTACCTGAGCAAGTATAATTCACAAGAGCAAGTGCAAGTAGCTTTTACCGGGTCTCCTAATCTGGAACGAAGGTTTTTAATAATCTATTAGATTCCTAACGGGTCTTTAATTAAGCCTAAACTTAGACCGGTTAGCTATAAAGGAAGATATGGTTCAAACGCATGATTAAGCGAAGATCGGAATAGAGTGTGATTTAGACCCAAAAATTTTGGAGACTTGTGTAATATGGGTAAACTAAACACATTCTGGATTTTGAGACAAAAATGATAAGGTTTGACCCGTTTCGGTCAATTTATGCAAACTAGTTACATAAACCGAACCGAATGCGAAAAATGCATAACGGGTAACCATAAGAGTCATATACAGGTTTCCTAAGTTAATATGCCTTAAATATGTTGTGACATCAGCAAGATATCTTCTATTATGCCCAAAACGAATTTAAACTCAAATTATGCCCCGTAGGGGTATTTTGGTCATTTAAAAGGTTATAAAAGAGATTTAATATAAATCTGAGTATTAGGTCTAATATAATCAGTAAAAATACTTAATTTAATAAGTTATATCAGTAGGGTATTACATATATGTGAATTTTATCATTTATAACAAAACTATGCACCGAAAGGGCATTTTGGTAATTTCACATAAGGTTTAAAGGTCAAATTTGGAAATCTGAGTTAAAAACTTTTGGTTACTGTTAAAGTATAAAATTTTACTTAAAATATCAGTAGGTATCAAGTCTTATATATTTAAAATAGTTTTAATACATACTATGCGTTTAAAACGCGTAAAAAGACAGTTTTAAGCGATTTCCGGGTTTTATAAGAAAAACTGATATTTTTATTATTCCAGAAGGAAAAAAATATTCTATTTATCATATTAGATCAGTAGAAAAAGGTTTGGTATCAAAAGGAATTGTAAAACTCATTTTATAGGCCAAAAGGGCAAAACCAACAATAACCGAATCAAAACTAGAACCCTATGTTATGCTCAGCCTAAAAATAAATAAAAATCTTCAAAAATCCAAAAATATTATTTTACATCAGTGGGTAAAAAGTTTGGTTTTAAAAATCGGGTTTAGATAGGCTATACGCTAATTACGCCGTTTAATTAATAAAAAGCTTTTCATTTACGCATGAGCATAACTCCTAATCTAGACCTCAAACTGATGTCAAATTTTAGGGACAAGTTTATAAATCAGTAACTAAGGTTTCTATTCTTTTACATTTTCAATAATCACGTTTTAAAGTCAAAAGGGCATAATAGTCCATATTTAAGCATTTAACAGAAACATGCATATGAATCGGATAACTAATGAACCAAGTTGTATAATCACAGAGGGTTATACTAACATGAAACCTGGTCCTAATAAAGCTCTAAGGCATTTCTAAACTATGCTCTAATGGGTCAGAACTAAAAGTCAAAGCAAAAGTCTACGTTTGCGATTTTCAGTTCCGAACCGAGCTTAAACTGAAAATTGTCAGGTTGAACATGTTTAGACATGTTCTTACATTAATTACCAAGTTATATTAGTGATAAAACAGGTTTCATGGCTTCTACATTGCTAATTATGCGTTTATTTGAAAAATAAGCTTTCTGTTGACTTTTTATGATTAAGTTTGACCCGACAATTGACCTAGTTAGAGTGGGAATCAGAGGGTGCCCTTTTAAGGGTTTATTACCCACATAATTACCAACTCATAGGTACTTTTAATTCAAGATTTGACTGGACAAATTATGATTAATCACGAAGTCAAACCTTAATTACGACGGTTTGACTTTAGGCTAATTAACTAAGTAAAACTGAATTAAGAAAGGTTAAGGACACTTATTGAAGTCCTATGCATGACTAATGACCTCTAGGAAATGTGTTTGAGCTCCAGGAATCTCCAGAAGTTGAGTTATGAAAGTTTCCAAGTGCAAGTGCCCAATGTTGCAACTTAGAATTTCTTATATAGGGAATTTGATTGCTTAGGATCATTCCAATTAAGTCTATGCATGATTCCAGATCATTACAAGTGCCCCTATTGCATGAAAACCCATTGGGGCAGCCCCTGGTATGCAAAACAAGCCATTTAAGTCGGTTAACAGGCCTGAACTGCCAGCTGTGAAGTTTTTTGTCGCTGCAGACCCTCAGGCGGCCCACGTAAGGATCCATGGGGACCTTACACGGCCGCTATGGTGCCCCGGATCAGGTTAAACAAGTTTCATTATTTGCATATTTGGCCCCTGGTCCTTTCAAACGTGGTTTTAACTATATTTCTTGCATTTTTAACCCTCTAGCTTGACTTTTAAGGGCTCCAAGACATAACCAAACTTTGTTAAGTCCTTGGTTAACTTTTTGATCACCCGAAAAGTCATAAATTTCAACGTTGACGCTTTTAACCCCTCGCATATGAATGTTATCATAACTTTCTCATACTTTATCGAAACCTTGTGAAATTTTTATCACGTATTCTAGTAAGCATAATTAATCGTTACAAAGCTTCGGGTTTGCTAAAAGGTCACTCAGAGGTATACTTTAAACATGTTGACACATTTAACCCTTGTAGTTTGTAATTTCTCACTTTCTTCCACAATTAGCTTCGTATGATCCATGATTCATTCGTTTAAGGGTATAAACATCGTGCAGGGTTATTGAAAAGTATATTTATCCATTGTTGACATTTTGAATCCTTTTATTCACATACTTTCTATGTTTGTCAACTTTAGTCCCTCTAAAGCAATTCTTTACACGTTTAAAGCTCATGACACATGTCAATATATTATTGGACATAAGTTTACGAGGTGTTACAGTAATTACCTTGACGGCTCTGATACTGCTGGCCTCCTTGCATGGGTACCTGAATATTAGGGTTCATTTGATTAGCGGTATTTCCATAACTAAAATTGGGGTGGTTACGCAAACCTGGATGATATGTATTCGATTTCATATCATACTGCTTTCGTTCACCGAATACTTGGTTCACTTCTTTATTCGGACCCATCCTTGCAGGACACTCTCCAACCTGGTGTCCTAACTCACCACAATCTGTACACACCGCAAATGCATTAGCTGCCCTAACTACGGCTCCCTTTCCCAACTTCATCTGAGTCACTTGTCGCTCTAATAGCAAATTATGCTGTTTCAATTTCTCAACCTATTCTTCAGCTTCATAATCAATTGCTCTCGCTGATGCTGATCTCGCTCTCCTGCTAGATTGTGCCTGTCTCTTAGAAGTAGCACTCTGTCTCTCCAAATATGCCCAATCTATAGCTTCTGTATTCGTGAGAAACGTACCATTACTGATGGTTATGAGATCTCTTACATCATCAGGAAGTAGTCCATTGTAGAACACTTTAATCAATTCCCATGTCTGAATGCCTTGGTGTGGACATTTCCTAAGCAACTCTTTAAACCTTGTGAACGCCTCATGGAACGCTTCCCCTGAATGTTGCTGGAATGCTCTGATTGCATCCCGAGCTTCACTGGTTCTATTCATGGTGTAGTATTCCTCCAAGAACACTTGCTGCATCTCTTGCCAAGTGTAGATACTACCTGGAGGTAACGTCGCGAACCACTGTCGAGCTTTGTCTTTCAGGGTAAATCGAAACAACATTAGCTTCACCTCATCCTTTGTAAACCCTGACCCTCCAATCGTCTGAGAAATCGAATCAAAACTTGCAATGTGCAAGTATGGTTCTTCGGTTCTTTTTCCGTAGAATTCCGGCAAATGGCCTAAGTATTGAGGCCTCACCTTGAAAGGTCTGTTATTGTTTCCAACTGGTCTGACTATAGCCGATGAGTTAAGTACTACAACTGGTCGACAGTGACCTTCAACGCCTTGAATTGGTGCCCCTTGAACGACTTATGGGACACCATCCACAAACTGTATTTGATCGCCCCCAACCCGATTATTAGCTCTTTGATTTCCCTCATTAAATTGTGGGACTCCATGTTGAACTAGATTTTGTGGAATCGGTTGCGGGATGTGATTCCTTTTATTAACCTGTTGTTGTACTGGGTAGCCTTGATTCACATTGTACCCCTCATCGCATCTGTAATCCGCGTACCTTCCGTCATACTAGTTTTGATAATCATCCTCCTCCCAACCAGATTCCCAAGTATGAACACTACCTTCTCTGTGTCAGGAACCCTCATCATACCCGTGTTGATGTTGCGGTTGATTAAGGTGAATAATTTCCCAAGGTCAGAGATTAAGATTTCCAGGTTGGTTTTGTTGGCCTGGGTTGAATTATGGAAATGGTTATGGTAGTGGTTGATTTTGGTTTTGGTTATTTGGCTAGTTTTGGTTTTGAGGGATTGGTGGATCTGGAATAGGTGGGATTGGTTCAATTTGTGCTTGGTTTTGTAGCTCTTAATCAGCCATCTCGTGAGCTGCCTGTTCAAGGTCTTGAGAAACTATTGATGACTGAGCTTTAGCTTTCACTACTGAACGGAGAAGAACAAGATTCTGTCGAGCAGTCTTTTCGATTTCTGGATCAAACAATAATGGTGATGATTTCTTTGAGAACCTGGTATGCATGCAACGCGAGAATCACCTACACACAGACAAACAAGAAACCAAGCGTAATACGGAACAAAACAAATAAAAGACAAACAAAAGGAAATATTTTTGGATTTTTGGGTTTTTGGGTTTTTGGGTTTTTCAATTTTTTTGGTTTTTTGAATTTTTAAGAAAAACAACTAACTAAACTAAGCACCTCGACTCCCCGGCAACGGCGCCATTTTGATCGATGTCGTAAGGTCGGTCAAAAATATGTTTAAAAAGTGTCATATTCACCTTTTACTAGTAAAGGGCAAGTAGGGTGTCGAATTCACGGGGAATCAGTGGAAAGTATGAAAGCTAGTTGTTTTTAATGATTATCTAATTCTAAACTAATTGCTTTTTTGCTAATTAAGAGAGTTATTAGAAAAACAAATGTAATTAATGTGGTTGTAAACAATTATGAGAAAAAGGACCAATCTCCGGGTTTTCAGGTTGTGTACAAACACGGGTAACTTAATTACTACCAATTGGAAATCACATAGACATGATTTGCTAACTACTTGTTTCGATAAATAATTAACAAATAATATATTTGATTGCAATGATCCACGATCGAAACCGAAAGATTGATGTAACTGAATAGTAACCTAATTAATTACCAATCCTAGATTTCATAAACATAAACAAGTTCAATGGTTAAAGGTTGAAGAACAATGACAACTTAGAATTTAATCCCAATTGCTGATGACAAACCAAATAACTGATGAACAAGTATGCAAATGATAATCCAACAATGTTTAATCAAAAACAAATAAACAATAAAGATAAACTAACCGAATGATTAGTCAAATCTCAATCCAAAAGTTTGTAAAACTAAGTCAACCCGGTTCCTAACACAAACCCTAGTCCCGGAGATGATCACGAGTGGTTTAGCCGCTCATGTTCTTGATTTGATCTTCAATCTTGATGAGGAATTGCATGATTGATTGTTGGATTGAGGTTGGGAACTCCAAAATTCGTTCTTTGAAAGTGGAAAACGGCTAGGGTTAATGATAATTTCGTTTGGGAAATGTTTATGCTTAAATATGGTGGAAAAACAAGAAATTCGCAAGTCAGATCTGGGATTCAGCGCCCAGTGCGCCAAAAACAGCGCCTAGTGCGCCAAATGATACTTTCCTTCTGTGGTGCGCTGAAATCAGCGCCTAGTGGCGCCGATTGTTACCGAACTTCCCATTTTCCACATTTTGACCTTCCAACTTGTGTGTATGCTTCCAATACTTCGTAATGCCTCCTGATAACCTTCTGTTAAGCTTCAAAAGCCATTCGTTATGCTCCGAGTACATGCAAATCAAAACCAACTCAAAGTAACCCGTTTTCATACACATAATCATGTAAAACCTCATAATTAAACACTTTAAAACACGAATAAACACCCTCACATCAGTATTGTGTTTACTACGATGACAACAATGTCTCTTGGTCTTCAAAATGATAGGCAACGATATCCCGCTCAAGTGCCGAGGCCGAATACCGTGGGGTCACCGACGTTATTGCAGAAATATGTTGGCTATGCAACCTGTTACTTGAATTGCATCGTCCTCACTCACACGCCACTATTTTCTACTGTGATAACGTTAGCGCTATTTACTTGTCCGACAACCCTGTTCAACATCAGCCCACCAAACACACCGAACTCGACATTGACTTTGTACGGGAGCAAGTTCAACGTGGTCAAGTTCGCATCCTTCATGTGCCTTCTCGTTATCAAGTTGCTTATATTTTCACCAAAGGGTTACCCGGGGTAGTGTTTGACGATTTTCGATCTAGTCTTAGCATTCTGTCCGCTCCCGCTTCGATTGCGGGGGTGTAATAGACTTATATTAAGTAATTATCCTTTCCCTTGTAACTTGGATATTCAGTTGTATCTTTACCTAGTATAGGAGATTACGATGTACATATATACGACAGATGAATGAGAAAGGAGGCAATCAATTTAGCCATTATTGATATCTTTCAATATCTTCTAATAGTTTTGTGTTTGCCTTGTTTACTCCATTGAATACTTTATCATTTCTGTTCAACCAAATCTTCCAAAAGGTAGCCGCCATAACACATCTGGTCGTTTTCTTCTTTCTTTTCGTTGTCTTTATTTCTTCCACGCTTTTTAATATCTCCTTTACTGATGAACAAGCATATAAAATGTTGAATTTCAACCATACTCCTATTACCCACCATATCGCTTTTGCCATCGTACAAGTGACTAGAAGATGGTCAACAGTTTCCAGTTCATAACCATAGCACGAGCATAAACCATCTCCTACCTGGATGCATTGCTTTTGTTATAGAATTGTTCATGATTTGTAGATTAATAATAAAACCATTTGTATTGCTAAACACATAACTTAAGAAAGTTTTTTTTAACTAAAAACGATAATATCATTCCACACTAAAAGGGCAATTATAAAGCAATGGCAGGTAGTCGGGCAACAAGTTGCGCCGCCACCCCCTTTTGAATAGAAAAACCAATTCTACTAAATACAAAGTTTGAAACCTTTAGCGACGAAGAATTACTATTAACAACTTTTTGAACCCGATTCAGAAGTCGCACAGCGTCAAGAGCGAGACCACCAAAGGTATCAAACGCAAACGGGACAAACACATGTTGATTCTCCAGGCAGGCTTTCTCATGTTTTGCCACTTTGCTCGCCTCTTCCTTGAGCACCGCTTTCCCTACGACAAAGCCCTTGTCCTTGAGCCCGGCAAGGGGGGAGACTCCAGTTAGATCTACACAAGCGTGTTTCCCCCTTCCCATCCAAACACAAGGATGTCCGCCGGGCGTAAACTGGACCTCCCCTCTAAGGGGTCAGTCAGGAAATTTACTGGAGCCTCCTTTTTGGCAGAGATCCCGGCCCGCTTAAGAACATCACATAACACATCTCTCACCCAATCATGCCGATATTTAAACCCTGGTAGCTCTTTACAGTGGATCGCGTGCTCGCCGAAAGAATCCAAACACGCTTTGCGGCATACCGGACATGGCTCGTCAACTGGGAACAAAGGAATCATCAGTCGGTATCTAAGAATAGCACGGTATTCCACAGCCGACATGTGTTGCCCCAAGCCTTCAATAGGTGCAACAGACAGAAAATCCTGAGCATGTGGGGCACGTAGACATTCAAACACAGCTCTTTGCCGAGGGGATAAAACAAACTTCTCTTCAAACCTCTTGACAATTTCGCCATATAAGGCATTTGCCAGAATTTTCTGGGATTTAGGAGGGGCGGTGTCTTTAATGTAGAAACCGCCAATATCAAGGTCGGGAAGATAACTATGCAAAAGGTCCAACACACTCTTGTAATCGGAGTCTAAAACATCCCCACCACATTCTCGGAGTATGTGGTATTGTAAACCCCAAGATTGGGCCCTTCAAGCCACGAAAGCATATGAAGAGGCATCCTTGGCCGTACAAATCCCTAAGCCTCCGAACCAGGTCGGGAGAGAAGCCAACCTCCACTAGAGATCTCCAAAAAAGGCACCCCCACAAACAACAATATCCTCTAAAGCTCCCCGGAGGCCTTCATAAAAAACAGAGACAACTCCCCCAACCAAAGAAGGTTGACACGTTCGAAGACCAAACAGTAATTTAGCAACACTCATACAAGAACGAAGCAAGAGGAGCTCGCTCTGAGGGTCCCGTAGGCGTTTAAGGCACCTCATCAGCTCGACTGCACAGTTCGCTCTTTTAAGAGCCATACCACTAATAAACTCTGCATCACGACTAACGGCACCCCCCAGGAGTTTCACACCTAGCACCGGCCTCCCAATCCCCCGAGGGAATAAGCCCTCCTGAACCTTTACACCATTGAAGGTTGGCCAGAAAACTTCAGTTTTCTTTATATTAAGTTGAAACCCTAAGGAAGGACCCTCAGCCCTGATGATATCTAAAGCATTAGCCACTTGGGTGGCATCTCCAATAATTTATCTAACTGTTTCTTTAGTTCCTGCATTTCTGCGGGTGCCAAACGGTAAGGTGCTTTGGCAATGGGTGCAGTTCCTGGTATCAAATGGATTCTGAATTCCACTTCTCTGTCTGGAGGTTGCCCTGGTAGCTCTTCTGGAAATACATATGAAAACTGGGATACTACTGGAATATCCTTTAATTCTTTTCCTTTAGTGTTGGTGATTATAGAAATCAAATACACTAATGATCCTTTTCTGATATAACTTGCTGTTTTCATCACAGAGATGAACTTTGTGGATCTAGAGGTTTTATTTCCTTTAATTGTGATCTTTTCACCCCTTGGTGAGTTTACTTGGATTGACTTTTGATCACATAAAATACTGGCTTTATTGGCTATTAACCAATCCATTCCTAACACAACATCAAATCCTGCCAGATTCATGGGGTAAAGGTTTGCAATAAATTTCTGATTTAAAATTTCTATTCTTGCTCCCTGCAAGATTTCAGACATCTTAATGGTTTCCCCATTTGCTGTCTCTACTAGACATTCTTGTGGGAGTTTAGTTAATGATTGATTAAGAAGTTTGCAAAATGAAGTATTAATAAAACTTTGGTTTGCACCAGAGTCAAATAATATTTTAGCAAAAACATCATTAACTAAAAACGTACCGGCGATCACATCCGGGATCATCTTTGCTTCTTCTGCAGTAAGAACAAATGCTCTAGCATTTTTAGTATTCTTGGTGTTCGTGGCTGGAGCTAGCTTTGGACAGTTAGGCTTGATATGACCTTGTTCTCCACAGTTGTAGCATATCCTGTTGTTTTTCTTCATGCAGTCTTCTTCCTTATGTCCCGACATTTTGCAGAAGTTACAGTATATGGAGCATTTTCCGGAATGCTTCCTTTTGCAATACTTACAGTAGGGTACAGAGGTAGAACCTACATTTCTCCCACGGTTAGAATTTCCAGAACGGAATTATTGGGTAAGCTTCTAGGTTAGGTTCCTCCCTTGATCCTCTTCTCGTGTACGGACTAACTCATCAGTCAAGGTGTTTGCTAGTTCTATAGCTTCTTCTATAGTTTGGGGTCTAGCTGCCTTGACTACATGTCTTGTCTCTCTAATTAATCCCCAGATGTAACGGGAGATTAATACTTGTTCAGGAGATGCGAGGGTTGGTACTATTCGAGCATATTCAAAGAATAATGTAGTATAACCCTTACTATCTACCCCAATCATCCTAAGATTTAGGAATTTGTTTGCTATCTGTTCTTTTTCATTAGGAGGGCAGAATTTCCTTTCTACCATGTTTCTAAACTCCTCCCATTCCATATTGTAAGTTCTATCACTTCCCCTAGACTGAAGGATAGTGTTCCACCATTCTAGTGCTGAATTCTTAAACAGATTGGAAGCAAACATTATCTTATCCTCTTCCGCACATTTACTTATTCTTAAGACTGCTTCAGTCTTTTCTATCCAACGTAGAGATGCAACGGCCCCTTCATTGCCCGAGAATTCCATTGGTTTACAGGACCAAAATTCTTTATAAGAACAACCGTAAGACACGGTTCTTCTTCTTTTTGGAATGGGCACTTGAAGTACGGGTCCATTGTTAACGCTATTTTCAGGTTCAGAGGGTCGTTTACTATCATGTTTACTTTTATTTTCTGCTTCCTTAACCATTTTGATTATATATGGCATTGCATGTATTATCCCTTGTGCCACTATATGTTGCATGACACTACTATCCACTTGGTTTCCATTATTGTTGTTGTTCGGGTTTTCGTTATCCGGGTTATTGTTACTCTCGTTATCGTTATTCTGGTTTTCCTGGTTTACTTCGTCGTCCATCTGAATTTTAAACATTTACCAATTATTAATATCACAAAATAATTAATAATTTAGGCAACCAATCACACACATATTGGTCAAAAGCGTCGAGCATTGCGACTTACTCTTTTCTATTATAGTATGTGTCAAATACACACTAAGACTGAAATTAAAATTACAATACTATTATGCATCACTAACCACAAAGTGGTCTATACTACAACTTATATTATTATTACACATATATATTATTATTTTTTTGTCATACAAACATATTATATATTATTTTATAATATTATTATTATTACCAACTCCACCATCACCTTCCCTGATATGGATTCATCCAGTAATCCATATTGCGCTCGTCGTACTTCCAGACGAGTCGCTCTCCTACCTGCCTCATCCTCTCGCTATTCTCTAAAATCTCTTCTCCAAAAGTTCGGAGCTCTTGCACATTTTCTGCACTCATTGGGGGTGCAGGTGCTGGTACTGGGTCTGGGTACTAGGGCATGGGCTCCTCCTGAGGGTACGGATTCTCTAAGATGTCCCTAATGTATTCATCGTTATCGTAGTAGGGATCTAGAGGGTCCAGACCTGGATAGGCTGCCAAAATTCGGCATGGGTTCGTCATTTAGGTGGTAGCGTGGCACATAATCCCTATGATCATCAAACCACGGATCGTAGTCTGGGTCTACGGGATTAGGGGCTGGTATCCTAGGTATCTCCTCAGGGTTGAAATCATGCATTTGGACTTGGTTTTCAGGGTTATTTTCTATCTCCATCGGCTGAGTGGGAAACAAAGGTAAGGGTTGTGGGGCTACTAGTTGTTCCAGATTTGGGTCGGCAGCTGTGGTTGCTAGGATATGAAAATTGGCTAAGCTCCTATTAAGCATATCCTATGTATGGGCATCTGACTTTCGCTTAGCAGCTGCTAGGACTCTTTGCTGTTGCAACTTTCGCATTCTTTTCCTACACTCGTGTTCTCCCTTACTGAACCATCCTCTCTTTTTCTGAGGGAACGACTCTTCAGACTGAGCCTTAAATACAAACATCCCTTCTTCATTATCAACTGCATACCCAAAGAGGGCAGGCTGTGAAGAGGTACCTTCATTTCTAGGTGAATCGGACAACTGACGATATACGTCTGAGGGTCCTTGATCACTCATACTGTAAACTAACAAATAGTCAAATAACACACAACAATAAAATACAGATATGCACGTATTTCCATAATTCATTTCCTAACAATTTGAATAATATCAGCAGAACACTTCTGTGGCTGAATCAGTGGCTTAGCTCTGATACCACCTTCTGTCGCAACCCCCGCCCCCTATCTGTCCCGGGAACGGGCGGCCGCGATACCAGTTTTGGTGGTATCGTTTGTTTATTAATTTGGCAGCGGAAATTTCATCAGGACCGTAGTTAGGAAATATTTTATCAGAGTAAATACCACATTTTTATAACATTAAACATATTGGGATAAAACCCAAGTTTTCATTACAAATATTTTCATAGGAAAAATCCCTGTTTTATTAAATAAAACATCTTCTTTTATTTAGGTAACTTTTATAGCCACTTTTTCCAAGTCTTCAGTGCTGTCCAGCTGGCTTCTAGTTGGCTTTCACATTTTGTTACCTGAAACGCGTTTAAAAACATTTTGTCAGTGGGAAATACTGGTGAGTGAATCCCAGTTTAATCAAGAAGAGTTTTATCGATTAACACAGTATTGAGAGCGATTACAATGTTTATATCTACACAATTACTCATTCAGTACTTGCCACTCGACCGTATCTGTGGCTATGGTCATATCACACATTGGCTAACCCATTGTCCAATTATGAAGGTTATCAAGTAATGTATACAAAACCCCATAATACCGGCAGTAATTGAAGAATTACAAAGACTCAATCACTGCTTAATCACATTGTAAAACATTTAAGGTTTTGTAAAAACAGTTTGCAAAAAAGAGCTTACTCACATTGCTGTCTTAGACTTTCTGTAAGGGTTTCCTGGTGATTATCTATTAATTACACAAATGCACATGCGTTAGTGTAATAACCATTTATATTTACATTAGTAATACCCTCCCCGAGACGACATTCCAACGACTACATCGGGCAGAACCTCAACAGCCGTTACGGAACTCTGGATCAATCAGGCAGCGTATCTAATACGTAACCGGGGTTATAATACTTACAACGGAGCAGAACTTCGTTAATTAGGGGGTATTATACTTGAAAATTATTCCTACTATTCAGAAATTCGAGTGAGAGAGAGAGATGTGAGCGATTGAAACTGAAGGCCCGGGCTCTCATTATATAGGGCCTGATTTTAGGTTTTACGCGGCCCGCGTAAGATGTAGCTAAGAGCTACGCGGCCCGCGAGGCTCCCTAGACTAGGCCGTAGCCTTGCTGCGTCGACACGTAGCCTCAACACGAGTCCGACACGTGGCGGTCTGGGGTCTCACCTGAGATTTGAGTTGTTGCGGCCCGCGTAGGCAGTAGCCAAAGGCTACGCGCCCCGCGAGAGACCCAAAAATCATGATTTTATTTTATTTTTAATGTTATATCGTATTTTGGGCTCGGTTTTCACATACGGGCTATATTTTAGGACATATAGGAATATTTTAAAATATTTAGGGTGTCGAAAAATATTTAGGAGGATTGTTATACCCACAACCAACTAAGCCTAAAACATGTTAGTGATTTAAAAAGTGGGGCATGTCTTATGAACTAAGAATCTCTCTTGGCCACGGCCGATGTGGGATTTGCATAAGGTATTACACTGTTCCATCCTAATCTTCTCGATAGTCAGTAGTATCATTACAATCACCCCCCTTAGAGACTCATCATCCTCTACAAGGTGTGCCCTACAATCCTGAACCAGAACGATACGGGAAAGGCTCTAATACCATTCATTATTAAAAGTCACATTTGTTAGATATTATTCATAGTTAAAGTTACTTGAAATATACTATATCCTTATATGTACATTTGGCTGTTACATATGTAGTTAGTTGTTATCTGGTTTTTATCTTAAACTCGTATGTGTTTATCTTAATTTATTTGTTACTATCTAAGCACGTCAACATACTAAACGTATCATATGTATAATCTTTTTTTTTATTTTCCCATATTTTTATATGTTACTGATGAACTAATCTTTTTATTTATGAATAAAACTATATAAAATAAAATAATTCGTGTTGGCTCGCGAGCTCGGTCTCGGCTCATTAACATATCAAGCCGAGTTGGCTAGTTTACTGATATGCGCAGAATGCAACATATAAATTATATCAGACAAGGCATAAAATCAACCCTTTTTATGTCTAATGTTGGAAAAAGTGCGTTTCTTTATATACTTTAGATTTTCAGGACTAAATGAGCTTAAACGTACAAAAGTAACAAATTAACGGCAAAAACCAACACAAATACAAGAAAGAGGAGTTAACACACCATGCCTACCCTCCAAGCTACATCCTAAGACCAAAACAATAATCCAGAAGACAAGCACGGGGTCGTGCCATCTAGACAGGGGGCGTACCCCACCACCGAATGAGATCAGAGTCCATGCAGATCAAGACAAAGCAAAGCAGACCAGAGACACGAGGGAGATCGAGACAAGCACAGGGTCGTGCCATCTAGAGAGGGGGCGTACCCCACCTCCACCCAAACTAAATGCTAAAAACTAAATCCCCAAAAAACCTAACAAAATATTAAAAAATCTAAAAAATACACAACTTTTTTTAATATTTTTATGTTTAAATCGCTACTTTTAGTAGAAAAAAAAAATAATTTAATTTTTTTTAATAACGAAAAGTAGCGATTTACACATAAAAATATTAAATTTTTTGTGTGTTTTTTTATATATTTTTAGGTATTTTAGGTTGTGTTCACATTGGTTCTCGCGGTTCTCGCAATAAAGGGTGGTTCCTAACGAATCCTTCTCCTATATATATATATATATATAGATTGAGGTTCCTGTAAAAAAGACCAAAAGTGTGAGAAGGGTAAGAAAGAATCTCAGCCATTAGATCTTTTGATCTAATGGTTGAGATCAATAGGGATCAAATTGTAAAATATTTTTATTAGTTTGGACTGATTTGAAAATTCTATGGGCATTTCTGTCTTTTATATCCACTTGATTTTAGGAAACTGTAAATCAGTTTCCTAAAATTACGATTTCTCTTTCTTGTTCCAGAATTTGAATCTCCCTCATCCAATTCGAATCATCTTCATCAACAACCATCGCACCACCGTCGCGCCACCTTGCCACCACCAAATTCAATCAGATCATTTTCCTCATAGAGAGGCGGCATCAACAACCATCGCACCACCGTCGCGCCACCTTGCCACCACCGCATTCAATCAGATCATTTTCCTCTTAGAGAGGCGGTGCCGGCCACCTCCCAACGACGGCGGACAACAGTGGTGGTGCCGGTAGTGGAGAAGAAGATGATAGGGAGATGTAATGATTATCGAATGGTGTTATATATGTGTTGAATGGTGTTATATACTTGCTGAATGGTGTTATATACTTGTTGAATGGTGTTATATATACTTGCTGAATGGTGTTATATACTTGCTGAATATTGTTATATACTCACTGAATGGTGTTATATATAGTTACTGAATGGTGTTATATATACTTGCTGAATGATGTTATATACTTACTGAATTGTGTTATATATACTTATTGAATGGTGTTATATACTTTATTGAATGATGTTATATATGTGTTGAATGGTGTTTATAGAGATCTTTTAAAAAAATTCAGTTCCTATAATTAAAGTGGCGGTTATGGGAAGTTTTTAATTAATTGAATTAATGATAAAATTACTTTTTTACCCTTTTGAATTAATTTAGATTTAGGACACATGTCATCTCCACAATATTTCTCCCATTTCTCACACTTTTAACCTTTTTTTACAATAACCTTACCCAATATATATATATATGAGACCCATCCCCCACACCCTAGGTCCATCCAGGGGCGGACCTACCCACTTGGGTCGGTGGGCGGCCGCACCCCTTGAAAAAAAAGGTTTTAGGGTTAAATTTCGCGCAAAATCTCAACCGCATCCGTTGAAAATTTTCAACCACCCCCTTTAAAAAAATCTTATGAATTTAAAAAAATGTTAACATTGATTTTTATTAAAATATAACCTAGTGTATATAATTATTTTTTAACCACTTTACTTAACAATTTAACCCAATAACTTTCACTAGCAATTTAGCCATTAACCCAGTGAACATTACATTGTAACCAAAGCCCAATTAACCCAAGCCAATTAAATTTGAAGTTAAATAAAATAACCCAACCCAACCACCCCTTCCAATTCTTTCTCCCACTCTCCCTCTTCTAATTGTGAAGCGACCGACACACGAAAGCAGTCAATAGGAATGACAGCAGCGACTGCATTCTCACCGGAAAAGCTTGATTCCGGCCACCCCACCACCTGAAATACAAAATTTAACGAGATACCTTCGTTTTTTATTATTTTTTTTTGTTGTTTTATGTGGTTTTTAGGGGAGATAGAGATGTTAAAAGTGTTTGAAATTTTATGGGTTTTGATGAATTTTTTTTTATGTTATAGACTTTAGTAGCATGATTTTGTTGTTTTGATTTTTTTTTTGTTCTAGACTTTACTAGGGCTTGAAAATTAAAATTGAAAATTATGGATCGATTTATATGTGATAGAAACCATGAGTAAGGAAGTTTTGGTGAGATTTCTCATTAGAACCATTAAAAAAGTAACTCTAGATGATGTTTTGGATAGATTTCAAAAAATGAAAACCTGTAGGACACAATTTTAAACATGTTTATAATGACGTTTGACATGGTTTTGATGGTTATATAAATTTTATTTTGATGTTCTTTTATTTTACATGACCCGAACATATATGAACCGATTTTTTTTATATACCAAGAGGCCTAAAATCTTTAAAAATATTCCGCACCCCCATAGAAAAATTTCTGGGTCAGCCACTGGGTCCATCCCCTTCAGTCGATCCTCACACCCGCTTACGTGGACGCCTACATGACGAAACATCCTTTGAGGACTACCTTCCTCCACATCCCATATTCTAATGCCATGGGCTGGTTCCCATGAGTTTCCTGCCTGCTAATTCAAATTTTTGTTTTTTTGTGTTTATTTTTTTCTCAAGTTTTAAAAGTCAGTCTGATCCTAATCCGCTGATTTTTCCAAAAAATAAACGCTGTACCTTTGACCATGACAACAAGCAAATTCAACACTATTTATTTTCTAGTTCACTGTTATAAATTATAAGCACCAAACCTACACAGAACCAAAAATCTCTCAAAAGGGTACAGAAATGGAATCGGTGAGTGATCTAACACACCATAGAATCAAAACCAACGGAATATATCTCCACGTGGCAGAGAAAAAAGGCTCAGGACCATTCGTCCTTCTGCTCCATGGGTTCCCAGAGACATGGTTTTCATGGCACCATCAGATTCGTGACCTGGCTAGCCATGGCTACCATGTGGTTGCACCTGACCTCCGTGGCTATGGTGATTCTGACTCACCCCCATCCCCCTCTTCCTACACTATGTTCCACATAGTTGCAGATCTCATTGGCCTTCTTGATCACTTCAATCAGCAACAGGTCCTCTTTCACCTTTTTTTTTGTGTGTGACTTTGGGATGTAAATTTCGGCAGACCTAACACAGAATTTGTAATTTGAGATTATAAATATATTAAGAAAACAAAATAATAAAATAAATCATACGGGTTAAATGAGGCATGCTCGCTGTAGAAATTTGTGTCGTGTTCAGGTATTCATTTTCGTGTGGAGTTCGACCCACCAACCTACGAACACGACCCATGACAGACCGTCTTTTTTGATGTTTGTTGATTGAATTAGGTGTTTGTGGTGGGACATGACTGGGGTGCAACAGCTGCCTGGCATCTTAGCTTATTCAGACCTGATAGAGTCAAAGGAATGGTTGCTATGTGTGTTCCATTCTTTCCTAGAGACCCACACACCAAGCCTACTCGTTTTTTCAAGCAATCATTTGGAGATGATTTATATGTCTCCCAGTACCAGGTTCTCTTCCCTCTCTAGTGTGACTGACTACTCATGTTAACATGTTTTTTTTTAATAAAAAATTGAATAATTAAACTTATGGAAACTAATAATACAGGAACCAGGAAGAGCAGAGAGAGCTTTTGCAAAATATGATTGCCTGACAGTGATTAAAAAGTTCTTGCTGATTGATAAAACCGATGTAATGATAGCATCGCCCGGCATGGAGATCATTGATGATCTAGAAATACCGTCGCAGTTACCACCATGGATTACTGAAGAGGAGCTCCAGATATATGCAGATAAGTTTCAGCAGTCGGGATTCACGGGTGGTTTAAATTACTACCGCGCTATGGACCTGTAAGTTAAAAGTTAACACAAAAGAATTAGCCTAGGGGTGGCAATTTTCGACACAACCTAAGACACGCAAATAATCAGGTTTTGGGTTGACTAGTATAACTTAAACGATCGTGTTAGGCTTGACATGTTTAACCCGTTGAAGTAAACAGGTTGACCCGCCAATCCGGTTACGACCCGTTTAACCAATTTGTTACTACCCGTCAATCTGATTAACATGTTTACAACTAGATTACTACCTGCCAACCCGTTTGACACATTTAGACAAATGAGTTAAACGAGATATGTTTGGGTTGCAAGATTATAAGTGTGTCTGGGTTAAGGTTGATGTTTTTGACATGAATAAATATATGGGTCGTGTTCGGGTTGAACAGTTCAACCTGTCAACCCGACATGATTGACACCCCTACGAAGAATGTAATTGAACTGAATTGCAGGACATGGGAGCTGCTAGCACCATGGCAAGGGTCAAAGATAACAGTTCCATCAAAGTTCATTATCGGAGATAAAGATATCGGATATAAAAGCTTTTCAAAGCCATACATCGAGGGAAACGTCATGAAGACGCTAGTTCCTGATATCGAAATTGTCATACTTGACGGCGGCCACCATTTTATCCAGCACGAGAAACCTCAACAAGTCTGTGATGAGATCATATCCTTTATTCAGAAACTAGCCAAAAACTAGGATCACAGGGTCTGTTTATTTATGTATCAAAACTAGCACGAATAAGTTAATGTATCGAGACCATTAGACCAATTTTTCTTTTGCTGTTTGTGTTTGCAATTTCCATGTTTAATAATACTTGAAACCTTGTTTCAGTGTTTGCAACTTCATAATCTTTGTAGCTCTCTGAGACCCTGAAGAGATAAGAACCAGAAACTTCATAATGATCAAAATCTTTGTCATCAATAATCAATCATCTTTGCTGCTACAATGATCTGGTGGGTTGGGCCTTGTTGTCCGGTTGGACCATATGTTTTTATATGGCATTCCTGAGCCCACAGATGAGCTGTAACTTGTAGATAAACTCGGGTCCTCACCCCGTAGCCTCAGAGCCTACCCTCTAACGGTCAAGTCACTATGGTTATATATGTATGTGTAATATTAGAGTTTATATATAGTTGAGAGTTAGTTACAGTGAGTTGGTTAGCTAGAGGTAGGTTGGCTGGTTAGTTATACCGCCACTAGTTTGTTATATATAGAGAGAGGTGAGCTTCATCTTGTACGATTGATTGATTGTGAGTTCTATGAGATTACTGATTCATGCTCTTTTTCATGTAATATGTAAAGAGAGAATTGGAACTAGAGGTGCACAAAAATACCCATACCCATACCCGGAACCGGACCCGAAAGGAAAAACCCGGAATCGGTTATTTTTGTACCTGGGTATTATATGCCCGTAGCCAAAACCGACCCTACCCGTAGGGTATGGACAGAGTATACATTTTGAGCTCAATACTTGTACATGAAACCATACCCCGTTTATACCTGAAAGTATCCAGAACCGGTCATACCCTATACCCAAACCCGATTATATCCTATACCCGATACCAATTTTTTTAATACCGGTTAGAATACCCAAATTTTTAAAATATATTTTTATGTTTACTTTACAACTTTTATATTAATGTTATTTTAAAAATGCATATTATAAAGCAAATATTTTCTACTTGAGTGAAATTCTATTATTGTAATTTGTTTTAATTATTTTTACAAATCACAAATCAAATTTAATTTTTAGAAGATATTATTTTTTGTGTAAAATAATAAAAAAGTGTATTTTATAAAACTGGGTATTAATACCCGGACTCATACCCGGTTATACCGAACCCGATTATACTCTACTGGGTACATAGGCACAAAGGTATGGTTTTTCTCCTTAATACCCGTACCCAAACCTTACCCAGTTTCTCTCAATAGCCAATTATTCAATACCGGATCATACTTGGAATAGGTTCCATGTTAGGAATTTGGTAATAAAAAACCCTGATTTGTGCACCTCTAGTTAGTGGTGCACAAATCGGGTTTTTTTAAAAACCGGTTCCGGGTATGAAACCGGGTTCGGGTAGGATCGGGTTTTACAAAATCAGATTTTTTAAAAAACCGGGTCAGGTCCAGGTCCGGGTCCGGGTTTTCTACCAAAATGTATACCCTATATACCCGGGTTCGGGTAGGGTTCGGGTCGGGTTTTATAAAACTCGGGTATTATAATACCCTATTTCCGGGTTCAGGTCCGGTTCGGGTATTCATCGGGTAGGGTTCGGGTATGCATCGGGTTGGGAAAAAACCCGCACCGAGTATTAAAAAAACTTGGAAGCATTTATATATTTGTATAATTTTAAAGAGTTTAGTTGTCTCTAGATTAGTACTTGAAAGCGTTTATAGATTTGTATGTATTATATGGGGTTTAGTGGACTCCTAATATATTTACTTTTTTCTGTAGTTATATTTTTATCAACTACATGTCATACATCTTTGTCCTATTTTCGAAAGGTGTCAGCACTTTTTTTTTCTTTATAGTTTTTTGGGGAGGGGCTGGGCTCCAACAACACCTCAACTTGGAATTCGATCTCCCAATCTGGTAGTACTCTTGAAACGTCCGAAGGGTACTTCAAATCGGTTCTTAAAGCGATCATGAGTTCTAACTTCTAAGTAGCGGTGGCAAATGGGTACTTCAAATATCATTAGAAACCTAATAATTAAACAAGATTACATCAAAGTGCATACATTTATAAAACCCGGTTCCGGGTATTTATAAAAACCGGTTCTGGGTATTTATAAAAACCGGTTTTCGGGTATAAACCGGGTATAAAAAAAACCCGGTTCCGGGTTCGGGTTTTAGATCAAATATGAATACCCGGTCCCTACCCTATGGGTAGGGTCGGGTTCGGGTATAGAAAACCCGGTTTTTATAATACCCGGTTCCGGGTTTTTTTCCGGGTCCGGGTTCAGGTTTTTTGTGCACCACTACCTCTAGTTGGAACTTGAGGAGGGGATGTGACGTGTACCAGTTCAGGCCTCAGCCCAGATGTTGAGCCCAATCCAAAGGACAAAGCATTAATCTTATGCTCCAATTTTCCAACAAATTAATGAACAGTTATCCTGTTATGTAGTAAGGGATCAATTATATCAAGTTCAATCCAAGAGATAATGTTCTATATGCAATGAGATTATATCAAATTATAAGCCAACACAGATTGGCACTATACTATAGACATCAATGATAAATCTCTTTACCGGTGATACAAAAAACTATACAAGTAAATTCATCAGATTGACATCAACGCACCTTAGACACTAATACAAACTCCGTCGAGGGAATGCAAAAACTAAGGCGTTCTTCGCCCATTGCCACCTTAGACACTGCCATTCTTACCCTTTTCCCGACTATGGTTGCTTCCAACTTAGAACTCCGAAAGGTTAATAAATTTAACCACCTTTTGTTTTTAATAGCTATTGAAAATAAAAGTTTTAACAATATTGTTTTGTAGAAAAAATGATCTATGAATAAATTTGACATGACGTTCACACTTTAATAGAAGTTTTAACTATATTGTTTTTGACCCTAGCCAAATGAGTTCATCTCCGTCAATACAACTACTCATTCGGATGTTGTAAATTATGGGACAAAACGCGTATAGATGCCAAATTTGAGTGTCTTAGCCATTATTCTTTTTCTTACGACTACCGTCTTATTTATTTTTTATATTTATTTGTACTATTTTCATTTTATAATATTCATTTTCATGTTATGTCTATATTGTTAAGAATTAATCCCTTCTACAAAATTTATATGAAATTGTATATTGATTTACTGTTTTGTATATTTATTTCTTTTCTAAACCAAGTTTTTTTCTCTCAACTCTAGATTAAGGAAAGTTACAAAGTGTCCGACCGGCCGGTCCGATGCGGGTCTGAAAACACTGGTTACACTGACCATCCTTGAGGGTAGCCCAACCAGTTTTGTTACACTAAATATATACTGATTTATTGTTTTATACATTTAAAATGGTATACCTACGACAAATTGGTCATTTGACTTGAATATATATAAACGAGGATAACATATCTCACATTCCAAATGATGGCACACACTTAACAACTTCACAATAGTTAAGTAAAGAAAACAAGACAGAATTATCAAATTGAAAAGCACCAAATTACATCAAACCATAGTTATCTATATATTTTGATCATGATAGCATAGCATAATACCCTCTTTTTTAACCGTTGACTTTCCTGCAAGTCTTTCTGATTTGACCACATTCACCAGTCAATGGAGTAATGTTTCCCATTTTAACCATAGACTTTGCAAATTGCTGGAAGAAAAGCTCTTGATTTTCAGCATACTGCTTCACAAACTCCATTGTTTGTTGGCTTTGAGTAAAAAGTATTTCATCAGAGCTTAGAAGACCCCTTTTAGCAATTAAGTTCTTGTAATAACCGTTATCAAACTTTGTGGGTGACACTGGATCTAGGACAAATAGGTTCTGATCGCCGCCGGATCTTGGGCAGTTTTGGCGAAGCTCCACGTCGTATGATTGGTCTAGCGAGAAGTCGGGATGCATCTTACCCATGTTGTTGTATAGCCTTTGCCTGAAACTTGTACACCTAGCATTTCCGATAGTGTGACTTCCTGCAAAGTGAAAAGTTTAAGCACAAAGAGATCTTCATGTTTATTCAACTATAATAGAGTTTTTAAGATTTTCTTGATTCATGTTTTCTTGAATTTTCAAGATTTGTGTGAATTAGAGGGTATTCTAAGATTTTCATGTAAAAGATACCTGCTTCTTCTTTTTAATCAATCATGTTAAAGAAAACTTTTAAGTCTCGCTTGCGGTATGCACATATAATCTATACATGTGTGGGCGTTTGGGAGACAAAAGTGAAAGTGTACTAATTTTAACGTTATTTTACTAATTTCGTGAAAATAATGTTAAAATAGAGGATGCTTAATCATGCTTCATGTGGTAGCGTTGATAGCCGAAAGATAAAGGGGTAGATGAACTAATCGGTCTTTGTCTTGATTGTTGAGTGTTATATGCCTTATGTCTAAGGCTTGATGCAAAACTACTATCAAGCCAGGGGTCTCACTAGAAGCAGTCTCTATGTTTCTACGGGGTAGAGGTAAGACTGTCTACATCTTAACCTCCTCGGACCTTACCTTAGCTTTGCTATTGGTGGAATTTTTAGAGTTCGATGTTAAAAAAAGGGAAAATTACGGCAGTAGCCGCTTGACCAAGCACTTTACCAAAATAGCCATTTGACCAGGCATAATGCCCCTACACATGTAAGCCCATCCAAGTGAACTCTCATTTTTATGCACCTTCAATCCAGCCACAACCCAGCTGACACGTGTCCCTCTTACCTGAAAAGGCTTTATGCCGCTACACATGTCAGCCGAGCCGCTTCAGGCCCAAGCCGAGCCGCTTCGCCCCTGCCCCACAAGCCGCTACAAGTACAAGCCATGACCTTTCAAGGCCAAGCCGAGCCGTTTCAAAACTCTTTTTAAATTTCAGTAGTATTTTTAAAAAAAATATCAAAATACATCAAAATATGTCAAATTTCAGTAGTATTTTAAAAAAAAATATCAAAATACAAAAATATCTCGGTTTTATGACGTTTTTCTTAGCTTTAAAATCTCAAACTCATTATATTTGTAGTGGGTTAGGATCAAAGAAAAGCTTTTGTATTTAACAACTTTTCTTAGCTTTGTTAGCTCTCGGTTATTTTTAACTTCAATGTAATACTTTTCTCCACATTTTTTTTATTGTTTTCAGGCCAAATAAACATTACTCAAAATTACTTATCTTTTTATTAATTTGCAGGTATCATTATTGGAGTTTATATCGGCAAGGAGATGGAAAACATGCGACAAATTTATATATTTATGTCAATTTCTCATCAGGCGGGTTATGTATTGGCTTTCATGACGTTTTTCTTAGCTTTAAAATCCGGAGCTCACTTTCATTTAATGTTGCCGTAACGTGAGTTATACTAAACGTGACCAAAGTATGTATTCCCCCGGTGTATATCACAAACTTAACACCCATGAGTTATACTAAACGTGACCAAAGTATGTATTCAAACAAAGAAAACGAGAAGACAAAAAACACATGTGTGCAAAATCAGGGTGTAGCGGCTTGGGCATGGGTTGAAAGCTCATAAATTCAAATGAAACGGCTTGGGGTAGGTGGCATGCTGAAGCGGCTTAGATCCAGGGTGTAGCGGCTTGGGATGGGGCGAAGCGGCTCGGCTTGGCCATGAAGCGGCTCAGCTTGGCAGTACCACAAAGCGGCATAAATCAGAGCTTGGGCGAAGCGGCTCGGCTTGGGCCTGAAGCGGCTCGGCTGACATGTGTAGCGGCATAAAGCCTTTTCAGGTAAGAGGGACACGTGTCAGCTGGGTTGTGGCTGGATTGAAGGTGCATAAAAATGAGAGTTCACTTGGATGGGCTTACATGTGTAGGGGCATTATGCCTGGTCAAATGGCTATTTTGGTAAAGTGCTTGGTCAAGCGGCTACTGCCGTAATTTTCCCTTAAAAAAAACTTTTGATGATTTTGTTAGTTAGTCGAACTATTTAAGAGAAATCACAAGAATAGTCATTTCATCAAATCATATTAACATGTCAGTAAGGATTTCCTCCACAACAACCAACATATGTGCTTCTTGCGCCAGAAAAAAAAATATATTAAAATATTGAAAACCGTAATTTAAAAAAAACTAATACGTTAATCATATTAATATTCTAAAATAATAACATTATTATAACCATTTTACTTATAAAATATTGACATTATTATAAACTTTTTAGTAAATAAAATCTAAAATCATTAGAACTTGATTTAATTTAAAAGAAAAAGAGAAAAATAAGGGCTTGTTCTACTTTAACGCAAGAGGGAGGCCAATGTTGTGCTAAGTTAGTGCAAGGTTACGGAATTCTTGCACCACGACAGCGCAACGTTATTTGGTCAATCACTAATTTAGTGAAAATAAAAGTAAAAGATTAGATTATTTTTTGTGATATTCCCAAATGGCCAAATATTAACTTTTTTTCCCAGGAAACCATGTTTAAATCATACCAGAAAGTGCTACAAAATCAACAATGTCAAGACCCTTGAGCTTAAATTTGGTAAGAATGGTCTGTAAGGTGTTGTTTGGAGCAGGAATATTTTGGTTAGAACCACTGAAGCTTGCACCTAATGAATCTCTTCTACCCAATGGGACTTCCCAACTTGGTCCACCAGTCTGCACAAATTTAAAATATGCATTGATGATTTAAGGTTCAAATAAGTTTTAATGTGCCATGGACCATGGTTGTGTTAGGATATAGTACCAAAACGGTGGAGTCTCGAGCTGCCAGAGCCATAATATCAGCACACGAGACTGTTTGGGGGCACGCCTCCTCTAATGCAGCTTTGATTTCGTCAATGACTTCAAACCCACGAGCTGAGTTGCGGTTAGGGACGGATCCCTTCTCGCTGACTATGGTTCCGCTGTTGTCAAGAAGTATCGAAGCATCGCACCCCTAATTGATTATTTTTGTTACAAAAAAGTAAGTTCCTGATCAATGTAACAACACTTTGGATAAAAAATTATCATAATTTTCTTGTATATAAACACTACAACCCAAGAGGTATTGAGATGACCATCTCATCATTTGGAACTGTTAAGACGTCACTAATTTAATACATGTTTCTTTTGTTTTACTAACTTACTATTCTTGGTAACTAATGACTTGTAATGTTCATATGGGGACTTAAAATGTTAATTTAACTTTCATGACAATTTAAATCTTTATTATCACCCTTTAGGCCATCCGTAATGGTTAAGCTTCCCTGAATAGACATTTTTCCCATTTTGTTACCTAGGATAACATGTGAGAATACGACGACACACATTTTTTATACGATTTCTAAAAGAAAAAAAAGTAACAATATTGCAAAATGCATGTAGTACTTCCAATAAAAAGCTTTTCTCATTGCAACAATCTGCTGTCGCTAAGGACTTGTGACTAGTTACCAAATAATTTAACACAAAGGGTAGCACATTTTAATAGTGAGGATATACATGAAGAACGGACCTTGACAAAACAATCGTGGAAATGGAGCCTGAGCAAAGAAGCAGCCATACGAGCCTCTTTTGCAACAGCTTTTTCGACGACACACCTGACGATGTGTTTAGCTTGCGGACATGAGATGTCATAAAACTGAGGGTAGAGGTAAGAGCCATTGGCTAGAGCTAGGATAGAGATTAGAACCATGAGCATGGTGATTGATGACCGAGCCATTATCTTGTAAAAGGCTTGTGATTTGTGATGGAAGTGGACAATTGGATGGAAGTATTTATAGAGTCACACAAGAGTTGGGTTGCTTTTATAATGATTTGGCATATGAAAAAAGGAATTATCATACATTTTCGGTCATCATCAGGGCCGTATCTGAAAATCACAAAAAAAATTATGGCATGAGCGAGATAAAAAAAATTGGGCTCTATTCAAAAAAAAAAAAAAAAAAAGAACCTTTGGCTCAACAGCGCCCCTCAATTCATTAATTGGTTTTGAATTAGTTTTGTTTATTCAATTGGACCTGAGTTACTTTCATTACACTTTCACAAGTTGAACTTCTCAAAAGAATTTAGTCAATTAGGTCCTTTACGAATTTCATTGGCAAATTGGGCCACAAATCCAAAAGTCTTAAACTGTTATGGCCCTTTTAACATTTTTTGTTTTTAAACCCAAGCCCTTTAAGAGTTTTTTTTTAAACACACATATGTATATATAGGATTAGGTTCAAGAGTGAACACTAGTGTAGTTTGCGAACTGAGCGAACTAATCCTGGCCATACATTTGTGTAGATCAATGGCCAGGATCCAGGATTTGATGATGAAATACACTGGTGTATTTTACGATTTGATGATGAAATCCTAGCCATCGACGTGTGTAAATCAATGGCCAAGATTTGTTCACTCAGTTCGCAAATACATTAGTGTTCACTCTAGAACCTCACCCTGTTTATATATATATATAATATGGTAGGGTTCATGAAGGAACAATGATGTATTTGTGAACAAAATGAACTTATCCTCACCATTGATTTTGCAGATCTAGTTTTTTCCTTTAGTGGCACGATTGTAATTATCTTTTGTAACTTAGATGTATTTTAATAATCACAAAGGTATAATTGTATTTTTCTCTCTTTATTTAATTAATTGATTTTTTTTCTCTCTCCTGATTTCTCTTTCCAATTAATATTTACTTACATTTTCTACTTTTTTTCTCACAAATTACCTAACTTAATATTTGATAACTTAAAAAAATACAAACATTATCAAATATTGTTTCATCTTAGAACACGATTAAAAAATTTAATTACATTCTCTATACATATATGTATTTGATCAATGTTTAATGAAAAGATGCATAGTGGAAACAATATGTAATAATACACAAATGTATAAGTCTGGTATATACCCACATGTATACAATATGTACTTGAATAATACACAGGTGTATACATATGGTATATACGAACATGTATACACATATGTACTTGAATAATACACAGGTGTATAAAATCTGGTTTATACCGACATGTGGGAACATGATATAATAATACATAAGTGTATAAGTCTTGTATACACATATGTTAAAAAAACATAATTTAATTAGGTTTGATATTTAATTTTAAAAAGAATATAAGAGTTTATTTTAAATAAAACATTAGCCCTCTAATCTCTTATAATTAAAATAATGGAGAAAATAATTTAAAATGAGAGAGAGAGTTAAGAGATGAGAAAATTAAGAGATTTAAATTAAATATACTTGGCTAATGTCAATCTTACCCTTTTAGTCTAAAAAATGATCAAGGGCCAAGATTAGTTTACTCTCAAGAAGTTGTTCACAAATGAACCTAATCCTATATATAAATATATATAGCCAACTCCCACCCTATTTATATATACGTATATAGGGGACCGCTAAAATGAGAACCACCTCGAGTTGTAAGAACCGTGAGAACTTTTTGATCCGGGGCGAGGTGGACCAAATTTTTTTTTTCATAAACGTAGATGCGTGTATTATAAACACATTTGTAAAAAAAATTCAAAAAAAAAAAATGTCGTGTGTGTAGTTTTGAGCACCACAAGTTTGTGTTTACGGGTACCGTCAATTTTAAACAAAATTTACGGTACCCGTAAACGCAAACTTGTGGTGCTCAAAACTACACACACGACATTTTTTTTTGAATTTTTTTACACATGTGTTTACAATACACGCATCTACGTTTATGAAAAAAAATTTTGGTCCATCTCGCCCCGTACGGTGTAGTTCTCACGATTCTTACAACTTGAGGTGGTTTTCATTTTAGCGGTCCCCTACGTATATATATGTATATATATACGTATGTATATGTATATATATATATATATATATACATATATGTATAGGGTGGGAGTTGGCTACAAAGTCCATTATTCCTACAAAGTGTACAAAGTCATAAAACACCACAATTTTAGCCATAAAGCACACTCAAACCCCATATATAACAAAGTGAAGATTACTAAAACGCAATATTGTGGGTTTTGTGTTGTGTTTTGGATGATAAGGCTTTGATTTTCGAATGACTAACATTAGTGTGTTTTATGATCATTATCATGTGGTGTTTTATATTCATAGTTCTACGATGGTGTATTTGAAGCTTTTATGAAATGTTAGGGTTTAGATATTGTGTTTTAGTGATCTTCACTCTGTTATTTGTGGGTTTTAAGTGTGTTTTATGGTTGAAATTGTGGTGTTTTATGACTTTGTACACTTTGTAGGAAAAATGGACTTTGTAGTCGAACCCTACCCTATATATATATATATATATATATATATAGGGTTAGGATCACGTGAGAAGCAGTAGGCTAATTGAGAAACTTGAGAACCAGTAGGCTAATTGAGAAACTTGAGAAGCATTCTGGACCACACATTTTGCCTAAGCTTTTCGTAATATACACATATGTATAGTTTAAAATTCACTATATACATATGTGTATAATTCAAGATTTGACAATATACATATATGTATATAGTCAATTTTATACTATACATATGTGTATATTACGAAAAGCTTAGGGAAAATATGTGGTCCAGAATACTTCTTAAGTTTCTCAAATAGGGTGGACTTCTCTTAGGATCCCTAATCTATATATAATTTTAATAAGAGTTTTTTTAAATCATACCAATTTTTTAAATATATATATATAATTTTAGTTTTTTGTGCCCTATATGGATTTGGGCCACGAACGATTGCCCATCTAACACTGGCTTAGGGTCGGCCTTGTTGGTCACTGGTAAAACCATGCCAAAGTTAACAGTTAACATGTTCAATTAACATATTATGATATTTAAGGAGGTAATTCAAGTTTATTAAAATAGTTGTGGACTTTTCGCAATAAGACCATGTGTTATTCTAGTGGTATCACTAAGCGGGGAATATTGTGTCGCACCCCATATCCCACAAAAATCGTGCAACAATGGTAGCCTACTAGCGTTGGGCATTTGAATAAAGAAGGAATTAAGGTTGTACAAGATAATATGGGGATGGAAGCTATTGTGGAAGTGTGGGGATGGTGCGGGAACCACACCGGTATAATCCGAGATGATGTGCGGAACTAATGAGTATAACACTCGACCTTAAAAAACCAGACAAATCCAAACAGATCCAATCAGAAAAGACCACTAAGTCGTCACGGAAATCTTAAAAATACAATGGGTCCACAAAACCAAACTAATAATTGCATAACACGTGTAACTATCCTGCTAAATTTTAGCCAAAATAAAAGTTTGCCATTCACTCGACACGTTTCTCTAGCCAACTAAGTTTAGCCAGTTTTTTACATGTATATTGTTTTATTTTTTATTATCTGTACTACCTTTCAAATTTGTTTGTGGTGTACGCACCATGTGATGTGATGAGAAGAAGAAATCTGTGGGTCGAACTAAAAGAAATCGTAGCTAGCAGTAATAATAGTCTTTGGATTATGGCCGGTGATTTCAATGAAGTGAGAGAGGAGGAAGAAATGGTGAACTCCAGATTCGATAATCAAGGCGCAATGATATTCAATAACTTCATAGCTGAAACAGGTCTTGTCGAATATCAAATGGGAGGACATAAGTACACGTTCATGTCAGAGGATGGGTTGAACCTTCGTAAGATTGATCGAATTCTCGTTTGTGGCTCTTTTATGGAAAAGATGGTCGTGTGCAAGGTTCGAAGCTCTAGGGTGGAACTTATCGGATCACTGCCCTATGGTTCTCTCCTATGCAAATTCAGATTTCGGCCCAATACCCTTTAGGTTCTACAACAGCTGGCTAGAAGATGGTGGTATTGAGGATGTGGTAAAGAAAGTTGAAGGGGTAATGTAACACCTGGGTCACTGCGACCATCAAACAACTGCCAAGTCAATGAAATATTGTATTTCATACTTGGGATCTGTATAAATATGTGTATCTTTTGCACATATCAACTCTTGTTCGATTTCAAGCTCTAAATCGCTTTCTGGAAGGTTATACACGCACTGATGCGTAAATATAACCAGTTTAATGCAACAAACACTCCGGAATAGTGACATAGGCTTAACATACCCTAAATAACCTTTACATAACTTAGAAATAAGTTTTGAAGGCTTTGGTATGGCAAAAACAAGTTAATTCGTCTACAGGGACTAAATTTGACAAACTGCGAAAGTATGCCAATTTGAACTGTAACGAACATTCCGGAACATGACCATAAGTTAAACACACCCTAAATATCTTTTACATAGCTTATAAATAGGCTTTGATGGGTTCGATGTGCTAAAACAAACTTTTGAGTCATACAGGGACTAAAAGTGTCAAAAAGTGCACAAGTTTGCATTTTCGCGCATAACTCACGTTCTGAATACCTCCGGACATCCAAAAATTTATGTAAGCACTAAAATACTTTATTTTAGTTTTTGGCATGAGAAATATCCATTCGTCGCGCAATTTGGATCGTTTTTCGCGCTTATGCACATACCGTCGTAATTAAGCGAACATCGCGTTCGTACGACCAAACGAACCAACATCCGGCATGTTTTTGAGCATGTTTCATGTCCACAATGTTTAGACATCCTTGTGGAGCCTTGAAAATGATTTAACGAGCCTTAAACACGTCGAAAATGGACTTAATACGCAACGGGGACTGAAAGGTGAGCATTTGAAAGTGTTTGCTGATCAGGGGAACCCTAGCGCGACGCCTAGCCCCCCTAGCGTCACGCTAGGCCCCTTCTGATCAGCAAAGGTCATTTTTAACACAATTTAGCAGCCCCTAACACTTCCCAAAGGTCAAGTGCCACATGTTAAACTCTTATGGTGGCCAAATTCAGTAACCACAACATTAAAACAAGTGTAGGGATGTGATCATTCCCTCTTCACCAAGAAACGATCCTAACGGTTCGGGAAAATCTATAAATACCCAACACCCACTTCACTCATTCCTCACTAGAATCTGATTTGAGGAGCTCTAAGTTGAAACCTTTGTTTCATACCTGAGCTACTTGATTCAAACTTTGTTTGACTTTCTGCATTGACCAGTTTATGGTCAATGCGAAGTTCGTTTGAACTTCGCAACGTGATTGTAATCACGATGGTTATAGTCCCTTGTGACTATGCCTACTGATTACCACGTTGTCTAGGGTCGTAAGGTAAGCGATCTAAACAATCGCTTATACTTTCGAACCCAACCCATTTAGTCGATCATTAGGATCCGACCAAACACATTAGGTGACCATAGTATATAGGGAATAACCTTCCGAGGTTATACCTTATGGTCGCTTCGTTTAAGTAGTTGTATGATAGGTAGTTTATATGCCTTAGGTAAATTACCAAAATGCCCTTTTTACGCCAAAATTCATTTTAAGCATATGTAACATAACTTTTGGTATCTAAACTGAATTGGTAACAATATTAGATATGTTAAGGCATATTTTACTTGTCATAGGACTAGTTAGGCGTTCCGAACGCGTTTCACGCGAACGACGCGTTAAAGTAGCATAAGCTACCTAAACGGGTCGTAATGGGTCACAAACACTTAGGTTAAGTTTCGTTTTAGTATGTGGGCTTTGTTAAACCATATTACACGAGTCTCCATACTCGTTTGGTTTACGAACCCTCATTCTATCCAATCCTCCGGTTTATTAACATAGTTACCTATATTAGGTGCCGTTTGATTCCGTGATCTCTAGCATTGCTTGGTGGTTATCTTAGGACTTCTGAGCAATCTCAAGTGAGTACATAGACCCCTCTTTTACTGTTTTCCAAACGTTTTGGGGTGGAACACATGTGCCTACTTGTTACTTTCATGCTTTCCATGTTTTCACATCATATACCTGCTATGTTCGTTAGTACATTATAGTACATGATTTCATTGTGTTCATGCTATGTATGCCCATTGTGTGCGTACTTAGTACATCGTTTTACATTACATTTTATGCTATGTATGTCCATTTAGTTCATACTTAGTACATTGTTTTACATTACACTTATGCTATGTATGTCCATTGTGTGCATGCTTAGTACATTGTTTTACATTGCATTTCTGTTGCATATGCTCATCCAGCATGTGAACACATTATACTACATTTTGAACCGTTGTAACCTTTTGACTATGTGAACCGTCGTAACCGTTTGATTATATGAACCGTTTGTAACTATTGAACCGTGTGAACCATTTGTATCTGTTGACAGGATTTACATTTGACAATAGACATTTGACATTACATAAACATTTCTACAATTGTTAAACATTACTTTGGTGGTTTGGTTTGATTAAGTGATTAAGTAACGATGCGTGTGTAATATGATACAAGCATGGTGGATACGCCGCTGGTACTTCCTATATATAAGTGTTTGTATGGTATTACATATCGTAGCGTTATTTGAATCATTTCAGTTTGAGATATATAACATTTTATACAAATAACATACTTTTCACAAGACATTGATTTACAAACAACTTATTTTATACAAACTCATTTTACATGGTTATTCATTTAACCATACATTATTCTCTTATTTATACATATCATCTGATCTTATCGTTTTTCAAATGATTTACAAGACAAAGCAAATTACAAGGTTCGTGACTAAACATTTTCTCAAACATAAGTCATGAATTCTGTTTTCACAAAACCTATGTATCTCACAGGCATTTTTATGCTGACGTACCTATTTTCACATGTGTTTTCAGGAGATGATGCATATGACTTATCAAGACATACTTAGGCGGACCTGTGCCTTAGTGACTTAAAACGAGACAAGAACTAGTTAATTTATGTTATGTACTCTTTGGTTCTTGTTTAAAACAATGTAAACTTTCATGTTTGATTAATAAAACGAAGCTTTAATTGCCATGGATTTGAAACGATTAATTCTGTTACAACACTCCCCGACGTTTCTGCCACGTTTTGTATGTTCTACGTGGTCGGGGTGTGACAGAAAAGATGGTATCAGAGCCAATGGTTATAGGGAATTAGGTTATTAGTAATGCTTTGACCTAGTCTATAACCTTCTTAGGACCCTAACGCGAGTTTACTTGCGTTTAGTCATAAAACAATACCGTCACCTATCCTTAGGCGACGACCACAACAAGAACATAAAATTCAAAACCGCTTTGAAAACTAATCATCTGTTCTAGGATGATTGATTACTAGGTTTTGAACCCTCTATTGTAAGGTTTTGAACCCCTTTGAGTTTTCAAAATCTCGTCAAGGTTTTGGGTTTTAAATAATGTGAACACGTGCAAACTGGAAGGGTGAATGCCTGTATTCTGGGTTTTCTGTCTAGGCAAGCACTTCGCATATATCTCATCAGACGCGAGACCAGTTGTGCTTACCTGGGAATTCTTGGGATGAGTGTCCACTTATAGGCGAGCATGTCTTCGCGATACATTATTTTTGACCTATTTACTTTGATTAATCACCAGGGTCGTTTGTTGCTTTGTAGTAACAAACAAATGACCACTATCCTTGCTTTCATCAGATTAGTTTCATCTCATCCTTTTCGTCTAAATTCTCTCACTCGTTTCCTTTCATGTTTTCCTCTTTTAGAATGCCTCCTCGACGCGAAAACCAGATAGCGACTGCCGAACTGGCAGAAATCATTGCACAGCAAATGGCTGCACAATTCCCAAACCTCTTTGCTCAATGGAATCAAGCCAACAACAACAACAATGGTCCATGCAATTTCAAGAGTTTCAACTCGGCTAAACCACTCAAGTTTAGTGGTTCTGAGGGAGCGACTGGGCTTCTTCAATGGTTCGAGAGCATTGAGAATACTTTCCGCCATGTGCAGTGTCCTGACAATCGCAAGGTCGAGTTTTCTTCGAGTGTGTTTCAGAAGAGGGCTCTTACATGGTGGAACGGGGTTATGAGAGACCGTGGTGCAGAAGTTGCTCTGGCACAAACATGGGCTGAACTTAGAGCTCTTATGATGAGGGAGTTTTGTCCTCGTCATGAACTGCGAGCATTGGAAAGAGAGTTTGATGGTTTGAAGCAAGATAGCGGTGAGCATCGAGCCTACACGGACCGTTATGAGGAGTTAAGCCTGCTATGCCCAAACATGGTCACGCCTTTGGATAAGGCAATCGAAAAGTACATTGATGGCCTCCCTGACTCAATACAAGACATTGTGACTGGTAGCAACCCTACTACAGTTAGACAGGCCATTGAGCTATCTGCAACCTTGACTGAATCTCAGATCAGGAAAAGAAAACTTTTCCGAAAAGGCGACAAGAAACCGGTCGAGGAATCGAAACCAATCGAGGAATCAAAGACCATGGATGAACAGACTGGATCCCCTAAGAGGTCAAAGAAGCAAAAGGCTTCTCAGAACTTCACCCTGGTCGCTCACAATGATCAAGCCATCCCCAACCAACCAGCTCAACCCCCTGCCAGGAAACCCTACAACGGAACTGCACCCTTGTGCAACCAATGTGGCCTACATCATCATGCCAATGTAAAGTGCCGCAATTGCCAAACTTGTAGACTTATAGGCCATACAGCAAGAGTCTGCCCAGCTGCAGCTGCACCAAACCAAGCTGGCAACAATCCTGCTCAAGGTCGTTTTCTACCAGGTTCTTGCTTCAACTGTGGTGAGATGGGTCATTTCCGAAGAAATTGCCCAAAGCTTGCTAATGCAAATCCAGCACAGGGATGAGCATCTGACTGACTAGAAGACAACATCGTTTAGAAATAATTTCGTCTTATGTATTATTTTCTTTTGTTGTCAAGGTCCCAGAAACAGTTGTTATCGTTGTTTATAAATAAATCTTTCATTTACATTGCAATGTATTTATGTGGTTGCATGTATAAACAACATATCTCTTACAATACCGACAATCAAGGAACCGTATTCCTTGAAGAGCAAACTACCCCCAAAATTTTTCCATCTTATGATCTCTTACGTTTCCACAAAAATCCTAAGTACCCGTTTCTTCCAAGAGAAACGAAGTACGAGGTGCCAAGTTAATAGCAATCAATAACAAGATAATAACAATTAAACAATTATGTGATTATGTGCTTATGTGTTCCCTTCTATGTGTTGTGTTATCCAAATCCTCGTAGAATCTTCCATATCATTCGTATAAGGGGTTCATAGTAGGATACCCAAAAGGTACTATCTAAAATCCTCAATGGACTTCTACGTTGTAGTTAAGTCCCTTGGTTTATAAAGTACTACTCCATAATTAGACCCCTTAAGTGGTCTAGTTAAACAGATTGATCCAAAAATATGGTTAGGAACATCATGCGATGATATAGCTGAAAGGACTCCTTGGTGGCCTAATTAATGAGATCATCTGTCGATCTAATTAAAAAGGACCCTATGGTAGTCTAGTCACCCTCATCACAGGTTTGATTTTTCTTCCCCTAAACATTACAAGACAAACTGTGCGGACTATGCAAGGAATTACGTAATTATGGATGCATACATAATTATGGAATTCAGTGCGTAGAAACCACAGCGAGTTTTGTCATGTGTCTAGAATTAGCCCTATTCATTTCCGTTTCTGAGGAAGCACCCGTTGAAAATGACTCCGTTTGTTCATTTTCGTTTCTGAAGATTTGTCCGTTGAGGAAATGAATATCCGTTTGACTATCCTTTTTCATTTCCGTTTCTGAGGAAGCACCCGTTGAAAATGGCTCCGTTTGTTCGTTTTCGTTTCTGAAGATTTGTCCGTTGAGGAAATGAATATCCGTTTGATTATCCTTTTCATTTCCATTTCTGAGGAAGCACCCGTTGAAAATGACTCCGTTTGTTCATTTTCGTTTCTGAAGATTTGTCCGTTGAGGAAATGAATATCCGTTTGACTATCCTTTCTCATTTCCGTTTCTGAGGAAGCACCCGTTGAAAACGACTCCGTTTGTTCATTTTCGTTTCTGAAGATTTGTCCGTTGAGGAAATGAATATCCGTTTGATTATCCTTTTCATTTCCATTTCCATTTCTGAGGAAGCAACCGTAGAAAATGACTCCGTTTGTTCATTTTCGTTTCTGAAGATTGTCCGTTGAGGAAATGAATATCCGTTTGATTATCCTTTTCATTTCCATTTCTGAGGAAGCAACCGTAGAAAATGACTCCGTTTGTTCATTTTCGTTTCTGAAGATTTTTCCGTTGAGGAAATGAATATCCGTTTGTTTCTCCTTTTCATTTCCATTTCTGATGAAGCAACCGTTGAAAATGACTCCGTTTGTTCATTTTCATTTCTGAAGATTGTTCGTTGAGGAAATGAATATCCGTTTGAATGTCCTTCTTCATTTCCGTTTCTGAGGAAGCAACCGTTGAAAATGACTCCGTTTGTTCATTTACGTTTCTGAAGATTGTCCGTTGAGGAAATGAATCCCCGTTTGTTTATTCCTTCATTTCCGCTTCTGAAGAATACTCGTTGAGGAAAATGACTCCGTCTGTTCATTTTCATTTATGAGGATTGTCCGTTAAGGAAATGACAGGAGTATGCCTGGTATATCTGGTGGTTACTTGACACAAACTCACAGATGGACTCCTACGAATAAATTTCGGGACGAAATTTCCTAAAGTAGGGGAGACTGTAACACCTGGGTCACTGCGACCATCAAACAACTGCCAAGTCAATGAAATATTGTATTTCATACTTGGGATCTGTATAAATATGTGTATCTTTTGCACATATCAACTCTTGTTCGATTTCAAGCTCTAAATCGCTTTCTGGAAGGTTATACGCGCACTGATGCGTAAATATAACCAGTTTAATGCAACAAACACTCTGGAATAGTGACATAGGCTTAACATACCCTAAATAACCTTTACATAACTTAGAAATAAGTTTTGAAGGCTTTGGTATGGCAAAAACAAGTTAATTCGTCTACAGGGACTAAATTTGACAAACTGCGAAAGTATGCCAATTTGAACTGTAACGAACATTCCGGAACATGACCATAAGTTAAACACACCCTAAATATCCTTTACATAGCTTAGAAATAGGCTTTGACGGGTTCGATGTGCTAAAACAAACTTTTGAGTCATACAGGGACTAAAAGTGTCAAAAAGTGCACAAGTTTGCATTTTCGCGCATAACTAACGTTCTGAATACCTCCGGACATCCAAAAATTTATGTAAGCACTAAAATACTTTATTTTAGTGTTTGACATGAGAAATATCCATTCGTCACGCAATTTGGATCGTTTTTCGCGCTTATGCACATACCGTCGTAATTAAGCGAACATCGCGTTCGTACGACCAAACGAACCAACATCCGGCATGTTTTTGAGCATGTTTCATGTCCACCATGTTTAGACATCCTTGTGGAGCCTTGAAAATGATTTAACGAGCCTTAAACACGTCGGAAATGGCCTTAATACGCAACGGGGACTGAAAGGTGAGCATTTGAAAGTGTTTGCTGATCAGGGGAACCCTAGCGCGACGCCTAGCCCCCCTAGCGTCACGCTAGGCCCCTTCTGATCAGCAAAGGTCATTTTTAACACAAGTTAGCAGCCCCTAACACTTCCCAAAGGTCAAGTGCCACATGTTAAACTCTTATGGTGGCCAAATTCAGTAACCACAACATTCCAACAAGTGTAGGGATGTGATCATTCCCTCTTCTCCAAGAAACGATCCTAACGGTTCGGGAAAATCTATAAATACCCAACACCCACTTCACTCATTCCTCACTAGAATCTGATTTGAGGAGCTCTAAGTTGAAACCTTTGTTTCATACCTGAGCTACTTGAATCAAGATTAGCATTCGGGGACCCTTCGTAAGTGTTCCTTCGTTCTTTTATTGCTTTTCGAGTCCGAAAGTCAAACTTTGTTTGACTTTCCGCATTGACCAGTTTATGGTCAATGCGAAGTTCGTTTGAACTTCGCAACGTGATTGTAATCACGATGGTTATAGTCCCTTGTGACTATGCCTACTGATTACCACGTTGTCTAGGGTCGTAAGGTAAGCGATCTAAACAATCGCTTATACTTTCGAACCCGACCCATTTGGTCGATCATTAGGATCCGACCAAACACATTAGGTGACCATAGTATATAGGGAATAACCTTCCGAGGTTATACCTTATGGTCGCTTCGTTTAAGTAGTTGTATGATAGGTAGTTTATATGCCTTAGGTAAATTACCAAAATGCCCTTTTTACGCCAAAATTCATTTTAAGCATATGTAACATAACTTTTGGTATCTAAACTGAATTGGTAACAATATTAGATATGTTAAGGCATATTTTACTTGTCATAGGACTAGTTAGGCGTTCCGAACGCGTTTCACGCGAACGACGCGTTAAAGTAGCATAAGCTACCTAAACGGGTCGTAATGGGTCACAAACACTTAGGTTAAGTTTCGTTTTAGTATGTGGGCTTTGTTAAACCATATTACACGAGTCTCCATACTCGTTTGGTTTACGAACCCTCATTCTATCCAATCCTCCGGTTTATTAACATAGTTACCTATATTAGGTGCCGTTTGATTCCGTGATCTCTAGCATTGCTTGGTGGTTATCTTAGGACTTCTGAGCAATCTCAAGTGAGTACATAGACCCCTCTTTTACTGTTTTCCAAACGTTTTGGGGTGGAACACATGTGCCTACTTGTTACTTTCATGCTTTCCATGTTTTCACATCATATACCTGCTATGTTCGTTAGTACATTATAGTACATGATTTCATTGTGTTCATGCTATGTATGCCCATTGTGTGCGTACTTAGTACATCGTTTTACATTACATTTTATGCTATGTATGTCCATTTAGTTCATACTTAGTACATTGTTTTACATTACACTTATGCTATGTATGTCCATTGTGTGCATGCTTAGTACATTGTTTTACATTGCATTTCTGTTGCATATGCTCATCCAGCATGTGAACACATTATACTACATTTTGAACCGTTGTAACCTTTTGACTATGTGAACCGTCGTAACCGTTTGATTATATGAACCGTTTGTAACTATTGAACCGTGTGAACCATTTGTATCTGTTGACAGGATTTACATTTGACAATAGACATTTGACATTACATAAACATTTCTACAATTGTTAAACATTACTTTGGTGGTTTGGTTTGATTAAGTGATTAAGTAACGATGCGTGTGTAATATGATACAAGCATGGTGGATACGCCGCTGGTACTTCCTATATATAAGTGTTTGTATGGTATTACATATCGTAGCGTTATTTGAATCATTTCAGTTTGAGATATATAACATTTTATACAAATAACATACTTTTCACAAGACATTGATTTACAAACAACTTATTTTATACAAACTCATTTTACATGGTTATTCATTTAACCATACATTATTCTCTTATTTATACATATCATCTGATCTTATCGTTTTTCAAATGATTTACAAGACAAAGCAAATTACAAGGTTCATGACTAAACATTTTCTCAAACATAAGTCATGAATTCTGTTTTCACAAAACCTATGTATCTCACAGGCATTTTTATGCTGACGTACCTATTTTCACATGTGTTTTCAGGAGATGATGCATAGGACTTATCAAGACATACTTAGGCGGACCTGTGCCTTAGTGACTTAAAACGAGACAAGAACTAGTTAATTTATGTTATGTACTCTTTGGTTCTTGTTTAAAACAATGTAAACTTTCATGTTTGATTAATAAAACAAAGCTTTAATTGCCATGGATTTAAACGATTAATTCTGTTACAACACTCCCCGACGTTTCCGCCACGTTTTGTATGTTCTACGTGGTCGGGGTGTGACAGGTAAGGTCCCAAAAACCTCATGACAAGTATTTGAGACCATACCACAACCTTGCCTTTTAACCTTTTAACCTTGCGCGGCCGCGCACTGGTCTTACAAAAGGAAGAAAGTAATCAGCAATCTATAGTCGCGCGCCCATAGGGAATCATAAATCCTTGCGCCTTCTCTTATTAGCAAAAGATGAAAGTCCTATAAATACTTCCGCTTAATATCCAGACTTGGATATTATTTGCCCAGACTTGGGATTTATTCACCTGCCTCTACACGATAAGGTATCACACCAGATTACAGCAGTAATCATCTAGAAGAAATACAATCGTGCACCACCGAGACGGTTACAACCGTCTGGACACGTGTCACTATATCAGTCATCCCTAAATTCACAACAAATGCATGCAAGTGAAGAGTAAACTCCACTTAGTTACTTTACACGTGGCCAATCCCTAGCCTTTGATCTAAACCACGATCCGTGTGCTATCACGTCGGATCACGGAGTATTAACGGAAGGAAACGTAACCGCTTACGGGGTTAGCATCTTCCGTCTTCTTTTCACTAATGGGTTTTCCCGCCTTTAAACGACTCCCGGCTATAAATATGAGAAAACTCAGGTATGAATTCAAGTTACACACACTTCTCAAATACTTATTCTTCTTCATTACCCATACTTATTCTCACACCGGAGTCGGGTCAAGGAGAGAACCCTTTTCTCCCCTTGGCAAGGCTAACGGTGTTCTTTTTTGCAGTGTTCTCGGAGAAGAAGATCGGTTACAACTGAATCAATCGAGAGGGAACTAACCTTTTTATGCGGATACAAACCCCCTAGATAACTCGGTTTCGACCATTTATCTAGTGTTTCTTCATTGGCGCCCACCGATTTCTCTGTTTCTTTTAGTTTTCATCTCGTTTCGATTCAGTTCTTTTTCTGTTTTTAAACATGACAGAAAATTCGTTATTTCACCCATCAGGTCCTCGATCTGAGTTCAAGGGTTCTACAACCCAATATACCCAGATCAATGAAATCATGGGAGAAAACAGAAACAACGGTCATTCAGATAGAGAGAATTTCTCAGATCTAACCATAGAAAGACCCCCAGAATATTGGTTCAACAGATGCCAAGTTGCTTTAAACACAATTGTTATGCAAATCACCAGATCTGAATTCCCAAACATCAGATCTGGAGAGGAAATCAACACTACAGTATTGGACCCACTAACACCATGTCGGGGGGACATCCAATCTAGTCGTACCATTAAAATACAATCCAGAAATAACAGCTATCAGAAACCTGAACAAATAAACATGGTTCAAGGAGGTCCGTCACGAAGGCCGAATAAGTGAAATTATGATCAACATTGGAGGGAACAGCAAGTTGTGTTTCCTGTTGTTCCTGGGGGCCCTCAGGAAGAACGACCAGTAATTATTACTGGCATATTCGGACGTTACCGGACGGACTATATATTTATAGATCCGGGAAGCTCGATGGACATCATATACGAGCAATGTTTCAAACAGCTAGACCTAGAAGACAAAACACGTCTAGAACCGGTCGATTTTCCCCTCACCGGATTCTGCAATGAAGCCGTATTTCCATTGGGGCAAATAGATTTTCCTGTGACTTTATCGGATGGCGAGCATTCACGAACAGTCACAGTCAATTTCATGGTCATGCCGGCAACATCACACCACGATGTCTTGCTCGGAAGAAGGTCGCAAAGAGAATTTAGCATGATCACTTCTATTCCACATGCTGCATGCGGATTTCCAACGGAAACCGGAGTTGCAATTCTATACTCGAGCAAAGAAGTCATGTACGTAGATGACGAGCCACCGGCAAAAGTAGTCAAACCTTCGGCATCAAATGAACCAGAGAAATGGGTCCTGAACAACGAATATCCAGAGCAAACCATCTTACTAGGACACGCCATTTCATCAGCAACACGAATACAACTAAAAGAATTGTTGACCAACAACAAAGATATATTTGCATGGTGCCCAGCAGACATGACTGGGGTTCCACGCGACGTAGCGCAACATTGCTTAAATATCAAGCCAACAGTAGAACCTGTTGCTCAGGGAAGGCGCAGTTTTAGCGAAGAAAAAGCAAAAGCTATGGACGAGCAAGTAACAGAGCTACTCAATGCGGGAATCTTGCGCGAAGTAAAATACCATACATGGGTTGCCAATCCAGTAATGGTACAAAAACATAATGGCGGATGGAGAATGTGCGTCGACTTCAAAGACCTGAACAAAGCATGCCCGAAAGATTGCTACGCGCTTCCGGAGATAGACAAGAAAGTCGACTCCCTAGCATCATTCAGATGGAAGTGTTTTCTCAACTGTTATAAGGGTTATCATCAGGTCCAGATGAAAGCAGAAGACGAAGACAAAACCGCATTCCGCACAGATACAGGCATCTTCTGCTACACCAAAATACCTTTCGGCCTGCGCAACGCAGGCGCAACTTACCAACGCTTAATGGACACAGTCTTCAGCGGGGATACTGGCAAGACTGTCGAAGTATACATGGATGACCTTGTCATCATGAGCCACGAGGAAGACACAATGCTCAGCAATATTCAGCGCACGTTTGACTCTTTGCGCAACGTGAACTTAAAACTTAACCCAACAAAATGCTCCTTCGGCATGGAAGAAGGAAAATTTTTGGGTTTTATAGTCACAAGAGACGGTTTTAAAGTTAATCCAGAAAAAGTGCAGGCCATCCAGCTAATGCCTTCACCTGCAATAGTTAAAGAAATGCAATGGCTCGCCGGGCGTTTAGCAGCCTTGAACAGATTCTTGGCTAATCACGCAGCAAAGTCTTATCCATTCATCAGCACGCTGTGAAACTGCGCAAAGAAAACTGACTTTCAATGGACATCTGAAGCAGAAGCAGCATTCAAACAAATGAAAGAATGTTTAATCTAGCTACCAACGCTAACCGCGCCAAAAGATAAAGAACCACTGATTTTATATCTATCTGCTGCGGAAGTAGCGGTTGGTGCTGTATTGATGGTAGAACGCGAAAACATTCAGACTCAAATCTACTATATAAGCAAAATGCTCACCGGCCCGGAAACTCGCTATTCGATGATAGAAAAGCTAGTCCTCGCACTAGTACACGCATCACGACGCCTGCGCAGATATTTTTTGGGCCACGTCATCACAGTTCTCACCAATTATCATTTGGGCCAAATCTTATCAAAACCCGACGTAGCGGGAAGGTTGGCTAAATGGGCCATTGAGCTGGGAGGATACAATATCTTCTACAGGCCAAGACCAGCAATCAAAGGGCAAGTTCTAACAGATTTTGCCACTGAAGTTCCCATTGACAAAGTTCAAGAGTGCGAAGCAATCCAGAACCCTATACCCGTTTTCGACGATAGAGTCTGGACCTTACACACAGATGGCGCTTCCAATGACGACGGAGCAGGGGCAGGTCTCCGACTAGTTAGCCCAGACAATCACGAACTCACATATGCCATACGCTTAGATTTCCAAAGCACAAACAACGAAGCTGAATATGAAGCATTCTTGGCAGGTCTCCATTTAGCACTAAAAATGGGGGCAAGAAATCTTGAAGCTAACGTCGACTCAAAACTGGTGGCCGAGCAAGTCAATGGCCACTATGATGCGAGAGGAGAAGCTATGGCATTATACCTTGAACAAGCGCGAATACTAATCAGCCAATTCCAAACGTTCAAAGTTAACCATATAAACAGAAGCGAGAACAAGCACGCAGACGCGCTAAGCAAGTTAGCCGCTACCAGCTTCAAGCACCTAGCAAAGGAAGTACGCATAGAGGTACTATCCAATCCTTCCATTCATCTCAAACAAGTGAACGTCATAGAAATGGGAAATCCATCCTGGATGTCTCCGATTATCCTGTACCTCCAACACGGAAAACTTCCGGAAGGAAAGGCAGAAGCTCGAAAAATCCAGCACAAAGCAGTAAATTATGAAATGGCGGATGGCGTCTTATATCGGAAGTCATTTATGGGACCATTATTACGCTGTGTTGATAAAACAGATGCCCAATATCTGGTCAGAGAAATTCACGAGGGATTATGTGGAATACACGCAGGACCACGCATGGTTGATGTGTGTAAAAAGCAACATATAAATTACATCAAATAAGGCATAAAACTAACCCTTTTTAAGTACTAATATTGGAAAAAGAGTGTTTTTGTCTTCCTTTTGTATTTTCAGGATTAAATGAGCTCAAAAACACAAAAGAAGCAAAAAGACAGCTAAATCCAACATAAATACAAGAAAAGGAACATAAGTGGATTGCCCGACCCCTCAACGGCATCTTCCCAAGCAAAATAGAGAAGGCAGAAGACTGAACACGCCCCGTGCCCGTGCCCAGCCAGCACGGGGCCGTGCCCAAGAAGCAGCAGAAAAGACAAACCTATAGAAGCTTCTATTCCCCACCACGGGCCGTGTCCAGCGAGCACGGGGGCGTGTCGAAAGTACAGCAGGCGCATTAATTGTAATTGCGAATTACAATTAATGAAGAGAGAGATTGTCAGACAGGCACGGGGCCGTGCCCAGCGGACACGGGGCCGTGCCCAGCCTTCTGTTCAGCCTATAAATAGGAGTGCTTGGTTTCATTTCAACTCATCCCTTGGCACACCACCTCTCTCACACTTCATCCACCACCCACCACCATCACAACACCATCATCCACCACCATCATCCATTGTCCATCGTAGAGTGTGTGAGTCGTCTCGGGATCCAAGATTGATCGTAAGAGTTCTTGACAATCAAGGCCATGTTTGCCTAAGTCTCTTACATCACTTGGTGAAGACAAAGTGTTTAGTATAATACTTTTTATTTCTAATCTTTTGCACTTTTTATTTGGTTTTGTATTAATGACTTTAATAACTAGTTACTTATGTTGAAGGTGATCTTTCCTTATCGTTTGTCTGTGGTGTCTTGGCATTATTTTACTGTCTATATAAAATAAAAGATTTTCACCATTCATATCTCCACGGTCTATATGGAGGTATGTTGGCTACCTGGTCGGGGGTTAAGGGAACGGTTTGGTAAAGGTCTTGCCATTGTTCAGCGTTTAGAGGTCCTGCAATGGACCTGGGTCAAATTTAGTAGGACCTCCTTCAATGCTTCACGGTATTGGATGGCGGGGGTCCAAACTCTTTGATCCCCTCATAAGTTAACTACTATTAATACTATAACCCGGCTATTTAGGACTGTATCCCTGCTGACTCAGACTACTTAGCCGAGGGTAACGTCACCGCCAAAAGCGGGGCCTACCATAATATTGCATTAATAACTTAATTCATTATCTTCCAATAATCCACCCTTTTAGGATTGTATCCTTGCTGACTCAAACTACTGGGGTGAGGGTAACGTCACCTTCAAAAGAGGGGCCTACTACAATAACTAAGATAATCTCTTAATTATGTGCAAAAGTGCGGAAATAATCAAAGGTTATACTAGATACGAGTCGGAACCAAGTGATTTATCTTGTCTATCTGTTTTTATTTTTTTTTTATTTTCAGCATTTTAGTTAGTTTTTATTTTTCTTAGCTTAAAACATTTTTCTAAACTTTTTATTTTGATTAGACGTTGAGGATAAACCGGTACTAAAAGCTCTTGTGTCCTTGGACGACCTCGGTATCTTGCCAACACTATACTACGCTCACGATGGGTGCACTTGCCCATATGTGTGTTTAGTGTTAGTAAAATATCGTGTTTTATAAATTTAAAACTTGGCTAAAATAAGTGTTAAAGGGGCTTAAAATATACACCTAATATATATAACACTTTACCGCACATCAAGTTTTTGGCGCCGCTGCCGGGGACACAAGGATTTTAAGAAAGTTAGGAATCAACGGCCTAATCATTTTTTTCCCTTTTCTTTTTAATTTTTTTTAGGATTTTCGTAGTTTTTCAGCTTCTGCAAAGCTTAGCACGGGCCGTGCCTGGTCAGACACGGGCCGTGCCCAGCATCATTACCGGCAGTTTTTATTTTCTGAGTTACAGAGAGCTGAGCACGGGGCCGTGTCGGTGTAACACGGGGTCGTGCCCAACTCCCAGTAACTGGGATACAGAAAACAATTACTGTACCTCTGACCACGGGCCGTGTTCACTGAGCACGGGGCCGTGGTGAACATTCTGACCAACGTTCTTTTCTGTTTTTTATTGCAGGATTTGGAACCCAGGCGCCACATTTGAACCTCCTACGTAGTGCATGAGCTCCAGTTCTAGTAGAGACATAAAAGAACCTATAGAAGAACCCGAACGCTTTCTCAGAAAAAGACTTAAGGCTAAAAAATCAGGAGAAAGCTTCGGGGGACCAACTTCCAATGGCGGACCAACGTACCCTCATGGATTACCTACGGCCCACCGTAGGCAATCTCGGCGCCGCTATCAATGCACCGAATGTCGAAGCCAACAACTTCGAACGTCGGCCGCATTTGATACAAATGCTCCAAAACTCCGCAACCTTTCATGGGCTTGCGGACGAGGATCCTCATCTACATATTACTAATTTCTTGGAAATATGTGATACTTTTCGGATCAATGGAGCATCAAACGACGCCATTCGCCTTAGGATGTTTCCATTTTCACTAAAAGACCGAGCTAAGGCTTGGCTTAACACCCTCCCAGTGGGCTCGGTAAACACTTGGGATGAACTCGCCCAAAAGTTTCTATATAAGTATTTCCCTCCTGCTAAAACGGCTAAATTAATGACTGAAATTAATACATACTCACAAGAGGATGGGGAATCCTTATATGAAACTTGGGAAAGGTTCAAGGAGCTTCTAAGAAAGTGTCCTCATCACGGTCTAGCGGTGTGGCAACAAGTATCCACTTTCTACAATGGGTTGTTGCCACACACAAGACAAACACTTGATTCAAGCTCCGGGGGACTTTTAGGTAATCGTCGCCCAAATGAAATATATAATCAAATTGAGGAAATTGCTCAAACCAATTTTCAATGGCACACTCCCCGAGGTAATAAATCTATTGCCCCGGGTGCCCGTAAGGTTGATGAAAGCACCTCTTTACAAGCCCAAATCGAGGCCCTCTCTTCAAAAATCAAAAAGCTAGAAATGACAAAAACGACCTCGGTTATGGCTTGTGAAGGGTGTGGTGGGTCACATGAAAATTGGAGTTGTATGAAAGAATTAGATGAACAACCAGAAACGGTAAACTACATTGATAATAGACCTAGGCCGTCGGGTCCTCCAACGGGTACCTACAACCAAGGATGGCGTAACCACCCAAATCTTGGTTGGAGAGATCCCGACAATAGTAGTAACCAACAAAACCAACGAACTAATTTTCAACAACCACAAAATTTCTCTCAACAACAAGGTGGAAGAGAAAGGCTTGAAGATACTGTATCTCGCCTCATCTCTGACACTGAAAAGAAAAACTCGGATCGATTTCAACAATTGGAATCGAATTTTAGAAATCAACAAGCTAGCATTCAAAACGTTGAAAAACAATTAAATCAACTAGCTCAAAATTTCTCCGAGAGACCACAAGGCGCGTTACCTAGTAATACCGAAACCAACCCTAAGGCACAAGTACATCTCATCACATTAAGAAATCGAACCGTGGGTCCCGAGGATGCTCCATTGCCGCCAAATGAAAGAAGCCAATCTAGCCAACCTGTGACTCCTCCTGCGCCAGAAAAGGCTTCTCTACCAACTCAAGAGCCCACCAAGACTCCTCCAATTCCATACCCCGGTAGGTTAAATCGTCAAAAGACCGATTAGCAATTCGCTAAATTTGAAAATTTACTAAAACAATTGCATGTTAACATTCCTTTTATCGAGGTCCTAACCCAAATGCCTAAATACACAAAATTTATGAGGGATTTCCTCACAAACAAAAGGAAAATTGAATCATTGCAATTAGTTAACTTAGGCGAAGAATGCTCCGCCTTAGTGCTCAACAAACTTCCACAAAAGAAAATCGATCCCGGAAGCTTCACAATTCTTTGCTCGATTGGGGAGTCTCCCGTTCGTAATGCATTAGCCGATCTTGGGGCTAGCATTAACCTCATGCCCACATCAATGTTCAAACGACTCGGCCTAGGAACAACAAGCCCTACAAAGATGAGCATACAACTTGCCGATAGATCCGCCAAATTTCCACAAGGTGTCGCTGAAAATCTGTTGGTAAAAGTTGACAACTTCGTTTTCCCAACCGACTTTGTCATCCTAGACATGGAAGAAGACACCGATGTCCCTCTCATCCTCGGGATACCATTTCTAGCCACCGCCCAAGCGGTGGTAGACATGAATGACGGAACGTTAACATTGAAGTTTGGGGATAAGGAGGTAAAGTTTGAATGTGGAAAAAGAATTGAGGACGAAGATCCGGTCAACTACATGCAGGTCATAGACTCAAGCTTGGATGATGCTCTCCGACGGTGTAACATGGGATGCAATACATCCCACTTGGGTGACATATGACCGGCTTTGGGTCTAGCCAAAGACCCTTATAAACGTGGCGCACCACGGAGGCATTCCGCGGAACTATCCTTAGTTTAACTTAGATTAATTTTTATGTTTTCTAGTTAGTTTTAATTTTCAGGAATAAAACACACTCATGGTGGTAAGGGATGAAAAGGGGAACGGGAAAAATGACCCCATGCACAAGAACAAAGCAACCCGACAGTTCTCTCCATTACAGAAGGTTCAACACGGGCCGTGCCCAACCAACACGGCCCCGTGCTGAACCACCTGCAGAAAAACACCCAGTTCAGGTAACTGGACACGGGCCGTGTTCACCCGACACGCCCCCGTGTCCAGACTTCTGCTTCTCTTGTTTTAATTTTGTTACTGGCACTTGAACACGGGGCCGTGCCCGGATAACACGGGGCCGTGTTCAGCGCCCAGTAACACAAAATTTTTGCTTTTTAAACACTATTTTACACATCTAATCAGCCTAAAAATTTATTTTTGGGACACATTGAGGACAATGTGTAATTTAAGTGTGGGGGGGATGCTAAAACCTTGAATTTTGCAAAGTCCTAAATACAAGCCTTACACAAAACTCTATTGGAACCGCTAATCACCCCAAATTTTTTTCAAAAATTTCATTTTTTTTACTTGTCTAGGTTTAACTCGGGAAATTCAAGTTCTCAAAAAGGTTATATTTTTACAAATTTACAACCGATAGCGTAGTGATAAAAAGAACCAACATAAGAAAATTATGAAAAGGCATGGCAAACTTAGTTAAAATTTGATTATATATACTTGATCACATAACAACTCATTCCCACAAAAGTGAGTTTTGAGCCTTTATTGAGCATACAAATTCATATCATTAAACTAAATGCTCATTTTTCGTTTCTTGTGTGAATAGCCGCTTGGTTCTTACGACTCTAGAACTTGCCATGACGATACATTCTCGGTCCTTATCAACTTAAACCCGAGTAAGTAAATGATGGAGGCATTAGGACTAACCCTTTTTTTTTTTTTTATTTCTACACCATTATTTTTCTTTTTCTTTTACCACCTACCCAAAAATCCCCCTAGTTAGCCCCTTTGAGCCTAAACCTTTTCATTTCATCACCTAAACCAAAAAACCCTTTTACCCACCAAAACCTTTTTATTTTTAACCCTTTGTTTTAGTAACAAGTTCGGTTTTTTTTTTTCGTATGATCTTTCCTTAAAAAAAAAAAAAATGTGTTGATGATGAAGCAAAAAGAAAATAAACAAACAAGTTCATCAAAAATAACTTTGTTTGAATAAAAGCTTCATCAAAATAAAAAGATACAAAAATAGAAAGTCTTACGAAAACCGACATTTGTTACGCTTTTCGTTTTTTTTTAACCACTAACCACTAACCCAACCACCTACCTTTAACCCAAGCCTAACCCTTAACCCACAAAGTCCTCTTGATATTTACAAAGGTATAAAAGTTAAAAAGGAGGAGGATTGATTGCTTGGCAAGCTTATGGTAGGAATAAGTTCCATGCCGCTCTCGAGTGATTCACTAAAAATACACCTTCGGCCGAGTGTGAGTGATTTCTCCCGTGAGGTATGTGAACTTGTATATAAATGGAATTTTAAAAAGGCATGTTATGCCCAAATAAGTAATTTCTCCTATGAAACGTTCTAAATAAATCATTACGAATAGGATTGTAAATAGATAAAAATAAAACCCAAAAAGATCTTGGATATCCCGACACTCTACGACAAGCCCAAAACCTTCTCTTCTACCCATTCCATTTGGGAGTGTAAGCCACATATTAAAGAGTTTTGCTTGAGGACAAGAAAAAGTTCAAGTGTGGGGGTATTTGATGTGTGTAAAAAGCAACATATAAATTACATCAAATAAGTCATAAAACTAACCCTTTTTAAGTACTAATATTGGAAAAAGAGTGTTTTTGTCTTCCTTTTGTATTTTCAGGATTAAATGAGCTCAAAAACACAAAAGAAGCAAAAAGACAGCTAAATCCAACATAAATACAAGAAAAGGAACATAAGTGGATTGCCCGACCCCTCAACGGCATCTTCCCAAGCAAAATAGAGAAGGCAGAAGACTGAACACGCCCCGTGCCCGTGCCCAGCCAGCACGGGGCCGTGCCCAAGAAGCAGCAGAAAAGACAAACCTATAGAAGCTTCTATTCCCCACCACGGGCCGTGTCCAGCGAGCACGGGGGCGTGTCGAAAGTACAGCAGGCGCATTAATTGTAATTGCGAATTACAATTAATGAAGAGAGAGATTGTCAGACAGGCACGGGGCCGTGCCCAGCGGACACGGGGCCGTGCCCAGCCTTCTGTTCAGCCTATAAATAGGAGTGCTTGGTTTCATTTCAACTCATCCCTTGGCACACCACCTCTCTCACACTTCATCCACCACCCACCACCATCACAACACCATCATCCACCACCATCATCCATTGTCCATCGTAGAGTGTGTGAGTCGTCTCGGGATCCAAGATTGATCGTAAGAGTTCTTGACAATCAAGGCCATGTTTGCCTAAGTCTCTTACATCACTTGGTGAAGACAAAGTGTCTAGTATAATACTTTTTATTTCTAATCTTTTGCACTTTTTATTTGGTTTTGTATTAATGACTTTAATAACTAGTTACTTATGTTGAAGGTGATCTTTCCTTATCGTTTGTCTGTGGTGTCTTGGCATTATTTTACTGTCTATATAAAATAAAAGATTTTCACCATTCATATCTCCACGGTCTATATGGAGGTATGTTGGCTACCTGGTCGGGGGTTAAGGGAACGGTTTGGTAAAGGTCTTGCCATTGTTCAGCGTTTAGAGGTCCTGCAATGGACCTGGGTCAAATTTAGTAGGACCTCCTTCAATGCTTCACGGTATTGGATGGCGGGGGTCCAAACTCTTTGATCCCCTCATAAGTTAACTACTATTAATACTATAACCCGGCTATTTAGGACTGTATCCCTGCTGACTCAGACTACTTAGCCGAGGGTAACGTCACCGCCAAAAGCGGGGCCTACCATAATATTGCATTAATAACTTAATTCATTATCTTCCAATAATCCACCCTTTTAGGATTGTATCCTTGCTGACTCAAACTACTGGGGTGAGGGTAACGTCACCTTCAAAAGAGGGGCCTACTACAATAACTAAGATAATCTCTTAATTATGTGCAAAAGTGCGGAAATAATCAAAGGTTATACTAGATACGAGTCGGAACCAAGTGATTCATCTTGTCTATCTGTTTTTATTTTTTTTTTATTTTCAGCATTTTAGTTAGTTTTTATTTTTCTTAGCTTAAAACATTTTTCTAAACTTTTTATTTTGATTAGACGTTGAGGATAAACCGGTACTAAAAGCTCTTGTGTCCTTGGACGACCTCGGTATCTTGCCAACACTATACTACGCTCACGATGGGTGCACTTGCCCATATGTGTGTTTAGTGTTAGTAAAATATCGTGTTTTATAAATTTAAAACTTGGCTAAAATAAGTGTTAAAGTGGCTTAAAATATACACCTAATATATATAACACTTTACCGCACATCAATGGTCGTGGCAAAGATCATGAACGCCGGATACTACTGGCCGGGAATGCATGTAGACGCAGTTGACTTATTAAGAAGATGCGCAGCCTGTCAACGCCACGCACCAAAGACACTCCGACCAAAAAATCCGCTAGTGCCCGTCACGTTCGCTTGGCCATTCCAACAATGGGGCATTGACCTCGTTGGCCCATTTCCTGACGCGCCAGGCGCAGTAAAATTCATCATCGTAGCGGTCGATTACTTCACTAAATGGGTGGAAGCTAAAGCCTTGGCCTCAACCACAGCAATGGTAATCCGCAAATTTATATGGGAACATATCATTTGCAGGTTTGGATTACCATTGCGCATTATCTCAGATAATGGCACAAACTTCGCCTCAGAAGACCTTCAAAAATGGTTCAAAGAGATGAAGATCGAACATAACTTTGCCTCCGTCGTGCATCCACAAGCGAACGGTCAGGTAGAAAGTATAAACAAACAAATCGTCGACGGCATAAAAGCGCGACTTGGAACAGCACGCAGGGGGTGGGTTGACGAACTCCCTAGCATCCTATGGGCGCATCGAACAATGCCAAAGACTAGCACAGGTGAAACTCCGTTCAGTCTAGTCTACGGGTCTGAAGCCGTCATTCCAGCTGAAATTGGACTACCATCACCACGCATGATAGCTATGGAAAAAACAGAACAATGAGCAAGAACGAAGACTGGATCTGGACCTCCTCGAAGAACGGCGCGAGAATGCCGCCATCACAGAGGCCAGGTACAAGTCCAAACTCGAAAAATATTACAATGCGCGCGTACGCATATGTACCTTTGTCCCCGGTGACTTCGTCTTACGCGACAATGAAGCTTCAAATGCTGAAAAACCGGGCAAGTTAGCGCCCAAATGGGAAGGACCATACATTATCAACAAAGTCTTAGGTAAAGGAGCGTACACTTTAAAAAGACTTGATGGGACACTTGTCCCGCGCACCTGGAACGCGCAACAGTTGCGCAGGTGTTACATATAAACCAGTCTACAAAAGCGGAAGAACATACAGGCAATGTATTTCTTTATTATCCCTTGTATTATGGGCCTTGTGCTCTTTTTAATACAAACATCATCTTTACTTTTATCAATGTTTATTACAAATTACATATAATTTCTTTGATTCGCGCGAAAACAATATGGTCAAACATTGTACACCTCATGAACAGTCTAAACCAGGCAAACTGTCACGCCTTTTGGACAAACGTTCACACATGAGCACAATACCATTTGTCATTCGCCCTACCTATCCAAAAGCAATTAAACATATGCAACATATTGTAATTCAAACATGCAAGAAACAAACCCTACGAGAGTAGTAACATGTGTCACAATATACATATCATCAAAAGTGTAACATAAACACTTAGCAAGATCATGGCAATGATCTTCAAAAAAGAAATTTTTCAGCTTTACAACAAAAACATTAAACAAGAACTAGCCCTAAGGATAAGCACCTAACCAGCATCGGAATCTTCATCAACAACAGACACCTGCTCACACCGGCGAGTTTTCCGGCGTTGATATACCAACCGGCATTCTCTCTTCCGAAGCGTCGGAAATCGAGCCATCAAACTATCAGCATCCAGCACAATGCTAACATCATCAGTAACATCCATATGTTGAGGGACCTGGCAAGCAGAATCAACAGCTACCAGAGAAGTAGGTTTGGCCAGACCATTTACCGGAACAGTAACACAGGGTGATGACCTCGAAAGCAGCAGGAGGCCTTCAGCAGCTTCATAAACCCTGAGAACATCCAGCAGAAGACGAGTATGATAAGAGCGTTTCATCTTCTTCGTCAAAAATCAACAAGACATCTTAAATATACCTATATATAGAAGAACTCAACTTCGAGAGAAGAGAAATTCAAACCATCATGATGAAATATCAGGAAACATCACATCTAAACGGCGCTACAGGGACAAGAGTCTTATCCCCATTAATGAAGTCTGACAAAGCGCCAATATGTATCCCAATGTAAGAAAGACAAACTCTCGCAAGAATAAATATCGTGACATCATCACACGTCATGATATGATTACAAAAAAAAAAAGCAAAGGTCAATTTTCAAAAATTCCCCTTTTTCTTTTTATGACAAAATTGAAATCTTCTCGTAAAAGATTCTTTGTTTTTTCGCGCCCAAAAGCATTTCCCTCTTCTAAGTCTAGTGCTCCACTTACTTGCATAAGTACAACACTAGACTGGGGGGACTTGAAGGGGTAAGGTCCCAAAAACCTCATGGCAAGTATTTGAGACCATACCACATCCTTGCCTTTTAACCTTTTAACCTTGCGCGGCCGCGCACTGGTCTTACAAAAGGAAGAAAGTAATCAGCAATCTATAGTCGCGCACCCAAAGGAAATCATAAATCCTTGCGCCTTCTCTTATTAGCAAAAGATGAAAGTCCTATAAATACTTCCGCTTAATATCCAGACTTGGATATTATTTGCCCAGACTTGGGATTTATTCACCTGCCTCCACACGATAAGGTATCACACCAGATTACAGCAGTAATCATCTAGAAGAAATATAATCGTGCACCACCAAGACGGTTACAACCGTCTGGACACGTGTCACTATATCAGTCATCCCTAAATTCACAACAAATGCATGCAAGTGAAGAGTAAACTCCACTTAGTCACTTTACACGTGGCCAATCCCTAGCCTTTGATCTAAACCACGATCCGTGTGCTATCACGTCGGTTCACGGAGTATTAACGGAAGGAAACGTAACCGCTTACGGGGTTAGCATCTTCCGTCTTCTTTTCACTAACGGGTTTTCCCGCCTTTAAACGACTCCCGGCTATAAATATGAGAAAACTCAGGTATGAATTCAAGTTACACACACTTCTCAAATACTTCTTCTTCTTCATTACCCATACTTATTCTCACACCGGAGTCGGGTCAAGGAGAGAACCCTTTTCTCCCCTTGGCGAGGCTAAGGGTGTTCTTTTTTGCAGAGTTCTCGGAGAAGAAGATCGGTTACAACTGAATCAATCGAGAGGGAACTAACCTTTTTATGCGGATACAAACCCCCTAGATATCTCGGTTCCGACCATTTATCTAGTGTTTCTTCAAAAGTCATGGAGGATTATGTTAGAGGGGACAACACTATGAAAGACTTGGCAAATATTCTTAAAAATCTTAAACTACAAATTAAAGAATGAAGGCGGGAATCCAAGACAAGAGAGAAGCGGAAGTCTATAATGCGAAAAAAGAAGTGGAACATATTGAAAAGATGGCGGAAATCAGGGGTCTTACGACAACAGAGGAGGAAAAAAGGGCCAATGGCAAATGGATTATAAAGAATTATGAGAAAAATAGGCTAAATGACTTGAAACAAAAAGCAAAATTTAAATGGGCAAAGCTTGGGGATGAGAACTCAAAGTTCTTTCACAAGATTATTAATTGTAGGAAAGCAAGGAATCAGATCAATGCAATGAAGATTAAAGGTATTATGGTGAATGATCTGAAAGCTATAAAGGAGGAAGTAAAAGCAAGATTCTTGGATCGTTTCACTAAGCCATTGAAGAATAGGCCCACCCTTGACGGTAGGGGCTTTAGGCATATTTCACATGAGCAGGCTATCGCATTAACTAGAGAATTCTCAAAGCAGAAATAAAAGAGGCGGTGTGGGCATGTGGAAGTGATAGAGCCCCTGGTCCTGATGGATTATCTTTCAAGTTCATCAAAAGATTTTGGGCACTGTTAGAAAACAACTTCGGTGACATTTTAAAAGATTTCCATAAGAGAGCTTTCATCGAGAGCGGTTGTAATGCGTCGTTCATAGCCTTGATTCCTAAAGTCAGAGACCCTCAGATAGTGAATGAATTCAGGCCAATCTCTTTGATTGGAATTATATATAAAGTCATTGCAAAAGTACTAGCGTCTAGATTAAAGATGGTTATCCCTTCCATCGTGGCTTCGGTACAAACGACATTTGTGGAAGGAAGATCCATTTTCGATGGGTCACTAATCACAAGCGAAATCATCTCTTGGGCGAAGAAAAGTAAGAAAGAAGTTTTCTTTTTTAAAGTCAATTTTGAAAAGGCATATGATTCCTTAAATTGGAAATTCCTATTATCCAATTTAAAGTCAATGAAATTCCCTAGCCGATGGATGAAATGGGTAGGAGCGTGTTTGAAATCGAGTTGGGCATCGGTTCTCGTGAAAGGGTCGCCGACATCGGAATTCAAACTACAAAGGGGCCTACGACAAGGTGATCCGTTATCACCTTTCCTTTTTATCCTAGCAATGGAAGCATTAGAGGTTATCATGAAGAGGGCGGATAGGAGAGGAGCCTTTAAAGGTGTCAAGCTTCCTAAAGATGGCCCATGCATAAAACATCTGTGCTATGCGAACGACGTAATATTCATGGGTGAATGGTCTGAGACGAATATCTTAAACCTCAACCGTATATTGAGGTGCTTTTATCTGTGCTCGGGACTGAAAGTTAATCTAAACAAGTCATGTCTCTATGGAGTAGGAGTAGAAGAGGATGAGATCAGAAGAATGGCTGATAAACTAAAATACAGAAAAGGAATGCTACCGTTTAGATTCCTCGGCCTAACCATTGGCGCAAACTTGAATAAAGAGAAACACTGGAAACCTGGGATTGACAATTTTAATAGGAAATTATCGGCTTGGAAGGCTAATTGTTTATCATTCGCTGGTAGAATGGTGCTAGCCAAGGCGGTATTGGGGGCCTTGCCCAACTATTACTTCTTGATGTATCTAGCACCAAAGAAGGTTATAAAGGCCCTTGACGCAATACGTAGAGATTTTATTTGGGGAAGGAAGGCTGGAAGACACAAGATACGCTAGATAGCATGGGGAAAGATGACAAGACCAAAACAACATGGTGGATTCGGACTAGGGGATTTGAGGAGTGCAAATCTTGCTTTCATGATAAAATGGTGGTGGAAGTATAAGGCGAGACCGGAGGAATTATGGGTGAAAGTTATTAAGTCAATTCACGAAAGTAAACGATGCTTTAGCTATATACCGATTAACAATAAATATGCAGGAATATGGAAAAACATTGTTGCTGCAGGTAAAGAACTTGGAAGCATGGGCATATCGGTCTCGAAGAATCTTGTAGCAGAGCTGGGCAATGGAAAGACAGTGAAGCTATGGCTGGATAATTGGATTGGCGACAGCACATGGAAAGAGAAATGGCCGGAGATATTCAAGATTGTTACAAATAAACAAGCAAAGGTTGCGGATTGTGTTACAATAATGGAGAATGAACATCAATGGAATATAGGATGCGTTCGACTGCCAAATACCGACGTGGAATGGGACCAATGGAGCAGTTTAATGCAACAGTTAAACATGGTAAAACTCAAGGCAAGGGAAGATCGGTGGAAGTGGAAGACGAACAACAGTGGAGAGTTTTCGGTAGCTGTACTCAGAGACCAGATAAACAAGTTAGAAGCTGCTGAAGACGAGGAGGAATAGAAATACTGGAACCGGTGGATACCGCCAAAGGTAAACTACTTTATATGGAGATCGGCACTTGAGAGAATTCTAGTAAAACAAGAACTGGTCAGAAGAAGGACCCCGATAAACAATCAGATGTATTCAAGGTGTGGATTACATGAAGAAACGGTGGCTCACGTAATTTGCGAATGTAATACGTCAAGGTTAATTTGGAGGGATATCTGCATATGGTTAAAATTACCTATTGCCACTGAATTCCCGAACATGCAGTGAAGTTTTGGAGTATGCCAAGAATTTAATAGGATCAAATGAATGGAAGAAGGTCATCAACGTGGTATTTCAAGCGACCATATGGAATATTTGGAAGTCTCGGAATGAAAAAGAGTTCGAAGGTTATCACCGACCGACCTCCGACCTGGGAACAATATATTGGAGACAATAATGTCGGATAGTTTTATTTGGTTAAAAACTAGATCTAAACTTCAAAACATTGAGTGGGTAAGATGGGTGGACTTTAACATACGCGACATAGTAAAATAGACGGATGTAATTGGGGGTGTTAGTTGTCAATTTTCTTTGTACTGTATCTTTTGGGTTTTTACAACATATGTTGGCCCTGTTCTATTAATCATAGAATTTTAACGTTCAAAAAAAAGCTAAAGTCTAGACCGCTTCATTCATGGGGACGGAAATTTTTAAGGGACAATCGTCTATCATTAAATATGAAAAATAGGTCAATCCGGTTCGGACCGGGTTAGTCATAAAAAGAAAGGATAAAATCAAATTAAATTATTAATACATAACATATATAGATAGTTTTATATAAAGTAATAAATTCTAAACAAATATTTAAAGCTATAACTACGTAATAAGAGTTAACTAGGGTGGTAGTCATCCGCGCGTTGCGCAGAGATGCGATTGAAATTCAGGGGTGAGGTAGGGGTGTTTTATGTTTTATATTAAAAATTGTGCCCCACTTAAATTATTCGATTTTAATTACATTTATTTTTAATTTTTTTAATGGTAAGAGTATTTTAGTAATTTTATTCACCCTTAACTGAAAAAATTAATAGTCATCCAGTGTAGGGACTATCCGAGTAACAAACGATCAAACCACATGAAACATGCAGGTAATTTTAGAAAGTTAGAGACTAAAGGTGAAAAAGTGGCAAACCACAAAAACCATCCGGGTAATTAACTTACGTAACAATATGATCGGTAAGAAACCTAACTAGATTATTTTAGTATAAATTACAATAAGCATATTGAAAATCAAATAAAATAAAAAGGTACCAATAAACAGTTAATAAAAAACAAAATAGTTAGACTATGTGTACTAAATTCATCGCCACATCACCGTCACGTAATTGTCACATAATAACTTAATCGTTAACGAAATACCCGTTAACTATGTGTTGTGTGTTAACTAAAGACTCAATACCAATATCTAAAAATAATAAAAAAAGTGTCATGTAATTGGTTCCCACATCCATGGGGGCCTCACCATCATTCCCATTAACATAGTTAATGGGTTAACGAATTCACGATTCTATTCCATTCACGGCCACCGTTAACTAGCTAGTGTGGGTTAACCGTCGTCAACATCCTATTTGGCATCGTTAATGGGTTGCTAAGCAACCCACAACACCCAGTCTTAGAAGTTTGGGAAGAAACTATATCATTAGATAAAGTTCTAAGTATTGCTATTCAAAAAGGGATAGCGGCACAACTTGTTTTTCGTTTACCATATATTTAGATGTAATTTTCATTTCGACAACGTTGCTAATGAACCCACAACACCCGGTCTTTGAAGTTTTGAGTAGAAAATATATTATCAGATAAAGTTCTAAGTATTGCTATTCAAAAAGAGATAACGATGCAACTTGTCCGTGTACCTTTTATCTTTGATATAATTTCCATTTCAACAAAGTTTTAATATAGAATTCCAAATTTATTAAAGTCGTATGAGTAAATTTATTACAACATTTTTACTTTTGCATTTCATATATGTGACGTTCAACTAAAAGTAAAAAATAATCAAAAACCATCACACCAATATTTCAAAGCCATTTTCCCCATCGTTCTAGGGAATTCTATTAGCAGCACACCAGTCAATCTATTTACACACACTGCTTTTTCAATACGGGTTGTATAGGCCTATACGGGTCTTGTCTGGCGGCTGGCTGGACCTATACGGTTACGGGTTGTATTGCTTTGGTTTTTTTTACAAATTTTTGTATACATTTGTTTTATAGTTTTAACAAAGTTTAATAAAAGAATTTTTTTTTTAATTTTTAAATAAAAAACAAAAACTTTATCATGTAAACTCCCTGAATTCTCAAAAAAAAAAAAAAAATAAATAAATAAAAAAAAATAAGGGGTTAATTGATAAATCAAGGGTCTATACGGGGTCGTATAGACCCCTTGATTTAACAATTAACCTCTTTTTTTTGAGAATTCAGGGGGTCTATATAACCCGTATAGGTCTATACAACCTGTATAGACCCCCTGATTTATCAATTAACCCCTTGTTTTTTTTTTTTTGAGAATTCAGAGGGTCTATACGGATCGTATATACGATTCGTATTAGCCTACTATACGACCCAGTTTTACAATGTGTAAAATCAAAATTTCATAATTTAATGTTTTGCCTATTCAGTGCGTATTTTGTCATTATGTGTTGTTTTATGAAGTATATGCTTTATACATGCCATATCGGTGACGTTCGGTTCCGTGTGGTATCGTATTCTATTCTATGATTACATGTAATTTTGTTTGGAATCCACTTGTACTCTAACGTGCTGTGTTGTATGTATACGCATCGTACGGTATCATTACTTGACATATTTTGTCGTTAAATGCTGTTTATTGTCAATATGTTCGGTATTATCGCATATATTGTCCATACGGGTCGTGTCGGTGATGCTCGGTATTGTCACGCTTATTGTTTGTAAGTGTCGTATTAGGGTGTAAATTGTATATAGGTGCCGTGTTATCACGTATTATGGCGTAGTATGTCTCCACTTGTCGTATTGTTCCGTATTATGGCGTATTATGTCTACAGGGTGTCGTATTTTGACGTATATTGCCGGTTACTTTACGTGTTCTATCCATTAAACAAACAAAAAACACTTTAAATACATTATACAAACAAATACCTTCAAATTTACAAATTAACCTATATGATACATATACGAGACCTTTACTACATCTATATATGCTCATACGGGACCTATACCTCACCTTTTCTATACTACATTGTACATGCTATTTTTAAAAAAAAAATTAAGGAATTTTTTATTTAAAATAAATAATTTTTTTAGAAAACTTTGTTTAAACCATAAAAAATGTATAAAAAAAAATTTGTTAAAAAAACCCTCAACCAATACGACCCGTATAGCTCCAGTCAGATACTCAGATAGACAAAATCTGATACATCAGTCTTTATTGGAAATTGAAAAAGCAATACGACCTGTATACGCCTATATGACCCGTATTGAATGTAACGCTTCGCATTATTGTACTTTCTTATTTAGAAAGTGTAATCGTATTTCCATTTTTTGAAACTTGTAATTGTATCGTATTCATATTTCCAACGTTGTAATCCGATGCTTTGATCATAATGAAACTTCATTATTTTGTACTTATACATATTACGTATATGTGTTATACGTTGCAATCTTGAATACATGTTTATACGCGAAAACCAATACTTGGAATACTTGAAACATCAATTATATCTACATTACACTTTTATGCTTGAAATACTTAAAACCGGCTAAGATACGCGAAACTGACCCGACTTATAGCCTTCGAACGGATGAAGACCTCTCTCGTGCGAACTAAGTCTCTCATGCAAACTAAGCCTCTTCTGCGGACCTACTTCCATCCATTTCTTACACTATTTAACAGTTTTATTTAACACTTCAGAAGATTCAGTTTTAGTTATTACCTTAGTTGTTGGCACCTCAGCTTCTTCTGTCGTCTGCTTCTAATCTTCTTCCTTCACCTGCTGTTTTTCAGGAACAGCTTCACCAACCGGTTTCTCTAGTTTTCATCAACTTTCTCCTATTTCTCTTCACCAGCTTCTTCTTCTTTCTTCTTCAACTCTTCAACCTTCTGATCACCTTCACTATCATCTTCACCTGCTGTCTTCTTCAACTCGTCTACCATCTTCTCAACATTTTGCTTCAATCTCTCTTCTTCTCTCCTTTTCAAGCTAGCTGTCATCACATCTCTGATGATTTTATCTAGATTTTTGAGATATTCTTTATCTTCTTCTTTCTTTGAATAATATTCTTCGGATAGAGGAATAACTGCAAGTACATCATTGTAGACCACTTTGCTTGAGTCAACAACCGGATCTCCTTTGTGATTGATGTAGCATTCTCTCTTCTTGTCCCATCGACCCATTCTTCTAGCTTCATCGTACTCCTTTTGCATTTCTTCTATTCTGTAATCTGCAAAATGTCTTTCTCTGATCGTTTTCTCTTGAAGAATTTCTACTTTCATTTTCACTTTAGCAACCAACGCCCTTTTCTCTTCCTTTATGTATTTACTCCAGTTAAACCCTTCGTCATCATGAATTGTCACTAAATCTTGTGTTCTTTCTTTTGATGATCCTTCACCAATTTGCTTTAGATCTGATTTGGATGATTGCTCACTATTTTTATGATAGATAGCCTTCTTGTAGTAATCATCATGAAATGGGTTGAGATGATCAGCTACTTCCCGGTTGACACACTCTCTTTTGTAATGACCCTTCTGTTTACACCGGAAACATGCAATCTTTGTCACACCCCGAAATCCACGTGTCACCGGTGGGCCCGGTGGGGAGTATCGTGACGTGGTTGGCAACATAATAGTCAAACAACACAATATATAAATGCACAGCGGAAGCAAAGATAAATATATTACAATCCGAATATAAAGTAATATCCAAGTATTACAACGGAAAGTAAAGGATCCACAGGCGGATCTTAAAACATAAATATTGTTCAACAGACTTTAGACGCCTAGAACTTGCAAGATTCTTTATTAACGTCCTGAGCAGCTTCCAGCCTATTTCGTACTTGCACCTGTCACTTAGACTTTTGAAAATACGTCAGTTTTCACTGGTAAATACACTCAACCGACTCATTTGAAAATGTCTATGAAAATTGGTTTAGGTGCTCAAGGCACGAAGATGTTTGGACACTTTGATTAAAATGCTCAAGGCAAAATTAATCTTTTATACTTGGGACAAACTATATTTCATGTTATCAGTTTTACATAACTTGCTCTACATACGGGGCCCAGTTCTATGTCGGTTCATGATTAACCGACACACCACTATTCCCTTATTGGGAATCCCTTATTGGGTATAATTAATTAATAAACATATGGCATCTGTCAGGTGTATGCCTACACCCCGTGCTTAGGTCGTGGCCATTGTAATTTAACGAGTCAAGGATATCCAGGACACGGTCGCATTAATCCCCAATGTTTCAGTCAAGCAATACGAATTAAAACACGTTATTTGGATTTCCCGACTTATTGGTCTTTGAATCCCATACCTGACCATGCGGTATTTATATTACCGTATCCCAAGCCCGTAATAGGGAAAATAAGTTAAGAGTATTTACCTGAGCTAGCTCCTGCCCTAAATAGCAAGAATTATAATAACTCAGCCGTATTCACTTAAGTAAGCGTAGGTACAATTTACCGGAAGGCTCTAGTCTAGAATGATGGTATAAATAACCAATTAGAATGCTAACGGGTCTTTAATTAAGCCTAAGCTTAGACCGGTTAATTATACGGTTCAAACGCACGATTAGGCGAAGACCGGAATAGAATGTGATTTAGACCCAACAAGTTCGGAGACTTGCTTAATATGGGTATTTCATACACATTCTGGATTTTGAGATAAAACCGATATGGTTTGACCCGTTTCGGCTAATTTATGCAAACCAGTTATATAAACTGAACCGAACGCGTAATAAGCGTAACGGGTATTCATAAGAGCCATATACAGGTTTCCTAAGTTAATATGCTTCAAATATGTTGTGACATCAGTAAGATGTCTTCTATTATGCCCGTAACGAGTTTGAACACAAACTATGCCCCGTAGGGGTAGTTTGGTCATTTACAAGGTTATAAAAGAGTTTAAGTATTAACCTGAGTTACAGGTCTGCTATAATCAGCAAAGATACTTATTTTACTAAGTTATAACAGTAGGGTAAAGTATATATGTGAAATTTATCAATTATAACCAAACTATGCACCGTAGGGGCATTTTGGTAATTTCACATAAGCCGTAAAGCTCAAAACTGAAGTCTGAGTTTAACAACTTTTGCTTACTGTTAAAATATTATAATTTACCTAAAATATCAGTAGGTATCACCCTTGTATGTTTAAAAATAGTCTTAGTACATACTATGCGCTAAAAACGCTTAATAAGGCGATTAGAAGCCGTTTCCGGGTTCTATATATAAAGCTGATATTTTTATCATTCCAGAAGGCTTAAAATAATTTATTTATCATATCTAATCAGTAGCAAACGGTTTGGAGTCGATTAGATATGTAAAACTCATTTTATAGCCCGTAAGGGCAAAACCGACAATTACCGGATTAAGCCTACGACTATAAGTTATGCTCAGCCTAAAATTAATTTAAAATCTTCAAAAATCCCAAAATAATATATTACATCAGTGGGTAATAAGTTTGATATCAAAAAGTAGGCTTAACTAGACTATACGCTAATTACGCCGTTTAATTAACATAAAGCTTTCAATTTACGCTAATGAGCATAACTCTCAATCTATACCTCAAACTGATGTCAAATTTTGGGTGCAAGTTTATATATCAGTAACTAAAGTTTCTACTCTTTTACATTTGCAAAAATTACGTTTTAAGGTGAAAAGGGCATAATGGTCAACATATGAGCAATTAACGGAATCATGCGTATTAATTGGTTAACTAATGAACCATGGCGTATAATCACAGAGGGTTATACTAGCATGTAACCTGGTCCAAATGAAGCTCTAAGATATTTCTAAAACATACCATAACGGGTCAGAACTGAAGTCAAAGCAAAAGTCAACGCTTTGCGACTTTCGGTTCCGAACCGGGTCTAAACAGTAAATTGTCGGGTTGAACATGTTTAGGCATGTTCTTACACTAATTACCAAGTTATATTAATGATCAAACAGGTTGTATGTGTTCTACATTGCTAATCATGTTTTAAATCGCAAATTAGGATCCTGTTGACTTTTTATAAACAACTTTGACCCGACATTTGATCTAGTTAGAACGGGAATCAGAGGGTGCCCTTTTAAGGGTTTAATGCCCACATAATTACCAACTTATAACTACCTTTGATTCGAATAATCACTGGACCAGTAGTGATTAATCTTAAAGTCAACCGTTAATTACGACGGTTTGACTTTTAAGCTATAACTAAGCAAAACTTAACTAAGGAAGGTTAAGCAAACTTACCAAGGTCTTAATTAAGACTAAGGATGATTAGGGTCTGCTCTAGAGCTCCAGGAAGTCACCAAAAATGCAGATGGAATGAGCGCAAGAATGTTGCAACATGAATGGCCTTTTATAGTGATCTTGATTCATTTAGATGATGACAAATCATGCTATACATGATCATGGATCAGTAACAAGTGTCCCTAAGGTCTAAAATTTGTAGGGGACGCGCATGGAAGTGAAAAAGGGTGAAACTTGACGTTTGAATGGGCTGAACAGGCAAGAAAAACGAGTTTCTGCATCTGGTAGATGCTTGCGCACCGTAAGGTTATTTGTGTTGAGGTGCGCAAGCCTGTTGCCAGCACAAAGATCTTTCAAATGTTGACAGTTTGGCCCCTGAACTTCCAAACTTGATTTTTAAGATGCTTTCTTGCACTTGTAACCCCCAAACTTGACAGGACTCAAAGCCATAAACTAACTTTTTTAGGTCCCTGGCTATTCACACGATCACCGAAAAGTCTTAAATTTCAACGTTGACGCTTTTAACCCCTCGTATACGAATTTGATCATAACTTTCTCATACGATAACGAAACTTTATGAAATTTTTATCACACATTCTAGTGAGCATAATTAATTGTTATAAAGCTTCGGGTTTGCTAAAAGGTCACTCAAAGGTATACTTTAAACATGTTGACACATTTAACCCCTGTAGTTTGTAATCTCTCACTTTCTTTCATATTTAGTTTCGTATGATCCATGATTTATTCGTTTAAGGGTATAAACATCATGTAGGGTTATTGTAAAATATATTTATCCATTGTTGACATTTTGAACCCTTATACTCACATACTTTCCTTGTTTGTCAACTTTAGTCCCTCTAATGCGCAAACTTGCGTAACTCATCATTTAATATCATTGAAGCCTCATATAATCCATATTAGGCATTCTTGAAAGTATTATTAAACATCGTAATGCTTCGGGCTCGATAAAAGGTCATTCAGAGGTATAATTAAACATATTGACACTTTTAGTCCCTTATACTTGCAAAGTTGCGCGTAAATTCTCTTTTAGGCATAAAAGCCTTGAATGGCCAATGATTGGCATTCCCGAGAGTATAATCAAATACCATGAGGCTCTCGGTTTGTTAAAAGGTCACTCAGAGGTAAGGATTAACATGTTGATGCTTTTAACCCTTTATTGCGCCAACTTTCAATTAATCACATAAACGGCTACACTTGATTAATAAGTGGCTCATTTGTGAGTATAAAACCGTAGAAGGTTATTTAGAAACTTATTTTAGGTATGATAATACTTCCAGTTCTTTCATAATCAAAGTTTTTCGATTTTTCAAAAAATTAGTCCCTTATATTCAAGGTTTGACTTTACCAGGGTTTAATTACACGTGTCAATACTTCGTTGAACGTGATTTTACGAGGTGTTACAATCTTCGACTTGTCAAACCCTAGCTTTGTGTTTAACAAACCTCCAAGACTCTATTTGCCTGTTATCTCTATAAAACGGTGTGCTCTTCTAATGCCACTAGCCAAAGACCATCTGATATCAATGAGTTCCATCTCCTCCGAGTCTATCTGGTCTTAATCTTCTTTTGTCATTTCGGGGTTTCCGATTCTCCCCACCACCAGACTCTCATAAGATTCCAGAATCGATGCTAAGAAACTCATCTGTTGTTTAACAGCATTAATACTCATTGTTGGAGAATTCTTCAGCTTCAAAGCAATGTTACACTGAATCTCATCCGGTTCTGCTGTGTTTGATGCCGTCGAAGAAGAATGATAACCTAGATCATTACTTGATGAACTACCTTTCTATGAATCCTTTTACTTTTCAACACTAAAAGCTGTACCAATCTTTGATGATTGATTGGTTGAGAGTAAGTTTCCTCTGTAGTAAAGACCCACATTTTGCTGACAAGTTGAACTACTGATTTTATTCTATTTTTGCAGTTCTAGCTCATGTCCCTCAAGTCTCTCGATCAATGTATCCAGGGTAAAATCATCGAACCTTGAATCATTCTTCAGTATCATGACAAAGGTCTGCCAGTCATCTACTCGCAGTAATGCTTTGATCACTTTATCAATGATTTCTTCCCTAGTTTTTGTGATTCCAAATCTCTCAAGTTCAATTTTTAAGTGACAAAATCTTTCAATCATCTGTCTCACATTCTCACCCTTCATACATTAAAACAAATCAAATTCCTTTTTTAACAGTGATATTTTGTTTTTCTTGATTTGTTTTCCTCCCTTAGCTTTCACACGTAACGCTTCCCACACAGATTTTGATGACCCATCATGATTAAGTAGTGCAAATATATCATCTCTGATCGACTGTTGAATTAAGGCAATCATTCTTTGTTCATAAGAAAATTTTAGTTTATCTTCTTGTTCTAAACTTGAAAGCGGAATTTCTTCATCTTTATCATTTATTGGCCTATTATACCCGAATTCCATACAAAACCAACTCTCATGAGCATACACTTTTGCCCAGTTGATAAACCTCTCTTTCCACCAGGTATAATCTTCAATATTATCAAGTTTTGGTGGTTTTGAGTGAGTTCCATAAAAGTTTTCATGTTTTATATTCTCCGTTATAGCTTTCGAATTACTTTTTGGTGCAACTGTTGTTGTTTCGGATGACTCTTAATTGAACGCGTTATAAAACTCGTTGTAAAAATCTTAAGCCATAATGTTTGGATTCTTCTATTATCACTCCTTAATTATCACCTACAATTAAACAAACACTCGATCAGTTTTAACGAACCGAATACTTGAAAACCCGTAAAATGTGCGACTATGAAATAATGTTGAATTTTTTCGGATGAGAATTGGTCTTAGACTCATGCGGATGAACAAGACTCGCTCGGATCAAACACAAGTGACACTTTGTAACATCGTGCGAATGTACAAATGGACTGAACTATGTACGGATGGAGAATATCTCAATTCGTTCGAATGAACAATCAGATACTTTTATGAATGAACGTTTTGCAGATGATTATGTTGTTAACGAATGGACTCGTTAAACTACGGATGAACCTTTATGACGAATGACCTGCTTAACAAATGGACCCTTACTAGCGAATGGACTCTTTAGCGACTGAACCTGTTCAACGAATGTATAAATTCTGCGGATGGCAAAAAACTACCAACAAATGGACACCTGATTCAAATGAATGAATCTTTATATTTCTGCAGCGAATAAACTGATTTTACACAAACAATCTGCAGAGAATGAAACTGATTTTCAGCTGATTAAATTCAGATTATGCGGACCAGTGATACAGTGCAGCGAATGAACAACAAACTTGCAATTGATACAATCTGCAGATCTGAAATAATATTCACAACACTGGTCACTGTTCACTGCTCGAAACAAACTATTCCAAATTCGTTCAAATCTTTGATTAGTGATAAAAGTATGTGCAATGAAACTGTGTCAAATAATAGATCCCCTGCTGCAGATTCGTAAACTGGTTCGAATAAGTGATATTGTTCGAATGATTGATCAGTTCTGTGCAAATTCGTAAACTGCTGATATGTATGATAATCCTGCAAATCGCTGATATGTATGATAATCGAAAAGGAGTTGATTTGTGAATATAATAACAACCTGATTCGTACCAGATCCGGGTTCGTACGAAGGTACCAATCTGGGTTCATATGAAATCCTTATACCAAACTGATGAACAACACTTTTCGGGTTCGTACGAGTGTTTTTATCCGTTAAAACTTTGTAGATCTGAGTTTTTAAATTCAAAAAGATGAAAAATATGAGTAGAAGGTGAAAAATGACAAATTCGGCTCAGAATCTGCTGAATTTTTGTGAAATCGTGTATCTCTAATCCGTGCAATCGATCTCCCGCTCTGATACCGCTTGTGGATGCGGTTCCGGATCGAATTCGAACTCCCAACGATTGCGAAGAATAGGTATCACGTGCGGAATCCGTGTATGTGTGTGGATCGGACACAAGAACGTAATTATAATGCGTTTATATTGATGATATGACAAATACAGACACCTTAAAAACACTTGGAGACAGTTTCTCTCTCTAGATCTCCAAAATGGCAAAAGTTATAAAATGAAACATAAACTCCCTATTTATAGGCAAAGGCATAAGGATGGTCTCTTTATTTACAAGTTTTCCATTCTCCTATATTTAACATTATAAAACCTTGTTTTGATGAGTTTTCTGCTACGAAACGTGATTGACGGAAGTGATAGACATTATGCACAACCTCTATGAAGGTTATCACAATTTTGTTATGGCAAACTAAGGTGAAACCTCATAACATTTGAGGTTCAAAGTGGGATTAAAATTCTATCTTTGTACATGCTTTTGTACATTACATTTCTTGATTAAAACTTGGTGGAATCTTGTACCCACAAATCTCACAACTAAGTTCATAGTTGTGGGTTTGCGTTGTGGTTGATTTCCACCAAGAAGCAAGTTCAATAACTCTTTAAATTCATGTTCATACATGTTCCAAGTGTTGAAGCCATCCAAGATTCATCATCTTCAATATGGATGAACTTGTGTTTTGGTAGAAGTGTGAACCGTGGGAGCCTTGGCTTTCCAAACTAGTTCCACTACCTCACTTATGGACTTGTGTATGAACATCCAAGTAGCTTCCAAGACTCAAAAGTAACACAACCCTGTCGCACCTCCAACATTTACCATGATGGGTATGGAACACCCGGGTTGATCTTACTTCGCTACTTGGCAAAATTAGTTAGTTTATGTTATTCTTATTCATGACCAACTGAGTTTATCAACTATGTTGATAAACTTTGTGCTTTGGTGAATTCATACAAAGAGGTATACATACCTCCATGCTTGACTTACATGAAATCTATGATAATACATGGTGGTATATATATTTTAGCCGAATTCATGATGCTAACCGGTTTGTGGTTAAGAGTTATGAACTTAGATTATTTTTATCTTTGTTCTAAATTCATCGTTTATAATTCTAATAGACAAATTAAGACCCATGAAATCACATAAAACTTAGTGTTAAAACGATTACTTAGACGAGATATATTTTCATGTATACATACTTTTTGTACTTAAATTCCAAATCTGAATCCTTCGTCAAAATCTGAATACTCACACACCTTTGTTTCCCCATTGTAGGGTAACATCGGTGTTCCCACCCTCACGTTCGTCAAACTCACGGATAATCGGAAAGCTAGCAAAACCGTGAGTATACATAACTCCCTTTTTACTTTTTACACTTTTGGGTGCAATATGTATATGTTATCAAACACACGTAAAATACATACTTTATGCTTAAATCACAAATAAACAATCCAACATACATGCTTAATATGTGATACTTGAATTCGTATATACTAGACTATTCTTATGCTTTATACTTGTCATTAACTTCGTACATGCCTCCATTAACATGTATAGCGCTGATGTTATGCAAATTACATCTGTTTCTATGTATAGTTTGTATAATTATTTGAGTTGTTTTGTGTCATTTTATCATTGGTTTTGTATATTATGGTGTCTTGTGTGTTTTGCAGGGTCTCGGGAGTGAAAACGAACTGAAACGTTGAAGAAACGAGCACCCGGGATGAGGTTTGGGCTTAGTGAAGAATTTTCATGAAATTAAAATGGATATTTGATAAGATGAGAAGATAGAGAATTGAATTACGAACCTGTAGGCAAAATTGGTAAAGAATACAGAGTTGAAACGAAGAAGTTATGGCTGAAACCGTATGTGACAACTCGAGTTTTCAAGATTTCCATCTTCGCATTATTTGCACGTTAATTTTTTTTATGTTGTTTGTTACTCGACTTGTTTGTTTCACAACGCTTACATTTGAAAAACGTAAAATAGTATTGCGATTGATATTTGATATTTGGGGTGCATATTATATTTGAGTATATGATGATAGTGTAATTTGTGCTAATTGGGATTGTATAGTTTATTATAGAACTTTGGCCAACACCCCTGCTCATATGAAAACACCCCCTGATGAAAACACATGGTGTTTTCGTCCATGTGGCTGACGAAAACAGAGATGGGCCTTGGCCCAGTATTGAGTTATTATATATTTATTTTATAAACAATCTTCCCCGGGAAGTTTCTCACTTACCAAACCTTATCACTTTGTTTCTCTCTCTACCTCTGAAACCCAACAAACAGAATTCTTCATTTGAAGCAAAAACCCCTGTTTAATCTACGGTTAGTGATTTACATGTTAAGATGATATCTTATATTGACTGCTACTGTGAGATATTATGATCTTATGATCTGATTTTGATTGATGATTTAATGTTTAGATCGTTGTTTTCTGTTAATGGTGATTGTTAATCTTCGAGATAAAGTGATCGTAGATAGTCAGTTGATAAATGCATAACTAGATCTCCTGTTAAATGTTAAAAACTATGATGTTGTTGGATGTTAATCCTGATTATTTAGATGAGTAAGTATCTAAATGAATGTTTTAGCTTCTGTTGGATTGATTGTTCCTACAAATGGTTGAATCTGTAACTGTAATGAGATTTTAGTTGCTGGGTTTAAGTTACAGTGAGTGTTGGTGAAGATGATGAAGCTAACGAAAACACCCCCATATCTTGAAACTGGACGAAATCACTTATGTGATTTCGGCCCAAGTGTGTTTGGCCCAAGGATGATTTCGACCCAGAATAGATTTCGGCCCACTAGTGTTTTCGGCATATGTGTTTTTGGCAAAGGGATTTCGGCAAAAGCATATTCGGCCCATGTGTGAGATTTCGGCCCAAGTTGGATTTCGGCCATAAGGGATTTCGGCCATAAGGGGTTTTCGGCACATAAGGGTTTTCGGCTAGCTAGTGATTTCGGCCCAACTGTTATCTTGTTAACTGGTTAAATTTATTAAGTTGTTAACTTATTAAATTACATATAATAACTCTGTTAGTTACGTAACTATGTTTAGCCTACTAACTGAGTTAAGTTCATTAACTCAGTAAACTTTACTCACTATGTAAGATTCATGGATGACATTCTGTTAAATATGTAACTTAGTTAAGTAAAACATGTGACACAGTTAGTTACCAGTTCTGTTAAATGTTAATTCTGTTAACCGTATACCCCTGTTTATATATGTTAATTCAGTTAAGCATACTAGCTTTATTAACTGTGATGTTGGTTAACTATGTTAGAATTAATTGAGAAGACTGTTATGAGGAAGATGAATTTGCATGAATTGGAGTAACTGTTTACATGATACAAGAATGCAAATTGCTAGACACACTCTGTGATATTTCTGTGATAGTGATTGCATGCAAAATCTTACAAACATGTACTGACTGAACATACGTGCACTATAGGATTTGATTGATTACTTGCGAGCACATAGTTTAGCATACCGAGCAAAACAAGGTGAGTTCACACTTCTACAAAGGCATGGGATTCCCGGGGTTGGGAATGGGTTGATTGATCATTCGTATTCCCCGTACTGGAAAAGAACCTCTCGAAGTTCAAGGCGACAAGAGTGGTGTCGTGAGTGGCATCATCTCCTTCTTGAAGGCACAGAAGTGTTTGCGAAAGGGCCACACAGCTATTTTAGCACTCGTTACAGATTCATCGACGAAAGAGAAGAAGTTAGAGGATATTCCTGTTGTACGCGACTTTCCTCAAGTGTTTCCTGAAGAGTTACCTGGGTTACCGCCCCATCGCCAGGTCGAATTTCAGATCGAGCTAGCTCCAGGAGCAGCACCCATAGCTCGAGCGCCTTATCGCTTAGCTCCAACTGAACTGGAAGAACTGTCTAAGCAATTGCATGAACTCTTGGAAAAGGGTTTCATACGTCCTAGCTCTTCGCCCTGGGGAGCTCCAGTATTATTTGTGAAGAAGAAAGACGGTACCTTTCGTATGTGCATAGATTACCGCGAACTAAACAAGGTGACCGTAAAGAATCGCTATCCTCTTCCACGCATCGACGACTTATTCGACCAGTTGCAAGGGTCGAGCTATTACTCGAAGATTGATCTGAGGTCAGGTTACCATCAATTGAGAGTCCGGGATGAGGACGTCTCCAAAACAGCATTCAGAACTCGCTACGGCCATTACGAGTTTTTGGTCATGCCATTCGGGCTAACGAACGCGCCTGCGGTTTTCATGGATCTTATGAACGGGGTGTGCAAACCTTATCTTGACAAGTTCGTCATTGTTTTCATCGACGACATCCTAATTTATTCGAAGAATCGGGAGGAACATGAGCAGCATTTACGACTTATTCTGGAACTCCTTCGAACGGAACAGCTGTACGCTAAGTTTTCAAAATGCGACTTCTGGCTTCGTGAAGTCCACTTCCTAGGCCACGTGGTAAACAAGGATGGGATTCATGTTGATCCATCCAAGGTAGATTCGATCAAGAACTGGCCTGCACCTCGCACACCAACCGAAATACGCCAATTCTTGGGTTTGGCGGGTTATTACAGACGGTTCATCAAAGACTTCTCAAAGATTGCACAGCCACTTACATTACTGACACAGAAAGGTGTTGCTTATCGTTGGAGTAATACACAGGAAACAGCATTTCAGCACTTAAAGGATAGACTCTGTAGCGCACCTATCCTCTCATTGCCTGAAGGCACGGACGATTTTGTAGTCTACTGCGATGCATCTATTCAAGGTCTTGGATGTGTGTTGATGCAACGGGATAAAGTTATTGCTTATGCTTCGCGCCAACTTAAGATTCACGAACGGAATTACACTACACACGATTTAGAGCTGGGAGCCGTTGTTTTTGCGCTCAAGATATGGCGACATTACCTGTATGGCACTAAGTGCACCATCTACACCGATCACAGGAGTCTTGAGTATATATTCAAGCAGAAAGAATTGAACATGTGACAACGTAGATGGGTTGAACTACTGAACGATTACGAATGTGCTATAAAGTACCATCCGGGCAAAGCCAATGTTGTGGCCGACGCCCTCAGTCGAAAAGATACTACACCTAGGCGTGTACGAGCGTTGCAACTCACTATTTAGTCTAGTCTTCCTTCTCAGATACGAGATGCTCAAGTAGAAGCATTGAAACCAGAAAACGTCAGGGCTGAAGCCCTACGCGGCTCAAGGAAAAGGTTAGAACAAAAGGCAGACGGCGCCTACTATGTAACAGGACGCATTTGGGTCCCACACTATGGCAACTTACGCGAGCTTGTAATGGAAGAAGCTCATAAGTCTCGCTACTCAGTACATCCTGGTTCGGATAAGATGTACCACGACCTCAGAACTACATACTGGTGGCCTAGCATGAAGGCCCACATAGCAACTTACGTTAGCAAGTGTTTGACTTGTGCGAGAGTCAAGGCGGAATATCAGAAACCCTCAGGCCCACTCCAACAACCTGAGATACCACAATGGAAATGGGAACAAATTTCCATGGATTTTGTTACTGGCCTACCTAGATCTCAGCGCGGAAATGATACTATTTGGGTGATCGTGGATCGACTCACAAAGTCTGCTCACTTCTTGGCTATCAAGGAAACGGATAAGTTCTCCACTCTAGCAGACGTATACCTTAAGGAAGTTGTCTCGAGGCACGGAGTGCCCACCTCTATTATCTCTGATCGTGATGCACGTTTTACTTCAGAACTGTGGCAGGCAATGCACAAATCTTTTGGCTCTCGTTTAGACATGAGCACAGCTTATCATCCTCAGACCGATGGGCAGTCTGAGCGCACTATTCAAACTCTAGAAGACATGCTTCGGGCGTGCGTAATTGACTTTGGCAAGGGCTGGGAAAAACATCTGCCACTTGTGGAATTTTCGTACAACAACAGTTACCACACCAGCATTAAAGCTGCTCCATTTGAGGCATTGTACGGGCGTAAATGCCGATCACCTCTTTGTTGGGCAGAGGTGGGTGACAGTCAGATCACAGGTCCAGAAATGGTAGTTGATACTACTGAAAAGATTGCTCAAATACGACAACGCATGGCGGCAGCTCGCGACCGTCAGAAAGTGTACGCGGATAAAGACAGGAAACTACTCGAGTTCCAGGTTGGGGATCGAGCACTACTCAAAGTTTCACCCTGGAAGGGTGTTGTTCGTTTTGGCAAAAGGGGCAAACTCAATCCACGATACGTTGGACCATTTGAAGTCATTGAGAAAATAGGCAAAGTGGCCTACAGACTAAACTTACCAGCTGAACTCAGTGCAGTTCACAACGTCTTTCATGTGTCGAATCTGAAGAAGTGTCTGTCAGATGAGACCTTCATAGTTCCTTTGAAGGAGCTCACTATCGACGAACGATTTCATTTCGTCGAGGAACCAGTTGAAATCACGGACCGGGATGTTAAGGTCCTCAAGAACACCAGAATACCTCTTGTTCGAGTTCGTTGGAACTCCCGTCGTGGCCCAGAGTTTACCTGGGAACGCGAAGACCAAATGGAACTCAAATATCCCCAGTTGTTCGAAAACAATGCAACTACTACTGAGGCTGAAGCTACTACAGAATTTCGGGAAGAAATTCCAAATCAACGGGGGGATAATGTGACACCCCAGGAGAACCAGTAAATGATAACTTACCTAGCTTCCTCAGTAACCGCATGCTAAATTTCGGGACGAAATTTCTTTCAAGTTGGGGATAATGTGACAACTCGAGTTTTCAAGATTTCCATCTTCGCATTATTTGCACGTTAATTTTTTTTTATGTTGTTTGTTACTCGACTTGTTTGTTTCACAACGCTTACATTTGAAAAACGTAAAATAGTATTGCGATTGATATTTGATATTTGGGGTGCATATTATATTTGAGTATATGATGATAGTGTAATTTGTGCTAATTGGGATTGTATAGTTTATTATAGAACTTTGGCCAACACCCCTGCTCATATGAAAACACCCCCTGATGAAAACACATGGTGTTTTCGTCCATGTGGCTGACGAAAACAGAGATGGGCCTTGGCCCAGTATTGAGTTATTATATATTTATTTTATAAACAATCTTCTCCGGGAAGTTTCTCACTTACCAAACCTTATCACTTTGTTTCTCTCTCTACCTCTGAAACCCAACAAACAGAATTCTTCATTTGAAGCCAAAACCCCTGTTTAATCTACGGTTAGTGATTTACATGTTAAGATGATATCTTATATTGACTGCTACTGTGAGATATTATGATCTTATGATCTGATTTTGATTGATGATTTAATGTTTAGATCGTTGTTTTCTGTTAATGGTGATTGTTAATCTTCGAGATAAAGTGATCGTAGATAGTCAGTTGATAAATGCATAACTAGATCTCCTGTTAAATGTTTAAAACTATGATGTTGTTGGATGTTAATCCTGATTATTTAGATGAGTAAGTATCTAAATGAATGTTTTAGCTTCTGTTGGATTGATTGTTCCTACAAATGGTTGAATCTGTAACTGTAATGAGATTTTAGTTGCTGGGTTTAAGTTACAGTGAGTGTTGGTGAAGATGATGAAGCTAACGAAAACACCCCCATATCTTGAAACTGGACGAAATCACTTATGTGATTTCGGCCCAAGTGTGTTTGGCCCAAGGATGATTTCGACCCAGAATAGATTTCGGCCCACTAGTGTTTTCGGCATATGTGTTTTTGGCAAAGGGATTTCGTTAGTGTTCAAACGAAAACCAAAGGGTTTTTGGCAAAAGCATATTCGGCCCATGTGTGAGATTTCGGCCCAAGTTGGATTTCGGCCATAAGGGATTTCGGCCATAAGGGGTTTTCGGCACATAAGGGTTTTCGGCTAGCTAGTGATTTCGGCCCAACTGTTATCTTGTTAACTGGTTAAATTTATTAAGTTGTTAACTTATTAAATTACATATAATAACTCTGTTAGTTACGTAACTATGTTTAGCCTACTAACTTAGTTAAGTTCATTAACTCAGTAAACTTTACTCACTATGTAAGATTCATGGATGACATTCTGTTAAATATGTAACTTAGTTAAGTAAAACATGTGACACAGTTAGTTACCAGTTCTGTTAAATGTTAATTCTGTTAACCGTATACCCCTGTTTATATATGTTAATTCAGTTAAGCATACTAGCTTTATTAACTGTGATGTTGGTTAACTATGTTAGAATTAATTGAGAAGACTGTTATGAGGAAGATGAATTTGCATGAATTGGAGTAACTGTTTACATGATACAAGAATGCAAATTGCTAGACACACTCTGTGATATTTCTGTGATAGTGATTGCATGCAAAATCTTACAAACATGTACTGACTGAACATACGTGCACTATAGGATTTGATTGATTACTTGCGAGCACATAGTTTAGCATACCGAGCAAAACAAGGTGAGTTCACACTTCTACAAAGGCATGGGATTCCCGGGGTTGGGAATGGGTTGATTGATTAATTGCGCTTAAGAATTATTGGAATTTCATACCATAGACCTCGGGAGAGGAAGGTTAATGGTAGATACTGCTAGACTAGTGATACATTACTCCTCTTCGCAAGCATGCCTGGAATGGCCGCGAACTATACTTTAATCTTCGCAAACATGCCTGGAATGGCCGGGAACTATACTTTAATCTTCGCAAACATGCCTGGAGGGTCGCGATACAAATATACCTAGTCTAGAGAACATATGGGAAACCCCCACTAAACTTCGCAAACATGCCTAGAGGGCCGCGATACCATTACATACGATACATGATTACTAAACGAACTTACGGTTTACGATACGAACATTATAACTAAATAACCAACTGTGAACTCGCTCAACTAGTTGTTGACTCTCTGTTACATGCCTTGCAGGACCATAGGTACTTTTGGAGCTTGCACGGGAGGCACGGTCGTTGTGGACATGGATCGTGAATGTGTCGTTAATCATTATGACATTTTGTACTTATACTTATGTTGGGTGTTACATTATTGCTTCCGCTACACACTTGTTTTATGTTTGTTTTGAAAACACCTATCGTATTGATGAATGACTTTTATTTTATACTTATGTTCAATATGATTGGTGGCTTGATCCTGGTCAGTCACGCCTCCAAGCGGTGGTACTCCGCGTGTGGATTTTGGGGGTGTGACACCGTATTCTCAGTACGCAGGTCCTTGGCGCTACGCGACGGAGGACCCCTATACAGGTCACGTGACGCGACACTTATCCTAATTTGCGCGGAAAACTTCATATTTAAGCCCCATTTAAGCCCATACTTAACCCTAATCAATCCCAGACAACCCTAGACTAAATGGGAGCAACTTGAACGAAAATTATGAAGTTTTAGGAGCGTTTTTGAAGGCTCGAAGCATCAGTTTGAATACTGGAAGCTGAGGAAGTTGTCTGGGTCGTCTCTGCACTATTCGGGTTCTTCGTCTTTGTTTTTTATTCCTTTAATCATGTTTCTTGCACTTAAAAATACTCTATTGCTTATTGTTTCTATGACTATTCTTGGCTAATTTCCTGTTACTGCCTAGACTTGGATGATGGATTTATAAGTTTGCTTTTTATTATGTTTAATTAGTTATTTATGGATTATTTCTATAAGTGGTCGGTTTGTTATTTTAGTTTAATGTATATGCATGCTTTAAATTGTTTTATTGTCTTTTGTTGCTTCGTATGAATTTTGGTGAGTGTCTATATCACGGAATAAATTCATACTAGGTTATAAATTTTGGTGAGTGTCTATATCACGGAATAAATTTATAATCTTTAGGGTTAATCAGCCGATACACATTAGAAGTAATAATTGTTAATTTAATAAACTAAAGTGTTCTACTAATTTCAATAGCTGTGAGGTGCGAAATTATTGTTAGGTCTTCGTCATTAAATTGATAGGTAGGATATCTGTGAGGAGTCAGTAACCAGTAATCATAACAGTTATTTGAGTTCCATAAGTGTCTCCTTGAGAAGGGTCGAGGGTCTTGTTCGGTGTCTTGGTAGGTTTAGAATATTAAGATCCCGGTTCCATAATAATTAATAAACATAATAAAGTCATTACTATAATAAATCAGGAATCCAGTCTTGGTAGTCGTTTCCACTAATTGAGTTAAAACCCAAGTTAATTTGTGATTCGTTAATTTTAGTTAATTACTTTAATTTAATTTGCACTTTTAGGATATTTAGAACCCCCCACCCCTAATTATAAAAATGGTTAGTTTCGTGTCCGTATCAGTTTAGGTCTAGATAGATTTTAATTAACGTAATTAGAGAGTCTCGTGGGTTCGATACTCGGACTTACTTTAACTATACTACATTGATGGGTGCACTTGCCGGTTGTGTGGTTTAGGTTTAGATCGAGTCTAAGTTTATAAATTTAAAGCTTAGAGTGTCTAGAATAGGTTAATTTTAGTTGACTACTTTTAGCACATCAAGTTTTTGGCATCGTTGCCGGGGATTCTTTGGCAATTGCGTTGATTACTTTGTTTGGACTTAATTAACATCATACGTGCTAGTTGCTTTTTTTTTTAGTCGTAGGAGTCTAAGTATTCCAGAGACTTTATTATTTTGTTGAGTAATTTATTTATAGAGCAGTTCTACTTGTTTCTTTGTCAGTTTTTCAGTGGATGCCCCATACGCGTTCACAAGGACCGCCGCCAAAGCCGCCAGTGGACAGTTCTTCCTTCTCCTCTTTCACACCAAAGGTTAGTAAAACTTCTACCTCCACTTCCGCTCTTTCTGACTCTACCCTTCAATCTAAACCACCAGCCTTTTACATCACACCGAAGTCATCACCACATAATTCCCCACCACCCTCCCATCCTACTAGTCCACAACCCGCTGCGCCGAATATGACAGGCGGTAAAACCGTCCACCAACAATCCACCACTGGTTTCACCGGTGTGAACTCGCATATCACCCTTCTTGTAGTGAACAATGAAAAATTCTGGCAGATCCCGTCCTATATCATGACTGCAATTAACAATTCCTGCCAGTTTCACGGGCGTGATGACGAGGATACTCTGGCCCACATCAACCGCCTTCCCCAAATCTGCAGCACCTTCTCTATCAAAGGTACTAATCTTAACCCCCGTCACCTTCAGGTCTTCCCATTTTAACATGTTGGCCGCGTAGCCACATGGCCTGATTCGCAGCCAACATATTCCTTCACCACCTGGGCTGCCATTAGAGATGCTTTTCTTGCTAAATACTTCCCACCCGCAAAAGTAACTCGCCTTCATGATCAGATCCATTCGTTCCGGATAGAGCCTGATGAGCCTTACTATCTAGCTTGGGAAAGATTTCAAAGTTTACTTTCTCGTTGCTCTCAGCATGGTCTGTCAGACCGGGCACTTGTAGAGAAATTCTACAACGGTCTCACTTCTGAGATCCGAGCTCGGTTTGACACCTCCGCAGGAGGCCACTTAATGGGTAAGAAGACATTGGCCCAATGCAATGACCTGTTTGAAAGTTTTGCTCGTTCCGATCATGAACAACGATCTACCGCTAGGAATTCAACTCCTGTGCCTAGTACCTCCTCGACCGTTCGAGGTGTACACCAAGTTAGCTTGGAAACAACGGTAGCCGCTACTTTAGAGTCCCTTAAGAGAGAGGTAAGTAACCAAATTCAAGAGATTAGGAAGAAGGTAGATAGATGTGAGGTTTGTAAGGGAGGTCATGATACAGTTGAGTGCCCAACACTTACTCAAGATTAGGTAGAGTTTGTTACTGGTCAAAACCCTGGTTCCACTAACACATATAATAACACCTCCGATTATAATCCAAACTGGCGTGATAATAATAATTGGCGTTCTTCCGATAATCCCCTAGTTTCTAATCGAGTCACAATCAATACCAGGGGCAGGGTCAGTTTGCTAGTGGGGGTTTGAATAGTCAGGGTTCAAATAACCAAGATTTGAGTAGTGGGTTAGAGGAGATTAAGGCCATGTTAGCCCAATTGATTACTAGAGACCAAATCACCCAGAGAACCCTAGAGGAGCATGCTACCATGCTAAAGAACAATCATTCAAACTTCCTAGATCTCCAAAGGCAAGTAGGTGACACCTCTCATCAGTTCTCGGGCAGCACTCAAATCAACCCAGCCAATCATCACGTTAAAGCCATAACTACTAGGTCAAGTAGAGAATTAGGGGAGATTGAGAGGCCACCGGTTCAAGTAGAGGAAGAGGAACCGGTGGATAAGGAGATACAGTTAGAGAAACCTCCAATAGAGAAGACTGTTAGAAACCGGTTGAGCCAGTTAGACCAAATCCTGAGATTGATCATGCTCGTCTTCCTTATCCTACACGTTTAAAGAAGCAAAAATACACTAAGGAGTACAAGTATTTCTTAGACATGTTTAAACAACTTAAGATCAATCTTCCATTAATCGAAGCCCTCAAGCATATGCCGAAATATGCTTAATTCTTAAAGGATCTCCTGAAAGGGAAAGATAAACTAGAGGAGCTTTCAAATGTCTCTTTGAATGCTGAATGCTCTGCTCTGGTGACGAACAAGCTACCAGAGAAACTCACTGATCCGGGTATCTTCATGATCCCGTGTTTGTTCAGTGGTGACGTTCAAAACCACGCGTTAGCTAACCTTGGCACTAGTATTAGTCTGATGTCGTATTCATTTTACGAAAAACTAGGCCTTGGTGATCTTAAACCTACTTGCATGACCTTAGGCTTAGCTGACAAAACCGTTAAGTTTTCTCGGGGAATAGTTGAAAATCTACTCATAAAAGTTGATAAATTCGTTTTCGCGGCGGATTTTATAGTGCTAGATATAGAAGCGGACGAGAATGTACCTTTAATTTAGGACGTCCATTTTTGTATACCGCTAAAGCCCTCATAGATGTTTTCTTAGGCACTATTACACTCGGAGTGGGTGAGGAAATGGTAGTCTTCAAGGTCAATACAGCTAAAAGTTCGGGTGCTCGGGTGGAGGCAGTAACGTCAATTAAGGAGAATGAGAGGGATGAGAGAGATGAGAACGAGGGGGTGAGTGATCCTAGTCTAGAGGAGATGTTAGGACCCAAGTGTGGGGATTCACCGGATAGGAGAGTAGAGGAATTAGAGAAGAGAATGGAATGGTTAGAATCTAAGATAGAAACATTGAGCAAAGCTGTGTGTGGGGATGGATATATTTTGAATACATCTAGGTTCAAACCGCCCATTGATGAGTTGAGAGGTTGTGGGATATGGAGAGATTCGTTTATTCATAGGTGTGATAGTGCTACAGTCCGAGAGATAGGGTACGGTGAGCTGGGTCTACATGATCCTCCATGATTGTTAAAAAGGTTGAGAAATTGGGGTGAAAATCCCTTTTTGTTGAGTTTGTAGATTTTAGTTCGTTTGTCATGAGTTTGGCGTTATCGTAGTTTAGGTAGATTTGTGTTTGCGTTTTCGTGTTTTGAGTTGTTTTGCAGGTAATCATGTTCGTAATGGAGTTCGAAACACGAAGAAATGGTGTTCCAAAGTGGTTTCTAGTCAAAAATTTGGCTTAGAGAGTGTTTTGGACGAGTTGGACGAAGTATGGAAAATTTTCTAAGACATGGAGGCAATAAACCAGAGAAACTTTCTATAAAAATAGGCCATTCGCGTCATGCGTAAGGCAGATGGTAATTCTGTCACGCAACGCGAGGAAAAGAAGATAAAAGTAATTTTTTATTCGCTGCGACACGCGAAGGAGTGAGCAGAACCCGTCACGTAACGTGACGGGTGTGTTTCTTGGCCGAAGTGTTTTTCGTGTCTGGTTGATCAATTTTTCGCATATGCTTTGTATACGATATGTGTTTACTTGTTTATTGAGTTGTTTATTTTATACTATGAGTCTAATTTAGTGTTTTTGAGTTGGTCTTTTGTGTCGAGTCAATATTGCTTTGGTTTTTGCTTGTTTTGGTTTATGCAGGTTTTAGTCGTACCACCCTTACGCAATCTTCTTTCGGGTGATTTTGAAGGTGATTTTCAAATTTCAAGGCATTTACTGAGTGTACCAGTTAGAGTTGGAGCCGATCGCGAATGAAATGCTATATGATCGAGCTGTAGCCGATCACGAATGAAATGCTATATGATCGAGCTGGATTGGACGAGAGTTTGGGGCTTACGTGATTATAAAACCAACTAAGTCCTTTCCATTGATACCCTTTGTGTTCTTTTATTTTTATTTATTTTAGTCTTTTGAGTCGGTTTCCATCCTATATTGAGGGCAATGTAGAGTTTAAGTGTAGGGATGAAACTATTGTTTAGTGTCTAGTTAGTTGAGTCTTGAGTCATAAAAACTTGAAAAACTAAAACAATTGAAAAATCCAAAAAAAAATGAAAAAATAGAAAATGTCCTTGTTTTAGAAGTTTGCAAACAAAACGGAACATGATAGGAAAGTCGGGCATATTCGGGTTTCATATAATAATAATAATAATAATAATAATATGAGAATAAAGTTAAACTCGTGTCTAGCTTGGGATATATGAATAGGCTCGACCCGGTTTCTAGGTTCCTTTAATATTAAAATAACCTTAATTGTTAGGCTACTAGTGGGTTCTCATCTAGGAGAAGTAGAAAGCCGAAACCGCCAAAAATAGTGTAAGAAATGCCGTTATAAGCTAAAATTGGTAGAATTTTTAATCAAAAGAAAAAAGTAGAATAAATGAGCTAAATTGAAAAAACGAGGCCTATGAAATATTTGTTGGGGATGGTGACGCTAACTTAGATTGCCTCTAGGTTAAATTAAGAAAAAATGCTAAAAAATTATCGAAGCTCACATTGTCGCTCTTGGGGATGGTGACTCTGGTTGAGACAACCTCTGAGGTTAGGTAATGCAAAGTCTAGTGTTCAAAAAAAAAGATAAGAAAAAAATGATGATAAATTCTCTTAATTTTGGTATAAAACGCTTAGGAAAGAATCTAGTGATTCGTTCCTTTTGTTTCATGAGCTTGAGGCGGGATTATGTGAACTACGACTTTTAGTGTGAGACCCTAGGTAGATTGACTGAACTTAAACATAAAGTGCATGATATGGGCTTGAGGCGGGATTAAGTGAACTGCGGCTTTTGATGATGATTTCGTTTGCATAGATCTTTTTCGGGGACGAAAAAAGAGTAAGTGTGGGGATATTTGATGTAATGCAAATTACATCTGTTTCCATGTATAGTTTATATAATAATTTGAGTTGTTTTGGGTCATTTTTTTTGTATATTATGGTGACTTGTGTGCTTTGCAGGGTCCCAGGAGTGAATACGAGCTGAAACATTGAAGAAACGAGCACCCGAGAGAAGGTTTAGACTTAGTGAAGGACTTTTTGAAATGGAAATGGGTATTTGATAAGATGAGAAGATAGAGAATTGAATTATGAACCCGTAGGCGAAAATGGTGAAGAAAACGGAGTTGAAACGAAGAAGTTATTGCCGAAACCGTATTCTCAGTACGCAAGTCCTTGGCGCTACGCGGCGGAGGACCCCTAGCCAGGTCGCGCGACACGACGCTTATCTTAATTTGCGCAGAAAACTTCATATTTAAGCCCCTTTAATCCCATACTTAACCCTAATCAATCCCAGACAACCCTAGACGAATTGGGAGCAACTTGGACAAAAATTCTGAAGTTTTAGGAGCGTTTTTGAAGCCAGGTCGCGCGACACGACGCTTATCTTAATTTGCGCAGAAAACTTCATATTTAAGCCCCTTTAATCCCATACTTAACCCTAATCAATCCCAGACAACCCTAGACGAATTGGGAGCAACTTGGACAAAAAATCTGAAGTTTTAGGAGCGTTTTTGAAGGCGTGAAGCATGGGTTTGAAGACTGGAAGCTGAGGAAGTTGTCCAGATCAACTTTTCACTATTCGGGTTCTTCGTCTTTGTTTCTTATTCCTTAAATCATGTTTCTTGCACTTAAGAAAACTCTTTTGCTTATTGTTTCTATAACTATTCTGTGCTAATTTCCTGTTATTGCCTAGACTTGGATGATGGATTTATAAGTTTGATTTTTATTATGTATAGTTTGTTATTTATCAATTGTTTATAAAAGTAGTCGGTTTGTTATTTTGGTTTAATGTATATGCATGCTTTAAATTGTTTTATTGTCTTTTGTTGCTTCGTATGAATTTTGGTAAGTGTCTATATCACGGAATAAATTCATTCTAGGTTATAAATTTTGGTGAGTGTCTATATCATGGAATATATTTATAATCTTTAGGGTTAATCGGCCGATACACCTTAGAAGTAATAATTGATGTTGATACACTTTATGTGGACGCGACTCGGTTCGGTTCGACTACATTTCGAAGTGAAGACCGAAGCACGTTATTCTCCATCGTGACTCGGATCGTATTCAACCTTGTACTTGTTGTAAAACAGATGCTTATTTGCAATCTGTTTGATAGTTGTTGCTGGTTGTTTGCTGTTTTGTTTTTGTTTTCAAGTTTCTGCATGTGCAGCCCTCCACGAAAGTCCACACCAGCGAAGAACCTGCATTGCCAAACATCATCCATGAAGCCAACGAAGAAGGTTCTTCGTGAGTTTAGTTGTTTGCTGATCATAGCAGTCCACGAAGAATAGTCTTAAACGAAGAACCTTCTTCGTCTACATCCTTCCACGAAAAACATTCTTCAGCTATGGATTGTTGGCTGATGTTAAGTTTATACGAAGAACCAATGATTCTTCATTGGTTTGTGTTCTTCGTGGGATTTGGATCAGGCCCAGCTGGTTCTTCGTTATGCTGTGGATAAGGTTGCTATATAAGGACTGGCAGCAAACTATTTTAGATAAGAGAAAGCATAGTGTATATCAGTGAGTTTTTATTGTACTTCTTATTATATCATCTTGTACCGAAACTCAGTTGATATTCAATACACTTTCGTTTATACGTTGAATCTTTGTGTCGTGTTTTTATCTCTCGCTCGGTTTGTGTCTTAACAGGAATTCCGCACCTGTTTCGGCAACCGAAACAAGATCTCATAGTTGTCCAACGATCCGTATCGGGACCTACAAGTGGTATCAGAGCGTAAGGCTCGATTTCTTGTTGAAAACCGAGTTACCGGTGTGATTTTCGAGTGGGTTTTTAAGTTTTTTTTTTTGGTTAAAAATCCAAAACCTAGTTGTATTTCTTGAAAAATTCTGTTTTGGAGCTCGAAAATCTGATGTTATTATGATGTTGTTCTTGTTTAAAACTTGTTAAAAAAACGTAGGAGATCTTTGAAGGTACAAGTTGTTTTCAGTTTCTACGTCAAAATTTGTGTTCGACAATTTTTCCGGCACCGGAAAACTCATATAGTTCATCGGAAAACTCACGTGTTCATAGTGTTCTTCATAAGTTTTCTGGGTTTAAGTTTTTGTTTGAATTATTGAAAACTTTATAATATTATTTGTTTGACAAAGTTGGTCATCGAATGATGATTGTTTGAAAAAAGTTGTCTTTCGGATAAGGGTTGTTTTACCAACTCTGACAAGATAAAATTTTGGTTGAAAAAGGAAAATATCTCTGCAAACTAAAGTCAACGAAAAACCAGTTCTTCGTCAATTTGTTTCTCACGAAAAACCTCTATTCTTCGTTGGTTTTGTTTCCCACGAAAAACCAAGTTTTCAACTTGGTGAAGAACCCATTTTTTTGTCCTATATGTGGTGAAGAACCAAGGTTTTGTCTTGTTAGGCTTATTTTGTCATATTCCATTTGAAATACATTTCATTTCTACGAAGAACTTGGTCAAACTTGGTTTTAGTCAAAATTATACAAAGTCTTTTGTCTTTTTTTATCACAAAATTATATTCTTCGTAGATTGGTTTTTTGTGGACCAACATTTTTCACAATTACAAGTTTTCACAAAAGGTTTACAAATCACACCAATCCTGTTAATTTGGTTTTTCAAGCATTTGTTTTTATACCACAACCAAATATGAGTACAAATCTGTGGGATTGGAGTGATAGCTCAGAATTAAGTCAAGATCCTTTATAATGGGTAAAATCTTTAATGCCCAAACAAACGATTACAGCCAGTCAATGGGCATGTGTTGCTAATCAAAGTCAATGTATTCAAAATCTTCTCATTACCGAGAGTGAAGCTGGAAGCAACAATCGTCCGCCAAAGCTAAATCATATGAACGACTATCCATCATGGAAAAATCGTTTTCATACTTATGTTCTAGGGCAAAATACCGAGCTGTGGACGTGTTTTACTACGCCATTCAATGAAGCTCTCGAAGTAGCAGTTTCCAATCCAGTTGCCTTGGCGGGAATGGCCAAAGGTGATAAGAAAGCTTATGATCTTGAGAAGAAGGCCTTCGCTATCCTTACATAAGCACTTCATAAGGATATTTATCATCAATTCGCTTATTCTACCTCTACAAAAATTTTGTGGGACATCTTGGAAACTAGAGGAGAAGGAAATGTAGCAACAAGAATGGTCCGACATGATCTGTTAAAGAAAGAGTTTGAAGGGTTTTGGTTCATTGAGAATGAAACACTTAGCGAGATGACTACTCGGTACTATCATTTGATTAGTGAGATGTACTCATACAAGGTCAACGCATCACAACAAGAGATGATTATGCGTTTTGCTGAGGCTTTACCTCCTTAGTGGAATCAATTTATTGAGTTGTTGAAGCACACTGGTGTTTTGAATGTGCGTAGCATTTATGAATTCATTCAGAAGCTAGAGAACGAAGATGAAGAAGAAATCCAAAAAGCCAAACGAATTCCAATTCCACAAAATCCAGAGATGTATTTTGGAGGTTTTAACACAGGTGCGAGTACAAGTCAGCAACCGAAGCTTCAGACAGCATATGTATCGAATGCAAACCCTTTTATGCCACAAGTTTCACAACAAGCCTTTGATCCAAGTGCCTATTTCCCTAAACCACAAGCTGCTGCACCACAAACCCAATTACCACAACCCCAATTCGATCCAAGTGCCTATTTCCCTAAACCACAAGTTGCTACACCTCAACCTCAATTCGATCCAAGCACTTATCAAGCTTTATATGGTAACAACTTTCAACCTTCCAACCCGAACACCGTCAGACTTGATACATCACATCTATCTAAGATTAGTGTGGAAGTTGCTAAAGAACACATGGAGCTTCTAAACACCTTGGTGAGTTCTTACTACGGATTGATAGCTGGACAGATTGGCAACATCAATCTAACTAGTGAGGACTACTCTCAAATTGATAAAGATGAGATGGAGTTGATTGATATTAAATGGGCGTTTTCAAGTGCTGTGAGGAGAGCAAAAGACTTTATGGAGCGAACGGGAAGAACTAATCTGAAGAGCAACAAGGATACTCCTTATGGTTTTGACAAAAGGAAGGTTACTTGTTTCAAATGTAGAGAAAAGGGGCATTTTAAAAGAGAATGCACGAAGCCTCCACAGCAAGGGAACCAGTATCCTTTCAACATAAATCAAGTTGCTAACAACGAAAGAGCAATTATTCCCGCAAACAGAGCTTTGATTGTTCAGACAGATGAAGGTTGTGATTGGTATGTTCAATTTGGAAACAATGGTGGAGGAGGCGCTGCACTCTATGCCGAAATTGCAAAGAAAGACAGTGATGGAGAATCTTCCAGAAATGATGACAGTTCATGGGATAGCAGCAGTTCAGATGAAACAGGATCGACTTCAAGTGAAGTTCAATATGAAGATGTTGATGCTTAGGTAGATGATGTGATTACTAAAACTGAATCAATGGATAGCGACGAAGTAGCTTTGGAGCATGAAACTGATGGGTCATCTTATGTGTTTTCCAAGCATATCTCATCAAGCGGATCTTCCACTCTTCGGGCAGCATTCATGGCTCGTTTGGATTGCTAATCCAGTCAGGCAAGTCTCGATAAACCTATCTTGTCTAAGTGTTTTGAATGTATAGTTTTAAAGGGTAAATACTTAGAGCTAGAGGGTAAATTTGATCACACCAAGAAACATCATCAAAGTATGGTTGTTGATTTGACAAAATGCACTGTGGCAAACACAGCTCTTAAGAGAAACGAAAAAGAATTTAAAACAACAATTGAAACCTTAAGGAAAGATGTTTCTGAGTTAACAAAGAATGTTTTAGAAAACAAACTGCGATTAACAGTTACATTAACACGCTTGAGGAAACAAAGAAAGAGTTGGCCTGTGCAAAGTGTGAATATGATACAATCAAACTCAAGTGGGACAGTTATTCCAACTCGAGATATGTTTTGGATCATATTATCAATGTTCAAAAGAAAAAAGGTGATGTAAAGTGTATTGGTTATAAGGCTTGTCCTCCCCGGTTAGACACAAGTACACCAAAATGCCTGATAACGAGGATATGCCCCATTTTGAACCCAACGTTCCTTTAGATTTTGATGAATTTACAACTGGTCTAGGGTTCACTAAGGGCGCATCCTCAAGTCAAAGTCAACCGGACGAAGTCAACGGTTCCAAATGTGAAATTAATCAGAGTCCTCCCATTGTTGAGGATTGTGATAGTTTGGATGACGAGTCGGATGAGGACAAACCTAAGCAATCAGAGACAGTTACAAAAGAGGAGAATATACCTCTCGAAAATCACATTCTTTGTGATCCTTCCACAAAACCATTTGTGATCGCTACAGTCAAGTCTGTTGAATCTTCATCTGCGAGTTGTGAAAGCGTGAACTTGCTTTACACGTTGATTGGATCTGATAAAATATATTCAGATAAGGATTTCCCAATCAAAATGTCAATCAATCATTGATTGATAAGGTTTTCGAGGATTCTACTAGTAAGTTTTTGGGAAAGTCGAGCCCAAGAGTTTTAATAACTCAGTGTACTCCTATCCCAAAATCTGAAGTTAGAAGGAAATATGGGAATCAAAAATCTCAACCACAAAACAATCAACGAAAGCAAAATCACGCTACCCAAGAAAAAGGAAAAGGCAAACAAAGCCAAACCAAAAAGAAGTTTCAGACGGTGAACTTCGTGAAATCCCGAGGGACTGATAAAATTGAAACTTTCGAAAACAAATCCAAGACGGATTTTGTTAAACAAAGTAATATTTTGAAAAGAAACAGTCAAAAGAATTACACATGACACACAAATGGTTATGATGTAGGACCAAGTACCTCAAGATCACGAAGTTCATCATCAAGCTCTTACAGTTATGATACTCCGAGGTTTGTTGAGTGGAGATCATGCTTTGAATGCTGTGAGTTTGGACACATTGTCAAGAACTGTCCATATCTCACCAAGGGAAAGGCATAGGTTGAAGCCCCCCATGGTAATAGTTACCATAAAAGATCTGTTTCACCAAAACAGGTCCCTCGTCTTGTTAAACAATGACAAGTGAAACAGAAAAATAAACAAAGAAAAGAAGTTGAAAAGGCTTTAAAACCAGAGGTTGTCCAAAACAGTCTATTAAATCAGATGTTAAAAATGAAAAACATAAACAAATTTGGAAACCAAAAACGGTAACTATTTCAGGGGGAGCTCAATCTATTCTGAATCTTTAGGAAATCGAAGCAGTTGCAGGATACAGTTTTGAATTTCTAATCTCTCCTATACTTGTCGATATTTAAGCTACTTTATGAATTATTATTATCTCGTATAGCACTATTCGACCAGACACCTTGATCTCAAATATCACCTCACACGTGATTGTTTCAATATGAAACTCGTCAATTTTGTCATGGGCCGCACCGAGTACCAACATGTCAACTCATTTTTCCAAAATTCGATAAAATCATTTCTGATTAAAATTAATTTTGGTAAACGGCATTGAGGTAAAACATGAGTTAACTGACATCGGGAAATCGTTTTTGTGAATATTTTTCCTTAGAAAATCCAAAAAGTTGTCTCAAAGTTTGAATTTACTTTTTGAATTTTAGGGGGAGTAAATCCAAATCCGAAAAATTCAAAACGTTGCAAAACGGCCAAAAGGACAAAAACAATAGAAAATCAAAAATGAGTTTCCTGGCGAGAAAAAGAGAAAATGATAGTACATCAGTGGTCTGTCGAAACCTCTTTGAAGTTAAAAAAATGAAAAACGATAACTAGCTCTATATTTGATGTATCGGTAGGCTCACAATCATTTTAAAGTGTGCATGGTGATATAAACCTTAATCGACTGAAGACTGTGTGGGAACCGCTCATTGGCATATGGTCTTGGTACCGAAATTTCGTTTGATAGATTACCGAGGTTCAGAGATATGTGGTCTTTATGTTGTTTATCATCTGGGTATCATGGTTGTTTCTTTTACCGAAAAATAACGGAGACGAAGTCTAGATCTTCCATGATACTATACATACGTGTACATATTGCATATGACCTCAATAAGTGATCAAGAATCACATGTCAACAAAAAAAGTGATAATATATCACAACTTTTATGTGGGAGTCAAGTTCGTCTCTTTGTCTATACGTTGGTACTAACCTGTTCACGGACTTGCTCCTGTGCCCTTCATGCATCTGAAAATCAAGTTCCTCATCAATAAGTGATTCTATCACATAGGGCTTGTTTTCAATAAAAACTAAGTGAGTATCTCACATCATTTTATACGGTCAAACAGATGATAAGCGGTATACTCACCGGTAAGATGAACTCTCGTGCACACCTTGATACGGGAATGTGTCGTGTGTGGATGAACACCAGTCAGTAAGTATAAATCATACCTTAATGTATCCCCTAAACATGATTACATCTGATAAGTTGAGCTTATGTGGACAACAATGCTGATAATTGTTATAGGATCCTTATCTAAATGTTAACTAATTGAACAACAAGAGCATTTTGGCGTGACCGTACACTGATATGATTCTCTTACCCTCGAAACTCGCAAAAAGATTGTCTGTAAATTTTTATTTACATTTCTCCATTTCTGCATCGCTGTATATATTTATTTACTGCTTTCCGTCTTTACATTTCAAATATTCAAAAATACCAAAAAGATTTTAGGTGTGTTTTAATATAAATTTTATAAAAGCCAAAAAGATTTTGCTTCTAGTTTATTTTTGATTGACCGATGTTGGAACTCGAGTCTATCCTACCCAAAATCTTGATTGTAAGCCTGAAAACAATTGCATCTTCATAAACGTTAGAAGTTAACAAGATTAGAAAGTTAAAGGATTAAAATTGATCAATTTTTAAACTTTAAAACTGTTGTCGGTCAGTGTTTGATTGAGAGGTGGTCTCATGTGTATCGTGTGTTTATATTGATTGAATTCAATTCTTAGTGAATTTTTCGTTTGAAAACTTTCTAATATTGATTACATTCCAAGCGGTTGTTCTCATTAAGTGTTTAGCTTTCTTGTATGTGAAGATACGACATCAGAATCAGCTAAAGGCGAAGAGAACGTGTCAGACGATAAGCCGTAAAGTGAAGACACGACATTGATGCAATCAGAAGATCAAGATGATCGAGTAGCAGCTCACCACTCATCATCACCAAAAAGTATTGAGGATCAAAAGATTCACGAGCATCATTCAAGGGGGAGTTTGTTGATATACTGCTTGTTTGTGAAACATGAAGACCTTTAGAAGATCCGACAACATGTGAAGAACGAGCCATCACGAGCAGCGTCCAAGGGGGAGTTTGTTAATACACTTTATGTGGACGCGACTCGGTTCGGTTCGACTACATTTCGAAGTGAAGACCGAAGCACGATATTCTCCATCATGACTCGGATCGTATTCAACCTTGTACTTGTTGTAAAACATATGCTTATTTGCAATCTGTTTGATAGTTGTTGCTGGTTGTTTGCTGTTTGTTTTTTTTTTTTTTTTGCAAGTTTCTGCATGTGCAGCCCTCCACGAAAGTCCACACCAGCGAAGAACCTGCATTGCCAAACATCATGCATGAAGCCAACGAAGAAGGTTCTTCGTGAGTTTAGTTGTTTGCTGATCATAGCAGTCCACGAAGAATAGTCTTAAACGAAGAACCTTCTTCGTCCACATCCTTCCACGAAAAACTTTCTTCAGCTATGGATTGTTGACTGATGTTAAGTTTATACAAGAACCAATAATTCTTCGTTGGTTTGGGTCCTTCGTGGGATTTGGATCAGGCCCAGCTGGTTCTTCGTTATGCTGTGGATAAGGTTGCTATATAAGGACTGGCAGCAAACTGTTTTAGATAAGAGAGAGGATAGTGTGTATATCAGAGAGTTTTTATTGTACTTCTTATTATACCATCTTGTACTGAAACTCAGTTGATATTCAACATACTTGCGTTTATACGTTGAATCTTTATTGTATTGTTTCTCTCGCTCGTTTTGTGACGTAACAGAGATTCTGCGTCTGTTTCGACATCCGAAACAAGATCTCGTAGTTGTCCGACGATCCGTATCAGGACCTACAATTGGTAATTTAATAAATTAAAGTGTTCTACTAATTTCAATAGTTGTTAGGTGCGAAATCATTGTTAGGTCTTCGTTATTAAATTGCTCAGTAGGAAATCTGTGTGGAGTCTGAACTAGTTTCCTTAGTGATAATAGTCTAACAAGTTAAACTGAAAGTCCAAACTTATCCTAGGTTTATAATCCGTGAGGGATTGAATCATATTAGGGTACTTTTGTAAACCTAGATAACCCGTGAAGGAGTCTAGTAACTGTAACACCCCAAAAACACAAATTCTTATAATACAATTATGTAGTGAATAAATAAGAAAAATAAACTAACTAGGAATGACATTAACCTAGTTAGATGATGACTTATGAGTAGTTAAAGAGTTAAAACTGAATAAAAACGAAAGTTGAGGGACCAAAGGTGTTTAAATGAAAACTAATAATAATAAAACAAAAAAATTAAACTCACAACACACTTGTTTGTGTTGCTGAGATCAATCAGAAGACAGGGGGTGATCCCAAGCTCCCCAAAAACCCTAGTTCTTGTCAAACACCTCCAATTGAAGGATCAAATCAAGTCCAAAACGAAAATCGAGCATAGATTAACGATCCCCATTGCAAGGAGATCATAAGGTATATAAAATTTGACAAAAATTCTATACTTGAAATTCTCATGAATTTAGAGAATTCGAAATCTGATGTTGCATGTGTGATTTGTAGATGAAATAGGAACATTAAAATGTCTAGGAGTAAACCCTTGACAAGTGTCACACCCCGACCACGTAGAACATACAAAACGTGGCGGAAACATCGGGGAGTGTTGAAACAGAATTAATTGTTTCAAATCCATGGCAATTGAAGTTTCGTTTTATTGATTAAAAGTGTTACAATGTCTTAACAAACAAGGAAATACAACATAATCAACTAGTCTTGCATCTTTTATTGTCACTAAGGCCCATGTCCGCCTATGTGTATCTTGATCAATCCTATGCTTCATATCCTGAAAACACATGTGAAAATAGGTACGTCAGCATAAAAATGCCGGCGAGTACATAGGTTTTGTGAAAATAAGATTCATGACTTCTGTTTAAGAAAATGTTTAGTCATGAACCTTGTAATCTGATTTGTCTTTGTAAATCATTTGAAAAACAATAAGTTCAGATGATACGTATAAGTAAGAGAATAATGCAAGATTAAATGAATAACCATGTAAAATGAGTTTATATAAGTTAAGTTGTTTGTAAAACAATGTATTGTGAAAAGTATGTTATTTGTATAAAATGTTATATGTCATAAACTGAAATGATTCAAATAACGCTACGATATGCAATACCATACAAACACTTATATATAGGAAGTACCAGCGGCGTATCCACCATGCTTGTATCATATTACACATGCCTCGTTACTTAATCACTTACTCAAACCAAACCAAACAATGTAAGATGTCTATGTTTAAACCACTTCCAAATGTACTGAAATAATATGTTAAAATGTTTATGTCAAGATGTAAATCATGTAATGTATAACCAATGTCAAAAGTGTTTATGTGTCAAATGTAAACCATGTAATGTGTAACCAAAATGATATGTATAGCTAGTGAAATGCATCAACTAAACCATATGCACAAGAACATAATATTGAAGTAAAACTTGGTTTAAATCAAAGTTATGTTCTGTGGAAATGCATGATCAATGTAAATCATGTAATATGTAACCTAAATGATATGTATGGCTAGTGAAATGTATCAACTAGACCATATGCACAAGAGCATAGTATTGAAGTAAAACTTGGTTTAAATCAAAGCTATGTTTTGTGGGAATGCATGATCAATGTAAATCATGTAATATGTAACCTAAATGATATGTATGGCTAGTGAAATGTATCAACTAAACCACATGCACAAGAACATAGTATTGAAGTAAAACTTGGTTTAAATCAAAGCTATGTTTTGTGGGAATGCATGCTATACTGATACGAACATCTATGCGGTGTTGTGAAAATGCATACATCCAAGCCTTGAGACTGTGGCGATAAACCCTTAAACCACTTAAAGGTTTATCTAAATTATGTATATCGAATTCGGTCATTCCTTTCATCCCCTTTCCCTGGGACGTCCGGAACGGGAGTTGTCAATTCCTATGGTACCACTACCTACTAACGAACGGCGTAGCTAATGTTAATGAATGTATTGTTCCATTGTAAACAACCCAAATGTCATAACAAAATGTAAGCATGTGATGAAAACGATGTACTAAGTATGCACGCAATGGACATACATAGCATAAAATGTAAATGTAAAACGATGTACTAAGTATGCACGCAATGGACATACATAGCATAAAATGTAAATGTAAAACGATGTACTAAGTATGCACGCAATGGACATACATAGCATAAAAACAATGAAATCATGTAAAACAATGTACTATAAGTGTACTATTGAACATAGCATGTATATGATGTGAAAACATGAAAGCATGAAAGTAACAAGTAGGCACATGTGTTTCACCCCAAAACAATTTGGAAAACAGTAAAAGAGGGGTCTATGTACTCACTTGAGATTGCTCAGAAGTCCTAAGATAACCACCAAGCAACGCTAGAGATCACGGAAATCAAACGGCACCTAATATATGTAACTATGTTAATAAACCGGACCTAAATCAGAAGATCGGGTAGCATGAGGGTTTGTAAACCAAACGAGTATAGAGACTCGTGTCATTTGGTTTAACAAAGCCTACATACTAATTGAAACCTAACATAATTGTTTACGACCCGTTTAGGTAGCTTATGCTACTTTAACGCGTCGTTCGCGTGAAACGCGTTCGGACCGCCTAACTAGTCCTATGACAAGTGTTATATGCCTAAACATGTTACATAATCAATTATGTGACAAAAGTTTAGGTTACATATGCTTAATTACCAATTATACATGAAAAGGGTATTCTGGTAACTTACCTAAGGCATATAAACTACCTATCATACAACTACTTAAACGATGTGACCATAAGGTATAACCTCGGAAGGTTATTCCCTATATACTATGGTCACCTAAAGTATTTGGTCGGATCCTAATGATCGACCAAACTGGGTCGGGTTCGAAGGTATAAGCGATTTATTAGATCGCTTACCCTACGACCCTAGACAACGTGGTAATCAGTAGGCATAGTCCCAAGGGACTATAACCAACGTGATTACACTCACGTTGCGAAGTTCAAACAAACTTCGCATTGACCATTACTGGTCAACGCAGAAAGTCAAACAAAGTTTGACTTTCAGACTCGAAAGACTCGAAAAGCAATAAAAGAACGAAAGAATACTTACGAAGGGTCCCCGAATGCTAATCTCGATCCAAGAACTCAGGTATGAAACAATGGTTTCAACTTAGAGCTCTCAAATCCAGATTCTTGTGAGAAATGAGGTTGGGGTGGATGGGTATTTATAGGAATACCCGAACCGTTAGGATCGTTTCATGGAATAACGTGATTGAATCATGTGCGTACACTTGTGGGAAAGTTATGGTGGCTAAATATGATCCTTATCAGTTGACTAGGCATGTATGAATGTGTGGGTGTGGTTAAAACAGATGCAACCTGCTGTTAAAAACACTGAATCTGGTCTGTCCCCAGGCTAGCGCACCGTTACTTAATAAGTGTAGCGGTGCGCTAGGCTTAAGTTTGGCAGATTTACACTTTTGGTCCCTGTCATGCATTCAGCCCATTTTCGACACGTTTAAGGCCCGTTAACCCCATTTCAAAGCTCTAAAATGAAGTTAAAGTATAGGGAACTTAAAATGTGCTCAAAAATATCTCGGATGTCGGTTCGTTTAACCGTACGGTTGCGATGTTCGGTTAATTACGACGGAATGCGCATAAGAGCGAAAAACGATCCAAATGACGCGACGAATGGATTTTTGGCAAGCCAAAGACTAAAGCATAATATAGTCATGCTTACATAAATTTTTAGATGTCCGGATGTATTCAGAACGTAAGTTATGCTCGAAAATGCAAACTTATGCACTTTTTGACACTTTTAGTCCCTGAATGACCCAAAAGTTTATTTTAGCACACCGAACCCCTCAAAGCCTATTTCTAAGCTATGTAAAGGATATTTAAGGTATGTTTAACTTATGGTCATGTTCCGGAATGTCTGTTACAGTTCAAATTGGCATACTTTCGCAGTTTGTCATATTTAGTCCCTGTAGACGAATTAACTTGTTTTTGCCATACCAAAGCCTTCAAAACTTATTTCTAAGTTATGTAAGGGTTATTTAAGGTATGTTAAGCCAACGTCACTATTCCGGAGTGTTTGTTGCATTAAACTGGTTATATTTACGCATTGGTGCGCGTATAACCTTCCAGAAAGCGATTTAGAGTTTGAAATTGAACAAAAATTGATATGTGCTAATGATACACATATTTTACAAATCCCAAGTATGAAATACAATATTTCATTGGTTTGGTATTGGTTTGATGGCCGTGGAGGCACAGGTGTTACAGTCTCCCCTACTTTAGGAAATTTCGTCCCGAAATTTTATCTAGAGGAAACTTGTGTGAGTTTGAAAACATGAAGTCGAAAAGATCGAACAACATTGGTTAGGGTTCTGAACTTCTAGTAACTTTAATAACATCATGATTGCAATGTAAGAGGGATACTTATATACAAGTATATAAAGCGTCATTGGTGCGTCCACCGTACCTCCATTACATCGTTCTCATTTCGTTATTATTGTCACTATCGGTTCTTACACATAATAAATCTTACTGGGTTTCTGTGCACTAAATTTCATAATTATGTACGCGTCCATAATTAGACAATTCCTTGCACAGTTCACACAGTCTATTTTATAATGTGTAGTGTAAAACCAAATGAACAAACCTGTGATGAGTGTGACTAGACCACCTTAGAGTCCTTTTAATTAAATCATTAAATGATCTAAATAGACTTTCAAGGAGTCTGTTCAGCTATATCACTAGATGTCATTCTTTAACCAGATTGGGAATCAATCCTTTTGACTAGACCACTAGAAGGGTCTCTTATGAATCATGGAGTAGTACTATATAATCCAAGGGTCTTAACTCTTACATAGAAGCCCATTAAGGATTTAAGGTAGTACCTTTTTGAATATCCTACTACGAATCCCTCATATGAAGATATGAAAGATTCTACGAGGATGTAGATAACGAATATCCAGAGTATATAAAAACACAAAATGCATAAAAGAAAACACAAGATGCCTAAACACATAGTCACATAACCACAAAATTGTTTAACTAGAAATTTGTTCTGCTAACAGAGCACATGTATTTAAAGCACACTAGGAATCCATCTCGTGGATTCCATTTGGTACTTTAAACATTATCAAGAATCTAACTATAAAGATAGAAAGATTTTTAAAAGAAAAATTCGATTTCGATTATAAGGAACCGAAATGTTCGAATTTAGGTATATAAGGAATCCAATTAAGGACTCTGATTTGAATGATAATCATCCACAAGGATCTAAATGTGAAGATAAAAAGATCCCATATGGATTTTAGAAGTTGGAGATGTTTTGAAACCTTGCACTGGACGTGCTTATGTCAAAACATGAAGTAAAAATGCTTATGAAGTTGAGATGCTTGATATGTCAAGGCGACATATGAAGCAGAATTTGAAGGTTAAGTCAATGTATGTGGAAAATATTTTTGAAAACTATGCATGGGGTTCTTTTAAGAAAAATGTGTTTAACGTTTTTGAAACCTTATATATATAATACTTTTGAAATCATAAAGTAGGTGTATTAGATAGATATATTTACAAAAATGTTTTAAAATCATGCAAGATGAATTTTGAAATTATGTATAAGGTTTTTGAAAGACATGAATGATGCTTTTCGAAATCATGCACTTGATAAGAAAATGTATTGTGTTAATATTGTCTTCAGACTATATGAAATATTTTGAAATTAGGAAGGTTGGTTTTGATAACATGGCCAATGTTTTTGAAATAACATAGATAATGTATTTAGAAAAATTGTTTTCAAGCTATATGAAATGTTTGAGATCATGAAGATTGTTTTTGAAATACTTGTACTGTATATGTTGAAAAATCAAAACGTAATGGGTATGAGATTTGAAAATATCCTTAGTTATCTAACCAAGGATTCAAAGGCACAGATGTGCAGAAGCATGATCACTCATAATGTCACTTTATTTTCTGTACTTTGTTTCTTAGAATGAAACGAGTACTTAAAATGTTTCGAGGGAATCATGAGCGATCATTTGAAAGAGAGAATCACAAGAGTAGTTTGTAAGGAACATAGTTCCTTAATGCAGGTATCATAGGAAAAAGTCATACACACATGTAATTATACTTGTATATCAGAATTGTGAACAACAACTTTTATTTATGAACAAGACATATTGTTTCACAATACACGAAAACAAAAGAAACAAAGGCATAAGACAGCAACATCCTTTGTTCAGCCGAATGCTCATCCAAGGGTTGGATTTGCACTGACTATCTTCGGGCAGTTGTTCCTGAAATGGCTCGTATCGCCACAGTTGTAGCAAGTACCACGCGGAAAATGAGCTTGAGTTGAGTTGACTTGGAGTTGGGTAGCAGCAAGGTTTATAGCAGCTTTGTTTTGGGCAGCAAAGCGGCATGTGTTAATCAAATGTCCCCGCCGTCCACAGTAGGTATATTTGAAGCAGGGTATGAAGTTTGAATGATGACCGTTACATCGCTTGCACCTAGGAGCAGTTCCTAAGTACGGCTTCCTAGCTGGTGGCCTTGCCATATGGCTAGGTCCCGCTTGATTTGGTGTAACCGCTGCGGGTTTCCTTGAAGCCTTACGCTTCCTTGATTTTGGTGCTGGCTTGACTTCTGCTTCCTTTGATGGCTCTTGAGTGGCTTCATTGTCGAGACGAGAGGCTTCATTGTTGAGACGAGCCATGGCAATGCCTAGATCCACAGTCTTCTGGATCACTTCGCCTATTTGTTGAACAAATTTGGCTGTTCGCTCGGACGTTTGACCAGTGCTGAGAGGAATAGACATTCTAGAAGAAAATGAAAGACAGAGGAAGAAGCAAGTGAAAGGTTATTGGATAATCAATACAGAATGGTAACGAATGAAAATTGTGATCATTTGTTTGTTACCTAAGGCAAACAAATGAGATGGTGACAAATCAAAGTAAATGGGTCAAAAATAATGTATCGCGAAGACATGCTCGCCTATAAGTGAACACTCATTCCAAGAATTCCCAGGTAAGCACAACTGGTCTCGCGTCTGATGAGATGTATACGAAGTGCTTGCCTAGACAGAAAACCCAGAATACAGGCATTCACCCTTCCAGTTTGCACGTGTTCACATTATTTAAAACCCAAAACCTTGACGAGATTTTGAAAACTCAAAGGGGTTCAAAACCATATAATAGAGAGTTCAAAACCTTACAATAGAGGGTTCAAAACCTAGTAATCAATCATCCTAGAACAGATGATTAGTTTCCAAAGTGGTTTTGAAATTTATGTTCTTGTTGTGGTTGTCGCCTAAGGATAGGTGACAGTATTGTTTTATGACTAAATGCAAGTAAACTCGCGTTAGGGTCCTAAGAAGGTTATAGACTAGGTCAAAGCATTACTAATAACCTAATTCCCTATAACCATTGGCTCTAATACCATCTTTTCTGTCACACCCCGACCACGTAGAACATACAAAACGTGGCGGAAACATCGGGGAGTGTTGTAACAGAATTAATTGTTTCAAATCCATGGCAATTGAAGTTTCGTTTTATTGATTAAAAGTATTACAATGTCTTAACAAACAAGGAAATACAACATAATCAACTAGTCTTGCATCTTTTATTGTCACTAAGGCCCATGTCCACCTATGTGTATCTTGATCAATCCTATGCTTCATATCCTGAAAACACATGTGAAAATAGGTACGTCAGCATAAAAATGCCGGCGAGTACATAGGTTTTGTGAAAATAAGATTCATGACTTCTGTTTAAGAAAATGTTTAGTCATGAACCTTGTAATCTGATTTGTCTTTGTAAATCATTTGAAAAACAATAAGTTCAGATGATACGTATAAGTAAGAGAATAATGCATGATTAAATGAAGAACCATGTAAAATGAGTTTGTATAAGTTAAGTTGTTTGTAAAACAATGTATTGTGAAAAGTATGTTATTTGTATAAAATGTTATATGTCATAAACTGAAATGATTCAAATAACGCTACGATATGCAATACCATACAAACACTTATATATAGGAAGTACCAGCGGCGTATCCACCATGCTTGTATCATATTACACATGCCTCGTTACTTAATCACTTACTCAAACCAAACCAAACAATGTAAGATGTCTATGTTTAAACCACTTCCAAATGTACTGAAATAATATGTTAAAATGTTTATGTCAAGATGTAAATCATGTAATGTATAACCAATGTCAAAAGTGTTTATGTGTCAAATGTAAACCATGTAATGTGTAACCAAAATGATATGTATGGCTAGTGAAATGCATCAACTAAACCATATGCACAAGAACATAATATTGAAGTAAAACTTGGTTTAAATCAAAGTTATGTTCTGTGGAAATGCATGATCAATGTAAATCATGTAATATGTAACCTAAATGATATGTATGGCTAGTGAAATGTATCAACTAGACCATATGCACAAGAGCATAGTATTGAAGTAAAACTTGGTTTAAATCAAAGCTATGTTTTGTGGGAATGCATGATCAATGTAAATCATGTAATATGTAACCTAAATGATATGTATGGCTAGTGAAATGTATCAACTAAACCATATGCACAAGAACATAGTATTGAAGTAAAACTTGGTTTAAATCAAAGCTATGTTTTGTGGGAATGCATGCTATACTGATACGAACATCTATGCGGTGTTGTGAAAATGCATACATCCAAGCCTTGAGACTGTGGCGATAAACCCTTAAACCACTTAAAGGTTTATCTAAATTATGTATATCGAATTCGGTCATTCCTTTCATCCCCTTTCCCTGGGACGTCCGGAACGGGAGTTGTCAATTCCTATGGTACCACTACCTACTAACGAACGGCGTAGCTAATGTTAATGAATGTATTGTTCCATTGTAAACAACCCAAATGTCATAACAAAATGTAAGCATGTGATGAAAACGATGTACTAAGTATGCACGCAATGGACATACATAGCATAAAATGTAAATGTAAAACGATGTACTAAGTATGCACGCAATGGACATACATAGCATAAAATGTAAAACGATGTACTAAGTATGCACGCAATGGACATACATAGCATAAAAACAATGAAATCATGTAAAACAATGTACTATAAGTGTACTATTGAACATAGCATGTATATGATGTGAAAACATGAAAGCATGAAAGTAACAAGTAGGCACATGTGTTTCACCCCAAAACAGTTTGGAAAACAGTAAAAGAGGGGTCTATGTACTCACTTGAGATTGCTCAGAAGTCCTAAGATAACCACCAAGCAACGCTAGAGATCACGGAAATCAAACGGCACCTAATATATGTAACTATGTTAATAAACCGGACCTAAATCGGAAGATCGGGTAGCATGAGGGTTTGTAAACCAAACGAGTATAGAGACTCGTGTCATTTGGTTTAACAAAGCCTACATACTAATTGAAACCTAACATAATTGTTTACGACCCATTACGACCCGTTTAGGTAGCTTATGCTACTTTAACGCGTCGTTCGCGTGAAACGCGTTCGGACCGCCTAACTAGTCCTATGACAAGTGTTATATGCCTAAACATGTTACATAATCAATTATGTGACAAAAGTTTAGGTTACATATGCTTAATTACCAATTATACATGAAAAGGGTATTCTGGTAACTTACCTAAGGCATATAAACTACCTATCATACAACTACTTAAACGATGTGACCATAAGGTATAACCTCGGAAGGTTATTCCCTATATACTATGGTCACCTAAAGTATTTGGTCGGATCCTAATGATCGACCAAACTAGGTCGGGTTCGAAGGTATAAGCGATTTATTAGATCGCTTACCCTACGACCCTAGACAACGTGGTAATCAGTAGGCATAGTCCCAAGGGACTATAACCAACGTGATTACACTCACGTTGCGAAGTTCAAACGAACTTCGCATTGACCATTACTGGTCAACGCAGAAAGTCAAAAAAAGTTTGACTTTCAGACTCGAAAGACTCGAAAAGCAATAAAAGAACGAAAGAATACTTACGAAGGGTCCCCGAATGCTAATCTCGATCCAAGAACTCAGGTATGAAACAATGGTTTCAACTTAGAGCTCTCAAATCCAGATTCTTGTGAGAAATGAGGTTGGGGTGGATGGGTATTTATAGGAATACCCGAACCGTTAGGATCGTTTCATGGAATAACGTGATTGAATCATGTGCATACACTTGTGGGAAAGTTATGGTGGCTAAATATGATCCTTATCAGTTGACTAGGCATGTATGAATGTGTGGGTGTGGTTAAAACAGCTGCAACCTGCTGTAAAAAACACTGAATCTGGTCTGTCCCCAGGCTAGCGCACCGTTACTTAATAAGTGTAGCGGTGCGCTAGGCTTAAGTTTGGCAGATTTACACTTTTGGTCCCTGTCATGCATTCAGCCCATTTTCGACACGTTTAAGGCCCGTTAACCCCATTTCAAAGCTCTAAAATGAAGTTAAAGTATAGGGAACTTAAAATGTGCTCAAAAATATCTCGGATGTCGGTTCGTTTAACCGTACGGTTGCGATGTTCGGTTAATTACGACGGAATGCGCATAAGAGCGAAAAACGATCCAAATGACGCGACGAATGGATTTTTGGCAAGCCAAACACTAAAGCATAATATAGTCATGCTTACATAAATTTTTAGATGTCCGGGTGTATTCAGAACGTAAGTTATTCGCGAAAATGCAAACTTATGCACTTTTTGACACTTTTAGTCCCTGAATGACCCAAAAGTTTATTTTAGCACACCGAACCCCTCAAAGCCTATTTCTAAGCTATGTAAAGGATATTTAAGGTATTTTTAACTTATGGTCATGTTCCGGAATGTCTGTTACAGTTCAAATTGGCATACTTTCGCAGTTTGTCATATTTAGTCCCTGTAGACGAATTAACTTGTTTTTGCCATACCAAAGCCTTCAAAACTTATTTCTAAGTTATGTAAGGGTTATTTCAGGTATGTTAAGCCAACGTCACTATTCCGGAGTGTTTGTTGCATTAAACTGGTTATATTTACGCATTGGTGCGCGTATAACCTTCCAGAAAGCGATTTAGAGTTTGAAATTGAACAAAAATTGATATGTGCTAATGATACACATATTTTACAAATCCCAAGTATGAAATACAATATTTCATTGGTTTGGTATTGGTTTGATGGCCGTGGAGGCACAGGTGTTACAACAAGTACATGTTGAAATCATGCTAAATGCTAGTGAAATCCACGGCCACCATTGTAAGTGATTAGTGGGTTATATAGAACTTGATGAACACTAGGGTTTTGAATGTTATTCTAGTGTAATTTGATTCATAGAATCTGATTTCTAAAAAATTTGATGTTTGACTCTATATGTGATAGCTCGATTGATGTTAATTTTGGCTAAGCGACAAGCCATGAACTTGAATATAAAAGATATAAAATCCTGCCCTTTAAGTGTTTGTAAAAATGCCTCAAAGAAGGCTCGAAACTAAAACTTTAAAGTTAAAACGCACAATTGTGATCTTTTGGCAAATGATGCGATATGTGATTGAAAAGAGTTCTAAACGCGTCATGATTGAACTCTATAGGAAAAGATACCGGAGCGTCGAGTGGACAAGTCAGTGGCGATTTGCGTTTGAAGGGCGTGCACTAAAGGTATGTAACTTGATTCGTTACATTGTGTAAGTTTTGATAATTAGCATATGTATAGTTGAGTTGTAGAATAAAGGTTGTGTTGATTGAAGCGACAATGTTCGCTACATGAAATAATAGGACAAGAGTCGGTTATAACTCGTTTGGTAGTCATCACAATGGAGGATTCCGTAGATGAGCCAAACGGGTTGAATAATGCTGTATTGGTAGCGTCAAAGTTACTTAATAGTTAGCATACGCGGTTACAATCATACGAGCATGAAACCATAAGATGGATATTGAAATGCCGGTGATAATAAGCCCCTGGAGTTGGGTAAAAAGCGCCTTATATTTACTAATGAAAAGATAGAAAAATAAATGTAACTTTAACGGGTCGGATAAATATATAGTGATTTTAGTCATTCGATCCGTAAACCAAAATTTCGGTATGATAAACATTATAGAAGCGTCGGTAATTAAATTACAGACGTATAGGGAAAAGAATCACCTAAAACGGACTTACGAGTCAAAAGTTATGATAGTTTTAAGTTTACAATTGGAAGTTAGTGGTGCTGAACTGATATTCAGCAATTCAGCAATAACCTTCTGTCGAAAATGGTCCCTGGCGCTACGCCACGGGTGAGAACAAAACCCGTCGCGCGGCGCGACTGCCCAGGGTGGTTGGAATTGTTTGTTTTTGCATATTTTTGAGTTTGAAACTTAACCGGACTTATATTTAAGGTGTCAAAATTAATCTTTTGTGTTGTTTTGACCATAGGTGACGATGGACCTAATCCGGATGGCGATCAAGCATCTTTTCAAGAACCGAACACGATATTTTGAAGCTTCCGCGATTACTTAATATTTTCAAATTAATGACTATGTAATTAACACTTAAACACTTGTTCTTTTGTCTTGGGATTCTTAAACTAGTAGTACACATCCTAGATGTTAACTTGGCTAAAACTTTCCTTATGTTGATATAAAATCCAAGGTTTTTGGTATATTAAGGCCTTGTTTATAATAAAATATTATTAAACGATTAGAGTGTTACAAGTTGGTAATCAGAGCTTAAGGTTGTCAACAAAGTGTTCGGTTCAAGCTTGATTGATCGTCTGGTAAGAATTGATTATTTATGTTAGTAGATTATAATTTATGTAAGAAACAAGATGTAAATCAATGTGCATGGGAAGAGCGTGTTAACGCACTCAAATCCGGAAAGTGCACTAAAGGCGAACGGTTAAAGCAAGTTACGAACTTGGCTAAACCAAAGCAAATAAAGCTATGTTATAAATGAAATGTTTAACGTTTAATTTAAACATTTCAGTTTCAAGATGTCGGAAAGAAACGATGATGATCCGGTGCCGACAAGCACCGAATAAATGAAAGAGATAATTTCCGAAGAAGTGGGGAAGGCAATTGAAGGTAGTCTATCCGGTTTTATAGACAAAATTCAAAACACGGTATTATCATTAGTGGAAGAACGAGTCAAAAGGTTGGAAGATAGTGTCAACCTTATGAAAGAGAAATCGGGAGAACGTAAGGGATGTTCGTACAAAGAGTTTATGGCGTGTAAACCGCCAATCTACAACGGGGAAGTTGACCCGATAATATGCCAGAGATGGTTAAGCGATGTTGAAGGAGTGTTTGAAAGGACCCATTGTGACGAAAGTGACTTTGTTGCTTAAGGAACGGGTCAGTTGAGGGGTCAAGCCAAAAATTGGTGGGACAATAAAAAGAAGAAAATAGGAGCCGAAGCGGCGAGGGCCATGACATGGGAGGAGTTTAAGACGCCGTTTCTTAAACATCATAGTCCCAAGGCAGTCATTAATAGAATCAAGGAAGAGTTCATGCAACTTAGGCACAAGGGCGAGACCATAGACAAGATTACGGCAATGTTTATGGATAAGATGAAGTTTTGCAATGAATTGGTGACGAATGAAGAACAGAAGATATACTACTACTATAACATGTTGAGCACCGAGTATAGGGAGTTTATGACTCCTTCAAAATATGAGACCCTTACCGAGATCATAAACATTGCTCGGGAACGGGAAATTGAATTGAAGAAACAAGTTGAAAGGGGTGAACGAAGGGCACAGGATGTGAATCCAAGCCCTACAAAGAAAGCTCGAACTGTAGAATCGGGGAAGAAAATGGATGCTAAAGGCGGGTCGCCAAGTTGTAAAGTGTGTGGTAAAGGGCACAAAGGAGAGTGCCGGTTCAAAGACAAATTGTGCCCCATATGTGGTAAAACGGGGCACACGGCGTCTCTATGCCCGGGTAAAGTCTCGGTTTGCTACAAATGTTATCAGCCCGGCCACAAAAAGTCCGAATGCCCAGACTTAGTTGGAAAGAGAGATATTAAAGAATCTACAGCATAAGCTCCAAAGGCGAAGGCTAGGTCCTTCCAACTTACCGCAGTTGAAGCGAAAATAGAACCCGATGTGGTCTCAGGTACATTCACAATAAACTCAATTCCCGCACGTGTATTGTTTGATATGGGTGCGAATAAATCCTTCATTTCACATGGATTTATTCGACATCCTTCATTTGTATTAACGAAATTATTTGTGGCCTTAGAAGTTGAAATAGGAGACAACAAAAGTTTTATAGTTTGTGATATTTGTCGAGGCTGCAAGTTAAGCATCGATGATGAAGAATACTTTATAGACCTAATCCCGATGTCAATGGGGGAATTTCAAGTAGTTGTTGGGATGGATAGGCTATCTCAGCACCACGTAAAGGTCGTGTATTTCCGTAAAGAGATAAAGCTAACATCTTCGAGCGGAAAACACGTCACAATCTATGGCGAAAAGGGAGGCAATCCTATAATATGCTCGATGATGAAAGCTCACAAGCTCATGAGGCATGGATGTAAGGCATTTATGATATACGCGAATGAGCCCGAGAAAGAATTACCGAAGATTGGAGACGTACCCGTGGTACGTGACTTTGAAATTGTATTTTCAGATGATTTACCGGGAATGCCGCCCGAGCGGGAGGTAGAGTTCGGAATTGGATTAGTTCCGGGCGCGAAACCCGTAGCAAAAGCACCATACCGACTTGCACCATCGGAATTACAAGAATTAATGTCGCAGATACAAGACTTGCTCGATAAAGGATTCATAAGGCCGAGTATGTCTCCTTGGGGAGCGCCCGTGCTATTCGTGAAAAAGAAGGACGGAAGCATGCGCATGTGTATCGATTATCGGGAGTTAAATAAACTCACGGTAAAGAATCGATACCCGCTTCCGAGGATAGACGATCTATTCGACCATTTACAAGGTGCGAACTGGTTTTCAAAAATTGACCTTAGATCGGGGTATCACCAACTAAGAGTCAAGGAGGAGGATGTACCGAAGACGGCTTTCCGCATGAGATACGGACATTACGAGTTCCTCGTGATGTCATTTGGGCGGACAAATGCACCCGCGGCTTTCATGGATCTCATGAACCGGGTTTGCAAACCGATGCTGGATAAATCTGTAATCGTGTTTATTGACGATATTCTGGTATACTCGAAAGATGAAGCAGAACATGCACGCCACTTACGGGAGGTGTTAGAGACACTCAGACAAGAAAGATTGTATGTGAAATTCTCAAAATGCGCCTTCTAGTTGCGAGAGGTGCAATTCCTTGGCCACATCATAAACGCCGATGGAATATTGGTGGATCCTTCAAAGATAGAGGCCGTGTCAAAATGGAGCCCTCCGAAGAATCCTTCGGAAATCAGAAGCTTCCTAGGGCTTGCGGGTTACTATAGGAGATTCATTCAAGATTTCTCCAAGATTGTGTCGCCACTAACTAAGTTAACCCGGAAAGAGGAAAAGTTCATTTGGGGTGCCGAACAAGAAAGAGCGTTTCAAACACTAAAAGAGAAGTTAACTCAAGCTCCGGTGTTAACATTGCCGGACGGGGTCGAAGACTTGGTGTTTTATTCGGATGCCTCAATATCGGGGATCGGATGCGTTTTGATGCAAAGGGGTAAAGTTATAGCTTATGCCTCAAGGCAACTAAAAATATATGAAAAGAAATATCCCACGCACGACCTCGAATTAGCTGCGGTGGTGTTTGGGTTGAAAATATGGAGGCACTATTTATACGGGGTAAAGTGCACCATATTCACCGATCACAAGAGCTTAAAATATGTCTTCGATCAGAAGGAGCTAAATATACGGCAAAGGCGATGGTTAGAAACGGTGAAAGATTTTGACTGTGAAATACATTACCACCCCGGAAAGGCAAATGTAGTGGCGGACGCCCTAAGCAGAAAAGCGGATTATGTCCCGTTACGAGTAAGGTCAATGCAGCTTGTCGTGACCTCAGGTATACTTGAACGTATCCGAGAAGCGCAAGTAGAAGCAGTGAAAGAGGAGAACTGGAAGAAGGAAAGAATAATCGGACAGTTAAAAGAGTTGTCGGATGCAAAGGACGGGTTGAAGACTCGATCCGGAAGAATATGGGTTCCAAATACTTGTGGGGTGAAGACGCTTCTACTTGATGAAGGTCATAAATCCTGATATTCTATTCATCCGGGTGCGACCAAGATGTACAATGATCTGAAACAAAACTATTGGGGGCCCGGAATGAAGAGGGATGTGGTAAAATATGTGGAGAAGTGCTTGACTTGTTTACAAGTCAAAGCGGAACATCAGAAACCATATGGAAAATTCCAACCTTTGGAGATCTCGGTTTGGAAATGGGAACATATCACTATGGACCTATTGACCAAACTACCTAAAATGATTTGGGGATATGATGCTATATGGGTGATTGTGGATAGACTGACGAAGAGTGCACATTTCATTCCTATACGTGAATCTTATACTTTGGAAAAGATGTCCGAGGTATATACAAATGAAATGGTGGCACGTCACGGCGTACCGGTATCCATCGTATCGGATAGTAATACCCGGTTTACTTCAAATTTTTGGCGGGATTTTCAAGAACAAATGGGAACGAAACTCTTCATTAGCACCACCTACCATCCTCAGACGGATGGGCAGAGTGAAAGAACAATACAGACGCTAGAGGATATGTTACGGGCATGTATCATTGACTTCGGCGGAAGTTGGGATGTTTATCCACCTTTGGCTGAATTTTCGTATAACAATAGTTACCATTCGAGCATCGGCATGGCACCTTACGAGACGCTATATGGTAGAAAGTGCAGAACCCCGGTGTGTTGAGGTGAAGTGGGTCTGCGTGAATTGGCACATAAAGGCATAGTTCAGGCCACTAATGAGAAAATTGAAGTGGTAAGAGCCCATTTGAAAGCAGCCCAAGATAGGCAAAAGTCTTATGCCGACAAAAGACGAAGACCGATTGAATTTCAGATAGGCGACATGGTTATGTTAAAGGTTTACCCATGGAAGGGCGTTATCAGATTCAGAAAAAGGGGGAAACTAAGCCTGAGGTTTATCGGGCCATTTAAAATCATCGAACGGGTTGGCAAGTTGGCTTATCGCCTCGAGCTACCGGAAGAGTTGAGTGGGATACATGGCACGTTCCACGTGTCTCAGTTGCGAAAATGTCTAGCGGAGGAAACAGCTTATATCCATTACGACGATATCGAGGTGGATGATCGCCTGAATTATGCGGTGAGGCCAATAGAGATTTTAGATCGAAAGGTTAAGCACTTACGAAATAAACAAATCGATCAAGTGGGAGCATAGGAAAGGTTCGAACACTACATGGGAGTTCGAAGAGGAGATGCGACGTCTCTACCCTACACTATTCGGTACGTACTCTGGTTTCGGGGATGAAACCCTTTTTAAGGGGGTGGACTTGTAACACCCCGAAAACACAAATTCTTATAATATAATTATGTAGTGAATAAATAAGAAAAATAAACTAACTAGGAATGACATTAACCTAGTTAGATGATGACTTATGAGTAGTTAAAGAGCTAAAACTGAATAAAAACGAAAGTTGAGGGACCAAAGGTGTTTAAATGAAAACTAATAATAATAAAACAAAAAAATTAAACTCACAACACACTTGTTTGTGTTGCTGAGATCAATCAGAAGACAGGGGGCGATCCCAAGCTCCCCAAAAACCCTAGTTCTTGTCAAACACCTCCAATTGAAGGATCAAATCAAGTCCAAAACGAAAATTGAGCATAGATTAATGATCCCCATTGCAAGGAGATCATAAGGTATGTAAAATTTGACAAAAATTCTATACTTGAAATTCTCATGAATTTAGAGAATTCGAAATCTGATGTTGCATGTGTGATTTGTAGATGAAATAGGAACATTAAAATGTCTAGGAGTAAACCCTAGACAAGTACATGTTGAAATCATGCTAAATTCTAGTGAAATCCATGGCCACTATTGTAAGTGATTAGTGGGTTATATAGAACTTGATGAACACTAGGGTTTTGAATGTTATTCTAGTGTAATTTGATTCATAGAAACTGATTTCTAAAAAAATTTGATGTTTCACTCTATATGTGATAGCTCGATTGATGTTAATTTTGGCTAAGCGACAAGCCATGAACTTGAATATAAAAGATATAAAATCCTGCCCTTTAAGCGTTTGTAAAAATGCCTCAAAGAAGGCTCGAAACTGAAACTTTAAAGTTAAAAGGCACAATTGTGATGTTTTGGCAAATTATGCGATATGTGATTGAAAATAGTTCTAAACGCGTCATGATTGAACTCTATAGGAAAAGATACCGGAGCGTCGAGTGGACAAGTCAGTGGCGATTTGTGTTTGAAGGGCGTGCACTAAAGGTATGTAACTTGATTCGTTACATTGAGTAAGTTTTGATAATTAGCATATGTATTGTTGAGTTGTAGAATAAAGGTTGTGTTGATTGAAGCGACAGTGTTCGCTACATGAAATAATAGGACAAGAGTCGGTTATAACTTGTTTGGTAGTCATCACAATGGAGGATTCCGTAGATGAGCCAAACGGGTTGAATAATGCTGTATTGGTAGCGTCAAAGTTACTTAATAGTTAGCATACACGGTTACAATCATACGAGCATGAAACCATAAGATGGATATTGAAATGCCGGTGATAATAAGCCCCGGAAGTTGGGTAAAAGCGCCTTATATTTACAAATGAAAAGATAGAAAAATAAATGTAACTTTAACGGTCGGATAAATATATAGTGATTTTAGTCATTCAGTCCGTAAACCAAAATTTCGGTATGATAAACATTATAGAAGAGTCGGTAATTAAATTACAGAGGTATAGGGAAAAGAATCACCTAAAACGGACTTACGAGTCAAAAGTTATGATAGTTTTAAGTTTACAATTGGAAGTTAGTGGTGCTGAACTGATATTCAGCAATAACCTTCTGTCGAAAATGGTCCCTAGCGCTACGCGAGCATCTTGGGTGGCCCTCGTCGCGCGGCGCGACTGCCCAGGGTGGTTGGAATTGTTTATTTTTGCATATTTTTGTGTTTGAAACTTGACCGGACTTATATTTAAGGTGTCAAAATTAAACTTTTGTGTTGTTTTGACCATAGGTGACGATGGACCTAATCCGGATGGCGATCAAGCATCTTTTCAAGAACCGAACACGATATTTTGAAGCTTCTGCGATTACTTAATATTTTCAAATTAATGACTAAGTAATTAACACTTAAACAATTATTCTTTTGTCTTGGGGTTCTTAAACTAGTAGTACACATCCTAGATGTTAACTTGGCTAAAATTTTCCTTATGTTGATATAAAATCCAAGGTTTTTGGTATATTAAGGCCTTGTTTATAATAAAATATTATTAAACGATTAGAGTGTTACAGTAACCGGTAATCATAATAGCCTATTTGAGTTCTATAGGTGTCTCCTTGAGAAGGGTCGAGGGTCTTGTTCGGTATCTCGGTAGGTTTAGAATTTTTTAGATCCCGCTTCCATAATAATAAATAAATATAATAAAGTCATTACTATAATAAATCAGGAATCCAGTCTAGGCAGTCGTTTCCACCAATTGAGTTAAAACCCAAGTTAATTTGTGATTCGTTATTTTAGTTAATTAATTTTATTTAATTTGAAATTTTAGGATAGTTAGACCCCCCCCCCTAAATAAAAAAATGGTTAGTTTCGTGTCCGTGTCAGTTTAGGTCTAGATAGAGTTTAATTAACGTAATTAGAGAGTCTCGTGGGTTCGATACTCGGACTTACTTTAGCTATACTCCATTGATCGATACACTTGCTGGTTGTGTGGTTTAGATTTAGATCAAGTCTAAGTTTATAAATTCAAAGCTTAGAATGTCTAGATTAGGTTAATTTTAGTTGACCACTTTTAGCCCATCAAGCGTTATAGAATTAACGCACCGCCCGTATTCTTGAGGTCATGTTAGGTAAACAAAATGGTCTATTCATTGCTATGATTAGATTATGCAAGCGGGAATATTTGGGTTGATATGTACAGTTGCATGCTAGATTGTATGATAGTTTTAAGTTAACAATTATGCCATGTGGATTTATTTAAACTTTTATGTTGAACTATACTTTAATACGTGTTGTAGGAATTTGATGACGATGATGATGAACAGAATCTAGTAAGATGAACTAGAAACCCATTTTAAATTTTGTATTGTTGTTGTATTTTGCTTCATGTTTCTTTATTGTATTTGTTCCAAACAATGTACTTTGATTTAGTCATGAAATTAAATATTGTTATTTAAATGCTTGTCACAAATACTGTTATGAAGTCTCTTGCAATCTCGTTTTCGTCTTACTCCGATGTTTCCGCCATCGGTCGGGGCATGACAGATTGATATCAGAGCCATTCTTGAATTTTCATGATTAAAATACTTGCATTCTTCCTATTTTGCTTCTTATCTCTTCTTTTGTCTTAAATTACGCATGTCTTTCCTAAGGCTAACACAATATACACACACGGAGACGTGAAGACACTCGCATTTCACAAACGAGACCATTTTCACCAAAAGTAGGCGTAAAAACCCACAAATTTTGGTAAAGTCACACAATCCGCGTATTCGATTTTTCACGAAATTACGTCATCAAGTTATGAGTGAAATCCATATCTTGATGGAAAATTTCCCAAACATACTCTAGTGGACCTTTACCAACGAGTTGAATTTTACTTCCTTGACCCGTTCGGTGAGTACTAACCACACTTAGGGTACAATGTTGCCAAGTTAGGGGTGAAACCCGCATCTTGACAACTAGTCCCACTCCTCGATTTTCAATCCCGCCAATGTCTTGAATTTTCGATCGACTAGGGACGTGTAGTAACCGGAAGGGTGAATGCCGTTAACCGCTCCTCGGAGAGAGTATTCTACCTATTGGGCCAAAGCATGTTTCCCTAACTCGAAGGAACTTTCGAGCACTTTGGAATAGTCTTAGTTTCATTCCGAGACACTCACAGTCATTGGCCAAAACATGTTTCCTTAACTCGAAGGAACTTTCGATCACTACGGCTGTGAGATTCGCTACTAACCTGGTAAGGCGAATGTCGTGGCCGAAGCTCTTAGTCAAAAAAAGTCATGTGAAGAGTATCCAATATTTCCAAATCTTAAACGACCTTTGAGACCGTATTTGCGAAGCACAATACTCATCCATTAATGAGGATAACATGTACAACGAGATGAAGTGTGGTACTGAAAACCAACTCGTGTCCAAATCCGATGGATTTCTTTACTATCTTGATTGCATTTGGGTACCAAACCATGATGAACTTTGTGATCTTTTAATAAAGGAGGCGCACAAGTCTCGATACTCTATTCATCATGGTGTTGACAAGATGTATCGAGACCTTCGTACGTCTTATTAGTGGCTCGGTATGAAGAAGGATATCGCCACCTTCATTTTGAAATACCTCACATGCTCCATGGTGAAAGCCGAACACCAACGTCCCTTTGGTTTACTCGAACAAACAGAAATTCCGGTCTGGAAATGGGAGAGTGTAGCCATGGAGTTTATCACCAAACTCCCCCGAACTTCGTCTGCTCATGATAGCATTTGGGTAATAATCGATCGTTTGACCAAATCCGATCACTTTCTTCCCATTCGTGAAGACTACAGAGTCGAGAGATTGGCTCGTAACTACACGAATGAAGTCATTTGTCATCATGGTATCCCCATTAACATCATTTCTGATCGTGATGGTCGTTTCACCTCGCGTCTTTGGCAAACCTTTCAAACCGCTCTTGGTACTCATCTCAACCTTATTACTACTTTCTATCCTCAATCTGACGCTCAAACCGAGCGTACTATCCAAACTCTTGAGGATATGCTTCGTTCTTGCGTAATCAATTTTGGTGGCAACAGGGATATACACTTACCTTTGGTAGAGTTCTTGTACAACAATAGTTATCACACTAGTATTCAAACGACACCATTTGAAGCGTTGTATGGTCAAAAGTGTCGATCGCCTATGTGTTGGCACGAGATAGGAGAAGCTCAAATCACTGGTCCCGAGCACATACAAGAGACGACGGACAAGATCCTGTAAATTCCCGAGAACCTACTCAAAGCTAGAAGCCAATAAAAGAGTTACGTCGACAAGAGACGTAAGGCCTTGGCATTTAATGTTGGTGATCACGTACTCCTCAAGGTATCCCATTGGAAGGGAGTAGTTCGATTTGGTAAGAAATACAAACTCTCTCCTCGCATCGTAGGACCTTTCAAGAATTTCGAAAGGATTGGTAAGGTAGCGTATTGACTAGATCTACCTCAAGAACTCAACAACGTTCATCCGACGTTTCATGTATCTAATATAAAGAAGTTTCTAGCCAAAGAAGGACTCCAAGTTCCACTCGATGATCTCCAAATCAATGAGTCCTTACACTTCGTGGAGAAACCAGTCGAAATCATGGACCGAGGAACCAAGCAGCTAAGGCGCAGTCGAATTCCCATAGTCATTGTTCGATGGGAAGGAAAACGTGGAGCTGAATTTACTTAGGAACTCAAAAGTGAAATGAAGACCAAGCATCTGCATCTGTTCGTTGAGTCTTCCTCTTGAATAAATTTTGGGACGAAATTTCCTAAAGCACCGGAGACTGTAACACTTCGCATTATTGTACTTTCCTTCTTTAGAAAGTGTAATCGTGTTTCTATTTTTGGAGTATTCGTATTTCCTTTCCCAACGTTGTAATCCGGGGAATTGATCATAATGAAACTCTATTATTTTGTACTTATACATATTACGTACCTGTGTTATACGTTGCAATCTTGAATACATGTTTATAGGCGAAAACCAATACTTAGAATACTTGAAACATCAATTATATGTGCATTATACTCATACATTATACTTTTATGCTTGAAATACTTAAAAGTGGCTAAGATACGCGAAACTGACCCGACTTATAGCCTTCGAATGGATGAATACCTCTCTCGTGTGAACTAAGTCTCTCGTGCAAACTAAGCCTCTCGTGCGGACCTACTTCCTTCGCACGAACCAAGCCTCCTTCGTGCGGACTTACCTTCCTTCTTGCGAACTTAACCAACTTCGCATGAACTAGGACTCCTTCGCACTAACTTAACCCACCTTCGCATGAATGACCTTCATCTGCACGGACGGAGCTTGCGACTGGATTATGGGCAAAAAACGCAATAGCCGCGTTTTTACATACTTTTCACCTTTTTACAATACCCAACCACCTCATACTTCATTTATGACTTAAACCCTAATCCCACCCTATAAATAAGATCCCTCTTTCACTCCTAAACACTTTCAAAACAGTTAAATCTCTTCCAAATCTTCACATTTTCTCTCCAAATCTACAAACTTTGGGCAGAAAGTTGCAAGTCTTCTAAGTGAGTTTTAGCTCACTTCTCTTCTTATTTCTTCAAGTTTTTTTCTCCCTTCTACTTGGAAAACCTCTAGGAAGGTTTTCACAATTTTGCCATGGCAAACTAAGGTGAAACCTCGCCACATTTGAGGTTCAAGGTGGGACTAAAATTCTGTCTTTATACATGCTTTTGTACATTACATTTCTTGAATTAAAACTTGGTGGAATCTTGTACCCACCAAGTTCACAACAAAGTTCATAGTTGTGGGTTTGTGTTGTGGTTGATTTCCACCAAGAAGCAAGTTCAATAACTCTTTATATTCATGTTCCAAGTGTTGAAACCATCCAAGATTCACCATCTTCAATATGGATGAACTTGTGTTTTGGTAGAAGTGTGAACCGTGGGAGCCTTGGCTTTCCAAACTAGTTCCACTACCACACTTATGGACTTGTATATGAACATCCAAATAGCTTCCAAGACTCAAAAGTAACACAACCCTGCCACACCTCCAACATTTACCATGATGGGTATGGAACACCCAGGTTGATCTTACTTGGCAAAATTAGTTTGTTTATGTTATTCTTATTCATGACCAACCGAGTTTATCAACTATGTTGATAAACTTTGTGCTTTGGTGAATTCATACAAAGAGGTATACATACCTCCATGTTTAACTTACATCAAATCTATGATAATACATGATGGACCAAATATAATAATACTATATAATATAAGATGTCATATATATGTATATATACATATATATGTATATATACATATATATTAGCTGAATTTATGATGCTAATCGGTTTGTGGTTAAGTGTTATGAACTTAGGTTATTTTTATCTTTGTTCTAAATTCCTCGTTTATGATTCTAATGGGCAAATTAGGACCCATGAAATCACACAAAAACTTAGTGTCAAAACAAGTACTTAGACGAGATATATTTTCGTGTATACATACTTTTTGTACTTAAATTCCAAATCCGAATACTCACACACCCGTGTTTCCCCATTGTAGGGTAACAACGGTGTTCCCACCCTCACGTTCATCAAACTCAGGGATTAATCGGAAAGCTAGCAAAACCGTGAGTATACATGAATCCCTTTTTACTTTTTACACTTTTGGGTGCAATACGTATATATTATTAAACACACACAAAACACATACTTTATGCTTAAATCACAAACAAATAATCCAACATACATGCTTAATACGTGATACTTGAATTCGTACATACTTGACTATTCTTATGCTTTATACTTGTTATTAACTTCGTACAAGCCTCCCTTAACATGTATAGCGCTATAGGATTAACGCACCGCCCGTATTCTTGAGGTCATGTTAAGTAAACAAAACGGTCTATTCATTGCTATGATTAGATTACGCTAGCGGGAATCTTTGGGTTGACATGTATAGTTGCATGCTAGTATTGTATGTTAGTTTTAAGTTAGCAATTATGCCATGTAGATTCGTTTAAACTTTTATAATTATGTTGGTAATCAAACTTGTATACTCACCAATACTTTTGTTTTGAACTATACTTTAATACTTGTTGCAGGATTTTGATGACGATGATGATGAACAGATTCTAGTAGGAGGAACTAGAAACCCATTTTAAATTTTGTATTGTTGTTGTATTTTGCTTCATGTTTCTTTGTTGTATTTGTTCCAAACAATATACTTTAATTTAGTCATGAAATGAAATATTGTTATTTAAATACTTGTCACAAATAGTGTTATGAAGTCTCTTGCAATCTCGTTTTCGTCTCACTTCGATGTTTCCGCCATCGGTTGGGGTGTGACATTGAAGGTGTCGATTTAAGGATTCAGATGTGCCAATAATACGACTATTCTTTTTAGACATTCTTGAAACAAATCTGATTTTCTATCACTTTACGACAAGAAAAATTAAGGCACTAGGTTTTTAGATTTCACAGGGGTGGTTTCAAAATTCTTTTAAGGAAAGGAAGGGGTGGTTGTGTTTAATCACATATGTACTTAAAAAAAGTAAAATTAATGGGGGCAACTACACTCCATCAGACCATCTAGGTCCGCCCCTGTTAAGATGTCCACATCTGTTTTATCAAAATAAGCAAGTTGACTTAAGCTTTTAATAATATAGATGTGAACATCTTAACAAGGGCAGACCTTTGTGATTAATTTATTCTATTTTTAGCAAAGGTACCATACAGCTATGAATAGTCACTTTTTGTCTCATTACAATTTGACAACCATGTTTTACCTTTTTACGGTACAACCCCTAAAGCTTTTACCATATACCTCCTCAATTTTAATATGGAGTTAAATGCCATTTTAGTCCTTATGGTTTGGGCCATTGTGCTAGTTTAGTCCAAAAGTTTTATTTTTTGCATGTGGTTCCAAAAAGGTTTCACTGTTGCCATTTTAGTCCATTGGGTTAACTTCATCCATTATTTATGTTAACGAGAAGGGCGATTCGGTTATTTTATATGGCCGAATTGCCTTTCTAGTTAACAGAAATACATATAAAAAGATTGAATTGCCCTTCTAGTTAACAGAAAAAATGGATGAAGTTAACCCAGTGGACTAAAATGGCAACGGTGAAAACTTTTTGGACCATAGGAGAAAAATGAAACCTTTGTACTAAATTGGCAAAATGAACCAAACTACAGGGCCTAAAATGACATTTAACTCTTTAATATGTAATAATACCATTATTATAACTTTTAAGTTTTAATATAACCTATTATATTTTATACAATATACGCTTTTAACCCACCTCGTTTTCATTTATTTGAACTTTTCTCTAACAACTTCGGTTTGTTAATCAATTTTATTGATTAACGTGTTTAACTTTTTTTTTTTCTAGAAGAGTTTGATATAAATTTTGTTAAGAACGCTGATATCCCTTTGAGTATACCACACCTTTATTTTTTTTAGTTTTTTCGTTGGGTTGCAATACTTAAAGGCACAATAGTACCAAACGCATAAACAAAAAAAGATTATCGGAACCAAAATCCTGGTTCGAACTTTTTATTAAATCATAAGCAAATCTATAGAAGGACTCTTTAATTATAATAATCAAATACTAAACCTACAATGACTCTTTAACACTTAATATAAAAGTAAAACTAGATAACTCAAAATAAGACAATGATAATCATAAGGAAAATAATTAAATAAGTAATTAAACTACTTTTCCTATTCAATTTATTTGATCTTTATCTTTATTGACTTCAAAATTTGAATAGTCCCGTAGAGTTCAGAGTCTTGCTTTCTTGACACATTTAACACTAATATGGCAGAACTTAGGGCATCCATATTTCCTTGGCTCTTGTATGTTTGGTCACCTGAAACGAAATCTACTGGTAACACTTGTAAAAGATAGGCCATTGTCATCTTACTCTTTCTTGGATCGACAATAGCACATTAAGCGGGTACAATGGCTTCCCATGAGCCATTAGCTTCCATGATCGTCTTAATTCTCATCGCATATATTGTATAATTTGTGGAAGTGAGCACTAGACATTGAAACTCCGTTGTTGCCGAATCCCTTACTTGACTAAGAGCTATGTTTACTATCCCGATTGAAAAGCTTTCTTTTGTGAATATCTTGTTGCTTCCACTATTGTGAATCGAACCAAAAAGCCTTGTGCTTCTTTTAACTTCTCCCTTGAATCATCTAACTCATTTGTTGGCTAGCTCTAATACCAATTAAAGACATAATAGCAACAAAACTCTAAGACTAAAATAGAGGTTTGAACTCTATTAAACTAAAAAAAAGCGAATGTAAGTAAACATTCACAGGGACCTTTAATTATTAATACTAATCAAATACTTGGTTTTATAAATACTTAATTACTTAACCAGAATCAGATAATTTTTCACAAAACCAAAATAGCTTAACTTGAATGAGCTTTTGATGTATCATTTCTGGCCAAAGCTGATTTGATGCATCTATTTATTGTTCAAGTATTATAAAAGCTAGGTTAAGTATGCATTACAAACGTGAATGTCTTAATTTCTGGCCAAAGTTGATTTAATTCATTCATGTATAGCATACTTAACGAGTGCATAACTAAAGTGGTTGTCTCATTTTCTAGCCAAAGCTGATTTGTCACGATCACTTTGCACGCATACATAAATGATTACACTTCTGGCCAAAGCTGATTTGTCTTCGTTTAAGTAGAATTTAACTAAGTCTGTTATTTTGATGTTAGTAATAGACAATAACATAGCTTCATAATTAAAATGGTCATTATTTATGCCTGCCTTAGTATAACATGCCCTTAGATTACATTAGGACTTCTTGATTAGTATCATAATTCGCTCATCTTATTTCCACTATCAGCACCCAATTGCGGAATTCCACCTTTGACTGGTGATAACTTTGCTGCATGGAAGGACTCTCTCATGCTTACGCTTGGATTGTTGGACTTCGATTATGCTCTAAGAGAGAATAAGATAGTGGACCTTACTCCTCAAAGTAGTGTTGTTGAGCAGATAATTAATGAAAATGGACTAGGTGTAACCGCATGTCGCTCATGTTTATGAAGCAGTCCATACACAATGCAATCAGAGGAGCCATTCCTGAATCTGATGATGCTAAAACCTACTTGGCTTCTGTGGAGGCGCAATTCAAGGGGACGTCTAAAGCACACGCTAGTACTCTAATCCTCAAGATGGTGACAACTAAGTATGATGGGAGGAGCGGAATTCGCGAAAACATCATGATGATGAATGACATGGCCAATAAGCTGAAGGGGCTAGAGATGGAAATTAGTGATGGTTTCCTTGTCCACTTCATCATTACTTCGCTGCTTTTTCCTATGAAGCATTCAAGATCAATTACAACACTCAGAAGGATAAATGGACGATGAGTGAGCTGATTGCTATGTGTGTGCAGGAGAAGAGCGTATGAAGATGGATCGCACAACTGATGTTGCAAACTTCACCACCTCCAACTCTAAGAAGAGGAAGAACAATTATCAAAGAAAGGATGCTTCCAAAGTACAAAGGCCCAATCCTAATACAAGTGCACCTTCCAGCTCTAAGAACTCCTTAGGCAAACCCTACTGCAAGTTCTATAAGAAGACATGCCTGACTTTAAGGAGTAGCTGGCTAAGAAAGGTAACGATTTTTTTCATGATACTTGAGTCCTATAATTTAAATGTTCCTGCTAATTCTTGGTGGTTTGATTCTGTTTCTATGGTTCATGTAACTAATTCTAGTTAGGGATTCCGTTAAATCCGGAAGCTAGGAAGAAACCAAAGAACACTTAAAGTTGGGGATGATCGGGAATTAGAAGTAAAGGCCATAGGAACATTACAATTATTTTTGAAAACTGTTTTATGCATTAAAATTTATGATATCTTATATGTTCCTGAGGTAACTCGGAACCTTGTATCAGGACCAAAGTTAGACATGGACAGTTTTGTTGTTTCCTATGATCATCGCAAACTCTCTATTCTTTATGATTACGTTGTTTATGGTACCAGCATTCTGGATGGTGGTCTCTATAGATTAGAACTAGATGATGATTTTTCCAAATCTTTGTTGTCATATAATATTAATGAATCACTCAAAAAGATGAAACATAATTGAGACTTAGAGACTTCATCCATGTTGTGGCATCAACCTTTAGGCCACATCTCAATAGAACGATTAAATCGTCTCGTAAAGGATGAAGTCTTACATCCTCTCGATTTCCATGATTTTGGAACATGTGTCAAATGTCTTAAAGGTAAAATGACATTAGCGAATAAGAAAGGTGCCACTAGGAGCTCTAATTTATTAGAACTCTTTATACTGACATTATTGGTGCTTACCAAATCGCTGGCATAACTGGACATACTTCATTTATCACTTTCATTGATAATTACTCTCGTTACATGTACTTGTATCTCATTAGGGAAAAATCTGAATCTCTTACAACTTCTAATGATTATAAAGCTGAAGTTGAAAAACAGCTAGATCGTCAAATAAAGTTGTGAGATCAGATAGAGGCGGTGAATATTATGGAAGACATACTGATGTGGGTCAAGCTCCTGGTCCATTTTATGAGTTTTGTAAGGGCCAGGGGATTATGAACCAATACACCATGTCTGGTACACCTTAGCAGAACGGTGTCGTTGAACAAAGAAACCGTACCCTTATGAACATGGTGCGCAGTATGTTAGCCAACACTAATTTACCATTATTCCTCTGGACTGAAGCGTTAAAAGCAGCTGTTCATATACTCAATAAAGTTCCTTCTAAGTCTGTCCCTAAAAATCCTTATGAACTTTGGACAGGAAGGAAATCGAGTCTTAAATATATGAAAGTATGGGGCTGCATTGCTGAAGCAAAACTCTATAATCGTTTCCTAATGAAACTTGACCCTATTGTCCTTCCCATGTCACCCGTATTGTTGAAACCAAGCGTGTTGCGTTCCTGGAGGATTTCAAGGTCGGTGGGAGCAGTACCAATCCTTACAAAGAATTGCATGAAGTACAAGACGCCGGGGGGAGAGACTCGTCGCTTACCATTACTCCGTGTACTCCTCTTGTACCCAATGCAGCTACTACACCTGAAGCTACTGCACCAATTCCAAATATACCTTCACAATCATAACCCATTATACCTCATAACGAAGGCACATCAAACGCTCAAAACCAAGACAACGCTGAACCTGATAATCAACTCAGGAGGTCATCCAGGCAAAGAAGGCCTATTAATTGGGATGATTATGTTACCTGCCTGCCTGAAATGGATCCCGGAAAGCTCAATGATCCTATCTCCTATAATGAAGCCATTAGCAATAATCAGTCTTCTAAATAGAATAAAGCAATGATTGATCAGCTTGAATCCATGAAGAAAAATGACGTTTGGGATTTGGTAGATTTACCCAACGGTGTCAAACCCGTAGGATGTAAATGGGTGTTCAAAACAAAACTGGATCTAAATGGGAACGTTGAACGCTACAAAGAGAGATTGGTTACAAAGGGCTACACTCAGAAAGAGGGGATTGGTTATCAGGAGACGTTTTCACCTGTCTCTCGTAAAGATTCATTGAGGATCGTTATGGCCCAAGTAGCTCAGTTTGATTTAGAGCTGCATCAGATGGACGTTAAAATAGCTTTCCTTAACGGAGACTTGGACGAAGATGTTTACATGAAACAACCTGAAGGCTTTAAACCTGAAGGTCAGGAGCAACTAGTCTGTAAGTTGAAGAAATCCATTTACGGGTTAAAACAAGCATCACGTCAATGGTATCTCAAGTTTGATGAAGTCATGAAGAAACAAGGTTTTATAAAGAATCAAGTGGATCAATGAACATACCTCAAGATGAGTGGGAGCAACTTTACTATACTTGTCCTTTACGTAGATGATATTCTATTGGCAAGTAATAGTTTAGACATGTTGCATGAGTCGAAGCGGTTACTCTAGCATAACTTCGACATGAAGGATCTCAGAGATGCTTCTTATGTCACTGGCATCAAAATTCATCGAGATAGACACAAAGGGATCTTAGGATTGTCTCAAAAGACTTATATAGATCGTGTCCTTACACGTTACAACATGCAACAGTGCAAACCCTCAGTCACCCCAGTAGTTAAGGGAGATATTTTCGGTTCATTCCAATGTCCAAAAACAGAGGTTAAAAAGGGACAAATGAGCCATATACCTTATGCGTCAGTAGTCGGGAGCCTGATGTATGCTCAAGTCTGTACTTGCCCAGATATCACTTATATTGAATGCTAGGCCGTTATCAGACTAATCCTGGCCTAGATCACTGGAAAGCAGCTAAGAAAGTACTTCGATATCTGCAAGGGACGAAAGACTATAAACTGACTTATAGAAGAAGTGATCATTTAGAAGTGGTCGGCTATTCTGATTCTGACTTTGCCAAATACAATACAAGAAATCCACTTCGGGCTATATCTTTATGTTAGCAGGTGGACCCATTTCATGGAAGAGTCATAAACAACAGTTGACCACAACTTCCACAATGATGGCAGAGTACATTGTTGTTTATAACGCAACCTGTCATGGAATGTTCCTTAGAATCTGATCATTGGACTCAAAATTGTTAATTCCATTTTTAGACCATTGAAGCTTTAATGTGATAACTCAGCTACCGTTAGTTTTTTGAACAGTGACAGTTCGACTGGAGCTGGTTTATATCTCAATACAAAATATTTGTTCGTATGTGAACGAGTTGAGGAAAATAATCTTTGTATTGAGTATATTAGTACTAAAGATATGCTTGGGAATCCGATGACTAGAGGTCTCCCACCTAAAGTTTTCGAAGAACATGTTTCGAATATGGGACTTACTAAAGACCTTATTTAATGGCATATTGTACTAGCATAAGTTTGAATTAATGAAATTTCCTTGGTTTAATTTTGTATGTCTCTAACATATGTTCTGCTAGTGTAATGACATATAGACAAATATAAATACAAATCAAACGCTAAAGGGCTTATTGCGTATTTTGATCATAACTATTAGGTTTTAAATTGAGGCTGTAGTATGACTAATGGGGGTCCTGAGTCATATAATGATTCAAGGGCTGTATTTCTCTGCTACGGTTCTTAGTTTAAAGCTATAATGAGTGTTAACTCCTGGCAAGGCTCATCTAATACTCGTGATAAAAAATTAATCGGCTTAGTGGGAGAATGTAAGATTAAATATATTATTGTAGTATTTAATCTTGTAGCCATTATAATCATTTATATTATATAGATCAAAATATATTAATAATCTATTAATAATTAGTTGGTAATGTTGATGGACCATATTACCCTTATTAACTAATTAGGTTTCCTCTTGGGTGTATATATAAGGAGATTATTAGAGTGCTAAAGGGTTAGACACACAACCTAATAACATAACATCATTATCGCCCCTCTCTCTCCTTAAGCCGAAATCTCCCTTGTTTTGTTTTATCACCATCATCACTTTACACCCTAAGCAGGAACCAGATCATACTGACAAGAATGTCGAACTCAATGGCTGCATCTCTGACTGGATTCTCTATTGGCCTGTCTGCTGTAACAGGTATGTTATTCATGTTTTCTTTATGTTTAAACAGAACTGATCAACATTACTTTATCTCTTTATTTGATTTGTATCTTCATTGACTTCAGAAATAGACAATCGCAAATTCCTTGCTTACTCTTGATCCGATCTGAATTAGGCTAACAATGTCGAGTGCTAGTGTCGTGCCAGTACTATAACGAACCGAAATACCAACCGAAACCAAATTCCTACTGCATCTTGCAAAAATATTTCACTGGTTAAAAATTAAATAACAAATATGTTGAAGAGTTTGGCTTATGTTTATTGATTTTGATGGCATTAGTTAAGTTTGGTGCATGCATGCATTCATAAAGTAATTTAGAAACTTCACAAACAACTTTATCAAATTTAAAGTCGAAAACAAGTAACTAGTTTAATCATATGATGTGAATCATTTTACCAAGACTTCCAAACGAATTTTGTCCGGACGATGAAAATGGAGTGGTCAGTGGAGCTACCTACTATGTTGACAAAATATTATAAATTCCCTTTTTAGAACGGCAAAAAAAAAAAAAAGAAATATAAGTACTCACATTTCCTTTCGTTGATATCAGAAAAAGAAACGCTTTGCAATTAAGTTTGTCACACTTTTGCAGTTAGGTTTCGTTTATATAATTAATGCTTTGCACACATTTTTTAATTAGCCTAAGTCAGAAGTTAATCCTATTTCTAAATTTACTTGTTTTTTTAACTATTGGAAAGGAATCCTTAATATGACACATTTTTATCACAACTTGGAATTACTATTCTTCAAATCCTTTGGTATTTACACATAGACAGTGAGACGAGCCGAGGGTTTCATTGAAAGTAACATCTTTATTTCTACGGAGTAGAGAAAAGACTGTCTACATCTACCCTCATCAGACCCTACCTTAGTCTTGTAATTGATGAAATTTACTGAGTATGATGATGATGACGACGACATAAACAGTGAAGATCATTACAAATATCCAATTATCGTAAGAATAAATATTAGCAAGCATAAATCATTAAATATTTTGATCAGTATCGTTTCATATTTTTTTTAGAATTGTGTGTTTTATTAATAAAAAACCCGTCAAACCAACATCTTAATATGCTTTTATGTGTAGGTAATATAACCACGAAAGGGCATGTAGCCAAATGGTACTAAAATGTTCAAGTAGTGTCTTTCATAAGTGATGAGAATTAAAGTTTTATTGTCAACAAATAGTGTAGATTTAGATTGCAGTTAAAAATAGATAATATAACCTATACATCATACATGACTCATATAGGTATAGATTTTATACATAAACGAAAATTGTTCATATGCATATAATTTTAGGAAAAGCAAATTAACAACGCATTTTTACCATTTCTTCTTATATTAACTTTTTATTAAGATTAAAAGAATGTATGATATGTTTTATTTTACGTGTTCTCGCAATATTTAATATTCCGGACATATACCTTATATGGGTCAGGATTTAGAGAAAACACTCAAAAGTGTGAGAACAGAGAGAACGCTTATGGATCGTCAGATCAAAACAATCTATGAACTAGATGACGCGGTGGCATTTTAGTAAATAACATCACTTTTATTAATCTGGCGCGCTTCATTAAGGGTAAAAGGGTCTTTTGACTTAACATAAAACGCCAAACTCACGCTATTAAAATCCCGCAACACACATAGCACACTTCATCATAATATAACGCCATAGATATAAAACGCCAAACTTTGTTTTTAACAGATAAAGCTGAACAAACAGTACTGAAACGACGGAACTTTATTACTAGCATTTACTGTAATAAAAATCGCGTCTAAAATACGCGCCAAAAACTTCCTATATAAACAAACTCTCAGAACTACTAAAATCCACAACAAAACCACAAAAACCTATATTTTCCTCTATACCATTCATCTTATAAACGCCAAAAAAACCAAAATATCAAAGATTCAAATCCATGTTTCTTTGATATACACTATTTTCTCATAAACTTTCGCTCTATGTAATGAGCAAGATCCTCAATATAAACGCCAAAACATACAAAAACCACAAAAATTCAAAAAAGCCATTTCATGGAGATTCTGTTTTTGTTCTCTATAAAGTTTAGCTAAACGGGATGGATAACATTGTTACACATCTTTCTTGACTGAGGATTAACAATGTTATCCATTTCGTTCAGCAAAACATTATTGAGTTTAGCACGACCAAAATTAGAAGTTTGTGGTAGTTTTATTTAGTGGCGGTATTGTTTTTTTTTTTTTTTTGACGTTTGATTTCCTTGCCCGATCTTATATTGTTTGTTATTTAACTTCTAAGTAGCATGTTATGAACAAATTGGTAGAAAAAAGAAAAAGATGCAAAAAAAAAGGATTTAAAACGCCAAACTGAGAAATATATGTGTTCTATAGGATTGAAATAAAAAAAAGCCAAACTACTCTACACTGGCTCTCAAAGACCATCCGTATGTGTTCTGTAAGAATGACAAATACAAAACGTCAAACTACTCTTCACTGGCTCTCGAAGACCTTGTCGATCTTCTTTTAATTACGGCATGTTTGCATGTTGATGCGTAGTGTCCATAGGCTTTGCAGTTCTGACACTGTCTTTCTTTGGCACCGGGTTTCGACTTTGATTTCTTTTTGTCGATTGCTATCTCCTGTTTAGATTTCAAGCGCTTCCGAGAACCAGAACATGTGGATTTATAACTTACATGGACTCTTATCGGATTCTTGTCATTTTTATATTGACCGGTTATCTCGGCAAATCTATCCCTAGAACTAGCGGGAGGAGCAACAATCTGCATATCTTGAACCTTCTTCATATAAGATTGAACATGATCCTTGTATAAGGATAACTCCTCTTTATTACCAGATAAACGGTTCAAAGTGTATTCGGTTGAATAAATAATATCTCGCACCATACTTTGCACATCAGGATCAAGTTCGGTCATATATTCACGACTAATTGAGAATTCAGGAGAGCAGTTTGGGGAGGCCTCTTTGCGCCATCTATTCAGAATGTATTGTTTTGGAAATTCCCTAATGTCCATAATTCTCAAAACATAGAATATATGTCTACATACCAAACCAAACTGTTCAAAATGTCTGCATGAGCAACTGCATGTGCAATCAGACTTACGGAACATTACCTGAAAAAAGCCAAAAACAATATCTCTATAACGCCATGCATAGAATGTTTGTCTAAAAAAGTAAAAAAAAAAAAAAACACATTGCATATGATAAAACGCAATTAACAGAAAACGCCATAAAAACCAAAACGCCATTATTTACCTCAAATAAGGATGTACAAGGCTGTTGGAAGTCATTTACGTAAAACTTAACAAACTCATCAGGCTGATCTTCGTAACGTTGATTTATGCAATCCGCAACTCCAATAAGCTCAGCTTGAACGTCACAAAAAATACTTTTTGTGTATATGTCAACAGCTTGCCCTTCCAACAATTTGTAACTACTCTTCAACTGGGGTCTTTTGTATCGAGATTCATGATCATTTTTACGATGTGTGTGACGCTAGGCTTCTATTGCAGTCTCGTAATGCGTCATGAACTCAACAAGAGTAGCTTTCGAATTGCACACTTGACCAAAAAAATAATTCTCACTCTCCGACCTGGATGTCGTTCGCATAAGACCAGACATATGCTCCATTCTATAGTATGCAATGATCCAAGATTCCCTAAGTGCAAAAATATCAGATAACCAGTCATTATCTTCTAAATTGAATTCTGCGATAACTGCTTCCCATTCTGATTCAAACTCTTCAGGTGTGAGAATATCCGTCCACACAACACCACAAATACGTTCTTTAGAATTGGTGGAATTGCATAGCCTAACACCAACCTATATATAACACGAAAACGCCATGCATAAATAAAAAAAAACAAAAGACAAAACTTAATTAAAAAATAGTAACAAGGTACAAAACGCCATGTATTTTAAAACGCAGTGTATCCTAAAACGCCAAAGATAAAAAAAAACACAACAACCTTCAGAGAAAGTTTATGCATCACATGCCACATGCATAACCGATGCCTCGTGTCAACAAATACAACAGAAATAGCCTTCTTCATTGCTGGATCCTGGTAAGTGACAACAACTTTTGGTTGAGAACCAACAACTTTTAGAAAAACTCTTAACAACCAAATATACGTATCAGCAGTTTCCGACGCCAACAATGCTGCACCAAATGTAACATTGCAGTGATGATTGTCTATACCAGTGAACGGTACAAACACCATAGAGTATCTGCATATGAAAACGCCATGAGAAATGAAACAATAATAAAACGTTATTGAATGTAAACTAATAAAACGCCATTGCATGTAAACTAATAAAACGCCATTGCATGTAAAATAAAAGAACGTCATTGCATGTAAATTAATAAAACGCAAAAAACAGAAGAAGTTGAATTATAAAATATTACTTGTTGGAACGATACGTGGCGCCAAACGAAATCACATCACCATACACGTGGTAATTACGTTTGCTTTGAACGTCACACCAAAAATGACCCTTCAAACGATTGTCTTCGTCTGTGATGTCATACGAGAAATTAGGCTGGGAATTTTTTTTCATTCAAATGTTTCACAACCATATCGGCGTCATATTCCCCTATAAACAAGTTAATTTGCCTCTTATAGTTCTTAAATTCAACTTTGCTTGCACCCACATCTTCAAAACCACCAAAACAAGTCTTCATAACATTAAACGCCTTGACAGGACCCAAATTCAACATAGACATATTGTGTATAACATGCTTCTGGAGTTGAGTGAGGTGTCGTTTAGTTGGAAGAAAATGCTTATCAGGACGTTCAATAAGTTCATGATTGTGCTCCTCGACAAACTTATACACATTCCATGATCCAGCCTCAAAAAGTACACATAACAGTGCACCGCAATCAGTCCTCTTTGAAAAGTTAGATCGCACTACTCGCTCCTTTTGATTGGGGTCCAACGTATCAACCTTCTTGTCCTTGTATAACCCAGATCCCGTACACAAGTAATACTTAATATGTAAGACACCTTTAGAGTTTGTCTTTGTACTCCCTTTCCTGACTGAAAACCCACACTCCTTGGCATACTTAACATACATTGAATAACAATCATCAAGGCTTGAGAATACCATGTCCTTTCTGGGCTTTAATTCTTTACTGACGTCAGGAATGATAAATGGTAATCCAGTTTTAGGGCAATGCCTTTGACTCGAGGAAGAGACTTCGTCTGAGAAAACACAGGGAGGAACAGAAAAATCAGAAAAACAGAGTGATGTCTAGTAATAACATTATACATTAAAACGCCATTAATTGAATAATAAACAAGACATAATAAACACATAATTTAAAAACGACATGATAAAAAAGCCATGAGATGAATAATTAAAAACACTTAACAACATAAAAAAAATATATAACATCATAATGAAAACGCCAAAATTAACAAAACTAATGTTTAAACAAATTAACAAAATAGTAATAACTGATATTCACAAATACTACTAAATAAAATTCAAAACTAATCAAATAGATGAAAAACGCCAATGATCGTAAAAACATAAGAAATACACTAGAACGTAAACGACAATCAAAATTAATATTTAAAACTCCAATTGCAGTTCTTAAAAATAGATTAAATATCAATTAAAACGTGATTAAATTGCATAATTGAAATAGCGCTATTGAAAATCATACAACACATTATAAAAATAATAATACAAAAAAACGCCGTAGAACAATGATAGAAGAACAAAACGTCATATCTGTTGCATGATTTGCTGGAACAAAAAAATAGAAAACGCCAACGAATTTTACTTTGTCGAACAGAATCTACGTTAAACGCCATAGATCTGAGAAAGCTTGCAAAACAGGTAACAACTAACAATAAATCTTTGGAGTTTTAATTTGAAAAAGATTTATAACGCGAATAAGGAGGGAACGTATAAAAGGACAATCGTACCCCCGCATAACAATTAGGGCCCCCTGCCATGTGTTGGGCCAGGATCCGTTCTTACCATTCTCACACTTTTCACCGTTCTCTCCTGAACCCGTTTCTACCTTATATATCAATAGAATTGTCTGTTTTTTATACAAAATAATCTTTTATTTCATGAGGAAAATCGAAACCCTTTGCGTAAACAAGAATATGTTGAAGAAGTAATAGGTGTACGTACTATCAAAAAAAGATGAACTCACAATTCCATCAAAGTAGTAAAGAATTATCTTTTTGATGACAACTCAAAGGCAATACTCGTTATAAATGGAGGGAAATGAAAAGGTGGATAATGTCTATTAGAGCATTCACATCCATGGAGTCAAATTGTGTGTTTAGTTTTTAAAATATAAGAACATGGGTATGGTGAGGTTAGTCTCCAAAGAGACCACCCGCCATGTAGACGCCACCTCACCAAGAGTGGAGTACCTTCCCCTTGGGGACTACCTTCCCCTTGGGGACTACCCAATGGTGTGAAAGACTTGCAGAAGACGCCGGAGACGCGACGCCAAGGAGGGGGCGGTGTGGGACGCCTGCGACGAGCCGGGACGGGTAGGGACGACCCCCATACCCTTTGGTCTAAAAAGTACAAAAAGTGGTTGTGAGTGGAGGAGAGAGAAAATGTTACTGTTCATCTGTATATTTGAGGGGACGCTGTTCACCCCTATAATTTTTTAATATATTTTGAAAGTGGTTATGAGTGGAGGAGAGAGAAAAGATAATGATAAAAGTATAAAAAATATTATTTAATTGAAAAAGAGAGAGAAAATGTAGCGTTTTTAGTATAATTTATGATGAAAATATAGTGGTATGGATGTGAATTCTGTGTGAGAACTGAGAAGTCGTAAGTAGTAACTGAAGATATGTATAAGATATAAAATAATGTTTATAAATATCGACCAAATAAAAAAAATGGTTTAAAATAGTAAGTTGAAAGTTACACCACAATATTGTTTTTATATGGGTAGTGAAAAATATAAAAAATAAATATGAATACATTACTAGTATCGATGTTCGAGCGGTATTAGTTCGCTAAAAGATTATTGTGCATTACAAAATATTATTTTTTATTTACAATTGTTTAATTACATAAAAATTGTCTTCACTAACCAATAAAAGCTAAGTCTTGTTATGCCAAATGGATTGCAATACGTGTTTTATATGGCAGTCGAAAACCACCAAATGAATACCGATAAGGGTACTGACATTGTTTGCGGTTGGTTTCGGTTTGGCTCGTAACATTACTTGTACTCGGTATAGTTTACAATGAAAAGTGTGTTGACAATTGTTTCATCACACAAAAGCTTCGAACGCAACCCTAAAAATAAAATTGTACCTTACATCAATCAAAAACCATATAAAAGAATACTAATTCCGATACCAATGTTGTTCAGTCGGTATCAATTCGGTTCAATATGGTACTGATATTTGTTATAGCTTACGACACAAAAAATATTATAATTCGAGTACAATACCGTTTTCAATAAAATTAATATCGAAATGTCAAGAAAAAAAGTTAAACGCAACCACGTATAAAGTATTTTTAAAAGTTATCATACGAACATTATTAGAGTAATTTCAAATTAGTAACTTAAGTATGTTAAAATGGTATATTATGTATGGTATAATCGGTGAAATTGAAATTTAAATAAGAAAATTTAATGTGACTTCACGACTACCTATGTGACGCCACCGACTTTAAAATTTATACTAGTCAATGCCCCGCTCCTGTTGGGGGACGCTACGCCAAACATTTCTCTACAAATTAAAACAAAACTCTATCATAGTTTTTGTTAGAAAAAAAAAACTAAAACAATGAGAAAACTGTAATTTTAAACTGGTGTGAAACTGTAATTTGTCATGACCAATGAGTGAGCGCTAGCGAATAAAAATTACATTGAATCAATTGATTAAAACAACACTACCATAGGTTTGCAAAAAGAAAAAAAAAACAAAAACGATGGCAAGACTTTAATTTTGAACTAGAGAAAATCGTAAATTTGACTGTGGTAAAATCGTAATTTATCAAAAGCTACAACGACGACAAGAGTGTAATTCTTAACTTGGGGAAAAATCGTAATTTTGACTGGAGGTAAAATTGTAATTTGTCAAAATCTACAACGATGGCAAAACTGTAATTTTGAATTGGAGGCAAAAGTGTAATTTTAATTGGGGGCAAAATGGTAATTAAAAACTTGAGTAAAATCGTAATTTATTCCGGCCAATGGAGAAGTGCCCGGCAGTCCATTGGTCTAGTTTATGCGTCGCCCGCGTTGCGGGGCGCTAGGCCAAGTATTTCTCTACCAATTAAACAAAACACCAACATAGTATTGCTTGAAAAAAAAACGTTGAGAAAATTGTAATTTTATACTGTGGGCAAAACTGTAATTTATCATGATTGAGCGATTGCTAGCGAATAAAAATTACATTGAGTCGGCCGTTTAAAATAAAACACCATCATAGGTTTGCAAGAAAAAAAACGAAAAAGGTGGCAAAACTGTAATTTTGAACAGGGGGAAATCGAAAATTTGACTAGGGTAAAATCGTAATTTATCAAAAGCTACAATGATGGCAAAACTTTAATTTTGAACCGGGGAATAATCGTAATTTATCAAAATCTACAACAATGGGAATGTCATAATTTTGAACTGAGTGAAAAATCGTAATTGTTAGTTGGGGTAAAATCTTAATTTATTCGGGTCAATAGGGAAGTGCCAGGCAGCTGCCTAGCACGAATCCCCTCCATGGGTTTTGTATGCATAATGAATTTGTATAAATTTGATATTATAATTTGTATATGTATAAATTTGATTGTGTATACACTAGGGGTGATCAATAAAATCAGGATCCGAAACTGAATCAGAAATATCTGAAAACCCGTATCCGAAACATTCGAAATTTTGGATATTCGAAAACTGGATAATCCGAATTTTCGGATTTGGATTCAGATGTTAATTTCCAAAATTTCGGATAATCCGATTATCCGAAAACCAGTATTTTTTTAATATATGTATGTATATGAGGACTATATTTTGTTTGAAATATAATAAAAACTGTAAATAATCGGATTCGAATGTTGATTTATGAATGTTTTTTGTTTTCAGTGTGGGAAATTTGAAAAATCGAATAGAGGTTTAGTTTTAATCTATGGACGATACGGATTTTTTTATTTTTTATAAATTCAGATCGGAAATTTTAAATACGGATTTAGATATTAATATTCACTGTCCGAAATTTTCGATTATCCGGTTTTCGGATAATAATCCAATCTTGAACACCCCTATTATCTACACATATTAGGCTTTAAATTTACAATGTGACAGACATCAAATACCACTCTCCATTCGACAACAATTCTGTTTAATAGCATGTCATATAATAATGGCCAACTTTTGTGAATTGTTATAGTTCCGGTCTCTCTCTATTGAGGTCTCATAGTAATAGTAAGTGGCGGACCCAGGATTATTTTTTACTGGGGTCCATTTTTTGTCGAAGAATTTTTCAAAACCAAATATTAAAATTTTCGGGTCGGTAATCGTAGTCGGGTCGGGGCTAGGAATAATGTAGAAGCATTTAGTGGCCATGAAACCACTACTTTATTAAAAAAACTAAAAAACAAGACCTTTAAGACTTAAACTTGGGATCTATGTGTTGGAACACAAAAGGATTTACCACCACACCATCTTTGCTTTTAATACTATAGGGTCCAACTAATTTATTTTATGGGGTCCATGATAAAATTAACATATCGGTTCTACTATTTTTTTAAAAAAACATTGGGGTCCGTGGACCCCGATCCGGACCATGTGGGTCCGCCCCTGCTCATAGTTAGTACAAGTTAACAATTAAGTTAATTATTAATCACAACTATATTATTCATCGTATATGAATAGTATAAGATTATACATGTTCCTCTTTATTTATTTATATTTTTAATTTTAATATATTGTGTTAGAAGCCGATTTGAGATAGTCAATCTTCTGATAGATACCCGTAGAGTGGGTAAGGCTCTAAGAATAAAGATAAATGACAAGTTTTGCAACAGCTTTCTCTCTATTTTTTCTTCGAAGGAAATTACAATGCTTAAATAGAAAATGCAATCCTAATCAATATACACTTTATTAGGAGATCATGGGATGAAAGTGTGATCATGCTAACATTGGAAATAAAGCTACTGTTGTGATCATGCATGCAACATGGAAAGCTATTCCCCCCGCTAAATAAAATAACATAAATGTGCTTTGTAGGAATTAGTTTCACTTTTTATTAAAATATATTACAAACTAAATAAATAATAACGAGACTCTCGTTATTTGTGGGAAATTCGACTAGTACAATACTGGTTACAAAAACGAAATAAACGAAGATAAAATACAATATAATTGTACCAATCTTGATTTGAGCAAGCGTCTTTGGAAACTTCAACCGCACCTTCCAGACCGAAACTCCGCTGCAAGACAAGCAAAATATCGTTGACAGTTTTGGTTGAGGCACGTGTTCAACACGCTTCCCTTAAAACAGATTCCGCGCCTCCTCTCAGACGGTTCTGTCTCCCAGGGTACAACAACCGGAACAGTATGTGTACTGCCGGAGATGACTCTCATGCCCGAGATAGCACCGGGTATAATTTGGTGCTCATACAATTAGGAAAATATGAAGTTGAGAAAAGAATAATTTAGAGAGTGCTCCTCTCTAAATTTCCATGGAACAAAAAGCCAATTTGTTGTGTCTATTTTTCTACTTCTCTTCAAATGAATAAACCATATTCATTTTATAATGAGATGTATAGACTCATTCAACCCTCTTAATGATGCCATAAACAAGATCATTAATCTTGTAACTAACAAGATCATTAATCTTGTAATTAACAAGATAATTAATCTTGTAATAAAAAGGGTTAAACTCTAACTTAATGGATATTAAGTGGTAGTAAAAGGAAACGGCCATTCAACTTATGGCACTAGTGGAACCGTCTAACATTAACTCTCTAGTAAGTAGACTGGTTTGACCGATCGAGCGCGCATGCAGGCGTGCCTTAGTTGAGCATGCACTACGCTTCTGCGGAGACACTGCTTCTTGCGCCACACGCTAATTGGAAGTCGCTATGCACAGCAGGACTGTCACACCCCGATATTTCCACGTATTACCGGTGGGCCTGGTGGGGAGTATTTTGATGTAGTTGATATCATCATAGACAAATAGTCACAGTTCAATTCACAACGGAAGTCTAAAGTAACAATAATACAAACTGATTCGAAAGTATAATAAAGTATTACACAACGGTTGTATATGGATCCACAGGCGGATCTTAAAACAGAAAAATAAACACTGTTCAACAGACTTTAGACGTTTAGAACTTGCAAGATTCCTTATTAACGCCTTGAGCTCCCAGCCAATTACGTACAGTACCTGTCACTTAATCTTTTTGGAAAATACGTCAGTTTACACTGGTAAATACAATTAACTGACTCTTTTGAAAACATTTATGAAAATTGATTTAAATGCACAAGGCATAAATATCCTTTTATAACTTGGGACAATTATATAAAAATAATCTTGTATACAAATTTATATGTTCGTTATACATTCAGGGCCCGATATAGAAACCGAGTCAAGATTAACAGACACACCACAAGTATAGGCCCACAAGAGAGTGAGATACCGTTTTCCTACGCAACTGTCAGGTGTACGCCTACACCCCGTGATTAAGACGTGGTCATTTCTTAATAAATGATGCCAAGGATATCCGGGACATGGTCATTAACCCCCAAAGGCTTTGTTTCAAACAAGACAGATTAAAACGGGTTACCTCAATAATTTAACCACTAATGGATTAAACATTCAATACCCGACCAAGCGGTATTATTGTAATGCTGTATCCCAAGCCCGTATAGAGAAAATAAGTTAAAAGTATTTACCTGAGCTAAAATGTAATTTTATTCTCAGCCGTATATTCAAATCAGCAAGCACAAGTACCTCTACTGGGGCTCTCAATCTAGAACGAAGGTTTTATTAACCTATTAGATTCCTAACGGGTCTTATTTAAGTTGTAACTTAGACCGGTTAGTTTTAAGGAAGGTTTATGGTTCAAAACGCAAGATTAAGCGAAGACCGGATTAGAATGTGATTTAGACCCGACAAGTATGGAGACTTGTATAATATGGGTAAACTAAACACATTCTGAATTTTGAAGTGAAAATGTTAAGGTTTGACCCGTTTCGGTTAATTTATGCAAACTAGTTACATAAACCGTTCCGAATGCGAAAAATGCATAACGGGTAACTAAAAGAGTCATGAAAATGTTTCACAAGTTAAAATGCCTTAAATATGTTGTGATATCAGTAGGATACCTTCCATTATGCCCAAAACGAATTTAAAACCAATTGATGCCCCGTAGGGGTATTTTGGTCATTTTAATGTTTATAAAGGGGGTTAAATAATAACCTGAGTTCCTGGTCTAAGTAATCAGTAAAATATTTATTTTATCAAGTTATATCAGTAAGATATCTCATATATGTGAAATTTATCATTCATGGCCAAACTATGCACCGTAGGGGCATTTTGGTCATTTCACATATGCTTTAAGGGTTAATTTTGGAAATATGAGTTCAAAACTTTTATTTACTGTTAAAGTATAAAAACTTATTCATAACATCAGTAGGTATCAAGCTTTAGGTGCCTAATATGGTTTTAAACCATACTATGCGCCTAAATCACATAAAAGTCGGTATTTGACGATATTCGGTTTAAATAGGGAAATCTGAGATTTTTTTACCAGCCTTTATAGTTTAGAATAACTTATTTATTATATGAAATCAGTAGAAAAAGGGTTGACATGTAAAGGATGTATAAAACTCATTTTATTAGCAAAAAGGGCGTTATCGTCAATTACCGAGCCTAGGCGAGAACTCTATGTTATGATTATTTTAAAATTTAATAAAAATTTCCAAAACTCCAAAAATATTATATTACATCAGTAGGTAAAAGGTTTGATGTCAAAATTTGAGTTTAAATAGGATTTATATCAAATATGCCGTTTAATTAATAAAAAGGCCTTCATTTACGATATTGAGCATAACTCTCATTTTATACCATAAACTGATGTCAAACTTTTAGGACATACTTAAATATCACTATTAAAGGTTTTTGTCCTCTCACATTTTCAAAAATCTCGTTTAATATCTAAAGGGCATTATGGTCAACATTTAAGCATTTAACGGAAACATGCAATGAACTAGGATTTCCATGGAACCAAGTTGTATAACCTCAGAGGGTTATACTAACCTATAATATGGTCCTAAAGGAACCCTAAGGCATATCTAAACTTAGCTAAATCGGGTCAGAGCTGAAAGTCAAAGCAAAAGTCCACTTTTGCGACTTTTGGTTCCGAACCGAGCGTAAACTCAGAATTGTCGGGTTGAACAAGCCTAGACATGTTCAATTACCAAGTTACTAAAGTGACAAAACTGATTTTATTGCCTTTACATCATTAGTTATGACTTTTTATTTAAAAACCGACTTGTTTGACTTTTATTTTAATTACTTTGACCCGACAATTAACTAAGCAAACGCTTGACTTTTCGGCTTTTAAGCCAAATAAAAATAACTAGCCATAAGAGGGCACTTACAAGGGGTCCAAGCAAGGATGAATTTGATCTAGAATGCTCAGGTATGAAGCATAAAGCTTCAACTTAGAGCAATTCAGATCAAGTGTGAAATGAGAGCAAGAACAAGTGGGTATATATAGGATTTCAAGAACCGTTAGGATCGTTTCTCGTAACTCGTTCTTAGATCAAGACCCTACAAGTGTTATCCACTGAATTTCAATACTATGGGTGCTTAAAACAAGCCCATAGTAATGAAGAAACCAAGTGCTAAACCAGAAACCAGCAGCTGAGTTTTGAAAAACTGTTTTCAGCAGGTCTGGGGGCTCTCGTGCCCCGCGTAGGCTGAGTCCCCAGCTTACGCGGCCCGCCTCCTCTGTTCAGTTCAGCAACATCTTTCAAAAGTTGCAGTTGTAGTCCCTGTAAGCTTGTAAGGCACTTTTTGACACGGTTAAGGCCTGTTAAGCCATTTTCAAGGCTCTACAATGATGCCTAAACATAGGGAACATAAAACATGCTCAAAAATATGTCGGATGTCGATTCGTTTGGTCGTACGGTTGCGTTATTCGGTTAATTACGACGAAACACGAACGGACGCGAAAAACGATCCAAATTACACGATGAATGGAATTTTATCAAGCCAAACACTAAACTAAAATTTTTTAATGATTACATAAATTTTTGGATGTCCGGATATATTCAGAATGTAAGATATGCGCGAAAATGCAAACTTATGCACTTTTTGACACTTTTAGTCCCTGTTGATCAAATAAGGAGGGAAATTAAAACCTTTATCATTAGATCTTATGTGTTGAAAAACAGGTTGAGAATCCTCAAAAGGACCAAATCAACTCTGTTAAAAAATACAAAAAAGAAAATCAGGTGTTGAAATAGTCCGAATCATATGTAATATGAGATTTGTTATCAGTATGTACAAATATAACCAGATCTCTCAAACATTACTGCAAAATGATTTTGGAATAAGTATTCCTTCAATAAAACCTCCCAGTGAGTATTTCAGTACTTATGGATGGAAAGGGTAAACATGGAAGAAGAAAATTTTCAAAAACTCAAAAGTGTGTTTATCTTAAAACTTTTGAAGTCAAAAGAAAAGAGTATAAATGTAAAACACTTAAGAGTCCAAATTTGGGTAAACAATGGTCATCAAGCAGCTGTATGCATTCATTGATTCAAGAAAATTCAAGTAAAAATTGTATCACTAGTGGTTAAACTTAAAAGAGGACTAGGCAAGTTTTTCAGTGTCATCACATGGTAAAGTCTATATCAGGACTCTCAAAACCTATGTGTACATGTCTCCTCATTTTTGCAATCAATTGACAAGGAAATGGTCCCAAACAGTGGTTATTACAATGTATTTCAAATCATTGACCATACTCCTAAAACTTGAGAATGATGTGACTATGAGTTTTAATTGGAAAATATACCATATCCTTTTTGATGTTGTTTTCAGAATAACCTTTAATTATTTTTCTTGAAAAGGGTTTTCTCAATAAAACAGGATATATTATTCTTTATTTTTCTTTAGAATGATATATTTTGTACTTTTACTTATTTTTGATAGTAAAAGTTTCAATCTCATGTAAGGATATAAAACCTTTATTTTTGTTGGTGATATTATCCTTAAAAACAGATCAAAAGGAAATGGTTCAAGTGTCAAGGTTATGTCAAACTCAAGTTTGTTTTAAAACAGATCAAAGATTGATTGCTAAAAGACCTTAAAATACTTGGATACTCATGTCACAATTAGAAATTATGACTCAAAATGAGTAGCCATTGTAAAAGAGTTTTCATCATTTGGGGTACTAACCCACTGTCAGGAATTTATAAAAGCTTCAAAACTTGAAATAGACATGTGGCAAAACCTTGAATTCATTTTCCTGGAAAAACTGCTGATATACAAATCTAGACAATCTACATCTACAATGTATTTTGTTGAAGATAGCATTCTTGCAGATATTTCCTAAATCATCACCAACAGATGTTGGACATGATATTGTGGTTACACAAACAAAATCATTGCCCTCATCTAAAACAAGCAGATGCTCAAAATTTTTATTCACTGTTGCATTATCAATTGATTGTCCAAATAGCCTTTCAAATCCTTACCATTTTCTTACCCTAACCACTGATTTGCTCAAACATCTGTTTCCTAAATACTGTCCACTGCTGAAAGTCAACCCCTGCTCTATCATTCTCTTGATAAGCACTGTTGTTCAAAATCAGTGTTGTATCCACTGATGTACTATCCACTGATTAGTGAAAATCACCCACTGTTTCATTTGTTACCATTGTAACCACTGATGTTTGCTTCATCAGTGGCTCTCAAAACAACTGTTTTTCCATTATTCATCCTTTTATCAGAGGTTGGCACGTGGTCAGTTTTTTTGGCCATCAGATCCTTGTAACCGCTGCCACATCAGCATTCACTTTTCCATGAATAAAACCCTGATCAAAACCCCAAACAGGGTCACACACTGTCGAATTGAATTCCAAAATTCTCTTCTCAAAGCAGTTCCAACCTTTTCATCCCAAATCATTCTTCGCTCCTCTTCATCAAAATGACGAAATCAAAATCAAAATCATCCTCATCTTCCAAAGAGGACACTCAAATGGATGTTGAACCCATTGAAATCCCATACAAATCCTCTCACAATTACTTGGGTCTACTCACAAAACCCACCAACAACCACACCTTCAATTCCATCATCGACATCATGTCTGCGTCAAAGTACAAAACTTTGCTTACAGCAGATGCTCCAATTTACCAACAAACCCAGAGAGAGTTTTGGAAAAATGCTACCCTTGACAAACAAGGCGAGAAAGTCATAGCCATCAACTCTTCCATACAGGGTAAAACGATTCAAATTACTCCACAATCCATTTCAAAAGTCTTTAAACTCGATGATCAGCAAGGTAAAACTTCTTTTCCTAAAAACGAGTTGAAAACTGATTTTCTGGAAAGGGGGTATGCAGAACAAACAAAGAGGGATACCTTACAAAAAGGTTTCTTCCCTTCTGCACCTAGGTTTTTATTTCATACTCTCTTGATGTGTGTTTCAAATAAAACAACTGCTTTTAATGAAATACCATTAAAGATCCATTGTCTGGGTTATGCCATTTTACATAATGAAAATTATAACTATTCCTAGGAGATCTTTGATGATTTGGTGAAAAATGTTGATAGCAAAGAATTTCTACTTTTTCCAAGGTTTCTAAGCTACTATTTTAAACAAAAATTTGGAAAAGAAAATGAAAATTTGCTCAAACAAGGTGCTTATTTTCAAATAAATGGTTTAACACCTGAAACATTCACTAGAATGTTAACACCTACAAAAACAAAAGCAGAGGTGCCTGAGCAGACTTTAGCAACTACCACTGCTCCTCAGGCATCTGCTGTTGAGCCCACTGCTCCAGGTGATCATAGTAGCACAACCACTGCTATGAAACCCACACCTGTCATCACCAAAAAGACCAAAAAGAAATCATACAAAAAGCCCCCCAAACCCAAAGCAAAGGCAACTCAGGAAGATGAGATCCTAGAGCCACTGCCAGTGACAACACAAATATCACCAACAACCACTGCTGCTACTTCCTCACAGCAGTTGGAAGAAAGATCTCCACCATTGCCTCAAACTCCTCCTGCATCCTCACAAAAGGATCCAGGTTGTAAGCACAGGGACCCCACATTATGAAGCTCTGGATCCAATTGGATCCATCTTCCTCAGTCCTGATCCCAAGGACATGTCTCTTTCAACACCCCTATCTTCACCCCTCACATTACCACAGTCCATAATACCTTTATTGCATGCAGTTGCTATAGCTCAGACACAAACCAATTCCTCTCTATCACCTATCACTGAGAGTACACTCCAACAAGTGACTGGGTCTGATGCTAACACCTCTGCTATCCCAGCAACAACTGAGGAGGTTACACTACAGGAGTTACAAGTAATTCCTGTCAGTAGTTCAAGTGGAGCAGCAACTACAAGTGTTGGATCAACAGATCTACATTTGGCCAGTTGTTTCATCAATCAGACTCCCTTGAAGGCAATTTCTTCTATAGCACCTCTGATAACAACTAGTGAGTGTATTTTGACCACTGGTACCATCGAAAGGTTATCAAGTGCTGAAGAGAGAAGTCCCCGGTACCGAGAACAAGGGGCATCAATGGATGATTTTTGGAATTCTGTTCCTAAATCACACATTGATATAACCACTGTCGGTGGGGAATCAGATGATCCCATTAAATTGGGTGATGATTCAAAATATCAGGAATTGACGGGCAGAATCGAAAATCTTGAGACATCTGTTGCTGAAATAAAGGATATGGTTCAACAGCTGTTAAAAGCTCAAAATGCACAATCCACTGCGGTTCCAGCTCACGCACCAGCACAACCTGCACCTGCTATAAATGAGCTATGGAATTTATTTCAACCCCTGCTCGAAAAACAAAGACAAATGACAGATCAGCAACACGCAATATATGTGCAAGAATTGAGAAACATGATTGAGTCAAGGTTTAGAAACACCCAAGCAGACATCAAGACTATAAAAGCTCAAATTTTGAATACTACTGGCACTGCTCCTTCAAATGTTCTTTTCATTGATCAATTTCCCCCAGATAATGCCAAAAAGGGGGAGAAAATTAAGGAATGGAAGAAAAAGGGAATAGATGATGGCCTTCATGTTGAACCAGAAAAAAGAAAAGCTTGCTTCTAAACCATCCAAAGACTCCAAGAATCAAACCTTTACCCAAACATCTGATGTAACTCCTGCTGTCTCAACAACTGTTGGTACATCAGTAGGTTCAGCAGTTGTCAAAACCATTACTCCAACACACACCACAACCACTGTCCTACCTTCACCTAAAATCACCTCTCCACCGAAAGCCATCACTTCAACTACATCACCACTCATCAAACCACCACCTGCTCAAAAGCAGAAGACATCCACTGATACATCAGTAGTTGTAATGACAACAGTGGTTGAAACACCAGTTGTTTTAACAACTGTTTGCCAATCATCCACCACTACTCTCTCTATACAACCCATTCTCACATCACAAACAAAACCCCCTTCACCCAAAAAGCTTTACATAAGAAAAAGGAAATTTCAAAAGAATAATGATGATATACCAGCACCCACTCAAATATCCTCCACTAGAATTGAATCTGTTGCTGAAAAATATCCACTGGAATTGGAAGCTGTAAAGGATGAGATGAAACAATTCTATACAATAGATGATCCTTGGGAAAGAAGGTTTCCTTCTCTCATTGGCTTCAGGAATCCATTAAACATGAGTGAGTATCTAAAACTCAAAGCCAGGCAAGCAGATATAAGAGCTAGAATTGAGTGCAAAGATCAAGGTGATAAAGCCATTTCTGAGAGAATGGAGTTTTTACTCACTAAGGTCAAACAAATGGAAGACTATGCAAAAGACCTGAGCAAAGACATGTCAAATATGCCACCTGATGCTGCCCTACAAAAGGTAATGAGAAAGGAGTTTCTTGAATTCATCATGAAAGAAAAGTTCTATTCAGCTAAAGAGGAACAATTCAGTGAATGGCCACTCATTGCACTAAAGCATGAGGTAAACAGGATCAAGAGAATCAAGAATGATCCTAGTAAGAAAAGAACAGCTCCAAACTGGAGCAAATACAAGCAGGCCATTGATAAACTTACTTCAGAATACAAAAGAAAGAAGGAGGAGTTGGTGGATGCAAAGGTGGATACTGCTAAAGCCATAGCAAAATGGACAAAGCAGTATACAGATGAGGCTTATGAAAGGCTGAAAAGAAGGAAAATGACAGATCCTAATTTACCAAAGAAGCCTGGACACAAAGAGCCAAAACAGGTCATTGATCCTAAACCACTGTTCACATCAGCAGATACCTCTATCATGGTGATAAACCAAGAAAAAGGGAAACTGTTGACCAATGAAGAAGAAAAAGAAAAGGAAGCTGAGTACTTTACAGAAGCCATCAAGAAAATGGATTTAAATGAAGATAGCTCAGCGAAACTTCAAAACCTTGTCAAAAAGGTATTGAATAAACCTGCATCACCAAACACTTCAGCAGATATGACAACCATTGAGCTAGAACAAAGAAAAAGGCAAGAGCAGATTGAACAAGAAGCTGCAGAAGACATAGCTGCAACAAATGAAATCATAAAAAAGGCCTTCAAACATATGTCAGCTGAAAATTCTGAAGAAGCAAAAGGTCAGAGTATTGATCAAGCTAAAAACTCTGAACTATCAAAAGCACAGAGTACTAATCAGGCTGAAAACTCTGAACCAGCAAAAGCACAGAGTACTGCTCAACTTATCACAAGACCAACATCACCAAACTCATCAGTAAATAAACCTCCCAAGAAACCCATTGGGTTCAAAAATACTAAAATGGATATCTGACCAAAAGACCCATGTATTGACCCTGTTCAGATCCAATGGAGAAGTAAAGCATATATCAAGGGAACAAGCACTGGGCCTGAGTGTTGAAGATCTACAAGATCTCCTTGTACTTATACTGTGTAGGGATGAGGAAGACACAAGTTCCATGGATTTTCAACTACAATTTAAAGGACAACTTAGGGAACTTCTGATGAGACAATAAAGATCCAAAATAATGAAGAGTTTTGGCATTATCTGTTCCAGGGGGAGATTGTTGGGATTAAACCCTATCAGAGGAATAGATAATGAAAGCCAAAACTGGGTCACAACAGTGGATTCATAATAAGCAGCTGTTTACATTAGACTTTCCCCTTGAAAGTGGTTATAACACATGATGGTCCTCATCTACTGTTTGTATACTACAACTGCTGACCATCAAGTACTGCTTGTGTATAACAACTGCTGAAGACAAAAGTGCTGCTCTTTCATCTACTGCCCTAAGTCAAGTGCTGCTAAAGACCAAAGCCCTGCTTGGAATGAAGAAGTGGAAGGAAGAAACAGTTGTTTACTTTGTTTATTGTAATAGTATCAGTGTTTAGCTAAGCAGTAGTTATATGTATCAGTGGTTACAGGTTGTTAGGTTGTTAGATGTCACTTTCATGGTGACGTCAGCTAAGATGCTTCAGGGGTTTGATTTGGCTATAAATGGAACAGTACCTTGTACTGTTACATTTGATTGACTGAGCGAGTTCTTCTCCTCTAGTCCAATCCTTTCATCTTGTGCAATCAACCATGGAGTATCAGGCTGAGGGGGAGTTTAGTTTGTAAGCTTGCTTTGTAATCTGTTGATTTGCTTTGTAACCTTTTGACTGATAAAAAGCATGTGTTTATCAAAACTATTTTCTCCTTGATTGTGTTTACAAATTTTGTGTTCATTTCCGCTGCATTTAAACTCTGTTCATTTCTATTGATTTGTTCAAATTATACAAACAAACACAATCATGAGGGGCCTCCGATCCTAACACTTTGCATCCGCGGCATGAACAAGATCCTTCTCGTGAGTAAGGGAGTGTAATCTTAAATGGGATTTGGAGCAAGTAGCATTGGGATCTTTGAACTTTTTCACGACCTTCCTCACAGCTTTTCCAACAGCTGCGTCTATCATAGCTTGGAGAACATCTTTGTTAATTTTGAGGTTCACAATTGTAGCATCATTAGCATGTGTCGCATCATCAACGACGCGATTGGCGGTTGTCTTATCCGAGTTTGTCATACTCGAGACTTGGTTCCTAACATCAAATGAAACAATTACTTAGCTGCAATCCAACAACCGCTATTCATCATCCTGATGACCTAACATATACTGACCATGGTATCATTAAACCATACAGGCTAATATAGTACGAACATTCTTAATGAATGTTATTTAAATACATATCCATTATATTTAGCCTAGGCCATAAAAAGACCGTCAATCGCATTTAAGGTTTTGACCTAGTCCATTACCTTTTTGACAGGGGATCAAAATGTCACATCTGTCTTTAATATATTGATGATTTTGGATGGCTTGAAAGCTTGCCATAAGGATATTTGAGAAGAGTGACTCCTAATGGATATAAAGCATCCATCTAAGATTGTTGAAACAGTCTCTAAAGTATCATCGGCCAATTCTACCTCGCGTTATAAGTCTAGAGTCCTAACAGGTGGATAGAACAGTTTACGACATTTATTGTCCACAATCGACTTATCTACACCATAATCAAACAAATTCCTGCATAAACATCATTGATAAGGAAAGGTACCTGTTATGATGTTATCATTCTGTACTGCCCCCTGGGTGTTCATCTGGAAGACTCACGCGTTTGTTTTCTTGGCCTCTTCAGGCTTCTTTTGATTCTTAGGGCAGTTAGTCTTGATATGCCCATTCTCGTTGCAACCAAAACAGTTTACACATTTCAACTTCTTGCAATCCAAGGTTTTATGTCCCTTAGACTTGCATATCCCACAAGGTAGAGGCTGAGATTCAAATCTGCATTTCCCGAGGTGGTATTTCCTACAGGTTTTGCACCTGGTCTTTTCACCCGACTGCTGGTTGTCCTTCTTAAACCCGGAACTCTTCTTATCGGAGCGATGAGAATTCTCATCCTCCCTTTTACGCTTTCCATCATCAGAAGCTTTGACAGCTTTGTTTCTGACCACATCAAGTGTGAGAGATAGTGAAAGATCTGCCGCTGACCTGAACGTAGTAGGTCTTGATGCTTTCACACTTGCCTTGATTTCTGGGGCTAGACCCCCAATAAAACGAGCTATACGCTTTGGTTCCGGTGTGATCAAGTAAGGAACCAATCGAGACATGATGTTGAAACTTGTAAGATATGCCTGACAATCTAAGTTCTTCATGACCAATGTCAAGAAATCAGTCTCGATTTTCTCAACTTCATGTTGAGGACATAAATTTTCTTTGATAAGAGCAACAAACTGATCCCAAGTCAAGTTGTATAACGGGATCTTCCCTGCAGCTTGGATTAGTGACCTCCACCAAGCTAGAGCTTCTCCTTTAAAAGATTGTGAAACAAACTTCACAATGTCTTGCTCTGCACATCCACTAATATCAACAACGGTGTCCACCTCATCGATCCACGTCATGCAATCGATGGCTCCCTTTTCTCCTATGAAGTCTCTAGGCTTACAGGAGATAATATATTTATATGAACTGGTTTTAACACGTGGCTCTTGATTAAGCACAACCTGTCCAGACGGAATACTCCTCTGATTCGATGAGTGATGAGAATCGTCCTTATGAGATACATGCGTTTGGGAAGGTGGTTTTGTATGAGGTACAGACTGGGTCTTGGTGCGTGTACCACTTGATTCATTATACTGTCTGTCAAGAGCTCGAGTAACGGCATTATCTATTAATGCCTACAGTTCTGCACCAGCTATATTAACTCTGGTAGTATCATTATTCTCCCTCGGGTGGCTGTTAACCTCATCTGATCCAGCCATGTAGCTTGATTGCTACATAAATATTGACAATGATTTATTCAGAAGTCTATTATGGAATTGTCATTTATGGCCATTCATTAACCATGGAAATTTTAAGCCATATTGGTTAATTTAATTTATTTAAATTTTTATTATATTTTATCCCAGTTATAAACTATTAAGGATATTGAAATGGCACAAAAGGCCTTGTCACGAGGACAGTTTTGAATTTATAAGCCATGACCTTATAGGATCGAGGCATTAAGGTTTGAACACAGTTCATTACCTTTCTTGACAGAGAGTCAAAGACTACAACTGTCTTTTGTCTTTTAGGACAGTAGATATAGCCCGTAGGCATTTAATCACTAAGGGATATTTATGATATGATCATCTTATCTGATGATTTAAGCCATGTTTTCTAAATCACTAGGCTAGATAAGAAATTGGAAGAATCCAATATAAGGATGACTTGTGTGATTTTATCGAATCACATTTGCCAGGAGTGCTAACATGTTTTCAGATGTCAACAAGGGTTTAAATCTTAAAAATGTTTTACCATCTAGGCCATGTCTAAATGACATATAGGCTAGGTTATACCTTCAAGATTTTCTTTCAATATTCAAAGCCAGATCAATTACAAAAGGAATGGTATTTGATTTATTTTATATGTTATATTCATACATATAAGGACAAATGAAATTTTAAATTATAACATTCCATTAAATGGAAAAAGTGCATAGATGCCCTAAACGGGATTTTTAAGCAAGAAATTTGTCCACAAAGGAACTAAAAGATAAATATGTCCTTATAAGGACTAATAAAGAAATGAAATGCAACGAAAATAGTTTCTTCTTCACTTTATTTCTGGAAATTTTCTCCTTGGTTCTCTGTGTGAGGTACGAATACTGAAGGTTTTGGTGTGTAGTCGAAATCTTCTATATTAGGAATCTTTATAAAAGTGGAATCCAAGGATTCTATGGTTAATGAATAATATGAATCATGAATAAAGTCGGGACAGGTATAATCCAAGTTTGGGATTCCAAGACTTGGAGGTAAGAAATATGAGTCCTTTGGGTCCATAGGTATTATCTTTGGAGCGGGATCTTCAGGGACAACTGGTATGAACTCCTCCGATGTTGGCTTCTCATTTGAAGTTTCAAAAGTCTTGGGTATAGATTTTGGACAAAATGACAGTGCACGTCCTTTAGGTTTACCTAAAAGTACAGTGCACGTCCTTAACGTTTAAAAGTTGCACTGCAAATCCTTTACCTTTAATTTTGTTGCATTGCAAGTCCTTTTTGGCTAACGGTGTTAACTTTTACCATTAAATCCCCCACGTGCCTCCCACGTGAGGGGTATATCAGTCCATTCCCTTCATTCTCCCCCTTTAAAACCCAAGATTAAAACAGTTCATTCCAAGATTATCATTAACAGATATGAATCTTTAATAACGTTTTATTTGTACACAATCAGATTTATCATCAGACAAAACCATCTTCTCATATCAAAAACAGATCTAGCCTAATCTTCATCGAAAATCATCAAAGTTATTCATGAATCCATTATCATCTTGCAACAAATCAGATTATCACTGTGATGACATGAAATCATTCAACTAGATCTATAATCTTTAAGACATCTTGAAACCATTAGTACTTGTAAATGCACCAAAACATCAAAGCATACATTTTAAATATTACTATTGACACAATCAATCATACAATCATTCCTACTAAACTCGAGGAACGCAGCCCTTTATAATAGAACTCAAACCATTTACATAACAAATCACCAGATCAACTTTTACAGTCACGGCATACATACAAGGTCCCCAAATTGATCAGTCAACAATTCCAACAAACATATCAGCAATTTATCACCAAGCATATGTACATAATTTCACCAATCAAAAGTGACAGAGAACTCGAGAAATCAGAGGTGAGTATACCCGATTTGTACCACCGTCGGTGACTCGTCAGGAGGAATTACAGACCCCATTGCCTGAAGTACTGCTATCGTCGGAGATGGCTCCGGCTCCGCCGGTTCTCTTTCTTTCTCTGGTTCTTCCGCCATCGCCGTACCTTGCCGGAGCTCGATGCCGGCTCCACCGTGTTCTTTCTTCAGCTTCTCTCTGCTTCACTCTCTTACTCTACTAATTCCTGAGGTGGGTGTGGGCTGTGAATAACAGAAATGAGGGTGTTCGTCAGATTGTTTTGGAAATGGCTGGAGGTCCGACGCCAGAATACCGGCTCCGGTTGCCGGCGGTTTAACCTGAGAGGGAAGGTGGTTTGTTTTGTTGGCCGGAATGCAATCTCTCCATTATTTTCTTCAGGTGAGGAAGGGTGGCACCGATTCTCTGAATATTGGGGTTAGCGTTAAAACAGAGAGGAAGGGGATGTAGTGAAATGTTGAAGACTGGGTTTTAAAGGGGAAGAATGAAGGGAATGGACGGATATACCCCTCACGTGGGAGGCACGTGGGGGATTTAATGGTAAAAGTTAACACTGTTAGCCATAAAGGACTTGCAATGCAACAAAATTAAAGGTAAAGGATTTGCAGTGCAACTTTTAAACGTTAAGGACGTGCATTGTACTTTTAGGTAAACCTAAAGGACGTGCACTGTCATTTTATCTAGATTTTGAAATATGGTTAATGGGTTCAAAAGGTCCTTTCTCCATACTGGTCATATGCTAATTCGAGCTGTAGTATGAAGGTTTACATTCTTAAACTTCGGAATTGGAGAGCCTCCACCAATGGCAACTTTGCTCGGCGACATGCTCCTGAAGTACACAAATATCGAAAACATTGTATACATATAACAGGGATGAGATCATTCCTAGTTTCATGTCTAGACTCGGATGTTAAGGAATGTGCTACTGTGTTATTGAGATTAAACACAAAAGGCTAGTGTTTAATTCACTCAATGTTGGCTCTGATACCAACCTGTCACACCCCGATATTTCCACGTATTACCGGTGGGCCCGGTGGGGAGTATCGTGACGTAGTTGATATCATCATAGACAAATAGTCACAGTTCAATGCACAACGGAAGTCTAAAGTAACAATAATACAAACCGATTCGAAAGTATAATAAAGTATTACACAACGGTTGTATATGGATCCACAGGCGGATCTTAAAACAGAAAAATAAACACTGTTCAACAGACTTTAGACATTTAGAACTTGCAAGATTCCTTATTAACGCTCTGAGCCCCCAGCCAAATTCGTACAGTACCTGTCACTTAATCTTTTTGGAAAATACGTCAGTTTACACTGGTAAATACAATTAACTAACTCTTTTGAAAACATTTATGAAAATTGATTTAAATGCACAAGGCACAAATATCCTTTTATAACTTGGGACAATTATATAAAAATAATCTTGTATACAGATTTATATGTTCGTTATACATTCAGGGCCCGATATAGAAACCGAGTCAAGATTAACAGACACACCACGGCCCACAAGAGAGTGAGATACCATTTTTCCTACGCAACTGTCAGGTGTACGCCTACACCTCTTGCTTAAGACGTGGTCATTTCTTAATAAATGATGCCAAGGATATCCGGGACCTGGTCATTAACCCCCCAAAGGCTTTGTTTCAAAAAAGACAGATTAAAACGGGTTACCTCAATAATTTAACCACTAATGGATTAAACATTCAATACCCGACCAAGCGGTATTATTATAATACCGTATCCCAAGCCGTATAGGGAAAATAAGTTAAAAGTATTTACCTGAGCTAAAATGTAATTTTATTCTTAGCCGTATATTCAAATCAGCAAGCACAAGTACCTCTACTGGGGCTCTCAATCTGGAACGAAGGTTTTATTAACCTATTAGATTCCTAACGGGTCTTATTTAAGTTGTAACTTAGACCGGTTAGTTTTAAGGAAGGTTTATGGTTCAAAACGCAAGATTAAGCGAAGACCGGATTAGAATGTGATTTAGACCCGACAAGTATCGAGACTTGTATAATATGGGTAAACTAAACACATTCTGAATTTTGAAGTGAAAATGATAAGGTTTGACCCGTTTCGGTTAATTTATGCAAACTAGTTACATAAACCGTTCCGAATGCGAAAAATGCATAACGGGTAACCAAAAGAGTCATGAAAATGTTTCACAAGTTAAAATGCCTTAAATATGTTGTGATATCAGTAGGATACCTTCCATTATGCCCAAAACGAATTTAAAACCAATTTATTCCCCGTAGGGGTATTTTGGTCATTTTAATGTTTTTAAAAGGGGTTAAATAATAATCTGAGTTTCTGGTCTAAATAATCAGTAAAATATTTATTTTATCAAGTTATATCAGTAAGATATCTCACATATGTGAAATTTATCATTCATGGCCAAACTATGCACCGTAGGGGCATTTTGGTCATTTCACATATGCTTTAAGGGTTAATTTTGGGAATCTGAGTTCAAAACTTTTATTTACTGTTAAAGTATAAAAACTTATTCATAACATCAGTAGGTATCAAGCTTTAGGTGCCTAATATGGTTTTAAACCATACTATGCGGCTAAATCGCATAATAGTCGGTATTTGACGATATTCGGTTTAAATAGGGAAATCTGAGATTTTTGACCAGCCTTTATAGTTTAGAATAACTTATTTATTATATGAAATCAGTAGAAAAAGGGTTTTCATGTAAAGGATGTATAAAACTCATTTTATTAGCAAAAAGGGCGTTATCGTCAATTACCGAGCCTAGGCGAGAACTCTATGTTATGATTATTTTAAAATTTAATAAAAATTTCCAAAAATCCCAAAATATTATATTACATCAGTTGGTAAATGGTTTGATGTCAAAATTTGAGTTTAAATAGGATTTATCTCAAATATGCCGTTTAATTAATAAAAAGGCCTTCATTTACGATATTGAGCATAACTCTCATTTTAGACCATAAACCGATGTCAAACTTTTAGGACATACTTAAATATCAGTAATAAAGGTTTTTGTCCTCTCACATTTTCAAAAATCTCGTTTTAATATCAAAAGGGCATTATGGTCAACATTTAAGCATTTAACGGAAACATTCAATGAACTAGGATTTCTATGGAACCAAGTTGTATAACCTCAGAGGGTTATACTAACCTATAATATGGTCCTAAAGGAACCCTAAGGAATATCTAAACAAAGCTAAATTGGGTCAGAACTGAAAGTCAAAACAAAAGTCCACTTTTGCGACTTTCGGTTCCGAACCGAGCCTAAACTCAGAATTGTCGGGTTGAACATGCATAGACATCTTCAATTAAGTTTATTTTTGCGCACCAAACACCTCGAACCCCATTTCTAAGCTATATAAAGGATATTTAGGGCATGTTTAACTTATGATCATATTCCGGAAGGTTCGATACCATACAAATCGGTATACTTTTGCAGATTGACGCAAATAGTCCCTTTAATGCGCAAACTTACGCATATCATCGTTTAATAGCATCAAAGCCTTATCTAATCCATATTAGGCATTCTTGAGAGTATTATTAAACATCACGATGCTTTGGGTTCGTAAAAAGGTCATTCAGAGGTATAGTTAAACATATTGACACTTTTACCCCCTTAAACTTGCAAAGTTGCGCGTAACGTCACTTAAAGGCATAAAAGCCTTAGATGGCCAATATTTGTCATCCCCGAGAGTATAATCAACCATCATGAAGCTCTCGGTTTGTTAAAAGGTCACTCAGAGGTAAGAATTACATGGTGACGCTTTTAACCCTTCATCGCACAAACTTCCAATTTATCACGCAAACGGCTATTCTTGATCAACAAGTGGCTCATTTATGAATATGATTACCGTGTAACGTTATTCAGAGACTTATGTTAAGCATGTTAACACTTCCAGTCCTTCCATAATCAAAGTTTTTGATTTTTCACAAAATTAGTCCTTCATAGTCAACGATTGACCTTGTTAGGGTTTTATACACGTATCAACAAATCATTGGACGTGATTTTACGAGGTGTTACAAGGACGCCACCTGGTTATGCGCCATCCATACTCGCATGCCACTTGCAGTTTTTGCCATAGCCAATGACGTGCGTCATGCGCCTAAGGAGCTCGCGCCTCATCGACATGTGCCATGCCATGGCATCCGCCTACGCCACCCAAATGTGCGCCATAAGCAGACCCACCATGTATCTGACCATGCGCTCATGGGCAAAAATACAAAGGCAGTGTGCGAAGTTCAAAGTGCACCACATTAGGCCTATAGCCCATGTCACGCGTGCATATATGCAGGTGCGATGAACCCTTTGGGTCCCCACTAGAGTTTGCCTTTTAAGGAGTGCTCCTCCTTATATACCACTTTAAGTTTTGTCATTCCACCTGTGTGGGACAAGGTGACAAATCTCAATCCATTTTCCCCATCTTTGTTTGTTCCAAACATACAACTTCAAGCTTCAATATCTCATTTATCTTAGCTCTATTTGGACATAGTTTGAACACAAACCCATAAATAATTATTTATAAAACACATATATAAATATTATTGATGTCCAAATATTTAGTAAAAAACTCATTTTCACTAAATTTCCAATAATCCCCTACATGAATGGAGATTGATAAACACACAAAATTCCCCGATGAAACCTCGTCAGTCGAGTATTGCAGGATAGGTAGGTTTTTCCTTTGAAGCTTCCTTTGTGAAGCATACTTAGCGTACTAGGGTTTTGTAGACGTGATGTCCTTGAACAACCCCCCATTTGTGTAAACGACAATATACATTCACACAATACTTTCCCTAGCCGGGCCATCCCCTCACTATCGTGTCCTATTAAGGTCCTGGAACACTTGCCTGGTTCTGCGAGAGCTCTAGGATTGCGCACCCCACAATGCCATTCGAAGCGACCCTAATTCTCTTTCACATAGGTGATTCCTTTGAATCATTAAAAGCATTATGGCATACTATGATTTCCACAAATCAATTAGCCATATATTATGCTTAGCCTCACAACAATGTCACTGAATATTATAGGAATGGACTAGGACGTATTTAAACACCCTTTTATAGTTTTAGGGGGGGTATATGAACACATACAATAGCTTATACATAAACATATATATTAGTTATGCCCCCACAGTGACTACCCTTCGGTTCATGATTAAATTGTCCTATTGAACCTAGATCTTGGGATCTCCAGTCAACTAGGTTAGGTTTCCCTCATGTCCATTTTTTATGGGCTTTAGTCTTATTCCACAACTTGATCTCTTATCAACTCACTGGTTGTTGGATCCAAAATTACTTGTTGACTTCGCTAAGTCATCAACAATAATTTTCAGTTTAGATCAGTTGTTCTAACGTGTTCTTGACTCGCTAGTCACTTTTTCCTTTTAGACGATTCATAAGACTTATAACTCGTGATCTCAACCTGGATCCAGTTATGTACCTTGTCTTTAGAATGACATGAAACTCAATTCATGGCTAGACACGTTTTCACCATGCCTTTGGTGTGTCATGACTGACATCTTACTAGATTTTGAACCTAACCGATTGGCATTCGAGTCCAATCTATTCGATTGACTCCATATAACCATTATGTTCATGCGTTTGCAATAGATGCAAGTCACCCCCACATTTAAGTGTAATTGGATAGCATCCAAATGGGGCGACGTGTAACAATCCTAAATAAACCGACATCCTCGAATTATTTCTGATACCCTAATATATTTTAAAATATCCCAATATGTCCCAAAATACACCCCATATGTGAAAACCGAGCCCAAAATACATTATAACATTTAAAGTAAATAAAAAACAAAGAAAATTGATTTCAGGCGGGCCGCGTAAACCTTAGTTAACATCTACGCGGGCCGCGACAACTTAAAAGTCCAGCGAACCCCTGCGTTGACACATGTCATAACGCGTGTTGAACCTATGTGGTGACCCGGATCACCTACGCCTTTGACCTGGTTTGACGCGGGCCGCCTAAGCCTTCGTTTACACCTACGCGGGCTGCGACAAAGTGAGAAATCAACACTATATATAGCAGGCATCAGGTTTCAACTCAAATCGTTCATTTTCTTTCTGTATCTCGAAATTCTCTCATAATAGGCATAATATTCAAGTGTTATACCCCCTAAATAGCGAAGTTCTGCTCCGTTGTAAGTATTATAACCCCTGGATACGTATTAGATACGCTGCCCGATTAATCTAGGGTTCCGTAACGGCTGTCGTGGTTCTGCTCGACGTAGTCGTTGGAATGCCGTCTCGGGGAGGGTATTACTAATGTTAAAATGGGTTATTATACTAACACGTGTGCATTTGTGTAAATTTTAGATTGTCACCAGGAAACCCTTACGGAAAATCAAAGACAGCAATGTGAGTTGATCTGCTTTTTGTAAACTTTTTGTTAACTGTTTTTACAAAACCTCATACAATTAAATATATAATAAAGCAGTTATTGAGTATTTGTAAGAATACAATTATCATGAGTATGTTGGGGTTTTGTATACAAAATTTGTTACCACCTGGTCAAGGAGTAACAGTTCCACAAGTCGGGTCTGACAGTACCATGGATGTTAATTGATATAACTTGGAAACAAATGTAATTGCGAGATCGCCCTCAATACTGTGAAATGGTTTTTTTTAAAACTTGATTAAACTAGGATTCACTCACCAGTATTTCCCACTGACAAATGTTTTTAAAACGCGTTTCAGGTAACAAACTGTGAATGCCAAATAGAAGCCAGCTGGACAGCACTGAAGGCTTGGAAAAGTGGCAATAAAGTTACCTAAAATAAAATAGATGTTTTTATTGAATAAAATAGGATTTATTCCTATGAAAATGTGAGTATTGCAAACTTGGGTTTTATCCCATGTGTTTAATATTGAAAAATGTGGTATTCTACTCTGATCCAATATTTCCTAACTACGGTCCTGATGAAAATTTCCGCTGCAAAATTAGACAATACGCGATACCACCGAAACTGACTCGCGGCCGCCCGTTCCCGGGAATTAGGAATCGGGGTTTGCGACACGATGAAAGGTTCTCCCTTTCATTTCTAGTTTGAGAAACTTCTCAACTCCCATTTCCACATTCAAATGCAAGTCTCCCCCACATTTAAGTGTAATTGGATAACATCCAAATGGGGTGATGAAAGGTTCTCCCCTTCATTTCGAGTTTAAGAAAACTTCTCAACTACCATTTCTTCATACCCTAAAGGGTTTGTTTCTTAAATGGTTCCTCCCCCCACATTGCTTGCATTTTAATCAACCATCCCTTAGGACTAAAATGAAGTTATCGTTATAGTTTTGTTTTAGCATAAAATATGTTCTTGTGTCATTAAATATTTTGAATGTTTAAAGTTAATTTAATCTCCGTCGAGCATATAAATTAACAAGTATTAGTCTAGCATGCTTTAGACCACAATACTCTAGCATGTGAACAGAAGATGCATCATTCCGATTCTTCACAACCTTAAGAGATAACGCACTATCTTTTCCGAACATTCGTTTCTTAGTTTAGACACAATAATGAAATTTTATTCACCATTCCAAAATCATCGGTTTTTAGGAAGGCCTCAAAACCATAGTTAACTTCATCCATTAGGATCATAACTCGTTTGCCTTTTTATCTCCAAGGCTTCACCATTGAATTCCTAAAGTCTTAAACATAAGTCTTAATCCAAGTCACTTTGATAAATGATGTTTGTATAAAATCACTTGAGTCTTGAGATATAGCCAATTAGATTGACTCTCAACAACAAAGCACTCACATATGCCTATAGTGATATATACATTTACGTTGTTGTTTCATTAATACCATGTATTGGGATACTCTCCCAAATTGAGGACCAAACCTCCACATAGTTTAAACAACATTGATGGTGGTAGAAGCATCTACAAGTCCATCACTATTGTAAATTTCCGTTAATAAATTTGCTAAATTTATTAAAATCATTTACAATAATAACATATATTTCTTTCATATGTTATATTCTTTGAAAACTTACATGTGCATTTCCATGTTGATGCTCGCAACATTAGATGACATATCTCATTTTCGTGCATTTCATCTCAAACCATTCACCACATTTCTTACGACGCCGTTATACATTTGATGTTAGATTTGTGACTTATTACATAAGTCATGATCACAACCCGCTCGTTGTGTCTGTGTAAATTACTTTTTACACTTTGTATCAAAATGTGTATCCTTTTAACAAATTATTAGTAGTCCAAAATAAAAGTTTGTCTTTTATTATATGTTAATCCATTTGTTTATGTAAAATAAACCCAAACGGTAGTCCACCATTTTAAATAAAATAAAGTGAACATATATAATAACGGATACACCAATGATATCTAAACATCAAATTCCAAAGTGTTATTATCTTCAACACTTTGACCGAAATAAACCCAATTATATCGTTCGGTGTCATGTTTTGAGGTACTCCCTCATCTTGAAACTCTAAACTTGAATAATCACAAGTTGTCCAAAATATAAAGTTGTTTACAATTAACTACTCGCAAGTAGTAAAGCAACTTATTATTTCTATAACAACATCGAGTTATTTTTTCACAAAATAGTCTTTCTAAGACTATTATATGGTTCAAGACGTTATACTTCTCGTGGAAGTATCGAATCATTTATAATTCGCAAAGACATGTTTTATTCGTTCAAAACATTTCTCGTTTTTTGCAAGTGTTTTAATATTAAACTATATATTTATGTTTTGATTACAAATCAAGACAATAACCTTATAATAGTTTAATAAATAAAACAATTTCAAACTCGCTCGTTTAAAATTAAAACGAATACACATCGTTTTAATAAATGGTTTATCATATTCAAGCCATTTCTAACCGCTATTAGATAATAACGATTATCAATCGTTAAAATGAGTGGTTTGTATGATAACCAATTCTAATATGCTAATTAGAATTTAAATGTTGAACAAACATTCAAAATATTCGGGTTTTATAAAGTAAACCGTTTCTAACGCGCTCGTTAGAAATAAAACGAATACAATTATTCACTTTTGGTTTAAATGAATGTTTTCTAACACGCTCGTTAGAAATGAACACAAATCTTTTCTAACACGCTCGTTAGAAAATATATAAAACGATTACAAATCATCTTAAATAGTTAATCATAGTTAACCCGGTTCTAACCCACTCATTAGAGATTAACGATTGCAAATCGTTAAAAAATTTGGTTATAGATAAACTAATTCTAATACGCCCATTAGAAAATTAAACGATTATTTATTGCCATAAGCCGTTTTTGGTTTATATAAAATAAACGTTTTCTAACCCGCTTGTTAGAGATAAACAATTGACAAAGTCGTTAAATCGTTTCTAACACGCTCGTTAGAAAATAAACAACTATCAAACTCTTTAAATCGTTTCTAACACGCTCGCTAGAAATAATCGACTACAAAATTTGTTTCGAAGTTTATAAAAAATATAAACTATTTCTAATACGCTCATTAGAAATAAACAAATAAAAATCGTTTAAACGTATGTGGAAAATCCGTTTCTAACTCGCTCGTTAGAAATTTAATAGTTTAGATGAAACCGTTACAAGGTTTATTATCCAAACTAATTGTCTCCAACACACTCATCGATTATTATTTGAAATAATAATATTTTCTAACATGCTCGTTAGAAAATCTAAACGTTATATTTTCTAGCACGCTCGTTAGAAAATCTAGTCGTCTTATACAAGCTAGTTTTACACAATCATCGTATCTAACACGCTCATCAGATATAAAAGATGATATTAAAACTTATATTCTATAAAATTCTAACACGCTCGTTAGAGATATAAAAAATTTTACTTTTGTTATTCTTTCAACAACGTTTCTAACACGCTCGTTAGAAGATATTAAAACTAGTTATTTTATAAAATAATTATTTTCTAATATGCTCATTAGAAAATAAATATATTTCATGACTTTTAAAGCCAACATAAATATATTCAATTATGGTTACTAACAAGCTTGTAATAAATAAATTAAACGTTACAAACATTTAATTTGTATGGGGTTACAAAATATATATTTCTAATACGCTCATTAGAAACTTTTAGTATTTCAAAAAATATTGAAATACATATTATTTTGTATATGGTTCGGTTTATCTAAACACGAACAAAAAACCCATGAACTTTAAAACCTGAATCAAAACGTTCGTTTTTGTAACACGGTATTCGGATTAAAGATTTTACTCCAATCATAAAATTAATCCAACTCGTTTGTACTAAATAAATATTTCCCCAAAAATATTTACAAGATTTTCACAAAAATCCCATTAAATATTTTAACTTTCGTGAACGTAAATCCTCGTAGAGAAGGGATTTAAGATTGTAGCAACAATCTTCACGAAAGTCTGTTTTAAGATTGTAGGAACTAGGTTCACTTTTTATTAAAATATATTACAAAATAAATAAATAATAACAAGACTCTCGTTATTTGTGGGAAATTCGACTAGTACAATACCGTTTAAAAAACGAAATAAACGAAGATAAAATACTATAATTGAACCAATCTTGATTCGAGCAAGTGTCTTTGGAAACTTCAACCGCACCTTCCAGACCGAAACTCCGCTGCAAGACAAGCAAAATATCGTTGACAATTTTGGTTGAGGCACGTGCTCAACACGCTTCCCTTAAAACAGATTCCGCGCCTCCTCTCAGACGGTTCTGTCTCCCAGGGTACAAGAACCGGAACAACATGTGTACTGCCGGAGATGACTCTCATGCCCGAGATAGCACCGGGTATAATTTGGTGCTCATACAATTAGGAAAATATGAAGTTGAGAAAAGAATAATTTCGAGAGTGCTCCTCTCTAAATTTCCATGGAACAAAAAGCCAATTTGTTGTGTCTATTTTTCTACTTCTCTTCAAATGAATAAACCATATTCATTTTATAATGAGATGTTTAGACTCATTCAACCCTCTTAATGATGCCATAAACAAGATCATTAATCTTGTAATTAACAAGATCATTAATCTTGTAATTAACAAGATAATTAATCTTGTAATAAAAAGGGTTAAACTAGAACTTAATGGATATTAAGTGGTAGTAAAAGGAAACTGCCATTCAACTTATGGCACTAGTGGAAACCGTCTAACATTAACTCTCTAGTAAGCAGACGGTTTGACCGATCGAGCGCGCATGCAGGCGTGCCTTAGTTGAGCCTACACTACGCTTCTGCGGAGACACAGCTTCTTGCGCCACGCGCTAATTGGAAGTCGCTATGCACACTAGGACGCCACCTGGTTATGCGCCATCCATACTCGCGCGCCACTTGCAGTTTTCGCCATAGCCAATGACGTGCGTCATGCGCCTAAGGAGCTCGCGCCTCATCGACATGTGCCATGCCATGGCATCCGCCTACGACACCCAAAGGTGTGCCATAAGCGGACCCGCCATGTATCTGACCACGCGCTCATGGGCAAAAATACAAAGGTGGTGTGCGAAGTTCAAAGTGCACCACATTAGGCCTATAGCCCATGTCACGCGTGCATATGTGCAGGTGCGATGAACCCTTTGGGTCCCCACTAGAGTTTGCCTTTTAAGGAGTGCTCCTCCATATACACCACTTTAAGTTTTGTCATTCCACCTGTATGAGACAAGGTGACAAATCTCAATCCATTTTCCTCATCTTTGTTTGTTCCAAACATACAAAATCAAGCTTCGATATCTCATTCATCTTAGCTCTATTTAGACATAGTTTGAACACAAACCCATAAATAATTATTTATACAACACATATATAAATATTATTGATGTCCAAATATTTAGTAAAAAACTCATTTTCACAAAATTTCCAACATGCTTAATTCAAATATGAAACCATCTTGACTAATTCTCGACTCCACTATTTCCCGAATCCAACATGTTGATAGTGGCCTTTGGCCCAGCTAAGGACATTCGGGCCTACTTTGGGCTTGTGGGCTTGGGCTTCCGAGTCGAGGCTCGTACCATATTGCCTTATTAATCATCTTCCATAATTGTATAATTGTAGAAGGCTCATGGGCTAAATGAAATCAAAATATGAATACTGCTAAATAGCAACTATTCAACAAAAAAAAAGTATGCTTTCTCCCTAGTTTAGGTTAGTTTTGTTTTACTTTTCAATATGGTATCATAGCTTTAAACACTTTTGATGACCAAATTATTTTAAGTTACATTTGTCAATAGAAATGAGTTAGATTTTAACGCTTTTGATGACCAAATTATGTTATGAATTTCGTTATTTCTGAACTTACAAAATCTTAATTATTTTAAGTATCTTCCATCTAATATCATCGGTTGTATTTGTCGGTGGCATCTTTGATTGTGGTTAGTTTTGGCGGCCAAAATTTTTCTCAATAACTTAGGTTTCCATAATAGCCGGAACTAACCTAAATGAAATGAAAATAGATGCATCTCATAGTTGTTTAATTTTGTTTTCGTTGTACTCTTTTTGTTCAAACTAAACATCTTCCTAATAATGTTTTACTTGAAGGGGCACGTAAAGAATATAAACCATAATAACATTTATGTAGTTATGATGGTTGATTTTCTAATAGTTGTAACATCTCTATAAAAAATGGTGGTTGTTGTTCATATCAACTAGTTTTGTTCCCGCGCTTCGCGGCGAGAGTTTAGTTGTTTTTCTCTCACGTTACGCGATAGAAGTTCTATCATTACCAGCTTGGTAAGCTGGTTGAGTTCGTCATGGTACCGCAACAATAACATCACTCACTATGTTTGCAATACAAAAAAGAGTAAATTAGAAAAATCGTCCTTTATGTATGTATTGTATTGCAAAGTGTGTCATTTGTCTTTAAATTTGATGGGATTCATACTTTATGTTTGCAAACCATAACACGTTATGTCCTTTACCCCAAATTCAGTTATTTTTTACAGTTAAGTTTGGTTACATCGGGCCCACGTGAGGGCATTATTGTCTTTCCCCACCGCCTTTTGATTTCCTTTTATTAAAACCCCACCACCACCATATACCACTACCTCCCACATCCACCACATCCACCATCACTCCTTCCTTCTTCACATCTTGCCACCGCTACCCCACCACTACACTACCACCACACCACCACCATTCGAAACCATAGCCAAAACCCAGCACATCCATAACTGATTAATAACAAACAAATAGACAAACCCCACTACATCCACCACCTACTTGCCACCATTGAATAATCGTTTAATCAACAATCAAAACGACAAAAATTAACCAAATACCTACTAAAAATAAAGCCAAGACATGGTTCTATTTTCTAAAGGAACCGTTCTATTTTCTAAAGGAACCGTTCTATTTTCTAAAGGAACCCAAAAATCAAACCCACATAAACCGATCCATTCAAACCCCTCCACCACCGCCACCGCCACTCCCACCTTAACTACCGTCAACCGCCACCCTTAGCCACTACCACCACTCCCACCTCAACCATAGGTATCACCGGCCACCCACAACCTAGCCCCTTTACTCCCACCACCACTCCCACCTCAACAACCTTCCAACGCCACCCTTAGCATCACCACTCCCACCTCACCCGTCGCATGCACCACCATAAAACTGAGTCTAAGTTCCGATCTATTTTAGATCTGTATACACTTCCTTGGCTGTAAAGGGGTTAACTTCAGATTTGTTTACACTTCGTCGGCCGACCACCATCTTTGCTAGAGGTGGTGCTTTGTAGGAGAAGTAGACCAGATTGTAACGCCCCGCTTTTCGTAACTTTCCTTAATTAGAAAGCGTGCCTTGTATTTCTATTTTTAGAAGCTTGTTTCTCTTGTAATCGTATTTCCTTGTATCATTGTCAAATCCGAGACTTTGATCGTAATAAAATTCACCATTTCATACAAGTTATACCTTGTTTATTTGTTTGTACTTATACATTCTTCATTATTTCATTTGATACGTTGTACATGATTCTTGTATACATAAGTGTAAACTTGCAAATCATCATACATACATGGTCCATACGTTTACACATTGTTTTACACTCATGAATACCTAAACCGTAACATTTATACTTGTTTAATGCTTGGTGTTATGTTCAAATTACATAAGGTACCTTGTAATATAATCATTATACATAAAACACATCATAACATACCTTTCATGAAACAACAAGGACCAATTTTGACAAAAAACAAAGTTTGGCTCGGCCTTAAGCCGTCACGCCCCGCGACCGCCACCAGCCTCCTCTGTTGCGGCCCGCCACAAGTCCCAATCCGCAGAAAGTTGTGAGCTGCGCATGGATTGGTCCGGATTGTGTTTGTTTAGCCTTAAAACTCACCAAACTACATTTATAGCTCACCTAACTCAAAACCCTAAACCTCAACTATAAAACCAACTTCTTCCACACTCTTTTACCACTTTACAAACACTAAATCACTCTCAAAACACTCCTAAATATCTCTGAATTTTCAGAAGTACATCAGAAAGTTCAAGTGCTTCTAAGTGAGTTCTACCTCACTTCTACTCCAACTTTCCACTCATTTCTTATTTCTTAGCACTTGGATAACCTCTAGGAAGGTTTTCACAAGATTACTTGGGTAATCTAAGGTGAAACCTCACCATATTTAAGTTCCAAAGTGCCATAAACTTTCTGTTTTGTTCTTATGTTCTTATATGCTTATATTTTGCTAATAACTTGGTGGAATCTCATGCCTACCAAGCTCACAATCGGGTCTATGGTTGTGGGTTAGAGTTGAGGTGATTACCATCAAAGTTATGAGTTCAAATACTCATTTAAATTATGTTTATACATGGTAAATCAATGACGAAAATAAGCACAAGTTATCATCTTCCATATGATGAACTTGTGACTTGTGAAGTGTGAACAAATGGAAACTTGGGCTTTCCAAACTAAGTTCCACTCCTTCATTGAACCTTGTTTATGAACACTCTTGTGACTTACTAGAATCAAAGTACCTTAGCCCCGTCTAGCCTCTGACACTTAGGATTACCTTTCCATGTCGTGTTGGCACACCTTGGGTTATAGTATACATGGTCACTTAAGCCTTGTTAGAATAGATTTATTTTCTTGTTATTCATGACCCTCCGAACCATCTTCATGGTGATTTGTGTAATGGTGAAGCATATAATGAGGTTTTAACCTCCATGCTTGACAATACATGATACTACTTGACATTCTTTGTTTGGACATAGTTTTAGGTTATATTATTGCCTTATAAATATGCATATAACTATATAATACATAGTTAAATTTGTGATGATAATCAAGCCATAATTATTCGTCATAAACTTAGGCTAACATATCTAATATTCTAAGATGTTTATTATAATTTTAATGGGCAATTTGGGACACATGAAACCACTTAATATAGTGTCATAAATTCTCATATACAGCTAAACAATATTCATCCCCAATGATTTGGGGATCCAAAGAAGGGCCAACATACCTTTGAGCTGCAGGAAGGGCATTGAACATGAAATACATGGTCACCTCAGCAGTTTTAATAATAGTAAAGGGATTAATTTTCTATTTGGGAGTCAAGGGTAAGGGAACGAAAGGGGAGGACTGATGTGTGCAAAATACAACATATAAATTACATCAACAGAGCCATAAAACTAACCATTTTTAGTACTAATATTGGAAAAAGTACGTTTCTTTCTTCCTTTTGAATTTACAAGACTAAACGAGCTTAAAAGAACAAAACGAACAAATAAGCAGCCAAAACCAACATAAATACAAGAAGAAGGAATAATGTGATATGCCCGACCCCTCGGCAGCATCCCCAAAGCAAAAACAAGAGAACATAACTTGACCACGGGGCCGTGCCCAGCCAAGCATGGGTCGTGGCCTGCAACAACAAGACAAACTATGCAGAAGCTTCTACGCCCACCACGGGGCCGTACCCAGCTCACCATGGGCGTGGTCAACTCTTAGATTTGCAGAATCTTGATAGTACAGCAAAGAGTTAACCACGGGGTCATGCCTAGAAGGCACGGGTCGTGTGGGGTCCTCTGTTGAAAAATGCATTAAATTAAGGATGAGAAGAAGGATGGCCACGGGCCGTGCCCAATAGACACGGGGCCATGGCCGGGGCTCTGTTCTGGCTATAAATAGGGGTGCTTGGTTCACTTCAAAGGCATCCCTTGGCAAACCACTTCTCTCCCACTTTGCCACCATTCCACCACCACTACAACACCAACACCAACACCCACCACCATTATCCATCTATCATCTTTAGAGTGTGTAGTGGTCTCGGGATCCAAGATTGATTGTAAGAGTTCTTGTTAATCAAAGGCCATTGTTGGCCCATGTAATCAAGCCCAGGAGAACAGAGATAGTCAATTTTCTGATAGATACTCGTAGAGTGGGTAAGGCTCTAAGAATAAAGATAAATGACAAGTTTTGCAACAACTTTCTCTCTATTTTTTCTTCGAAGGAAATTACAATGCTTAAATAGAAAATACAATCCTAATCAATATACACTTTATTAGGAGATCATGGGATGAAAGTGTGATCATGCTAACATTGGAAATAAAGCTACTGTTGTGATCATGCATGCAACATGGGAAGCTATTCCCCCCACTAAATAAAATAACATAAATGTCCTTAATTCAAATATGAAACCATCTTGACTAATTCTCGACTCCACTGTTTCCCAAATCCAACATGTTGACAGTGGCCTTTGGCCTGGCTAAGGACATGCGGGCCTACTTTGGGCTTGTGGGCTTGGGCTTCCGAGTCCGGCCTCGTACCATATTGCCTTATTAAACATTTCATCTTCCATAATTGTATAATTGTAGAAGGATCATGGGCTAAATGAAATCAAAATATGAATACTCTTAAATAGCTTTAGGTTAGTTTCATCTTCCATAATTGTATAATGCTTTCTCTTCCATAATTGTATAATGCTTTCTCCCTAGTTTAGGTTAGTTTTGTTTTACTTTTCAATATGGTATCATAGCTTTAAACGCTTTTGGTGACCAATTATTTTAAGTTAGATTTGTCAATAAAACTGAGTTAGATTTTAACGCTGTGGTCATTTATGTTATGAATTTTGGTATTTCTCCCATATGCATTTTTTATTCTTTTTACAACTATTAAGTGGTGACATGGTGTTTTAGTATTATCTGATATGCTATTATATCAAAGGTTATTTTGTTAAATCTTTCTAGGAAATCATTTCCTAATAGTACATCTGATCCTGAATTATAAAAATAAAATGGTAGACATTTAACCATATATGATCCTATTAATATTGTTAGATCTTTTACTTCTCTTCTCAGAGGGATTATATCTTTTAAAAAACTAACACCGTTACAAGGTGTTAAGTCTTCATGATATTCTTTTGGAAAACAATCAGGTTTATATATGCATAATCCTGATCCACTATCTATATAAGCAGCAAAGTATTCAGCTTTATAATCTTTATAGGTTATTCCTATAGGGATGTATATACTTTTAGGACTTGTCATTTTGGTATATATATCATCTTATCATTATATGTGATTTTTAACCCATAAGAGGTTATTTGATAAGGTTTAACATTTTCTAAAAAGGTTAATCCTAGCATAATTTCTAATGTATCATTTTCATCTTCATTACTTATTAACAATCTTAATAGAATTTTTTCTTCACCAAATTTAATTATACTTTCTATGGCTTCATTTATTTCATGTAACTCACCATTAAAGTTAATATATTGGTGACATTCTTCTAATGGATATTTTTGTAAATGGTCACAAAGTTTGTCTTGGATATAATAGGAAATTCTTGGGTATATATTAAACTTTAGTTTACCATATTGCAAATTTACTCTTAGTATTCCTAGACATGCTTCTTCTCTGTTTTGTATTCTATTATCCACAACTGCTAATTCTATGGGGGTATCTATACCTTCTTTAATGGTAAATTTTATTATTATTTGAATAGCTCCAACGTGTACCCATCCCAAAGTATTCCTTATTTCAGGATTTATCTTTTGTAGTTTTTCTTGAATATCTTTTTTAGACAACAATGGTATCATTACTTTGTTAGATGTTATATTAATATCTAAAGCTCGTTCCTGAATATTCAATCCATAATATAGATGATGATTTCTTGGTTTTATCCCCAACCTTTGTAAAGTATTTATTTTAAATCCCGAATAATTCGATAATGAAAAATTTTCAAGTTGTATTTGCTTTAATTTTTTCTTATCTATTAAAATTTCCTGTTTATATTCTCCTAGTTGCTCTTCTTGACAATCTATTATAAAATTATCTGTTTAACTAGTAGTAGCTATGTCAGATTTATTCATTTTCAGAGGACGTATATTCAATTTCAGTTAAAATAAATATACTTTCATCAGAATCTATATTATGAAGATCGTTAATTTGTATAAACTCTCCTTCATCTATCATTTTTTTCAATATCCTCATCTATTTCAAATATTTTAAGATTTTTATTAAACTTTTTAGGACACTTATTTGCAAAATGTCTTTCCTCGTGACAAATAAAGCATCTACATTTTTTAGGATTTTATTTTCTTTTATATGTAGGCTTAAAAGTCTGTTTATATCCTTTTCTTTTATAGTATTGGTTTTACGCTTTTTAAAATATCTTTTTCTAAAATGGCTTCTTTTCTTATATTTTTTTTTATCTTTCAATAGTAAAAAAAACTATCGCATCCTATCATTAAAGACATTTTTGGGCTACTACAACAGAAAGATATTTTTCTTTTTAAGTTTTTACTCATTTTAGCTAGTATGGCATCTCCACACCACTCGCTCAATTTATCTCTAGCATGTGTAAATATCCAGCTTTTCAATTTATTATTTTGTTGATTTAATAATAATAATAATAATAATAATAATAACTCTAATAATAATAACTATAATAATAATATTAATAACTCTAATAATAATAATAATAATAATAACAACTCTAATAATAGTGGTAGTGGTGGTGGTGTAATTTTGTTTTCGTTGCACTCTTTTTGTTCAAGCTAATAATGTTTAACTTGAAGGGGCACGTAAATAATATAAACCATAATAACATTTATGTAGTTATGATGGTTGATTTTCTAATAGTTGTTGTAACATCTCTATAAAAAAGGTGGTTGGTGCTCATATCAATTAACTTTGTTCCCGCGCTTTGCGGAGAGAGTTTAGTTGTTTTTCTCTCACGTTACGCGATTGAAGTTCTGTCGTTCCCAGCTTACCGTTGAGTTCTTCATGGTACCGCAACGATAACATCACTCGCTTTGTTTACATACAAAAAAAGAGTAAATTACAAAAATCATCCTTTATGTATGTATCGGATTGCAAAGTGTGTCATTTGTCTTTAAATTTAATGGGATTCATACTTTATGTTTGCAAACTTGTCACACCCCGACCACGTAAAACAACAAAACGTGGCGGAAACGTCAGGGAGTGTTGTAACAGAATCATTGTTTCACAACCATGGATCAAATAATTTTGTTTTATAAAATAAATGAAGTCTTTGTTCTATTACAAATCAGCTAAATACAACTATTATCTTTCCAAGTTTTAAAGTTGCTAAGGCACGAGTCCATCCTAAGTGTGGCTTGTATCAACAACCATTACAATGCAGCATCCGAAACATGTGTAAAAATAGGTACGTCAGCATAAAAATGTCTGTGAGATACATAGGTTTTATTGTATTTAGGATTCATGACTTATGAGTTTAAAGAAAAATGTTTTAAGAAAAGTAGTCATGATCCTTGAAGAAAGGTTTTCTTTTATAAATCATTTATAAGAAATCAGATGATATAAAATAATAATACATATAAAATTTAATAAGTAAGTAAAATGAGTTTGTATAAAATATATTGTTTGAAAAACAATATTTTGATAAAAAGGTTTATAGTATATATAAAAATACACTTTGGTTTTTAAGAAAGTCGAATAAGTAATATATTAATATATATTTCAGTTCCAATATTGTTAACCCAAGTGTACTAAATAACAACACGGTATGTAATGTGATGAAAACACTTATATATAAGAAGTACCAGCGGCGTATCTACCATGTTTTCATCACATCACACACGTCCCGTTATCTAAACACTAACCAAAACCCAATCGTTAGACAAATAGTATATTAAATATACCTTAGTTGTTTAAAATAATAATTTTCAGTAGTATATCAAAAGTATACTTTGGATTTATAAATAACATATTAAACTATGTTTTGGATTACAAATAACATATTAAGCTATGTTTTGGATTAGAAATAACATATTAAACTATGTTTTCGATTTTTAACAAAATATATGTTGGTTTTGTACGATATCACATATGAGAGCATATCAAACTATACTTTTGGGAGTATAACTTAATATACAAAAATAATGTGACTTAAGAATTCATTCAGACCTAGTGTATCAAAATACACCTTTGAGACTATAGGGATACCACAAAGGCAATCCCTATTTGGATGGAGAAACAAATTGGTTTCAGACATTCCATGACAACAGGAATGGGGTGTCAAATCCTATAGCGCTATATCATACTACCAACCGGCCTGGTGAACAAAATAAGTACTATTCCAAACATTTATTTTATAATCTTTGAAAAATTAGAGTTTAAGTCATAAATAATCATTCAGTTTGTAAAAAGATAAGTACAAATATGTATAATCAATTATCCTTTTGAAAACATGAAAATAACAGATAGGTACACATGCTTCACCCCAAAACAGTTTGAAAACAGTAAAAAAGGGGACTATGTACTCACTTGAGAGTGCTTAGAAGTCTTGAACAACTACCAAGCAAGCTAGAGGAGTCCCGAAAATCAAACAGTACCTAATGTAGGTAACTACATAAATAAACCGGACCTAAATCGGAAGATTGAATAGTATGAGGTTTCGTAAACCAAATGAGTATTGGAACTCATATGATACGGTTTAACAAAGCCCACATACTAAAATGAAACTTAGCCTAAGTGCTTACCACCCATCACGACCCGTTTAGGTAACTTATGCTACTTTAACGCGTCGTTCGCGTATAACGCGTTTAGACCGCCTAACTAGTCCTATGACAAGTATTATATGCCCTAACATACTTAATTATGTTACATAATCAGTTAAATGACAAAAGTTTGGGTTACATATGCTTAAATATCAATTATGCATAAAAAGGGTATTTTGGTAATTTTCCTAAGGCATATAAACTACCTATCATAAAACTACTTAAACGAAGTGACCATAAGGTATAACCTCAGAAGGTTATTCCCTATACAACTATGGTCACCTACTGTGTTTGGTCGGATCCTAAAGATTGACCAAACAGGTCTAGTTCGTAAGTCTAAGCGGGTGTTTAGTCCGCTTGACTTATGACTCTACACAAGCACTAAACTAAAAAGTGACGAGCTAAACATGCTAAAACATGTTTAGTTAGGTTATAAAACAGGTTTGGTATCAAAACAAACGGTTTTGATACCTAAAGTAGTTTGGTTACAAAATACGCAAGAATGCGCATTTTGGCCGAAACTACGACTCGTCACTAATCCTAGATAACGTGGTAATCAGTAGGTATAGTCACTAGGGACTATAACCATCGTGATTACGCTCACGTTATGAAGTTCAAACGAACTTCGCATTGACCATAAACTGGTCAATGCAGAAAGTCAAACTCGGTTTGACTTTCAGACTCGAAAAGCGATAAAAGAACGAAAGAATACTTACAAAAGGTCCCCGCAAGCTCTTGATCCGATTTACCTTCAGGTATGAAGTATAAACTTCAACTTAGAAGGCCAAAATCAGATCAAGTGTGAGTTGGGGGAATGAAATGGGGTGGGTATTTATAGGAATTCAAGAGCCTTTAGGATCGTTTCTCGAAGATTGAGCTTTGATCTCATCCGTACAAGTGGGCACATGGTATTTGAATACAAGGGGCACTCAAAAACCATCAAAATTGGCCCATAGATTGATCAAAAACCATTTGCAAGAGCTGGAATGAGCTGGAAATGGCTGGAAACACATTCTGCTGGTCTGGGGATGGCTTACGGACCGTAAGAAAAGGTACATACGGACCGTAAGGACCTTGCAGGTCAGCAACTTTCAAAATTGGCAGTTTTAGTCCCTGAAGCCCCAAACTTGGTTTTCGATGCATTTTTGACACGTTTAAGCCCCGTTAACCTCATTTCAAAGCTCTAAAATGAAGTTAAAGTATAGGGAACTTAAAATGTGCTAAAAAATATCTCGGATGTCGGCTCCTTTGGTCGTACGGTTGCGTTGTTCGGTAAATTACGACGGAAGTCGTAACGAATGCAAAAACGATCCAAATTAAGCGACGAATGGATTTTTATTATGCCAAACACTAAAATAAAATATTTTAATGCTTACATTAATTTTTGGATGTCCAGATATATTCAGAACGTAAGATATGCGTGAAAATGCAAACTTGTGCACTTTTTGACGCTTTTAGTCCCTATTGATCATGAAAGTTTATTTTAGCGCACAAAACACCTCAAAGCCTATTTCTAAGCTATGTGAAGGATATTTAGGGCATATTTAACTTATGATCAAGTTCTGGAATGTTCGTTACTATACAAATCGGTATAGTTTCGCAGTTTGACACAATTAGTCCCTGCGATCGAACAAACTTGATTTCAACACACCAAACCATCCAAAACTTATTTCTAAGTTATGTGGAGGTTATTTAAGGTATGTTAAGCCTATTTCACTATTCCGGAGTGTTCGTTGCATTAAACTGGTTATATTTACGCATCAGAGCGCGTATAACCCTCCAGAAAGCGATTTAAAGCTTGAAATCGAACTAGAGTTGATATGTGCAAACGATACACATATTTTTACAAATCCCAAGTATGAAATACAATATTTCATTGGTTTGGCATTTGTTTGATGGTTGAAGTGACACAGGTGTCACAAAACTGTAACACGTCATCTCTTTTATATCAAATTCAGTTTATTTATTACAATTAAGTTTGGTTATACCGGGCCCATGTGAGGGCATTATTGTCTTTTCCCATCGCCTTTTGTTTTCCCTTTATTAAAACCCTACCACCACCATATGCCACCACCTCCCACAACCACCACATCCACCATCGCTCATTCCTTCTTCACATCTGGCCATTACTATGCCACCACCACACCACAACCATTCGAAACCATAGCCAAAACCCAGCACATCCATCACTGATTAATAATAAACAAATAGCCAAACCCCACTACTTCCACCACCTACTTGCCACCATTGAATAATCGTTTAATCAACAATCAAAACGACAAAAAAATAAACAAATACCTACTAAAAATCAAGCCAAGATATGGTTCTTTTATTGAAAAGAACCTAAAAATCAAACCCACATAAACCAGTCCATTCAAACCCCTCAACCATCATCCACCACTACTCCCACCTCAACCATAGGTATCACCGGCCACCCACAACCTAGCCCATTTACTGCCACCACCAATCCCTCCTCAACCACCATCCAACGCCACCCTTAGCACTTCCACTCCCACCTCTCCCGTCGCATGCACCACCACAAAACTGAGTCAAAGTTCCGATCTATTTCAGATCTTTATACACTTCCTTGGCAGTAAAGTGGTTAAGTTCAGATTTGTTTACACTTCGTCGGCCGACCATCATCTTTACCAGAGGTGGTGCTTTATAGGAGAAGTAGACCAGGTGATGAGGGCGATGGTGTGGAGATATGGGTTCAGATGGTCTAGGTGGCCATGGGAGCCGGTGCTTCATTGGAAAAGAAGAACAACATTTTGTGAGGGAAAGAGAGAGAGAGAGAGAGAGAGAAAATAATTAAGAGCGATAAAAGTGTTGAGAGAGAGAAAGGTTTTTGGAATATTTATATTTTGTTTATTCATTTAAAATGTAAATTTAAAATAAAAGAGTAAAAACACTAACTTGTCCTTATTTGCTTTGCATGTGACCCAACTTCACATTTAAACTTAACTTAGTTAGGGCTAAATGACCTAACATGTAAGATTTTGTGAACATTAAGTATGATTTCCGTCAACTTTAAAGACAAATGACACACTTTCTAATTCGATACATAAATAAAAGGCGAATTTTGTAATTAACTCTAAAGAAAACTTAATTCTAAATATAACTCCGTTTTTAAATAAAAATATAATCACAAACTATAAATTTGCAACATCTTTGTGCAAAGAGGAGTTGTACCAAATGTTTAGGAAGGTTTTCAAAAATATTTGATGTTACACTTTTAACCCATATTTATTTGATTTTTTACTTTTAACCCAAAAGTTCTCATCTTTTACAATTTAATCTCATAACTTTTTTACTTTCAACTTTGGTCCACTTTACTTTTCATATTTTCACAACTTTTTTGTTTTACAATTCATTCTAGATTTTGTGAGTTAACACGTGCTTGTGTGGTTCAACTTTTTTTATGTTTCATTCTAGTTATTGCGAGTAAACACGGCGCAACGTACGTGTGTGGGTGAATGCTTTTACTTCGCCTATTTCCCCCCGTTTGATGTGTCTATTGTAACATCCCAAAAACGGAATTTGGTAATTCAACCAAATTAACTGGGGATGAGCGGGTAAAATATCGTTAGCGATAAAAGTTAACCCAATAAATATTAAGATTTATGACGGTTGTTTTATTAAACCGATGATTTATACGATAAGCTATAACTAGGAATATTTCTAACTAGTTATATTATTAGTTGTTTACTAGTAATATTACATGGGTTTTAACTAAGCAAATAACTAGTAAACTACAAGGACTGGAATTGAACATATGGCAAACCTTGTTGATTAAACCAAAAAAAAAGGATATGTGTGTGTCATGTATAGAGAGAGGTAGAGATAACCACAAATTAAAGAAGAATTCATCTCTAAATCGATGCATGATCTCAAATTTGTGATCATCTAAGCTTACTAAGCATAAGGTATGTTGTAAAACTTCATTTGAAGAATTTCATGTGAAAAAGAACTTAAAGGTGGTAACCTTGAGTTTAATATTTTGTTAGTATAATGAAATTGATAGTGAAATTATGTGTAGGATCATCATACTTGCCCGTATATGTGAGATACTTGAACATTTTAGAGGTTTAAGTATATGTTCATACATGACATGAAATGGGTTTTTATGATATAGTGAAATTTGATGTTGTTTTGATGTTCATGATCACCATACTTGCTTCTATGTCTGAGTTACTTGATAATTTTAGAGGTTTGATTAAGTGTTCTATGTGTCTAGAAATAAGTCTTTGACATGAAAAATGAAACTATGATTATCTAGTCCAAATTGATGAATTAGCTCATGATAATTGAGAGTTTATGTTACCTTTCTAATAATAAGTATATGAACTTGTTGAGTTAAAAGAAACATGGCAATGTTGGATTGTAAAATGAGCTAATATGGTGGCCTAAAAATGATGCCTACCAAGTGATCGATAAAAATGCCTAAGTGGGTTTTATCAAATTAATAGTGTGACTAAGTATGCCAATTAACAATTTTACTTTTAAAAGTCAAACTGATATGCAATAGAATCCAATGCGAAATATGGTTTAAAAGTCCACAAGGGTGATTGTCATGATATTTATGACTAATCTAATCATCTTAGGGATATTATGTGATACTTTGACAATTGACAAGCTAGGTTGGAGCTTGGAAGAGAATGGGTCAAACATGTCTAAGACGTGAGGAAGCTCAAACGAACGCAAAGTAAGTAAACTTACACCTCCTATAATAGAATCACTAATTAAGAAATATGAAGTAGACGGAAATAAATGTGACTTGTTAAAGTTAAGACCCACGGTGAAGACCAAACGGATAAGATTATGTTAGATCACATTTTGGTGATTGAATAACGAAGTTTAGAATTTGGACCCTAAGGTGTAAACCAAAACAGGTGAAACGAGTATAATTAGTTTTTGATATAAAACACTTGCTGAAGAGAACCGGAATGGGTTGAGCGAGTAAAAATATAGTTTTTGGTATAAACACTTGCTGACGCGAACCAAAACGAGTCAAACGAGTAAAAATAAGTTTTTGATATAAAACACTTGCTGACGGAAACCGAAATGGGTCGAGCGAGTAAAAATATAGTTTTTGATATAAAACACTTGCTGGTGCGAACCAAAACGGGTCAAACAAGTAAAAATAAGTTTTTGATATAAAACACTTGCTGACGCGAACCAAAATGGGTTGAACGAGTAAAGATATAGTTTTTGGTATAAACACATGCTGACGTGAACCAAACCGGGCCAAAGGAGTAAAAATAAGTTTTTGATATTGCTGAAGCGAACCGAAACGAGTCGAGGGAGTAAAAATAAGTTTTTCGTATAAATACTTGCTGACGCAAACCAAAATGGGTCGAGCGAGTAAAATCGCAAGTAAATCATATGTTAATGACTAAACTAATGATCGTAAAAAGGAGACCCGATGATGTAAGTCATAATGGGTCAAATACGTGATATCACAAGTAAATCACATGTTAGTGATTTAAACAATATAAGAACTTGTGTAGTTGTTTAAAGAATAAACCAATAAGGGTTAAAGACCGAACGGGTCATACGGGTCAAATGGTTATGATATCACCATTTGAGTGTAGTATTTAATGCGTGTTATTGTTAAGTGTCATACTTACATATATGCTTATTATACGGGCAAGTATTGGCATGACTAGTGAAAAGAATGTGCAAGATATTGAAAACGGGTCATTGCTTTGACCCGCACCAAGTATGTATAATGCGTCATCATCTCAAGTGAGGTATATCTAGTTTTTTTTGGGTAAAACAACCGTTAGAGCTGAGAACATGTCCTTGACGCAAAATATTACTAATTGAGTTTTAAATCACTAAACGAAGGGAAACTTCTATGTTTTTTGGAACATAATAAATCAAGATGGGATGGAGAGTTAAAAATGCTAGCTAGTTTTTAATTTAAACTTTAAAAGTTTTCCGGTTGTAAAAAGGACCAAAATTTACTAAAAGACCCCAGATGAAATTAATGAAAAAGATAAGGTTTGTCCAATGTAAATGACCACAAGTGAGTTGTGGTTGATGGAAATAATTAGAACGTTGGTAAGAAAGTAGGATGCATGATTTAGAATGCGAAATGCTTCCTACGGGACATTGGGTAAATAACTACAAACCGAATGAATGAATTAAAAAGCTAAAGGATCTGGGATCGAGTCATGGTTTTGAACCTATATTTATGGGGGAAAGACCTAAACATGATAAACTTAAAGTTGGGTCAAGTCCGGTGCGAAAATAGTGAAAATTAGGCAAGATTCCATGCAGGGGTTAAAATGTAAGTCATAATGGGTCAAATAAGTGATATTGCAAGTAAATCACATGTTAGTGATTTAAACAAAATAAGAACTTGTGTAGTTCTTTAAAGAATAAAAAAAGGTCAAAAGACCGAACGGGTCATACGGGTCAAATGGTGATGATATCACGATTTGAGTGTAGTATTTAATGCGTGTTATTGTTAGATGTCATACTTACATATACGCTTATTATACGGGCAAGTATTGCCATGACTAGTGAAAAGAATGTGCAAGGTATTGAAAACGGGTCAGTGCTTTGACCCGCACCAAGTATGTGTAATGCCTCATCATCTCAAGTGAGGTATATCTAGTTTTTTTTTTGGGGTAAAACGACCATTAGAGCCGAGAACATGTCCTTGGCGCAAAATATGACTAATTGAGTTTTAAATCACTAAACAAAGGGAAACTTCTATGTTCTTAGGAACCTAATAAATCTAGATATGATGGCGAGTTAAAAATACAAGCTAGTTTTTAATCTAAACTTTATAAGTTTTTCGGTTGTAAAAAGGACTTTACTAAAAGGCCCCAGATGAAATTAATGAAAAAGATAAGGTTTGTCCAATGTAAATGACCACATTCGAGTTGTGGTTGATGGAAATAATTAGAACGTTGGTAAGAAAGTAGGATGCATGGTTTTGAATGCGAAATGCTTCCAACGGGTCAGTTGGGTAAATAACTACAAACCGAATGAATGAATTAAAAAGCTAAAGGATCCAGGATCGGGTCATGGTTTTGAACCTATATTTATGGGGGAAAGACCTAAACATGATAAACTTAAAGTTGGGTCAAGTCCAGTGCGAAAATAGTGAAAATTAGGCAAGATTCCACGCAGGGGTTAAAACTACCAGCTTTGCAAAGATGCTGGAAACGAGTCGAGCGAGTAAAAATAAGTTTCTATTTTAAATACTTCCTGACGTAAACCAAAATGGGCCGAGCAAGTAAAATCGCAAGTAAATCATATGTTAATGATTAAACTAATGATCGTAAAAAGGAGACCTGATGATGTAAGTCATAATGGGTCAAATAAGTGATATTGCAAGTAAATCACATGTTAGCGATTTAAACAATATAAGAACTTGTTTAGTTGTTTAAAGAATAAACCAATAATGGTCAAAAGACCGAACGGATCATACGGGTCAAATGGTGATGATATCACCATTTGAGTGTAGTATTATATGCGTGTTATTGTTAGATGCCATACTTACATATATGCTTATTATACGGGCAAGTATTGCCATGACTAGTGAAAAGAATGTGCAAGGTATTGAAAACGGGTCAGTTCTTTGACCCGCACCAAGTATGTGTAATTCGTCATCATCTCAAGTGAGGTATATCTAGTTTTTTTTTTCGGTAAAACGACCATTAGAGCCGAGAACATGTCCTTGGCGCAAAATATGACTAATTGAGTTTTAAATCACTAAACAAAGGGAAACTTCTATGTTCTTAGGAGCATAATAAATCTAGATGGGATGGCGAGTTAAAAATACTAGCTAGTTTTTAATCTAAACTTTATAAGTTTTCCGGTTGTAAAAAGGACCAAAATTTACTAAAAGGCCCCAGATGAAATTAATGAAAAAGATAAGGTTTGTCCAATGTAAATGACCATAATCGAGTTGTGGTTGATGGAAATAATTAGATCATTGGTAAGAAAGTAGGATGCATGATTTAGAATGCGAAATGCTTCATACGGGTCGGTTGGGTAAATAACTACAAACCGAATGAATGAATTAAAAAGCTAAAGGATCCAGGATCGGGTCATGGTTTTGAACCTATATTTATGGGGGAAAGACCTAAACATGGTAAACTTAAAGTTGGGTCAAGTCCGGTGCGAAAATAGTGAAAATTAGGCAAGATCCCATGTAGGGGTTAAAACTACCAGCTTTGCAAAGATGCTGGAAACGAGTCGAGCGAGTAAAAATAAGTTTCTGGTATAAATACTTGCTGACGCAAACCAAAATGGGACGAGTGAGTAAAATCGCAAGTAAATCATATGTTAATGATTAAACTAATGATCGTAAAAAGGAGACCTGATGATGTAAGTCATAATGGGTCAAATAAGTGATATCGCAAGTAAATCACATGTTAGTGATTTAAACAATATAAGAACTTGTGTAGTTGTTTAAAGAATAAACCAATAATGGTCAAAAGACCGAACGGGTCATACGGGTCAAATGGTGATGATATTACCATTTTAGTGTCGTATTTAATTCGTGTTATTGTTAGATGTCATACTTACATATATGCTTATTATACGGGCAAGTATTGCCATGACTTGTGAAAAGAATGTGCAAGGTATTGAAAACGGGTCATTGCTTTGACCCGCACCAAGTATGTGTAATGCCTCATCATCTCAAGTGAGGTATATCTAGTTTTTTTTTTTTTTTTGGGTAAAATGACCATTAGAGCCGGGAACATGTCCTTGGCGCAAAATATGACTAATTGTGTTTTAAATCACTAAACAAAGGGAAACTTCTATGTTCTTAGGAACATAATAAATCTAGATGGGATGGCGAGTTAAAAATACTAGCTAGTTTTTAATCTAAACTTTATAAGTTTTCCGGTTGTCAAAAGGACCAAAATTTACTAAAAGGCCCCAGATGAAATTAATGAAAAAGATAAGGTGTGTCCAATGTAAATGACCACAATCGAGTTGCGGTTGATGGAAATAATTAGAATGTTGTTAATAAAGTAGGATGCATGATTTTGAATGCGAAATGCATCCTACGTGTTGGTTGGGTAAATAACTACAAACCGAATGAATGATTTTAAAAGATAAAGGATCTGGGATCGGGTCATGGTTTTGAACCTATATTTATGGGGGAAAGACCTAAACATGATAAACTTAAAGTTGGGTCATGTCCGGTGCAAAAATAGTGAAAATTAGACAAGATTCCGTGCAGGGGTTAAAACTACCAGCTTTGCAAAGATGCTGGAAACTGGTCCTCTTCGCACCACGCGAAGGGACATGGGTGCCCTATCGCGTGGCGCGACAAGCCGTGTTCTAGTAAAGTTGTTCTCTTTTCTCGTTTTAACCCACGTTGACCGTTTAACTTAAACACTAATGGAATTTAGTGTTTATGGTAGGTTTTCTCTGGACTGGAACCGAATGGAAGGAAGACCAATCATGTAATGAACCGAACACTTCGAAACAACAATCTCTTGGAAACATTTATGAGATGGATGAAGCATGATCATGCATGTCGAAGTTTTCGAACTTATAAACTTGACTAATGTAAAATGTAAAACAATTGTAATATTAATCTGTATGTCGAAATGTTTAAAAAAATATGGGACCTAATTATCCGCATCTTTCTAAGATATTATACAAAAATGGGTTAGAGTGTTACATCTGTAACAACGCACGGGTTCCTAAATCAACTTAGTTATTATATTCTATATTTTACGTTTTGGTTTAATTTCTTTGCATTAACACGTCGCAACTTCAGTGTTGGTGGTCGCTGGTGGTTGACATTGTGTCACACCCCGAATTTCCACATAACCTGGTGGGGAGTATCGTGACGTAAGTTGATATCATCATAGTCAATAAACACAGAATTACACAGCGGAAGTCTTGGAATAAAATTACTATTACAAACCGAAGTGTTCAGAGTTCAAATAATAATTATACAAATGGTTGTAATAAAGATCCACAGGCGGATCATATAAATGTACAAAATGATGTTCAATAGACTTTAGGCATTCTAAGGATTTGCAAGATCCTTTTATCAATACCGAGCAACATCCAACCTATTTTGTATAGTACCTGTAACTTAGTGTTTTGAAAATACGTCAGTTTACACTAGTAAATAGAATTAACTAACACATTTGAAAACATTTCCAAAATTGATTTAAGTGCACAAGGCACATGAAAATCTTTTATAACTTGGGACAATTAAGAATTTTAATCTTGTATACAGTTTTACATGTTTGTCAATACATAGGAGGCCCAGTATAGAAACCAAGACATGATTAACTGACTCGCCACTTATAAACCCACAAAGGAGTTATCCCCAACTTGTGGGTAAAAATATTATTTTAGCATTTGCATCTGTCAGGTGTATGCCTACACCTCGTGCTTAGGTCGTGGCCATTAGTAACTTAATTGAGCCGAGGATATCCAGGACACGGTCGTTAACCCCCAATGTTTAAGTTATCAAACAAAACAGATTAAAATGGGTTATGAAGATTTGATAGCCACAATCTGGCTAAGTGATCACATACCCGACCAAGCGGTAATAATTTACCGTATCCCTAGCCCGTATAGGGAAAATAAGTTAAAAGTATTTACCTGAGCTTTGACTCGATTCAATGCAAGATTTAAATAACTCAGTCGTATAATTCACTAGAAAAGTGTAGATAGCTTTTACCGGAAGGCTCTAGTCTGGAATGATGGTAATATTAACCGATTAGAATGCTAACAGGTCCTATTTAAGTCACAGACTTAGACCGGCTAGCTTAAAGAAAGAAATACGACACAAAGCGCTAGATTAAGCGATGACCGGAATAGAATGTAGTTTAAACCCAACAAGTATGAATACTTGTATGATATGGGTAAACTAATTACATTCTGGAAATTAAATTAAAAATGATAAGGTTAAACCCGTTTCGATAAACTTATGTAAACTAGTTACACAAGTCGAACCGGACACGTATAAGCATTAACGGGTAACTGGATGAGTCATATACAAGTTCCAAATATTATTATACTTAAAGCATGTTATAATATTAGTAGGATATCAACATGTATGCCCGTTAAGGTTTTAAAACCGAGTTAAGCCTCATAAGGGCGTTTTGGTAATTTTACGACTTATAAAAGGAGTTTGCAAGTAAACTGATGTTATGGTCATAAACATTCTGGAAAAATATTTAATTTATGATATAATATCAGGAGGATATCAAATATATGTGTGGTTTATGCTTTAAGACCAAACTATGCACTATAGGGGCATTTTGGTCATTTCATACATAGTTTGAGAACTTATTTGGGATTCTGAGTTTATAACTTATACCTACTGTAAAAATATTTAAAATAATTTATAAAATTAGTAGGTAACAAGTCTTGGTTGTTAAATATGGTTTAAAACCATACTACGCGCTTAAACGGTGTTAAAGTCGTTAAATAACGATAATTACGATGTTTTAAGAAATCTGATGTTATGACTAGGTTCAAATAGTTAAAATATGTTATTTATCATAACATACCAGTAAGTAAAAGGTTTTGTATGCATATCATGTTTAAAACCCATTTTAAGTGCCACAAGGGCATTATCGTCATTTAAGAACATTTAACAAGAATTTTAGTTAAACTCAGAAGGTAATCTGACTTGATATCCCAAATAATCTTAAATATGATATTACATCAGTAGGTAACGAGTCTTGCCAAGAAATTATGTTTAAAACTCATTTTAGATGTAAAAGGGCATTTTGGTCCTTTTAAAAGCATGGTTTATGTTTATTTATGCAAACTCAGTTTATGACCAGAATATTAACATCAAAATATGTTAAACATGTTAACATATCAGTACCTAATTCATTTGCATGCTCATTATTGTTTAAAACCTTATTTTTAAACAAAATGGCATTTTAGTCAACATTAAGCATAATAACGGAACTTGCAAAATAAACTCAGATTACTATATGACCAAATGTAATATAACCTCAGAGGATTATACAACATAATAATATGGCCATAAAGGAACCTTAAACATAATGAAACTAGACTAATTCTGGTCAGAACCAAAGTTAAAGTTAAAGCTAAAGCAGAAGTTAAACTTCGCAACTTTCGGTTGCGAACCGACCCTAAACCTGGATTTGACGGGCTGAACATGTTTACACATGTTCTAATAATTATTACCAAGTTATTTGTCACACCCTGGCTTTGCGGAAGCGTGGTTAATTTTGGTGTGACTTCTTAATACCATAGCGTAATCATAACAAAGCTATATGAATTTAAAAACCATGCAAGTCACCATTAAGTTTAAAAATCAACATACAATACCATTGTTTTAAACGTACGACCATAATCCATGTTCAGTAAACATTACAACTTATAACAACATAAACGAGGGTTAAGGATTGTGTCTTGTCCAGGTAAGAGAACACAACCCCTAATCCTTGATGACTTCATGAAGATTGCAGCGGAAAACGTTCATACCGTGCCAGAATCCGTTAATTTCCTGAAATACATGTGAGTTGAAAAATCAACAATAATGTTGAGCGAGTTCATGTGCAAGTGAGTAAGTAAAACACTTGTAAGTATAAAAGTTTCCTGGTATGTAGCAGTGTAAGAGGACTTGTGATCACCAATGGTTTGCAAGGCCATTAGCATGTCGTGAAATGCAAGTAAGTAAGAAACAACCCTAGCCGATTTTGCGTTGGGTACCAAGTCACTCCGGATCCGTTCTGTTAGACCTCCGAAAGGCCTGCTCTGTTGGACCGGGAGCTGGGCTCGCTACACCCAAATAGATCTACCGCTCGAGTCCCTCGGGGTTCTAACTACCCATTCACATGATCTAAACCTCCTTACGTTATTCATACCGTGTATAAAGTACTTGTAAACAAAGTAACATGTATTTCACCCCCGCAGTTAAGAAAACTGAAAACAGTTAGAAAAAAGGGGGACATGAACTCACAGTGGATGCGTAAACTCTATCAAGCGTCTCTGAAGCAGTAAGCTGTGCAACGACCTACAAGTGCTAATTCTATTAGACGGACGGCCGTGCTTTAGCTTTACAGTTTATGTTTACGGGAAATAGTTAGACAACTATTTCGTGTTACATTTTGTATGTGCTTGATAGTTATTTTCCTTCCCAAGGATGGGGGATTTAATACATGTGCGTAATAATTTTCCATCATTAAGTCTCACTTAACCTTCATATATATTCAACTCCAAAATATATGTATTTATCAAAAATATGTTGTTAAAGTACGCGTTCATAAATATTTCCGTAATCGAGTAAGTTACGTTTTAACATGCAAGTGGTAATATAATTACCGGTGTAACTTATATATTTATGGCGAAAGCGTTTGTATTACTTTTGAAGTCGTTAACGTTTGTAAACATTATTTTTACTCTAAAAATAATATTTATGCGTTTCACAAAATAATCATAAACAGTGTTGTGACAAATATATTTATCACGTTAATCTTTGTGAAAATCCCACCTCCGAATGTTTAGTAAAATATAGTGCTGGCGAAATTTATGTTTCGAAAGTATGTTCAAAAATAGTTGTAACACTTGTTGTGTAAAAAGTCTAAGTGTTAGGTTTTTAGAAAATTTCGCCAGAGTTTCCTCTGTAACTGGAGGTGGCCACGCTTTCAAGCGTATCATTTTCTTTTAACCAATCAACTCAATCAACTTCTTTATTCAATCAAACAATTTCCGACACATCAAACTAGTCAATAAGTATGTAAATTTGCATAGTCGCATGAACTTGTAGTTTTTCCGAATCTATATTATAAATCTCATTTATATACGTAGATCTTTATATAAAGTACTTTCAATCTTGTAAAAACCTCGTTTTTAGAGAAGTCCGACTTTACAACTTCTAGTTATTTTTCCCAAAAATAGTCATTTTGTCGAAATATGCGTTTCACAAGTGTTCACACACTCGTGTGTTCTAAATATTATTCTTAACATTGTAAGATCCGTTTCTTTAAAAACATGATTTCTTTAAAGTGTGGTTCTTTGAAGATACCACTTGCGGATACGTAGATCCACGAGTTTTAAACACCATTTCACCGGTTAAACTACTTTTACACAAGTAAAATATTTCTTTACAAGTTCATGTCTCTAAAATGTGGTAGTGTTTCATCTTTAACCCTTGTATCTTTCAAAAACAAGCTTATGTGATGATACGTGATTTTACAAAGTCGGGTTAAACGAAGATTTGAGCTACCACATTATAGATCGGGTCACAATAAACACAAAATTCAAGTCCTACGACTTTTACACAAGACATGTGCTATTAACCTCCATTTTAGTGATTTTACTAGACTTTAAAGATTCAAAACGCGTGTTTACGATATTTAACCGACGAAAGTTCTTTTAACCACTTTAGATATGTGTAAAAACGAGTTTTAAAGGTTATACCTCTAGCTCAAGGCTAGGGAAGAGTTGTGACGAAAACCGCGTGGATAAAAGCTATCGGTTGAGGTCCTTCGCGTTCCGCTTGCACCAAACCTTCTAATACGTGACTTGTGATGATTGTATGGTGTTGGAATGATGAAGACAAGAGCCGAAATGTGATGTGTGGGTGTGTGGTGTTCGGCCGTGAGCCACCAAGAGAGAAAGAGAGTTGGTTTTGTGTTGTGGTGTTTAGTGGATAAGCTCTCTAGATTAGTGTGTATTATATAGGCAACTTAAGGTGCTATTGTCCAAAGGTTCTTATGTAGCTTAGATATTAAACATGTCAAGATCTCCTAAGATCACAAGTACATGAGTGGGGTCACATAGGTGACCGAGTTCGGTCATGGGGGGGGGGTCCTTGTTCGATTTTAAGTGCTAGTTAGGGAGTTTAGTTAAGGTTAAGTAGGTTAGGTTAAGTGTTAACCTCGTTAGTTACGTGTAATATGTTATGACGGGTGTTAGGGTAATCAGGGACCCTAACTGGCTCAGAAAAAAAATAATAACAGTGAAAATACTAATATTTTCATGTCCCGGGTAAAGTCCGGGTGTCCGGTTGGATAGTAATCCGTTAAAGTGTTACAAAATACTTTAAAGTGTCGTTATTACATTTTAGTGACACATTTTGTTTTCCCGACACTTTAGAAAGTGTCTAGTGATATTTTCTCATTTCTGGCACTTTACTAGTCAGCTAGAAGCTGGTTAAATTGTTAAAGTGCTGTGTTTGGTACTTAAAGTAAGTTCTGGCACATCCGAATCAGTGTATCTTATCCCTAGAGACGCGGTAACACAACCCTTATATCCTACACTCACTACCAGTGTAGCCAAAATATATGAGGCTCTTAACAGGCCTTAGAGGCAGTATTTGCCTGATGCTGGTTATATCAGCATGTTCACTGTGTATCCGTTTAGTGCTACTGTGCTTTTTGTGCATCATGTTTGTCACTAGGGTTCAGCACGTAAATAAAGTAGTGACAGTAAATAAAGTGTGATGCAAGTAAGTGCATGTATCAGTATGCAGGTAGCAGTTTATCAGCTAGTTCAATCAAGCACAGTAATCAAGTAGTAATCAATCATTAATTAAGTTGTACGGATACCTGGTTTTGTGCGGGTTGTCACATTATTAAAGTGATAATACATATTTTATAACACCTACATTATCATATTTGAATTATTTTAAAAACTGGCCCGTTTGACTTTTAGTTTTAATAACTTTGACCCGTCAATTGACCAAGCAAATGTGATTATTAGGAAGTGCCCTTTAACGGATTAACACCTACTAATTACGATCATGTAGCCATGTTCGCCCCGAACAATGGCTGGACCATAATGTCTAAACCGAAATTCAAAGCTTTTATCGAAAAAGCTTGACTTTCGGCTTTGAAAAGCCTATAAAACGAAAAGCAGAGGTTAGGAACACTTACAAGAGGTCCTAGCTCGACTTTTGAACTGAGGTGGAGTCTCCCTTCAGCTGGAAATCTCCTTTAGAGTGAGAAGAGTGAATTTGAGAATGGTGCAAGTGTTAAAGGTCACCAAAGGCCTCTATTTATACTTGAAGGTTGCAATGTAGGATCAAGCCAAGTGTTAGATGGGTTCCAAGATCACTCTAGGTTTCCAGGGAGGTTTTAAAAACCAGCAATGAGGCCATGGTTTCGAAATGTAGGAGCTAGAGTGGTTTGTTTGGAGAGCAAGGATGTCAGTGCCAACGCAGGAACGGTTCTAGTAGAAGAACGTGGCGGAATCGATCAATGACGAGGTGCGGAATCCCTTGGCATCGTCAGAGAACCACCAACAACAATATCACTGATAATCATGTCCAATTCCATTGATAGAATGTGAAAGTACAACAGATTCGTATGCAAATTGGAGAGAGCTTCGCTATGACAGTCAAACAAAAGTTCTAGACAACTAGCCCTACACTAGTATTTATAGGCAAACCTGGGAAGTGGGTTGGTGTCATCCGATCGGATGGCCATCCGATCGGATGGCCATCCGTCTGGATGACAGTCATCCATTCGGATCACTTAGACAGATTATCGCACCATTCCCTGTTTTGTCTAGATACAAAATACAATACATACAAATGTACAATGTGTCACAACCCCCGATCCCTGTTCCCCGGGAATGGGCGGACGTGATCACAGAGTTTGGTGGTATCAGGTTTGTATTTAGTCTCGCAGCGGAATTTACATCAGGACCGTAGTTAGGAAATGTTTATCAGAGTAAAACCACCTTCTTTTATATTAATAATAACATGGGCAAAACCTAAGTTTCTTATTACAATACATTATAGGGACAAACCCTATATTATTGAATTTAAAACATCGTTTATTAGGTAACTTTTATAGCCACATTTTCCCAAGCATTCAGTGCTCTCCAGCTGGCTTTTTACTAATTGGCTTTCACATTGGGTTACCTGAAACATGTTTTAAAAATGTTTGTCAGCGGGAAATACTGGTGAGTGAATCCCAGTTTAATCAAGTTTAAAGTCACAGTGAACAGTATTGAGAGTGATCACTTTGTTTATGTCTACACAATTACTCCATTTGGTATTATCAATCCTGACTTGTGGGTCATGTTACCCATTGGCTAACTCATTCTCCAATGGTAACGTATTGTCATCCCGACTTACTACTCGCAAGTAGTACAAAATTTTGTATACAAAACCCCAACATACCGGCAGTAACTGAATAACTACAAAGACTCAATTACTGCTAATTTTCATAGTAAAACATTTAAGGTTTGGTAAAACATTACCAAAAACATTAACAAAAAGAGGATAAACTCACATTGCTATCTTAGGTTTCACTTGAGGGTTTCCTGGATATAATCTATAATTTATACAAATGTACATTGGTTAGTATCATAACCCTTTGAAATTATTAATAATACCCTCCCCGAGACGGCATTCCAACAACTACGTCGGGCAGAACCACGACAGTTGTTACGGAACCCTAAATCGATCGGGCAGCGTAACTATTATGAAACCGGGGTTATAATACTTACAACGGAGTAGAACCACGCTAATTAGAGGTATAGTACCCGACTATAATTCTTAATATTTCAGAATTTCGTGATTGAGAAGTGTGAATGAGCGACGAAAAACGAAGTCTGATGGCCTTCTTATATAGTCGTGTAATCTGGTCCTCATGCGGCCCGCTTAAAAGACAGGGAACATTGAAGCGGCCCGCGTCAACATAAGTCAACGCAGTAGCTTAGCTGAGTCATTGAGTAGGCTTGACACGATTGCGACACGTGTCAGCACCGGATGCATCCGCGTATCACGAGTCCGCGCGGCCCGCTTTAATGTAATCTTAAGTTGAAGCGGCCCGCCTCAACTTAACTTTTCAGATTTTTAATTTTATTTTATATATATAACATAACTAGGGCTCGGTTTTCACACACGGGGTATAATATAAAACATATTGAGACATTTTATAGTATATTTAGAGAGTCGGAATATTATGTGGGTTTTGGTTTTACCGAGGGTTGTTACATTCTCCCCACCTTGTTTTAGAGCTCGTCCTCGAGATCTACTGAAATAAATGTGGATATTTCCTTTTCATTTCTGACTCGAGCTCCCAAGTGTATTCAGGTCCTCTTTTGGAATCCCACTTCACTTTGACTAGAACTAGTCTTTTGTGCTTGAGATTCTTAACTTTCCTATCTTCAATTTGTAGAGGTCTTTCTACAAACTTGAGTTGTTCATTTACCTCTACATCCTTAAGAGGCACTATCAGTGATTCATCAGCTAAACACTTTTTAAGATTAGATACATGAAACACATCATGTATTCCTGCCATTTCCTCTGGCAGTTGTAGCTGATAGGCTACTGGTCCTATTCTTCTAATAATCTTAAAAGGTCCAACATACCTGGGACTTAGCTTTCCTCTTTTGATGAATCTTACCACTCCTTTCCAAGGAGAGACTTTCAACAATACTTTATCTCCTACCTGAAATTCTAATGGCTTGCATCGGTTATCAGCATAACTCTTTTGTCGATCACGTGCAGCTTTTAGTCGTTCCTTGACTTGAATAATCTTGTCAGTTGTTTCTTGCACTATCTCAGGTCCAGATAATTGTTGTTCCCCAATTTCTGCCCAACAGACTGGGGTTCGACACTTTCTTCCATAAAGTGCTTCAAATGGTGCAGCATTGATACTTGTGTGATAACTATTATTATAAGAAAATTCTATTAAAGGTAAGTGTTCATCCCAATTACCTCCAAAATCAATTACACAAGCTCTAAGCATATCTTCCATTGTCTGGATTGTTCTTTCACTTTGTCCATCTGTTTGTGGATGATAAGCCGTACTCAGCTTTAACTTGGTTCCCATTGCCTTTTGGAAACTTGACCAAAAACGAGAGGTAAATCTACTATCTCTATCAGAAACAATTGATAAAGGAATGCCATGTAAAGAAACAATTTCATTTACATACAATCTAGCTAATTGTTCCATGCTAATTGTTTCCTTCATTGGTAGAAAATGAGCTGACTTAGTTAGTCTATCTACAATCACCCAGATTGTATCATTTCCTTTCCTAGTTTTGGGTAATTTAGTAACAAAATCCATTGTTATTAATTCCCATTTCCAAACTGGCATTTCTAATTGCTGTAACAAACCTGAGGGTTTCTCATGTTCAGCTTTAACTTGTGAACAAGTTAAACATTTAGAAACATAGGTTGCTATGTCCTTTTTCATTCCTATCCACCAGAAATTTTTCCATAAATCCTGGTACATTTTATCACTTCCTGGATGCATCGTATACTTAGATTTATGGGCTTCTTCTAATATACGATTACGTAGATTTCCTAATTTAGGGATCCACATTCTCTTTTCATGGAATCTCCATATCCCATCTGTTCTTTGTTTTAATTCTTTTAGCATACCTTTTAATTTCTCAGAATCATCCTTGATTACTGATTCTTGTGCTTCTCTTATTTGATCATTTAAATCTACTTGCAGATTTAATTTAAGAGAACATACCCTTTTTGGCTTTTCATGATACTTTCGGCTTAAAGCATCTGCCACTACATTTGCTTTTCCTTCATGATACTGGATATCACAGTCATAATCACTAAGAAATTCCATCCAGCGTCTTTGTCTCATATTTAACTCTTTCTGTCCGAAAACATACCTTAAACTCTTATGATCAGTGAATATGGTAAACTTACTACCATAAAGGTAATGTCTCCAAATCTTAAGAGCAAAAATTATAGCTCCTAATTCTAAATCATGGGTTGAATAATTTTCTTCATGATTCTTAAGTTGTCTAGATGCATAAGCTATAACCTTCTGTCGTTGCATCAACACACATCCATAACCTAATTTAGAAGCATCACAATAGACTACAAAGTCTTCAGTTCCTTCTCGTAATGCTAATATAGGTGTATGGGTCAATCTTTGCTTAAGAATTCTAAAGGCTTCTTCTTGTTTTAATCCCCATTTAAACTTAACAGATTTACAGGTTAACTTAGTCAAAGGAATGACTATTCTAGAAAAATCTTGAATAAATCTTCTATAATAACCTGCCAATCCTAAGAAACTTCTAACCTCAGTTGGTGATTCAGGGGTTTTCCATTTGGTAATTGCCTCGATTTTTGTTGGATCTACATGAATTCCTTCATGATTGACTAGGTGTCCAAGAAATTGTACCTGTTCTAACCAAAATTCACACTTAGAAAACTTAGCATAAACCTTTTCCTTTCTTAACAAACTTAAAAGTATGTGCAAATGTCTTGCATGATCTTCTTTATTCTTAGAATAAATTAGAATATCATCTATGAATACAATTATGAATTTATCCAAATATGGCTTACATATTCGGTTCATCATGTCCATAAATGCAGCTGGGGCATTGGTTAAACCAAATGGCATGACAGTGAATTCATAATGGCCATACCTTGTTCTAAATGCGGTCTTAGGAATATCCTCTTCCTGTACCTTTAATTGATGATATCCTGACCTTAAATCGATCTTAGAGAAAAATCGAGCTCCTTGCAGTTGATCAAACAAATCATCGATTCTCGGTAATGGGTACCGATTCTTAATCGTGACCTTGTTTAATTCACGGTAATCAATGCACATACGCATTAATCCGTCCTTCTTTTTAACAAACAATATTGGTGCTCCCCACGGCGATGAACTTGGTTGTATAAATCTTTTTTCTAACAATTCGTCTTGTTGTTTCTTCAATTCTTGCATTTCTGCAGGTGCCAAACGGTAAGGTGCTTTGGCAATTGGTGATGTTCCTGGTAATAGGTGAATTCTGAATTCAACTTCTCTGTCTGGAGGTAGTCCTGGTAATTCTTCTGGAAAGATATCTGAAAACTGAGATACTACTGGAATATCTTTTAGTTCTTTTCCTTTAGTGTTAGTGATTATAGAAATCAAATACACTATAGAACCTTTTCTCATACAACTTGCAGTTTTCATCACAGATATGAATTTTGTGGATCTAAAGGGCTTATCTCCTTTAATTGTGATCGTTTTACCTTTTGGTGAATTTACTTGGATTAACTTTTGATCACATAAAATATTGGCTTTATTGGCTATTAACCAATCCATTCCTAAAATAACATCAAATCCTACCAGATTCATGGGATACAGGTTTGCTATAAATTTCTGATTTAAAATTTCTATGCTTGCTCCCTGCAAGATTTCAGAAATTCTAACAGTTTCTCCGTTAGCTGTCTCTACTACACATTCTTGTGGTAGTTTAGTTAATGACTGATTTAGAATTTTGCAAAACGATGTATTAATAAAACTTTGGTTTGCACCAGAGTCAAATAATACTTTAGCAAAGATATCATTAACTAAATACGTACCAGCTATAACATCCGGAATTAACTTGGCCTCATCTGCAGTCAGAACAAATGCTCTAGCATTTTTAGTATTCTTGTTGTTTGCAGCTGGAGCCAATTTCAGACAATTTGGCCGGATATGACCTTTTTCTCCACAGTTGTAGCATAATCCATTACTGGTTTTCTTCCTGCAATTTTCTTCCGTGTGTCCTGGCATCTTACAATAATTACAGAGAATGGAGCATTTTCCTGAATGCTTTTTTTGCAGACCTTGCAGTATGTTGCAGAGGTAGAATCCATCTTCCTACGATTGTCATTTCCAGAACGGAATTCATGTGTAAGCCTTTGGGTTAAGTTCCTCTTCTGATCTTCTTCTCTAGTACGGACTAACTCATCGGTCAAGGTATTTGCTAGTTCTACAGCTTCTTCTATAGTTTGAGGTCTAGCTGCCTTGACTACATGTCTAATTTCCCCAATTAAACCCCAAATATAACGGGAAATTAACACTGGTTCTGGTGAAGCAAGAGTTGGCACTATCCTAGCATATTCGAAAAATAGCCTTGTGTACCCCTTGCTATCTACACCAGTCATCCTAAGGTTTAGGAATTTGTTTGCTATCTGTTCTTTTTCATTGGGTGGGCCGAATTTCCTTTCTACTTTGTTTTTAAATTCTTCCCATTCCATATTATAGGTTTGATCACTTCCTCTTGTCTGGAGGATAGTGTTCCACCATTCTAGTGCTGCATTCTTAAACAGATTAGAAGCAAACAATATCTTATCTTCTTCAGCACACTTACTTATCCTTAAGACTGCCTCCGTCTTTTCTATCCAGCGTAAGGTTGCAATGGCCCCTTCATTGCCCGAGAATTCCATTGGTTTACAAGACCAGAATTCTTTATAAGAACAACCGTTAGACACGGTTCTTCTTCTTTTAGGAATAGGCATTTGAAGTACAGGTCCATTGTTCACGCTGTTTTCTGGTTCAAGTGGTCGCTTACTGCTATGCCTACTTTTATTATCAGCATCCTTAACAGTTTGAAGTATAAATGGCATTGCATCTATAATTCCTTGTGCTACTATATGTTGGATAGCACTATTGTCCACTTGATTTCCATTGTTATTGGCACTCGGATTATCATTAACCACGTTAATGTTACTCTGGTTATCGTTATTCAGATTTCCTTGATTTCCTTCATCGGCCATCTGAATTTTAAACATTTATCCCATATTAATATCACAAAATAGTAAGTAATATAATTGATCACATGACACACAATCTAACCAAAAACGTAGATCATTGCTACTTACTCTTTTCATATACTTATGCGTCTATTACACACTAGTACAGAAATAAAGATTACAATACCAACAGAAATAAAATAGTAATATGCATCCGTACACACATATTTTTATTTTATTTTATTTATTTATTTTTTTATTACTACTACTTCCTTCATTCTAACATTCAAGGATATGGATTTATCCAAAAATCCATATTGCGCTCATCGTATTTCCATACGAGACGCTCTCCTACCTGACGCATCCTCTCACTGCTCTCTAAAATTTCCTCCCCGAAAGTCCTAAGTTCTTGAACGTTTTCTGCACTCATTGGGGGTGCAGGTTCTCGGACTGGGTTTGGAATCTGGGGTGCATTTTCCTGATATGGGGGTGACATTTCCTGAAATTGGTAAGGATCCTCTAATATTTCCCTAATATAGTCATTTTGATAATAGGGATCTAAAGGGTCCATACCTGGGTAAGCTTCTATGTTCTGTATGGGTGGATAATCCTGGATAGGGTAACGTTGCACAAAGTCTCTATTGTCGTCCCACCAGGGGTCATAATTCGGGTCTATGGGGTTTGGTGCAGGCACTCTAGGGATTTCTTCTGGGTTAAAGTTGTACATCTCTTCTTGGTTTTCCTGATTTTCTATTTCCATGGGTTGTTCTGGGTTTTGTGGTTGTGGGGCTACTAATTGTTCTAGACTTGGGTCAGCAGCAGTCGTAGCTAAGATATGGAAATTAGCTAGGCTTCTATTAAGTATTTCTTGAGTTTGGGCATCTGTCTCTCTCTTAATAGCTGCTAAAGCCCTTTGCTGTTGCAATTTCCTCATTCTTTTTCTACGAGCAAAAGCTTCTTTACTGAACCATCCTCGTTTCTTAGTAGGAAATGGTTCTTCAGATTTAGCTCTAAAAGAAAAAATCCCGTCTTCCTGATCAGCAACATACCCTGAGAGGGCAGGCTGTGATGATGTACCTTCACTCTTAGGTGAATCAGCTAACTGACGATTCACGTCTGATGGCCCTTGATCACTCACACTGGAAACTAACAGATAGTCAAATAACACATAACACATAATTACAGTTATGCATATATTTCCTTATTTTATTTCCTAACATTAATTCAAAATTTAAGTGTCAGCAGAACACTTCTTTGGCTCAGACCAGTGGCTAGGCTCTGATACCACCTTCTGTCACAACCCCCGATCCCTGTTCCCCGGGAATGGGCGGACGTGATCACAGAGTTTGGTGGTATCAGGTTTGTATTTAGTCTCGCAGCGGAATTTACATCAGGACCGTAGTTAGGAAATGTTTATCAGAGTAAAACCACCTTCTTTTATATTAATAATAACATGGGCAAAACCCAAGTTTCTTATTACAATACATTATAGGGACAAACCCTATATTATTGAATTTAAAACATCGTTTATTAGGTAACTTTTATAGCCACATTTTCCCAAGCCTTCAGTGCTCTCCAGCTGGCTTTTTACTAATTGGCTTTCACATTGGGTTACCTGAAACATGTTTTAAAAATGTTTGTCAGCGGGAAATACTGGTGAGTGAATCCCAGTTTAATCAAGTTTAAAGTCACAGTGAACAGTATTGAGAGTGATCACTTTGTTTATGTCTACACAATTACTCCATTTGGTATTATCAATCCTGACTTGTGGGTCATATTACCCATTGGCTAACTCATTGTCCAATGGTAACGTATTGTCATCCCGACTTACTACTCGCAAGTAGTACAAAATTTTGTATACAAAACTCCAACATACCGGCAGTAACTGAATAACTACAAAGACTCAATTACTGCTAATTTTCATAGTAAAACATTTAAGGTTTGGTAAAACATTACCAAAAACATTAACAAAAAGAGGATAAACTCACATTGCTATCTTAGGTTTCACTTGAGGGTTTCCTGGATATAATCTATAATTTATACAAATGTACATTGGTTAGTATCATAACCCTTTGAAATTATTAATAATACCCTCCCCGAGACGGCATTCCAACAACTACGTCGGGCAGAACCACGACGGTTGTTACGGAACCCTAAATCGATCGGGCAGCGTAACTATTATGAAACCGGGGTTATAATACTTACAACGGAGCAGAACCACGCTAATTAGAGGTATAGTACCCGACTATAATTCTTAATATTTCAGAATTTCGTGATTGAGAATTGTGAATGAGCGACGAAAAACGAAGTCTGATGGCCTTCTTATATAGTCGTGTAATCTGGTCCTCACGCGGCCCGCTTAAAAGACAGGGAACATTGAAGCGGCCCGCGTCAACATAAGTCAATGCAGTAGCTTAGCTGAGTCGTTGAGTATGCTTGACACGATTGCGACACGTGTCAGCACCGGATGCATCCGCGTATCACGAGTCCGCGCGGCCCGCTTTAATGTAATCTTAAGTTGAAGCGGCCCGCCTCATAGTCTTCAGACATAATGCACTAACAGGGCTCGGTTTTCACATACGGGGTATAATATAAAACATATTGAGACATTTTATAGTATATTTAGAGAGTCGGAATATTATGTGGGTTTTGGTTTTACCGAGGGTTGTTACACAATGACATATTAGAGGACAAAATACAATGACTCGATGCAGACGAAAGCTACAGACATAATGCACTAATAGACTCCTCCTTGGATGTAGCTGTAGTCTTCCTTCCTGCATAGTCTTCAGTTCACTCTCCTGTTGCATCTCCCAGCCTTAGCTTTCTGTCTCCTCTGCTCATCACGTTCATCAAGCATCTTGCGCCTCCGAGGTCTGCCAACCTCATTCCAGTACTTTCTATACTCAAGATCACCATCACTCTTCCTATCCCATCGCGGTATCTTATTCTCTTCCTTTTCAATTGGCGTTTGGTATGTTGGTAGCGGCCTGAAGAGCTTTCGCTTTCCCAAAACTGCTGCCCTTTCAGCTATCTCTTTGAATCTTTCAATTCGCTTCTCTTTCTTCAAGAATTCCTCTAACTCAAGGTCTCATAACTTTGACTCCCATTATCTTCCTGAGTTGATATGCTTTTCAAAACATAGATTCGCCATCTTTTGATATTGTTGAGCCTGTGCTTTATCAGGAGCATCATAAACAATCTTGTTGAAGCACAAACACTCAACATCCTTCTTCGAGCAATTAACCAACCACATAGGATCTAGAACACTGATGCGCCTTGATTCTCTTGTCTTTTTATCAAATAAAGAGATGACTGCTTCTGTCGTGCTCTGATTGTACATCCAGCCTTGGAAGTCTTCATGAAAATCCTGTTCCATCGCACGTAGTGGCATATTCTTTAAACATCGTGGCGGCTTTATCTTCAAAGTAACATCTTTTTCTCCTGTGCTCAAGAATTTGATAATTTGCTTTGGAAACTGCTGCTTCGAATCAGGAAATCTATTCTTTTCCTGGTGCTTAATGTAGTTCCATAGTTTCTGGTCATGAATCTTTATATCTGGACCATAATAGAACTGCTCGATGTTTTTAGTCTGCACCAATTCTTCCACATCCCACCACGGAAGTGTCTTAATATCCACCAAATACTCAAAATACTGTACACCATGCACCCTTCTAATTGCATACACCTGCAAATCATCAAGATAACCCCATGAAAGAATGTCACCCAGCGATTTATCTGGATGATCTTTGAAATACTGTAGTGACCTCTTATACTTTCTCTCTTTTGGCATCACCCTAAACCAGTTCTTTCTTCCTTCCAATAATTCACTCTGAGAATCTATCTCTGGAACACCTTCAGTGCTAATCTTTTCGACCACTTTCCTACGTAATTCATCTTCATTCTGTGACTTGAACCTTTCAGCTTACGTAGGAAATGTGTCATCAACTCCAGAGTAATGGAAAGGTATATCTTCTTCAGAAATATCGGACCCCTCTTCAATTTCAACATGATTGAAATTATCAGCTTCATTTGCAAACTTAAACTCATACTCTTTCTCTGGCGACAATGGAATTTCATCTTCTATATCAAACTTTAAGTTTCCGTCATCTAACCCTAATTCCTCCAACATCTCTTCTCTGGTCCTCGGTACCTCTAACTCCCCTTCAAATGCAGAATGTAAATAAATGACTTTGGGTTGTGTTAGGAATACCTGATCAGCGTATTGTTTCCTAGAAGAAGAAGACTCCTGATGTTGATCCTCCACTTGTTCATTAAGCTCATCATTAAGAAGATCATCAATTGCATGTTGAGCTGGAGGCTTCACTAATAATCTAGATGTTCCTTGATCATCGTCATCATCCTTGAAATCATCCCATGATGGATCATAGTTATCAAATGCATCAAGAATGTCTTTAAGCTCTGGATCTTCTTCTTCTTCTTCTTTCCAACAAATAAGCTTTACACCAGGATCAATTTCATCTTGAGCTCTTCTAGCCTTTCGTCTTCTTTCATCAGCTTTCACCAACTTTATTATTTCTTTCAAACTATAAGGTCGAGAGACAGATTCACCAATAATGATAAACCCTGGTTCTGGATCAACTTCCATATCTCCCCCTTCAACATTCACCCCTGCATCAACTATTTCTACATCAACACCTTCAGGATGACTAGAAGAACCTCCAGCCTCTTGAGTTTCAACTATCAACTCTTTCTTTTCTGAGTTGCTGCCTCAGCCAACTCCTTCTCTCTTTGTGCTCTTCGTTCTTCGACCCTTTGAATCTCCAACTCATTATACACAGCTTGGACATTAATTCCAAGCCTGTGTTCTACCATAGCATATAACATGTTTAATTGCTCGTCTTTCACAGTCTTGTCTGCCCTCAGCGCTTCTATTTCTTGCCTTAACACTTTGTTTTCATTAGAAGACGCTTCATGAAGATCATCGAGCATTTGATGCAACGTCTTGTTTGTTTCATTCATATTCTCATACCTTGCATTCACCTATGCGAGCTCTGAAGTGAGTTGATCAATTAATTTTGCATTATCAGCCAGATCTTCTATCAATGCATCTATTCTTTCTGCATGTTCATTCACTGCTAACCTCATTTCTTCATTCACTTCCATAGTATTTTCAAGCTTTTTTTTCAATTCGTCACGCTCAGCTTCTGATTTTGCCTTTTCTTTCTCAAGATCACTTGCTTTCTTTGTCAATTCCTTGATCTTTCCATCATGAAACATGTCGTATTAGCCTCTAGTAAGAATATCATCAGTAAATTCACCTTGAATGTTTGGAAAACCTTCAAATAAACCAGGAGTAGTATCTTTCTTTGGCTGTGACGTCTCTGGATCATCATGAATGTGAATTGTTGGATTCTCTGGAGGTGGTGGTGGTGTAGACTCTCTTTCACCCATGAATTGAACTTCATCATCATCAGCTTTCTTTTCAATTCTAACATATTCTGGGCTTTCAGAAGCTTTCTTTTCAACCTCTGGTCCTTGAACAACCTCAGGAGCACTTTGAGTCTGTTGAACTTTAGGAGCTTCAACATTTTGATCTTTATCAGCTTCAGGACCCTTTGATGTTTCAATATGCTTCTCATTTTTACCACTCTGCATCTCAGGAACTGATGCTGCTCTCTTTCTTGCTCTGACCCTCCTAAGAATAACACCTTTAGGGTTTGTTTTTCGTTTTAGAACACCTTTCTTTCTCTGCTTGCGGTGTAGGAATATACGTTTCATCCTCTTCATCAGAACCCTTTTTCTTCTTCCGAGGCTTCTTTTTCAAGGTAATCTTTCCAACACCAATCTTTGAAGTATCAATCTCAGACTCTGTATCACTTGATTCACTATCAGCATCACTTGAATTTGTGTGAACAATGCCTTCAACTACCTTTTCTTTCAATCTTTCTGCTTCAACATTCTTTGCAGAAGATTCAGTAGCTTTTTCAACACTTTGATCCTTTGCAGCAACATCTTCATTCTTCTTTAAGAAACCTTCAAGTGTTTCTTTCATCAAGTCAATTCCTTGTTGTACCAGCTCTGTAGGATCTATCACATGTTCATCCACAAGTCTCAGTGGAGATTTCTTCTTTGAAGGCCCTACAAAACAAGCATTAATCATTCATTAGTATGATATAACATTGAATTAATCTAACTTTTCTTGTGGCTCCCCCTTTCAACTATACCCTTAACAACAATCTTTGGTGTACTCCTTTTAGGTGCAGTCACTGCTGGAGAAACCTTTGGAGTTCTCTTTCTCTTTCCATCTTTCACAAACCAATACCTCAACTTCTTTTCATGCATCTAACTCAAACTTTCAGTCTCTCTTCAGAGTTACTGTTATCATGTCTCCATGCATCATTCTCTGGTGCAACATAATCTGGATTTACAATCTTACATATCAATCTTTTCACTCTTGGCTTCGGATCTTCTTTTAGACCTTTATATTAATTCAATCTACTCAAGGTCCCAGCTGTCATGTGATGCAGTTTCAACTCATCAGCTGGATCCTTCGGAAGGTCTCTCACTTGATCATCTATCAACATTTGTATAAACCTCGGATACATAATGTACTTCTCACCCTTGATATTATCCACTATGTAGTCAAACAGCACTTGAGAAACATTGTACGTCCTGTTAAGCACCAAGCACGTGATAATATTCATGATGTAGTCAGACGTCTCGTCGTATGCCCCATTTCTGTGTGACAAAGCATGCACCACACAGTGAATCAAGAAGTTGTATGGTCGACAGAACTTAGACTTGAGATATTTATCATTTACGTGGGCAGAAAATCCCATTCTAAACTATAAACCCTTGCATAATCTTTCTGGAACAATAATTGGGTCGTCATCACTATCTCCCAAATCTAATACCCTCCTAACATCACCCACATTGAATTTTACTTCAATATCAATGTCTTTATCATTCTCATCCTTCTTTTCTACTGCCGAGTATACCATCTTTTCACTCTCATCATACCTCACCGACTTCCAGAACATCCTAACATGAGACTCATAGACTTTCGTCTTATCACTTAATGCCTTAGCAATCCTACTCTCTTTTAAAAATTTCACCATATCTTTGAATGGTTCCATATTCGCATAGTTTTCTTCTGTAGTAAATGTTGTGAGCTGGATGCCAATCAGATGCTCTTGTCTGCAAGAAAGTCAACGTTAAAATCTGCACGAACTTCGAGACATAAAGTGAAATATGACAAATATTTTGAAAACTTCAAAAATTTTCTAACTCTTGAATCAACTCTATCACTCTACTCAGTACTGATGATCTGATGGCCATCCGATCGGATGGTCATCCGATCGAATGAGACATCACTTATCAAGATTATACAAGACAAAAGAATATACAATTGGATCGGATGGCCTTCTGATCGGATGGTCATCCGATCGGATTGACATTCGTTCCAATGTGAATAACAGTGTAGCATGTGATGATGTGATTTTGGATCGGGTGGCCCTCCGATCGGATGGACATCCAATCAGATTGCCATTTGATTGAAACCATCTAACAGATAAGCATGAGCAACATTTGAAAATTTTCAAACAAATAACATATAATGGTGTTGTGGATCGGATGGCCCTCCGAACGGATGGTCATCCGAGCAGATTGCCATTCGATTCATGGCACAATGAAGAACAGTTAGAACCTCAAACATGAACATCAAATTTTTCTAACAATTTTCTAAAATTGAACACATTTTCACGTAGAGATTTTGCCGATTAACAAACCCTATGTTCAGATTTTTCTAAAACTTAGTGGTTTGGGTTTAATTTGACATTATGTGGTTCGGCTACCGAACACCTTCAATCATTCAGTCTCTAAATCTAAGGTGTTTCTGTACAAATTGAAACGGTAAACTTATAGATCTAAGGCCGATCTACAAAACCTTATGTTTGGTTTGAATCAAAACATCCTAAACAGGCCTAGATCTAAGATATTCAACATACCGACGCCGACACCTCTAAAAACATCAAAATCTTTGAATTTAAACGGTGAAAGTAAAAAATCTTACCTTTCCCATAGTGAAGGTTAAGTGAGCCAACAATCCTATGAATCTTGGAAAGCAAGAGTGTGAAAAACAAGTAAGAAAAGTTCAGAGAGTTTGAGTGTGGTTTGGAGGGTCGTTCGATCGAAAAGGTTTGACTGAAGACCTTGACCCCCTTTTATAAACATGACCACCTCTCGGATGGCCATCCGATCGGATTGCCATCCAATCCAAACTCCTTTTTTTCAAACAATTTCAATTTTATTTTTCACATTTTATCTGGTTTTGTCAGTTTTAGGAATCCACTCAAGTATCTAGGTCCAAATTAATGACCCTAGGCACTCAATTTTCCTACCAAGTCCAAGTTAATGACCTTGGTTGACCCGAAACGAAACAACTGACATTTGTTCAAACTTTTTCAAACACTTTTTCTGAAAATCTTGTACAAGTGTCAACTTAATGAACTTGATTTGTCGTTTGAAAATTTTCAATCTTTCAAGATTAGCTCCCAACCCAGTTGTTCAGCCCAGAAACTTCCTGCTTAGCTTCACTTCTCAGATTCTGAAGATCAGCTTTCCACTTTGGTCTGTCTAAAACTAAAGCAGAATATAAAATCTTTTTGGAATTTTAAGAAAGTTTTAAGCTAAAACATACTGAAATCTTTTTGAGTTTTTATGCTAAACTGAAATGAAATGCAGAAAAGTAAAAGTAAACAGTAAACTATTTACAAACATATTTTTGGTGAGCGTGTTAGAGGATCATATCAGCTGCCGACAAGTTACAAGTACCGTTGAGCTTAATTTCACACTAAGTATTAAACAATTCACTTAGATTGTCGATATACTGATCCTTTTAAATTTTCACACAAATTTCAACTATTATAGGATACGAAGTTAATGTTTTAAGTACTTAACTTATTCGCGTGTCCCACCTCAGAATATACTCTCGTATCCAGATTTCTATATTCAATCTTACAGGTGAACGTACAATGATGATATCTGTAAAGGGTAGTGCGAGGCCATGAGAGCTCAGGTTAGAACTTCCGTTCAGACAAAGAGATGATGGCTCGTCTTTCGGTGTGTCCCGTTTCGGGATCTTTTCTTCAACAGCACATGATTTACATTTTACAATGTTTATCATTTTTTATGCTGAGGGGAGGCTTTAAAGATTTAAAGATGTGAAGAGTATTATACGAGGACTAGGCTATTGCTTCCGCAAAATCATCAGTCCAGGTATAATACCCCAGATATCATCAAGCACATAGACCTAGTATGTCAGAAATAGAAAATCTTTCAAACAAGATTTCAGGGGTTACCTATATATCCGAGAGATGTTCCCCACGAAATAAGCAAGAAATGATTTTATGTTTATATCCCGAAAAAGTCTACTAAACATGTAAAAACCAATCGGCATATCATCAGCGAGATCGTTTAATGCTTTTAAACATTAGATATCTTTAGCATACCGTAACTGTCTAGCCGACGTACTATCATTTCCTCTTTTTACACAAACTCTTTTTGGATTTCTATTGTTTTTTTTATTTTGAAAATATCTCATGTTTTTGGATTTTTTCATTTTTTATTGTTTTTGTATTTTCTGAAATATATCTATCTCTCCCTAAATACAAAAACAACTAAAAAATTGATAAACCAAAGCAGTCTGCTTTTCAACATCCTCTGCTTCGGTTTTCTCATCAACACCAAGTATTTTCTCCGCTTCCGACAACAGCTTCATACCATTTAATTTTAAGAGATATTGAAAACGCGATTTATCAAAAGCTTTGGTATGTAAATCTGCCTTTTGTTCGTCGGTGTGGATTTTGTCTATTCGTATCAACTTCTGCTCGAAACAATCTCAGATGAAGTGATGACAAATTTCTATATGTTTAGATTTAGCGTGATGTACCGGATTTTTCGTTATGTTTATTGCAGCCTCATTATCAACAAATATAGGAGAGGTAAGAAATTGCAAACCGTAATCGCACATCTGTTGCTGAATCCACTGTATCTGCGAGCAGCAGCTGCTAGCAGACACGTACTCTGCTTCACATGTTGATAGAGCAACAGAGGTTTGCTTCTTACACTGCCACGTGACCAATCGGGGTCCGAAAAATTGGCATCCAGCAGTTGTTGATTTTGCGTTAATCTTGCAGCAACCGAAGTCAGAATCTGAATATCCTTCGAGCATGAAGTCTCTATCTTTGGGATACCACAACCCCAGGCTTGGAGTTCCTTTCAGGTAGCGTAGGATTCTTTTGACAATAGACATGTGCGACGCTCTAGGATTCGAATGATATCGCGCTACGAGGCATGTCGGGTACATGATATGGGGTCTGGATGCTGTCAAATACATCAACGAACCAATCATTGAACGGTATAGCATCTCGTCGACCTTCTCTCCGGTGAGAATAGGGTTGATACCATGATTAGATGCTAATGGGGTGGATATTGGCGCCGTCTCAGACATCCCAAATTTCTCCAGAACGTCGTAAACGTACTTCGTTTGATGTATGAAAGTTCCCTCAGGCATCTGATCGACTTGTAGCCCTAGGAAGAACTTCATCTCACCCATTGACGCCATCTCGAACTTCTGCTTCATCACTTTCTTGAAATCTTTGCAGAGTTCTTCGTTTGTTGACCCGAAGATTATGTCATCAACATATATCTAAACGATCAGTAAGTGCCCATCGACTTCCTTAGTGAAGAGGGTGGCGTTCACTTTGCCTCGGATAAAGCTGTTGGCAAGCAAGTGTTGACAGAGTGTCTCATACCAGGCTCTCGGGGCCTGATGCAAACCATACAGCGCTTTTTCCAGCAGGTAAACCTTGTCTTTGTAGATTGGGTCGGTAAAGCCCGGTGGTTGACCGACATATACCTCCTCTTTCACCTTTCCGTAAAGGAATGCCGACTTGACATCTAACTGGTATACTTTAAATCCTTTCCATGAAGCGAAAGCAAGTAATATTCTGATGGCCTCAAGTCGAGCAACTGGAGCGTAAACCTCTGTGAAGTCTATCCCCTCTTGCTGACTAAAACCCTGAACAACGAGTCGAGCTTTGTTTCTGACTATCACTCCTCGATCGCCTCTCTTGCATTTGAACACCCACTTGGTGTTTATCTTTCTATGCCCCTCAGGTAGATCCACAAGTTTCCATACACCAAGTTTCTCGAATTAACCCAGCTCCTCCTACATCGCATTGACCCATGATTCTTCCATCAGTGAGTGAGAATTCAATTTGTAATGGAGCAACTGAGTGAGAATTCAGTTTGTAATGGAGCAATTTTAGTATAAAAGCAAGTAAAGCCATGGTCAATCTGGCTTCTTGTGCCAAATCCTGATTGCAATTATCCTATGATCAACTCTTCGGGGTGATAGGAAAGAGTCCTCGGCATAACTTCACCAGGAACGTTCACCTCGCCTTCCAAATTTGTGATATTCTGGCCCGCAACTTGTTCTTCAACATGGACTGTCTGATCTGAAGATTGGATCTGCTCCCCCTCAGATTCTGAATCACCATGATCAATTGTTGGAATATCATCAGATTTTGAATCATCATCATTGACTGTCGTCTGATTTTCTGGAGCAGGCTCTCGTTCCGAGGTAGCCGGAGTTTGCTGAACATCATCATTCTCTCCAGCATTACTGGGACAACTTCATCATTATTGGAAGTATGTTGACGTTTAGAAGACCTTGCTGGAAATCTTTCTTGAGATGCTTCATATTCTCGTAAAATATCTATTTCATCAAAGTACTCTGGCTCTTCTTCTAGATCAAATGAATCCCATAGGGCATCATAATCAAATCGCCATGTGTCTGCGGGCTTCTGTAGAGGCATAGTATAGCCTTGACATTCAACATGTTGTGCTTCGATGATCCTTTTGAGACTTGGAACAAAGACTAGTCTGAGTGGATTGGAATATCCCACGAAGATACCTTTTAAGCTCTTTGACCCAAACTTGCCATCGGGATCTAGAATCGTGCAGGGAGACCCGAACGGTTCTAGATACTCTAGATTAGGCTTGTGATTTTTGATCAGCTCGAAATACGTTTTATTATGATTCTTCACAGTGAGTACCCGGTTGAGTGTATAGCAAGCAGCAGATACTGCTTCTGCCCAAAAAGTTGATTGGTAACTTTGAATCAGCTAGCATCGTTCGCGCCGTTTCGATCAGCGTCCTCTTCTTTCTTTCTGCAACTCCATTATGTTGTTGAGTGTATGGTGCGCTGAATTCTTGCAATATAAACTTCTTGTCATAAACTTCTTCCATTTTGTTGTTTTTGAACTCCGTACCGTTGTCGCTTCGTAGTCTGCAAATGCGGGTTTGGTACAGGTTCTCTATCTTTCTGAAATGCTTCAGCAAACTCTCAAATGTTTCATCTTTAGACTTCAGGAACATCACCCACGAGAATCTTGAATAATCATCTATAACCACTAGAAAATAAAGATCTCCAGTAATACTTTTGACATTCACAGGACCGAAGAGATCCATGTGAAGTCTTTCAAGTGGCTTTGAGACTGAGTTCACCATTTTCTTTGGATGGGATTTCTTGTGTTGCTTTCCTTTCAGACAGCTTATACATTCTCCCTCCAGGTGAAAGTTATTCAAATGAACACCTTCAACAAGATCATTGTAAACCAGGTGTTTCATTTTACGTAGGTAAATGTGGCCCATCTTTCGGTGCGGCAGCACTAACTCCTTTTCAGTAGCTTTTGATACGAAGCACTGAGGGTGACCTGTGGTAGTGCTCGCATGATGATCTGTAACACCTCGAAAATTCACGTCTTATAAGGTGTTGACACGTGTCATAATCTTGAACGTGAGAAAGTATACTTTAGAGGGACTAAAGTTGACAAACATAGAAAGTAAGTGAAAATAAGGGTTCAAAATGTCAACAATGGATAAATATACTTTATAATAACCCTACATGATGTTTATACCCTTAGACGGATAAATTATGGATCATACGAAGCTAAAAGTGAGAGATTTCAAACCACAAGGGTTAAATGTGTCAACATGTTAAAGTTATACCTCTGGGTGACCTTTTAGCAAACCCGAAGCTTTGTAGCGGTTAAGTATGCTCACTAGAATGCACGATATAAATTTCATAAAGTTTCGTTATCGTATGAGCAAGTTGTGATCAAATTCGTTTAAAAGGGTTAAAAGCGTTAACGTTGAAAGTTATGACTTTTCGGGTTAACCGAAAGTGCCCAGGGACTTGGCAAAGTGGGTATAAGTCCTAAAGCCCTTATGGGTAAATAATAAGGGGTCAAATTGCAAATTATAAGCTTACTTGACCTTTCGGAAGGGCCAAGAGTCACTTATGCAACAAATGGAAAAGATAATGGCTGATCAGAAGCCCTGCGCATCGTAGCCAAGAAGGCCCTACGATGCGCAAGCAGTCCCCCAGCACCAGAAAACTGACAGCAGCCTGTCATGCGCGATTTTAACCAATCTTGCCGGTTTTCCTCACTTGTGGGTGACCCCTAAACTTCTCTAGAACACTAGGGACATGTGTTTATCATTTGTGGTGGATCATAGACATACTTGTCAACAAGTTATGGTGATTGAAGGCACTATATAAGACCCACTAACTTGCAAACATTCACCATTCATCTTCTGAGCATTTGTGAAGCACAAGAGCTGATCCCAAGTCTTTCTAATCATCTCTAGTCGACCATTAATCACCTTGTAAGTTGCCTAACCCTTCTAAATTCAGTTTTGCTTTATAATTAGTTTAAAAGTCAATATATCGTACTTAACGATTGACTTCGTGATTAAGTAACGATAGCTCAGTCGTATCTCGAATTAATAGTACCGTTAGATAGGTAATTATGTGGGTATTAAAACCTTATAATGGCAAGTTCTGATTCCAGACCTATCTAGGTCGTTTGTCGAGTCAAATGTTGACCGAAAAAGTCAACAGAAACGTCAAATATGATTTAATGCACTATTAGCAATCCGAGAGGCGTGTAACCTGTTTTAACTTTAATATAACATGGTAATAAGTATAAAAACTTGTCTACGCTTGTCCGACTCGACAAATTTCCGTTTAAACCCGGTTCGGAACCGAAAGGCGCAAAACCTTGACTTTTGCTTTAACTTCGGTTCTGACCCGTTTTAAATTGATTCGGTATTGCCTTAGTGTTTCATTAGGGTTGGGTTACATGATAGTATAGGTCTCTGAACCTGTTCCGTTGATTATCCGATTCGTTCGCGCATTTCCGTTAAGTGCTTAAATAATGACCATAATGCCCTTATGACCATACAACGAGAATTTTGAAAATGTGGAAGTACAATAATCTTAGTTACTGATTATTAAACATGTACGTAAATTTTCACGTCAATCGGAGGTCTAGATTAGGAGATATGCGCATTAGCGTAAACGGTAGACTTTTTATTAATTAAACGGCGCGATTAGCGCATAGCCTATCTAAACCCGATTTTCGGCACCAAACCTTTTCCCCACTGATGTTAAATAATATTTTGGGACTTTTGAAGGTTTTTAATTATTTTTAAACTGGTCTTAAGCTATGCTTATCGCCTTAATTCGGTTAATACCGAATTTACCCTTTTCGGTCATAAAATGATTTCTACAAGGAATTTTGACGCGAATCCAATTGCTACTGATTTTAAATAATAAATGTAATGTTTTGAGCCTGTTTAACTAATCAGAAAACCCAGAATCGTATTTTTAATCGTACGTCGCTTAAAACGGGTTTATACGCGTATTATACGCGTAGTTTAGGCTTAAAACCATTTTGACACATAAGGATTATTACCAACTAATATAATCTGTTAAAAATAAGTTGTTTACTGATTACTTCAGTCCCGAACATCGGGGTTACGTTAAATCCCTTTTATAATCTCTAAAATGACCAAAATACCCTACGGGGCATAATTAATGATTAAACTCGTTTTGGGCATTATGGAAGATATCATAATGATATCACAACATATTTAAAGCATATTAACTTAGGAAACCTGTTCGCGAATCTTATGGTTACCCGTTACGCCTCCGGCGCGTTCGGTTCGGTTTATGTAACTAGTTTGCATAAATTAGCCGAAACGGGTCAAACCTTATCCTTTTTATCTCAAAATCCAGAATGTGTTTAGTTTACCCATATTATACAAGTCTTCGAACTTGTCGGGTCTAAATCACATTCTATTCCGGTATTCGCTTAATCATGCGTTTGAACCGTAAACCTTTCTTAAAACTAACCGGTCTAAATTACGACTTAAATAAGACCCGTTAGGAATCTAATAGGTTAATAAAACCTTCGTTCCAGATTAAGAGCCCCAGTAGAAGTACTTGTGCTTGCTGATTAAGATATACGGCTGAGTGTAAATTGCATTGCTAGCTCAGGTAAATACTTTTGACTTATTTCCCTATACGGGCTTGGGGTACGGTATATAAAAATACCGCTTGGTCGGGTGTAGAAACCTTTTAATCGGAGATGATTAAATTGCATAATCCCGTTTTAATCTGTATTGATTGATAACAAATAACATTGGGGGTTAATGACCGTGTCCTGGATATCCTTGGCTCATTTTAAAAAGTGAATGGCCACGACGTAAGCACAAGGTGTAGACATAACACCTCCTGTTGCATATGTATAACGTATACTCACTCGTAAGGGTATCTTCTTGTGAGATTATATTTGTGGTGTGTCGATTAATCTTGTCCGGCTTGTATTGTATAATCACCGGCCCTAAATGTTGGACAACCATGTAAATCGGATACAAGATTTTTATTAATAAAATTGTCCCAAGTATAAACGATTAATTTTGCCTCTGTGCATTTTAATCAATGTGTCAAGATATTTTGTGCCGTTTGCACTCAAATTCCTTTTCAAACTCTTTTTCCAAAATGAGTCGGTTAATTGTATTTACCAGTGAAAACTGACGTATTTTCCAAAGTCTAAGTGACAGGTACAAGTACGTAAATAGGCTGGAAGCTGCTCAGGGCGTTAATAAGGAAATCTTGAAAGTCCTAGGCGTCTAAAGTCTGTTGAACAATATTATGTTTTAAGATCCTTCTGTGGATCCTTTACCTTCCGTTGTAATTCTTTGACATTACTTATATTCGGAATGTAATATATTTATCTTTTGCTTCCGCTGTGCATTATTATATTGTGTTGTTTGACTATTATGTTGCCAACCACGTCACGATACTCCCCACCGGGCCCACCGGTGACACGTGGAAAATTGGGGTGTGACAGGTTGGTATCAGAGCCAACATTGAGTGAATTAAACACTAGCTTTTTTTTTGTGTTTAATCTCAATGACACAATTGCACATTCCTAAATCTTCTGAGTCTAGACTTAACATAGGAATACTCTCAATCCTAAATCTGAAAATTTTTACTTCCAAATTTTTATTGGATACGTCGCCAAGCGAAGAAGCCGTAATAGGAGTCCTCCACACCCGGAGCCCGGAGATGCTGAGCTTCGTACCGCGACTAGAATGAAACGAGCATCCAAGGAGAAAGCATTCAGAAATAAAATGAAGAAGAAACTCCTTTTACTAAAGATCGTTTCCTTAATAGTCCTTATAAGGACATATTTATCTTTCAGTCCCTTCGAGGACACATTATCCCTTCAAAGACCCGCTTAGGGCAAACTTGTCCACGTGACTAAGCCTTTTGTGCTATTCCTAAATGCCTCGATCCCAGACGATCATGGCTTATAAATTAAACTTGTCCACGTGACTAAGCCTTTTGTGCTATTCCTAAATGCCTCGATCCCAGACGATCATGGCTTATAAATTAAACTTGTCCACGTGACTAAGCCTTTTGTGCTATTACTGAATGCCTCGATCCCAAATGATCATGGCTTATAAATTAAACTTGTCTACGAGACTAGGCCATTTGTGCTATTATTAACTTATAAATTAGGAATTATGATAAAAATCCTGAATAAAATAAATATCCTTCATTCCCTGCCAGTAGGCATTTTAAAAAGAATCTTAAAGGTGAAATCTAGCCTACGCGGCCAAGATGGTGAAACCTACCCAAGGGATTCAGATCCTTGTTAACACCTAAGAACGTGTTAGCACTCCTGACAAATGTGATTCGATAAAATCACAACAGTCATCCTTATATTGGATTCTTCCAATTTTTTTGTTTTTATCTAGCCTAGTGATTTAGAAATCATGGTTGTGTCATCCTATAAGATGATCACATTATAAACGTCCGATAGTGATGAAGTGCCTACGGGCTAAACTTGTTGTCCGATAAGACAATGACAGTGGTGGTCTTTGACCTCCTGTCTAAAAGTGTTGGACCAGGTCCAAGCATAATAGTCGGTAGGATCCATATGATCTCAACTAATAGCATCTGAGAAGATGATCAAATTGTAACCATCCCTCAGAAGGGAAATGCCCACGGGCTATATCTATTGTCCTAAAAGACAAAAGACAGTTGAAGTCTACAACTCCCTGTCAAGAGAAGGTAATGAACGTGATTCAAACCTTAATGCCTCGATTCTCTGAAATCATGGCTTACAAAATTTAGAACTGTCCTTGTGACTAGGCCTTATGCGCCACTTTAACATCCTTAATGTTTTATAACTAGGATAAATTATAATGAAAATACAAATTAAATATAACCAACAAATTAACCAATATGGTTTATATTACCATGGTTGATGAATCGTCAAAAATGATGATTCCATAATAACCTTTGAATAAATCATTGTCAAACTTTATGTAGACCTCAAGCTACATGGCTGGATTAGATGAAGTTAACAGTCACTTGAAGGAGAGCAATGATACTACCAGAATTAATGTAACTGGAGCAGAACTACAGGCAATAATAGATTATGCTGTTACTCGAGCACTTGATCGGCAGTATGATGAGTCAAACGATACCCACTCCAAGACTCTATATGCGGCTAGTTGTAAGCCCCCTTTTAAAACACATGAGTCAAGGGAGGACGATGTTCATGACTTGTCAAATCAAAGGAGTATTCCGTCTAGACAAGTTGTGTTTCATCAAGAGGCACCAGTTAAGACCTGTTCATATAAATATTTTGTCTCCTGCAAGCCCAGAGACTTTACAGGAGAAGAAGGGGCCATTGATTGCATAACATGGCTCGATGAGATGGACGCTGTTGTTGACATCAGCGGTTGTGCGAAGCAAGATGCTGTGAAATTTGTTTCACAATCATTTAAAGGAGAAGCGTTGGCATGGTGGAGATCATTGCTCCAAGCCACGGGGAAAGTTCTACTCTACAACTTATCTTGGGGTCAATTTGTTGCATTAGTCAAGGAAAACTATTGCCCTCAACATGAAGTAGAAAAGATAGAAACGGACTTCTTGACTTTGGTCATGGAAAATTTGAATTGTCAGGCATATGTGACAAGTTTCAACACTATGTCCCGCCTAGTTCCTTATCTAGTCACCCCTGAACCTAAACGCATAGCGCGTTTCATTGGAGGCCTAGCACCAGAGAGAAAAGGGAATGTTAAAGCATCTAGGCCAACCACATATAGGTTCGCGGTGGACTTATCCTTATCTCTCACCTTAGACGTAATCAGAATTAAGTCTGTTAAGGCTTCTGGCAAGGAAAGAAGAGAAAGAGAGGAGGAAAACTCTCATCATTTTAACAAAAAGAAAAAGGGAAACTCGGAGCGCGGGAAGGATTCCGAGTTTAGGAAGAACTCGAGTCAGTCTGATAACAGACCCAAATGCAATAACTGCAAAAAGCAGCATTTTGGAAAATGTACAATAGACCCACGCGCTAAATTGTGTGGAATTTGCAAGACCAAGGGTCACAAAACCTTAGATTGCAAGGGGATAAAGAACGCCATATGCTACAATTGTAACGAGGAAGGGCACATTAAGACCAACTGCCCAAAGCTTATAAAGAAGCCTGGAGAGGCCAGGAAAACAAACGCATGAGTCTTCCGGATGAACGACAGGAGATGGTGCAGAAGGATAACTATATAGCAGGTACTCTTCCTTATCAAGCAGTTTATGCAGAAATTTATTTGATGATGACGCATGTGATTCAATAATGAACGATCGTTGTTGAGAACTGTTGTCTCCGTCTTAATAGGACTTCGGTCATTTAATACGAGATAGAAATTGGCCGATAATACTTTAGAAAATGCTCCAACAAGCCTTAGATGGATATTTTATATCTAAATAGGAATCACTCTCTTCTGATATTCCTATGGCAAGCTTTCAAGCTACCTAAATTCTTTAATATAATAAAGACAGATACGACGTTTTGATCCTCTGTCAGAAAGGTGATGGACTAGGTCCAAATCTTTAATGCCATTGATGGTCTTTTGCGACCTAGGCTAAGTAATATTAATATATATTTAAATAATGTTCATTAAGAATGTTAGTGCTATAATAGCCCGTATAGGTTATTGACACCATGGCTAGTATATATTAAGGCCATCAGAATGAAAAATAGCAGTTGTTGGATTTCAACTAAGAAATTGTTTTATTGGTGTTAGGAACCAATAGAAAGTATGGCAATTTCGGATAAGACAACAGTCGATCGCGCCATTGATGGCACGACGCATGCTAATGATGCTGAAATTGTGAACCTTAGAATTTCCAAAGATATTCTTCAAACTATGATAGACGCAGCTGTTGGAAAAGCCGTGAAAAAGGCTGTGAAAAAGTTCAAGGAGTCTCATGCTGCTCGGTCCAAATTTTATCTAGGACCACATTTCCTTACTCTTAAGGAGGATCCCGCTCGTGCCTCTGATGCAAAGGATGAACTAAAAAGGAAAAGGGAGGTAGATATCTCCCAGGGTTCTAAGAAAAAGAATAAACAAAAGTCCAACGAGAAACCTGTATGCAAGACATGCAAGAAGCGCCATTATGGGAAATGCAGGTTCGAATCAACATCCCAGTCGTAGCCTAGAGCTTGTGGGATCTGCAAGGCTAAGGGACATAAAACGTTAGACTGCAAAGACATGGAGAATGCAGTCTGCTTCGGCTGTAATGAGAAAGGCCACATCAAGACTACGTGCCCTAAATCTGTCAAAGGAAATGCGGTTGAGGAAGTGAAGCCTAAAATTGAAAGCGCCTAAAATGCCTAAGCTAGTCCATAAATAATGGCATCAGGTACATTCCTTGATAGTTTATCAGTAAATTAAATGCTAGGGTATTAATTGATGCAGGTTCAGATAAGTTTCCTATAGACAGTAGATTTTGTAAATCATTAAATATGCCTGCTAAATCATTAAATCTACCAATAATACCTCAGAGACTGTCATCTTTAGTTTACTTCTGATTAGTAGACCCAGGCGGCCCGCGTAAGCCCTAGGTGATACTTTACGCGGCCCGCGTCAGGCTCCCAGAGGAAAAAAAAATGGTGGAACTGACCGTCCCCGGAATCGAACCCGGGTCTAGGCCGGCCGCACCCTTTCGCGCGCCTAGCCAACTGAGCTAGGTGCCTAGTTTGTGAAAATCTCCATTCTAATTAATTATAAGCACTTGTACAATAAACTTCCTTATCACTTATCAATAAAAATTTCTGCTAAGTATCCTGTTTTTAATACAGGCAATAATAAATCTTCATGAACCATAAACTTAGCAAAATTTTTATTATCACCCACAAGGTATAACTACCAAGGAGACCATAGTAATCGATTCTTATAAATCGGCAAGGAATCCTTCCGAAAATCTAAAAGCACTCTTTCTTTGCATAGAGTACGACAACGTATATTATTTTAATTATTTTTCTCATTGTTTTCTATCGCCTGCGAATGCCAAACTATGTTTGATAAAAGTGTCATATGAGGATTGGCATATCCTAGTGTGTCCCATGGATTATCTCCATGTCTGATCAACATGGAAGTTTAATGCATGGAACCCCTGAGATATCCCAATGGTCATATTGTACAAATGTCGACTAGTAGTATTCAAAGGAGATATCCGGAATAGAGCTATCCAAGTAAATATTCCTCGGTGAAGGAATATGTGGAATCATAACATGAACGTGTCACTTATTAGACACAAGCGTTGATAAGTGAACTGGAGCTTGAGATATGGAAGATCTCTGTAACCTCGTTGTATCTTGCTTATCTTCTTCTAAGTTTACCATGTTTACCTCTCTAGAGGCAGGTAGAGTTAAGACTAACATCCCGCTTTGGGTTAGAATGTTGTAAGAACTCCATGTTGATTATGGAATAACCGAAAACCTGATTAAGTAAATTTTAAGATATAGATTCATATATCCTAACTCGATATTTTCAGAGTGTTATATTATTAAATAAGGAAGACGGTTCATATTGCTTATGCATGCATGCCGCAACCCTAAATAGGCAACGATTAAGAAGTTGCTATCAGCTACCCAGGATCGTCGAATTGTTCGACTAACGACAAGGATTAGCTATTCCTTAATATTAGTTAAGAAATGGTTGGAATAACCACCTTAAGATGAGCTTTTCTTTAATAATTGATATGTAAGTATTAAGGCTACTCCTTTGGAGATCTTGTATAGACGAAATGTTAAACATCTGTTGTTAGGACGATAGATTGGTAAGCCCAATATTGAGGATCTGAAAGTTGCACTGGAAACAACAAATAAGATCATACAAATTTCTAATCATTTGTAAGCTACCATTATTAGGCAAAGGATACTTCCTTTTATTTCGTAAATCTCAGGTCGAGATTTCTTTTAAGGGGGTGAGGATGTAACACCTCGAAAATTCACGTCTTATAAGGTGTTGACACGTGTCATAATCTTGAACGTGAGAAAGTATACTTTAGAGGGACTAAAGTTGACAAACATAGAAAGTAAGTGAAAATAAGGGTTCAAAATGTCAACAATGGATAAATATACTTTATAATAACCCTACATGATGTTTATACCCTTAGACGGATAAATTATGGATCATACGAAGCTAAAAGTGAGAGATTTCAAACCACAAGGGTTAAATGTGTCAACATGTTAAAGTTATACCTCTGGGTGACCTTTTAGCAAACCCGAAGCTTTGTAGCGGTTAAGTATGCTCACTAGAATGCACGATATAAATTTCATAAAGTTTCGTTATCGTATGAGCAAGTTGTGATCAAATTCGTTTAAAAGGGTTAAAAGCGTTAACGTTGAAAGTTATGACTTTTCGGGTTAACCGAAAGTGCCCAGGGACTTGGCAAAGTGGGTATAAGTCCTAAAGCCCTTATGGGTAAATAATAAGGGGTCAAATTGCAAATTATAAGCTTACTTGACCTTTCGGAAGGGCCAAGAGTCACTTATGCAACAAATGGAAAAGATAATGGCTGATCAGAAGCCCTGCGCATCGTAGCCAAGAAGGCCCTACGATGCGCAAGCAGTCCCCCAGCACCAGAAAACTGACAGCAGCCTGTCATGCGCGATTTTAACCAATCTTGCCGGTTTTCCTCACTTGTGGGTGACCCCTAAACTTCTCTAGAACACTAGGGACATGTGTTTATCATTTGTGGTGGATCATAGACATACTTGTCAACAAGTTATGGTGATTGAAGGCACTATATAAGACCCACTAACTTGCAAACATTCACCATTCATCTTCTGAGCATTTGTGAAGCACAAGAGCTGATCCCAAGTCTTTCTAATCATCTCTAGTCGACCATTAATCACCTTGTAAGTTGCCTAACCCTTCTAAATTCAGTTTTGCTTTATAATTAGTTTAAAAGTCAATATATCGTACTTAACGATTGACTTCGTGATTAAGTAACGATAGCTCAGTCGTATCTCGAATTAATAGTACCGTTAGATAGGTAATTATGTGGGTATTAAAACCTTATAATGGCAAGTTCTGATTCCAGACCTATCTAGGTCGTTTGTCGAGTCAAATGTTGACCGAAAAAGTCAACAGAAACGTCAAATATGATTTAATGCACTATTAGCAATCCGAGAGGCGTGTAACCTGTTTTAACTTTAATATAACATGGTAATAAGTATAAAAACTTGTCTACGCTTGTCCGACTCGACAAATTTCCGTTTAAACCCGGTTCGGAACCGAAAGGCGCAAAACCTTGACTTTTGCTTTAACTTCGGTTCTGACCCGTTTTAAATTGATTCGGTATTGCCTTAGTGTTTCATTAGGGTTGGGTTACATGATAGTATAGGTCTCTGAACCTGTTCCGTTGATTATCCGATTCGTTCGCGCATTTCCGTTAAGTGCTTAAATAATGACCATAATGCCCTTATGACCATACAACGAGAATTTTGAAAATGTGGAAGTACAATAATCTTAGTTACTGATTATTAAACATGTACGTAAATTTTCACGTCAATCGGAGGTCTAGATTAGGAGATATGCGCATTAGCGTAAACGGTAGACTTTTTATTAATTAAACGGCGCGATTAGCGCATAGCCTATCTAAACCCGATTTTCGGCACCAAACCTTTTCCCCACTGATGTTAAATAATATTTTGGGACTTTTGAAGGTTTTTAATTATTTTTAAACTGGTCTTAAGCTATGCTTATCGCCTTAATTCGGTTAATACCGAATTTACCCTTTTCGGTCATAAAATGATTTCTACAAGGAATTTTGACGCGAATCCAATTGCTACTGATTTTAAATAATAAATGTAATGTTTTGAGCCTGTTTAACTAATCAGAAAACCCAGAATCGTATTTTTAATCGTACGTCGCTTAAAACGGGTTTATACGCGTATTATACGCGTAGTTTAGGCTTAAAACCATTTTGACACATAAGGATTATTACCAACTAATATAATCTGTTAAAAATAAGTTGTTTACTGATTACTTCAGTCCCGAACATCGGGGTTACGTTAAATCCCTTTTATAATCTCTAAAATGACCAAAATACCCTACGGGGCATAATTAATGATTAAACTCGTTTTGGGCATTATGGAAGATATCATAATGATATCACAACATATTTAAAGCATATTAACTTAGGAAACCTGTTCGCGAATCTTATGGTTACCCGTTACGCCTCCGGCGCGTTCGGTTCGGTTTATGTAACTAGTTTGCATAAATTAGCCGAAACGGGTCAAACCTTATCCTTTTTATCTCAAAATCCAGAATGTGTTTAGTTTACCCATATTATACAAGTCTTCGAACTTGTCGGGTCTAAATCACATTCTATTCCGGTCTTCGCTTAATCATGCGTTTGAACCGTAAACCTTTCTTAAAACTAACCGGTCTAAATTACGACTTAAATAAGACCCGTTAGGAATCTAATAGGTTAATAAAACCTTCGTTCCAGATTAAGAGCCCCAGTAGAAGTACTTGTGCTTGCTGATTAAGATATACGGCTGAGTGTAAATTGCATTGCTAGCTCAGGTAAATACTTTTGACTTATTTCCCTATACGGGCTTGGGGTACGGTATATAAAAATACCGCTTGGTCGGGTGTAGAAACCTTTTAATCGGAGATGATTAAATTGCATAATCCCGTTTTAATCTGTATTGATTGATAACAAATAACATTGGGGGTTAATGACCGTGTCCTGGATATCCTTGGCTCATTTTAAAAAGTGAATGGCCACGACGTAAGCACAAGGTGTAGACATAACACCTCCTGTTGCATATGTATAACGTATACTCACTCGTAAGGGTATCTTCTTGTGAGATTATATTTGTGGTGTGTCGATTAATCTTGTCCGGCTTGTATTGTATAATCACCGGCCCTAAATGTTGGACAACCATGTAAATCGGATACAAGATTTTTATTAATAAAATTGTCCCAAGTATAAACGATTAATTTTGCCTCTGTGCATTTTAATCAATGTGTCAAGATATTTTGTGCCGTTTGCACTCAAATTCCTTTTCAAACTCTTTTTCCAAAATGAGTCGGTTAATTGTATTTACCAGTGAAAACTGACGTATTTTCCAAAGTCTAAGTGACAGGTACAAGTACGTAAATAGGCTGGAAGCTGCTCAGGGCGTTAATAAGGAAATCTTGAAAGTCCTAGGCGTCTAAAGTCTGTTGAACAATATTATGTTTTAAGATCCTTCTGTGGATCCTTTACCTTCCGTTGTAATTCTTTGACATTACTTATATTCGGAATGTAATATATTTATCTTTTGCTTCCGCTGTGCATTATTATATTGTGTTGTTTGACTATTATGTTGCCAACCACGTCACGATACTCCCCACCGGGCCCACCGGTGACACGTGGAAAATTGGGGTGTGACAGGTTGGTATCAGAGCCAACATTGAGTGAATTAAACACTAGCTTTTTTTTTGTGTTTAATCTCAATGACACAATTGCACATTCCTAAATCTTCTGAGTCTAGACTTAACATAGGAATACTCTCAATCCTAAATCTGAAAATTTTTACTTCCAAATTTTTATTGGATACGTCGCCAAGCGAAGAAGCCGTAATAGGAGTCCTCCACACCCGGAGCCCGGAGATGCTGAGCTTCGTACCGCGACTAGAATGAAACGAGCATCCAAGGAGAAAGCATTCAGAAATAAAATGAAGAAGAAACTCCTTTTACTAAAGATCGTTTCCTTAATAGTCCTTATAAGGACATATTTATCTTTCAGTCCCTTCGAGGACACATTATCCCTTCAAAGACCCGCTTAGGGCAAACTTGTCCACGTGACTAAGCCTTTTGTGCTATTCCTAAATGCCTCGATCCCAGACGATCATGGCTTATAAATTAAACTTGTCCACGTGACTAAGCCTTTTGTGCTATTCCTAAATGCCTCGATCCCAGACGATCATGGCTTATAAATTAAACTTGTCCACGTGACTAAGCCTTTTGTGCTATTACTGAATGCCTCGATCCCAAACGATCATGGCTTATAAATTAAACTTGTCTACGAGACTAGGCCATTTGTGCTATTATTAACTTATAAATTAGGAATTATGATAAAAATCCTGAATAAAATAAATATCCTTCATTCCCTGCCAGTAGGCATTTTAAAAAGAATCTTAAAGGTGAAATCTAGCCTACGCGGCCAAGATGGTGAAACCTACCCAAGGGATTCAGATCCTTGTTAACACCTAAGAACGTGTTAGCACTCCTGACAAATGTGATTCGATAAAATCACAACAGTCATCCTTATATTGGATTCTTCCAATTTTTTTGTTTTTATCTAGCCTAGTGATTTAGAAATCATGGTTGTGTCATCCTATAAGATGATCACATTATAAACGTCCGATAGTGATGAAGTGCCTACGGGCTAAACTTGTTGTCCGATAAGACAACGACAGTGGTGGTCTTTGACCTCCTGTCTAAAAGTGTTGGACCAGGTCCAAGCATAATAGTCGGTAGGATCCATATGATCTCAACTAATAGCATCTGAGAAGATGATCAAATTGTAACCATCCCTCAGAAGGGAAATGCCCACGGGCTATATCTATTGTCCTAAAAGACAAAAGACAGTTGAAGTCTACAACTCCCTGTCAAGAGAAGGTAATGAACGTGATTCAAACCTTAATGCCTCGATTCTCTGAAATCATGGCTTACAAAATTTAGAACTGTCCTTGTGACTAGGCCTTATGCGCCACTTTAACATCCTTAATGTTTTATAACTAGGATAAATTATAATGAAAATACAAATTAAATATAACCAACAAATTAACCAATATGGTTTATATTACCATGGTTGATGAATCGTCAAAAATGATGATTCCATAATAACCTTTGAATAAATCATTGTCAAACTTTATGTAGACCTCAAGCTACATGGCTGGATTAGATGAAGTTAACAGTCACTTGAAGGAGAGCAATGATACTACCAGAATTAATGTAACTGGAGCAGAACTACAGGCAATAATAGATTATGCTGTTACTCGAGCACTTGATCGGCAGTATGATGAGTCAAACGATACCCACTCCAAGACTCTATATGCGGCTAGTTGTAAGCCCCCTTTTAAAACACATGAGTCAAGGGAGGACGATGTTCATGACTTGTCAAATCAAAGGAGTATTCCGTCTAGACAAGTTGTGTTTCATCAAGAGGCACCAGTTAAGACCTGTTCATATAAATATTTTGTCTCCTGCAAGCCCAGAGACTTTACAGGAGAAGAAGGGGCCATTGATTGCATAACATGGCTCGATGAGATGGACGCTGTTGTTGACATCAGCGGTTGTGCGAAGCAAGATGCTGTGAAATTTGTTTCACAATCATTTAAAGGAGAAGCGTTGGCATGGTGGAGATCATTGCTCCAAGCCACGGGGAAAGTTCTACTCTACAACTTATCTTGGGGTCAATTTGTTGCATTAGTCAAGGAAAACTATTGCCCTCAACATGAAGTAGAAAAGATAGAAACGGACTTCTTGACTTTGGTCATGGAAAATTTGAATTGTCAGGCATATGTGACAAGTTTCAACACTATGTCCCGCCTAGTTCCTTATCTAGTCACCCCTGAACCTAAACGCATAGCGCGTTTCATTGGAGGCCTAGCACCAGAGAGAAAAGGGAATGTTAAAGCATCTAGGCCAACCACATATAGGTTCGCGGTGGACTTATCCTTATCTCTCACCTTAGACGTAATCAGAATTAAGTCTGTTAAGGCTTCTGGCAAGGAAAGAAGAGAAAGAGAGGAGGAAAACTCTCATCATTTTAACAAAAAGAAAAAGGGAAACTCGGAGCGCGGGAAGGATTCCGAGTTTAGGAAGAACTCGAGTCAGTCTGATAACAGACCCAAATGCAATAACTGCAAAAAGCAGCATTTTGGAAAATGTACAATAGACCCACGCGCTAAATTGTGTGGAATTTGCAAGACCAAGGGTCACAAAACCTTAGATTGCAAGGGGATAAAGAACGCCACATGCTACAATTGTAACGAGGAAGGGCACATTAAGACCAACTGCCCAAAGCTTATAAAGAAGCCTGGAGAGGCCAGGAAAACAAACGCATGAGTCTTCCGGATGAACGACAGGAGATGGTGCAGAAGGATAACTATATAGCAGGTACTCTTCCTTATCAAGCAGTTTATGCAGAAATTTATTTGATGATGACGCATGTGATTCAATAATGAACGATCGTTGTTGAGAACTGTTGTCTCCGTCTTAATAGGACTTCGGTCATTTAATACGAGATAGAAATTGGCCGATAATACTTTAGAAAATGCTCCAACAAGCCTTAGATGGATATTTTATATCTAAATAGGAATCACTCTCTTCTGATATTCCTATGGCAAGCTTTCAAGCTACCTAAATTCTTTAATATAATAAAGACAGATACGACGTTTTGATCCTCTGTCAGAAAGGTGATGGACTAGGTCCAAATCTTTAATGCCATTGATGGTCTTTTGCGACCTAGGCTAAGTAATATTAATATATATTTAAATAATGTTCATTAAGAATGTTAGTGCTATAATAGCCCGTATAGGTTATTGACACCATGGCTAGTATATATTAAGGCCATCAGAATGAAAAATAGCAGTTGTTGGATTTCAACTAAGAAATTGTTTTATTGGTGTTAGGAACCAATAGAAAGTATGGCAATTTCGGATAAGACAACAGTCGATCGCGCCATTGATGGCACGACGCATGCTAATGATGCTGAAATTGTGAACCTTAGAATTTCCAAAGATATTCTTCAAACTATGATAGACGCAGCTGTTGGAAAAGCCGTGAAAAAGGCTGTGAAAAAGTTCAAGGAGTCTCATGCTGCTCGGTCCAAATTTTATCTAGGACCACATTTCCTTACTCTTAAGGAGGATCCCGCTCGTGCCTCTGATGCAAAGGATGAACTAAAAAGGAAAAGGGAGGTAGATATCTCCCAGGGTTCTAAGAAAAAGAATAAACAAAAGTCCAACGAGAAACCTGTATGCAAGACATGCAAGAAGCGCCATTATGGGAAATGCAGGTTCGAATCAACATCCCAGTCGTAGCCTAGAGCTTGTGGGATCTGCAAGGCTAAGGGACATAAAACGTTAGACTGCAAAGACATGGAGAATGCAGTCTGCTTCGGCTGTAATGAGAAAGGCCACATCAAGACTACGTGCCCTAAATCTGTCAAAGGAAATGCGGTTGAGGAAGTGAAGCCTAAAATTGAAAGCGCCTAAAATGCCTAAGCTAGTCCATAAATAATGGCATCAGGTACATTCCTTGATAGTTTATCAGTAAATTAAATGCTAGGGTATTAATTGATGCAGGTTCAGATAAGTTTCCTATAGACAGTAGATTTTGTAAATCATTAAATATGCCTGCTAAATCATTAAATCTACCAATAATACCTCAGAGACTGTCATCTTTAGTTTGCTTCTGATTAGTAGACCCAGGCGGCCCGCGTAAGCCCTAGGTGATACTTTACGCGGCCCGCGTCAGGCTCCCAGAGGAAAAAAAAATGGTGGAACTGACCGTCCCCGGAATCGAACCCGGGTCTAGGCCGGCCGCACCCTTTCGCGCGCCTAGCCAACTGAGCTAGGTGCCTAGTTTGTGAAAATCTCCATTCTAATTAATTATAAGCACTTGTACAATAAACTTCCTTATCACTTATCAATAAAAATTTCTGCTAAGTATCCTGTTTTTAATACAGGCAATAATAAATCTTCATGAACCATAAACTTAGCAAAATTTTTATTATCACCCACAAGGTATAACTACCAAGGAGACCATAGTAATCGATTCTTATAAATCGGCAAGGAATCCTTCCGAAAATCTAAAAGCACTCTTTCTTTGCATAGAGTACGACAACGTATATTATTTTAATTATTTTTCTCATTGTTTTCTATCGCCTGCGAATGCCAAACTATGTTTGATAAAAGTGTCATATGAGGATTGGCATATCCTAGTGTGTCCCATGGATTATCTCCATGTCTGATCAACATGGAAGTTTAATGCATGGAACCCCTGAGATATCCCAATGGTCATATTGTACAAATGTCGACTAGTAGTATTCAAAGGAGATATCCGGAATAGAGCTATCCAAGTAAATATTCCTCGGTGAAGGAATATGTGGAATCATAACATGAACGTGTCACTTATTAGACACAAGCGTTGATAAGTGAACTGGAGCTTGAGATATGGAAGATCTCTGTAACCTCGTTGTATCTTGCTTATCTTCTTCTAAGTTTACCATGTTTACCTCTCTAGAGGCAGGTAGAGTTAAGACTAACATCCCGCTTTGGGTTAGAATGTTGTAAGAACTCCATGTTGATTATGGAATAACCGAAAACCTGATTAAGTAAATTTTAAGATATAGATTCATATATCCTAACTCGATATTTTCAGAGTGTTATATTATTAAATAAGGAAGACGGTTCATATTGCTTATGCATGCATGCCGCAACCCTAAATAGGCAACGATTAAGAAGTTGCTATCAGCTACCCAGGATCGTCGAATTGTTCGACTAACGACAAGGATTAGCTATTCCTTAATATTAGTTAAGAAATGGTTGGAATAACCACCTTAAGATGAGCTTTTCTTTAATAATTGATATGTAAGTATTAAGGCTACTCCTTTGGAGATCTTGTATAGACGAAATGTTAAACATCTGTTGTTAGGACGATAGATTGGTAAGCCCAATATTGAGGATCTGAAAGTTGCACTGGAAACAACAAATAAGATCATACAAATTTCTAATCATTTGTAAGCTACCATTATTAGGCAAAGGATACTTCCTTTTATTTCGTAAATCTCAGGTCGAGATTTCTTTTAAGGGGGTGAGGATGTAACACCTCGAAAATTCACGTCTTATAAGGTGTTGACACGTGTCATAATCTTGAACGTGAGAAAGTATACTTTAGAGGGACTAAAGTTGACAAACATAGAAAGTAAGTGAAAATAAGGGTTCAAAATGTCAACAATGGATAAATATACTTTATAATAACCCTACATGATGTTTATACCCTTAGACGGATAAATTATGGATCATACGAAGCTAAAAGTGAGAGATTTCAAACCACAAGGGTTAAATGTGTCAACATGTTAAAGTTATACCTCTGGGTGACCTTTTAGCAAACCCGAAGCTTTGTAGCGGTTAAGTATGCTCACTAGAATGCACGATATAAATTTCATAAAGTTTCGTTATCGTATGAGCAAGTTGTGATCAAATTCGTTTAAAAGGGTTAAAAGCGTTAACGTTGAAAGTTATGACTTTTCGGGTTAACCGAAAGTGCCCAGGGACTTGGCAAAGTGGGTATAAGTCCTAAAGCCCTTATGGGTAAATAATAAGGGGTCAAATTGCAAATTATAAGCTTACTTGACCTTTCGGAAGGGCCAAGAGTCACTTATGCAACAAATGGAAAAGATAATGGCTGATCAGAAGCCCTGCGCATCGTAGCCAAGAAGGCCCTACGATGCGCAAGCAGTCCCCCAGCACCAGAAAACTGACAGCAGCCTGTCATGCGCGATTTTAACCAATCTTGCCGGTTTTCCTCACTTGTGGGTGACCCCTAAACTTCTCTAGAACACTAGGGACATGTGTTTATCATTTGTGGTGGATCATAGACATACTTGTCAACAAGTTATGGTGATTGAAGGCACTATATAAGACCCACTAACTTGCAAACATTCACCATTCATCTTCTGAGCATTTGTGAAGCACAAGAGCTGATCCCAAGTCTTTCTAATCATCTCTAGTCGACCATTAATCACCTTGTAAGTTGCCTAACCCTTCTAAATTCAGTTTTGCTTTATAATTAGTTTAAAAGTCAATATATCGTACTTAACGATTGACTTCGTGATTAAGTAACGATAGCTCAGTCGTATCTCGAATTAATAGTACCGTTAGATAGGTAATTATGTGGGTATTAAAACCTTATAATGGCAAGTTCTGATTCCAGACCTATCTAGGTCGTTTGTCGAGTCAAATGTTGACCGAAAAAGTCAACAGAAACGTCAAATATGATTTAATGCACTATTAGCAATCCGAGAGGCGTGTAACCTGTTTTAACTTTAATATAACATGGTAATAAGTATAAAAACTTGTCTACGCTTGTCCGACTCGACAAATTTCCGTTTAAACCCGGTTCGGAACCGAAAGGCGCAAAACCTTGACTTTTGCTTTAACTTCGGTTCTGACCCGTTTTAAATTGATTCGGTATTGCCTTAGTGTTTCATTAGGGTTGGGTTACATGATAGTATAGGTCTCTGAACCTGTTCCGTTGATTATCCGATTCGTTCGCGCATTTCCGTTAAGTGCTTAAATAATGACCATAATGCCCTTATGACCATACAACGAGAATTTTGAAAATGTGGAAGTACAATAATATTAGTTACTGATTATTAAACATGTACGTAAATTTTCACGTCAATCGGAGGTCTAGATTAGGAGATATGCGCATTAGCGTAAACGGTAGACTTTTTATTAATTAAACGGCGCGATTAGCGCATAGCCTATCTAAACCCGATTTTCGGCACCAAACCTTTTCCCCACTGATGTTAAATAATATTTTGGGACTTTTGAAGGTTTTTAATTATTTTTAAACTGGTCTTAAGCTATGCTTATCGCCTTAATTCGGTTAATACCGAATTTACCCTTTTCGGTCATAAAATGATTTCTACAAGGAATTTTGACGCGAATCCAATTGCTACTGATTTTAAATAATAAATGTAATGTTTTGAGCCTGTTTAACTAATCAGAAAACCCAGAATCGTATTTTTAATCGTACGTCGCTTAAAACGGGTTTATACGCGTATTATACGCGTAGTTTAGGCTTAAAACCATTTTGACACATAAGGATTATTACCAACTAATATAATCTGTTAAAAATAAGTTGTTTACTGATTACTTCAGTCCCGAACATCGGGGTTACGTTAAATCCCTTTTATAATCTCTAAAATGACCAAAATACCCTACGGGGCATAATTAATGATTAAACTCGTTTTGGGCATTATGGAAGATATCATAATGATATCACAACATATTTAAAGCATATTAACTTAGGAAACCTGTTCGCGAATCTTATGGTTACCCGTTACGCCTCCGGCGCGTTCGGTTCGGTTTATGTAACTAGTTTGCATAAATTAGCCGAAACGGGTCAAACCTTATCCTTTTTATCTCAAAATCCAGAATGTGTTTAGTTTACCCATATTATACAAGTCTTCGAACTTGTCGGGTCTAAATCACATTCTATTCCGGTCTTCGCTTAATCATGCGTTTGAACCGTAAACCTTTCTTAAAACTAACCGGTCTAAATTACGACTTAAATAAGACCCGTTAGGAATCTAATAGGTTAATAAAACCTTCGTTCCAGATTAAGAGCCCCAGTAGAAGTACTTGTGCTTGCTGATTAAGATATACGGCTGAGTGTAAATTGCATTGCTAGCTCAGGTAAATACTTTTGACTTATTTCCCTATACGGGCTTGGGGTACGGTATATAAAAATACCGCTTGGTCGGGTGTAGAAACCTTTTAATCGGAGATGATTAAATTGCATAATCCCGTTTTAATCTGTATTGATTGATAACAAATAACATTGGGGGTTAATGACCGTGTCCTGGATATCCTTGGCTCATTTTAAAAAGTGAATGGCCACGACGTAAGCACAAGGTGTAGACATAACACCTCCTGTTGCATATGTATAACGTATACTCACTCGTAAGGGTATCTTCTTGTGAGATTATATTTGTGGTGTGTCGATTAATCTTGTCCGGCTTGTATTGTATAATCACCGGCCCTAAATGTTGGACAACCATGTAAATCGGATACAAGATTTTTATTAATAAAATTGTCCCAAGTATAAACGATTAATTTTGCCTCTGTGCATTTTAATCAATGTGTCAAGATATTTTGTGCCGTTTGCACTCAAATTCCTTTTCAAACTCTTTTTCCAAAATGAGTCGGTTAATTGTATTTACCAGTGAAAACTGACGTATTTTCCAAAGTCTAAGTGACAGGTACAAGTACGTAAATAGGCTGGAAGCTGCTCAGGGCGTTAATAAGGAAATCTTGAAAGTCCTAGGCGTCTAAAGTCTGTTGAACAATATTATGTTTTAAGATCCTTCTGTGGATCCTTTACCTTCCGTTGTAATTCTTTGACATTACTTATATTCGGAATGTAATATATTTATCTTTTGCTTCCGCTGTGCATTATTATATTGTGTTGTTTGACTATTATGTTGCCAACCACGTCATGATACTCCCCACCGGGCCCACCGGTGACACGTGGAAAATTGGGGTGTGACATGATCCACTCCTCCGGGATGACAAACCCCGGCTTCAGAATTAGACACTCCTTGTTAGTGAAATCTGTTGAATACATCCTGTCACAGATTTAAGAAATGCTGAGTAAGTTGTTCTCCAGCTCTGCTATGTAGTTGACTCTTTCAAATATAACGACACCGTTTGATAACGTGCCCTCCCCGATTATACGTCCTGCTTGATTTCCCACGAAACCGACATAACCACCATTGAAACCTCTAACATCGTACAACAGGGTTTTTCTCCCTGTCATGTGCCGGGATGCTCCACTGTCCATAATCCACTTTGTGATAGATCTCGGGAGCTCCTGCACGTTTTACAAACACTTAGTTAGAAATTGAAGCAACCCAAGCCTCCTTTGACTCGGGTAGCTTGACGTTAAGGTGAGATTTTGCAGTGTATAATGGTGGGAAGTTTTTGTCGTTCATTTCTAGACTCTCCTCGGATCCAACCTCAACCTCTTTGTATAAAACGAATTCGTCTTTCGGAGGTTGACCAGATGGTTGATCCTTCTTGGGAACATACTTCTTCCCTGGTGTGGTCGAAGTTTGTTTCTCAATCTTTTGAAAATAATCCAAAGGTACATCCATCTTAACCTGTTCGGTTGAAGATGGTTGTTTTGTAGTATCAGAAACCTTTGGTTTTGTCTCAAATGATGTCTTTGTTTGAGATTTTGGCTTCCATGTTTTTTGTGAAGTAGCAACCCGTTTGTAAAAATGATCAGTTTTCTTTACCGGCTGTTTTACAGGTTCTGTTTTGACTTTAATGTTTTCATTTTTCAAAATCTTCTTCTCAACAAACATTGGCGCTTTGCCTTTGGCATCATTTTTCTTTCTTGGATTCTCAACAACCACGGACTTAGGTTTTGAGTTGGTGCACTTTCGTGCAATGTGACCAACTTCATTGCATTTGAAGCAAGTGCGGATGTCAACTTCCCGACTTTTACCTTCAGTCTGAGGCTGTGAGGCTTTCTTTGCAAAAAATTCTTCATTTGTTTTTGAAAAGATTTCTGATTCTTGCTTAGAAATTAAGCTTGAACTCTTAACAAACACTTTCTTTTAAACAAACTTTTGTTTCTGAAAGTTCCTTTTTGGATAGTTCTTACTACCCTGATAACCACCCGACCATCTATTTTGATTGTTCTTGTTAAAACATGGTGGTACAACAAGTTTCTTATAGTAAGATTTATCTCGTTCAATGTTCAAAAACCTTTTGGAACTCTTTAACCCTTCAATCTCATAAACATTAATTTCAACAAGTTTGAAAACTTTCTTCAGCTTGTCGACATTCACATTCTCAATTGGAAACTCAATATCCGAGTACAACTTATCAGAACCACACATCTTGTACATGACAAGAGTAGGTTCATCACTTGAGTTGTCTGGGATTTTGGTTTCGGAATATAGTTGTTCAAAAAACATTCTTCATCTTCAGTGGAATCACTGTCTGATTTTAGCACATTTTCTATAACATTTTTTACCACTTCAGATTAAACACTATCTTCATCAGATGATGAAGTGAATGTGACATCAATTGTTTCTGGAAGTTTTTCAACATCTGTTTTCTCACTTGTTTCAAATTCATTAGCCAACCCGGATTGCTTCTTTGAAAAATTGTTAAGCACAGGTGGTGGAACTTAATGATAACCCACCCCCGTTCCATCTGAGTAAATGTCTTCACCAGCTTTGTTCTTCCCGATTGGTTTGGGAACAATGTGTTGAAGAATAAAGCTAGCAGAGTTATAGCTGCTAAGCTTCCGATTTATTCTCTCGTTTTCAATCTTGGCTTCTTGAAATTGAAGCTTGAGACTTGAGATCTCATCTAATTGCTGGTTGATTTGTTTTTCTTTTGCCTGAAGAACTCCAGTCAATTGAATGTTTTCTTTGTAAGTTTTACCATTTCGTTCATCAGAATCTTTTACTGTTCTTTTTAATTGTTCAAAATTTTCTGAAATTGTTCTGTTTTCAAGAATTAATTTTTCATTTTCTTTCTGAAAACATTCAACATCACATTTATCTTCTTCAATCTTTTCGGTTAATTCTTTAATTCTTTCATTTGAAGCTTTAACCAGTCTATCTCGATTTAAAATTTCTTTTTCAGTTTTACTGACTTTTTCAACCAGATCCTGGATTCTTTTGATTGAGAGATATGCATGTGTGCTGCAGATTTTGCACTCTTTCATTCAATTTCTTTACTCACTTTCTGTTTTAGCACCATCAGCCTTAGCTGATTCAGTTTCCGAACCACTACTACTGACCTTTCCTGATGACTCAGAACTAGACGCAGACTTGGAATCTACCTCGAGTGCTTTCGTCATTAGAACTTTGTCTACCATTTTCGTCAGATTTTCTGATGTCATTTCTTTAGTAGTGTCGATGATCCCATTGTCTACCTTCTTTGCCTCTAGCCTTTCTCTCTCAATCTTTTCCTGTTCTTCTCTTTCTTGTACTGATTTTTTGAGAGTTTCAACATCAACTGATGATGGCTCCACACAGATGTTGCCTTTTGGATCTAAATAAAATTCATGATCCGGATCCCATCTTCTTGCCCTTTTGGCTTCTTTCCAAGCCTCGTAGATCTTTTGCTTCATATGTTGTGCTATCATCTTTTGGCGGAGGTATGCTGGGTCTTCTTCTGGTTTTCCAGTTGTTGCCATAAATGCGAAACCAACTGCGTCCTCATCTGGTAAGAATTCACTAAAATCAAAACCTTCATCATCCTGAATTACTGCCAATGCTCTTGATTTTCTTTTGGAGTAATTATCGCGAAAGGGATTTGCTGTATCATCTACTACTGAGTTTCGACATTCTCGCTTAAAATGCCCTTTCTGCTTACACTTGAAGCAAGTCACCTTGGATTTATCGAAACCGAGTTTCGTCGAAGGACCTCCAATTGAATTTCTCCCAGTAATTTCCATGAATCTTTGAGCTCTGCGAACTACACTCGCCATACACCATCAAATATCAATTAGCTCCATCTCCTCGGGATCTATCTGGTCATAGTCCTCTTTTGTAAGGTTGGTGTTTCCGATCTTTCCAGCTACCAAACTTTTGTACGACTCCAGAATAGTAGCAAGGAATACCATCTGCTGTTTTGCTGTTTCCTCATTGAAATTCTGTGGGTTGTTCAAATTAACAGCAATGTTGCACTGAAAAACATTTTTTAGGAACATTTTGTGGTTGCTGATTGTATGAAACGGATGAAGAAGAACTAGTTCCATGGGAACCACTGCTTAGCGAAGAACTGTTGTTGTTCTTTTCTTGAGTCACAGTGTTTGAACTTTCAGCAGTAAAGGAAGTTTTTGGAGAAGTGACTTTTGGAATCATACTACCCCGTTAGTAGAGATCCACATTCTATTGATATGGCGTGCTGTTCACTTTGTTCATCTTTTTCATCTCCAATTCATGGCTTTCGAGTCTCTCAATCAACCAATCAATTGTCATATCTGCCATCTTCTTGGTATTTTTCAGCACCAGACCGAAATATTGCCAGTCTTGCTCATCTGGCAGAGCTTCAAACATTTTATCAATGATTTCACCTTTTTCTATCGTGATTCCATATTTGACTAGTTCTGCCTTTAGATGACAAAACCTTTCGATCATCTGTCGTACACTTTCATTTTTCATACAAGTGAATAAATCGAATTCATTTTTCAACAGTCTTTTCTTTTTTTTCACAATCTCCCCACCCCCGATACATTTCTTCTCTAGTTTAGCCCATAAATCTTTTAAACTATCATAGTCAATCAGAGATATAATGTCATCTCAAACTGATTGATGAAGTAGGGCAATACACTTCTATTCAGCTATAAACATTTCCTATTCAGTATCACTCAGGTTTTCATGATCATGACTTGTAGCCGTGAAACCATTTTTCATGCACCACCAGCTACCGTACGTGAATGCTTTTAACCATCCATCAAACCTTTTAGACCATCTGTTGTAATCCTCGATTGCCATCAACTTTGGTAGTTTGTTGTATGTACCATAGGCATTATCAACGCTGAGTGTGTCTGCAATCTCCTTTGAAGCATTCTTCGTGTTCTTGTCGATGTTGGTGTTTATGGATGCATCTCCTGTGTTGTACGCGAAAATATCACTGAACGGGTTCAGAAATTCGTCTCCCATCTTTGATACCCTGAAAAATCAAACACTTAGAAAAATTTCACAAATTTCAAAACTTGAACACTTGGATTGGATGGTCGTCCGATCGAATGACAGTTTGATCGGATGACACAAATTGAACAATCAAACAATCCCAAGTAACGAATGGACCAAGTGTCGAATGGCTATCCTATCAGATGGTCGTTCGTTGGAAGTGACACTTGAACCTTTAAAAACTAAACCACAAAGCTTATCCGATCAGATGTTGATCCGATCGAATGAGATGTGACGTCAGCAATGATACAGGAACAAATCTAGTGCAATCCAATCGGATGGTGATCCGATCGAATGAGTGACATCATCATGCACGAAGAATAGTTCATGGTTTTTGATCAATTTGAAGGTGTTTTAGTCTGAATTTTGGATTGAAACTTTGTAGGATTGTACTATGATGAATTCTGATCAGTTTGATACCAATTTTAGTCAATTTTATCCATAAAATCTAGGTCAATTTTGAGTTTTTCTGATTTTTAGATGTGAAAAAGTGTAAAACAGCAAGAAATGTAGAAGAAGATGATGAAATTGTCATAATCTCCGATGAGATTTGACTGAAATCTGCTGAAAACGACTGAAATCTCTGTGAAAACGCTGTAGCTATATCCGATCCAACCTCCTGTCGCTCTTATACCACTTGTGAGTGCCAACGCAGGAACAGTTCTAGTAGAAGAACGTGGCGGAATCGATCAATGACGAGGTGCGGAATCCCTCGGCATCGTCAGAGAATCACCAACAACGATATCACTGATAATCATGTCCAATTCCATTGATAGAATGTGAAAGTACAACAGATCCATATGTAAATTGGACAGAGCTTCGCTATGACAGCCAGACAAAAGTTCTAAACAATTAGCCCTACACTAGTATTTATAGGCAAACCAGGGAAGTGGGTTGGTGTCATCCGATCGGATGGCCATCAGTCCGGATGACACTCATCCGTTCGGATCACTTTGACAGATTATCGCACCATTCCCTGTTTTGTCTAGATACAAAATACAATGCATACAAATGTACAATAACATATTACAGGACAAAATACAATGACTCGATGCAGACGAAAGCTACATACATAATGCACTAACAAAGGAAGAAGGCAACAGCTGGCAAGAACTTTTTGCCCAGCTACTGCCCTCGCGCCCCGCGACCGAGGATGGTCAAGGGGGTCGCGGCAAACTCAGCGAAACTTTTTTTTAAAGTTTGGCAAAAACAACCCCTAACCTTATAACTCATAATAACTTTCATTTTTGGCACTTTTGACCCTTCAAGTTAGGTTATAGGTATTCTAGGAAGTATAACCGAACATCGTTAAGCTCCGGGTTCGAAAAAAGGTCACTCAGAGGTATAATTCAACATGTTGACTTTTAACCCTTAAATTCACAAACTTTGGATTAAAATCACAAACGTTTTCATACGTCCAACAAGTGGCTTGATAAAGAATACGAATACCGTAAAAGGTCATTCAGAGGCTTAGTTTAAGCATGTTGATGCTTTTAGTCCCTCCACATACATCTTTTCATTGTTTGGCAACATTAGTCCTTCCTTAGTCAACTTTTGACATAATTAGGGATAAGGACACGTGTCATCATCATTGGACACAATTTTACGAGGTGTTACATTCTCACCCCCTTAAAAGAAATCTCGACCTCGATATTTACTAAAAAAGGTGGGGGTACTTCTATCGCATAGTGGACTCGACCTCCCACGTGTATTTGGGGCCTCTACGGGCATCTCATTTGACCTTTACAATAGGCACATGTTTCCTTCGGAGCTTCTTAACCTGCCGATCCTTGATCAATATTGGTTTCTCAACAAACCGCAGGTTTTCGTCAATCTGCACATATTCATGAGACATTGCTAGCGACTCATCGGCTAGACATTTCTTCAAATTGCAGATGTGGAACACATTCTGAATTCCACTTAGCTCCTCAGGCAAGTTCAATTTATACGCTACAGACCCGACACATTCGATGATCTCGAATGGTCCAATATATCTAGGACTTAACTTGCCCTTCTTGCCAAAACGCATCACCCCCTTCCAGGGCGATACTTTCAGCAGAACTTTCTCCCCTACCTGGAACTTAAGAGGTTTGCGCCTCTTGTCAGCGTAGCTCTTCTGCCTATATCTGGCAGCTTTTAGACGATCACGGATTTGTATAATCTTATCCGTCCTCTAGAGGACTCTTTCAGGTCCTGGTAGTTGGGCCTTCCCAACTTCTGCCCATCAGACGGGCATTCTACCTTTTCTCCCATACAAGCCCTCAAAAAGAGCAGCCTTGATGCTCGTATGATAACTGTTATTGTAGGAGAATTCAATTAGGGGGAGATGGTCATCCCAGCTACCACCCAAGTCGATTACACATGCACGAAGCATGTCTTCTAAAGTCTGGATAGTACGCTCACTCTGTCCATCAGTCTGTGGATGGTAAGCCACACTGAAGTTCAATCGAGTGCCTAAGGATTGCCGGAAACTTTTCCAGAAGTGAGATGTAGTATCTCTATCGGATACAATAGATACTGGCACTCCATGAAGGGACACAATCTCGTCCACATATAACTTTGCTAATTTGTCAAAGCTATGCGTCTCCTTTATGGGCAAGAAATGTGCTGACTTAGTCAGACTGTCAACAATAACCCATATTATATCATTTCCATACTTGGTTTTAGGTAACTTGGTAATAAAATCTATAGTTGCCGTTTCCCATTTCCATGTGGGAATTTCCAATTGCTGTAGAAGTCCTGACGGCTTTTGGTGTTCGGCTTTAACCTGCGAACACGTCAGACACTTAGCTACATGTGTGGCTATGGATTTCTTCAAACCCATCCACCAATAGTTTGCTTTCAAATCTTGATACGTCTTGTCACCTCCAGGATGAACTAAGTATCTGGAATTATGCGCTTCCTGGAGGATTATATCTCTAAGTCCTCCATAAATTGGAACCCAGATTTGACCATTGAATCTAAGGATTCCATTGTTCCCAGGTGACAACTATTCAACAGTTCAACCTAATCCTTCACCTGTAAGGTTAGCTTCTAACATAGCTTCTTTCTGCGCATTTCATAGCTTTTCATTCAAGCTGTTCTTTAGCTCGATGCTTTTGGCGTTAATCTGTATGGGCTTAACCCTTTCTTTGCGGCTCAGCGCATCAGCGACTACATTCGCCTTACCAGGATGGTAGTGAATCTCCCAATCGTAGTCATTCAATGTTTCCATCCATCGGCGTTGTCTCATATTCAGGTCTTTCTGATTGAACAAGTGTTGGAGACTTTTGTGATCAGTGTATATAATACACTTTGTTCCATACAGGTAGTGTCTCTATAACTTCAGTGCAAATACAAAGGCACCCAATTCCAAGTAGTGGGTGGTGTAATTCCTTTCATGCACCTTTAGTTGTCGTGATGCATAGGAAATCACTTTGCCTCTTTGCAAAAGTACACAACTAATGCCAGTGTACGAAGCATCACAGTAGACAACAAACTCGCCAACGCCTTCTAGTAAAGTCAGCACTAGAGCATTGCTCAACTTGTGCTTAAGAATCTCACAAGATTCTTGTTGTTTTGGACCCTAATTAAACTTAACATTCTTACGGGTCAAGGTAGTAAAAGGAGTGGCTATCCTTGAAAAGTTCTCAATGAACCTCCTATAATAACCAGCCAAACCTAAGAAACTACGAATCTCTGAGGATGTCTTAGGTGCTTCCCAGTTTATGATGGCTTCTATTTTAGCGGGATCCACTTGGATACCACACTCACTAACAACATGTCCAAAGAATTGGACTTCGTGCAGCCAGAATTCGCATTTGGAGAATTTAGCATAATGCTTCTCCTGCTGTAAAAGCTCTAAGATGCACCGAAGATGTTTCTCGTGATCGGATTGATTACAAGAATAGATAAGTATGTCATCTATGAATACAATGACAAACTTATCTAAGTACAACTTGTAGATTCTGTTCATGAGATCCATGAACGTTGCAGGTGCATTAGTGAGCCCGAAAGGCATCACTAAGAACTCATAGTGGCCATATCTGGTCCTGAAAGCGGTCTTGGGCACGTCTTCACTTCTAACTTTGAGTTGATGATACCCTGACCTTAAATCTATCTTCGAGAAGAAGCTGGCCCCTTGCAGTTAATCGAACATATCGTTGATCCTGGGCAAAGGATAACGATTTTGATCGTTACCTTGTTCAATTCATGGTAGTCAATGCACAGACGCATTGAACCGTCCTTTTTCTTCGCAAACAATATAAGCGCTCCCCAAGGCGACGAGCTGGGTTGAATGAAGCCTTTCTCTAACAGTTCATCTAATTGGGATCTTAATTCTTTCTTTTCAGTTGGCGCAAGACGATACAAAGACCGGGCTACTGGCGCTGCCCCAGGCATGATGTCGATTCTGAACTCTACTTGCCTCTCCGGATGTAATCCAGGTAGTTCGTCAGGAAAGACATCGGGGTAATCAATAATGACTGGAATGTCTTCTATCTTGGGCTTCGGTTTATCTACCATTACATGTACCATGTAAATGACAGACCCGCTCTTCAAGCACTTGGATGCCTTAAGTATTGACACATGATCAGGCAATCCATAATGTATATCTCCCTAAATGGTGATTATCTCACCGGAAGGGGTATTAATTTCGATGAGTTTCTTGTCATACGCGATACGAGCTTGGTTATGTGATAACCAATCCATATCCAAAACTACGTCAAACCCTGCCAATTTCATTGGCAGAAGAGATAATGGAATAGAATGATTCCTAATGGATATAGAACATCCATCAAGAATGGAAGAAGCACTTTCTATGGTTCCATCGGCAAGCTCTACCTCATATTTAATATCTAGAGTTCTTATGGGCAGATTTAAGAGTTTTCTAAACTTAAGATCTACAAAAGACTTATCTGCACCTGAATCGAATAAGACTCTAGCATAAACATCATTAATAAGGAAAGTACATGTTATGACGTTATCATCATTTACCGCCTACTTTGCATTCATTTGGAATGCCCGTGCATTCCCTTTCTTAGCCTCATCAGGCTTCTTTGCATTCTTGGGGTAGTTGGTTTTGATGTGCCCCTTCTCATTGCAGCCATAACAGACTGCATCCTTGAGGTTCTGGCATTCAAGGGTTTTATGACCCTTCTTTTTGCAGATACCACAGGGTTTAGCCTGTGGGTCCAAGGTACACTGCCCCCCAGTGCTTGCGATTAAAGTTCTTGCAGGTGGGCTTCTCACCTGATTTATCCTGGTTCTTTCTGAACCCAAACCTACCCTTTTTCTTCTTGTCTGATCTGTGGGAGCTATCATCCTCCCTCTTTCTCTTACCCTCATCATTGGTCTTTCCAAACTTGCTCCTTATCACATCTAAAGTGAGGGATAGAGATAGATCCATAGCGGATCTGTAGGTAGTCGGCTTTGAAGCCTTCACCATTCCTTTCATTTCTGGTGCCAGCCCACCAATAAGGTACGCAATGTGCTTGGGATCAGGTGTAATCAGATAAGCAACCAACCTTGACATAGAATTGAAGTCAGTGACATAGGACCTGCAGTCTAGATCTTTCATAACCAGAGTCAAGAAGTCTGACTCTACTTTTTCAACCTCATGTTTTGGGCAATAGGTTTCCTTCTCAAGGTCCACAAACTTGGACCATGACAGATTATAAAGGGGGATCTTCCCCGTGGACTGCACCAACACCTTCCACCATGTAAGGGCATCACCCTTGAATGATTGTGACACATACTTCACAATGTCCTCCTTCGCACAACCGCTGATATCCATAACGGTTTCCATCTCAACCAACCATTTCATGCAATCAATGGTCCCTTTCTCGCCATTGAAGTCTCTTGGCTTGCAAGAGACAAAATACTTATAAGTGCATCTTTTGGAGGAACGGGGTTCCTGATAAAAAACAATCTTCTTCGATGGTTCACTCTCCGCGTTCGATGAGTGAACAGACTCTTCCTTTTTAGATGTATGTGGCTTTGATTGGGACTTGGAGCGAGTAGCACTCGACTCCTTGTAGTTCTCAAGAACTTTATCCACAACTTTACTAACTGCTGCATCAATCATGGCCTGAAGATCTGCGCCATTAACATTTACATTTGCAGCATCGTTTCTATCCGCAATACTACTTTGCGCTTCGTCGGAATTCACCATTCTGAAGCTTTAATGCTAAAATCAATAATAATAACAACTGTTTAGTTGCAATTTATAATTGAATCATCGTATCTGAAGATTAACAAGCCATGGTATTATTAAACCATATAGGCTATTATGTTGTAACATTTCTAAGGAATGTTATTTTGAAATTATTTCATTATAATTAGCCTAGGTTACAAAAGAACCATCAATGGCATTTAAAATAGGACATAGTCCTTTAATTATTAGACAAGAGATCATAAGTGACAACTGTCGTTGTCATATTGACAATATAAAATAGCTCAAAGGCTCGTCACAAGGACGTTAAAATATGGCACAAGTGGCCTTATCACAAAGAAATTTAAAATATAAGCCGCAGTCTTATTTGATCAGGGGCTTTCAGGCTTGAACATAGTTCATTACCTTAGGACAGGGAGTCATAGACTACAACTCTCATCGTCATGAAAAACGATATATATTGGCCCTTAGGCAAATCAATTGACATCACTAATGAATGTTTAAAAATATCAATCATCGCATTGATGATATTAGTCATGATCACATTGATCTTATAGACTATAAGGCTTAGGCATAGCCTACCTCATTGGACAGTGAACCATAATGGTCACAACTGTCATTGTCTTATTTGACAACTAGTATAGCACGTAGGCACTTCATCACTATGGATATTAATAATATGATCATCACATTGATGATACTAGCCATGATCTAATTTGATCATATAGGTTATAAGGCTTGGACGTAGTCCAAATACCTTGATGGTTGGTGTGGTTCCTCAAGTCACACTGCCTAGAGTGTTAACATTACTTGAATTCTAACAAGGATTTATTGTCTTAAGAGGGTTTACCAATATAGCCATGTTTGCATTGACATATAGGCAAGGTTAACCATTAAGAAAATCTTTTGGAATTATTTAGAAGATCGATAAAGTTCGAATAAAATCGAGACGACCGCTTGAACAATGATGTAATGAAATACATATATAACAACAATAAATATTAATTCCAAAAGAAAATTTTTCATTAAATTAATTAAGGATTACAAAATTTCCCTAAACGGGTTTTAATTATCACAACTAGTTGTCCACGTAGGGACTAAATTTAAAAACAAGTCCACGCGGGGACTAAATACTGAAATAAAGTGTCCACGCAGGGACTTAATTTAAATAAACAACTACAAGACAAATAAATAAAATCTTCAATCCTCATCCTTTTTTCCTTTGATCAACTTTGTAAGTTTCTTAAAGAACTTACTTTCTTTCCTCTCACCTCTTTCCACTCGACGCTCTACGTTATCCACCCTTCCTAAGGCCTGAGTTAAGACCTCCATTTGTTGGGGTGGTATTTGTGGTTGTGGTTGTGGTTGTGGTGGTGGGGGAGCAGGATACTGGTACCCATTATCTGGATATCCAGTTGGGTAAGTTGGGGGAAAAGGGGAAGGATATAAAGCGTATGTCTATCTCTTCAGCATATGGATCGTACGATGGCGCCTGGTAGTTGTAACCCATGGACGTTGATGGTTCAAATGGGTTATACCCAGTCGCAATTGGGTAAGTAGGGATTGGGTTTTCAAAACCCATGGGCGGTGGTGGTTGCGCAAAGGTGGCTGGTGTAGTATCAATCACCGGCGCAGGATTTGAGGGTCCACCCATTTGGGGATCCTCGGGGATAGCGGGATAAGTGTTCGAAGCATGGGGCGAACTAAAATGTGGGCCCCCACGCACTGACATACGTGCGTTCCTTCTCCTCCTTGTTGGTTCTAGAGGTGGTGGAGGTGGTTGTTCCTCCACTGGTAGTGGTGGTGGCGTTTGTTCCGCCGCTTGATGCTACTGTGGTGATGTGTTATGATAAGAAGGAGTATACTCCCACTTATGTTGACCCCACCATTCGGCCCATTCATTGGGGCCTTGGTAAGGCGATTCCGCGTAAGAAGCGAAACCACTTGAAATGTTGATGGGATGCGTTGGCGTCCCTGATGGCGGCATGATCGGATCTCGATCCTCATCCACATCTATGTCCTGACTTTTGTCATGATGCTCCTTGGGTTCCAACTGGTTTTGACCAGGAGGAGTGTTGATGTAGTTATTCGGTCAAAATGCCCTTGTGATTGAGAATTATGTGTATGATGGGACTCATGAGAGTGTTGAGGCCTAAAGGAGTAATGGTATGAAGGCGAAGTGCTTAAAGAAACAGAACACCTCGCAGTTTCCATGGAATGTCTCCAATCTTCATAAGGATCTGAATCAAATGATACAGACGGAACACGGCTGTGCGATGTCCCCGCTTGACTAGATGGTCCACCTAACATTAGACCTTTTCCACGGCCTCCTCCTCGAACTCTTGGCGGCATCTTAATAAGTAACCTGCCAAAAACAAAAGAAAACAATATATATAAACTTAATAGAGATTAGGATTAATCCTATGTCATTTGCCTAGACTCGGAAGTCTAAGGAATGTGCTACTGTGTCATTTGAGTTTAAACATAAAAGGCTCATTTTTAATTCACTCAAAAGTTGGCTCGGATACCAACCTGTCACACACCGAATTTCCACATAACCCGATGGGCCCGGTGGGGAGTACCGTGACGTAAGTTGATACCATCATAGTCAATAAACACAGAATTGCACAACCGAAGTCTTGGAAAAAAATTACTATTAAAAACCATAGTGTTCAAAGTTCAAATAATAATTATACAAACCGTTATAATAAAGATCCACAGGCGGATCATATAAATGTAGAAAATGATGTTCAACAGACTTTAGGCATTCTAAGGATTCGCAGGATCCTGTTATCAATATCGAGCAGCATCCACCCTATTTCGTATAGTACCTGTAACTTAGTCTTTTGAAAATACGTCAGTTTACACTAGTAAATAGAATTAACTGACACATTTGAAAACATTTCCAAAATTGATTTAAGTGCACAAGGCACATGAAAATCTTTTATAACTTGGGACAATTAAGAATTTTAATCTTGTATATAGTTTTACATGTTTGTCAATACATATGGGACCTAGTATAGAAACCGAGACATGATTAACTGACTCGCCACTTATAAACCCACAAAGGAGTTATCCCCAACTTGTGGGTAAAAATATTATTTTAGCATTTACATCTATCAGGTGTATGCTTACACCACGTGCTTAGGTCGTGGCCATTAGTAACTTAAATGAGCCGAGGATATCCTGACAGATGCAAATGCTAAAATAATATTTTTGCCCACAAGTTGGGGATAACTCCATTGTGGGTTTATAAGTGGCGAGTCAGTTAATCATGTCTCGGTTTCTATACTAGGCCCCATATGTATTGACAAACATGTAAAACTGTATACAAGATTAAAATTCTTAATTGTCCCAAGTTATAAAAGATTTTCATGTGCCTTGTGCACTTAAATCAATTTTGGAAATTGTTAATCCAGGAACCGGCGAGTTTAACGGAGTCTCGGTCCAAATACAACGTGTTCGGTGCGTTTATTGTTACTAAGAAAGGAGTAGAAGATAGATACAACACCGATCAGTCACGTATAATCTGGTCTCTATTCATATCTGAAAGTTACAGCACGGTGAGACCAGTTGGACAGCATGTCCCCTCTGGGAACCAAAAGCTTGTCCAAATGGGAACCCCACATCCCTATTTATAGGCAATAGCCTATCCGGTTCGAATTAGCCTATGTCCATCCGTCTGGATAGTCATCTGTCCGGATGGACTTTAACATTATATCACCTATTCGACCGGATGGGGTTAGGACTATTCTATTGTCCATCCGTCCGGATGGACCTTAACATTATCAAAACCGTGTCCAACTTTCTCTATTTTATACAATATTCAACACACGCTCTATCTAACTATTCACATAGTGGCAGATGTACGAAATATGTACCAACAGATTCCCCCTCGGCTGTCACTATCGAATCGTCTCTAACACTTTGAGAATCTTGAGCCCTGTTTGAATATTCTGTAATCTTCAACTTTTCTGCAACTTCAATCAGACATCTTGAAATCTAACAATTGATTCTCCCTCGATTGATGATTTGGGTTTGCTTTGACAGAGTAAAGCACCAATTCCCGCTGAAATGAATCTTCAGGTCTTTCGCACAGTTCACGACTCTCCTCTGATTTGCTAAACTGCAACATTCGCGAACAATCACCAATTTGAAACTAGTCAATGCAGCATCCTCCATTTCAGCTTTAACGGCATCTGAGCTCCATTTTTTATATGACATGTAAGCACCACGATCTCGCATTCCGCTTGCTCGATCTAAGAATGTATAAAAACTCAACCGGCAATTGATAGAAACTTTAAATACCCCACCGGTTAACTTCAAATCCGTGATTCCCCCTGAAGATCTGATATCCCGTTTTCTGTGATCAACGTTAACGCACCGTAAGAATGACAGATCCGTGTAAAAGGTATTCTCCACAATCAGCAAATCATAATCGGAAAAACAAATCATCTGGTAATGTAATCCGATCTCCGAAGCATTTGTCCACAATCAGATTCATCTCCTCGGATAATCTAGATCTCAGAAGCTATTATCCACGATCACTCTCAGATCTCTGATGCTTTCGTCCACGATCAAATATTAACACCTCGGATCATCTTGATCTTGGAAACTTTACCCTCGATCAGATTCACATTCCCTTTGACAATCTGAATTCGAAACTACCCGAATACTGTTGCAGTGTCACAAATTTCAAAAGTGCCGGAATTTTTAACAAATGACATTGAAATTTTTATTCCCCCCTCATTTTTGCAAATTCTAACGTCTCTATCACTGAATTCCCCCTCAAACTGAGCAATTCAGTCCTCTTTTATATGTGAAAAACTCGACTATGCTGAAAATATGACAATTTTCCTCAAAACGTCAGTTTTTCATCATCACGAATTTTACGTTTTGGCCCATAAATAGTCAGATAACCTGAATGATAAACATTCTGCACCAGTATCATGACTACCCCACTAATTTCCACAATCCATGATCGCATCATCAAATCTGTTCACCGAAGCCCCAGACGGTGTCCCCGAACAACCCAGTTTGGTCGTTAAAAACCCGAAAAAAATTTCAATCACCAAATTTTTTGTGGAGACTTTTCTCATTGTTACGATAAAAAAATGCCTATTTTTTCAGGCGTTAGTTCATCTGGTCGAATGGCATGTTGTCCGGATAATCATTCGATCAAATGAGTCTTCTTGTCCGGATGGTCATTCGACCGAATGGCAAAACGGACAAACTTGTGTTTGTGGATCGGATGGTCACCCGATCGGATGGTCATCCGATCGAATGATCATTCGAGTGAAAACCAATTGATCATTCAAACACAAGATAATGATATGGTTCGGATGGTCATCCGATCGGATATGTTCTAACAACTCAAGAACACTCCAAATCACGTTTTTTCGATCTAGAATCTTTATTTGTTTGAATTTCATGATGAAACTTCACAGGACTGTGCGCGAATCAATTCCGAATAGAACGATGTCTTCAATTTCAAAATCCATCCGTGAATTGACCTTTATTTTGATGATTTCTCTGTTTTAACGTCAAAACTCTCGTTTAACCCAAAATTGATGAGCTTGGGTGATTTAACCGACTGTTAGATCGATTAAATCGGTACCGTAGCTCTGATACCACTGTTAATCCAGGAACCGACGAGATTGACGGAGCCTCGGTCCCGATACAACGTGTTCGGTGCATTTATTGTTACTAAGAAAGGAGTAGAAGATAGATACAACACCGAGCAGTCACTTATAATCTGCTCTCTATTCATATCTGAAAGTTACAGCATCGTGAGACCAGTTGGACAGCATGTCCCCTCTGGGAACCAGAAGCTTGTCCAAATGGGAACCCCACATCCCTATTTATAGGCAACAGCCTATCCGGTTCGAATGAGCCTATGTCCATCCGTCCGGATGGACTTTTACATTATATCACCTATTCGACCAGATGGGGTTAGGACTATTCTATTGTCCATCCCTCCGGATGGACTTGTCCATCCGTCCGGATGGACATTGAGATTATCAAAACCATGTCCAACTTTCTCTATTCTATACAATATTCAACCTTCTGGGGTAGCCCAGTTGGCCAGCCTCACCCAGGCCTCTACTTGAGGTCGCCGGTTCGATTCCCGGCAATGCCCTTATGGGGTGTTGGGGCTCTTCACCGTGGGTAATCACCGCCAGGCAGCTATGGGGCTAAGCTAGCTTGCGGAGTTGCAATACTCCGGCGGATGGGAGGTCCGTGCAACTACCCCCCCCCCCCTATTCTATACAATATTCAACACACGCTCTATCTAACTATTCGCACAGTGGCAGACGTACGAAATATGCACCAACAGAAATGTTTTCAAATGTGTCAATTAATTGTATTTATAAGTGTAAACTGTCGTATTTTCAAAAGACTAAGTTACAGGTACTATATGAAATAGGCTGGATGTTGCTCGGTATTGGTAAGAGGATCTTGCAAATCCTTAGAATGCCTAAAGTCTGTTGAACTTCATTTTGTACATTTATATGATCCACCCGTGGATCTTTATTACAACCGTTTGTATAATTATTATTTAAACTTTGAACACTTCGGTTTGTAATAGTAATTTTTTCCAAGACTTCCGCTGTCCAATTCTGTGTTTATTGACTATGATGATATCAACTTATGTCACGGTACTCCCCACCGGGTAATGTGGAAATTCGAGGTGTGACACATTGACTCAATTTGTACGACATTTTATTTTGAACGGATTTACGCTTATTTCAGTTTTCGGAATGTGCTACCATGCCTCAACCACACTCCATATACTCACTATCAAGTTGAGTCAATTAACGATACATTTATTCTATTCGAGGACCCTATAAATATTTAATTCTTTTATTGTTTTAAAGAAAAAATCAACTAAATTACAATTCCATTCGAGCATTTCATAATCCAAATTCACCAATAAATCCATCTAGTGTTCATGATTTTTGTGTTTTAATATGTATAAAATATAATAATAATAATTGACAAAGAAAGTAAAATTTCACATCTATATACTCTCTTCTTGTTTAGTTTAATTATATTAACTTTGCGTTACTTCTGAATATAGATAAGCCAGATCAAAAGGTTAGACATCTCCTCTTTTTTGAGTTTTTTCTGTCCTCAATGTCTATTTCACCTTTCCACAAGGCACCTTTTGGCTTTTGATTCCAACTTCTAACTTTAATATGATCACAACAAAGTTTTAGAATCTTATTATTGATATGAATATAAAACCAAACTCACTACTTTGGTTTAATTACACACGAATGATACAAAGAGTATACAAAATATATTTTTAATAGCAATAACATACAATTTAAGGCATGTGAATTCATCTACATCACTACAACTACTTCTCTTGTTGTACGCTATGACCCAAATGCTTACAGATATGAAACGTGTTTTAAAAGAATTATGTTCATTCAACCATTGTTCTTCTTTTTTAGGATTTTTGTGTTTTTTTAATGACAACAATTTCATCAACAAAACCCCGCTAGTAAAAACTAGATAGGAGAAGACAAGATATAAGCCAACCCATAAAGACTAACCCAGAAAAGCAAGTATAAGACTAGACATGAGAAATACATGAAAAATAAAGTCACGTAACAATACAAAAGACGAATTCTAAATAGAACCAAACGAGAACGATCTCCCATGGACCGACCCGACCACCTGCAGCACTATACCACAAATGCAAAGAGACCTAACCGACATCTGACTTCTTCAAACTCCTGCACAATCTTTGGATAACCAAACCCTTTATCTCATTTTTATCTATAACCCGCCCCAGTAAAGCATAATGTAGAAGAGTCCCATCTTTTTCAATTTCAGTTGCAATCTATATATTTAGTTCCATCAGGAAGAATTCAACCCATTTGCGCAACTGTGTAAAAGAGAATGGGTCTTAAATTTTCCCATGAGGATCTTTGTAATACCTTTTAATCTATGTTTCTAACTTTTTACCTGTTGATGGACCAACGTAGTCTAGCTACAAAAAATTGAACTCTGATGAACAACCAACCTCACCCTGTTAATTAACTTAATCTCCCAATCCTTAATGTGATTCATTAATTAAGGTTTCCGTAAGAGGAGGCTTAGAAGAAGACACAACATCCACTCCGTCTAGACCCAGTGAAATTTGAGCTAAACCATCTTGTTTTACATCATACATAATAACATGAACCTCTTCTGTTACCGGTTTCAAATTTAAGGGGTCTTCCTATTTAGGAACCCCAATTGAATTTAGAGCATTAGAAAGAGAGTAAATTCAAAAATTTGTGGTTTAAAACCTTGTGATCCTCATGAAATATGTAAGAACCCCAATTACATTCAACCCTAATGACGAGGGTCCCTATCTGGGCTCCCTTGTATGGGCTAATTCTTTCTAATCTTTGACTGGGCTAAAGCCCATGAGGACTTGGGTCCCAACGTACGCCTCTCCTGGAAGCTGAAACCTCCCGTTAACAGAGACAGGTACGATGGCACGAAGGATGCGGGAGATCATTTGCACGCCTTCAAAGGTGCATGCCAAGTGGGTGGGTGGTCTATGCCAACATGGTGCCACATGTTTGTGTAGACGTTAAAAGAAGGAGCGAGGTTGTGGTTTGATAGTCTCCCTTCGAGAAGCATTGATAGTTATGAGGAACCATATAACAAATTCCTCAAGAATTTCAGCCAACAAAAGGAAAATTCCAAAAACCCAAACAAAATAATGCACATTCGATAGAAAGACAATGAGAAGGTGGAGCAGTATATGGAAAGGTTCATCAAGGAAAATGAAAACATAGAGGGCGTACCTGAATAAATAAAGATATGCAACATCATCAACGGCCTAAAACACACCCAACTATGTGAAAAATTGGGAGAGGAGTTCCCAGAGACTTTTAGTGGGCCGATGGATCCAGACAGAGCCTTCGTCCAAGGAAAGGACACAAGCAATAAAGCAAAGGAAATAGACTCCAGCTCCAGGAGACCAAGTGTGTTGTCAAGACTACGAGAAAAAGGTACTTCATATCCTAAAACTAAATTGAAGTATGATAGACCCAAGCCAGCTTTATCTCCTTACAATCCCAAGGGGAGGGGTCCGCCCCCTACTGTGATAACTTCACCCCTCTTACTAAGACCCCCAACAAGATCCTCGCAACAGAAAGGGTAAGTGGTTCTTCTCAAAACCCTTCCCATAAAACCAGGGCCAAAGTCGTTTCCCAGCGAATACTGTGTGATCCATAGGGGATGTGGTCATAAAACGGATAATTGTATGTATCTAAAAAGAGAAATTGAATTAGCTATGAAAACCAGGAAATTATCCCATTTGATAAAATAAATTAAAGAAGGAGGGGACAAAAAGGGGAAGGAAGTGAAACATCAATCTCTTGGAAACATTCATGAGAAGGATGATGCACGATCATGTATGTCGACGTTTTTTTAAACTTGACTATTGTAAAATGTAAAACAATTGTAATATTAATTGTATTTTGATTTGTCTGAGTTATCAATTAACTCGGACTCATATGTGAAATGTTTAAAAAAACCTGGGACCTAATTATTCGCATCTTTCTAAGACGTCCAAACATTGAACGGAAGGTTGGTAGCATTGAACCGATTCTTATCCAAAGTTGTAGAGAAAACTCTGCCATTCATGAAGGTCTTCAAGGAGTGTTTACAAATAAGCAACTTCCACTAGGACGACAAGGTAGAGAAAGTGTTCCAAGAAATGAAGAAACTAATGTGGAACTTACCAACCCTAGCCACCCCAGTTCTGGGAAAGGAGATGACTTTTTACTTACGAACATCAAGATTTACAGTGAGTGTAGTGGCGGTGGTGGAAAGGAAAGTATCCCAGTTACCGATATACTTTACCCTGAAGGGCCCATAAGAATGATACATGCCAATGGAGAAACTTGCTCTCGCGCTGGTCTATGCATCCAAACATTTAAGAATATATTTCCTAGCTCACAAGATAGTGGTATTATCAGATCAACCTTTACAAAAGGTCTTGCAAAGACCTGAGCTTTCTGGAAGGTTGAGCAAATGAGCTGCGGAGTTGGGGGAGCACACCATCGAGTACAAAGCCAAGACAACAATGAAAGATCAAGTGTTACCTGACTTCCTGGCTAAAGTCCCAAAGGAAGAATACGTGGTGTTAAGAAAGTGGGAGGAATTTGAAAAGAATAAAGAGGCCGAGGCCGTGTGGAAATAATACATTGATGGAGCTTCCAGCAAAGAGGGAAATGGCAAAGGAATAACTTTGTTTAGCCCAGAAGGTACTGAATTGACTTATGCCATAAGGCTGGATTTTGAAAACACAAATAACACGACCAAATATGAAGTTCTTCTGGCTAGGATAAGGTTGGCCCAGAAAGTCTAGGCCAAGAATGTTAAAGCTTTCTCTGATTCCTAATTGGTAGTGAAACAAGTTAAGGGGGATTATGATGCCAAAGATGAGACCATGGTAGGATACATCAAGAAGGTCAAGGAGTTAACAACTTCTTTCACAACATTCAAGCTCAACTATGTGTCCTAGGGACAGAAAAGGATGGCTGATGCTTTAAGCAAGTTAGCCTCAGTCGCGTTTAAATAGTTGGGCAAAAGGTCAAGGTGGAGGTCCCGACAGCCCCATCCATTAACCATGAGGAAGTTTCAGCAATAGAAAAAGAAGAAGAGAGCTGGATGACCCCATCCTAAGATTTTTGAAGGAAAGGACACTACCTGATGATGATCAAGCAATAAGGAAGATTCGAGTCATAGTTTTGCAGTATGAGATCATCAAAGGATAATTGTACAAGAGGTCATACCTCGGCCCATCCCTGAAGTGCATGGGTAAGGAGGAGGCAAGTTATGTCATCAAAGAAATCCATGAAGGCATCTGCAGGATGCATTCAAGGCCCAAGAAAGTAGTAACAAAAGGCATCAATGTCAGTTGCTTCTGGCCATGAACTTTTAAAAGTGTTGTAGAAGAGATTAAAAGATGTCATAACTGTCAAGTTCATGCCCCCATCACTCACAGACACAAGCATTCGATGGTGCGTGTTAGCAGATCATGGTCAAAAGTGGGCCATAGACATCGTTGGCCCCTTCCTTGAGGGACCAAGGAAAGTCAAATATCTAGTGGTGGCAATTGATTATTTCGTAAAGCGGATTGAAGTCACGCTTCTTGCAAAGATAATAGGAGAGAAGATGAAGAGATTTGTTCTTAACAACATCATATGCAGATTTGGGATCCCTCACTCTATTGTCCGTGATAATGGAAAACAGTCTGCCAAGAATCCTTTTAAGAAATGGTGCCAACAGATGCACATTAAACAAATTATTGCCTCAGTTGCTCATCCTAAATCCAATGGTCAAGTAGAGAGGGAAATCTAGAGCATGGTCATAAGTATCAAGGCCAGGCTAGGTAAGAGGAATAAGGGATGGATTGAATAAATCCCATATGTTTTATAGTCACATAAAACAACACCAAAAACCTCCAATGGGGAAACCCCATTTAACCTCACTTATAGGACCAAAACAATGACTCCTGTGGAGATCAACTCTCCAACTCTTCGAATGAAACTAAGGGAGGATGCAAACAGTCCAGATCTGAGAACATATCTGAATGTGCTTGAGGAATGGAGAGAAATAGTAGCCATCCAAGAAGCAGAGTACAAGAGACAAATCAAAAAGTACTACAACTCCAAGATGATAAAGCTTAACCTTGTCCCTGGAGATTTGGTCCTCAGAGAGAATAAAGCCAGTTTGAAAGAAGATGAAGGAAAATTGGGTGCTCGATGGGAATGACCTTATAGGATCATCCAGGCCAATGGAAAAGGGTCATGTAAGTTAGCCATATTGGGAGGGGAAAAGATCCCCAGGACTTGGATCCTGATTAAAGGAAAGAAGTAACAATGGGGAACATGAACGTTTTTTGTTTAAGGAAGAGGTTAAAAATGAACAGGTGAATAGTAGTAAGTAATCCCCACTTTTGACAAATGATATGATGTCATACCCTGATTTCCCAGTGAGCCTAGACTTGGGGTAAATGACCAATTGATACAGATAATCACAAATAACACAGCGGAAGCCTTGGGATTATAAAATACTATTACAAATTACAAGTGTCCGGATGTTCAAAAATAATATATAGACGAGAGTATATATAAGATCCACAGGCGGACTGGATAAACAAATGATTACATATATAAACTACTAGGCTTCATGCATGGAGTTACAAATTCCACTAATGCGTTTACCGGGAAGCTTCCAGCCTATTTACGTACCTTGCAACCTGCGCTTAGTCTTTTGAAGATACGTTAGTTTACACTTGTAAATACAAATAACCACACATTTTGAAAATCTTTCAAAATCATTTTATGCACACAAAGGCACATCTATTTTCATAAATAACTTGGGATAAAATATGTCTCTTGTTATCAGTATTACATGCTTGTCAATACATATGGGGCCCAGTACTAAACACCGATACATGATTAACCGGCATGCCACTTTAACCCATAAAAGGGTATCCCCATAAAGGGTAAGAAAAATATTTTATAATAGCATTAGCATATGTCGGGTGTATGCCTACACCCCGTGCTTAATTCGTGGCCATTTGCAATTAAATGAGCCGAGGATATCAATGACACGGTCGCATTAACCCCCAATTTTTAAGTTATCAAGCAAAACGAATTAAAACGCGTTATTCGGATTTTAGACACAATCCGTCATTGATCCCATACCCGACCAAGCGGTAGTAATTTATCGTATCCCAAGCTCATATTGGGAAAATAGGTTAAGAATATTTACCTGGCTTAAGTCTTACAATCCAAGACAATATATAAGCACAACCATTCAAACAAAATGACAAGTAAGGTTGCAATTTATTGGACGCCGTAGTCTGGAATGAATGGTATAATAACCAATTAGAATGTTAACGGGTCCTATTCAAGTCATAGACTTGGACCGGTTAACTATAATATAAAGAAAACGGTATGGTACAGTACGCTAGATTAAGCGGTGACCGGATAGAATTTGGTTTAAACCCTCATAAGTACTAAGACTTGTATAATATGGGTAAATAATAATACATTCTGGAATATAAAAGAAATTTGAAGGATTTGACCCAATTCGGTTAACTTACGTAAACTAAGTTACATAAGTCACCCATACGCGCATAGGTGGCATCGGGTGATCAGATGAGTTAATAACAAGTTCATTATGCCAAAATATCTTTATTGTGTTACTACATCAGTAGGTATTACACATTGTATGATCATTATAATTTAAAACCAATTCATGCACAAAAGGGGAAAATTGGCAATTTTATGGCATAATACATGAACTTGAATAAAACCCAACAACTGATTATGATCAAATAGTATAACCTCAGAGGGTTATCCTATATGTAAATATGATCATAATGCAACTTCAAATTAGTAGCTAATATGGCTAAATCGGGCCAGAATCGAAAGTCAAAGCATCAGTAAAACTGCTTGACTTTGGGTTGCGAACCGGACTATGAACTGGAAATGATGGGTTGAACATGCTTAGACATGTTCTAATATGTTATAGTGACTGCTATAATGTCAAAAATATGTGTTTAGATGTTTATAATTTCATTTTACATGTTTCCCGAAAAACTACGTTTTGACTTTTATTTAACATTACTTTTACCCGTCATTTGACCAATTTAATATGATCTTCAGGAGGTGCCCTCATAGGGGATTATCACCTACAATATTACGATCACGTAGCCATGTTTGATTTGAAAACGGCTGGACCATAATGGTCATAATCGAAAGTCAAAGCAAAATTCAATTTGCTTGACTTTCGGCTAATTACTTAGCCTACAAAAAGAAAGAGCTTAAAAAGGAACACTTACAAGTATTCCAGGAGGAAGATGAACTCAAAATGGGGGCCTCTATAGATCAGAAGCCACTCCAAGAGTAGATAGAGAAGAATGAAGGAAATGAGCAAGTGAAATGGTTGAACTATGTTGCTATTTATACTAGAAGAAGTAGTGTAGGATCATGACAAGTGTTAGGGAGTGTTCTATGATGTCTCCAAGTGTGTAATGAGGTGTTAGAAACTGAATAATGGTGGCAATTCGCATATACTTGGCTCAACATGCAGACTACCACAACAGACTGAACATTCTGCCAGCTGCACCGCTTAAGGATCGTAAGGGGTGTCAGCTTACGGTCTGTAAGCCCTCTACGCGCCCACAGGTTTGAATGGCTTACGGTCCGTAAGACTCAAGGTCTTATGCTCCATAACCGCTTATAAAAATTAATAAAATCCATGCCTTACGGTCCATAAGGCTTAAGGCCTTGCAGTCCGTAAGGGTCACTCAGAGGCCAATTTATTCGCATGTAGACACCATTGGTCCCTCCACAATCATTCGTCCAACAATGTGGCATAATTGAGAGTTGACTGGATACGTGTTGCCATATTATTCGATACAAATTTCCGAGGTGTTATAGATGAAATTTATTTCACATTTTAAATAATTACAACAAGTCAGGAACTAAAAGGGGGGCTACAAGTAAACAAAAACCCTTACACAAGAGGAAGTTGTATAAAACATGTCACCGGGCACCTAGTTATACCAAATAAAAAAAACTAGGAAGATAAATTACTTCCAAGGTGGGAGCTGCTAGCGTTTACTTCTCTAGCAAAAAGAGAGAGACCTGCAAAAAAAAAACAAAAGAAACCATGCAAACGTGATACATGAAAACAGATACATATAGGACTAACTAGCAATAGAAAACTGGTAAAAATGAGAACAAATGGTTCCAAACAGTAATAGTCTCTGGGCCCCAACACAAAGGCCCAATATCACCAACAGCAAGACATGTCTCGGTGAGTCTAGAGTTATTACAACCACGTCAAAATATTTGTTTAGGGTTGTTTCAAGATAACCGAAGCAGGCCGGATCTTCTTTGTCACAACATTAAAAGGATTTCGGATGACGAGTCTAGTATGTTTTTTGAGCCTTTCACTAATCAAGAAATTAAAAACGCAGTTTTTGAGTGTGGAGACTGTGACAACCCGAGTTTCCAAGATCTTTCCTTGACACGTTACTTGTTACAAACTCTTTCTTTGAAAATTTATTTGAGTATGTGTACTATTTAAATATGTGTATTATTGAGTATGTGTAATTTATGAGTTGACTAGTTGTTACAAACTTGTTATAAACTATTAAACTGGTCACAAATCACAAGTATACCCGATGAAACCCTAGTGCCATAACCCCAATCTGAACTTGACGAAACCTTAGAGATTCGTCATCACCTTGCTCGATGAAACCCTAGAGTTTCGTCGCTGTGGGAGTTTCGCCGGGACGGGCTTGGCCCAAACGAGGCCCAAACATGTCCTGGTTATATTTAAACGTAATACGTCAGTTAGAAAACCCTAGACTCACTCTAAACTTGCCGAAAGCAGCAAAATCTCTCTCGAAACATCATCTCTTTGGATTAACAACCCTAGCTACTGAATCAAGGTTAGTGTTTGTTGGTTCATTTAGATCTATTATCCGATGAGTCGATGTTGTATTGCAATGATTATGTGTGAATACTTGGATCTTATGTGCGAATGTTCATCGCCCAACAATCGTGTTATGTGATTAGGAGAGTTCGATGTAGTCTTGAATCTGCTTGTCTTTCCTCATGATGAGTGATGGATTAGATTAATGATTAGATGTTAATTGGGTAATTTTTATGATTATGATAATCGTATGAGTATGTGGATTGTTAAGGCACTTGTTACATGATGACGATAATTGAGAAACTGATTTAATTACTCGATGATTATGATGAAACTGTTGATGATGATTAGGGTTTAGAAACTGTCAAAACACGTAACTGTTGTTTGAGTACGTAACTGTTACATGACGAAACCTGAGAGACTTCCGTCATACTGTATCCCGACGAAACACTAGGGTGTTTCGCCATAGGTTATCCCGACGAAACTTGGGTGTTTCGCCATAGGCTATCTTGACGAAACCTGACATGTTTCGTCACACATGGAATCGACGAAACATAGGGACTTTTGCCACAAGAGAGGTTTCGCCTTGTGAGTCTTTTGATGTGAACAGTAAGTGCTGTGAAGTGTATGAGGATAGACATTTGTTAGTATGTTAGACTCATCTGTTATGTTGTGTGTAACTCACATGTGAACCTATGATTAAGAGGGTGAAATTGTTAACTGATATACTGTGATTCTGCAAGAAAACTGTGTAAAAGCGATGACTTGGTTAATTACGGAAACTTTATGAGAAAATGACTAATGTGTTACTTGTGTGTACACTATGATCATAACTGGTACATGAACCATGCAACTGTAAACTAATAATGTACACGTGAATACCATAGGGTGTGACTGTTTAAGTGTGAACAAGTAACTAATCAAACCGAGCAAACCAAGGTGAGTTCACTACTCTTTTCCAAGCATGCATCCCTGGGAGGGATATTTGGTAATTGTTCCAGGGAGGAACGTCGGGTTAATGGGATGTTTGTTATTACTCATTTCTATCATATAAGACCCCTTACATCTACCGATAGTTGTCGGGGAGGCAACGAGGTTATTAGTTGATAGCACTATTAGGATTGGCACCCTCACACCGTACCGGGGAGGACGAGCGTGAACTAATTACCTTGACCACTTGACCAACGCTTTGATAGAGGCATTGGGGTTGGGCAAATACATCTTGTAGCCATTTGCGGTAATCGAGTTAATAACAACATCAAAACAAATCGTTGAACTGTTTTATACACATATCTGGTAACTAAACGCGTTAACAAAACTTTGAACTCACCAGCGTCGTCTGACACACTTGTTTGCATGCTTGCAGGTCGTTAGAATGTTGATCATGGACTTGCTATCTCGGAGTGCTGGAGTGGTCATGGATCGAGACTCTTAGATATTTGCTTGTTGATTATGAACTATTATTTTGAAACAATTAACTTACAGTTTACATTATGCTTCCGCTGAATACCTACTTTGGTTTACTTATACTTTGCATTTATGTTTGAAATGAATAGAATGTTTTATTAAATACTATGTGTAGTTCAATGTGATTGGTGGCTTGGATCCTAGTACGTCACACGTTTCACGGCGTTTCCGCATGTGGTATTTTGGGGGTGTGACAGTTTGGTATCAGAGCCAGGTTATAGTGAACTAGGTTTTAAAACGTTTTTATAAAACCAGACTATAACCGAACAACTTCGAAAATCGACCATGACACTCAGCTCCAGATTGCAAGGTTCGTCTTCTGTTTACTTTATGCATTACTTGTTTAGTAGTCACACACTCACAGCTTGCATGAAACAACATACTAGATACTATGGTGATTTGATAGTGAGACACTACTTTCCGACTTTTGTGAATCATAAATCCAGTGATACCTTCTACTTTGCTACTTGAATGCGGGGGAAACTTTTAGCACAAGTTAAGAGGCACTGAGATGAGCATGCAAATTGCCTTATTATTATGGGTGCACATATAATAATAACGTAAGGTGCATGTAAGTCCCAGTGAGGCTGAACGAGTGTGAGAAGGTTCTGCCCTATTGTGTGTAAACTTGGTAGTTTGTAGATTTCAGCGTGATACTTGACTTTTACCTCATCTCGACTCCTAAATTTGTTCCCTCTCCTTACATAGAATCATGAGTGGACGAGGTCATGGACGTGGTCACATCGTGATGACCCAAGCTGAGCTGACAAACTTAATCAACACATGTGTGGCTGAGGGTTTAGCAGCCTACCAAGCTGGTACGATATGTACCAATTACCTTTTGTTCTTGTGTCTCGTACACAACTCTTACCCCTGTAATGTGTTTTCTTTCGTCCATTAGGTCAGCAAGCGCAAAACCAAAACAATCCACCCGCTTGTACATTCAAGATGTTCATGGATTGTAAGCCACAGACCTTCAGTGGGACTGAAGGGGCTGTAGGACTCCTGCGATGGTTTGAGAAGGCAGAATCGGTATTTGCAATGTGTAACTGTCCTGCTGGGGACAGAGTGAAGTATGCTACAGGCATACTCGAGGATGGAGCCCTGACATGGTGGAATGCTCAGGTTCAGATGTTGGGCATCGAGGAGGCGAATGCCACTACTTGGGACGATTTTAAGGAGTTGATAAGGGAGGAGTATTGTCCTCGTGATGAGATCCAGAAACTGGAGAATGAGTATTATGATCTTAAGATGGTGGGATCTGAGATTGAAGCATACGTGAAACGGTCTTATGAGTTAGCTATCATGTGCCCGAACTTGTCCCGACCTCCGCACCGGAGAATAGAACTGTTCATCGAGGGATTAGCTCCACGAGTGAAGGGTTTGGTTACTGCAGCGAACCTCAACAACTTACCTCAGATTATCCGTTTGGCTCACAAGATCATCGATCAGGAGGTGGAGAGTGGCTCACTACCACCGCGTGTCTCTGCCACTACTGCTGCTACAACTATAGCTACTACGCCTGCTAGCGATAACAAGCGGATATGGAACGATGCTGACAAAGCAACCAGTGCGAGTCAATCTCAAAAAAGGCCTGACAACAGCAACAACCGCAGTTTCAGTTAGTCGTCCTCAGTTAATCAAGGCCAGGGCAGCAATCAAAATCAGGGCTCCTGTGTTGGGAAGAAGCCACAGTGCAACAAGTGTGGCTATCATCACTATGGGCAGTGTGTCCGGGCTTGCCGTAGGTGCGAAAAGGTGGGCCATGTAACAACTCTCATTAAAATTACCATTTCTTATCTTATTTTACCCAATAGGAAACCCTAATTGAGACCCCCAAGTAATACTGCATGACCCCTAAAATTTTCAGAACAATCAGAATCAGGATCAGGGCCCCTAAAACTTAGGGGGGGTATTCCCCATTGACGATTATCATCACAGTTTTACGTGGAAATTGAATTTCATCGATCCGTCAACTCAGCTAAGCTAGTAATAGACGTGGCTACCCTATGCTAAAACCGACCTCGTCGCGTGGCGCGACAGGCCCTCGCGCCACGCGGGCGCGCCGTTTTCCAGATATAAATAGGGGAGTTTGGCACTTGATTTCTGGCGTTGGTTCAACGTAAAAACTCATTTCGTACGTTGAGTTATCGACTGTTTACTACAAAACACACACAATCACGACATTCTGCAGTGATAACAGGGTAATAACTCGATTACTGCTATGATTTAATGTCCGATCGATAGAAACCCATCAAATGGATGTTTAAGTGCTGCTCAAACTTGGGTTATACTTTGTCATTCGTCGTAAACTCGATGGATGTTTAAGTATCGCACTTTGTCATTCATTGTGAAGGTTTTGATCTCGTGAGTTGTCGTAAAAAGTTGGATTAAAGTTACTGACCTAGTTTTCGTGTGCATTGTTATTTGAATTAGGTTAACAAGGCTAATCAGTAGGCTAAACGCTGCCCGTTTAAATCTGCAATGTGAGTCATTCTCTTTTTATCAAACTGCTTTACAAAATCCTAAATATTTTTAAGGTTATAATTACAGGAATTAAGTCTTTGTAGTCTTCAATTACAGCCGGTATGTGGGGTTTTGTATACATTACTTGATAACTGTCATCATTAGACAACGAGTTAGCCAATGGGTGATATGACCATAGTCACAGAAACAGGTCGAGTGACAAATACCATTGGGTAATTGATTGATATATAAACATGTAATCGCTTTTAATACTGTATATTATAATAATGTGTCGTTTTGTGTAACTTGAATGACTCGCCAATATTTCCCCGCTGATAAAATTATTTTTAAAACATGTTTCAGGTGATCTGCTGTGATCCAGGAAAAGTGCCGAGTAGCACTACAAGCTTGAGGAAGTGGCTCAATAAAATGAATAAACATGTTTTTGTAAAGATAGGGATTTGCCAGTGAAATTCCCTTATTGTAAATTACGGGGTTCATCCCAAATTATGAAATAAAATAATTGGGTATTTTCAAGTTTTAAACGATCCTGTTAATTATTCCGCTGCCAAATTAAATAAATACCACGGGATTTCTGTCCCGCGGCTTCTGGACCGGGTAAAACCGGGCCGGGGGCCGTGACAGAAAAAGGTGGTATCAGAGCCACTGATTTAAGCCAAATTAAGTATTTAGAAATATTTAATTTTTCTGATTGTTATTATGTGATTATGTGTTTATTGTGTATCTGACTATTTGTTAGTTTACTGTATGGATAAGGAAAGAATTTCGGATATCTATCGTCAATTAGATAGTTCACCAAAAGATAAGGGAACCTCATTTCAATCAAATTCCTCAAGATACTCAGCAGATACTGAGGAAGGAATATTTGTTCGTAAAGCACAGTTTGAGAAACCACTTACCATTAAGAAAAGAAGTTGGATTATTAGAAAAAGTCAAGAGAAAATGAAAAAGTCACAACCAAAAGGAGTGATGGTTAATAAGGAAACTCAGGAAATAGGCAATAAACCACCGTGGGAAAATGAATTAGATGAACAATGGGCAAATCTCTATATGCTAGCCACTACAGCAGTAAACGTTAACTTTTAATTAAGTTAAATTGCCAACACCCTGACCCAGTACTAGCTATACTAAAATAAGTTACGGATACATAACCACTAGTATATTTCGAATTTCAGTTGTAATTTGTAATATAGAGAATCGCAATATTTCATTTTAATAATCATATTAGATATTTGTAATTAATAATTTTTCTGATTACCTTTTTGTGATTATGTGAAAATTTAACTTACAAAGTTTTAACCTAGAATTTTGTGTGTTTTCTTCATATCTGTTAAACAGCATGAATGAGTTGTCTGAAGCCCTTCAGAATCTCAATCTCTATTCTGTAAAGGTGGAACTCTCCAGAGACTTTACTGGTTATTGTGCCAACACTGATGAACTTATGGAATTTCAAGCCCAGCCTCCGGAAAAACCAAAGCCAAAGAAGAAAAGAAGATTCATGGGCTGGAGGCGTGTGCGCAAGAAGAAACCAGCGACACGAAAAGTTGTAAAGACTGAGGATCCAATGGATAAAGGCAAGGGAATAGAAATTGGGGAAAGTTCTAGGCAAGACCAGGAAATGCCATCCTGGGAGGAGCTGGATCATAACCTGGCACTGAGTGACCTCATAGGACCACCCGGTGAAAACCTCTTTAATTACCCAGTGGAAGAACAACTTCCGGTAGATCTAGAGCCTGATATCCCAGATCCTATTATCCACACCCAACCGCTACCAGCAGAGCTAGAAGAATGGTAGACCACCGACTGGCAGTTTCAGAATCTCCTAAATAATCCTAATACCTTTTTCCCTCAGTTCGACTCGGAGCCTGCACCAAACCCACCAATGAGCAATGAGAATTTGGCTGAACTCCGCCACTATGGCGAGGAGCTGATAGACGTAGGGAATCGAATCCGGACAGTGGGAGAACAGATCTCCTGGAAATACGACGAGAGGGAACGTCGTTTCTGAGATGCCAGCTGACTAGAGTTGTAGGGTTGTGGGAGGATATGTTTAATAATAATATAGTAATAAAATATAATCATGTGAAATAACTAAAAATAAAACTTTTTAAAGATAACTGGTGTGTACGGACGCATAATAATAACAAAAATATGGAAGTCGAAAAATCGACAATTTTGGCTATACGTGTTAACATGATTACGTGCAATTATTTTTAATTGTTATTCATTTTGTGGAAATAACTTATATATATTAATTACCAGATGGAACATGCTGGTAATGAACAAGTTAACGAGGGTAACCAATCCGAGCAAAACAATGAAGATCAATTCCTGAATAAACAAGATATAGAAAACATCGTTGCTCAGGGAATAGCTAATGCTATTCCAGCGATCCTTGCTGCTGCCCGAAATCCAGTTGAACCTCAACAAATTATTCCTAGCAAACGTACTCATGAAGACAACTTCAGTAATAGCATAAATGGAGGCGGCAACATTAACAATAACGATGATGTACTGCAAGCCCCAATTCTCAAAAGAATGAAAGCTGCAACGCCTGGTTGCACTTATAAGGAGTTTCTTGCCTGTAAACCCGTCGAATTCACAGGCAATGAAGGGGCGACTGCAGCACTGCGTTGGTTGGAGAAAACCGAAGCAGTGATTAAGATAAGTAAATGTGTCGAGGAGGATAAAGTCATGTATGCTTCTCACCTTTTTAAGGAAGAAGCATTAGAATGGCGGAATACGGTGTTGCAAGCCAAGGGAAGCGACATGGCCTATGCCATGAGTTGGGAGGAGTTTAAGCATCTGGTGGAAAGAAAATTCTGCCCTGAATATGAAAAAGAGCAGATGGTAAACAAATTCCCGAGCCACCGAATGGTGAATGTTGATTGCCGAGGGTATACTTCAAAATTTTTCGAGTATGCTAGAATTGTGCCTACTCTGGCTTCGCCAGAACCGGTACTTATTTCTCGCTACATTTGGGGTTTAATTGGCGAGATCCGTGATATTGTCAAAGTTGCGAGACCCCGCACGATTGATGATGCGGTGGAATTAGCCAACACTCTGACTGACGGACTGGTGCTTACGCGAGAAGAAAATAGGAAGAAGGAATTGGCTCAGAAAATTTCCCAAGGATTTCGTGTGGGTAATAATAGCAATTTCAAGAAAAGGGGAACTGGACAATCTTCCACTCCGCCGTTCTGCAGAAACTGTAGAAAGAAACATTTTGGAAAATGCAAGGAACCCTGCAACTTCTGCAAAACTGTAGGACATCGTGAAGAAGATTGCAGAAAGAAAACAAGGGTCTGCTATAATTGTGGAGAAGCTGGGCATTTCAAACCAGAATGCCCTAAGTTGGTCAAACCAGCAGATAACAAGGCTAAACCTGCAGAAGGAACTACCAAGAAAAACGCAAGAGCCTTCCTGTTAACTACCCAGGAAGCCGAGCTAATCCCTGACGTAATAGCTGGTACGTTCCTAGTTCACAACGTTTATGCGAAAGTATTATTTGACTCTGGAGCCAACCAAAGTTTTATAATTACTTCGTTCTGCCAAGCTCTTAAGCTACCCTTAACGAAACTTAGACAAGTTTTTACAGTAGAAACGGCAGACGGGAACTCTATTAACATAGATACGATTTTGCAAAAAGAAAAGATAGAACTTTAAGGTTATACATTTTCTGCAAATCTCTTACCTATGGATTTAGCTGGATTCAATGTTGTGTTAGGAATGGATTGGTTGGTAGCCAACCATGCTCGAATCCTATGTGATAAGAATTCCATAGAAATTCGTGCACCCACAGGAGAAGTTATTATGATTACAGGGGATAAGCCACGAAAACCAATGAAGTTCATTTCAGTAATGAAAGTTGCTAGTTATGAACGAAAGCAAGGAATAGTGTATATGATTTCGGTAATCATTAACACTAAGGGTAAGGAACTTAAGGAAATTCTGGTAGTATCAGAATACTCAGATGTATTCCCAGAAGAATTACCTGGATTACCACCAGATAGGGAGGTAGAATTTAGAATTCATTTGATTCCTGGAACTACACCCGTAGCAAAGGCACCTTATCGTCTAGCACCCACTGAAATGTTAGAACTGAAAAAGCAATTAGATGAATTGCTTGGTAAGGGATTTATACAACCTAGTTCATCCCCGTGGGGAGCTCCAGTGTTGTTTGTAAAGAAGAAAGATGGGTCGATGCGAATGTGTATCGATTATAGGGAATTAAATAAGGTTACAATTAAGAATCGATACCCATTACCTAGGATTGATGATCTTTTCGATCAACTTCAAGGAGCTAAATATTTTTCTAAGATCGATTTACGCTCCGGATATCATCAATTGAAGGTACAAGAAGAAGACATACCTAAAACCGCTTTCAGAACTAGGTATGGTCACTTCGAGTTTACAGTCATGCCCTTTGGGTTAACAAATGCTCCTGCAGCATTTATGGACATGATGAATAGAATCTGTAAACCACACTTGGATAAATTTGTAATTGTCTTCATCGACGATATACTTATTTATTCCAAAAGTCAGGACGAGCATTGTGAGCACCTGCATACACTCTTAACTTTGTTAAGAAAGGAGAAGCTTTACGCCAAATTCTCGAAGTGTGAATTTTGGCTACATGAGGTGCAATTTTTAGGTCACATGGTGAATCATAAAGGTATTCACGTAGATCCCTCCAAGATAGAAGCGATCACCAAATGGAAGGCCCCACAATCAGCTACAGAAGTTAGAAGTTTTCTAGGCCTAGCTGGATACTATAGGTGCTTTATTAAAGATTTCTCTAAGATAGTTGTGCCATTAACTAAGCTAACCTGTAAAACAGTTAAGTTTGAATGGGGACCTAAGCAAGAAAAGGCTTTTAAAATTTTAAAGCAAAAGTTAACAAACACCCCAATTCTTGCTTTACCAGAAGGGACAGAAGATTTTGAAGTTTACTGTGATGCTTCTAAGTTAGGATTAGGATGTGTGCTAATGCAACGCAAAAAGGTAATTGCATATGCTTCAAGGTAAATATAGAAGCACGAGGAAAACTATACGACACACGACTTAGAATTAGGGTCAATAATTTTTTCCCTTAAGATTTGGAGGCATTATCTGTATGGAAGTAAGTTTACTGTTTATACATATCATAAGAGTTTAAAATACATATTTGGGCAAAAAGAATTGAACATGAGGCAAAGGAGATGGATGGAAATCCTAAGTGACTACGACTGTGATATTCAATATCACGAAGGAAAAACAAAAGTAGTTACAGATGCCCTAAGTCGTAAGTATCATGAAAAGCAAAAGAGAGTTCGTGCTCTTAGATTAAGTTTACATTTTGACTTAATGGAACAATTAAAGAATGTTCAAGAATCAGGAATCAAGGATGATGCTGAAGGAATGAAAGGAAGAATAAAGGAATTAGAACAAGGAGGTGATGGAATTTGGAGATTCCATAAGAAAAGGATTTGGGTACCTAAGCAAGGAGAATTAAGAAATAAGATTTTAGAGGAAGCCCATAAATCTAGGTATACCATGCACCCTGGAAATAATAAGATGTACCAAGATTTAAGAAATAATTTCTGGTGGATAGGAATGAAAAAGGACATAGCTAGATATGTATCTAAATGTCTAACTTGCTCACAAGTTAAGGCAGAACACCAGAAACCTTCAGGTTTACTTCAACAATTAGAAATGCCTGTCTGGAAATGGAAACTCATAACAATGGATTTTGTTACTAAGTTGCCCAAAACCAGAAAAGGTAATGATGCGATTTGGGTAATTGTAGATCGATTAACCAAATTAGCTCACTTTCTACCCATGAAAGAAACCTTTAGCATGGAAAGGTTAGCAAAATTATACGTAGACGAAGTAGTATCCTTACATGGAGTTCCACTCTCCATTGTTTCGGATAGAGATAGTCGTTTCACTTCACATTTTTGGACAAGTTTTCAAGAAGCCATGGGGACAAAACTGAACTTGAGCACTGCATATCATCCTCAAACAGACGGACAAAGTGAAAGGACGATCCAAACCCTGGAAGATATGCTCAGGGCATGTGTGATAGATTTTGGTGGAAATTGGGATGACCACCTACCCTTAATTGAATTCCCCTATAATAATAGTTATCATGCAAGCATAGAAGCTGCCCCATTCGAAGCACTGTATGGACGAAAATGCAGAACTCCAGTTTGTTGGGCAGAAATAGGAGAAAGTCAATTATCAGGTCCTGAAATCGTACAAGAAACTACCGATAAGATCACTCAAATCAAGGAAAGACTGAAAACGGCTCGTGATCGTCAGAAGAGTTATGCAGACAATAGACGCAAGCCACTAGAATTTCAAGTCGGAGATAAGGTACTCTTAAAAGTTTCTCCTTGGAAAGGAGTAATTCGATTTGGGAAGAAAGGAAAGTTAAGTCCAAGGTACGTAGGACCATTCCCAGTAATACATCGAATAGGACCAGTTGCCTATCGTTTACAACTACCAGAAGAGTTAGCCGGGGTACATGACGTATTTCATGTATCCAATCTCAAGAAATGCCTATCTGATGAATCCCTGGTAGTACCTCTTCAAGATGTAGAGGTAAATGAAAAGTTAAAATTTGTTGAGAAGCCACTACAGATAGAAGACAGAAAGGTCAAGTTTCTCAAACACAAGCGACTAGTGCTGGTTAAAGTCAAATAGGATAAAAAGAGAGGACCTGAATACACTTGGGAACTGGAATCAGAAATGAAGCGAAAATATCCTCATTTGTTCCAGTAAATCTCGAGGACGAGATTTTAATAAGGTGGGGAGGATGTAACAACTCTCATTAAAATTACCATTTCTTATTTTATTTTACCCAATAGGAAACCCTAATTGAGACCCCCAAGTAATACTGCATGACCCCTAAAATTTTCAGAACAATCAGAATCAGGATCAGGGCCCCTAAAACTCAGGGGGGGGGGGGGTATTCCCCATTGACGATTATCATCACAGTTTTAAGTGGAAATTGAATTTCATCGATCCGTCAACTCAGCTAAGCTAGTAATAGCCGTGGCTACCCTATGCTAAAACCAACCCCGTCGCGTGGCGCGACAGGCCCTCGCGCCACTCGGGCGCGCCATTTTGCAGATATAAATAGGGGAGTTTGGCACTTGATTTCTGGCGTTGGTTCGACGTAAAAACTCATTTTGTACGTTGAGTTATCGACTGTTTACTACAAAACACACACAATCACGACATTCTGCCACGATAACAGGGTAATAACTTGATCACTGCTACGATTTAATGTCCGATCGATAGAAACCCATCCAATGGATGTTTAAGTGCTGCTCAAACTTGGGTTATACTTTGTCATTCGTCGTGAACTCGATGGATGTTTAAGTATCGCACTTTGTCATTCATTGTGAAGGTTTTGATCTCGTGAGTTGTCGTAAAAAGTTGGATTAAAGTTACTGACCTAGTTTTCGTGTGCATTGTTATTTGAATTAGGTTAACAAGGCTAATCAGTAGGCTAAACGCTGCCCTTTAAATCTGCAATGTGAGTCATTCTCTTTTTATCAAATTGCTTTACAAAATCCTAAATATTTTTAAGGTTATAATTACAGGGATTAAGTCTTTGTAGTCTTCAATTACAGCCGGTATGTGGGGTTTTGTATACATTACTTGATAACCGTCACCATTGGACAACGAGTTAGCCAATGGGTGATATGACCATAGTCACAGAAACAGGTCGAGTGACAAATACCGTTGGGTAATTGATTGATATATAAACATTGTAATCGCTCTTAATACTGTATATTATAACAATGTGTCATTTTGTGTAACTTGAATGACTCGCCAGTATTTCCCCGCTGATAAAATTATTTTTAAAACATGTTTCAGGTGATCTGCTGTGATCCAGGAAAAGTACCGAGTAATACTACAAGCTTGAGGAAGTGGCTCAATAAAATGAATAAACATGTTTTTGTAAAGATAGGGATTTTCCAGTGAAATTCCCTTATTGTAAATTACGGGGTTCATCCCGAATTATGAAATAAAATAATTGGGTATTTTCAAGTTTTAAACGATCCTGTTAATTATTCCGCTGCCAAATTAAATAAATACCATGGGTCCTGCGGCTTCTGGACCGGGTAAAACCGGGCCGGGGGCCGTGATAGGCCATGAGGCCAAAGACTGTAGAGCCCCGCAGCCAAAGCAGCAGCAACAGCAAAATCAGCAGTATCAGCGACAGCAAAAGCAACAACCCCATCAGAACCAGGGCTTTAAGAAGGGGTGTTTCCAGTGTGGGGATGAGGGCCACTTTAAGCGGGATTTCCCTCAGTTGAATCAGAATGCCAACGACCCAACTGCCAGAACAACAACAATGCTGGAAACAACAACAACAATGGCAACAATGGGGGAAATGGTGCTCGTGGAAGGGTATTTACAATCGGTGCTGGTGATGCTAGGAACGGCGGCAATGTCGTGACTGGTATGTTTTCTGTGAACAAACTAATTGCTTCTGTGTTATTTGATTCCGGTGCCGATTGGAGTTATGTGTCCTTAGAGTTTGGTCAACGATTAGGGTTAACCCCAACGCCTTTAGAAGTTAAACATGTGGTAGAATTAGCCGATGGCAAAACGATTGAAGCTTCGCATGTCCTTTTTGGGTGTAAGTTAGATCTTGTAGGACAAGTGTTTGATATTGATCTCCTTCTTGTTACCCTCGGTAGCTTTGATATAGTGGTTGGTATGGACTGGCTGTCTAAGCACCAAGCTGAGATTCTGTGTAAGGAGAAGATTGTACGTATTCCTCTCCCTGATGGAGAGTCATTATCGGTTCAGGGGCATCGCAGTGGTGCGATGCTTGGTAACATCTCGGCTATGCAAGCGTAGAAATGTCTACGGAAGGGGTATCCTGCTATTCTAGCACTTGTTACTGACACTCCGTCTGAAGAGAGAAATATCGAGGATCTGCCAGTCGTACGCGAGTTTGCCGATGTATTTCCTGAGGAACTACCTGGTTTACCTCCTCACCGTCAGGTGGAATTTCAGATTGACCTTGCGACAGGAGCGGCCCCAATTGCTCGTGCTCCTTATCGTTTAGCACTTGGAGAGTTGCAAGAGTTGTCTAATCAACTGCAAGAGTTACTGGATAGGGGCTTTATTCGACCCAGCTCTTCTCCTTGGGGAGCCCCAGTTTTGTTTGTAAAGAAGAAAGACGGGTCCTTTCGCATGCGCATTGATTATCGGGAACTCAACAAGGTCACTATCAAGAACCGTTATCCATTGCCACGCATCGACGACTTGTTTGACCAGTTGCAAGGGTCAAGTTTTTATTCGAAGATCGACTTAAGATCGGGCTATCACCAGGTGAGAGTCCGAGAGGAGGATGTTCCTAAAACGGCTTTTCGAACGCGCTATGGACACTACGAGTTTTTAGTTATGCCGTTTGGATTGACTAATGCGCCAGCGGTCTTCATGGATCTCATGAACCGTGTATGCAAACTGTATCTCGACGACTTCGTTATAGTATTCATCGATGACATTTTGATCTACTCGAAGAGTAAGGAAGATCACGAGCGGCACTTATGACTTATTTTGGAGCTCCTGAGGAAGGAGCAACTTTACGCGAAATTCTCTAAGTGTGACTTCTGGATTCGGGAGGTACACTTCCTTGGGCACATTGTTAATGAATTGGGGATACACGTGGATCCTGCAAAGGTTGATGCTGTCAAGAATTGGGCGGCCCCAAAGACTCCTTCTGAGGTGTGACAATTTCTTGGTCTCGCTGGGTATTATCGAAGATTTATTAAAGACTTTTCAAAGATCGCTCAACCTCTTACCTCGCTGACACAGAAAGGTATCGTGTATTCTTGGGGATCGAAGCAAGAGGATGCCTTTCAGCTACTAAAACAGAAACTCTGCAGTGCACCGATTTTATCTCTACCTGAAGGTACCGAAGATTTCACAGTATACTGTGATGCATCTATTCAGGGTCTCGGCTGCGTGTTGATGCAACGCAACAAGGTGATAGCTTACGCCTCTCGCCAGTTGAAGGTTCACGAGAGAAATTATACAACGCACGACTTAGAGTTGGGAGCCATGGTGTTTGCACTCAAAATCTGGAGGCATTACATGTACGGTACTAAATGCCCTATTTATACCGACCACAGGAGCCTTCAGCGTATTTTCGACCAGAAGGATTTGAATATGCGACAGCGTCGCTGGGTAGAACTTTTAAACGATTATGATTGTGCAATCAAGTATCACCCGGGTAAGGCCAACGTTGTAGCCGACGCTCTCAGTCGAAAGGAATCAAAACCCAAACGTGTTCGCGCCTTGCAGCTTACCATTCATTCTAACCTGCCAGATCAGATCCGTTCGGCTCAGGCCGAGGCATTGAAGGAAGAAAACTATGAAGCTGAGTATTTACGGGGTATGGAGAAACGACTCGAGAAGAGGTCATATGGCATTTACTATTTCATGGAGCGGATATGGATTCCGTTGTTTGGTAACCTTAGAGAACTTGTGATGGACGATGCGCACAAGTCTCGATACTCTGTTCACCCAGGTTCGGATAAGTTGTATCAGGACCTCAAAGTCATGTATTGGTGGCCAAAGATGAAAGCTCACATCGAGACTTATGTAAGTAAATGTTTGACCGGCTCGAAGGTTAAAGTTGAATATCAGAAACCGTCTGGATTGCTTCAACAACCAGAAATACCCATTTGGAAGTGGGAGCAAATCGCAATGGATTTCATCACAGGTTTGTCGAGAACTCAAAGCGGGAACGATACAATTTGGGTGATTGTGGATCGTTTCACGAAGTCAGCACACTTTCTGGCAATCAAGGAAACAGATAAGTTCTCACAACTAGCTGCTGTCTATCTCAAGGAGGTGGTTTCCAGGCACGGGGTGCCGACATCTATTATTTCTGACCGTGATCCGCGTTTCATCTCAGATTTGTGGCAGTCGATGCACAAATCATTCGGCTCGCGTCTTGACATGAGTACTGCTTATCACCCGCAGACGGATGGTCAAAGTGAGCGAACCATCCAGACACTTGAAGATATGTTACGAGCATGTGTGATTGATTTTGGCAAGGGTTGGGAGAAGCACTTGCCTTTGATAGAGTTTTCTTACAACAATAGCTACCATACCAGTATTCAAGCACCTCCATTAGAAGCATTGTATGGACGGAAGTGCCGTTCACCTCTCTGTTGGGCTGAGGTGGGTGACAGCCAGGTCACAGGCCCTGAACTTGTGTTGGAGACTTCAGAAAAGATTGTTCAGATCAGGAATAGGATGGTAGCAGCGCGAGACCGTCAGAAAAGCTACGCTGATAAGCATAGGAAACCTTCGGAATTCGAAGTTAATGATCGTGTCATGTTGAAGGTCTCACCCTGGAAGGGTGTGGTGCGTTTTGGAAAACGTGGCAAGCTTAACCCTCGTTATGTAGGGCCATTCAGAATTCTGGATCGAATTGGTAAAGTAGCCTACAAGCTCGAGTTACCCGCTGAGTTGGGTAACGTCTACGATGTTTTCCATGTTTCACAGTTGAAGAAGTGTTTGTCTGATGAAGCACTTGTAGTACCTTTTCAAGAGCTCAAAATTGACGATAAGTTGCAATTTATAGAAGAACCAATAGAAATTATGGACCGGGAGGTCAAGGTTCATAAGCACAGCCGTATTCCGATAGTGAGAGTTCGTTGGAACTCAAGACGTGGACCGGAGTTCACGTGGGAACGCGAGGATCAGATGAAGCTTAAGTACCCACATTTATTGCCAGAGGACAAGTCCAAGCCTAGTAAGCCTAAATCTAATGCAACTAGTGAATTTCGGGACAAAATTCCCATTCAAGTTGGGGATGATGTGGAACCCGCGGAAAATCCACAGTCATCCTGAGTTATCGTCTTGCTGTTTTGGATTGCTTATCAAATTTCGGGACGAAATTTCTTTCAAGTTGGGGATGATGTGAAAACCCGAGTTTCCAAGATCTTTCCTTGACACGTTACTTGTTACAAACTCTGTCTTTGAAAATTTATTTGAGTATGTGTACTATTTAAATATGTGTATTATTGAGTATGTGTAATTTATGAGTTGACTAGTTGTTACAAACTTGTTATAAACTATTAAACTGGTCACAAATCACAAGTATACCCGACGAAACCTTAGTGCCATAACCCCAATCTGAACTTGATTTAACCTTAGAGATTCGTCATCACCTTGCTCGACGAAACCCTAGAGTTTCGTCGCCGTGGGAGTTTCGCCGGGATGGGCTTCGGCCCAAACGAGGCCCAAACATGTCCTGGTTATATTTAAAGGTAATACGTTAGTTAGAAAACCCTAGACTCACTCTAAACTTGCCGAAAGCAGCAAACTCTCTATCGAAACATCATCTCTTTGGATTAACAACCCTAGCGACTGAATCAAGGTTAATGTTTGTTGGTTCATTTAGATTTATTATCCGATGAGTCGATGTTGTATTGCAATGATTATGTGTGAATACTTGGATCTTATGTGCGAATGTTCATCGCCCGACAATCGTGTTATGTGATTAGGAGAGTTCGATGTAGTCTTGAATCTGCTTGTGTTTCCTCATGATCAGTGATGGATTAGATTGATGATTAGATGTTAATTGGGTAATAGTTATGATTGTGACAATCGTTTGAGTATGTGGATTGTTAAGGCACTTGTTACATGATGGCGATAATTGAGAAACTGATTTAATTACTCGATGATTATGATGAAACTGTTGATGATGATTAGGGTTTAGAAACTGTCAAAACACGTAACTGTTGTTTGAGTACGTAACTGTTACATGACGAAACCTGAGAGACTTCCGTCATACTATATCCCGACGAAACACTGGGGTGTTTCGCCATAGGTTATCCCGACGAAACTTGGGTGTTTCGCCATAGGCTATCTTGACGAAACCTGACATGTTTCGTCACACATGGAATCGACGAAACATAGGGACTTTCGCCATAAGAGAGGTTTCGCCGTGTGAGTCTTTTGATGTGAACAGTAAGTGCTGTGAAGTGTATGAGGATAGACATTTGTTAGTATGTTAGACTCATCTGTTATGCTGTGTGTAACTCACATGTGAACCTATGATTAGGAGGGTGAAATTGTTAGCTGATATACAGTGATTCTGCAAGAGCTATAAACTGTGTAAAAGCGATGACTTGGTTAATTACGGAAACTTTATGAGAAAATGACTACTGTGTTACTTGTGTGCACACTAGGATCATAACTGGTACATGAACCATGCAACTGTAAAGTAATAATGTACACGTGAATACCATAGGGTGTGACTGTTTAAGTGTGAACAAGTAATTAATCAAACCAAGCAAACCAAGGTGAGTTCACTGCTCTTTTCCATGCATGCATCCCGGGGAGGGATATTTGGTAATTGTTCTGAGGAGGAACGTCGGGTTAATGGGATGTTTGTTATTACTCATTTCTATCATATAAGACCCCTTACATCTACCGATAGTTGTCGGGGAGGCAACGAGGTTATTAGTTGATAGCGCTATTAGGATTGGCACCCTCACACCGTACCGGGGAGGACGGGCGTGAACTAATTACCTTGACCTGACCAATGCTTTGATAGAGGCATTGGGGTTGGGCAAATACATCTTGTAGCCATTTGCAGTAATCGAGTTAATAACAACATCAAAACAAATCGTTGAACTGTTTTATACACATATCTGGTAACTAAACGCGTTAACAAAACTTTGAACTCACCAGCGTCGTCTGACACACTTGTCTGCATGCTTGCAGGTCGTTAGAATGTTGATCATGGACTTGCTATCTGGGAGTGCTGGAGTGGTCATGGATCGAGACTCTTGGATATTTGCTTGTTGATTATGAACTATTGTTTTGAAACAATTAACTTACAGTTTACATTATGCTTCCGCTGAATACCTACTTTGGTTTACTTATACTTTGGATTTATATTTGAAATGAATAGAATGTTTTATTAAATACTATGTGTAGTTCAATGTGATTGGTGGCTTGGATCCTGGTACATCACACGTTCCGCGGCGTTTCCGCATGTGGTATTTTGGGGGTGTGACAGAGACGACCGGTTGCCGGGACCCGACGGTTTAACTTTCAGATTCATCAAGCACTTTTGGGAAATTTTCAAAGACGACTTTTCTAGAATATTCGCTTGGTTTCACAACAAGGGAAGGATAAGCGACGGTAGTGGGGCGTCTTTTATAGCTCTCATCCCCAAAGTTCACGATCCGGTTTCTCTTAACAATTATATGCCGATTAATTTGGTCGGGGTTATCCGTAAGGCTATTTCTAAAGTTTTGGCTAATCGAATGAGGAAGGTCTTGGACGGAGTTATCTCAGATTCGCAGTCGGCTTTCTTGAAAGGTAGATTCATATTGGACGACTCTCTCATTGTTAACGAGCTTATCTCTTGGATTAAAAAAGGAAATCAAAAGCTTTTTTTTCTTAAAATTGATTTTGAAAAGGCATATGATAATGTGAATTGGAGGTTTGTGATTAATACGCTTCGACAAATGGGATTCCCAAATTTGTGGTGCGATTGGATAATGGGTATCCTTTCATCAGCGAGTTCTCCGGTTTTGGTGAACGGGGCTCCAACTTTCATGTTTAGATGCGAGAAAGGTATGAGACAAGGGGATCTGCTATCCCCGTTTCTTTTCTTAGTGGTTATGGAGGCTTTATCCTGTATGCTTAACCGTGCTAAAGAGGCGGGGTCAATAAAAGGCATTGTTACTCCTAATAATGGGCCCGTCATTAGCCATCTTTTGTATGCGGACGATGCCATCGTTATGGGGGAATGGTCTAAAAGTGAAGTAGTAAATATTGTACGGATTCTTAGGTGTTTCTATGTTTGCTCGGGTCTCAAGATCAATATCGATAAATCTAATTTATACGGTATTGGGGTAGGAATGGAAGAAATCGGGGATATGGCCAACGAGGTGGGTTGCAAGCCGGACTCTCCTCCGTTTAAATATCTTGGCCTAAAAGTAGGAGCAAATATGAATCGGATCAACAATTGGCAACCGGTGTATGACACTTTCCGAGCGTCTAGCTAAATGGAAGTCTCATCTTTTATCTATAGGGGGCAGGGTGGTTATTATCAAATCGGTTATGGAGAGCCTTCCAAACTATTATTTCTCGCTTTACAAAGCCCCTTAGAAGGTGATTTTGGATTTGGAAGCTATGATTAAAAAGTTTGTATGGGGAGGCTCCATTGAGGAAAAGAAGATGCATTGGGTGGCGTGGGATCGGGTTGCTTGCCACAAGAAAGAAGGGGGGTTAGGGTTGAACAAACTCAAAGAAGTTAATATGTCTCTTTTAACAAAGTGGGGATGGCGTTATAAAACAGAAGAAAATAACCTGTGGAAAAGAATTATCGATGCTCTTCATTTCAGTCGGGTTGGATGGGAATGCATTCCTTTCAAGAAGTCTCTTAACGGTGTTTGGAATAATATTGCCAAGGTGTTCATTAACACCAAGGCAAAAGGGTTACCTCTTCGGAATTACATGAAAGGCGAGGTTGGAAATGGTAACAAGATATCTTTTTGGCTCGACACTTGGGTTATCAATGAGCCTCTCAAACAGAAGTTCCCTAATCTATTCAAGATGGAATCGGAGAAGAGATGTTTGGTTTCGAATCGGCTCAGAAGGAATGGTCCGGTTATCGAGTTCGTTTGGAACTGGAAATCACCGCTGACCGATTTGGACTTAATATCGAATTTACAGCAGCTTTGTTCCACTTTGAATTCTGTTCAGATTTCGGATAGTGGCGATAAATGGAAATGGATTCCCGATTCGGACGGAGAATTTTCCGTTAAGAATGTGAAAAGGCTTCTATATTCGGATGTGGTGAGAAGTAACAGTTTCATTATGGATTGGTGTAAATGGGTCCCCGAGAAATGTAATATCCATGCTTGGAGATTAGGTATGGACATAATTCCTACCGCCGTTGCTTTAAGGAATATAAATGTCCAGGCCGGCGACTCTTCGTGTCCTTTGTGTAATTCGGAAGAAGAAACGGCTGGCCACTTGTTCAGTGCTTGTCTTGTTGCGTCGAACGTTTGGAACGATATTAGCTCGTGGTGCAAGATCCCCAACATCTTTGCTTTTGATGTTAAGGACCTTTTTGATATTCACAAGGACCTCAGGGCTTCGGAAAGGAAGAAGGATGCAGTTCAAGGTACCCATAGGTACGACGGTGAAATTACCGGTAAAACCCGTTTGGCTCAAGGATCCAACCCAGGTTTCCATGGGTCTCCTATCATTGCCCACCAGTGCCTCACTCTGCACCAAGTGGGAGTCGAACCTGCATCTCTCAAGAGAAATGCAAGCCCTCAATCACTTGATCTAGAGATCATTGGCGTATAATTATTTTGAAAGCATCTTTTTTAAATACATCCAATCCTATTTTCCTTTCATCCCCTCAACTTTCATAAAATGGTGTAGGGCTTGAAAGTATCCAGCACTTTTTTCCAGATCTAAACCTAAAAGCCAGGAACAATACCGGTGAATTCCGCTACCACCACACCTACTCCTACTCCTACTCCGATCGCACCGCCAAAACCCTAGCCCGTACCGCTGCCACCACCGCCGCCAACGACGTAACCCTAGCAAACTACATCCGATTGATTCCAGACTCTTCTTCTTCACACCTTAAACCCTCGCTATCCAAAACATCTGTTAAACCTCTAAGTGAACTGATAGTTGAGAGCATTAGAGTTAACACTTCTTCGATTGACGGTACTTTATTCTACACTGTTATGTTAATGTACTTTATGTGGCCTCTGTTTTCCCCAATTTAGAAGCGTTAATTTTAAGCTATGTGACTTCAATGTAAAGGATCAATTTCATTGAATGTTGATTATTTTTGTCTAATATAAGTTGTTTGATGTTTGAACTGTTTTGCAGATTCTAAGAGAGAACTTAAGGGGCAAATAAAAAATATATTGTGTGGTAAGTGTTTGTTATAAAAATAAAACTGTTAGGCGTCTAGTTTGATTTTATGGAAGTGTTGATGAATCTGTTGAGTACTGGTACAATTAGGTTAGTTTATAACGGAGGTAATGAACAAAAGTTGATCTGCTTGTTCTATATCGAATCATATTTGTGGTTGTGATTACAATAGTTAGTTTACTGTTCTGTTTAGCAAACTGTTAGGTGTCTAGTTTGATTTTACGGAAGTGTTGATGAATCTGTTGACTACTGGTACAATTAGGTTGTTTTATAATGGAATTAATGAATGAAACTTGATCTTGATATGTTGTGTTCTATATAATTGTATATGTATTGCGATAATAATAGCTCGTATACTGTTCTGTTTAGCAAATTATTAGGTGTCTAGTTTGATTTTACGGAGATGTTGATGAATCTGTTGTGTTGAGTAGCCGTACAATTAGGTTAGTTTATAATGGAGTTAATGAGCGAAAGTTGATCTATTGTGTTCTATATCAAATTGTATGTTTGTTGTGATTACAATAGTTTGTATAGTGTTTTGTTTCGCAAATTGTTAGGTGTCTAGTTTGATTATATGGAAGTGTCGATGAATCTGTTGAGTACTGGTACAATTAGGTTAGTTTATATTGGAATTAATGAACTAATGCTGAGGTCTAACACGATCGATAAACTTGCACCGAGGCTGTGTCTGGTGATGACTATGCTGCTGAGGTCTTCATTTTTGTATTTTTCCACCAATTGGTTGATACTTGACAACACTTGTGTACTTACACTTGCTTTGTGAAAGATGAGTTTGGATCATCTGAAGTGTATATCGTTAACCAACCCTGCATAACTTTTGGTACGGTGTCATCATCATCGCTATCGCTACTGCTGCTACCACCGTCTTTGGTTTCAGTTGTTGTAGGAGTAAACGCTTTCGGTCGTAAGAGTGGTTCAGCCGACGTGCTGTTAGCTCCTAGAACATCAACCCACTCTAAATCCCGACTGGTCCCCCTAGTCGCGATATACCCACTCCAGTTAGACTCGCGGTCCCACGCTTCACGAGACAAGGAATGAAGAAAGAAGAAAGAAGGCTTCAGGAACCGAGATTTTGGCAGTGGCGTAAATAAACGAGGCAACTTGGTAATCGGAAGGGGAGGGTTGGAGCATGACTTTGTGGAAGAATGATTTTTTTGCCGTGGCGACTGCTGCCAGCGTACTTGGAGTTGCTGTCGTTGAAGGCGTCGTAGGTGGCTTGGAAGAAGTCGCCGCAACGCAGGATGAGCGTTCGGACATTGATGTCTAACGGGTCGAGAAGGCCTTCCCAGTTTTTGCTTCCGAGGATCTCCGGCCATGGAGTGTTGGATTGAGCATTGGATGCCATTGCATTGGTTAGGAATGATTGTTAGTTATGTATTTTATACAGGGTCACAAATCTATCACTTTATCTGAATAATCCGAAAATTGACCACAATATCAAGTTGGGTAGAATAGTAGATGATAGCAATGGGCCACCTTTCACTTTCTTACTTTAAACTTCTAAACTTGTTGGACATACTAGAAGTCACCCGTACCGTTTCGACCAGTACCGTTTTGAATCGAACCGCTTCGACCCGAATCGTTTCGACGTGAACCGTTTCGATCCGTACCGTTTCAACCCGAACGGGTGGTTGTGGGTGCCGGGGTGATGGATTCGAATTTCCAACAATTTCCAATTCCAATTGGAATGTTTAAATTTCAAATCCAATTCCTTCAAATTATAATTATAATTCCTATACAAATTCCAATTACAAATCAATTCCATCAAATTCTTACTTCAAATTCTATTCTAATAATTAAATATTTGAACGTCGTGTTATTCCTAATTCATAAATAATAATAATATAAAAAGATCAGTCCTATGTTGTCAAAGACGCAAGGCGCAGGCGAGGTGCATCGGCCTCGCCCGGAGCCCAGGCGCAAGGCGCAAAAAAAGCGTGGGCTTTTTTAAGAAAAACGCACATAGAGAAAAAAATATAAAAAAATATGTTATGCTCTGAAAATAAATAAGATTCCACATATAAAATTAAAAAAACTATTATATATGTCATTTAAGATTTAAGATCATGAAGCTAATAGTTAGTAGCAAAAGTTTAGGACTTATATGTTGTAAGTTTTGGGTGTGTGAATAAAAGTCTCAAAAGGTGGTAAATACTGTCCCACATTGGTGTGGGAACAAAGTGAGTGGTTGTTTATAAGGTAAAGCCTTTACTACTCTATTGTAGCTTTATGACATGTTTTACCACAAGTCCTACCCCCGCACTGGGGGGTGTGCAAAAATGAGTTTCTGAGCTGGAATTTGGTTGAACTCGAGCGTGCCCGCACCTGCGGACACGAATGCAGCTCCGAAAAACCCGGGCCTGCGTGAGGCAGTTTTTTATACGCAATCAGTTTCGTTTTTGTTTTTTTTTTCTGCTTGTGCGATGCGACTCAGACCGTTTTTGCGCGCCTTTTTTGCGCCTCAGGCCGTTTTTTCCAAAAAAAATCCATTTTTGCGCCTAGGCTGCCACCAGGCGCCATAGGTGCGCCTCGCTGCGCCCGGGCGCCTAGGCGCGCGCTTTTTACGCTTTTGACAACATAGGATCAGTCAAGATAAGCTACCTCCACTGACTTCTAGATTCAAGGACTTACAAACAGATCATAAAATTCTAAAGTAATATGGATCACGTCGAATTTAACTACCTACTTTCTCTGACTTTATTATCCAATATTTAAAAAAAAATAGTGGGATAGAATGGTGGCATTTTTCTACTTGTACCACGACGGAGAGGTCTTGACGAGTCAAATCACATGCAGCGAACGGAAAAGCCTCGATAAGCCAACTCATAGATGTTTTAGTGCAATGGCCCGACCTGAATTCAACATTTAAAGCTCTGATTACAACACTAAAATGATCGTGACGTAATTCTTACTCGTTTCATTATATCTATTTTTTTCTTTAATTTATTTTTTCGTTCTTCCAATTAGGAATGGTAATAAGGACACAATCATAATTCAATTGTGGTCCATCAACAAAACATATTTTTCTTTTAAAATAACCAAACAAATAAAGACATTTCTTCTGGAAATAGGAATATTATAATCATTCAATAAAATCCATACAAGCAATCAACTTTAGGTTCCTTAAAACAATGATAACAAATAAATGAATAATAGACCAAGCAAACATAACTTTAAAAGGCAGAGTTTTTTCTTGAACTGTTTCCTATATCTTGTTAGAAGTTTTGTTATATGTCTTTTATAACTATGTTAATTATCAATTAGCATAAAATTTTATAACCACAAGGTTTTTTTTTTTTTTTCACAAAGCATATACTAAATTGCATTTCACTAAGATTAGGACATCTCTTAGAATGAGCAATGTTAAATATCTAAACACGGTTTAATAAGAATATCCGGTGATCTACAAGAGTGCCAACAACAACCAATGCTGACATGATTAAAACCTTTTGTTGCTTGGACTACACGGGTTTCACGCTACTCTGTTCATTTTCGTTTTGACACTCCGATAATAACTTAAACCTAAAAATCTTTTGAGATTGACAAACAGGTTTAACTTGCTTCATAGGAACCTGATTCGGGTTAGTAATAGATTTCCCCGAAAAAGATTTTGCTTCAGATGATCCCGTCTCTTCATGGACCTCAGGAGTAGCATCTGCACCGACATTCAATCAGTTACCTTACATCACATAAAGTTAATAGGTTCTGCATTTAGTGTTTCAACTAACCATTTTCACTTAAAACAATACATGTCCCGACAGTTTCCTCGTATTCGCTAATCTACAAAATCCACAATCCCGAAACATGTAAAGTAGAAATAACATTAAGGAAAAAAGTGGCATCTGAAGGTTGATGTGAATAGAAATAACATTTTATTACCAGCTTTATTTTGTCATCAATGATTAGAATTGGGTTCAATGTGTCCAGGCCCTGCATTTAAAGCAAACAAGTCATCAAAACAGATGTTTCATACATGTAGAAACTAACGAAATGAGAGACCTACAATTAACCGATATTTTTACATTTACTAAAACCGTATATTATTCATGTTTAACATACTTACAAAGAGAACATATGGAGCATTCGGTGGGATGTGAACTTTCTCATAAACGACATCCAAGTCCAAAACAACATATTCATCTTCATCACATTCCGCTTGATCATGAGAATTTGCCATAACTTTCTAAATCTGTAATCATTTTTTTGAAATTAATAACTTTAATTGTGGTCTACAAGTTCTTACATTGTCAACATTATTACAGTTTTGCCAGCAAAATTTGCGAATTATGCTATCGCGGGCCATCATTTGAAATTTTTGTGCAAGCTACAAGGGTTGTCGTAGTTAATAATATGTCCATATAGTGGAAGCATATTCGCTACACATTTTCTTTTTGTATCACTATCATATACATAGTTATCGATAACGAATAGCGACAACGTACCTATATGCTACGTAGCGATAGCGTTGAAATGGCGCCCGCTCGTTTTTAGCGATAAGGTAGTTAAAAATTTAAGAAATAGAAAATAGGGGGTTAAATGTTAAAATACACAAACTAATTTTACACTTTTTATGTAAATTTTACAAGTTTTAATGACTAAATGTAACCTAGTGAAAGATAGAGGGGTTAAATGTTAAAATCCATAAACTTATTTAACCTTAGAAAGGCTCAAACGCAACAAAAACACAGTCGCTCTTCTTCTTCATAGTTTCCAGCAAGTTTCCGGCAGAAATTGCAGGTAACCGGCCGGAAGTCGTCGTCGGAATCCGCTATTTCCACGCTATTCAGCGCTATACACCATATAGCGACCATGTCTCGCCTTGCCACGCTATTCGCGATAGCGGTCGCTATGGCCGCCATCGATAACTATGATTATATATATTTTGTAAATGACAGACAAGATAATTGCAACTGATAAAATAATATAATGTCAAACCATATCATCAGCCACACTTTGTTCATATGAGATTTCTAATCAGTTTTCTTATTTTATCAAAATTATATATGATGATGTACAAGTCAAAGAAAGCAGCGAGTGGCAGATCCAAGTTTTTTTTTAACCAGTGCCTAAATGGGTCATGCTAGAACGACTTGGGTCAAAATGGGTCTGCCAAAATGTGTCGGGTCAAAAGCTAAAGTTGCAATAAATTGGGTACAACCGTGTTAAGTATATTTCAAGTATCTTGAATGGCCAAATAGCTTTATAAGCATACCTATGAACATCTTAAGAGCTACAACAACAGCCATACCCAGTATAATCCCACCTATAATGAAGCTATTGATAGGGTCTGGGATGGTAGGATGTAGGCAAGCTTTACCTCTATCCCAGGGGCATAGTTGTCAATAGCGGCTATAGCGGCCGCTATAGCGTGCTATGTAGCCATGCGACCAAGTGTCGCTATATGGGTCATAGCGACCAATAGGGTATTTAGCGACTAGTTATTTTTTGGATGTTTAATATAAAAGCGATCAGCGATTAGGGTTTTTGACATCTGAAAAAAGACGCGGCTCTCTAATCTCTCTAAATCGCTGAGAACGCAACCTCTGCTTTTTCTCGTCTGTCTTCATTGAAGCAACTCTAATCTTCAATCAACCTCTGCTCTCTCATCTTCTCACATCTGCTCTAATCTAATACATCTGGTTCATTCTTCTCTGTTCATTACTTCCTTTATCTTCTGAATTGTGATATTGTTTGCTCATCAATTCGTTTATATGTTCAATTCGTGTATGCTCTTCTGTTTCTTTTATGTTTTACAAACATAATGAATAAAAGGGAAGTTGATCCGGGGTGGGCGTATGGGACTGCGGTAGAAGGACCGAAAAACTCAGTTAGATGTAATTTTTGTATGTTTGTGTCAAGTGGCGGGATTACAAGACACAAGCATCACCTTGCTTGGAGTTCCCCAAATGTGGCGAGATGTACCAAAGTTCCGATGTGAAAAAATTAATCCAAGATTTATTTGAGAAGAAGACGCGCGCACGTGAAGAGATGAATAAAATACCACATTTTGTGAAGGTTCTAGATTTAGAAGAAGATGATGTTGAAGAAGTTGAATTTTCTACTTTTAGTAGCGAAGCTCAATCAAGGGGAAAGTGGCCCGTATCGTTTGCTGGTTCATCGGCTAGTGAGGCTAATAAAAAGCGAAAGGCCCATTATATGGAATGTTCAAGCCATCTAGTACATCGGGGAAGAAAGGGGGAAACTTAGTTGGAATTGCAAAATACAAAGACGTCCAACAGAAGCAAAGACTTTATGCGGTGCAAAAAGTTGCACATTGGATGTATGATGCGGGTATTGCATTCAATGCGGTGAAGTATGATAGTTTGGGGCCCGCAATTGAAGCGATTGGTAGATATTGTTGCGGTATGAAACCCCTAGCTATTAAGAGGTACGTGTTCCGATGTTGAAACTATAGTTGGAACATACAAAAAAGATTTTGCATGATAATGAGGTTGAAAAGGCAACATATGGCTGTTCTTTGATGGCCGATGCAATATGGATCATCGGCACCGACACGAAAAAGGTTTGCGGTTAAGGTGCTTAGTTTAACATGTAGCTCGTCGGGGTGCGAACACAATTGGAGCGTATCTGAACATGTAAGGAATTCTTTATTTAATATAAATAATAGTTATTAAGTTATTATATTTTATTTTTGTAGCTTTATTCCAAAAAAAGAAACCGACTTGAGCATAAAAAGCTTAAAGATCTTGTGTACATCAAGTATAATCGAGCTCTAAGAAGAAGGTACGATATGCATGATACGATTGACCCGATTATCTTGATGATGCAAATGTACAAGATCCGCATGAGTGGTTGATGGGAGCCTTAGAGGAGGAGGATGAAGAAGATGTCCCGGTGGTCGAGGGTGAAGATTTGACATGGGCTCATGTAAGGGATGCCACTGGGGCGGAAGAGGCGCCCTATTCGACAAGAGCACGTGGGAGTAAAAAGGGTGCCAAGACATCCGCATCGAGCTCATGGGCAAAAGGAAAAGGTTTAGTGGATGAAGAAGTTTGTGATGATGTTGAAGAAAATGATGTTGGGCCTTATAAAGATTTTGTGCCAACATTGGATCGCGATGATGATGACGACGACCCGGAATATGAAGAGTTAGATGATCTGTGATTGACTATTTTAGCTATTTAGGTGGTTTGAATGTTTATTTATTTTGGATGTTTGAATGTAAAACAATTTCTTGAATTTTCGACTTCTTTATCGCTATTTATAAAATAGTTGTCACTATTCACTACGTAGCCTGTAGGTGCCTTGTCGCTATTCGCTATCGACAACTATGCCCAGGGGGTAGAGAGGTTGCTTTCGGTGAGACCCCCCAACTCCAAAAACCAAAACCAAGACATAAGCTTCTCGTAAAACATATATAAGCACACAACTACTAAAAAGGTGGAAAGAAAAATAATAAAAATAAACATATAAATAAATAAGTGTTTGTTTGTAAAACTACGACACCGAGAATAGGTGAAAACTTATAAAAAGCTATATTACACCTCATAGAAACTTAAAAGTTAAACTCATAAGACAAGAACCTAAACCAAAAACCAGGCAAAATTCCTAAAAGTCCTTAACCTTAATCCTACGTGTTCACGAAGTTCTGTCCTCGACCATGTCCTCAACGTGGTCCAAATCTAGCAAATCTTGCTTAATCCGCTTATCCCAAGTCATTTTCGGCCTGCCTCTACTCCTCTTTCCATCTACAGTGAGTGTTTCAACTATTCTAATCGGGTCTGTCGTCTGCCTCCTTCTGACATGCCCAAACCATCTCAATCTCTCCTCCTTTATCTTATCTGAAATACTACCAACTCCTAATCTTTCCCTAAAAACCTCATTTCTTATCTTGTCTAACCTAGTATGTCCACACATCCATCTTAGCATCCTCATCTCTGCTACCTCTAGCTTTCGTGCATGAGTTTTCAGGATGGCCCAACAATTTGTTCCGTATAACATAGAGGGTCTAATTGCAATCTGGAATCAGTTGGCGGAACAATTTATGCAGAAATATTTTCCACCTGAGAAAACAAACAAGCTACGAAACCGGATTGTTTCCTTTCGCCAAGACGAGGGTGAGTCGTTACATGCAGCCTGGGAGAGATATAAAGACTTGTTGATAGATGTTCCACATCATGGCTTCTCCAAGCGACAGCTGGTTTTGACGTTTTATCAGGGGCTCAGTTATAATACACAGGAGCGATTAGACGTGAACGCGAGAGGCGATCTAGGAACTAAGACGCCGACTGAAGCGTATGATATCATAGAAAAAGCTGCGTTGAAATCCAGCTCGCGTCGGGAAGGAGATAGAGGCCGGGCAACATCATCATCATCTCGCGCAGGAGTTCATGCTGTAGACGATTATACGGCCATTACTGCACAAATCTCAGCTCTTGCATCGAGATTCGACAGGTCCCAGATGATTGCGCAGGCTGGCTCGGGATGTGACCAGTGTGGAGTGTCACACGAGCCTGGTGCATGTTTTCAGGGAGTCGTCTATGAGGGCCACGAAGAGGTAGACTTCATAAGTAATCAAACTAGGCCTCAGAACAACCCGTACAGCAACACCTATAATCCCGGTTGGAGAAATCACCCAAATTTTGGGTGGCGAGCGAATACAGGCAATCAAAATCCTTTGGGATTTACTCCGCGCGCTCCAGCGCAACAGCAGGGTCAGGGTCAGCAGTTCCAGCAATACAACCAACCTTACCAGCAGCGTCCATATTCATATCAGAATCAGGGCACTGGGAGCAGTTCCCAGCAGCAGGCCCCTCAGTCTAGTTCCAAACTGCAGGATATGATGGCTCAGCTTCTTACTAGCTCCTCGAGCGCGAATCAGTTAGCTGAAAAACGCTATCAGCAGAGCGATGATCGTTTTCTCTCTCATGAGGGGGAAATGAGGAGTCACTAGGCCTCGATTCAGAATATCGAGAATCAGGTTGGTCAGCTGGCACAGATGATGTCAAAAAGACCCCAGGGTGGTCTTCCGGGCAATACAGAACCAAACCCGGGTGGACATGTGAATGCGATCATGACCAGGAGTGGAAAAACTACCGGACCCGTCATATCGGACTCATCACCGATCACTGAAGCGGTCCCGACTGACACCGGACGAGGTGCAAGCCAGGCTACGCCCAACAAGTACAGCACAAGTCCAGGAACCGGTCAAAGATTACACTCCTCCAGTACCTTATCCAGGCAGGCTGAAGAAGCAGAAGAATGACGAACAATACGGTAAGTTCCTTGAGTTGTTTAAGCAACTACACATCAATATACCGTTTGTTGAAGCCTTGGCCCAGATGCCAAAGTATGCGAAATTCCTTAAGGATATCCTCTCGAATAAACAGAAGCTCGAGGATATTTCATGTGTGGTGATGAATGAAACTTGTTCTGCCGTTCTACAAAACCGCCTGCCCATGAAAATGGGAGATCCGGGTAGTTTTACGCTCCCGTGTTTGATTGGAAACATGTCTGTTAGCCATGCATTGGCTGACTTGGGAGCGAGTATCAACCTTATGCCATATAAGGTTTTTACTAAACTGGATCTGGGTGAGCCGTCACCTACTAGGATGAGCATTCGGTTGGCAGATCGTTCAATCAAGTATCCGCGTGGATTTGTGGAAAACATGCTTGTAAAAATCGATAAATTTGTTTTCCCCGTGGATTTTGTTATTCTTGACATGGACGAGGATTCAAGAGTACCTTTGATACTTGGACGCCCGTTCCTCAATACTGCGAGGACGATTGTTGATGTGGCAGTTGGCCAAATCACGCTCCGAGTGAATGATGAGCACGTGACATTCGATATTAAAAGATCGATGCAGCATCCGCAAAGTCACGATGACAAGCTTTACTATGTCGACATTGTCGATGCATGTGTGTGCTCTCATTTTCAAGGTACTGTTGACGAGATTGATTCGGACACACGTCTGTCGTGTGGGGACCTGATTGGCATTACGCAGGAGGGCCACGATTTAGAGCAGCCAGTCTATCAGATTGGTGACGATGGTTCCCAGAGTCCGGAGAGATTTCTTGAAATTGTCCATGTAGAAGAAGAGAAAGCAAAACCGTCGGTTGAAGATCCACCGTCTTTGGAGTTGAAAGAACTCCCGCCACATCTTGAGTATGCATTTCTTGACGAGGAGCGTCGCTTACCGGTCATAATTTCGGCATCATTGGAAAAGGTTGAGAAAAATCAGCTTCTTGAGGTTCTGAAACTTCATAAGAGAGCCATTGCATGGAAAATCATGGATATCAAAGGCATCAATCCTTCTTTCTGTACTCACAAGATTCTGATGGAAGACGAGTACAAACTGTGTGCACAGCATCAGAGGCGTTTAAATCCAAATATGCAGGACGTGGTGAAGAAGGAGGTGATTAAGTTGTTGGATGCCGGGATGATATATCCTATTTCGGACTCTGTGTGGGTGAGTCCAGTGCAGGTTGTACCCAAGAAAGGAGGTTTGACTGTAGTTTCAAATTATAGGAATGAGCTAATTCCTACCCGTACCGTCACTGGGTGGCGAGTTTGCATTGACTACCGCAAACTCAACGATGCTACTCGCAAGGATCACTTCCCGCTTCCATTCATCGACCAGATGTTGGAACGTCTGTCGGGGAAGTTGTATTACTGTTTCCTAGACGGATTCTCTGGGTACTTTCAAATTCCTATCGCTCCTGAGGATCAGGAGAAGACTACCTTTACCTGCCCCTTCGGCACATTCGCCTACCGGCGGATGCCTTTTGGGTTGTGTAATGCACCAGCGACCTTCCAGAGATGCATGGTTGCGATTTTTCATGATATGATCGAGGATTCCATGGAGGTTTTCATGGATGACTTTTCGGTTTTTGGGGATTCCTTCGATCATTGCTTGAAAAATTTGAAGAAGATGTTGATGAGGTGCGAGGAGACGAATCTGGTCCTGAACTGGGAGAAGTGCCACTTCATGGTGAAGGAGGGCATAGTTCTGGGACATAAGATTTCTCATGCGGGTATGGAAGTCGATCCAGCTAAAGTCGATGTTATTTCACGACTTCCGCCTCCCACCTCTGTGAGAGCGATACGGAGCTTTCTCGGTCATGCCGGGTTCTATCGGCGATTCATCAAAGATTTTTCAAAAATCGCCAGACCCATGACCCGTTTGTTGGAGAAAGACGCTCCGTTTGTGTTTGGAGATGATTGCTTGAGGGTTTTTGACCTTCTCAAGCAAAAGTTGATTGAGGCCCCTATTTTGGTCGCACCTGACTGGAGTCTGCCATTTGAAATTATGTGCGACGCAAGCGATTACGCTATAGGGGCCGTTCTGGGTCAAAAGAAGGAAAAACACTTCCACCCGATCTATTATGCGAGCAAAACTCTTCACGACGCTCAGGAGCATTACACCACGACTGAAAAAGAGCTCTTGGCAGTCGTTTTCGCATTTGACAAATTTAGATCGTATTTGGTGCTTTCGAAAACCGTTGTATATACTGATCACGCAGCCATCAGATATCTTTTCAGCAAACAGGACGCTAAACCGCGTCTAATCAGATGGATCCTGTTGCTGCAAGAGTTTGATATAGAAATCCAAGATAAAAAGGGTGCTTTGAATGTAGCGGCTGACCAATCTATCTCGGTTAGAACACGGAGACATCGAGGACGCGCGTTGGGATTCAATCAATGACAATTTCCCACACGAGTCTTTGATGGGTGTTGAGATATGCGATGAATCGCCTTGGTTCGCCGACTTTGCGAACTACCTTGCTTGTAGAATTCTGATTAAAGGGTTGACTCACCAGCAAAAGAGGAAATTCTTTTCAGATATCAAGCATTACATTTGGGACGACCCTTTTCTATTCAAGGTGGGTGCTGATCAGGTGATCAGAAGATGTGTATCAGGGACTGAGGCGACCGACATTCTGCGCCAGTGTCATGAGGGACCTACCGGAGGCCACCACGGAGCCAACTTCACCGCGAAGAAGGTGTTGGATTCCGGGTTTTACTGGCCGACCATTTTCCGTGACGCGCAGAGTTGGGTAAAAGCGTGCGATGCTTGTCAGAGAGCGACAAACATATCGGCACGCGACGAAATGCCCCAGAACTGGATACAAGTTTGTGAAGTCTTTGATGTTTGGGGGATAGACTTTATGGGACCGTTTCCCCCCTCACGAGGTAACAAATACATCCTGGTCGCAGTTGACTACGTATCAAAGTGGGCTGAGGCGCAAGCCTTACCCACAAATGACGCCAGGGTGGTCGTGAGATTCTTAAAAAGTTTGTTCGCCCGATTTGGCGCTCCGAAAGCGCTTATTAGTGACAGAGGGACTCATTTCTGTAATACACAGCTTGAAAAGACTTTGTCCCGTTACGGTGTGCATCACCGTTTGTCCACACCTTATCATCCGCAGACGAGCGGGCAGGTGGAAGTTACTAATCAAGGGCTTAAGCGCATCCTTGAGCGGTCTGTTGGTGCTAACCGCAAGGAGTGGTCGGACAAACTTGAGGATGCATTGTGGGCATTCCGTACAGCTTATAAGACCCCTATAGGAACCACCCCCTTTAGGTTGGTATACGGAAAGGCATGCCATTTACCGGTGGAGTTGGAGCACAAGGCTATGTGGGCTTTGAAAACCGCGAATTTGGACCTTAAAACCGGAGGTGAAGCCCGGTTTCTCCAAATTCATGAATTGGAAGAATTGCGACAACAAGCCTATGAAAGCTCCGTACTCTACAAAGAGCGCACGAAGAAACTTCACGACAAACGCTTGAAGGACCACACAGAATTCCAAGCGGGTGATCTTGTTCTTCTTTACAATTCACGGCTGCGCTTATTTCCTGGGAAGCTTCATTCACGCTGGACAGGACCATACACGGTTAAGGAAGTGTTTCCGTATGGTACTGTTGCAGTAGAGAACGCGGATGGCGTTACATTCAAGGTAAATGGTAACCGGTTGAAGTTGTACGTTGCCGGGCCGATAGAGTCGGCGGTGGAGGTAATTGAACTCCAAACCCCGCACACATCATAAGTGTGGGGAGGAGAGAGTCTACGCTACTGACTCGCGGATCAAAAATGTAGCAAGAGCGTATTTTGCGCTTTAGGGGTAGTATCGTCTTTTTAGGTGTTTTTCTTGTTTTAGCGTAATTTAGGTATGTTAGGTAGTTTCTGTTAGTTTGTATAATTTTCATACGTGCCGGGCGAAGGTTCTGTGTTGAAATATTGTTTAAACAGTTTGTGTGTCAAAAAAATGGCGAAAAACGACCAAAACAGTTGCTGGAAATAGCTTCTGCAGAAAATTCTGATCTGCAGCTGTTGCACGGACGTTCCACGAGTCGCACGACCGTGCGTTTCCGAGCAGGCCGGCACGGTGAGTCGCACCCCCAGTGCATCACCGAGAACAGTATGCGAGGTTTGAAAATTGTAGGTGACGCACGACCGTGCGAGCTGTCGCACGACCGTGCGAGAGGCAGGGGCAGTTTGGTCTTTTTCACATTATAAAAACCCCCATCTCCTTCAAAACCCTTCATTCGCGAACCCTAACCATCTGCGGCCGTTCCAGAGCGATATCTCTTCAAATCGCACGGTTTTTCGCACGATTTCACGCCCTACTTCGCACGGTACTTTCCTAGTTGTAGATTTCCTGTTTCTTTGCTTCCTAGGTTAGATTCATCCGATTCTTCAAGGCTTTTTAGGGTTCTCTTCATAAATACAAACGAAACCCTAACCCTTGTTTGAATCGTGCGTATCGTGAACATCCGGTGAATTTTCTGACCCCTGTTTATGTAAAAACTTGTTGATTTGTGAAAAATCGGGCCAACTTAGAGCCTGGGTCAGAATCTGTAGAAAAACGCTGTCGCACGGTCGTTCCTTTGTGGAACGGTCGTGCCATTCCGGATGTTATCGATATTTTGCTTGTTGGTCGGTGTTGCACGGTTGTGCCGTTTGTCGCACGCCGTGCAGTTCCGACAGATTTGGGCCAATAGTACTTGTTGTCGGCGACGCACGACCGTGCGTCTCGTCGCACGTCCGTGCCATATGCCCAGATCAGATTCACAGCTTCTTCATAATTGGCTGCTCGGCTGTTTTTGATTCAAATTTTTCCTGTTTCCATCTTTCTAACGTTATTCCTCATACAGATGGATCACCATTTCCTTCAATTTGACCCCAATAATGAGCGAGAGGCTCTTTGCACTCCGAGACGCGACGCCTTATGGGCAAGGCGGGGGCAATTCGGAGTGCCCCGATGGCTGGATTGGGAAGTCATGCGGGAACTAAATCAGTATGACAGACTTGACAACATGATGAATATCCCGCTTGCAAATCTGGTCGGTATCAACCGACCCGTCTACCGTGAGCTGACAATAGAGTTCTTCTCAACTTATGCCTATGAAAAGCCGGTTGCTCATAGAAGACCCAAATTCCGCCACAAGGAGCGGATAGCTTTCACGTTATGTGGACGATGGCATACGTGGTCGGTTGGTCGATTGGGTAGAAGACTCGGGATTTATACAAGAGACGACATGGATACCGATGTCTTCACGGATCAGTTCACTTTTCCAACTGATGCAGCACGAAATCAGTTTTGGGCTGAAAATGCTATAGGTGACCCGTATGACCCGAGGATGTCGAAGGCCTCAAGATTGAGGGACCCTTTAGTGCGAGTGATGCATCATGTGTTTAGCCACACAATTTGCGGGCACATGGACAGTGTTGAAGTTTTTGTCTGAAGCACCTCCTCTGTCATATAGCCTAAGTTGTAGGCTATTTCGGTCACATACTGACCGCCGTGTATCTCGCTGTTGGGAGTCCGCCCCGAGCTCTTCACAAAGTATTCAGCCATCCTTGCGGCTAGGTTGATATTTGCTCCCTCAACCAGCGCATAGAGAAAAATCGAATCTGGTGTTGGACAGTTTCCAAGACTGTCCATGCGCCCGCAAATTGTGTGGCTAAACACATGATGCATCACTCGCACCAAAGGGTCCCTCAATCTTGAGGCCTTCGACATCCTCGGGTCATACGGGTCACCTATAGCATTTTCAGCCCAAAACTGATTTCGTGCTGCATCAGTTGGAAAAGTGAACTGATCCGTGAAGACATCGGTATCCATGTCGTCTCTTGTATAAATCCCGAGTCTTCTACCCAATCGACCAACCGACCACGTATGCCATCGTCCACATAACCTGAAAGCTATCCGCTCCTTGTGGCGGTATTTGGGTCTTCTATGAGCAACCGGCTTTTCATAGGCATAAGTTGAGAAGATCTCTATTGTCAGCTCACGGTAGACGGGTCGGTTGATACCGACCAGATTTGCAAGCGGGATACTCATCATGTTGTCAAGTCTGTCATAATAATTTAGTTCCCGCATGACTTCCCAATCCAGCCATCGGGGCACTCCGAATTGCCCCCGCCTTGCCCATAAGGCGTCGCGTCTCGGAGTGCAAAGAGCCTCTCGCTCATTATTGGGGTCAAATTGAAGGAAAGGGTGATCCATCTGTATGAGGAATAACGTTAGAAAGATGGAAACAGGAAAAATTTGAATCAAAAACAGCCAAGCAGCCAATTATGAAGAAGCTGTGAATCTGATCTGGGCATATGGCACGGACGTGCGACGAGACGCACGGTCGTGCGTCGCCGACAACAAGTACTATTGGCCCAAATCTGTCGGAACTGCACGGCGTGCGACAAACGGCACAACCGTGCAACACCGACCAACAAGCAAAATATCGATAACATCCGGAATGGCACGATCGTTCCACAAAGGAACGACCGTGCGACAGCGTTTTTCTGCAGATTCTGACCCAGGCTCTAAGTTAGCCCGATTTTTCACAAATCAACAAGTTTTTACATAAACAGGGGTCAGAAAATTCACCGGATGTTCACGATACGCACGATTCAAACAAGGGTTAGGGTTTCGTTTGTATTTATGAAGAGAACCCTAAAAAGCCTTGAAGAATCGGATGAATCTAACCTAGGAAGCAAAGAAACAGGAAATCTACAACTAGGAACGTACCGTGCGAAGTAGGACGTGAAATCGTGCGAAAAACCGTGCGATTTGAAGAGATATCGCTCTGGAACGGCCGCAGATGGTTAGGGTTCGCGAATGAAGGGTTTTGAAGCAGATGGGGGTTTTTATAATGTGAAAAAGACCAAACTGCCCTTGCCTCTCACACGGTCGTGCGACAGCTCGCACGGTCGTGCGTCACCTACAATTTTCAAACCTCGCATACTGTTCTCGGTGATGCACTGGGGGTGCGACTCACCGTGCCGGCCTGCTCGGAAACGCACGGTCGTGCGATTCGTGGAACGTCCGTGCAACAGCTGCAGATCAGAATTTTCTGCATAAGCTATTTCCAGCAACTGTTTTGGCCGTTTTTCGCCATTTTTTCGACACACAAACTGTTTAAACAATATTTCAACACAGAACCTTTCCCCGGCAACGGCGCCAAAAACTTGACGTGTGCGTATATATACATAATATTGCAATGAAGTTACACACGATTTGGTTTTAAATTTATAAAAGTGATTATTACTTTTACATCAAAACACACACGAAAGAGGCAAGTGTACCCCGTCACATATGTAGTAAAGTATCGGTAAGAACCAAGTATCGATCCAAGGAAATGGGCGGAGAAATAATACTAGACCTTTGTCACTAAACTACCGGTAAAAACATAAGTTGTATTATTTTAATTAAACTAAAGTAATCATAAACAAATACATATAAAAACATAGTAGATAATAGATAAATAGCCTTGCTTAATACACAACCAAAGCATGTCAACTAAGTCGGTTTTGGCACTAGAAGCATTCGATCAATTCTCCAATTTCAAGACAATTAGTATCCCTTTCGGGAATCCTAACATGACAATCATTCGGAAAGTTAAAACGACAAACACACTTTAACCACCTAAAATTGTTCTTTAACGTGCAATTGATAAATGTCTATGAAAATCTCTTAAAAATAAGTTAGTCATCCGTTAGGAGTTTTCTAACCTCACTTAAACAAGGAAAGCGACACCGATAAACACAATGCAACCACCGAGACAAGCATAAACTAGATTAAATCACAACCGAGTTCATTTTACAAATCTTGCACAATAATTCACCAAGATAGCAATTTTGGTCTAAACTACTAACTAAGCTAACAAATCATGGCAAGAATTTATAACGACACCATCTAACCCGTTAAGGTCCTTACGTGACGGCAAGCTCTCTTGATTAACAATAATTACATTTATTAAATCACTAACCATTTCTAATATCATGATGCACACATTTAAACCAAGCTAAACTAGTTAACCAAGTTCAAAGTTTACTAATACAAGATTAATTAAGCTTCATTTTTCAACTATCTTAACTAACCAAATACCAATCATCCAACACAATTACTTATAATCAAGATATCAATGTCAATAATAAGGTTGCAAACTAATCATCAAAGATTAACATAGAAAATACTTCAAAGTGTCATTACAAACAAAGATTAACATACTAATGGCTATAATCAAGCAAGGGATTGTTGTGTTTTTGCCCAAAGGCTACAATAATACATAAACATTAATCTAAATGCTTGAAAGATTAACAAAATCATGGAAAGATTAGAAAACCAAACCATAAACAAGCATAAGATTAAGAATCTGGAAGATAACGAAGCTAATCGGCACAATGTGGCATGAATCCGGGTGAAAGCAGAAGCCTCCGGAGCCTGAAAATCGCCTGAATTGCTTCCAAAATGTCCAGAGTTACGAGCAGAATGTTTCTGCAAGTTTTTATATTTTTTTCGGTTTCGCACGGTCGTGCGTCCTGTTGCACGACCGTTCACTTTTGGCAATTATTGTAGGTATGGTGCACCATACTGCATGACGTCACAGATCTTGACTGGTCTTCGGTCTCGCACGACCGTTCTTCAGATGGCACGGTCGTTCGTTACCGGGTTCTTGATGCACGCCTGGTCGCACTGGTCGTTCATCGCCGGACTGGACTTCACTTGTCGGAGATGCACGGTCGTGCATTAGGTCGCACGACCGTTCCACACGCCCAGGTCAGTTTTCTTAACAGAATGTTCGCAGCTTCGTCGTTTTGTCCGGAAAGTCCTCGTTTTCGCTATCATCTTGTCTGGTATGCTGTTTTAGGCCTGTAAACAAAAGTGTAGATGATTAAGCATCCGAATGACGGTTTTACGGCCGAAAACGCATAAAATAGGGGTAAAACGGGGGACTAAAATATGTGTAAATTAGCGAATATCACAATCCTATAATATTTCCCTATTAATTTATCAGGGAACCTCTTGTCGCACAATACCCCTGTGGCTGCTCTCCACCTACACCATCCAACCTGGATACGGTGAGCTTCGTCACTGTCTCTCTCTCCATTACTCTGAACAAACGATCCTAAATACTTGAACTTAGTTGCCTGTGGGACCACCTGGCCCTCAAACCTTTGCATTCTAAGGCTACACGTCATTCTTCTAACCTCGCATCAAGCTCTGTTTACTTTCTTCTATCAGCACAATATCGTCTCCAACAAGCAAGCACCACGGAACTGACTCCTGAATCGACTTTGACAACTCATCCAAGACAATCGCTAATAGAAAATGACTCAACGCTGACCCTTGGTGGAGTCCTACTTCTATAAGAAAGAAATCAGTATCCTCTATCGGTCCACAAACACTAGTTTTAGTCTTAACATACATATCCTTGTGTATATGTTGATGATGCGGTGGACGGTTTGGTGGCGGGCTAGGGTTCGGGTTTTTTTTGGTATCCAAAGGGGTTGTTTGGGTTGTAACCACGGTTATAAAGATGCATTGTAGGATGTTGTGGGTTGATTTTATAAAAAATAAAGAGATATGGTAGAAGTGGTAAAAATTGTAAAAGATTAGTATATTTGTATAATATGTAAATATATTTTTTAAACTAGCCGTTTGGCTACGGCTACCCCCAACGGCTACTTTGAACCAGCCCGCCATGTCCCCCACGCCAGGCAGAATCTCTACGCCAAGCCCAACGCCGAGCCGGGGTGATGTAGCCGGCGTTAAACCCTCTTCACCGCCCCAACCAACGCCTCACACCCCGTAGTCTTATTTTGAACCACAACCAGCGAAACCCGATCATATCCATCTAATATATGTACACAAATTGAGAGAAAAACCAATAAATCATGGTAAAAACTCAACTTAAGATTAGGCTGTAATGCAATGCTATCACAATTACTTCATACCGTTTCTGCTTATTCTTCTTCTATCGTTGGGTTTCTACTTTCTACAAGAGTTTCAAGTCTAGTATCTGCTTCATCTTTCGGGGATATATCGTAAGTCAAATCTTTCATATTGAATACAGAAAAGTGTTTTGTCATTTGCTTCATCTTCAATCCTATTATACCTCAAAACTATTAAGTGATCTCAATTACATATAATAATTAACTGTTTGTAATCTATGAAATCCCAGCCCCCAATCTTCTTCCTCGGTATAAAATAATTGTTGAACATGAGTGGGTATTGATATCCTTGAAATCTCCATGAGAAGATGTGCGAGTTTTTGAAGTGTGGGCTTTGCACACCAACTGTTCGACGAAATATTTCATAGAAATCTAACAACCAACTTCAAAGCATTGTTTAATCAGTGTTGGATGGACCACTTGTTTGAATTAATATTCGATAACTTCGAAATCTCCATGAGAAGATGTGTGAGTTTTTGAACTTTCGGGTTTGCATACCAACTGTTCGACGAAATGTTTCATAAAATCTAACATCCCGTTTCAAAGCATTGTTAAATCAATGTTGGATGGGCCACTTTTAAGGCCTGTTTGAATTAATATTTTTCTTTAATCTTGCGTTCTCTTGTCAGAATTTGTGCTCCTCTGTTCTGGTGAATGGTGGTGACGACCTTTTGCTCAGAATCAGAGGCCACTTCCGACTTCTTCTATACCGATTCTACAACGTTAAGTTCAATCTAGTCGTGTTTTTGTTGGATTCCTGTATCTTTTTTTTTTCTGTTTGCAAAATAGATTGCTTCGTTCTAATAACAAATCAGTATAGAATTTTCTTTTCTTGTTAAGGTTGAGCTGTATTTTAAATTTATTGGGCTTATTCTAGTACGGTTAAGTTCCCAATCCGAGTCTGACCATGTGCTCCTTGCCTCCCACCTTAATTTTTAACCCTTGTTGAGCTGTATTTTTGTTGAATTTGTTGCTCATTCTAGTATTTTCTTGAAGCTGTAGAGTTGTAGAATTACGGCTCATAAGTTGATGCAGTTGTCAAGATTTAGTTATTTTTAGCATTTGGCTTTTAGCAATTCTTTGTATGCAATATGCCTATATCCATCTCAGGTCTTTTAAGCTGGAATCTCATTTATACCATTACTGTTAAATAAATAAAATAATTTATAGCTCTGTTCAATCTCATTTTCAAATCTGGAAGAATGCTAGACCAGTTGAGGAGTAGTATTGTAGTGCCTTTATATAAGAACAAAGGAGACGCCCAATGTTGTAGTAGTTATAGAGAGATTAAGTTGTTAAGTCATACTATGAAATTATGGGAGAAGGTGATTGAGACTAGACTTAGAAGAGAAACATAGGTTACAGTAAACCAATTTGGTTTCATGCCACAGGGCGGTCAACTACAGAAGCGATACACATTCTAAGAAGATTGGCGGAAAAATATAGAGGGAAAAATCGAGATCTACATATGGTGTTCATTGACTTAGAAAAGGCGTATAACAATGTGCCACATTGATTGATATGGGACAGTTTAGAGGATAGAGGGGTACCTAGTAAGTATGTAGACTTAATTAAGGATACGTACGTTAAGACTAAAACTAGTGTTCGTGCACCGGTAGGGGATACTGATTTCTTTCTTGTAGAAGTAGGACTCCACCAATGGTCTGCGTTGAGTCCTTTTCTATTTGCGATTGTCCTAGATGAGTTGTCAAAGTCGATTCAGGAGTCAGTTTCGTGGTGCTTGCTTTTTGCAGACGATATTGTGCTGATAGAAGAAAGTAAACAGAGCTTGAATGCGAGGTTAGAAGAATGGCGTGTAGCCTTAGAATGGAAAGGTTTGAGGGCCAGGTGGTCCCACATGCAACTAAGTTCAAGTATTTAGGATCGTTTGTTCAGAGTAATGGAGACAGAGACAATGACGTAGCTCACCGTATCCAGGTTGGATGGTGTAGGTGGAGAGCAGCCACAGGGGTATTGTGCGACAAGAGGTTCCCTGATAAATTAAAAGGGAAATTTTATAGGGTTGCAATTAGACTCTCTATGAGGTGTGATAAATTAAAAGGGAAATTTTATAGCTTTTTATAAGTTTAACTTTTCAGTTTCTATGAGGTGTGATATAACTTTTTATAAGTTTTCACCTATTCTCGGTGCCGTAGTTTTACTAAGAAATACTTATTTATTTATTTGTGTATTTTTATTATTTTTCTTTCCACTTTTTTTCGTAGTTGTGTGCTTATATATGATTTGCCAGAAGCTTATGTCTTGGTTTTGGTTTTTGGAGCCGGGGGTCTCACTGGAAGCGGCCTCTCTACCCCCTGGGCATATTTGTCGATAGCGAATAGCGACAACTATTTTATAAATAGCGATAAAGTAGTCGAAAATTCAAGAAATTGTTTTACATTCAAACATCCAAAATAAATAAACATTCAAACCACCTAAATAGCTAAAATAGTCAATCACAAATCATCCAACTCTTCATATTTCGGGTCGTCGTCATCATCATCGCGATCCGATGTTGGCACAAAATCTTTATAAGGCCCACCATCGTTTTCTTCAACATCATCACAAACTTCTTCATCCACTAAACCTTTTCCTTTTGCCCTTGAGTTCGATGCGGATGTCTTGGCACCCTTTTTACTCCCACGTGCTCTTGTCGAATAGGGCGCTCTTCCGCCCCAGTAGCATCCCTTACATGACCCTATGTCAAATCTTCACCCTCGACCACCGGGACATCTTCATCCTCTTAAGGCTCCCATCAACCACTCATGCGGATCTTGTACATTTGCATCATCTAAGATAATCGGGTCAATCGTATCATGCATATCGTACCTTCTTCTTAGAGCTCGATTATACTTAATGTACACAAGATCATTAAGCTTTTTTTTGCTCGAGTCGGTTTCTTTTTTTGGAACGAAGCTACAAAAATAAAATATAATAACTTAATAACTATTATTTATAGAAAGAGCAGACACGAATTGAACATATAAACCAATTGATGAGAAGACAATATCACTAATTAGGAGATAAAAGAAGTAATGAACAGAGAAGAATGAACCTCATGTATTAGATTAGAGCAGATGTGAGAAGATGAGAGAGCAGAGGGTGATTGAAGATGAGAGCTGCTTGATTGAAGATGAGAGCTGCTTCAATGAAGATGAGAGAGAGCAGAGGTTGCGTTTTCAGCGATTTAGAGAGATTAGAGAGCCGCGCCTTTTTTCAGATGTCAAAAACTCTAATCGCTGCTCGCTTTTATATTAAACATCCAAAAAAGTACTAATTGACGCTAAATACCCTATTGGTCGCTATGACCCATGTAGCGACACTTGGTCGCATGGCTACATAGCGCGCTATAGCTGTCGCTATAGCCGCTATTGACAACTATGCCCCTGGGATAGAGGTAAGGCTTGCCTACATCCTACCCTCCCCAGACCCTATCAATAGCTTCGCTATAGGTGGGATTATACTGGGTATGGTTGTTGCTGTAGCTCTTAAGATGTTCATAGGTATGCTTATAAAGCTATTTGACCATTCAAGATACTTGAAATATACTTAACACAGATGGACCCAATTTATTGTAACTTTAGCTTTTGACCCGACAAAAAAAATCTTGGATCCGCCACTCGCTTAGAAACATATATGATAGTGGATACTCTTTGACTTGTACATCATCATATATAATTTTGATAAAATAAGAAAACTGATTAGAAATCTCATATGAACAAAGTGGTTGATGATATGCTTTGACATTATATTATTTTATCAGTTGCAATTATCTTAGTTGCAATTATCTTGTCTGCCATTTACAAAAGATATATGATCATAGTTATCGATAGCGGCCATAGCGACTGCTATCGCGAATAGCGTGGCGAGGCGAGACATGGTCGCTATATGGTGTATAGCGCTGAATAGCGTGAAAATAGCGGATTCCGATGACGACTTCGGGCCGGAAACCTGCAATTTCTGCCGGAAACTTGCTGGAAACTATGAAGAAGAAGAGCGGCTGCGTTTTTGTTGCGTTTGAGCCTTTCTAGGGTTAAATAAGTTTATGGATTTTAACATTTAACCCCTCTGTCTTTCATTAGGTTACATTTAGTCATTAAAACTTGTAAAATTTACATAAAAAGTGTAAAATTAGTTTGTGTATTTTAACATTGGGGAATTGGCCTGTAATAATCCCACCTAAACCTTTTTGGCCATTAATAATCCCACCTCAGAATATTCCCCCCACCAGTCCCACCTTTCACCTATTTTTCCTACAATGGTCCCCCGTTAAAAAAACTTAACGGAGTTAAGCTTTTTTCCAATTTACAAACAGATTTTTTTGGGCTTTTGATCAGAACGATGATACGAGTCCATTGATGTAAAACTTACTTCGAAATGGTGCTCCAAGTGACTTGATTTTGGTTAATTGGAAATTTAAACACCCGAATTGAAGGGCCGTTTTCATCGTTTGGAGTACCATTTCGAGGCAAGTTTTACATCAATGGACTCGTATCGTCATTCTAATCAAAAGCCCTAAAAAATCTGTTTGTAATTTGGAAAAAAGCTTAACTCCGTTAAGTTTTTTTAACGGGGGACCATTGTAGGAAAAATATGTGAAAGGTGGGACTGGTGGGGGAAATATTCTGAGGTGGGATTATTAATGGCCAATAAGGTCTAGGTGGGATTATTACAGGCCAATTTCCCTTTAACATTTAACCCCCCTATTTTTTATTTCTTAAATTTTTAGCTACCTTATCGCTAAACACGAAATAGCGGGCGCTATTTTATCGCTACGTAGCATATAGGTATGTTGTCGCTATCGATGATACAAAAAGAAAATGTGTAGCGAATATGCTTCCACTATATGGAAATATTATTAACCATGAAGACCCTTGTAGCCTGCACAAAAAATTCAAATGATGGCCCGCGATAGCATAATTCGCAAATTTTGCTGGCAAAACTGTAATAATGTTGACAATGTAAGAACTTGTAGACCACAATTAAAGTTATTAATTTCAAAAAAATGATTACAGATTTAGAAAGCTATGGCAACTTCTCATGATCAAGCGAAAGGTGATGAAGTTGAATATGTTGTTCTGGACTTGGATGCCGTTTATGAGAAAGTTCACATCCCACCGAATGCTCCATACGTTCTCTCTGTAAGTATGTTAAACATGAATAATATACGGTTTTAGTAAATGTAAAAATATCGGTTAATTGTAGGTCTTTCTTTTCGTTAGTTTCTACATGTACGAAACATATGTTTTGATGACTTGTTTGCTTTAAATGCAGGGCCTAGACACATTGAACCCGATTCTAATCATTGATGACAAAATAAAGCTGGTAATAAAATGTTATTTCTATTCACATCAACCTTCAGATGCCAGTTTTTTCCTTCATGTTATTTCTACTTTACATGTTTCGGGATTGTGGATTTTGCAGATTGGCGAATACGAGGAAACTGTCGGGACATGCATTGTTTTAAGTGAAAATGGTTAGTTGAAACACTAAATGTAGAACCTGTTAACTTTATGTGATGTAAGGTAACTGATTAAATGTTGGTGCAGATGCTACTCCTGAGGTCCATGAAGAGACGGGATCATCTGAAGCAAAATCTTTTTCGGGGAAATCTATTACTAACCCGAATCAGGTTCCTAGGAAGCAAGTCAAACCTGTTTGTCAATCTCAAAAGATTCTTAGGTTTAAGTTATTATCGGAGTGTCAAAACGAAAATGAACAGAGTAGCGTGAAACCCGTGTAGTCCAAGCAACAAAAGGTTTGTCATGTCAGCATTGGTTGCTGTTGGCACTCTTGTAGATCGCCGGATATTCTTATTAAACCGTCTTTAGATATTTAACATTGCTCATTCTAAGAGATGTCCTAATCTTAGTGAAATGCAATTTAGTATAGGCTTTTTGGAAAAAAACCTTGTGGTTGTAAAATTTTATACTAATTGATAATTAACATAGTTATAAAAAGACATATAACAAAACTTCTAACAAGATATAGGAAACAGTTCAAGAAAAATCTGCCTTTTAAAGTTATGTTTGCTTGGTCTATTATTCATTTATTTGCTATCATTGTGTTAAGGAACCTAAAGTTGATTGCTTGATTGTATGGATTTTATTGGCTGATTATAATATAATATTCCTATTTCCAGAAGAATTGTCTTTATTTGTTTGGTTCTTTTAAAAGAAAAATATGCTTTGTTGATGAACCACAATTGAATTATGATTGTGTCCTTATCACCATTCCTAATTGGAAGAACGAAAAATAAATTTAAGAAAAAAATGATATATTGAAACGAGTAAGAATTACGTCACGATCATTTTAGTGTTGTAATCAGAGCTCTAAATGTAGAATTTATGTCTGGCCATTGCACTAAACCATCTATGATTTGGCTTATCGAGGCTTTTCCGTTCGCTGCATGTGATCTGACTCGATTTGTGGCAGGGTGGAATGGGGCGGACAGTGAGTTCGAGTTAAACGTTCCGAGGTGCTTGGCGTTGGTGAATAAATCGAGCGAGTTCTTGAAAGATGAGTACTTGATACCGGGGTCCTGGTGGATTGAGAAACAAAGGTGTGGTTTTGAATGCAAGTGGTGATTGGGTTTTAGAACCACCTGATGAAGAAGACATTCCAGTTCCAGATGATACACTGGTAGGTCTTTCAATTCCAGAAGGACCAGAACATACACCGGTTCCAGAAAATACAGTGATAAATCGTCCTAACCGTTTTTGTTCAATTTTGTAATTTCATTGTGTTTGTGATATGATTTGTAATTTGTTCAATAAGTGATTTATTTTGTACCAAACAGGTGGATGTTCTGATGGTCGACTTAGCGCTCAATTCATGAACAAGCTTGAGTAAGCTCAAACCTTTTATTGGAGCTCATCTATATATGTTAAGTTAAACAAGCTGAGGCTCGGCTCGTTTAAACCCCTAACCATAACAGGGTCTCAGGTTAATATTTGTAACAAAGATGCAGACATTATATGTTAATCAAATCATAAAACTGCTAAAGGGAAACAAGGCTTCAGCAAATAGACCATTCGTGTTATACCCAAAACCATCAAGTTGTAGCAGTTGAAAGCCAACAAATTTTGGGGCACAAATTAAAAACTTCCGGACTAGAAGGGTGTCATAACTGACTCAACCAGATATTATTGTGTGCACAAATTAAGATTTAAGAGCCTTGGAAAACAGAAAAAAGTTGTGTAAAACCAGTTCAGGAGGAAGCATGCTGATACATATTATGTAACAGTAAATAAAAATTAAATGTATATGTAAAAATAAATACTGTATATAAATAATATAATCAACTTGTTAAATAACAAATGAGCCCTGAACCGAGCTCAGACTATCTAAAGTTAAACTAGCCCAGCTCAAGCTTGGGCTCGGCTCATTTATGCTGGAAGAATGTCACCTCCGGAACCAACTAAAGGGGATATCGACTCATATCAAGAATTCCTAATTTAGGCAAACTTTATATATACGCCCTGATATCTAAAATTTGCATCTTCGTGTTCAGCAAAAGTAGAAGTTTACGAGTTACAACATTCTGACCCAAAAACAAAGTATTTATAAAACTCACCTTAAAATATAGTTTCTGTAACTGCATTAGAAAAATACAGGAATATCTGGTGAACAACCTGTATTGCCACTTGAAACCCATCTACTGTAATCTAAAAATGATGGAAAATGAGATAAAAATTCAATATTTTTGAATCACACACTGATTGCTGGAATAACCTGTAATGACAACAATATAAACTCCAAAATTCTTTTACCTATCTTAGGGTGAACGGGGCACTCGCGGTAACCCCCTTCGGTGACCCAAGTCACCGCCGCCGTCCCTGCGGTAAGGCAAATCGGGGACCAAGCTCGGTGTATGTTCACCGCATGAAGAAGGAGAGAGATGGTGGGGCCACCTTAATTTTCAACCAATCAATTGTTTTTTTTTTTTTTGAATAAAAAAACAAGTCACCTAAGAGGGGGAGTGCCGCCATCAAATTGGGGTGTGAGGGGAGTTGACGTGGCACACGAGGATTGGTTATGCGTAAGAGAGGGGACTCCCCTCTTAGGGGAGTGCCCCGGATACCCTTAGTGAATTATTGTCAAACTTCAAACACATGATTATGATGTGACTCCAGGATTGCACGTGGCAATTCTTTAGTCATGTTCCTTGTTACAATCAAAGTCTGCAAGAACAATGATTATTAACCTCATGAGAAGCACACTGATAAAGTTGATCGGGTAGATCTTCGATTGAGTTTCTGTTGATCCCAGATAACAATGATTAACTAAACTTGCAAATGATTTCAACATATATAGAAATTAGTGTGCGGAATTTAGAAATCAAACTTTCAAGAAACCGAGCTATAGAATTTTCAAGTTTATATAACTTTGAATGCTTACAAGGTGATTGAAAGGTTATTAGCTATTACAAAACAAATACTTACAGAATTCTATTTTGTAGGGCAGTGGAGTTTGTAGGATTTATTAAATGCTAGGTTCGACTCATTTACTCTTCGATGAATTATTCTCTATTTATAGAGAATGTTTGACATGAATAAACATTTGTTTATTCATGCACTTGTCCTGTGAAAAGTAATTTTTTGGCATATTCATTGAATCCATTAGTCACATAGGTATTTGTGTAAACCTTATCAGTTACAACAAGTTGCTTCATCATAATTCTGATGAGACTTGTATCAGAAATCTGATGCTTCAGATCATCTAATTTCGGATGTTTCAATCTGATCAGAATCTGATGATGAATATAAGATTCATCATCAGATTTACCAGTGTTTTCTAATCCAGCCTTCTTATGTTGTTGATGACTGTCTAATCCTGATTTGATGCCAACTCTTCCGGTTCTTGTCTAAAGTCAAGTATTTTCTTCCTGTTTGACCCTTTGACTTTGTCAGCATCAAATCTGATAAAAAAAGATCAGATTTCTTCATCATTTTTCTTCAACAATTAAAAAAAAGGTTTTCTAACAATTTCCCCTAAGTGTTGTAAGTAAAATGACAACTATAACATACAAACTGAAACATAACAGTCAAAAGAAACTTTCAAGATTACATCATTTGAATAGTAAATTTTTGTTCAACCAAACATCCAAAAGTATAGGACTTTCAATTGTTTTTCAAGCAAGGTGATAAAGATCTCCTTTTCGCAACTTCTTATCTTGTGGAATCGGTTTGCTGCATTCCTTGTATAGAGCTTTATAGATTTCTCTAGCTTTAATCCATTCATCAATTATTTGTTCAAGCTACTTCATGAGATCTATCTTGGCACGTCCCTTGACCAATAGTTGTTCCTGCTTCTTGTTCATGCATTGTCTAATATAATTTAGAGTCTTGTTGGAGTATTTGCAGATTTCACTAAGTTTGTACATTTCCCTCTCTTGATTCATGTCCCTGTAAATGACAAATAACTCAGGTTTTTTAAAGATCAAACCTATTCTTGCCTCAGCTTTGAGTTCATCAGGGATTTCTGTACATGGTGGGGTTATGAGTAGCTTTCCAGAGATCACATGGTCAAAGTGAATACACAGATCAAAATCACTTAGAGCAATTCTGGTGAAGACTTTTATACCACTGGTGGAGATACTGTTGATGGATCTTCTGACGGTTCTTCTGCATGACTTTTCTTCTTCGTATGTCTTTCTTAGTTTAATCAGATCAACTAGATGAACCATGGAAGCCAGTTCCCCATCAATGAATGTTTTTCATCACCCAGACTCCTTACTACTGTGTACTTATTTTGATCATGAAACCCCAATATGCCATCAAGAGTAGAATGATCTACTACTTTCATTACCCTTTTTATTGGGTTGGTGAGAGGTCTATGAAAGAAGAATTCTCCTCTGACAATTTTTTTTGTAGATAGAAGTTCTTAGTCACAAGACTTAGAGGTCTTTCAATTTCTTCTTCCTCTTCTTTATAGGAGTGTCTGAGATGATATTAAGGAAAAAACATATCTTCATTTGAGACCTGTAGTGTGTACCTTGTGATATTTGTTTGGGAGATCTGATCTCGGAATCATTCGTGGCTTCTTTGAGGAAGTTGCAATTTCTTCCCATCTTCTCTTGACTCCTTGAACCAAGGATAAACTGAAGTTAGTATCACAAGAAGTTGTCTGTTTGGGTTATGCTTGTAGCTTTTCCTTGTTCTTGGGTTATGAGAATATTTGCTTCTTTGTATATTTAATTGTTGCTGGATAATTTGGTATTGTTGATGTGGTCTCTTTTGTTGAAAACATGATCATGATTGTTTCTTGATTCGGTGTTGGAGGAGGACCCATTGGTTCGTCCTTTCTTTATTTGCAGGTGTTGTTTCTTTTGTTGCTGCAGTTTGGGTGTTGCTGCCTTTGTTGTTGCTGCTGAAGCTCCATGTTCTGATGATTGTTTTGGTATCGGCTTTATCAGATCTTGTATCTTTACTCTTGATGTGTTTTTGAAGTTCGTTTTGGAGCCGAGGGTCTCTTCTGGAAGCAGCCTCTCTATCCCTAGGGATAGAGGCAAGGTCTGTCTACATCCCACCCTCCCAGACACTATGAGTAGCTTTTCTATTTGTGGGATTTATTGGGTATGGTTGTTGTTGTTGTTGTTGTTGTTGTTCTTGTTGTATCTTTACTCTTGATACTTGTGCAATATTGTAGAACAACCTCTTTAGCAAGGATTTTACATCACTGATTGAGACCTTGCTGTTCATCTCTTCAGTATGTATTGTACTTAGCTCCGACTGAATCTTCTCTTTGTGTTCACTCCAATCTTCAATTAATCTTACGAATGTAACTGCCATAGTGTTGTTACTCACTTTCACACTATTGAGATCTTCTTTGATGCTATCAGAACTTGCTTCTCCTTTTGACTTCACGACTTTTTCCATATGATTCTTTATTTCTTTTAGTTCTTGGGTCACTATTCTGAACTCTGATGTGAAGTTATTGATGTCTTGAGAGCTTGTTGGGGTCACTTGCATGCTCTACAGCTACTGTAGGTCCCTTTAGTCCTAATGATCTTGACAAAATTGATTATCTAATCTAGAGTGCGGAATCCTCAGCAGATTGTTACAGAAAGGTGTAGAAACAGAAAAACTCAAACAAACGAACGGATCTTTATTGATTATATGAAACAATCAACCTAAGATCCTAGCACTCAATACAAAATTCGTCCACCACACAAGCTCACAAATTTGCTCTCTCTTTAAACTCTGATTTCTGATTTTTGATTTCAAGTGCTTAACCCTAACCTTAATGCAAAAGCCTTGTTTATATAACACAAGTTTGCAGCATAGGTTAGGGTTTCTACCACATGGGCTTCTAATTGGGCAAGGCCCAATTCGCCTCCTACACCCCCAATATGGGTTTGGTTTGGCCCAATCACTATCCATTAACTAATACAAAGCTAAACCCGCTAACCATTTATCGTTTCACTAATTACAAAATATCCAAAGACCAAATCTAAAAGTTGTCACAAATATGCACCAGCAGACTCCCCCTTGACAATAGCTTCATAAAACAACTTTGTCTTCAATCATCTTGCATTCTTCATATAATCTTTTCATCATCTTTGGTCTTTGGATAGCTTCAGCTTCAATAGCTTCTGTCAGCAACAGACTCCCCCTAAGCTGATGCATCCAATCACCAAATCTTCTAAATCGTTAGCATTCTTCAGCATTTGCATAGCAATCTTCAAACTTTGCCACCAATGTAGAAAGGAGGTTTCTACAATGCATCCAATCTGACTCCTCTTCACTAACTTTCACAGCAACTCATCACGTTACTTCACTCTACTTCACAGGAACAAATTGCAACTATCTATATACACTACAAACATCTCGAGAAACTATAAGAATTTTTCAACACAAGTTAACAAATTATTAGTAAACGAGAGATGTGAAAACTGTATTACAGATTAAGCAATTTTTCAACTTAACACCAAACTCTAAAAACTTTTTCCAACACACAAGAACCGACAGCGAGTAAAAATTTAGAACTCAAATTCTAACACCAGCTCCCCTTTTCAGTAACAATTCCTCCACGAACAACCATTTTCCGTACGCTAAGAATTTTAAAGAAAGAAACAATCTTTTTGGATTTTTATATTTTTCTGAAAGCAAATAAATAACAATGAAAATAAACACTCTGTTTTTGTGAGAATCACTGGTTAAGAGATCATATCAGGAAAATCAAACTGTTTCACACTCGCAGTTAATTTTTCTTTTAATTTTCGTGAAAAGCACTCCAAGACGATTACCAGTATCGTTTATCCACTTAAACAAAACACATGAACATTTCAAGTTCCTTTACTTGGTGATACGTTAAGGTAATATTATTCTGATGTACTAGTGTGTCCCACTTCAGGACATACCCCCCGCGATCAAGGTATGCACAAAGTTTCATCGTAGTAGGTGAGTATACCAATTACCAAATTCATCTGTTTTGTTTTACAACGTTAGATAATTGATGACCAGGTCAGTACTTCCGTATAGCAAAGAAACCAAAATCTAACGAGGGTAAGGCAAATACCAAATTTTGGTACGATTTATGCATTTTGCACATTTGAATGACTCTCTAGGAGAGCTTCTTCATTTTCTTGGTTTTTGGCATTTTTAGCTCTTTTAAGATATCCTGGTTGTGCCTAGGTCAGCATATATCTGGATGCAGCAGAAGGACAACCCTGATATCCCTGGATGAAATAACAGTATAAAGACCTAAAACCTCAAAATTTGGCAATCTATCAACGCAAGATTTAAGGTCATTAAACCATACGCCACTGATATGTTACCCACTCATACTCAGTTCGTTATGTTTATATCACCATGGTAAGTTGATTATTTCATGTTTCTTGCCTACTGGTACATCATATGATGAAACTGCTATCACACTTAAGCAATTTAAGTTCAGTTTCAGTGTGACAGTCTAACTTGTTGATGTACTATCATTTCTTCTTTTTTCACACAGTGATAACTCATTTTACCTATATATGATATTTTACCGCATTAACTGCATAGAAATAGAATGTATTTTACCGCATTAACTGCATAGAATATATCAGACTTAATAAGGATTGTTATAAATAAAAAATGTGGTGGAAAAATTTGTTCCATATATTATGGTTGCTTTGCTAACTTGTAGAACGGACCAAAGCAAATATCACCAGTGGCTCAAATCCCCGAGAGCCGTAAAGAATCCCCAAAAGCTACACATCATGAGCCGTTAACTAGCGGCCAACGAGGCCCGGTTCAACCTCTTAAGACTGATGCAACCACGGTGTCGGTGGGTCCCACCAAATCGAAAGAAGTATCAGCTAAGGGAAGACCGGTTTCTTCAGAGTCGGTTGATGTTTTGGAGAAAGCTCAAGCTGCTATTGCTGCTGCTAATCGAGCATCGTCTGCTGCTCGAGCTGCTGCTCAGTTGGTTGATCTTAGTCTTAATGAGAAAAGAATAAGCTAATTTTACTTGATAAAGTTTATAATGTCAAGCTGTGAACTATCAGTCTGTTTTTACTTTTACTTTTTGTGTGGTGCTATTAATGAGTGTATTTTAATTTGTGTAAACTTAATCTTGTTAATTGCTAAAGAAATATTCAACCAAAAGTATTGGCCCATTACTTTCTTTTCCTTAGATTTGAATTCACAAATGCTGTCAACTTATTAAAAAAAATCATGTTTATTAATTAGATTATAAAAAAAAACCTCAATGGTAAAATATGATTGTGGCATTAATGTGCTGTACCTTTCTTCATCTTGGCCAAAGGGCCCTGAAAAAGGTAAGATATCAAACAAAGTATGCAACTACTTGGGAGACTTTGCTATATTTAGAGCAGAAAGGACCAACACTCTAAACTGCATCAACTTCAAAAACAAGAAATACATGTCAGTACTTATATGTATAATATTATAATATTGCTTTGGTTTTGTAAAATGATCCAGAGTATAATGTGATCAAGTATTATTTCAACAGAGTTGAGTCCAGTTTAAATGTTTTCAGGAGCACACATTTACTGTATAAGAAAAAAATATACATGTTGGTTGCCAAATAATATCATGAAATGGCAGGTCATGATTGCAACAAATTCATGAGCTTCATTAGGAGTATTTTTAGAGGAATTGAGATCACTATGTGGATTTCCATTTGTTTTCATCATGGATGCATTGCTTTTGTTTTTGTTTTTTTTTTCTTTTTGAACATAAAAGGGAATATAAAAAAACATAGCCAAAAGGCCCATAATTACAAGATTTTACATGCTTTTGTATAATTACATTTTACCCATTGTTGATGCAACAAATATTAGACCGATGGTGGTACCTGGGCTGGTTAGGCAAAAGGGTTGAAGGGTTTGATTTTGCCTAACGCGGGTCGTGGGGTCCCCCCACGTTTGCAAGACGTGGAGAGAGGTTCACTAGTTTGATTTTGTTATTTACTCGAGATCCTCCACTGAAATGTGTTCAGCTTCGGATGTGAGAGCAATGTTAATGTGTGTTGAATGTGATGGAGAGTGACTTGCATGGGACAAGTACTCGAGAGCATAGACCAAAGATCCCAATGGAATCAGAGCTCATCGGAATGTCTTGAGCACTAAATGAAGTGTCATATATATAGAGAAGGTCATCACTCAAAGAGGAAACCATTGACTAGTGAAACATGCTTGCAGTGGGGGACTTACCCTTTTGGGGGTTGAAGCGTTTTGACCTGCGGGTAAAAGACTACACTCTGTGCACTCGTCTTACTTTTGCGGCTAGGAGAGTTGTTGAAGCAATCAGAGACATGACTGATTACTGTACACGTGCTGCTTTATCCTAGCTCCCGGGTTTTTAACCTTTGAACCTTTTAACCTTTTAGGCGTTCCTGTGTTTAAGTCATTTTATTTGGTCTTGGGCTACCCCCGTCATCAGCCCCCCAAGTTAGAGGTTTTTGGGAAATGAGCTCAAAGACTTCTGAATTTTACACATTTATTTGTATTGCTTAAAGGCTTGAAAGGTTCGTTATAGTTGAGTTTTTGAAATTTGACTTTTGACGAGACAGTTGATGTGATTGACGGCGGTTTCTGCAGAAGGCAGGTTAATTAACTACCGTGTAATCATAACCTCTATTGGTTTTTATTTTTCATTTATTGTTCAAGACAACCAACAATCTTCTTCCATTTTCTCTCAAGTTTCCTTCCATATTCCCCTTTCCGTTTTCCAGGTTAGTTCCGATTTCTTTGTGTGTTTTACTTGTTCTTTACTTTGATCATGGGTGCACGGAAAGATCTTTCCGTTAGTTTTTCACGCCTCACCCAAGAGGAAGTGGAGAATTTTTGTATGGATTGGGGCATTGGTCTTAAGTTCAATCCGGTTGCACCGGGTTGTGATAAATCCGTCGATCAATGTCCCCCTGGTTCGATTGCTTTGTACTGGCGGCATTTTGAATTTTCCAACCTTCGTCATCCTTTCTCGCTTTTTGTATTGAATGTTTTGGAGTACTATCATGTTTCTTTTGGTCAAATTCATCCGAAGGGCATGGCTAGGGTTTTACACTTCGAGGTTTTATGCCGGGCTTGTGGTTATGACCCTTCGTTGTTGTTATTCCGTCTGTCTTTTTGTTTGGGCAAAAAACGGTGATTGGTTCACCTTTGAGACATCCAAGGTTGACACTTGCCTAATCTCTTCCATGGTTACCACACTTGGTACTTGGAAGGATCAATTTTTCTGGGTTTCTGATTCTATTGTCCCCTTCAAAATGGTGTGGAGGCACCCGGATGCCGTTCTCAATGAACCGGAACCTTCCGAGTCTGATTTGAATGAAGTTTTTCTTAAAGCCATCCGAGAGTGTCCTTCAAGGGTTCGTCCCTTTCCCGAACATTTGCTAGTTCTGTTAGGTGTTAGCAAATTGTGGGATAGGGCTAATCGGGATCCGGTTCTTATGAGGAATGGCCAGGGTATGCTTTTTCTTTGTTTTGCCTTTTTGGGATATCTTTATTTGGTGACTTATTTGTTTTTTGCTTTTAAAATATTTTGCAGTCATGTCTGCTTTGGACTTTATCAAGAGTGATGATACATCTGATGTTGCCTTTACGGATGCTTAAGCCGCTGAAGGGGATGATGCTGTTGCTAGGGGTGTAGGAAAGAGGTTTGAAGATGCTGGCTATGTTAGTGTTTCTAACGTCAAGGGTTTTACTAAGCCTGCTCCTCCCAAGGCTTCAACCCGTCATTCTACTCGTCGTTTGTTAAGGAGTGCACCTCAATCTACTTCTTCTGATCCAGTGGAATTAAGTGATGATATTGAGGCTTCCGAAGGTCAAGATGCTGATGTTGAGAAGGAGAAAAAGTTGGTTGTTCATGGTAAAAAGAAGGCTTCGGCCAAGAAGGCTGTGACCACTCCTGTTCAGGGTTCATCAAGCAGGGACGTTGAAGGGTTGAACGAAGATGAGGTTTATCTTCCTGATTAGACTGTGAAGGTTGGTGATAGTTTCAAAGATCCTACTGTTTGTGCTAATGTGTTAGCTCACTTTGCTCCTCCTGGCGTTCGTGGTGCTATTTCTGAAATGGAAAGTGATCATTTCATATCAAGGTTGATGCTTAGTTCCTGCAACCTTTCTGCCTTGGTGACTGAGGGTGTTACCCGTTTTCAGAAGGGAATGCAGGAGTACGATGAGTTTTCTAAGAAGAAGGAAAAGATGAAGTCTTCAATGGCTGCAATGAAGAAGAAATTGATGGGTTTTCAAAGAAGGAAGAAGCTTGGGTCAAGAAGGTGGGTGAATTGACGAGGAGGCACGAGATTGAGATAAATGATCTCAAGAAAAGTTTCGAAGCTGATTGGTTGAAGTTAAAAGTTGATAGGGAGGCCTTGACTGTTCAACAAAAGGCCTCCGATGAAGAGAAAGATGGTTTGAAGGCTTCAGTTGTCCAAGCCACTCGTGATAACCAGTGGCTCATTAAGCAAGGCTTCCACCAGATTGTTACCTACCTCCTTCATTCCAATGAGTTCAACTCTGCCCTTGGAGAGGTTTATACAAAACTGCTTAATTTTGGGAAGCATCAAGGCCTTATTGCTGGTTTTAAACTTCATGAGTCTGGCCAGGCCTTGGAACAATCTCCCCTTTTCCGTCCTAATGCTTCCGAAGTGTTTAAGGCATTTGTTCAGCAGATGGAGAGGTTGACTTACCCCTACATAAGTCAAATTGCTAATTGCTTTGGTAAGCCTCTTTCTGTCTTACCGGAACTTAAACCGGCCGGGCTTAATGAAAAAGTTTGTGCTGAAGTGCTTGGTTCCCTTTCGAGGAAGCGTTCTCATTCAGGGGATAGTGAAGAGACCTTTTCGGGAGAGCCTGATGCTTCAAAGGATTCAAGCCTCGAAGGTTCAACAGTTAGTGGTGGTGGTGGTTTGAAGGCTAAGAAGTCAAAGAAGGCCAAGAAGGTTAAAGGTGATGGTTTCGGGGCTTCTAAGCCTCTTGTTGATACTTGAAAAACATTCGTAGCTTTCTTAGCACCCCAAAAACAATTTAATGGTTTGTATGTTACTTTAAATAATATTAGGTTTTGCAGGGATCCTTAAGGTTCCTGTTTTATAGTTGTGGTTTGGCCTTGGTGGCCGTTTGAAAAATTCTTAGGTTTACAAGCCACTAAGGCTAGTTTTAACTTTGTTGGATGTTTGGAAGCCTTTTAAGGCTTCTTTTCTTATGTTACTAAGTTTCTACTACTTGCCTTGTTATGATTTTTGTGCTGGTGCCTGTTTTAACATGGCAGCTTGGTTGGCTTCAAGCCTTCAAGGCTTCTGGCTGTTTGAATGTTTATAGGTTGAAGCCTTCAAGGTTTCCAGTTACTACTTTAGTTTTCTGACTTTATGTGTTGGTTTGTATTTTTGAGATTTGGATTGTGTGCAACCTTTTTACTTATGTTGTTGCATTGCTCCTTGAATTATTCTTTATGGTATTGTCTTTGTTGGGTTTGTGTTGTCTTTATGTTTTTTATACCTTAAAGGGTTCAGTGCTGCAGTCACTTAGCCTTGGTATTTTTCACAAGAAGACATAGCACCTATCCTATTACTTTCCTTAGTTTGATTTCAGTTTGTAAGCCTGTTTTTGATAAATTTACTAAGGCTTAAGGAACATTTGGTGTAGGCTGTTCGGACCTGTCTATGAGACAACTTTGTTTTTGATTATACGTCTCATGGAGTTGTATTGATTTATGAACTCACCTCTTATATAGGTTTATTCAACCCTTGAACCTATTGAGCGGTATGGCCTGGGAGCTCATCCCCTTACATGGCCCTTGCCATGGAGTTTTTTGCTAGGTTCTCAACATGATTTTAGGATAAAAAGACAAATTTGATAAAACAACATCATTCATTCAAGAGACATTGTGTTACAAAAAGTGATCATAGGACAACTCTTGAAATACAATTTGTGAAATACAAACCAATCTTTCTTGATCAGACATGAAACCTCTTGAGGGTCTTTCCATTCCAATGTCTTGGAAGCTTTTTGCCTTCTGAGTCGGCTAGCTTATAGGATCCGCCCTTATGTGCCTCAAGGATTGTATATGGCCCTTCCCATTTTGGGCTAAGCTTTCCTTGGTTCTCTGTTTTACTATCCTCATTGTTTCTAATCACCAGGTCTCCTGGCTTGAAGCGTTTGTGCTTGACTCTTTTGTTGTAATAGGCTTCCATCATTTGTTTGTACTTGGCTTCCTGAATTGCAGCTTGGTCTCGTGCTTCCTCTAGGAGTTGTAAGTTCAACATGGTCTCTTTTTTGTTTGTTTCGGGATCCATGTTGACCGTTCTTTGGGTTACAACTCCTACTTCAGCTGGGATCACGGCTTCAGACCCAAACACCAAGCTGTAAGTTGTTCTTTTGTGGCTTGTTTTTTCGGTTGTTCTTATGGCCCATAGAACACTTGGCAACTCTTCAAGCCAATTGATTTCATGCCTTCCCAATCTAGCTTTGATTCCCTCAACTATGCTTCGATTCATCCTTTCAACCTGACCGTTTGATTGTGGATATGCCACTGAGCTGAAAACCTGAGCTATTCTGAATTCTTTGCACCAAACGCTGAAAGGCTTTTCAGCAAATTGCTTTCCATTATCGGTGACAAGCACTCACGGCAATCCATAGCGACAAATGATGTTTTCCCAAACGAAATCAATGACCTGTTTGCCCGTAATTTTTGCAAGTGGTTTAACCTCCGGCCACTTGGTGAAGTAGTCTATGGCAACTAGTAAGAACTTTATTCCACCTTTGGCTGGTGGGAATGGGCCAACGATATCCATTCCCCACTTATAAAATGGCCATGCTGAAGATATTGGGACAAGGTCATGCTTGGGGCTCTTTGGGACCGGTGTATGAATTTGGCAAGAATCACATTTTTCAGTTGTTCAGCGGTGTCTCGGTGCATGGAGGGCCAAAAATACCCAAGGTTTATTAGTTTAGCAACCACCGTTCTAGCTCCAAAATGGGCTCCGCATATTCCTTCATGAACCTCTTTGACCATGTACTGGCTTTGCTCGGGACCAACACATCTCAGCAAGGGTGCAAGGTAACCCTTTTTGTAGAGGGTTTCACCTTGCAACACGTACTGTCTAGACTTGACTTTAACCCTTTCAGCCTCTGTTTGATCAGCAGGTAAACCACCATTTTTAAGGAATTTTTTAATTGGAGTCATCCAATTGGGGCCCTCTTCGGTGATTACGACTTGAACTTCCAATTCTTCGATTGATGGAGTTTTCAACACTTCTACCAATACCTTTTTGGTGAGGTGGGCAAAGGTGAGAGAAGCGAGTTTACTCAAGGCATCAGCTTTCTTATTTTGAGACCTGAGAATTTGCTTGATGGTACACGTTTGGAATGTGTTCATCAGCTCTTTGGATTTTTCTTTGTATCTCTTCATATTTGGCTCCTTTACAACATAATTCTGTGAAGACTTCAAGCTTTTTAACCTTCATTTCCTTAGCCAACCTTAATCCGGCTATCAACGCTTCGTATTCAGCTTCGTTGTTGGTGGTCTGAAAATCAAATCAAAGAGCATACGTGAATTCTAACCCTTCTGGGTTGATCAGCATGAGCCTAGCCCTTGACCCTTCAACGCTTGAAGCCCCATCGGTAAAAAGCTTACAGGCTTCAAGGTCCGAAGGTTCAGTGGCAGCTGTATTTACTTCGGTGATTGTTTGCTTTGGGACCTCTACAATGAAATCAACCAAGACTTAGACTTTAATGGCTTTTCTTGTAACATAGGTGATGTTATGTTCACCTAGTTCCACTGCCCATTTAGCTAATCGTCCTGAGTTTTCTAGTTTTTCAAGCACACTCTTAATGGGTTGGTCAATGATCACTTGTATAGGGTGTGCTTGGAAATACCTTCGTAGCCTTCTAGCCGTTTGGACTAGGGCTAGAGCAAGTTTCTTCAAAGGAGGATACTTGATTTCTGCCAATTTTAGAGTTTTGCTGAAGAAATAAACGGGTACCTGAACTTTATCTCGTTCAATGATGAGGACCACACTTATTGCTTCTTCAGCAACTGAAAGGTATACAGGGATCAATTCTCCTGTTTCTAGGGCTGCAATATCTGGGAGTGAAGCTAGGTGTTGCTTCATCTGGTTGACGGCTTCCTCAGCTTCTTCGGTCCACTTGAAATCCTTTTTGTCAGAGCATCCTTTGAGTGTTTTGAAGAAAGGAAGCGATCTTTCAGCCAACTTTGAGGTGAAACGCTTTAAGGCTGCAAGCTTCCTGTTTAAGCTTTCTATCTCTTTTTTGCTTTGTGGTGGCTTGGTTTCGAGAACAGCTTTGACTTTGTTTGGATTGGCCTTTATACTTTGTTTTCCCACAATATGCCCCAGAAACTTTCCTTCTTCAAACCCAAACGAACATTTCTCGGGGTTGAGTTTCATGTTGACTTTCCCTAGGTTCTTGAAGGTTTCTTAGATGTCATCAAGCATTTGGTATTCTGTTTTGCTTTTGATTACCAAATCGTCGACATATGCTTCCATGTTTCTGCCAATTTGACTGGCAAAAGCCTTGTCAACTAGGCGTTGGTAGGTTGCACCCGCGTTTTTGAGGCCAAAAGGCATCTTTTGGTAGCAAAAGATTCATTTGTCCGTGTGAAAGGCAGTTTTTTCTTCATCTTCTTTCTTCATGAAAATTTGATGGTAACCCTTGTAAGCATCGAGAAAACACTTGAAAGGGTAACCAGTGAGGGAGTCAACCTTGAGATCAATTTCTGGCAACGGGTAACAATCCTTAGGACAAGCCTTGTTCAAGTCCTTGAAGTCTATGCACATTCTCCAAGAGTTATGGGGCTTTCGAACCATGACTGGGTTTGCAACCCAGGATTGATACTTGACTTCCCGGAGAATTCCAGCTGATACAAGCTTTTCAACCTCTTGGCATGCAGCCAAGCTTCTTTCAGGTGCTAGGCTTCGCTTCTTTTGGACAGCAGGCTTGACATCGGGTGGTATTTTCAGCTCGTGTTCAGCAATGCTTCGAGGGATAACCGTCATATCTTCCAGGCACCAAGCAAAGACATCGCTATAATGTACTAGCAGCTTTTCAAGATATGAGAGAGTTTCTTGTGAAAGGCTTGGGTTAACCCTTATCCTTTGTTCAGGATACTTAGGGTTTATGATTAGCCTTTGCTTTTCTTCTTCACTCTTGGAACCTTCACCTTCAACCATGTAGGCCTCTTGAGTAGGCTGAAGGGTTTTAATCCCTCTCTCGGTAGGAAACTTGACTGTTCCATGACCAACAGAAACAGCCATGTAGAATGCATACTGGCCCGGCCTTCCTATGATCACGTCATAGTTTGAAGGTATACTGATGACCACAAAAGTGAGAGGTTGGACTGTCTCCATCTTGCCTTCGCTGAAACGGACATCAAGGGTTAGTTGCCCTAAAGGCTTGAGGGGTATGTCGGCAATACCTTTTATGGAGGTCCCGGAGGGTTGAAGCTTTGAACGTTCCTCATTGCTTAAACGGTTGAAGAACTTTTCAAACATGATTTCAGTGGCTGCACCAGTATCTATTATGCACTGCTTGTTGGAAGTGTACCCACAGTTGCTTCAACCACAAGGGGGTTTGAGAGTGGGTCCTTTTCTGTTGGAGGGAAACAAACACACTGAAGCTCCCAAGCTTCCAACCGCTGCCGTTTGTGAGGAACCTTTCCATCAAAATCCACCATGTTAACTTCCTTGCCGTTTCCCTCGGCCATCTTGTCCCTTACCCCCTTCACTAAGTGGGCAAGTTCCCCGGATTTGACGGCTTCTTCAATCATCTTTTTGAGTTGGAAGCAATCATTAGTATGGTGGCCATCCTCTTCATGAAATTCACAAAATTGTGTGGAATTTTCATTCCTTTTGCTTTTAGGGAGAGGTCTGGGAGGTCGGAAACTTTCTTTCAGTTCCTCTGTGGCAAGAATTTCTTGAGGGGTCTTGGTAAGGGGTGTGAAGTTCATGGCCTTTTCCCTGCTGGGAGGGTTCCGGCCTTCAGACCTTCTGTTGGTGCATTCATCTGTCGTCTTCGTCTTATGTCGAGTCTCAGTCTCGTTGCGAATCTGAAAGAGGATGATGTCATCATCTTTGATGATGACATCATAATAGTGAAGTCATCATTGCATCACTACATATGAGACAAAATAGAATACATGTGCATGTGAAATGTATTTTAGTAGGTGATTTCATTCCAAATTACATGGATAGGTGATTTCGCCCGAATGTGTCTAGAACCTGTTTTCGCTCATAGATGTATCATGCTGATTCCGCTCCTGTTGATATAGTGTGGCTAGGAGCGAAATCAGAACTACTATAAATAGGGTCTTTAGGAGCGAAATCAGAAGATAGTTTTTAGGTGATTGTCTTCTGGTAAGCCACGAAGTGCTGCCGAAGTGTTGTCAGGTCTGTAATTGATTGCATATCAATAAAAACAACAGATTAAAGTGAATATTTGCTTAATTACACCGAAACACTTGTTTCCGCCTTTTGTTTTGGTGAAAAACTCTTCTAACCGACTCGTTCGGATCCGAATTCGATACTACTAGTGGTATCAGAGCTAGTGAAGAAGAGTTCTATACAATTCAACCGATAATTCTGTTTCTACACAATTCTTTTTCGAAAATCAAAACTTTTTACGGTCAGAATCGGTTTAAATTCACACAGTGTGCTCGGAATCATGAATTAACAAAGCCTTGAAAGTTTCATGTCCAAATTCGAAGTAAAACTGATATTTTTTTGAGATTCCGCTCGAAAATGTTTGGTTGAAAAGTGACGTCAGCAGTATTTCAGTTTGATTCCGCTCGAAAAATTCTGCTGATTCCGCTCTTAGTTACCAAATTAGTTGATTCCGCTCCTGAGTTCAAGTCTAATTCCGCTCCTGAGTTTAAGTGATTCCGCTCCTGAGTTCAAGTCTAATTCCGCTCCTGAGTTTAAGTGATTCCGCTCCTGAGTTTAAGACTAATTCTGTTCTTGAGTTTAAGTCTAATTCCGCTCGAAAAGAGGGTTGTCGATCTGCATGTGAAAGAGTCAGTTGGTTTTGTTCAAAAATTGCATGTGATCATCATCAGCTCAATCTTTTGATTCAAAGTGCAGTGAAGTTTTAAAAAATTGATAATATTGTGTTGATTAAAGAAACAAAGTGTGGTCAAAGCAAATTGTCGGTTCATATGCATGTGAAGAAATTGTCGATTTTTGCATAGGAAAGAGTTTATCATTACTTGGAGTGGTGAATCTTAGGGTGTCAGCAAACATTAATAGTCATCAACAGTTGTCGGCATTTAAAGTTGGAATATGTTGACTAAGTGAAGTGGTTGTATCGAACCTACAAATCACGTGAACAAGTCTAATCACCGGTCTTTTAATACATCAATTCTATTCAAATGAGTTTTGGCAGTTTATGTGATCATTTATGAAAACTGTCGGCAACAGTTTTGGTTATATCAAAATATTGTCGATCAACTAGTCAAAAGGTGATAAGGACATATTGTGAGAAATTGTTTGTTCGATCAAATAGAATTGTTTTAGGTATCAACAGTTTCAGGCCCATTTATTCAGTGATCTCACTTCAACAACTTTGAAACGAGTCTACAAATCTTCGACACGAATCTTAGATTGATTTCATCAAAACTTTTACGTATTCAGTTCGTTTAAACTGAATGTGTTTTGTTTGTTTGTTTGTCAGGTGTTTCACGAGGAGAACCAGTTCGTTTGAAACAGTTTGTTTGTGAATTTTGAAAAACGAAACATGGAGAACGAGTTTTATAACGCTTTTGCTAGTCCGATATCAATTACTCAGAGTACATTGCTTGAGAATGAAACGGGGACATCACAGAAACCACCAAAGCTCTTAGATATTGATGATTACAATGCGTGGTCCGAACGGTTTGGAAATTGGGTTAAAGCTTATCACTTGGATGCGTGGGAACACACTGAAGAACCATATGTTAGACCCACAACGAATGGTATTCAGCAAACAATTAGAGAAATGAGTACTGAAGAGAAAAAGAAATATAGAGATGAAAAACTGATGGTGAGTCTACTTCAGCAAGCAATCAAAGAGGACATTTTGATTTTGCTTCAACATGATGGAACTGCTTATTCGATTTGGACTGAACTGGAAGCAAAATTTGTAGGAAGCGATGATATGCTTAAAAACAAAATGTCGCTCATGAAGAAAGAATTTGATCTATTCCGTGGTTTGAAATCTGAAAACACCAAGCAAATTATTGAAAGATATTGTAACTTGGTGAGAAATATGTCGAAATTGAAAGGATACTGATGAGCTGATTGAGAAACTTGCTGATGCACTACCACATGAGACTTGGGGAACTTTCCTGATGATGTTGAGAAACAATCGGAAGGAATATAAAAAGTTAACATTGGGAGAGTTCATCAAACATCTGGAAGCTCAAGAGATGGAGCAGAGGAAGATTGCACGAATGAAGAATTATGATGGAGAACAAGACATCAGCTTGTACTTTAAGAGTGGTGTTAGTGAAAAGACGAATCTTTCTCCAAAGGTTGAAACAACTTATAATGCAAAAGGTTCTTCGGAAAAATCAACTCAAGGATCAAGCAGCACATCCGGATTTTCTTCATTTCCGACATACGATCCTCAGTTCACTACAACAAAAAGTGGAAAAGTTCTTCAATGCAACATTGCCTTAAAGCTTGAGAATGATCAGAATTATACAGAGGAATTTGCTAAAAGCCACATGTCGTTGTTGGTTACAGTGCTTGAATCTTATGGTGGATTAGTTGCAGGGAGGATCGGTAATCCAATGCTCACGAAAGAGGATTACGATCAAATTGATGCCGAAGAAATGGAATTGATGGATATTAAATGGTGCATGGCTAGTGTGTTGAGACGGGCTGAAAAGTTTAAACAAATCACAGGCAGAGATGATTTTCGCGAAGCACATGTTTCACCTTTAGGTTTTGATAAAACTAAAGTTACGTGTTTTCGTTGCAGGGAAAAGGGGCATTTCAAGAGAGAATGTACAAATCGAGAAGCGAGTGGAGCTCAAAATCCCTTCGGAAACAATGATTATTACAAAAAGGCGATTTATCATCAAGTCACACCACAGCCATATCAACAACAACAAGCATCGCATCAAGCACAAACTGCACATGGAAGAATGGAGATTAAAGATTCAAAGAAAGCTTGTCTGGGGAAGGATAGTGGATTCAATTGGGATAATTACATTCCAACAAATAGCAAAGTGTGTCTGGCAGATCAAGATGATGAAAAGTTAGCTGATGGTTTCAGTTGGGATAATTTTTGCCCAGACCAAGAATTCATAGCCAAAGAGATGTCCAAAGACACATCAAATGTTAAAGCTTTTATTGCTAATGCTTACGATCTAAAATGGGCAGAAAAAATCAGAAAAGTCAGGGAAGCTGAAGAAGAAAAATGGAGAAAAATTGAAGAAGAAGAAGAAGAAGAAGAAAAAGAAGAAAGGTTAAAAGCTGAAGCTGAAGCCGAGAGAAAGAGAAGAAATAAATTTTTTCAATCAAACAGAACAGTCAAAGATGTTCCGAAGTTTGAGATCAAAGTTGATACTGAAGCAGTCAAAGTTTCTGAAAAGTGTTTGAATTGTGATTCGTTGATCAAGCAAAACAATGAACTGTTGCATAACATTAACAGATTAAAAGAATCATATGATACAATGAACAGAGAGATCAACAAGTACACTGAGTCAAATAGTGAACAAGCTGTAGCAATGAATACACTCAAAGGAGCTTACATAAGACAACTTGATAATGTTAATTTCTACACCAAGAAATGTGCTGATCTGGAATTGAAGCTGACAACACAAAGAATAGAAACTGAGAGAGTTAAAAATTTATTAGAAAGTTACTCATGTTCTACTTTTGTTGTTGACAGGATTTATCCAATTGTGGAACAAATGAAGACGTTTGAAGAAGTAAAGACTTCAGAAGGAAAGAAGTCAGAGACAAGAGAAGAGGATGAAGTAGAAATTTCTTGTAAGAAACCAAGTGTTGTTTACAATAGATGTCCGCCCCCGGTCGAAAATGGATATTTGTCTCGAAATCCAAATTCCGAAAGAGTCAAAAAGGCAATTAACTTACAATGGGAGTCAGGGTCGTCGGATAATTTGCCAGAAAATATTGATGTTACGTTCACATCGTCTGATACTGATCATGAGTCCGAGTTGATAAAAAGTGTGGTCGATCAGGTGTTAGACAAAGATGACATAGAGGAGTCAAAACCGGGGTCCAAATCCAAGTCAAAGTCTGGGTCCGATACATCAAAGTCAACAATCAAAAAGGACAAACGGGTTTATGACAAAAAAAATTTGTTATCAAAATCTAATTTGGATGACGAACCGGTCAAAGTAGCATATACTTTGAAATATTCTGACAAATTATATTCTGATGAGATTTTTCCAATAAGAGGTGTTAAAACTGAAATGATTAAACAGGTTTTCAAACTAACAGAAATCAACATTTCTGAAATAAAAGGTATTAATCTTTCTGAAAATCCAAAACCTTACACCTCAAGAGTACAACAAAGATTAAACAAGAAAAAAGGTTATAGTTCTGATTCTGGTTTTCACAAGAAACGAAACCATAACTGTAATTTCAAAAAGAAAGGATTAGAATTTAATCAACCGAAAAATTATAAAAATGAAAAATTTTATAAACCAAAAACTGTGTTTGTTTCAGGAAACTCTTTAGAAGCTGAGAAAGAGCAAGCGTTCAGAAAACAGAAAGCAGACAAACCAAGAATTCCTTGCAAAGAAGCAAGATGAGATGAAGAAAAGTGTTATTCAGAAGAAGACTGAGACAAGAACATGTTTTCAGTGCAAAACTGCCGGTCATATTGCTAGAAATTGTCCGAAAACATTCAAACCAAAACAGGAAGTCTCTGGTAAACTGAAAGGAAAAGTTGTTGAGAAAACTGAACTTACAACCAAAACATTTACAGGCTTTGAAAATTCAACCTTTGAGATTGGTGAATGTTCAAAGAATGTGGTTAAAAGAAAAGAAAATTTGAAAAATCAAAAATGGGTTGTTAAGGGTTCAGGGAACAATTCTGGTGATGAATCTGATTCCACAAAATCAGAGGAGCCAAAAGTTGTTAAAGAAAAGGTTGAGAAATCAGTTCCGAATGTGGATGATGTGAATTTTCCACCTCTGCGGGCTGAAAATTTTAAAAAGAAAGTTGGAAAAGTTGAAATTTCAAATCAGTTTTATTCTGATAAGAAAAAATTTGATGTTGATAAGACTTTCAATGGAACTGTGAAACACATTTTTGGAAAAATGGTCGATGGTAAGGCCAAAGGAGTGAAGGAATTTTATGCTTCCAAAAGAAATGTTCACAGGTCGGTTGAAAGTAAAGATGAAGAAGAGGTTGTTACACCCAAGGAAGGTCAGGCTTGGGTGGATATATTTTTCAAACAGTAAAAACCTGACTTGCCGGAAATCCAAGTTAGTAATCGCGGATCATGAATCGGCATCTTTCTTATGTTGTTTGTTTAAAAATTGAAAAAGTTTGGCAATTCATACTGCAGGAATAGCCGGAACTCCCAGGTTGGTAAGTGTGGAGTAGGAATCGGCACCTTGAGAATTCAACCAACAGATGATGATTGGTTGAAAAATACTTGATTGGATTGATCTTACAAGTGGTAAATCAGGGACATTAAGTTGTATCTGATTTCCTACAAGTGGTTAAAAAAAAAACAATGTGATGAACCAAACCCCTAACCTACAAATGGTAAAATCAACAAAACTTATTTTCCGGAAAAACCATTTGATTAAAACAAACTTAAGTGTTTTGAAATCATAATGGGAAAATAGTTTGTTGTGAGGGGGAGTTCTGATTGTTTATGCCAAGTGGATGGCGAATTGAGGCAATTCGATATCAGTTGTCATGTTCTTGTACAGTTTGTTTTCAATTTTCTTTAGATGTATTTGCATTTGCATTTGAGGGGGAGTATTTTTTTTTCAGAAAATCCAAAAACATTAGAAAATTTGAAAAAGCCAAAAACATGATAAAATGAAAAATGAGTTTTTGTTGCATAAAAGAGGAAATGATAGTACATCAGTGGACTGTCACAACACGCTAAAGAAATGGAAAGTTAAAATGTGATAAACGGTCTCACTAAAGATGTGACGGTAGGCTCAGCTAGACTAGTAGATTTGCGATAACGATACAAACTTAAATGAAAAAGCCTAGTTCTAGTGGGAAACATGGTCGAAAGCATAGTACTTAGTTTTGTCCTTCTTGATTGTGTGCCTACTCAGTAATCGCTGATTATCGAAAGACATAAAACTGGTTAAGTTTGTGAACTTTCACAACTTTGCTGAAAAGTCGCTGTGATTGTGCATTTCATTTTGCAAAGATTTAAACTTGTTTTATTTCTTTATTTTGTTTAAGCATCAGACATCCTCTGCGTATACGTGAGTATCGACCTGGATGTTGTTGCCTAAACGTTCTGCTTTATTTTCTTTGGTGTTTCGTTTAAGCTTTGGACCTCCTCTGCGTATACGGGAGTATCGACCTGGTGGTTAAAGCCTAAACAACTTCAACTTGTTTTATTTTTCTTATTTTGTTTAAACATTGGACTTTCTCTGCTTATACGGAAGTATCGACCTGATTGTTAATGTTTAAACATTCTGCTTTGTTTTCACACAAATCACAGTTGATAAAAGTTTAAAGGCATTGCTTGAGATAGTGTATTACATGATGAGGGGATATGCTGAGATCGTGGGTTCCATAAGAATTTAGGGCAAATTAATATACCTTAACGTATCGGTAAGCATTTCGAAAGTTGTTAGATTGAGTTTAAGTGGATAACAATATCGTCAATCTATGTGAATCGTTTAGAACTTAAAATGAAATCAAGCTTAATGGTGTTTAGTGATTGGTCTCATAAACTGATATGATCCTCTTGCACAAACTCACAAAAATTATGTCTGTAAATATTTCTTTACTGTATTCTCATTCAAAAATTCCAAAAAGATTTTAAGTGTGTTTTAGCATAAATTTTGTAAAACTCCAAAAAGATTTTCGACAACTGATTTTGGAGAGCTGATTTTCAAAATTCCGAGTGCTAAACATGATGAACATATGGTTTGGGTGAAAGTATTTGAGGATTGTTGAAATGAAATGAGAAAAGGTTTTGCAATAAAAACATTATTCCTGCAAGTGGTAAATTAGATTTGAAAATTTTATCCACAAATGGTTATCAGAAACTTATTTTTGGGTAGAGTTTTTGCAGGTTGATCAGGTTTTGATCCAGAGCAGGATGAAAGCCAGGTTATGATCTTGTGAATTCCAGACTACGATCCCAGCTTAGTGAAAGGGGGAGTCTGAAGACATCGAGAGGGAGTCTGAAGATTGTAGAGACAGATTCAGATCCTGAAGATTACGAGAAAGAGATAAAGTTTGAGGATGCTTTCACTGTGAGATATTTCAGAGAGTGTTCAGACTGATAAAGACTGAAGATGCAAAGACTCGACACTTAAGACTCGTCAACATCTGAGGGGGAGTCTGTTGGTGCATTCATCTGTCGTCTTCGTCTTATGTCGAGTCTCAGTCTCGTTGCGAATCTGAAAGAGGATGATGTCATCATCTTTGATGATGACATCATAATAGTGAAGTCATCATTGCATCACTACATATGAGACAAAATAGAATACATGTGCATGTGAAATGTATTTTAGTAGGTGATTTCGTTCCAAATTACATGCATAGGTGATTTCGCCCGAATGTGTCTAGAACCTGTTTTCGCTCATAGATGTATCATGCTGATTCCGCTCCTGTTGATATAGTGTGGCTAGGAGCGAAATCAGAACTACTATAAATAGGGTCTTTAGGAGCGAAATCAGAAGATAGTTTTTAGGTGATTGTCTTCCGGTAAGCCACGAAGTGCTGCCGAAGTGTTGTCAGGTCTGTAATTGATTGCATATCAATAAAAACAACAGATTAAAGTGAATATTTGCTGAATTACACCGAAACACTTGTTTCCGCCTTTTGTTTTGGTGAAAAACTCTTCTAACCGACTCGTTCGGATCCGAATTCTATCCTACACCTTCGTTGATCTGAACCCCTTTGGCGTCTGTCATAAGAATGGAAATTTCCTTTCTTCCTGGCTGGGCTATTGCCTCGCCAACTAGATCCCCTTTTTCTTTGTTCTTTTATGTCTACATCCTCATCTCCTCTGATGTGGGCTTCGGCCCTCTCGAGAGCTTCTTCTAAGGTTTTTGGCAGGGACTTGTTGAAATCCCTGGTAAGGTACTTGGAGGTAATTGCATTCATGAAACCTGGCAGGGACTTCCTTTTTGTACCTTTCTATGAACTCTCGAAGGCTCTCGTCATCCCTTTGGTTTATCTGGAAGATTACTGTAGCATCTTTAACGTACCGCCTTTGCTGGGAGAAGTTGGCCAGGAACCCTTTGCTAAGATCATCGAAGCTTCGAACGCTTCTGGCAGGTAAATCATTGAACCAAATTCTGGCTGATCCGACAAGGGTTTGCATGAACATTATACAGCATTCAGCATTAGACCATTTTTCGATCCTGGCAGCACCAGTAAAGATCTGGAGATGATCCTCCGGATCCTCATTCCCATCATACGTATTGATATGGGATGGCATTTTGATCTTCGTTTGGAAATCATAATCAGCGACCTGCTGAGAGAAGCATGACAAATTGCTTGGTTTATATGGCTTGGCCAGATCCTCTTCCACTCTTGCACCTGTGTTGTTGTTGTTATTGTTGTTCCCTTGGGTGGCCAACACTTGATTAATAAAGTGTTGCCACGGGAAGCTTGCCATTATCTGGGCCATAAGATTGAAGCCTTGAAGGCTTCCAGGTGCAACTGGGCAGTTTACCCCCAAGGGAGTGCTCATAACGGCACTCCGTGTGTAACACCCCTAAATTTATTAAACTATATATATGTTATTATACATGTATAAGTTAAAATAATAATCATCAAACAATGAGAATCGAAACTAGGAAAAAATTTAACCTAGTAAAATATTAATAAAAAGGATGGGGAAATCAAAGTATTTTAACCCTTCTTATAAAACTTGGAAATTGAGGGACCAAAAGTGCAAATATTGAAATTTATTGTTTAAAATCTGGATAAACATCAAAGACACACTTTGTGTGTGTCTTGATCGAACCAGAACCCCCAGGAGCGAACTCCCTCTCTTCTAAAACCCTAATTTCACAATTTCACTCAAAACTCAAGAATCAAAACCAAATTGAAGGTGACTCAAGGCTAAATAAGTGATCTTCATACTTAATATATCAAAAGGTATGCTTAATTTTGATATATGAAGATGTTTTAATGATTCTTGAATTCTAGTAACAAAGATTTATGGTGAATTGATGAAGGTTATGGCTGAATTATGATTAATACAAGTTTAGGAATGAGTATTAAACTATGGATTGATTCATTCATATCATAATTCATGAGTTTATTAATTTTCATATAAGGGTATATGGGTTCTTATGTAGAATTCATGTAGTCTTGTGATATTGGATGTTGATTAATGGTTATAATGTAAATTATAGTGTGATTTAAGTGTTCTTGCTATGTGAATTGAATAACTATGCTTAAACATGGTTAAGGTTACTAATCAAGAACATGATAGTATTAGAATGCTAAGTATGCACACTAGATGCTTGATAAAATGCTTGAATGAATCGAATTATTTGAACAATATGAAATAATCGTTTATTTGATTAAACAAGTGTATGAAATATCGAATATTGAACCATGAGTTCTAAACAATATATTCAAATCAAATCATGTAGGTGATTTGGGTGGATCATCAAGTGGGCAAGGCGGAACGGATAATCTCTTAAAAGGAAAGCTCTAAAGGTACGTGGCTATACGCTTCGTAAAAGTCTTGTTATCGTTTATGTTAATTATTTGAGAAATAATGATGAAAGTGGTGGATTCTACTTCAAAGTTTTAAACGGGTCAAAATGACTCGAACACTACATGTTTGATTCAAAATGGTGAGGGATTTCGCTAATGAAATCAAACGGGTCAAAATAACCAAAATGTTGAACTTTGATATGTTAAAGTAATAAATGTCGATAATTGAATTAAACAAGGCAACTAGTACATATGTAACGTGCTATTGGCACTTGAAATTCCAGTATAAAAGGTGTCGTAACTATACGTATGGGTTGTGTATCTGGTTACAACAGATTAAAGGTCATAAAATGAGGTTATAGTTCACATTCTTGAACGGGTCAATAAAAATTGAGTAAATTTATGATTTCGAATGGTATAAAAGCAAGAAAATTGTGAATCTTGGTATAGGATTTTGATTCTATGTTATAGGTTATTTGAATACGGTCACGTAGAAAGAAACGTGACCCAATTTGGACTCAAAACGAATAAGTTATGAAAGTTTTTGTAAAATGGCTCTTAGCTGGGAAAATGCAGGATTTTGAAACGAATCTGCTGGAAATTTTATACCATCGCGTCACGCGACCAAAACCACCATTCATTGTCGCGCCACGCGACAGCAGCACAGATTTACAAATTTTGTTATGTTGTTCAGTTTGTTGTTCCGATCACGTTAGATTATATTATAACATCGTAAAACTGATAGTTTTATGCATTTTGATCACAGGTAGCTTTAGGAACTTGTGGATGAAGATCAAGCTTTGTAATAGAACCGAACATGCGCATAAAGATGCTTCCGCAAACAAAAGTAGTCTTTTGTCACAAACATTTTGAATGTTGTGTTACTTTCATTAGTACATATGGGTTGTAAGTTTTTAAAAAGGGTCAAGTATGTAGGTTTGCACAATATGTTTTTGAAACATGAAGTAAGGTTTTGTAAACCTTGAAACTTATATAAATATCGTTATCTTGATGTTTTAAAATGAAAGAGATTATTAAATGATAATGTAAGCATGATGGGTCTTACACCGTGCTAAGGGAAGCACAGACAAATCTTATTCCTATGTAGTTGTTGATGGGGGTGGAAGGCTTGCTATTGGAGATTGTAGGAGCTGGTTCAAAGTTAGCTCGTGCCCCAAGGGAGCACCGGTTGCAATTGGTTGGGAAGAAAAGAGTGGAAAAGACGTTGGATCTGACCTCGTGTACAAATAGGGGTTAGGATTTGGAGGAGGATTGCTGGGACCAGCCTCATTCCTAGATGTAGTTGGTTGTGAACTTGTGAAAGGAAGAGCAGGAGACACAGGAGATAGTGATGGTTCTGGCTCGTCATAATCCAGACGGATCCTCACTCCCTTGTCTCGTTCCCTACTCACGTGTTGATTAAGGAGAGACCTTAACTCAAGAAAGTTATTAGCAACTCCTTCAGGTGTTAGGTCGATATGTGAGGGGGTGTTAGAGGCACCAACGTTGGGAGATGGTACTCCGGAACGAGATGGTGTCGGTATTTGGAAAGTGAGAAACTCGGGGTATGTTGCTCCAGTTGGAGTGCTTCTTGGTGTTGAGATGGAGGTTGGTATAGCCACAGGAGTTTGGCTAGTGTTTAGGGTAGAGGTACGAGGGACTTGGTTAACCTCTCCCGGAGACTCACCTTCTGACATGCTGATTCTTGAGCAGAAATGGAGCTACACTACTAGGTCTTTTGAAGAAAATTAGTGGCGTAGCGGTAAGGCTGGAAAATCGTGTATTAACAGGTTTAACAGGTTTCTGACGGCGCGCACAACATAAGTTTCAAACATGATTACGACTCGTTTAACTATTTTCTACCTCATGTTTATAAAACAGTTTTATGTTTTATGTACAAAGACGAATAAATGATAGATCCTAACATTGTAATTTTAATTATTTTAAAAATTAAAAAAGTCAAAGGGTGTATTTTTCAGTCAAACGGGTCTAATCGTGTCTTAACAGGTACCCAATTGCCAGCCCTACGTAGCCCCACGGTGGGCGCCAACTTGTTGATGCAACAAATATTAGACCGACGGTGGTAGCTGGGCTGGTTAGGCAAAATGGTTGAAGGGTTTGATTTTGCCTAATGCAGGTCGTGGGGTCCCCCCACATTTGCAAGACGTGGAGAGAGGTTCACTAGTTTGATTTTGTTATTTGCTCGAGATCCGCCACTGAAATGTGTTCAGCTTCGGATGTGAGAGGAATGTGAATGTGTGTGTTGAATGTGATGGAGAGTGACTTGCATGGAACAAGTACTCGAGAGCATAGACCAAAGATGCCAATGGAATCTGAGCTCATCGGAATGTCTTGAGAACTAAATGAAGTGTCATATATATAGAGAAGGCCATCACTCAAAGAGGAAACCATTGACTAGTGAAACATGCTTGCAGTGGGGGACTTACCCTTTTGGGGGTTTAAGTGTTTTGACCTGCGGGTAAAAGACTACACTCTGTGCACTCGTCTTACTTTTGCGGCTAGGAGAGTTGTTGAAGCAATCAGAGACATGACTGATTACTGTACACGTGCTGCTTTATCCTAGCTCCCGGGTTTTTAACCTTTGAACCTTTTAACCTTTTAAGCGTTCCTGTGTTTAAGTCATTTTATTTGGTCTTGGGCTACCCCCCGTCATCACCCATCTATACCCTCTTTTAACCATTTCTCTATGTCAATATTCTGCATTTTAGCTCCGCTCCTCAACCACAAGAAAGTGCATTCTTTTACATCTAATAGACTTATATTAAGTAATTATCCTTTCCCTTGTAACTAGGATATTCAGTTGTTTCTTTACCTAGTATAGGAGATTACGATGTACATATATACGACAGATCAGTTTAGCCATTATTGATATCTTTCACGGTATCAAGAGACCTTCCGATCCTGGCCTAACCCTCCCTTTTTTCCGTTCTTGCTCAGTCGGCGGCCTCCCTCTTTCTCTTGCTTAGTCGTAATCTCCCTTGCCCCTCCCTTACCCTTCCTCAATGAACTCCAAAATTCACCCGGTTGTCACTATCAGCAACATCAAAAACCAGATCCCCATTACCCTTGAAATGGAAAAGGGTCAATACGACTCATGGAGTGGACTTTTCAAAAACCATTGCCGGGCCTACATGGTCTTCGACCATCTCTCTCCTAAACCTGCTGCTCAAACCACTTCTACCAAAGATGCTGACAAATCCCCTGCCAAAGCTACAGATGATTCATGGGATCGCCTGGACGCCATTGTTCTTCAATGGATATACAGTACTATATCCAGCGATTTGTTGCACACTATCTTGAAACACGATAACACAGCCCATGAAGCATGGACAACTCTCCAAGGAAATTTTCAAGATAATAAGAGCTCTCATGCGATTCACCTCATGCACAAGTTCTCAAACACAAGGCTGAATGGCTTTCCCAATATGTCATCCTATTGTCAAGCCTTGAAAGTGTTGGCTGATCAAATCGCCAACGTGGGTGCCCCAATCGATAATAAACGCCTTGTCCTACAACTTTTCTCCGGTCTCACGAAACAGTTCGAAAGTATCTCTATAATTTTACAGCAAAAAGATCCCTTTCCCACCTTCTACGAAGCCCGCTCCCAACTTATCTTACACGAAACTCAGAAGGCCGAGAGGGCACTCTATGCGTCTCATTTGGCAACTAACGCGCTCAATACCACTACCGCCAAAACTCCTACTCCTTCACAACAGTCATCAGACTACTACCCGGAGAGGTCTAGGGGTCGGGGTAGATCGCCTGGAAGGGGCCACGGACATGGGAACTTTAACCACGGTCGGGGCAACAATGGTGGGTATTCAACCCAGCAGTACAACGGCTCTTCTCCACCTCCCTGGACGGCACCACAAAACCCTTGAGCTAACCCTCAGCCATCGATTCCACCTAATTGGCCCGGCCCAAATGCGACAAGCCCATGGCAGTCTTGGAAACCACCACCCTGCCCGTATCCCACCTCTGCTCAGCCCACTCCAAATAATGGTGGCAACGGAGTTTTTGGGCCCAGGCCCACACAAGCCTACGCTGCCTCTTATGTTCCCACTAATATCCAACAGGCCCTTTACAACATGACAATTAACTAGGCCGATCCCAACTCATTCATGGACACAGGAGCTACTAACCACATGGGACCCAACTCAGGTAACTTTCATAACTTTGTTAATAATAGCACAAATCAACATATCATCGTTGGCAATGGCATGACTATTTCGGTACTCAGACATGGCACCCAAACCTTACCACCACCCTTCCCACCTTTTGTACTTAAACGTGTACTCTATGCCCCTAAACTTATTCGAAATTTAATATATGTTCATCGTTTCACACGTGACAATTCTGTTTCTATTGAGTTTGATGCTTTTGGTTTTCTTGTGAAGGATAACAAGACCCGGACCCCTATCCTCCAGTGCAACAGCAGCTGTGATCTTTACACACTTTCCACCGGGTCGCAGGCCTCCACACCTTCCACTTTTGCTGCTCAGTCATCAAATCTTTGGCACCAACGTCTCAGACACCCGAGGCCTACGTTATTACAGTCTTCGAAAAACTCAAGTTCTATTTCTTTTAATAAACTCAATAAAAATATCTGTGAACGTTGTGTTTTTGGCAAAAGTGTGTGATTGCCTTTTCAATTATCTAGTACTAGCACTTTACAACACTTTAACATTATACACAGTGACCTCTGGAGGCCACCGATATTACATGTTATTCTTAGATGATATTACCAATTTTCTATGGACATTCCCCATATCTAGAAAATCTCAAGTTTACTCCATCTTCACACCTTCACCAAACAAATCGAAACTCAATTTCAAAAGAAAATAAAAACGTTCCAATGTGATAATGGCAAAGAATACATTAACACGTCTTTTAAACAATTCTTTGACCAAAACGGTACGTTATTTCGTATATCCTGCCCACACACGTCATCACAAAACGGTAAAGCGGAACGTAAAATCCGGTCAATTAACAACATGATCTGCACCCTCTTAACACATTCTTCCCTACCTAACCATTTTTGGCATCACGCCTTAGACACCGCCACCTACCTTCTAAAAATCTTACCTAGCAAAACTCACCAATACAACACTCCAACTTACCTTGTATACCATTGAGCCCCGACTTACAATCACCTTCGCGTTTTCGGTTGTCTTTGGTACCCTCTCATCCCTTCCACAAGCATTCACAAGCTTGATTTTCGCTCGTACCCTTGCATTTTCCTCGGCTACCCACCGACTCACCGGGGATACAAGTGCTTAGACGTAAAATCAAAACAAATAACTATCTGTAGACACGTTGTTTTTTATGAGACTGTATCTCCTTTTAGTTCTATTGTTCCCCCTTCCCCATCCTCTAATTACGAATTTCTAACACCCCCATTTCCCACTCATCTATGGCCCACTATGCACTCGACACCTCCTTCTACATCCACCTCCCACACCCAAACTCCTGGCCCAACTCCTCACCCCACCCCACCACAACATAACCAACCGACGTCTCCCTCCCACCCACCCACCAGCCTATCCACCCGCTCCTGGCCCAACCACTAACTCTCCATCAGCCCACCCTCCTACACAGAACTTGAGTCCATCCAATTCGCCCAACATACCCACTACTCCACCTACTGTCCCATCTTTAACGCCAACCTCTCGGCACTCTACTCCCTCACCTACTGCCCCACCTATACCGCCTGTAACTCTTCGTACTATGTGGACACGGGCTATGGATGGAATCCTTAAACCCAAACAACTCTTCAATCTCCACACCACCACCATTGCACCAATCCCTAAAAACCCGACACTTGCCTTGTTTATACCGGAATGGAAAAATGCCATGACCAATGAATTTAATGATCTTATTAGCAATGGTACTTGGGAGTTGGTACAACGTCACCCACGGAGGAATGTTATTCGAAACATATGGTTATTCAAACACAAATTCAAATCTGATGGTTCTCTCAAACGATACAAGGCAAGGTTGGTATGTGACAGACGTTTACAATAAGTTGGCATAGATTGTGGAGATACCTTTAGCCCAGTCGTAAAACCGACCACCATTCGTACCATATTGTCTATAGCATTATCTAAATCTTGGCCGGTTCATCAGCTTGATGTTACCAATGCATTTTTGCATGGCAATCTCAATGAGACAAGCTACATGCATCAGCCAATGGGTTTTAGACACAAAGATTTTCCGGATCATGTGTACCGGCTGAAAAAGTCTCTTTACAGACTCAAGCAAGCTCCACGAGCGTGGTACCAACGTTTCACTGACTATGTTCTCATTTTGGGATTTCTTCAAAGTCATTGTGATGCCTCTCTCTTCATTCTAAATTACGGGCATAATACCGCCTACCTCCTTTCATATGTCGACGATATATTGCTCATTACATCCTCAACGGAACTTCGGGAACAGTTAATGACATACCTTGTAAAGGAATTTGCTATGAAAGATCTCAGTGCTATTAGTTTCTTCCTCGGTATCTCGGTTACTCAGCACAAGGATGCAATGTTTTTATCCCAACAGAACTATGCAAATGATATTATCGAGTGGGCCGGGATGCAATCTTGCAAACCGGTACACACACCCGTTGATACAAACGCTAAGCTAAGTTCCTCTGCTGGCACGGACTTCGATGACTCAACGTTATATCGAAGCTTACTTGGCGCATTACATACTTGACATTTACCCGCCTAGACATCAGTAATGCTGTTCAACAGGTTTGTATGCACATGCGTGCACCCAAAACTGTTCATTGGAATGCTCTTAAGCATGTTATCCGATATATCCAAGGCACGAGATCGTTGGGACTTATTCTTGTCGGTTCCAAAAATTCGACACTCCTAGCTTATACTGATGCGGATTGGGCGGGGTGTCCGGACACCCGCCGCTCCACTAGTGGGTATTGTGTTTACTACGGTGACAACGTTGTCTCTTGGTCTTCAAAACGACAGGCAACGATATCCCACTCAAGTGCCGAGGCTGAATACCGTGGGGTCACCGACGTTATTGCAGAAATATGTTGGCTACACAACCTATTACTTGAATTGCATCGTCCTCACTCACACGCCACTATTGTCTACTATGACAACGTTAGCGCTATTTACTTGTCCAACAACCCTGTTCAACATCAGTCCACCAAACACATCGAACTCGACATTCACTTTGTTCGGGAGCAAGTTCAACGTGGTCAAGTTCGCATCCTTCATGAGCCTTCTCGTTATCAAGTTGCCGATATTTTCACCAAAGGGTTACCCCGAGTATTGTTTGACGATTTCCGATCCAGTCTTAGCATTCGGTCCCCTCCCTCGTCGACTGCAGGGGTGTAATAGACTTATATTAAGTAATTATCCTTTCCCTTGTAACTAGGATATTCAGTTGTATCTTTACCTATTATAGGAGATTATGATGTACATATATACGACAAATGAATGAGAAAGGAGACAATCAATTTAGCCATTATTGATATCTTTCAATATCTTCTAATAGTTTTGTGTTTGCCTTGTTTACTCCATTGAACACTTTATCATTTCTGTTCAACCAAATCTTCCAAAAGGTAGCCGCCATAACACATCTGGTCATTTTCTTCTTTCTTTTCGTTGTCTTTATTTCTTCCACGCTTTTTAATATCTCCTTTACTGATGAACAAGCATCTAAAGTGTTGAATTTCAGCCATACTCCTATCGCCCACGGCCCATCATATCGCTTTTGCCATCGTACAAGTGACTAGAAGATCGTCAACAGTTTCTAGTTCATAACCATAGCACGAGCATAAACCATTTCCTACCTGGATGCATTGCTTTTGTTAGAGAATTGTTCATGATTTTTAGATTAATAATAAGACCATTTTTATTACTAAACACATAACTTAAGAAAGTTAAATAATTTTTTAATTAGTAAAACAGAAATTTGACATTTAACCATTTTGTTTCTACTTATCATAGCAACTCCATTTAAAAACATGATTGAGAGACCTAAAATTAACTTGATCCAGTCATAATTTAATACATGATTGTTACTCATTAGTTTTAATCTCCTTACTAGCTAGCTAGCTTGTTTTTAGGCTTGTCAAATAGTTATATCTTAACTAAGGGTAAAATTATTCTACAAAGACTTCTAAAAATAAAAAGTTGTACAAAGACACAATATATCGCAAAATATAACACAATGTCGAGTAAAATAAAACATAATGCTGAAAAATGTAACACAGTGTCAGAAAAAATACATAACGAGTCACAAAAATGACACAATGACGCAAATATAGAAAAGACACAAGGAGAGATAAAAAAACACAATGATGTAAAATAAAAACTTTAAAATCTACAAGCTAAACATCTAAAAACAAAAATATAAAATCTCACATCGTCGAGTTTGATGAGACGGTTCCAATGCCGCTTGACTGAGGTCAGTCGAAGTCCATTTGATACCCTTCTTACGACTTCTTATTTTTAGGAGACTTTGTATTTGATTCTAACCGCTTAATTAATTAGGAATAACTATAGCACCTTCTATGATGTAAACTTATTCAATTCTAAACAAAAATATTATAACAATTTCATTGATGGTGATTGTTTTGGCATGAATAAAAGGTAGGTTGAAGGAATTTTGGTTCATTTAATCTCTACCAGATAAAACATAGATGTTGTAACAATTTCATTGATGCTGATTGCTTTAGCATGAATAAAAGGTAGATTGAAAGAATTTTGGTTTATTTAGGGGTTGTTTGGTAGCCTCTTAATGACCATTCAGATGCTACCCCTTAATGGTTTAAAACCTCTGAATGAATAAGAGGTAACCTCAAGTCTGAATGGTTAAGAGGTAACCTCTGAATGGTAAATCATCACATGTCACATTCTTCTACCTTCTCATTTGTAAAAAATTTAATGGTTCCATTAAGATGTAGCCTCTTAATGACCATTCAGAGGCTACCAAACAACCCCTTAACCTCTACTAGATAGTAGAAACCACATTTTGGCAATCGCTAATGGTCATTTTTGTAGTAGTGCATGTCATTAAACTTATTTTTTACGTGACAAGACTTAACATATGAAGAAAAAAAAATAGAGAAAACGTAACCAGATACATCAACTTGACTAAATCAGTAAATCCACAAGAAATAATATATAGGGCTTCTCTGCAACCAATACCACCATCAAGTTAAGAATTATAAGGTGTTAATACAGCGGCGAAGGTCAAATCCGGGAAGAGTGAAAGCTAACTTGTGGATTGCAAGAGACATATCGGTCTACAAAGTAGTCGTTTATCAACTGCGAGTTAGAATATCGAGGCAACTCTGCATTACCGAGGTGAGATGCCAGAGAAGTGTGCATATGTTGATGTGGTGGTGGTGGTGGCAATGTTGGTGGCATAGGAGGAGGTAAGATGGTGGTGGAACTGCCGGAAAAAAATCTTGTAGGATAAACAGTACCACCCATGTTAAAACCTGCTGTTGCTGCATAATTATAGCCTCCATGCATCACTGGTTGCCCACTACATTAGGACATCAGTACGAGTATTGATAAGTTGTCTTAAATATAAGCAAGAAAACAAGACATAACAGAAACAATATCAAGGGAACTAATAATAACAAAAAAAAGATATAATCCAAGTATATCTTGATTTATATTATCAGTTATATAAGCTTAACGTCGTCATAAAGATTGCAGCAATAGCCTTCAAATATCTTCATTCAGAAAACGAGATTTGGTCATCAAGTTAGTGATAGATGGTGTGCTTGTTTGGGTAAGGGTGTAAATGAGTCTAAACGCATGCGAACTATTCAAGATATATTGAACGAGTTTATTTTTAGATCGAGCTCGAGTACGCTCACGAGTCTAAACGAGCATATTTTTTTAGAAATAAACTCGTTAATAAACGAGCGCAAGCTTCATTTGTTAAGCTCGAGTAAGCTCGCGAGTCTAAACGAGCATGTTATTTAGAAAAATTAATTTGATTTATTAAATGTATATTTACATTATAGCTCTGACTATACATAAAATAATAATAAAAACAAACAAAATAATATATATCCTATCTATATATACCTAATAAATAAGTAAGTGATTACAACATGTATCCACTTTTATTAGACCAAGATTCTTTCTTCCACTTCTCTTGTTTCACCCTACTTATTCTATTTTTTAGTTTAAAGAAAAAACTAATTTCAATTAGTTGTTATCTCAAAATATCGTTTTATATTTCCTAAATTTTCATTATGAACTAAGCTTAACCCCTACAATACACAGATTTCTAACCTGATCATATTATATATCAAAATATTAATTGGGAATACACACACACACTCTCTCTCTCTCACACACACACACACACACATATATATATATATATATATATATATATATATATAGGGTTAGGATCATGAGTGAACAACATCTATGTTTGTGAACAAAGTAAACTCATCTCAACCATCCATTTAATTAGTTGATGTAAAGGTTATGATTGTAATTTTACATTTATTTATTTTTTTAAATATTATTTTCTATTATTATTTAGCAGTTACATGTCCTATAATTTTGGTAACCAGAAGATTTCATATATTTTTTTCAAAGATTCACAAAAAATAGCGACAGTCCCCTTCTTCTTTCAATCGATCACCCTTATTTTTTCTGGCGAATCGTTCTTCTTCAACCATTCTGGCAACAATTAAATATTCCGGCTACATGCTGAAGGTACCAATGTCTTTATACATCGGTTTTTTTCTTCCTGTATATATTATTCGATTGTGTAGATTCAAGCTTTTTGTTTCAAAATTAGTTTGATATTCTATACCTTTTTCCCAGATTCAAGTTCATCGTTCCTCTTCTTCTTTTTCATCCTATCAATATGTTCATCAGAAGTTCCAGTTTACAAAAGTTTCTTCCATCGGCGAATTGATTATTCCGGCGAGTTCTTGGAGGCAACTTACTGGTTTTTCATCCATTAAAGCTGTTTGATTTCATTTGATTTAGGGTTCATATTATATAACAAGAAGTCTGGGTTAAAGATCTTTATAGTTGCTGGATGTATATTTAATTCGTGGATTTGTGGTTGATTTGCTCCGATTTTGTGAAGGTGATGTGTATATGGTTGGGTTCATCCGATTAATAAAGAATAATTGTTAGTATGGTAGTTGAATTTGTTCTGATTTTGTTAAGGGGATGAGTTTATGTTCTGGTTCACACACATATGTATACTCTGTTTTTTTAGGTTCATTCGATTATACACATATGTATACTCTGTTTTTTGGGTTCATTCGATTATACACAAAGTCAAACATGTAAGTAACGTTAAATTTATACGATGTTTTTTGGGTTCATTCGATTATACTATGTTATGATGATTAAGCATTACGATGATTTTGATTGTATGTTGACAAGATGCTGTTTTTTGTGTGTGGGTTTTAAGAATGGCGGATTAGTTATGTATTTCCAGTATGTTTTCCTTTTTTTTGCAGATACAATAAAATGAATGAATGTTTGTTTAAGATAACAGTTGTATGTACACATATGTATAGATTATATATGCAACCACTTATATTCTTGTGTTAATGATGTATTATTCATGTGTAGTCTAGAAACTGTTTTTGTGTCATTTTTAAAAAACTCTACAATTTGACTAGATTGCCAGTAGGTATTATTTTTAGATACACTGATGTATAAGATTGTTTTATGTAACTTAAATAATTCTAGTTTTTTTTGTTTTCTTAACGCTCTGAGTCAGTTGCAAGTAACGTATACGAAACACCCAACGGGAGTAGGTATTGGACGCCAGTTGTTCCGCACAGTTTCAAACCCGTTGTCAATTCGAGATTTAGTTCAATAGAAGCCGCAATTGCAATGTATGCGGAATATGCACAACTTGCAGGGTTTTGCACACGCGTAGGTACATCTAAGAAAGAAAAAGTTGGCGACAAAAAAATTTCAAATCTGTAATATGTCTTGTGTTCTAGAGCGAACAAACCTAAAGAAAGGCAACCCAACTAAGGATGACTTATCTACCGACGAAAAAGACGAGGAAGAAGAAAATGAGGACATAGAGTTAGAATCGGACGAATCGGAAAGCGAAGCCAACGTTAGCAAAATATAGAATATGGGTCGAAAATACACATTTTTAAAGTTCATCTTTTTTTATAGTCTGTGAACCACTTAAATTGGTGACTGTTTTAAATTCATTTACTAATTAGGTTGATTACACTGTCAATTTTACCGTATTTCTAATGTTAGTTAATAATTAATATAACTTAATGTACAATTGAGAAGCCATTATTAACAGCTATACAACAATTACATAACCACTACTGAATTTTGTATTCTTTTAAATTTGTACATTTGTACAAACACAGTTAACTCTTGACATACAACTGGTCAAGTACATAAAAAACTGAAACTACATCAATATATACACACACGTGTATACTCAGTACTACATCTGTGTACATATATATATGCTTGGGTAGTTAATGTTAATACATTTGTGCACACACATATGTACATTTGGTGTACTCATTCATTATGGTTTGTACACTCGTACAACATTGTATAATTACCTAAAGCTGAATAGAAAACCATATATGTTGTGCGTTTCCACACCATTGTATATTATGTCCCAAAAACACACCCTAATATCTGACTAAAATAAAACAAACAATCTATACATCCAGTTTCCTTCAATAAAAAAAGAACCAAACCAAATAAAAAAAACATAGTCATTACTACAATTGTCTACATGGATCATTTTAAACATCAAGCCTATTCGCTAGGTTGTATCCCATTTTAAAGTTGTTTCTCCAAACCAAGTCTCCACGTGTCGCATGACGAACATCCCACAATTAGTAGTGTTGCCAACTGTCGCCCATTCTACATCCAACCTTTTCGGTATTACTTCTTCAAATTCCCCACATTTTGGATAATTCACTGATTTCAAGCATTTGGTGAATATATCTTTCTGATTTTAAAAAAACATTACACTACGTTACCAAATGTAAAACATGAATACGTTTACAAATTAAATTCATACTTACCACTTTATATGGTGTCATCTTCTTGAAAAAGACCGAATCATTCACAAACTCAATATGGCTCTTACTTACATCCATGTTGTCATTCCGGACTATGTTAGGAACACCATTTGCCTGTACATTATCCGTATAACCGATGTGTATTCCAGGTTGAAGGCAAATAAATAACCTTTTGTACACCTGTGAATCGAATGCTTATACACGTGTGTACATAGTGTACAACCCAAGTTGCAGACAACTAAAAAAATTACATTTACATATGTGTACAACCCGGTGTATTAATAAACTTTCATAACCATATCCACATTTGCACATCTCCGTATACACATATGTACACAGTTTATCAATAAATATTCATAACCCAGCGTATTAATAAAAAAATACCCCTGTACATATGTGTACATCAACGACTTTACACAATCAATACACACAACCTTATGAGATATCACAAAACCTGTTACAATACATATGTGTACAGCCAATCAGCAGCCTAACATCGCATAAAAAACAGAGCAACATCAATTTTTTTCCCAATTCAATATCAAACAGTATAATACACAAGTGTACATCAATGACTTTACACAATCAATACACACAACCTTATGAGATATTCCAAAACCTGCTACAATACATTTGTGTACAGCCAACGAACAGCCTAACATCGCATAAGAAACAGAGCAACATTGCATAAAAACAGAGTAAAATCGAAAAAAACAACTATTACAAAAATATTAAACATGTACTCGAACGAAACCCTAACTTTCCGATGAACAACCTAACATCGAAAAAAACAACTATTACAACTCCAATCTGATATTTATACACCCGATGAACGAAACCCTAACTTTCAGATTTCTTATAATTAAAAAGAAACGATGTATTGAAAGTAAACACGGGGATGACATCGGTGTACCTTGGTTGCTTGATTATCCTTTCCAGATTCCGACGAAGATGATGGTGATGACAATGAGTGTTCTTCGTCGATAGCTTGATAATCCTTTCCAGGTTACGATAGCTACTACCGTCGCCGGGAGTCTTCTCACTTCGTCGTCGGCAATTTCTCTCGTCGCCGCCGTGACTATCGACGGACGAGGAACCCTAAATCGTCGTCGATTACAGAGATGATGAAATTGAATTGTTTGATTTTTTATGAGAGAGATTGTTATATTTACAAAATTAGATTTAGTAGACATTTACATTAATGCCCCTATCCTCCTTATTTACTTGTTATATTTTATAAAATATTTACCAAATTACCATTACCATTAAATCTCATCATCTAAGAAATGAAGGGTCAAGATCTGTTCACTTTGTTCACAACTTAACCATTGTTCACTCTAGAACCCTACCCTATATATATATATATATATATATATATATATATATATATATATATATATATATATATATATATATATATATATACAGGGGGCCGCTAAAATGAGAACCACCCCCAGTTGTAAGAACCATGAGAACCACTTTCTAGCCTTTTGATCAAAGAGTTGGATGGTTGAGATGATCTGAATATTAAATTATTTTTTAAATGTTTTGTCTCTTATGATTTTGATTTTTTTATTGAGAAAAGGGTATTTTGGTAAAAGACTTTGGTTAGCCAGTAGTCACTTCTTCTGAAAAAATTCAGTGTGCATGTCCAATCTTCATAAAACCATCTCCATTCTCTATGTCAACCATTTTTATCTCCCTGAATCAAATCACCCCACACCCAATCCCTAGACTTATCTCTGCCATTCTTAGAACTCCGGCGACGGCGACCCTGGTTTTTTAAGAGTTTGGAGATTCCGGCGGCCCTGGTTTTCAAATTTTTTTGTGTCCGAAGTTGAAGGTCCGGCGATTGGTGTTCGTTGTTTTACCAGATTCACTACTAGAAAATTGTCCAGTTTGTGACAACCAAATTTGTAGCAAATTTGTCTGAAATTGTCCTTACCCACAAATTTCCTACAAAAACATTCATAGGATATAAAATTGTGGGTAACCGGATTAGCTACAAAAATACGACAAAATCTGCTACAAAATTCCTACAAAATCTCTGGTCGCAAAATTTGCTACAAAATACTGACAAAACGCTCTTCTTGCAAAATTCCGACAATTCTTCCACGTTTTTGCCTTTTTTGTATATTATTTTATGATATTTTATTTTTAAAATTAATAACATTATTAAAAAAAATATTCATAATTTTTTATTTTCCCGACAAAATTCCTACAAATTATAAAACATTTTTGCAACAATTCCTACAAATTATAAAACTTTTCTGTGACAAAATTCCTACGGATTATAAAAAATTATTGCCACAAAATTCCTACAGATTATAAAACGTTCTTGCCACAAAATTCCTACAAATTATAAAACTTTTCTGCGACAAAATTCCTACAAATTATAAAACGTTCTTGCGACAAAATTCCTACAAATTTTAAAACTTTTCTGCGACAAAATTCCTACAAATTATAAAACTTTCTTGCGACAAAAATTCCTACAAATCATAAAACTTTCCACAAGTTTCCTACAAATTTATAAAATTTCTCTAAACAATTTGCGACAAATTATCTACAAAATTAACGGTTTCCAACAAATTTCCTACAAAATTATTAAAGTTTCTCTAAACAATTGCGACAAATTTCCTACAAATAAAAAATATAATTTTTAATGTAGCTACAAATTTCCTACAACTTAGAAATTAAACATGTAAAAATAATAAAAAATTTCCTCCACATGTTCCACAAAATGCCTTAATGAGACAATGTAGTAGCAATGAAACATCTAATTCAACGATTCAAGCAGAAATTTAACCAACCTTCTGTTGGTCAAAACCTATAATCATATGCATTTCCAAAACCTCAAATTCATGCTAAAAAAGCTCACTATTAACCAAAATATAAATTGCAGATATTATGAAATCAAATCTAACTTTTCATTTCATTAACTATCATACATATCAAAACAATAACCAAACACTCCAGATCCAACTTCCCTCACACTAACCACCGAAACCGTACAGAGTGCGTCCCTGACGCTTCAACGCATAAACCACATCCATAGCAGTAACAGTTTTCCGGCGAGCATGCTCTGTGTAGGTAACGGCATCACGAATAACATTTTCTAGAAAGATCTTGAGAACACCACGCGTCTCCTCATATATCAGACCGCTTATACGCTTCACTCCCCCACGTCTCGCCAACCGTCGAATCGCCGGTTTGGTGATGCCCTGAATGTTGTCCCGGAGAACTTTACGGTGTCGTTTTGCTCCTCCTTTTCCCAACCCCTTACCTCCTTTCCCTCTTCCTGACATGATTGCTGATTGTAGATTGTTAAGTTTTTTGTTTTGATGATTTTGGAAAATGGTGGGTTTGTGTTTATATATTGGTGTGGGTTTTGCGTATGGAGTGTTTTGGTTCGTTGGATTGGTGGGATGGTGAGGGGTTGATGACTGTAGGATGGAGATCTGAGTGGGATGTGAAGAAGTGGTTTGATTGGTTCGTTTATGAAGTGGCGGATTCGTAAGTTTAAGGACATGTGATAAGCATGTGTATAAACTTGAAAACATAAATGATCAAATCTTTCAATAAAAAAATTAAAAGTGTAAAATTGTGATTTGAATTAAATAAGATTTATTTAAAAAAATGTCTTTCAATACTGTTCCGTTGTTATGTTTTCTTTTTCATAAATGATCAAGTTTTTAAAATTAAGTGACCTATTATATGAAACTTAGTAATTATTAATGATTTTTTATAATGTTAAAAGTATGTGCTTGTGAAAAAAAAATCATGAAATAATAATCAAGATCTGTAATATTTTTCATTAAAGTCAACTTGAAAACATAATAACTAAATATTAAGCAAAGAGTGAATTTTAAGTTTTGTACTTTATCTTTATACCTAATTTCAATTGGTGTCATTTGTCTTTAATTGATGGGATTTGTACTTTATGTTTACAAATCTTACAAGTTACGTTCTGTAACCCCTGTGGCGAAGCTTGACTCGAATGACAGGGGGGTCGAAAACATATATACCAAAAAATTTCTATAGAACTGGGGGTTCGAAAACGTATATACCCAAAAATTTCTATACGAAAACTACATATATAACACTATTGAGCGAAAAGGTCGGGGGGTCGGGTGCCCCTAGGGGTGTTCACAAAACTCGTGGCTCGCAGCTCGCTCGAAGAAAGCTCGGCTCGAAACTGGCTCGGTTGTAAATGAGCCAGCTCGGCTCGTGAGCTGGCTCGATAAGGTTTAGATCCTTCATTTTTTTTGTCCCACATCGTTTAGAGAACAAAAACTAAGAGAGTAACTCCCCTATAAAAGAAGGTAAAGACAATGTATAAAATAAATTAGCTATTTACACTTGCATATTTAGCCATATGATTAAATTAAATGGCAAATATGGCCCTTAGTCTATGAAGAAATTCATTTTTAAGGGCTTTTTAAGTAGTAAATCTTGCGGTTCTTTGTTAGTTCGAGCTAGATCGAGCCGAGCTAGCTCGAATCTAATCAAGTCGAGCTCGAGCCTCAAATCTCAGCTCGATTTGGGATTCGAGCTCGAGCCGAGCCAGCTCGAATCGAGTTCGAGCCGAGCTCGAGCTGGGTCTTGCTCGGCTCGACTCGACTCGTTTACAGCCCTAGGCGCCCCTCCCCGCCACTTCTATACTTCGCCATTGTTTAACCCTAACTCGGTCTAAATTTTATCTGGATGTGTTTTTAACATGAGGGCATCTTTGTAATTTAACTTTTTCACTATTATGTTTATAATAAATACTAGGTTATTACCTGGGATTGCTTTCTGGACTCGAGAAATTTACTTATATTAATTATTATTTGTTATTAATACGAACTCATTACATCAAGCATCTCGTTGGATTCAACAACAATTTCTTCACATCACCGGATTAGATGATGAACCCATATTAGAGGTCAAACAAAAGCACAACAGGACCACATGAATAACATCATTTTCACTTTTACTTCAATGCACTTACGTGATCGGGTGATTTGGGATTTTATAGAATCGTCTAATATAACTAGCGGGATTTGCCCGTGCTATGCGGCGAGAAATCGTCCGTATCGGTTCGATTCGTTACGCAAGGGATTCGGGGTGGTAACGTTCGTTTGTTGCGCGAGAGGTCTCGAGTTCGAATCCCCCCTGTGACCGGTTTAACCCATTTTTATCCGATTTTTTATAATTTTACACTTTGGTCCCTGTGGTTTCAGAATTTACAAAATGGTCCCTGTAATAGTACCGTTAAGTAGTTATTTTGTTTGTTTCCTTCTTTCATTATTGTGCTGACAAATTTCTTTTCCTTCTTTCGATTTTGGCCGCCGAAAAACGACAAGTAGCAGCAGCAGCGAAGTCCCTATCGATTCTTCCTTTCCGCTTACCGCCGAACAAGACAAACCGAGGAGGCAAACTTTCATATCGCCTTTTCCTTTTCTCTTTGCCGACAAAACATGACAAACTTTCACCCTGATTTTTCAAGATTGAAGCAGTGTACGCGTTGTTCCCATGCAATCGATATATATTGCATGCAATCTATCACAGGTTGCTTACAAAAATTAAGAAATTCAAACTCGATAAAACCTAGTCATTCCTATATTTTCTCGCACCATCATCACCACTCACGCACTCGCCGTCGCCTGAGATACCCAAAATAACCCACACCCAAACCTTTCTTAGTTCAACAAAATCCAACATTCAAATGGCAAATTTCCCAGTAGCACATGCTGAATCCTCAACCGCAGCAGAAATTCATCCATTCCTTAGGTTTCCTGAGCTACCCACTCGTGAGAAGTATCAGAAACTCAGGGATCTCGAAGTTTTTACCATTGGGGGTATTGATTGGCCTCGAATAGAAATGGTTGACCCCAGTGGTTCACTGTCAATATTACTATCATACAATACACCTTGGCGCCGTTTCTTCGAAATCTTGGAGCCATCATATGATGAACTGGTGTATGAATTCTTGTCCACCTTCTATTACAAATCTAGTAGAAGTCTTACCGAGGAGTCCATTCACTTCCGGCTTTGTGGACAACATTATAACATGACCCTAGCAGAATTCGCAGTTCGTTTAGGAATTTATACCAATGAAGAGGTTACACAGCCCATTTTCACGAGTGCACCAACCTCCTATACCTATGCGAATATGAAAGAATATTGGCAACACCATGCATCAAAAGCATGGTGCAGCAACAATAATTCTACAAACTACAAAGACTCTCGTTATCGGTATATGCACAAAGTTTTAGCCAACACTATCACGGGGCGCGAAATTAACCAACAAAGGGTTAGTACCTCCGAAGTCTTCTATCTATATAGTATCTTCGAGCAAGTTCCTTGTAATATTGTTCATGGACTTGCTGCATATTTTTCGAGTCAGCAAACGAATCCCCTGAGGAGTCTCATGGGGGGATTCTTTGGGTTCTTTAAAGAACCATTTTTTTAATTAAAAACTGAATTTAATTTAATATATATATTAAAACTAATAAGTATATAAATGAATTAAAATCCTAATATTCATCAGCTCTGTACAGAGGATAAACTGGTTAAGTTGTTCGTGTTACAACCGAGAGGTCTCAAGTTCGAATCTCACATCTGACCGATCCAAAGGGGTTTTCCCCTTTTTATTCGAATTTTCCATATTTACACTTTAGTCCCTGAGGTTCCATTATATATATACAAATGGTCCCTGTAACAGTTAGTTAAGTAACTAACTAGGTTAGTTTTCTAAATTGTAATTCCTTATGTAATATTAACCCGGTTAGACTTTTTAGTTAGATAAGTTTCAAAAATGACTGTTTTGGCCCCTGAAGTTCAAGTGTAGCAACTTTAGTCAGATTGCTACAATTTTTCGACAAATCTAACATTTAATTTTTTAAAATTGTAGGAAATCTGTAGCAACTGATATTCATTTGCTACAAATTTTTGACAAACTTAACATTCTTAGTTTTTTTTCTATAAACAACTGTTTTGTAGAAAATTTGTAGCAATTTGTGACAAATTTCTGACAAACTTATCATTTAAAATTATCTTTGTTTCTAAAATTGATAAATAACAAATAACTTAACTTTTATTTTGTAGCAAATGTGTAGCAACTGTTGTCAATTTGCTACAAATTTCTGACAAATTTAGTATTTTGTTTTTTATAATTATGTTAATTTGTTGAATAATAGTCTTTTTGTAGGAAATTTGTAGCAACTGCTGTCAATTTCCTACAAACTGCCGACAAAATTATTATTTTATTTTTTAAAATTATAATATAACTTTTATTGTAGCAAATGTGTAGCAACTGTTGTCAATTTGCTACAAATTTCTGACAAATCTAGTATTTTGTTTTTTGTAATTATGTTTTCTTCTTAATTTGTTGAATAATAGCATTTTTGTAGGAAATTTGTAGCAACTGCTGTTAATTTGCTACAAATTTCCGACAAACCTATCATTTTATTTTTAAAAATTATCTATTTTTCTAAAATTGATAAATAACAAATAAAATTACTTTTGTTTGTAGGAAATTTGTAGCAACTGGTGTCAGATTGCTACAATTTTCCGACAAATCTAACATTTTATTTTTTAAAATGGTAGGAAATTCTGTAGCAACTAATATTCATTTGCTACAAATTATTGACAAACTTAACATTCTTAGTTTTTTTTTTTTTCTATAAACAACTGTTTTGTAGAAAATTTGTAGCAATTTGTGACAAATTTCTGACAATTTTTTTTTTAAAATTATCTTTGTTTCTAAAATTGATAAATAACAAAAAACATAACTTTTATTTTGTAGCAAATGTGTAGCAACTGTTATCAATTTGCTACAAATTTCTGACAAATTTAGTATTTTGTTTTTTATAATTATGTTAATTTGTTGAATAATAGTCTTTTTGTAGGAAATTTGTAGCAACTGCTGTCAATTTCCTACAAAGTGCCGACAAAATTATTATTTTATTTTTTAAAATTATAATATAACTTTTTTTTGTAGCAAATGTGTAGCAACTGTTGTCAATTTGCTACAAATTTCTGACAAATCTAGTATTTTGTTTTTTGTAATTATGTTTTCTTTTTAATTTGTTGAATAATAGCCTTTTTGTAGGAAATTTGTAGCAACTGCTGTTAATTTGCTACAAATTTCCGACAAACTTATCATTTTATTTTTAAAACTTATATATTTATCTAAAATTGATAAATAACAAATAAAATTACTTTTGATTGTAGGAAATTTGTAGCAACTGGTGTCAGATTGCTACAATTTTCCGACAAATCTAACATTTTATGTTTTAAAATTGTAGGAAATCTGTAGCAACTGATATTCATTTGCTACAAATTTTTGACAAACTTAACATTCTTAGTTTTTTTTTTCTATAAACAACTGTTTTGTAGAAAATTTGTAGCAATTTGTGTCAATTTGCTACAAATTTCTGACAATTTTTTTTAAATTATCTTTGTTTCTAAAATTGATAAATAACAAATAACATAACTTTTATTTTGTAGCAAATGTGTAGCAACTGTTGTTAATTTGCTACAAATTTCTGACAAATCTAGTATTTTGTTTTTTATAATTATGTTTTCTTCTTAATTTGTTGAATAATAGCCTTTTTGTAGGAAATGTGTGGCAACTGCTGTCAATTTCCTACAAAATGCCGACAAATTTATTATTATTTTTTAAAATTATAATATAACTTTTTTGTAGCAAATGTGTAGCAACTGCTGTCAATTTCCTACAAATTTTCGACAAACTTATCATTTTATTTTTAAAAATTATCTATTTTTCTAAAATTGATAAATAACAAATAAAATTACTTTTGTTTGTAGGAAACTTGTAGCAATTGGTGTCAGTTTGCTACAATTTTCCGACAAATCTCACATTTTATTTTTTTAAATTATGTTTTCTTCTTAATATGTTGAATAATAGCTTTTTTGTAGGAAATTTGTAGCAACTGGTGTAAATTTGCTACAAATTTCTGACAAATTTAATATTTTATATTTTTTAAATTATTTATTTTGTTGTAGTTACAAATTATATAATATTTTATAATTTTTGTCGGAATTTTGTCGAAAGGGTTATATTTTTTGTGACGAAATTGCTACAAATGCTTATTGTGTGGCAATTTTGTGGGAAATTTTTGGAAAAGTTTTGGGTTTTTTTTTGTTTTTCTTTTTTGTCAAAAAATTGTAGGAAAATTGTAAAAAAATTGAGTTGTGGGAAATTTGTAGGAAACTTTTGTAGGAAAAAATGTAGTTTTCTAGTAGTGATTTTGTATCCCACGCTTCTCAATCGAGCAAAATATAAAGGTTGGTTCGCTTCCCCTCCCTACTGTGAAAAATGTAATCGTATGAATTTTCAGGGCTCCTTTACCTCTTATTCATTTCACATTCATGTGGTGTGTGTCCCCCGGGTTAAGATTGTCCGTTGAATCGGTCATTGGCAACTTTTGTTGGGGATTAGAGTTTTTTCATTGGGCTTTGTGGTGTTAGGAAAAGAAGGTTCAATCTCTGCGTAGCCGGATTTCATCGGTTAGACGGTTAGGGTTTTAGGTTTTGGAGGAGATTTTTGGGGTATGTGGTTAGTCATACTAAGCCTAGCTGGAATTTCATCTGTTTGGGTTTTTAATTTTTAATTTATTTATTTTTTTTATTTTTGTTAGCAGGGGTTGAGAGAAAACTTACGTAATGGGGGGGTTCTCTAGGTTGATGGATGAGGTTGATGGAGTGTGTGAAACTCGAGTGTTTAAGTGTGTTATATGGTGTGTTTTATGGCATTTCAAGTGATAACATGACGTGAATGTGATAACTACATATAGTTGTGATGTCACAGAGTAATTGCTTAATTCGGTTAAATTGGAATGCTTAGTGATGAACGGAACAAGCAAGGAAGAATAATCAAGTGAATCACATCATTCGATAGAGGTTTCGGGTCAAGAGACGATTTGAATGTGCGAGAATTGTCATCCTATGAAAGTTGTATGTTGAGATAAGTGAGCCAAATAGTTCCAGTAATCATTGAATGTGACTTACTTTTGGTGTGCGTAGAGTACGGTTAAGATAGACATAAAAGAAACAGAAGGTTTTGAGCGTAAGTTACGGTTATAACCGTAAGCTACGGTTTGAATAAAATGGCAGTTTGGACTTTTTGAGGGAACAATAAGAGAAGCAGCCGCCATTCATGTGATTGAGTGAGGGCCGACATAGTGGTAGTCCAAAAAAAAACATCATCATTGGGCCTCGACTCCATTCATGCATACATATGAGGGAAGAGGAGAACACATGCAGACTCACGAGGCTTTTGAGAGGAATTACTATTACCACAAAGTCAACAATCACATCTTTGTCATTACTCATTATTGCTTGGCAAGACACAAAGTCAACAACAATAAACATCACGTGCATTAGAGGGTTTGGTCAAGGGACATCAATTAAAGATCAACATGATCAAATAAGGAGGTCTCGAAAATGGCTTGGATGGCATGGGAAAATGTGGTAGTTCCGGTCGAATATGGGGGTTTGGGTTTCGGTTCCTTAAGAGACGCAAACCTCGCCATGCTTGCAAAATGGTGGTGGAGATTCAAGACGGAAAAGGATGGGTTATGGCGGAGAGTGATCTGGTCTATTCATAATAACTTGAGATCGTGGAACACAATTCCGGCTAAAATCTCAATTGCGGGTCCATGGAAGCAAATATATGGAATTTGTTCAACTCTTTTGCGTTTGGGGATTGACATCTCAAAATCTATCAAGGGGGTTGCGAGAAGTGGGACTGAGGTAGCATTCTGGGTTGATAATTGGGCTGCGCCAGAGTCCTTGCAGTTCCTGTTTCCACATTTGTTTCAGCTGGAAAAACATAAAGGTTGTTTGGTTGCGGAACGGGCTCATTCAGGTCCATTTGGGACCGTGTGGGGATGGGATTGGAGGCGGCAACCAGCTTCGGCAGAGGAAATATTGGAATTTTAGCAGCTTAACAGCCTTTTGCAGGGCGTTTCAGTGTCAACGGGGCCTGATGTATGGGTCTGGAACTTGGATCGCTCGGGTCAGTTTAATGTGGGTAGCATAAAGCGTTCGATCACTGAACTGAACCGGGTTAGACCTGATTATGTGGTTAAATGGAACGGATGTACACCGAAGAAGGTTGGTATGGTTGCTTGGCGTGCTCACAATGAGCGGCTCCCAACCCGTGTCGCGCTGTCTAGAAGGGGTGTCGCAGTACAGTCGCTGGAGTGTCTCATTTGTGGGGAGTATAATGAGACCAGCGAACACCTACTCTTGTCGTGTGGCTTCGCCCAAACAGTTTGGAGTGTGGTATATCAGTGGTGTAAAGCGCAGCCAATCTTGGCATTTAGCCTTAAAGATATCCTTGATTCCCATGAGGAGTTTGATGGTTCAGCAAAGAAAAGGAAAGCCTATCATGCTGTGTGTTTGGTTACCTTTTGGAGTCTATGGAATAATCGAAACGAGTTATTGTTTTTGGGAACAAGGAAATCTATCACTAGCATTGTGGAGGAAATCAAAACAAAAAGCTTCTTATGTATAAAGCACCGTTCAAAGGAGGTTTCTATGACTTGGGATCAATGGCAATGCTTCGATGTATTTTAATTTGGGCTGTGTGTATGTTTGTGGTTTAATTTATATGTATTGATGGATGTAAGTTTGGTGTTAGTCGCTGGCTAGAATTAATAAAATGTCTTTTGTTGGCCGTTAAAAAAAAATTAAAGATCAACATGACATCATCTTCACATGTGCCTAGGGGGGCTTCGAAACTTGTGGGATGACTTTGGCAGCCATATCACGGCAAGGCAACAATTTTAATAATCATCATCATTAACATCAGTTGGTGTTATCACACGGATTTAGAGATAGAACATTGAAAGGGCAGACTTGTTGGACTTTGAACAATAATAAACATCATCAAAAGTCACGTGGACTTGTGAAGACTTATTGGGCCATCAACACAAAAAGTGCACGTGGATGGGTTAGTGTAAGGGGCCGCAATCGTCATAGGAAATTGTTGGAGGGACTTTTGAGGGCATCATCTTATTTTAATATAATCAACATCTTTGACGGCAGAAAGACAGGGGGTTTCAACCGTGGTTGAGCCTGCGAAGATCATCCCACCCTAATGAGCGGCTAGTCTTTTATGGTTTCCTTCGGATGGAGGGTTTGTGTAATTAGGTACTTTTATGTGTTTTTAATCATTGTAACTTGGTGATCTAAGTATCCGATGCTTTTCACCATGGATTTAACTGACTGATTGTAACTGGTTGCATTTATTTAAACCTTGATTTCTAAGCATTCAGTTCCCGAGAGTTCTAGTAATTGGGATATATTTGACATGGGATTAGGGTTTGTAATTGTAATTGATAATCATTCGATAACCTCCCGTTATGTATTGACTGGAGTACTTAGTCGTTGGTTATCACAATTGGTTAATTAGGTTAAACATTTATGTCTATGTGAATGTTTTGATTAAACACATAACTGAACTTGTTTGCAAACCTGAAATCTGAAGGAACCTTTCTTTTTCCTATTGTTTAAAACCTCAAGTTCTTAATTCATAATTTAGTTAATCCACAAATCAAACAATCATCAGTTTATTTTTTTATAGTTGTTAGTAAATACTTAACATTACACACTTTCCACAATCCTCCTCTGGTTCGATATCCGACTGATCCTATCTACATAGTTTAGTTGGTTTTTGCATGTCCATAACGACAGACATCAAAATGGCGCCCATCCCCACACTTAACTTTGATTGTCCTCAAGCAACCATTACAAACATTAATCACCTTATTAACAAATCACTATTAAAGCCCTTACCGAATTAGCTGTTTAAGGTCCCAAGTCATACCCGTCCCATAGACTGACACAATCGAGGTTAAGTTTTAGTACAAAAAAAAAATTAAATTTAAAAATCCCAAAAAGATTTTTCTTTGATGTTCGTGATTTACATTTGGTAGTTGAGTTGTGTTGTGCAGGATGACAGAGCATTACACAGATTTCAGCTTTTCTACGTGTATATTGTGCGGGGGTCCACGTCATCCGTGTATCGGTTGCCACGAGGCCCATTACAGGAGGACACATGGAAAACCGGTGTCTTATGTTTCACAGCTTCCACCTCCATCATACGCTGATGATTATGACCTAGAGATGGAGGATGATTATTACTCGGATGGATATAATCGGGACGAGGATGTTTACTTTGAGCCAAGGACGGATGGACGATGTTTCTGTTGCGGTCGTAATCATACTTCTATTTATGATGATGTGTGCGCGGTGTATTTGGAAAATCCAGAGTATTGGAATAAAAAAATGATGGATGCGTACATCTCAACACCGTATCAGGGATACCGACAGTATCATCCCGAGGAATATCCTGAGCCCAAGGGTGTGTATGCTTATCAGACCAAGGAGGAGAAAAAGCTTGCTATGTTAAAAGCGAGTTTGTCCAAACTCGAGCAGTATTTATTAGCACCCAACCTTTCCGATGAAGATCGAATCAGCTGCCTAGTTTCCAAGTGTCAGAAGTTAAAAATGAAGATAGATATAGAGGAGCGTCTCTCACCATTACCTGTTGATATTAGAGATTATTCTCACATGGAGGAGGAGGTTGTGGAGGATAATACCACACCAATGAATCCTTTATCTGATGAAGAGTCACTGGTGGATCAGATGGTGTGTGAGGATGATGAGGCAGAGTAGTCTGATGAGATGAATGTGTGTACCAAACCTCTTCCCATATCAATCATTGCAATTAACAAGTGTGGGGAAGAGGGTTCGAGGAAGAAGATGAAAAGGGTGAAGCTACAAGACATCGGTGTATATCTCGTGAAGTGGATCAATGAAACCCGCATGTGCTTTCTAAACATGCCAATTATACCGACGAGCTTATGGAGACGGCATGTAAAATTCCGAGCGTTTGTTGGAAATGTTTTGGGTAAGTTTGCACTAAGACCACCGTAACGGAAACCAGGTACGGTCTGGCTGAAGACCTTTAAACTTAGCGCTCTCGGGAGGCAGCTCAAGGATGTAGAGTATTGTATTTTGGTTTGGTTTCGTTTTGCTGTGTTTGTGTTTTGACAGGTTTCTACGTTCCATCTTCACGGATGCAATGAATCAAGTGTGGGGATGTTTGGCAACATCCCCGGTGAGATCTCAAGGAATCCATGAGGGGCGTATGTTCCGGTTAGATCACAGCAGCTACACCAATGCAAACACTCACTTGTTTTCTGATCAGGTGCATGTGTTTATCTATCCTATGTTTTATTTGTTTTCGTTTACTTGGTGGTGTGAAAATTTTTGTGTTGGGAGTGGTTTTGTTTGTGAGTCAAGTTGATTATTAGCCGTTCATGGTTTGCGGGTGGTATCTCTCGAGTTTAGAGTATAAATTGCACCATACATTGGGGACAATGTATCCCAAGTGTGGGGATGCGGTAACTCGAGAGAGGGTTGGTAAGATTGTTGATCTTAAATGCTTGAAGGGTTGAAATTGGAAAAAAATTGAAAAATTTTAAAATTTTTTGTGTCTCAAGTATGCTTGAGCTACATGAAAACCAACATTTTCAATCGCTAATGGGTTCCTTGCTGATATTAAACTAAATTAGATCCCTAGTCATGGTTGTCGCTTTAAGTTTCATAAGAGTATTTCTGACATTGTTTTAGAGAAGAATTAAAAAGAGATGCCTAACTAGGGGTAACATGCTTTAGGAATTACACATGCTTCTTGTCGGCAACCTATATTCCTTTTATTCGGTGAGAGATTTGAGCCTACTAGATTGTTAGTTGAATTACAATAAATGTTCATTTGTTGAGAGTAGGCCATATGTTGCTTTGTGTCAGAACTTGTGTGGTTTGATACGTGCCGAGACTGTGGTTTAGCGTATGCACATAGATGATAAAGGCATTAGGATCCCTTCCATTGTGTTATTTGTTGATTGTTTATCCACCCACCTTAGTAAACCATGTTGAGCCTTTTACCCTTCGTTTGATACACCTTGTTTGACCCGTTTGCTTACCAACCATGAATGACATGTACATGTTAGATGTTTGTTAAAAAAAAGAGAAAAAATGAAATGAAAAGAAAAAAAAAGAGAAAAAGAAAGAAAAAAAACAAAAACAAAAAGTATTATTATGTTCGTGTTAAATAAATGGGTCGAAAATCACCCAACGTGTTAGAAACTATTGTGAATAAAGTTGTCATGGTTTGGTATATTCGTTTGTGTTCGCCACATAAATATAAATAGCCAAAAATATTTCCTTACCTTTACCTTTAACCCAAAACCCAAAAGTCCTTTTGATATGTGCTACGCTATTTGATATGGTGGATGTATGATTGCTATACAAGCCTATGATTGCAAAGTAGCATATTTGGTTTTGAGTGAAAAATATACTAGCACCTTACACGCTAGTCTTGATTAAGCCGAGATGAGTGATTATTGTGAGGGGCGTGTGGCATGTGTGTAGTTTCATAAGCATGTTAGTTTTAGTTAGGTAAGTCTTAAATTATTTTAAATGCGTATCACTTATTTGTCAGAGGTGTATTAATAAATTTTTTTTATAAACGCAGGAATCGTTGAAAGAATGGTCGCGGCAACGCGAAGCTCGAGCCGGACCAAGAAGATAGAGGGGTTATAAACATTAGTTCGGGTATCATATTTTTTTTTTTTACTTCGTTGCGAATGGTTTTTTTGTGCTCCGATTGGGGTAACTAGTTCTGAATTGTAATATGTTTTTTTTCCCGCATTATGTGACAACCCGTAATTTACGGCTTTTAATTACGTAATTAACAGACGATTAACGCGACAATAAATAGTGTTTACAGCACGGATTAACTTAATTAGGCCTTTGGAGTGCCTGGGAACGTTTATCCGACTTTACAGTGCGCGAACAGTGGTTTACAGAGAAACCTGTGAAACGTTAAACGGCAACGGATTGAAACCTAACAGGATACTGACAACGCCGACAAATATTAAATTTTTACGATATGTTTTAGCTTCGTAATTAAAATTTTAGTGACTACAGTCGGAACCGGATCGAAAAACGGATTAAAGACGACAACGATACAATTTTTCGCGATTATTACCGTGACCGACGAACGAACGCGCAAACAACAACTACCGACCGTATTTTTGTGTATTTTAATTTTTGACGTTAAACGGAGTTCAGGATTTGACAATGGGTCTCGTAGGAATTACGGGCCACTTACACATGAGATGGGCTTGTGGGCCCGGGCCCAAGCCTAAACCTGCACATAACATATTGGATCTTTTCTACAAGATTTTACTTGTAAATCTTTCCAAAATCTCTATTAAATCTTACAAATCCATACAAAATCTTATAATATCCTATAAAATCTAAACAAAATATTTATACAAGATTCATAAGATTTTACAAGATCTACTCAAGATATCAATATATCTATAAAAGACCCATCCTACCCTCACACAAACCACAAGCACCATGTCTGCTTCTCCCATCCTCCCTCTTGAAATCTTCTGCAGACACACACAAAAAGAAAGGGATGAGACCTTAAATCTCTACAAACTCTACACAAACCCACATACCAAAATCAGTTCCATCTCATTCTCAACCCCTCTCCATCTCTATGGTCTGACCGGCGACCGGGTTCCCACCGGCGTCGGTTAACCGGCAAGCCAAACATCCTCTCGATCTCCCTCTCACCTTACACAAAATCCGATCACCGGATTCTAGATCCGGGCGACGATTACAGGCAAGACACCCCCCCTCTTCGGAGCAACAGGAACGACCACCACCACCACCACAATCCGGTGGTGGTGCGACGGCGTACAGCGATGAGACGGAGAGAGAGAGAGAGACAGAAGAGAGAGGAGACGGAGCAGGAGCGGCTCCGCCGTCAGCGGCGGAGCAGCGGTGGCGACGGCGGTGCTTTGTCGACGGGTCTCCCATCGAGGAGCCGCTGATGATGATGATAATGGCGTGGAGGTGTGGCTCGGTCGTCTCAGATTTCGGGTACGGGACTGTTACGGGTCGGGCCAGCGGCTCAGGCAAACCGGGTCTGACTTCAGTTCGGTTCAACAACAAGTTCGGGTTTGGTCAACTTGGTCAAACCCGAGTCAAATCAGGTCAACAGCAGGTTAAGCGCGGTTAACAGTTAACGGGTCGGGTCTCGAGTCAGAGTTCGTGTCAACTGGTCAACACGGGTCAAACCCGGTCAACACAGTCAAAACGCCGTTAACACAAAGACCCGGTAAAGATTTAAACACGCGAAAGTTTTGTTTATATTGTTAAGACATTTTATAGTTATGCGAACCGAGCTCGAACCATCGTTTATACGTTTAGTGATTTATTTTATGTTTTGACATTTTGATGAACTATATATTGCTGATTACATAACGTTGAATTAATATTGAAATTGGTTGAATTTTGATAAAAAAATATCGACACTTTGATTGTCGGGGGCGTCCCAAAAACCGAGGAAACTCTGCCCGTTTTTCGAGAAAATCCGCAAAAACAAAAGGCGTTTTATTATCGGATTCAAATAATCTTTTACAAAGACGACAATTTGGATATTATTTCGATAATGCTTTTATAAAATAAAACATGAAATAATATTTTCAATTCTTTTATTACTTTCGACAACTCCTTTATAAAGTCAATATAATTATTTATATTGTTTCAAACGCCAAACACACATTCGTTTATAAAAATAAAAATAGTTATATATTTATTTTCAAACACGACAATCCGACGATTCTTTCGTAAATATAACTTTTTATATTTATTTCAAGCGCCGAAACGGCATATACGAATATTTTTGGCAAATATACACAAGACGAGATATATATATAATACAAGTTATTATATATTATTTTCATACGAAACGCGATATATGATACGAGTTTGTTATATGATATTTTCATAGAAATATTTTTTTTATACACGTATGACTACTCGAGACGGCTAACACACTTACAACGATATATTTATTTATGTTTATATAAATATTTATTCATTTTAAGTCTCTCGGAAACTACGTCTTTTTCAAGACTTATTAAATTGCTACTGACATTAAACGAGACTTAACACGTATGACTTAATCTTTTCCATTAAGTTAACAACTTACCGTTGAATCGTTCGATTAATGATTCGGTAGTGCTCGGTGACACGTAGTTAGTTACTACGTTTATTTAGAAACTTATAAGATATTCCGTGTTAGGAATATTGTAGAATGCACGCTAGCGAGTCTCACTTTGGAAACGACATCACGGAGTCGTAATTAGCTAGCTTTGCACATGGAAATTCAGGTGAGTTCATAACCCCACTTTTTACGGCTTTACATTTTTATAAATGTTTTCGGGGTGGAAAGACATGCACGTTTTGCAAAAACATACCAAGTTTAGAACCAACGCAAAACTCGTATTTTCTAAATCATATTACGAAGGGATTTCGAGGAACTCAAATGATTTACGAAATGTTTATACTAAACATACCGGTTTTTCCAAAACAAATGCGTATTATCGAAATGTGAATGATTTTCATGACTAAGGATGGATCGTCTGGTGATAATATTGAGGAAGGCTCAGTCTTAGAGACTGAGGGAGGATCAGTCTTAGAGACTGGGGTAAAATACATGTACAATGATTACAGACATTTTTATACATGGTATGGTTAGCTTAAGGAGGGTTAGAACGCACAGATCATGTGAGTGGGTAGGCGCAACTTGGGATCATTAATCCTCATTGTAGGACCGAGGGACAGGAGCGGTAGATCTATCTGGGTGTAGCGAGCCCAGCCCCCAGGCCAAACAGAACGGACCTCGGGGTGACTTTGTGCCCGACGCATAAATTTGCTAGGTTTGAGTCTTCCTACTTGCACTTCACACATATCAATGGCCTTGCAAACCATTGGTGATCTCTTTATTTCCTTATTTGCTACATACCAGAGATTTTATACTTACCAGAAATACTTGTTCATACAAATTAAATACCATGTTTTATACAAAATTCAAAGCATAGGATTATGCGGGTATGGAGTCAAAGTCAGGGTGGGCATTGACGGTTATATGAACATTACAAATACGAGACTTTACAACTACATGGTTTTCATGAACATACTGTGTTACAAACACAACGTTTCCATATAACTTGGCAAGAAAATGATTTTTAAATTCGTTTTCTCAATACAATTTCAAAAACGGTTCAAATCTTTCACAACTCAAAAGATTTATTTCAAATCTTTTACAAACAAACTATGAACTCGCTCAACTTTATGTTGACTTTTTCGCATGTTCTTTCTCAGGTTACAATTCTAAGACAAGGCACGGTTGGAATAGGAGAACCATCGAGAGTCGAGTACTTAGTGGGCGTTCAATTTCTTGAAAGACGTAGCTTATTTGCTTCCGCTGTGCAATGAAGATACCAGTCCAGTCACGCTAGCTCTGATAATTTCGGGGTGTGACAGATTGGTATCAGAGCTATAGGTTACAGCGAATTAGGTTTCTGTTGTGATACCTAGGCTCTAACCTCACTTTTCTCTGGGACTTAGACTATTAAGACGTTGAATACATACAGAACGCCTAGTACTCGAATATGGTCTCCAACCGTTGCCGAAAAGCAAACAGTCAAAATTTTGTTTTCAAACATACGCTATTGTGATGTTTTATACACGGTACGCAAAACAATTACATACAGTACACAACACTCTGAGAGTTTAGGAAACATGCATTTAAGACCTTTGGAAAAAGGGAGTTCAGCTGGGAGGATAGTATAGTGGGACTAGGAGATTCAGTCTGAGAGGCTGGGAGGATAGTCTAGTGTGACTAGGAAGTTCAGTCTGAGAGGCTGGGAGGATAGTCTAGTGGGACTAAGAAGTTCAGTCTGAGAGGCTGGGAGGATAGACTAGTGGGACTAGGGGAATTACTTGATTGCTTGTTGGTGACCAACATGTTTATTTGATTATATGGTTGATTATTTGCGCATGTGTGTGTTTATTAAAGGTCATCACGTAGGAACCGCGAATATTAACTCGGGCACATATTATTATCCAAATTGTCTATGATATTTTGACTTCCCGAGCAGGCAGCCTACGTATAACGAAACACTAGCGCACGAGAATACATGAAACTTAAATTTTTACGTCAACGGATGTCGGGGTACATCACATTCTACGCGGCACACAACGCTAGTGCACAGGTATACGTGAAACTTAAGCTATACATCAACGGAGGTTGAAGTACGACACATACGACTATCGAGGCGAGGCCTTTGAGAAGGAACGATGACGCAAATTTAACGACGACGCTAGATCCCTGTCAGCAGGAGAACTAACGATCAGGAGACGACAACTTGTCACGCGATCCTGCAACGACACGAATCACGCCAGGGAGAAGACGATTGTCTCCGCATTCCCCCCTACCTAACTAACGAAGAATACGCTATGTTCGACATTCCATGGTAATGTCACCTAACAATTGGTCGTCACACGAAACCCCAGGTAAAGTCCTCAAATTTCTTTATTGAAATTTCGAATTTCACACTTACTGAGTAGATTTTCGTATCTCTACTCCTCTTAATGGTCATGGTATCACGATCATTTCTTTACAAGTTACATACATGGTTTTTCGTTGTAACCATGCCTAAAGTTTTCTTGTCAATACATATATTTATTGTCGGATTGCGCTAAAACCAAGTTCGACTGTTTGAACTTGTCCATTACACATATTCACTTCAGAGCATCATATGATGTATTGGGAACATCATATTCAAAATTCGTTTTAACAAGTGTTTCATCTGTTCCGAGTCGAAGTAAACTTGTTTGGCATTCGACTCCGTTAAATTGTTGCTGATTTCGACACCTTGTGGTGGTATTTTCACTTATTTGAACCTTGCGCTAGACTCGTTTACATATCTTATGCACGGATTTAATTACTTATTTATTGATTCAGATTAAATCCGCTTTGATTTATCACATTACAACAGTCTTAACACAATTGTGTGTTAAGACAATGGTACACAAATTCATTTCATATTCCGGTGTACCTCATAACGGTTCTTTCAACATCGATCGAATGCTTTGCGACATTCATTGCTTCTTCACCTTCGATCGAAAACATTGTTTCATTGATGTTCCATTTTCAATTGAAAATTCTATGACGTCTTTTGAAACAAACTATCAGATTCACTTATTACGCTTTCATTTGATTTCAAACACGGTGAATTTGTTTGATCACCGCTATTATTGAATTATTTAAATCACTACGACACCTTGTGGTATCAGTACAAACTTGTAGCTTGGGCTAATCATGATTGAGCGCTTCATGCAAAACACAGGTGATACTTGTTCGATCACCCCTATTATTGAATTGTTTCATTCATTGCGACACCTTGTGGCGTCGGTGTGACTTGCAGCTTGTGCTGATCACGGTCGAGCGTTTCATGCAAATTATTATATTTGAGATTGTTGACTCTAAGTTCATCCAGTGGATGTTGATGCTTCTAGAACTCATTTACATGTTATAAACGTTCATATGGAATTCGATTGGTCGAAGTTCCTGTTCATCGTTGGATCCTTGTTAACTTAGTCACATTAGTGACTGTACCTATACGTCTCGTTTCTGTTGACCTCAATTACTGAGACACATTTCTTTTAAACCGTTGGGATTCCTATGGTGGAGGAATGTCATTAAATTCACATGACTCGAATAAGTCTTGTTTCGATTACGCGGACATTCACTTTGTTATTATTCGGACTTACCTGCGAACAACACAATCCTGAGGAGATAACATAGTCTAAATTTCGAGGACGAAATTTCTGTAACAGGGGGAGAATGTGACAACCCGTAATTTACGGCTCTTAATTACGTAATTAACAGACGATTAACGCGACAATAAATAGTGTTTACAGCACGGATTAACTTAATTAGGCCTTTGGAGTGCCTGGGAACGTTTATCCGACTTTACAGTGCGCGAACGGTGGTTTACAGAGAAACATGTGAAACGTTAAACGGCAACGGATTGAAACCTAACAGGATACTGACAACGCCGACAAATATTAAATTTTTACGATATGTTTTAGCTTCGTAATTAAAATTTTAGTGACTACAGTCGGAACCGGATCGAAAAACGGATTAAAGACGACAACGATACAATTTTTCGCGATTATTACCGTGACCGACGAACGGGCGCGCAAACAACAACTACCGACCGTATTTTTGTGTATTTTAATTTTTGACGTTAAACGGAGTTCAGGATTTGACAATGGGTCTCGTAGGAATTACGGGCCACTTACACATGAGATGGGCTTGTGGGCCCCGGGCCCAAGCCTAAACCTGCACATAACATATTGGATCTTTTCTACAAGATTTTACTTGTAAATCTTTCCAAAATCTCTATTAAATCTTGCAAATCCATACAAAATCTTATAATATCCTATAAAATCTAAACAAAATATTTATACAAGATTCATAAGATTTTACAAGATCTACTCAAGATATCAATATATCTATAAAAGACCCATCCTACCCTCACACAAACCACAAGCACCATGTCTGCTTCTCCCATCCTCCCTCTTGAAATCTTCTGCAGACACACACAAAAAGAAAGGGATGAGACCTTAAATCTCTACAAACTCTACACAAACCCACATACCAAAATCAGTTCCATCTCATTCTCAACCCCTCTCCATCTCTATGGTCTGACCGGCGACCGGGTTCCAACCGGCGTCGGTTAACCGGCAAGCCAAACATCCTCTCGATCTCCCTCTCACCTTACACAAAATCCGATCACCGGATTCTAGATCCGGGCGACGATTACAGGCAAGACACCCCCCCTCTTCGGAGCAACAGGAACGACCACCACCACCACCACAATCCGGTGGTGGTGCGACGGCGTACAGCGATGAGACGGAGAGAGAGAGAGAGACAGAAGAGAGAGGAGACGGAGCAGGAGCGGCTCCGCCGTCAGCGGCGGAGCAGCGGTGGCGACGGCGGTGCTTTGTCGACGGGTCTCCCATCGAGGAGCCGCTGATGATGATGATAATGGCGTGGAGGTGTGGCTCGGTCGTCTCAGATTTCGGGTACGGGACTGTTACGGGTCGGGCCAGCGGCTCAGGCAAACCGGGTCTGACTTCAGTTCGGTTCAACAACAAGTTCGGGTTTGGTCAACTTGGTCAAACCCGAGTCAAATCAGGTCAACAGCAGGTTAAGCGCGGTTAACAGTTAACGGGTCGGGTCTCGAGTCAGAGTTCGTGTCAACTGGTCAACACGGGTCAAACCCGGTCAACACAGTCAAAACGCCGTTAACACAAAGACCCGGTAAAGATTTAAACACGCGAAAGTTTTGTTTATATTGTTAAGACATTTTATAGTTATGCGAACCGAGCTCGAACCATCGTTTATACGTTTAGTGATTTATTTTATGTTTTGACATTTTGATGAACTATATATTGCTGATTACATAACGTTGAATTAATATTGAAATTGGTTGAATTTTGATAAAAAAATATCGACACTTTGATTGTCGGGGGCGTCCCAAAAACCGAGGAAACTCTGCCCGTTTTTCGAGAAAATCCGCAAACACAAAAGGCGTTTTATTATCGGATTCAAATAATCTTTTACAAAGACGACAATTTGGATATTATTTCGATAATGTTTTTATAAAATAAAACATGAAATAATATTTTCAATTCTTTTATTACTTTCGACAACTCCTTTATAAAGTCAATATAATTATTTATATTGTTTCAAACGCCAAACACACATTCGTTTATAAAAATAAAAATAGTTATATATTTATTTTCAAACACGACAATCCGACGATTCTTTCGTAAATATAACTTTTTATATTTATTTCAAGCGCCGAAACGGCATATACGAATATTTTTGGTAAATATACACAAGACGAGATATATATAATACAAGTTATTATATATTATTTTCATACGAAACGCGATATATGATACGAGTTTGTTATATGCTATTTTCATAGAAATATTCTTTAATACACGTATGACTACTCGAGACGGCTAACACACTTACAACGATATATTTATATATGTTTATATAAATATTTATTCATTTTAAGTCTCTCGGAAACTACGTCTTTTTCAAGACTTATTAAATTGCTACTGACATTAAACGAGACTTAACACGTATGACTTAATCTTTTCCATTAAGTTAACAACTTACCGTTGAATCGTTCGATTAATGATTCGGTAGTGCTCGGTGACACGTAGTTAGTTACTACGTTTATTTAGAAACTTATAAGATATTCCGTGTTAGGAATATTGTAGAATGCACGCTAGCGAGTCTCACTTTGGAAACGACATCACGGAGTCGTAATTAGCTAGCTTTGCACATGGAAATTCAGGTGAGTTCATAACCCCACTTTTTACGGCTTTACATTTTTATAAATGTTTTCGGGGTGGAAAGACATGCACGTTTTGCAAAAACATACCAAGTTTAGAACAAACGCGAAACTCGTATTTTCTAAATCATATTACGAAGGGATTTCGAGGAACTCAAATGATTTACGAAAGGTTTATACTAAACATACCGGTTTTTACAAAACAAATGCGTTTTATCGAAATGTGAATGATTTTCATGACTAAGGATGGATCGTCTGGTGATAATATTGAGGAAGGCTCAGTCTTAGAGACTGAGGGAGGATCAGTCTTAGAGACTGGGGTAAAATACATGTACAATGATTACAGACATTTTTATACATGGTATGGTTAGCTTAAGGAGGGTTAGAACGCACAGATCATGTGAGTGGGTAGGCGCAACTTTGGATCATTAATCCTCATTGTAGGACCGAGGGACAGGAGCGGTAGATCTATCTGGGTGTAGCGAGCCCAGCCCCCAGGCCAAACAGAACGGACCTCGGGGTGACTTTGTGCCCGACGCATAAATTTGCTAGGTTTAAGTCTTCCTACTTGCACTTCACACATATCAATGGCCTTGCAAACCATTGGTGATCTCTTTATTTCCTTATTTGCTACATACCAGAGATTTTATACTTACCAGAAATACTTGTTCATACAAATTAAATACCATGTTTTATACAAAATTCAAAGCATAGGATTATGCGGGTATGGAGTCAAAGTCAGGGTGGGCATTGACGGTTATATGAACATTACAAATACGAGACTTTACAACTACATGGTTTTCATGAACATACTGTGTTACAAACACAACGTTTCCATATAACTTGGCAAGAAAATGATTTTTAAATTCGTTTTCTCAATACTATTTCAAAAACCGGTTACTCCAAAGATTTATTTCAAATCTTTCACAACTCAAAAGATTTATTTCAAATCTTTTACAAACAAACTATGAACTCGCTCAACTTTATGTTGACTTTTTCGCATGTTCTTTCTCAGGTTACAGTTCTAAGACAAGGCACGGTTGGAATAGGAGAACCATCGAGAGTCGAGTACTTAGTGGGCGTTCAATTTCTTGAAAGACTTAGCTTATTTGCTTCCGCTGTGCAATGAAGATACCAGTCCAGTCACGCCAGCTCTGATAATTTCGGGGTGTGACACATTATACGCGTAGGTTCGAGGTCTAGGCCTCAGCGGAGTGGTAAGGTGTCTTGTCTTATCCTTGACTCTAGTGACGAAGCTGATACCCCCCCCCCCACGGAAGAGTATACAAGGAAATAATAGGAAGCGCAAGCAGCCTAGCTTGGGTGGTTCATGAACGAAAAGGCACAAGAAGCAGAAACCTGTAATTTAGAAATCGCTTCCGGCGTTGAACACTCGTTCTTCACCGAAGGAATTATTCCTTGCGATGATGGGGTTGTCTGAACGCCAGAAAGAGTCTATCATCCAAATGGGATTTGGGGGGTTGATTGGTTTTTGTGTGAATGGGGTCCCCGAGAAACTAGCCTACCATGTCGTGGACAACTTTGATGCCCATTCAATGACGTTAAACCTGGGCAATATCCGCTTGTTGGTGGATGGCGGGGTGATCAGCAAGCTCTTGGGGATTCGTGATTCAGGCTCCAAATTCATCGATGTGGAGGAAGCGAGGACGCTACACGCATCGTTGAAGGAGTGGCGTGCACGTTTCCTACCGTCCAGCTACATAGCCCCTTCGCTGATCTCGGCGGCCATTCAAGACGACCAGTATGAAGACATGGCGCATTTCCGAACAGATTTTGCTTTGCTTTTCCTGACGACAATGGCCAGCTCACAGCAGAACGAGTATGTAAAAGACAAGGTTCTGAAGCGTTTGACGGCGGATACTAGGTACGAAGATTTCAACTGGTGTGCTTTCATCGTAGACTGTTTGAGAAAATGTAAGAAAAAATGAGGCCGTTGGACCCAAAGTGTTGTTGGACGAGCCCGTTGACCATCCTGACGGTGAGCATGTGTTTGGTTTTTGAATTTTTATTAGCTTTTTATGAGTAAATATTTATTCTCTTTTATTTTATTTTGATTTTAATTTTTTTCATGCAGTTGTTGTATGTAGACTGCACGCGACAGCCATCGTGCAACACTGGCGATGGGATCCGAGCCATTCATTATTGGACGAAGGAGCTTTTGACTCGTAGACAAGATTACGAGATTTCAAATGGAGGGTTCGGTCGTGGCCTGGGCAAAACCCTAAGCCACGGGTTATCCGGTGAACAGGTTTAAAGCAATTTTTAAAATTTGGAGACTGGTTTTTTCCATGTTTTGTTTTTAAATTTTGTTTGGTTGGTGCACGCATAGATAGGCTAAGCGTGTCTTTTCATTTTGTGTAGAGAGTTAACTCGTGTGCCGCCGCGAATAATGTTGAGCGTGTGTCTGGAGAGCCGAGCGGCCTGGATAAATGGGTCGATGACTTAGCCACTCTAAGGTCAAGAATAGAGCAGGCTATAAGAGATCGGTTGGCTGTTGAGCCGGATAACGAGGAGCACAGGAGGTTGAGGCGAAGATACATTGATGTGTTAGATGTGATACCCTATTTGCCGGCTGAAGGGTTAGAGAGTATCAAGGAGGGAGAATTTCTGAAAAGAACGACCCGGGGTTCTTCGAGCCGCCAGTCAGGTATTCGTATGCGGGTTTTAGCCACGCAAAGGGCTTGTGTATTTTTATACCAATTTTTGGCTTAAAATTCTGTAGGGGGACGCGAGGAACACGCAAATGATGTTACGGATCCAGCTTCTGATTCAGGCGAGGGAGAGGATGATGGCCAGCTACCAACTGAATACCCACCACTCAGTAACAGACCTTGCCCAGAATAATAATCTGCAGCCCAAGCAGCAATGGGTCAACATGGTGCAAAGTGGCTGAAGCCCAACTCAAGTATTAGACTGCCATTCACAGTTTACGTTATTTATTTTATGCAAGTTTGTTTTATGTTTGTTTCCCTTTATTTTATCTCATTAAGAAAAGTCAGTAGTTTTTTTATGTATTTTGTTCCCTTAATTGTAGCATCATGAGTGGTTACCACCTTTTTTTTCCTCTTTGTATTGCAAACTGTGAATGGAATGAAGGCAGTTTTTGAAGTTCGACAATTGATCTCTTTGAGATTCTGAATTTTCCATTGCTAACCTAATTAGTGGCTAAATTAGGAGGTGATCTTTGGAAGCTAATCTTGTCTGTATCGTGGTGAAGCTGTATCGAGAGGACAGGTTAGTGCTGCCCAACGAAACTTTCGAGTGGTGAATCTGTATCTCGAAAGATCCGTTGTTAACTTATTAATTTTCGGGTTAACTTTTCGATCCCATTACTAAAACTCTGTCTACCATTTGGTATCAGAGCCATAGATACCCGAAGCAGTGCCGAATTTAAGAAGATTTTGGAAACTATAGAGGCTGACAAGAAGGAAACGGCACAACAGATGAAGGCGATGCAAGATCAGATACGTGAATTGATTGTCTCTCAAAATCAGGGTGACGGTTCACCCTCCAGTGGGCCAGTTAACAAAGAGGGTCCGAGCGATTGGCATCCGAATGACATTAAAGTTGACATTCCAGAATACGATGGCAAATTGGATCCCGACGAGTTCGTTGAATGGATTCATACAGTAGAGCGGGTATTTGATTACAAACAGACCAACGAAGATAATAAGGTAAAAATCGTGGCCCTCAAACTTCGTAGGTATGCTTCGACTTGGTGGTCCAACGTTTGCTTGAAACATGAGCGTTTGGGGAAGGAGAAGATCCGTTCATGGCCAAAGATGAAGGGAAAAATGAAACAGAAATTCCTTCCATCCTACTATCTTCAAGCGAGCTTTCAACAATTACACAACCTGAAACAGGGATCAGGATCGGTGGAAGATTATTCATGAGAGTTCGAGTATTTATTGATGAAGTGTGATGTCCCAGAGGATGATCCTCAAACACTGGTTCGTTATTTGGGTGGTCTGGAACCGAGAGTTGCTAATGTAGTAGAATTACAGCCTTATGAAAACCTAGCTGAACTCACCTTGTTGGCCCATAAGGTTGATTTACAACAGCGATCCAAAGGTAAGCAGGAATTCGCCCGGTCCAATTTCCGATCCAGTTCCTATCAAAAGCCCATGACCAACACTAAGCCCACACCTGCATTAAACCCTAAATACCCAACGACACCCAGCACCACCGAAAATCCCAAAGCTCCCAGGCGTTGTTTCAGATGCCAAGGATTAGGGCATATAGCCTCTGAGTGTACAAATAAACGAATCATTACTTTGGCAGACTTCGAACTTGCTAGTGGGTTTGAATTCGGCTATGAACCCCACGAAGATCCACCGGTATCGGCAGAAATGGAAGGAGAGGAGATTGGCCCGGATGAAGGTGATTGTTTGGTGGTTCGACGTGCCTTGAATAGTGTCCCAGACTGGGAGGAGAACCAACAACGAGAGTCTATTTTCCATACCCGGTGCACCATTGGGCACAAAGTGTGCACTGTAATAATCGACGGGGGAAGCTGCACCAATGTAGCATCTCAAACATTATTCACCAAGCTCAAATTACCCACCGAACCACACCCGTCCCCATACGTAATCTAGTGGCTCAATCAAGGCAAGGGAATTCAAGTTACTGATCGGGTTCTAATCTCTTTAAGTATTGGTAAGTCTTATTCTGATGAAATTTGGTGTGATGTGCTACCCATGGATGCTTGTCATCTGCTCTTAGGCCATCCTTGGCAATTTGATCGCCGTTTCATTCACAATGGCTACCGTAACACCTATTCCTTCACCCATAAAGATAGAAAAATAACGTTGACTCCTATTACCCAAACTAGCTAAACCACAAAAACCCCATCAACCTTGAGTACACTACTGAAAGCAGAACAACATGAGTTTACAGCCTACAAAGACTTTGTCTTACTTGGTTTTGATGAGGAGGAAGCCAAAACAGCTACAATCCACCATACCCTTGTTCAACCACTGCTGCAATCTCATGCCCATATATTTCCTACTGAGATCCCGTCTGGTTTGCCTCCCCTTTGAACCATTCAGCACAAGATAGATTTAATCCCGGGGTCAGTCCTTCCAAATAAACCCGCCTATCGTACAAACCCACAAGAAGCCAACGAGCTTAAGCGACAAGTTGAAGAGCTCTTACAGAAAGGACTTATTCGTGAATCACTTAGCCCATGTGCTGTTCCAATTTTAGTTGTCCCTAAGAAAAATGGAGAGTGGCGGATGTGTATGGACAGCCGAGCAATTAACCGGATCACTATCAAGTATCGCTTTCCGATTCCGCGGCTAAATGACCTGTTAGATGAGCTTTATGGGGCAACGGTGTTCTCCAAAATTGACTTACGAAGTGGCTACCATCAGGTTCGAATACACGAGGGCGACGAGTGGAAAACAACTTTCAAGACAAAAGAGGGATTGTATGAATGGCTCGTTATGCCATTCGGGCTTTCAAATGCCCCAAGTACTTTCATGCGCTTAATGAACCAGGTCTTTAAACCGTTTTTGGGTAGGTTTGTGGTTGTGTACTTCGACGACATACTCGTGTACAGTCCAACAACAGAAGCTCATCACAAGCACCTCCAGCAGCTATTCGATGTGCTAGATCGAGAGAGGTTATATGGGAATCTAGAAAAATGTGACTTCTTTGTCAATCAGGTTACATTTTTGGGTTATATAGTATCTGCACAAGGAATTCAAGTCGATGACCGAAAGGTATAGGCCATACGCGACTGGCCCGTCCCTCAGTCCATACAGCAAGTGAGGAGTTTTCATGGGTTGGCTTCATTCTACAGGCGTTTTGTTAAAGATTCCAGTACCATAGTGGCTCCAATGACTGAAGTAACCAAAGGAAAACAATTTCTTTGGACCCCCCAAGCACACGCCGCCTTCAATGAGCTTAAAAGACTGCTGTCCTCAACACATGTACTAGCACTTCCTTGTTTTGATGAAGTATTTGAAGTTGAGTGTGATGCATCTGGGGTTGGTATCGGGGCTGTTCTAACACAATTGGGTCGTCCGGTGGCGTATTTTAGTGAGAAATTTAATGATGCAAAGCGACGGTATTCTACGTATGATAAGGAGTTTTACGCCATTATTAGGGCCTTGGATTATTGGCAACATTACCTAATTTCTAAAGAGTTTATTCTCCATTCAGATCATGAAGCTCTCAAATATATTCAAGGACAACACAAACTTCAGTCTCGACATGCCAAATGGGTCGAATTTCTCCAGATTTTCAATTTCTCCATTCGGCATAAATCAGGAAAATTTAATAAGGGTGCTGATGCTCTTTCACGTAAGTATTCACTACTTAATTCACTGCAGCCCCGAATTCTAGGCCTTGAGCTTTTAAAGGACGAGTACAAAGACGATCCAGATTTTGGTGACATCTATTCTAGTTGCCAGCACCATGCAACTGGTGTTTTCCACCTATCTCACGGGTTCCTATTCCGGCATCAGCAGTTATGCGTTCCACGACATAGTATCAGAGTATTTTTAATCCATGAAGTTCATGAGGGTGGCCTAGCGGGTCACTATGGCCTCGACAAGACTGTTTCAATGTTGCAGTCTCACTTCTTCTGGCCTAAACTCCGTCGTGATGTCGAACATTTTGTTCGTCGATGCCTCCCTTGTCATCGGGCGAAATGCCACTCCTCCCCACACGGGTTGTACACACCGCTACCTGTCCCCATCACTCGATGGGAGGATGTCAGCCTTGACTTCATTACAGGACTGCCCCACACACAACGCCAGAAGGATTCTATCATGGTTGTCGTAGATCGTTTTTCCAAGATGGCACACTTTGTTGCGTGCCATACGACGTACGATGCCGTCCAAGTTGCCACCTTGTATTTTCGAGAGATCGTTCGTCTTCATGGTGTTCCAAAAACAATGGTTAGTGACCGCGATGTTAAATTTCTTAGCCATTTCTGGCTGACTTTATGGCGAAAAATGGGTACTACACTTAAGTTTAGCACTTCGAGCCACCCTCAAACGGATGGTCAACCGGAAGTGACTAACCGCACTCTTGGGACGTTACTTCGAGCCATCATAAAGACAAATCTCAAACAGTGGGACGAGTTTCTACCCCAAGCTGAATTCGCATATAATCGCGCTCCGAGCAAGACTACGGGTTACAGCCCTTTTATGGTGGTTTATGGTATGAACCCTCACACTCCTCTGGATCTTGTAGTGCTGGATACAACAAATCAGTTCAACAAAGAGGCGAGTGCTCTAGCTGCTGACATTAAACGCCTTCACCAGCAGGTACATGATAAAATCACTAAGAGTAATGATCTTCTCAAGTATCGGCAAGACAAGAACCGTAAGCACATTTTGTTCCAACCGGGTGATCTTGTGTGGGTGTATCTTCGCAAGGAGCGTTTTCCGTCCAAGCGCCGCTCGAAACTCAGCCCCCGCTCAGATGGGCCATTCCGCATCCTTTCTAAAGTCAATGATAATGATTACAAGGTCGACCTACCAGGTGATTATGCCGTGTCCGCTACCTTTAATGTTGCCGACCTACAACCTTATTACGACCCTGATGAATGCCTTCCAAGTTTGAGGACAAACTTTCTCGACGCTAGAGAGAATGATGGCCAGCTACCAACTGAAGACCCAGCCCACTCAGTAACAGACCCGACCCAGAATAATAATCAGCAGCCCAAGCAGCAATGGGTCAACATGGTGCAAAGTGGCTGAAGCCCAACTCAAGTATTAGACTGCCATTCACAGTTTATGTTATTTATTTTATGCAAGTTTGTTTTATGTTTGTTTCCCTTTATTTTATCTCATTAAGAAAAGTCAGTAGTTTTTTTTATGTATCTTGTTCCCTTAATTGTAGCATCATGGGTGGTTACCACCTTTTTTTTCCTCTTTGTATTGCAAACTGTGAATGGAATGAAGGCAGTTTTTGAAGTTCGACAATTGATCTCTTTGAGATTCTGAATTTTCCATTGCTAACCTAATTAGTGGCTAAATTAGGTGGTGATCTTTGGAAGCTAATCTTGTCTGTATCGTGGTGAAGCTGTATCGAGAGGACAGGTTAGTGCTACCCAACGAAACTTTCGAGTGGTGAATCTGTATCTCGAAAGATCCGTTGTTAACTTATTAATTTTCGGGTTAACTTTTCGATCCCATTACTAAAACTCTGTCTACCAGAGGAGGAAGTTGATTTGAACTTGCTGATTTATGGTATCGCTGAAACGGCTGAAGGGGGGCCGACGTCAGCCTCTGAGCCGTAAGCGTTGTCGTTGACACCATGCCTGGTAAATAAAAGAATAGAAAAAAAAATAAACATGCAAACCCATTTGTATTTAATCTTATTTGTGCAGTTTGTGGCTCACCGTAAAAAAAGTGTTTTTTGGTTTTCGTTTTTAGACACGGACGGGGCTGCAGGAGGACGAGACGTTGATGAGCGCAGTGCTGGCCTGCCGGGTGGGGGCAACGTTGGCGCGATTGTAAGAGACATCGGGGATGCTGGGGTCAAAGATGCCGACGGTCTACCAGATGTGACAAGTGGTTTAGAACAGATGTCGTTTGAAGAGGGGGGTACTGTGAACTTGGGTGGTAACAGCCAAGCGGAAGCTAGCGCGACAGGGGCAAAAATAGGGGGAAGCTCGGATGTTAACAGGCCATCGGACGTCGGGGAGGCAGGTACCAAAAAAGGCGACTTGGTGGCAATACATGTTAGGGATGGCCAACCAATATTTTTTTTTTGTTTTGGTTTTAAATTTCTTTTAACACACAGGGGACGTTGCCGGCGGGGATGAGTTTATCACCGAAAAAGAGGATACTGGAACGGTGCGTGACGAAGGAGGCTACGCCGCCGACCGTGATGTAAATGTAGACCCGCCAGCTGATGTTAACCCACCGGCAACCCCCCGTGTTGCAGCAGCAGGCTTCTCAGGCCCTTCGGCCAGAAGCGGTTTGCGGTCTGTATGCTCCGAGGGCTCGTATTCCTAAGCTGGCAGCCGCATTGGGAAATCTTTGGACATCTCATGCAGGAGAACAAACAAATGTTACAGCAACCGAAGCAGGTTTGTCGCGCCAAAAAAAAGTATTAACCATAAAACGATCTATAAAAGAATAATTTTTTTCCTCCACACAAATAGGGGGTGCTCCTGAAAGTACTGATGGGGCGACGAAGGTTATGGGTGATGTAACTGTCAGGTCCGGAGAAGGTGAGACAGCGGTTGATCGAAGTACGGAACCAGTGGCGGGTCCGTTGGCGGTTGGACGGGTTCGAGGGTGGACCAAGTCCCAGATTGCCGCTTGGCTTTTTGGCCCACCCACGCCTGTTGGCACAGCGTGTTCGTCAGGTTTGCGCGCCGCAGACGTCGCCGCTGTTGAATGTTGCGAGGTGGACAAGCCAAGCAAGGGTGCGGACAGTGGTAAGTATATAAAATGCCAAGACGCGTTGTATTTTTTTTTGTTTAACAGTTTTTGGGCCTTTGGGGGGTTGTCCTTTAAAAAAAAAAACTTTGGTTTCGAGTAACCTTTATCCATCGCCCTATAGAGGATGACACGTGGAAGGGCGTTGATGCGACTAGCAGCCAGCCAAGTTTTAGCTTGGGGATTTCACAGGAGGTGGCATGTGGCGCGGGACCGACTGAAAAACCAACTGGTACGAACCATCAGAGAGTATTATGTTTATCTTTTTTGTTTTGTCCCTTTTTCTCTTTTTTAACCTATGATCCCCCCCCCCCCCATCCCATAAACAGGTGACGAGGCTGGCTTGGATGCTCGACCTTCGGATGCTTTGGGTGTGTCGGCCACCATATTGTAACACCTCGAAAATTCGTGTTAACTAAAATAATGACACGTGTCATGAAAGACAAACAAGCGTTGTAAACTCGGATTTAATAAAAAATGTTTTGGCAGGATTTAAAAGTGGCGTCATGTTAATTTTTACTTCTGAACGACCTCATTTATAAATCCCAAGACCCAAGTATACGTACATTAAACATCTAGTATATTTGAAAATCCAGAAATGTAGTTGCCAATAATTAAATCCATAGTGCTAGATGGGTTCCGATAGAATTCCTACGGTAAACCGTCGTTTAAGGCACTTTCAAAGTGAATTCAAATGAAACAATTCATAATGGTAGGGTATGTTATTGTATCAGGCACTTCTTGGAGGTCCCTAGATGATAATTGAGGCCCCAAAGTCGGATATTGAGGTTGCCCTTTCGAGTACATGAAAGAACAAGCATTTTTGGTCCCTGATGAAGCCTTGCGCACCGCAAGCACACCCTTACGGTGCGCAAGCAGTGCCCAGCTCCAACAGAATTTGCTGTTTGCTGTTTAAACGCGATTCTTGACCTTTTATCCGATTTTCCTCATATCCCTTGGCCCCTAAACAATCCCTAAACATGTAGGACACATGTTGGTAACTCATTGTCAGTGCTAGACTTATTTGTCAACATGTTGTGGAGCCTTGATCACTATATAAGGAACTCACAAGTGCAACACTTTGATCATTCACTACTCAACATCTTCTGATCAATTGTGGAGCACAAGAGCACTCTCTAGGCCTTCCTAATCAACCATTAGACACTTGTAAGTTTGCTTGACCTTTCTAAATTAAGTTTAGCTTAGTTATTTAGCTAAAAGTCAAACCATCGTAATTACGGTTTGACTTCGAGATTAATTAATAATGGCTCAGTCAAATCTCGAATTAAAAGTAGTTATAAGTTGGTAATTATGTGGGTAATAAATCCTTAAAAGGGTTCCCCCTGATTACCACTCTAACCAGGTCAAAAGTCGGGTCAAACTTGCTAAGAAAAAGTCAACAGGATACTTAAAATACAATTTATGCATAATTAGCAATGTAGAACACATACAACCTGTTTGATCATTAATATAACTTGGTAATTAGTGTAAGAACATGTCTAAACATGTTCAACCCGACAATTTCCTGTTTAGACCCGGTTCGGAACCGAAAGTCGCATAGTTTGACTTATACTTTGACTTTCAGTTCTGACCCGTTATGGTATGTTTTAGAAATTCCTTAGAGCTTTATTTGGACCAGGTTACATGCTAGTATAACCCTCTGTGATTATACACCTCGGATCATTAGTTATCCAATTAATATGCATGATTCCGTTAATTGCTCATATGTTGACCATTATGCCCTTTTCACCTTAAAACGTGATTTTTGGAAATGTAAGAGAGTAGAAACCTTAATTACTGATATATAAACTTGCATACAAAATTTGACATCAGTTTGAGGTGTAGGTTAAGAGTTATGCTCGTTAGCGTAAAATTAAAGCTTTATGTTAATTAAACGGCGTATTTAGCGTATAGCCTACTTAAACATACTTTTTGATATCAAACTCTTTACCCCTGATGTAATATATTATTTTGGGATTTTTAAAGATTTTTAATTAATTTTAGGCTGAGCATAACTTATAGTCGTAGGCTTAATCCGGTAATTGTCGGTTTTACCCTTACGGGCTATAAAATGAGTTTTACATATCTAAACGACTCCAAACCTTTTGCTACTGATCACATATGATAAATAAATTATTTTAAGCCTTCTGGAAATATGAAAATATCAGATTTAAGTATCGAACCCGGAAATGGCCTTTAATCGCCTTTTTAAGCGTTTTTAACGCATAGTATGTACTAGAAGTATTTTAAACATACCAAGGGTGATACCTACTGATATTTGAGGCAAATTATAATGTTTTAACAGTAAGCAAAGGTTGATAAACTCAGACTTCAGTTTTGAGCTTTTCGGCTTATGTGAAATTACCAAAATACCCATACGGGGCATAGTTTGGCTATAATTGATAACTTTCACTTATATACTTTAACCTACTGATATAACTTAGCAAATGGAGTATATTTGCTGATTACATCAGGCCTGTAACTCAGGTTGACACTTAAACTCTTTTACAACCTTTAAAATGACCAAACCACCCCTACGGGGCATAGTTTGTGATTAAATTCATTTCGGGCATAATGAAAGACATCTTACTGATGTCACAACATATATGAAGCATATTAACTTAGGAAACATGTAAATAGCTCTCATGAATACCCGTTACGCTTATTACGCGTTCGGTTCGGTTTATGTAACTAGTTTACATAAATTAGCCTAAACGGGTCAAACCTTATTGTTTTATCTCAAAATCCAGAATGTGAATGAAATACCCATGTTAAGCAAGTCTCTGAACTTGTCGGGTCTAAATCACATTCTATCCGGTCCTCGCTTAATCATGCGTACGAACCGTATCTTTGAAACTAGCCGGTCTAAGCTTAAGCTTAATTAAAGACCCATTAGAATTCTGATAGGTTATTATAAACCTTCGTTCCAGATTAGGAGTACCAGTAAAAGCTACGTGCATTTTGCTTATTGTGATTTATACATTGCTCAGGTAAATACTTTTAACTTATTTTCCCTATACGGGCTTGGGTTACGGTATATAGCATACCGCTTGATCGGGCATCAAATCTTCCATCGTTGGGTGGTTAATTGAATAATTTGATCGGCTCGTTTAAACAGTCTTGTTACTTAAAGCCTTTGGGGGGGTTAATGACCATGTCCCGGATATCCTTGGCATCATTTTACGAAATGGCCACGACTTAAGCGCGGGGTGTAGGCGTACACCCGTCAGTGCACAAAAGAATAATGTGGTGTGTCTATTGATCTTTAACCCGGACAAGATCCGGGCTACTGAACGCACAAGGAACATGTAATTCGTTCACAAGATTATAATATTAAATAATTCTCCCAAGTTAAATAAAATGTTTATGCCACGTGCATCCAAATCAAATTTTCAATCATTTTTAAAATGAGTCAGTTGATTGTATTTACCAGTGTAAACTGACGTATTTTCCCAAAAAGATTAAATGCAGGTACTAAGCGTAATTGGCTGGGATTTCTCCTTAGCATAAATAGAAGTCTCGCAAGCTTAAGATGCCTGAAGTCTGTTGAACTGTTGTTTCCATTTTGTTTCCGATCCGTCTGTGGATAAACTTCCGAATATTGTGACATTTGATATTACAATATTAAATTCGGTTGTATTATACCTTTTAAATTTGCTTCCGCTGTGCATATTAATTATTGTGTTGTTTGACTATTATGTTGCCAACCACGTCACGATACTCCCCCACCGGGCCCACCGGTGACACGTGGAAATCGGGGTGTGATAGGTTGGTATCAGAGCCAACACTGAGTGAATTAAACACTAGCCTTTTGTGTTTAATCTCAGTTACACAATTGCACATTCTAAACTTTCGAGTCTAGACATATAACATAGGACAAACTCCACCTTGTTTGTGTTGTCCTTTATTTGCATATATTTTTGGTTTGTTATCTCATATTATATTGACAGGACAAAATGCCACCAAGATTCTTTAGGAGAAGAGGAAGAGGCAAGGGGCCGATCACCGCCCCCAATGACAACGAAGCTGGACCATCACATGCGCGAGCTCCGTCTACTACCGAGAGTGACGACCCTCGGCAGAACAGGAGAAACTTGTTTGAACCAGCCAGACAATCGGTATCCCACAGCTCTACACCTCCGGTTCAAAACCCTTATGGGCCTCAGCCGGAGTACGAGCCCAACAACCCTCAACCCTCATATATACCATTACAGCGATCTTTATCGCATTATTCTTTCGGTGACCCTACACCAGCTTCAGGGGCCGGTTTAACCCGGCCAATTACATCCAAGAACCCGTGGGTTTTAACCCACTGGGGCCAGATGACCACTTCTCTGGAGATCATGCGGATGACATGGACGAGGACACGGATCCCGTCGAACCTGCTAGTGGTACGCAAAATCATCCCATCGAGATCTCCGACGAATCTTCGTTCCACGGATCACCCTATGTTGGTCCAGATAGCTTCCAAGCCATGTTCACCCTGCACGAATGGTACTATACACCTCCTCACCATTCGTCGCCTCAGCAGCAGCAGCCGCAGCAACAACAGGATCCCTCTGAGGATTCCAGATTCGTGGCAGTCACGCCACCGCCTCCACCGCCGCCAGTGCAGCCGGCACCTCCGCAACCGCCGAGGCGAAGGAGAACCGGTGCGCGCATGTCGTCACAAGCAGGGGATTTCCATTTCAGTTCCCCACGTCAATCCAGTGGCAGCCACTATCCGCCACATCAGGAGGACCCACAAATGGGTGGACCCTCCAACCCAGCTGTACCACAGCCACCGCCAATGGGTTTTGACAACCCAATTCCGGCATATACGGGTACCATGGCGTATAACCCGTTTGAGCCACCGACTCACCACAACTACGGTTACGCATAGGCCGACCCTTACATGGTAGCGGCTAATTATAATGCTCTTCACCCGGAGGGACAATACGGAGCTCCATGGGGAGTAGGTTACCCGACTCAAGGGTACCAGATACCTCCTAGGCCTATTATCCGGACGCAATCGCAGCCGCCACGGTTTTCTCCCCCAGAAAGGGAGGAAATCCTACAAAGGTTGGATGAAGTAGAGCGAGGCTTCCACCGTGACCGTAGGGAGAGACAGAGCTTCTTCCAAGGATTGGCAAGCTTGATCAAAGGAAAAAGCAAGAAGGACCACTGAGTCCTTCCAATCGTTGTAAGCCCCTGCGTGGGTATGTATGTTGTTTATTTTGACCCCTGCGTGGGTCTATCTTTTCTGTAAACCCCTACGAGGGTATGTTATTTGTGTAAGTCCCTGCGTGGACTATTATGTTATTGAGCCCCTGCGTGGGTATGTGTATTATTAAGCCCCTGCGTGGGCAAGTACTTGTTTAAAACCCCTGCGTGGGTAAGTTTGTTATTGAAAAGACCCGTTTAGGGCAGCGTGTAATATTTTAATAAATTAATGGAATGTTTGTTTTATAAATTTCATGTTTGCCATTATGTGCATAGATAAATTATAAATGAAATAAATAAATTAAAACCATTCCTTTTGAAATAATCTGCCTATGTAAATTTTAAATAAGGATCTTAAAGAGTGAAACCTAGCCTTTGGGTCATTATAAGGCCGGGCCAAGATGGTAAGACCTGTTAAAAAGATTCAAATCCCTGTTAACATCTGAAAACATGTTAACACTCCTGACAGATGTGATTCATTTGAAATCACACACGTTATTATATTATATAAGGATCTTTCAAAGGTTCCTAACCCAGTTTAATGATCTCTGAATCCTGGGTTTACATCATCAATTAAGATGATCATATTTTTACCATACGTGGTAATATAGTGTCTACGGGCCTTGCTCATTTCTACATGAGCCATAAGACAGTGGTAGCGATGACTCCCTGTCCGAAAAGGTAATGAACTAGGTTCAAACCTCAAATGCTTTGATTCTCTAAAAATCCTAGCATATACTTTATAATTGTCCTTGTGACTAGGCCTATTGTGCCAGTATACCTTAAAAGCCTTGATTCTCTGAAATCATGGCTTATATTTTGAAATGTCCATGTGACTAGGCCTTTTGTGCCACAAATAAAACTTTTGTTGTTTTATAATTAGGATAAATTAATATAGAAATCCTAAATAAATATGATTAATAAATTAACCGAATATGGTCTCTGTGTTACCATGGTTAATGAATTTCCCTAAGGGACAATTCCATAATAAACTCCCAAATAAACTATTATCCTTGTTTTCTGCAACAGTTCAATTAAAATGGCTAACTCGGACGAGGGTAATAGCCATCCAGTGGAGGTTAATAATGACGCCCGAATTAATCTAACGGGTGCGGAATTGAAAGCGATCATAGACGGCGCTGTTACACAGGCTTTGGAAAGGCAGTATGAAGAGTACAGTGGGACTCGTAGTAGGACCCAATCTACACAGCCTTCAAAGCCACCGTCCAAGAAGGACGACCCGAAGAAAGATGATGATCGACACTCCTCGAACCACAGTGCTCCATCTCAGCAGGTTATACTAAACCAAGGGCCCCGTGAGAAGGGTTGCTCATATAAATATTTCGTTTCCTGCAAACCCCGGGATTTCACTGGGGAGAAGGGAGCCATTGATTGTATGACGTGGCTGGATGAGATGGATACGGTTGTGGACATCAGCGGATGCGCTGAGAGAGACGTGGTCAAGTTTGTGTCGCAGTCTTTTAAGGGTGAAGCGTTAGCATGGTGGAGATCTCTGATTCAAGCCACCGAAAAAATCCCATTGTACAACATGTCGTGGGAACAATTTGTTGCCCTTATCAGGGAAAATTACTGCCCTCAGCATGAGGTGGAGAAGATAGAATCTGATTTTCTATCATTGGTGATGACAAACCTTGACTGTCAAGCTTACCTAACGAGCTTCAACACGATGTCCCGGTTGGTTCCTTATCTGGTAACCCCGGAACCAAAAAGAATCGCTCGTTTTATCGGTGGTTTAGCCCCGGAAATCAAGGCAAGCGTAAAGGCTTCTCGGCCAGCTACGTTTAGGTCTGTAGCTGACATATCTTTATCCCTTACTTTGGATGCGGTCAGGCAGAGGTCGCTAAGGAATAAGGAGGCTGAGAAGAGAAAACATGAAGACGATAGTTCACGGAGATCGAACAAGAAACACCGTGGAAACGGTGACAACAAGAAAGGATCGGAGTCAAGGAAAGATGGGCATCATTCTGGTGAGAAGCCCAAATGCAAGATATGCAAGAAACAGCACTTTGGAAAGTGCAGACTTGAGTCAAACTCACAGACTCAGTCAAAATCTTATGCTTGTGGTATATGCAAGTCCACGGATCACAAAACCTTGGATTGCAAGAAGATGAAAGACGCAACGTGCTATCGTTGCAATGAAAAGGGCCACATTAAAACCAACTGCCCTAAGTACACCAAGAAGCCTGAAGAGGCCAAGAAGACTAATGCTAGAGTCTTCAGAATGGACGCAAAGGAAGCGATTCTAGACGACAACGTTATTACAGGTACTTTCCTTGTAAATGACGTCTTTGCTAGAGTACTCTTTGATTCAGGCGCTGATAAGTCTTTCGTTGATAAAAAGTTTTGTGAATTGTTGAAATTACCTGTCAAAACCTTAAATGTGAATTATGAGGTAGAGCTAGCAGACGGCACCCTAGAAACCGTCTCAACTGTGTTAGATGGATGTGTTATATCCATTAAGAACCATTCTTTTCCTCTGTCTCTACTTCCATTTAAGTTAGATGGTTTTGACATAGTTCTGGGTATGGACTGGTTATCTCATAACCAGGCCCAAATTGTCTGTAACAAGAAACAAGTGGTGATAAAGACTCCGTTTGGTGAATCACTTACCATTCGGGGAGATACCCAGTATGGGCTGCCTGAGCAAGTGACTATGCTCAAGGCTTCAAAATGTTTAACGAAGGGTTGTGTCATCTACATGGCACAAGTGATTATTGATGAGCCTAAACCGAAGATTGAAGACATCCCAGTCATCTCTGAATTCCCAGAAGTTTTTCCGGAAGAACTACCTGGTTTGCCACCATATAGGCAAGTGGAATTCAGGATTGATATCATCCCCGGAGCAGCACCAGTTGCCAGAGCACCCTATAGGTTGGCTCCAACGGAGATGAAAGAATTGAGGACACAGCTAGACGAATTGCTAGCCAAGGGTTTCATTAAACCTAGTTCGTCTCCTTGGGGAGCGCCAGTCCTATTTGTAAAGAAGAAGGATGGATCGATGTGTCTGTGCATCGACTATCGTGAGCTTAATAAGGTCACGATTAAGAATAGGTATCCTTTGCCTAGGATCGACGATTTGTTCGATCAATTACAAGGAGCAAGTTATTTTTCGAAGATTGATTTGAGGTCAGGTTACCATCAACTGAAGGTTAGAGATGAAGACGTGCATAAAACAGCATTTAGGACTCGTTATGGTCATTACGAGTTCCTAGTGATGCCTTTCGGGCTCACTAATGCACCGGCCGCGTTCATGGACCTCATGAATCGCGTTTGCAAGCCGTACTTAGATAAATTTGTCATCGTTTTCATCGACGACATTCTTATCTATTCGAAGAATCAAGCTGACCATGAGAAACACCTTCGCTGTATTCTCAAGCTCCTGCATCAGGAGAAGCTCTATGCCAAATTCTCCAAGTGTGAATTTTGGCTTCGAGAGGTCCAATTCCTTGGACACGTGGTTAGTGAGCGTGGTATCCAAGTGGATCCCGCTAAGGTTGAAGCAGTTATGAACTGGCAAGAACCAAAGACGCCTACTGAGATTCGTAGCTTCCTGGGATTGGCAGGATATTACCGACGTTTCATTGAAAATTTTTCAAGGATTGCTGCACCCCTAACTTCCTTGACTAAGAAGAAAGTAAAGTTCATTTGGGGCCCTAAGCAGCAAGAATCCTTTGATATTCTGAAGCAAAAGTTGAGCAACGCCCCAGTACTGACATTGCCAGATGGAATAGAAGATTTTGTGGTTTACTGCGCTGCTTCACACACTGGCATGGGGTGTGTGCTTATGCAAAAAGGCAAGGTTATTGCCTATGCATCACGACAGTTAAAGGTGCATGAAAAGAATTACACCACCCACGACTTGGAGTTGGGTGCCGTTGTATTCGCACTAAAACTGTGGAGGCATTACCTTTATGGAATCAAGTGTGTGATCTATTCTGATCACAAGAGCCTCTAACACTTGTTTAACCAGAAAGAGTTAAACATGAGGCAACGCCGTTGGATGGAGACTTTGAATGATTATGATTGTGAAATCAAGTACCATCCCGGTAAGGCGAATGTAGTCGCCGATGCCTTGAGTCGAAAGGAGAGGGTGAAACCCATCCGAATCAATGCCAAGCGCATGGAGATAAAGAACAGTTTGATAGAAAGGGTGTTAGCTGCACAGAAGGAAGCTGTGTTGGAAGCTAACTATCCTAATGAAAAGTTAGGAGTAACTGAGGAGCAGTTAACTCTTAGCAAGGACGGAATACTGAGATTAAATGGACGAATATGGGTTCCAATTTATGGAGGACTACGAGATGTCATCCTCCAAGAAGCCCATAGTTCCAAATACTCCGTTCATCCTGGAGCTGATAAGATGTACCAGGATCTAAAGGCAAATTATTGGTGGATAGGCTTGAAAAAGTCTGTAGCCGCCCATGTAGCAAAATGCTTGACATGTGCCCAAGTCAAAGCCGAGCATCAGAAACCGTCAGGTTTGCTACAACAGCCTGAACTTCCTACGTGGAAGTGGGAAATGGTAACTATGGATTTTATTACCAAGTTACCCAAGACAAGGAAAGGAAATGATACAATATGGGTTATAGTTGATAGACTGACTAAGTCAGCACATTTCTTACCCATCAAGGAGACTTATAGCTCCGACATGTTAGCCCAGTTATACGTTGATAAGATTGTAGCCTTACATGGCATACCTGTGTCTATTATCTCTGACAGAGATACTAGATACACGTCACATTTTTGGAAGAGTTTCCAACAATCTTTGGGCACACGTTTGAATTTTAGTACGGCTTATCATCCTCAGACTGACGGTCAGAGTGAGCGTACTATTCAAACGTTGGAAGATATGCTACGTGCATGTGCGATCGATTTGGGTGGTAGTTGGGATAAGAACCTACCGTTAATCGAATTCTCCTACAACAATAGCTACCATACCAGCATTAAGGTTGCGCCTTTTGAGGCATTATACGGTAGAAAGTGTAGATCGCCCGTTTGTTGGGCGGAAGTTGGAGATGTCCAATTATCAGGACCAGAGATAGTGTTCGAGATGACGGACAAGATTGTCCAGATTCGTGACCGTCTCAAGGCTGCCCGAGATAGGCAGAAGAGCTACGCAGATCCAAAGCGTAAAGCTTTTCACTTCGAAGTAGGTGATAAAGTGTTGCTCAAAGTATCACCCTGGAAAGGAGTGATGCGATTTGGTAAGAAAGGCAAGCTAAGCCCGAGATACATAGGACCTTTCGAGGTTATCGAACGTGTCGGGTCAGTTGCCTATAAGTTAAACTTACCTGAAGAGCTTAGTGGAATTTACAATGTGTTCCACATCTGCAATCTGAAAAAGTGTTTCGCTGATGAATCATTGGTTATACCGCATACAGATGTGCATATAGATGAGAGCTTAAAATTTGTGGAAAAACCATTGTCAATTGAGGATCGACAGGTTAAGAAGCTTCGTAGGAAGCATGTACCTATTGTAAAGGTCAAATGGGATGCCCGTAGAGGTCCCGAATATACGTGGGAAGTTGAATCCACGATGAAAGAAAAGTACCCTTATTTATTTCAGTAAATCTCGGGTCGAGATTTATTTTAAGGGGGTGAGGATGTAACACCTCGAAATTTCGTGTTAACTAAAATAATGACACGTGTCATGAAGACAAACAAGCGTTGTAAACTCGGATTTAATAAAAAATGTTTTGGCAGGATTTAAAAGTGGCGTCATGTTAATTTTTACCTCTGAACGACCTCATTTATAAATCCCAAGACCCAAGTATACGTACATTAAACATCTAGTATATTTGAAAATCCAGAAATGTAGTTGCCAATAATTAAATCCATAGTGCTAGATGGGTTCCGATAGAATTCCTACGGTAAACCGTCGTTTAAGGCACTTTCAAAGTGAATTCAAATGAAACAATTCATAATGGTAGGGTATGTTACTGTATAAGGCACTTCTTGGAGGTCCCTAGATGATAATTGAGGCCCCAAAGTCGGATATTGAGGTTGCCCTTTCGAGTGCATGAAAGAACAAGCATTTTTGGTCCCTGATGAAGCCTTGCGCACCACAAGCACACCCTTACGGTGCGCAAGCAGTGCCCAACTCCAACAGAATTTGCTGTTTGCTGTTTAAACGCGATTCTTGACCTTTTATCCGACTTTCCTCATATCCCTTGGCCCGTAAACAATCCCTAAACATGTAGGACACATGTTGGTAACTCATGGTCAGTGCTAGACTTATTTGTCAACATGTTGTGGAGCCTTGATCACTATATAAGGAACTCACAAGTGCAACACTTTGATCATTCACTACTCAACATCTTCTGATCAATTGTGGAGCACAAGAGCACTCTCCAGGCCTTCCTAATCAACCATTAGACACTTGTAAGTTTGCTTGACCTTTCTAAATTAAGTTTAGCTTAGTTATTTAGCTAAAAGTCAAACCATTGTAATTACGGTTTGACTTCGAGATTAATTAATAATGGCTCAGTCAAATCTTGAATTAAAAGTAGTTATAAGTTGGTAATTATGTGGGTAATAAATCCTTAAAAGGGTTCCCCCTGATTACCACTCTAACCAGGTCAAAAGTCGGGTCAAACTTGCTAAGAAAAAGTCAACAGGATACTTAAAATACAATTTATGCATAATTAGCAATGTAGAACACATACAACCTGTTTGATCATTAATATAACTTGGTAATTAGTGTAAGAACATGTCTAAACATGTTCAACCCGACAATTTCCTGTTTAGACCCGGTTCGGAACCGAAAGTCGCATAGTTTGACTTATACTTTGACTTTCAGTTCTGACCCGTTATGGTATGTTTTAGAAATTCCTTAGAGCTTTATTTGGACCAGGTTACATGCTAGTATAACCCTCTGTGATTATACACCTCAGATAATTAGTTATCCAATTAATATGCATGATTCCGTTAATTGCTCATATGTTGACCATTATGCCCTTTTCACCTTAAAACGTGATTTTTGGAAATGTAAAAGAGTAGAAACCTTAATTACTGATATATAAACTTGCATACAAAATTTGACATCAGTTTGAGGTGTAGGTTAAGAGTTATGCTTGTTAGCGTAAAATTAAAGCTTTATGTTAATTAAACGGCGTATTTAGCGTATAGCCTACTTAAACATACTTTTTGATATCAAACTCTTTACCCCTGATGTAATATATTATTTTGGGATTTTTAAAGATTTTTAATTAATTTTAGGCTGAGCATAACTTATAGTCGTAGGCTTAATCCGGTAATTGTCGGTTTTACCCTTACGGGCTATAAAATGAGTTTTACATATCTAAACGACTCCAAACCTTTTGCTACTGATCACATATGATAAATAAATTATTTTAAGCCTTCTGGAAATATGAAAATATCAGATTTAAGTATCGAACCCGGAAATGGCCTTTAATCGCCTTTTTAAGCGTTTTTAACGCATAGTATGTACTAGAAGTATTTTAAACATACCAAGGGTGATACCTACTGATATTTGAGGCAAATTATAATGTTTTAACAGTAAGCAAATGTTGATAAACTCAGACTTCAGTTTTGAGCTTTTCGGCTTATGTGAAATTACCAAAATACCCCTACGGGGCATAGTTTGGCTATAATTGATAACTTTCACTTATATACTTTAACCTATTGATATAACTTAGCAAATGGGGTATATTTTCTGATTACATCAGGCCTGTAACTCAGGTTGACACTTAAACTCTTTTACAACCTTTAAAATGACCAAACCACCCCTACGGGGCATAGTTTGTGATTAAATTCATTTCGGGCATAATGAAAGACATCTTACTGATGTCACAACATATATGAAGCATATTAATTTAGAAAACCTGTAAATAGCTCTCATGAATACCCGTTACGCTTATTACGCGTTCGGTTCGTTTATGTAACTAGTTTACATAAATTAGCCTAAACGGGTCAAACCTTATCGTTTTATCTCAAAATCCAGAATGTGAATGAAATACCCATGTTAAGCAAGTCTCTGAACTTGTCGGGTCTAAATCACATTCTATCCAGTCCTCGCGTAATCATGCGTACGAACCGTATCTTTGAAACTAGCCGGTCTAAGCTTAAGCTTAATTAAAGACCCGTTAGAATTCTGATAGGTTATTATAAACCTTCGTTCCAGATTAGGAGTTCCAGTAAAAGCTACGTGCATTTTGCTTATTGTGATTTATACATTGCTCAGGTAAATACTTTTAACTTATTTTCCCTATACGGGCTTGGGTTACGGTATATAGCATACCGCTTGATCGGGCATCAAATCTTCCATCGTTGGGTGGTTAATTGAATAATTTGATCGGCTCGTTTAAACAGTCTTGTTACTTAAAGCCTTTGGGGGGTTAATGACCATGTCCCGGATATCCTTGGCATCATTTTACGAAATGGCCACGACTTAAGCGCGGGGTGTAGGCGTACACCCGTCAGTGCACAAAAGAATAATGTGGTGTGTCTATTGATCTTTAACCCAGACAAAATCCGGGCTACTGAACGCACAAGGAACATGTAATTCGTTCACAAGACTATAATATTAAATAATTATCCCAAGTTAAATAAAATGTTTATGCCACGTGCATCCAAATCAAATTTTCAATCATTTTTAAAATGAGTCAGTTGATTGTATTTACCAGTGTAAACTGACGTATTTTCCCAAAAAGATTAAATGCAGGTACTAAGCGTAATTGGCTGGGATTTCTCCTTAGCATCAATAGAAGTCTCGCAAGCTTAAGATGCCTGAAGTCTGTTGAACTATTGTTTCCATTTTGTTTCCGATCCGTCTGTGGATAAACTTCCGAATATTGTGACATTTGATATTACAATATTAAATTCGGTTGTATTATACCTTTTAAATTTGCTTCCACTGTGCATATTAATTATTGTGTTGTTTGACTATTATGTTGCCAACCACGTCACGATACTCCCCCACCGGGCCCACCGGTGACACGTGGAAATCAGGGTGTGACACATATCTAGCCCTGTCAGGAGACCTTTAAGTTTTGAGTCCTGGGTTCCGGTACGTGATGACAGTTGCAAGGCTGATGTTGTTTCGTGTAGTCACCCGAGTTTCAGTCTCGGGATCTCACAGGAGGGGGCGCGTGGGCCGGGGATGAAGGAAAAAGATTCTGGTACGTACAACTCTCGTTTTTTATTGAAAAACGGAATCGCACGCTTTTCATGCTTTCGGTTTTTAAATTTTATTTTTAACTTTTTAAGCTTCAGTCTCGAAAAAAAAGATTAACGTCTGATTATTATGTTTTTTTTTGTTTTAATTTATATTTATTAATTTTTTTTGGGTAATACCTGTCGCAACCCCCGATCCCTTATTCCCGGAAACGGGCGGACGCGATCTCAGTTGTGGTGGTATCAGTGTTATTAAATCTCGCAGCGGAATTTTCATCAGGACCGTAGTTAGAAAATGTTTATCACAGTAAAACCACCTCATTTAATATTAATAATCATATGGGTAAAACCCAAGTTTCTTATTACAATACATTTATAGGGACAAACCCTATTTTATTGAATTTAAAACATCGTTTACTAGGTAACTTTTATAGCCACATTTTTCCAAAGCCTTCAGTGCTCTCCAGCTGGCTTTCATTAATTGGCTGTTCACATTGTGTTACCTGTAACGCGTTTTAAAAACATTTGTCAGTCGGAAATACTGGTGAGTGAATCCCAATTTAATCAAGTTTAAATCAAAAGTCACAGTGAACAGTATTGAGAGCGATCACATTGTTTATGTCTACACAATTACTCCATTTGGTACTATCAATCCAGACTTGTGGGTCATATTACCCATTGGCTAACTCATTATCCAATGGTAACGTATTGTCATCCAGACTTACTACTCACAAGTAGTACAAATTTTGTATACAAAACCCCAACATACCGGCAGTAATTGAAGAACTACAAAGACTCAATCACTGCTAATTTTCATAGTAAAACATTTAAGGTTTTGTAAAACATTACCAAAAAGATTTACAAAAAGAGGATAAACTCACATTGCTGTCTTAGGCTTTTCGTAAGGGTTTCCTGGATATAATCTATAATTTATACAAATGTACATTGGTTAGTATCATAACCTTTTGAAAATATTAATAATACCCTCCCCGAGACGGCATTCCAACAACTACGTCGGGCAGAACCACGACAGTTGTTACGGAACCCTAAATCAATCGGGCAGCGTAACTATTACGAAACTGGGGTTATAATACTTACAACGGAGCAGAACCTCGCTAATTAGGGGTATAGTACCCAACTATAATGTTTATAACTTCAGAATTTCGTTTAGAATGAAAGAAGTGAGCGACGGAAATTGAAACCCGATGCCATCTATTTATAGTTCCTGATTCTAGTCCTGTCGCGGCCCGCGTAAAACATAGACAAGGTTTACGTGGCCCGCGTCAAACCTGGTCAACATAATAGCTTAGTCCGGTCATCAAGTAGACTTGACACGATGTCGACACGTGTCGGCATCTGGTGTCTCCGTATTGATGAGCTCTCGCGGCCCGCGTCAACGTAAGCTTAAGCTTACGCGGCCTGCTTGAACTAAAGAAATCAGCGGAGTCAAAGTCCAGTCTTGATACGGCACGCGTGAACTTGGGGTGAGGTCTTACGCGGCCCGCCTCAGCCCTATATTTCTTGTTTTTGATTTATTTTATAATTATAACATAACTAAGGCTCGGTTTTCACATACGGGGTGTAATATAGAACATATTGAGACATTTTAAATTATACTAGAGTGCTAGATATATTATGAGGGTGTTGCTGAAACAAGTGCGGATATTTTCTTTTCATTTCTGCTTCAAGCTCCCATGTGTACTCAGGTCCTCTTTTGGAGTCCCACTTCACTTTGACTAGAACTAGTCTTTTGTGTTTGAGATTCTTGACTTTCCTGTCTTCAATCTGTAGAGGTCTTTCTACAAACTTAAGTTGTTCATTTACCTCTATATCCTTAAGAGGTACTATCAATGATTCATCAGCTAAACACTTTTTGAGATTTGATACATGAAACACATCATGTATTCCTGCCATTTCCTCTGGCAGTTGTAGCTGATAGGCTACAGGTCCTATTCTTCTAATAATCTTAAAAGGTCCAACATACCTGGGACTTAGCTTTCCTCTTTTGATGAATCTTACCACTCCTTTCCAAGGAGAGACTTTCAACAATACTTTATCTCCTACTTGAAATTCCAATGGTTTTCGCCTGTTATTAGCATAACTTTTATGTCTATCACGTGCTGCTTTCAGTCGTTCCTTGACTTGAATAATTTTGTCAGTCGTTTCTTGTACTATCTCAGGTCCAGATAGTTGCTTTTCCCCAATTTCTGCCCAACAGACTGGGGTTCGACACTTTCGTCCATAAAGTGCTTCGAATGGTGAAGCATTGATACTTGTGTGATAGCTATTATTATAAGAAAATTCTATTAAAGGTAAGTGATCGTCCCAATTACCTCCAAAGTCAATTACACAAGCTCTAAGCATATCTTCCATTGTCTTAATTGTCCTTTCACTTTGTCCATCTGTTTGTGGATGATAAGCCGTACTTAGTTTTAACTTGGTTCCCATTGCCTTTTGGAAACTTGACCAAAAATGAGATGTAAAGCGGCTATCTCTATCAGAAACAATTGATAAAGGAATACCATGTAAAGAAACAATTTCATTTACATACAATTTAGATAATTGTTCCATACTAATTGTTTCCTTCATTGGTAGAAAATGAGCTGACTTAGTTAGTCTATCTACAATCACCCAGATTGTATCATTTCATTTCCTAGTTTTGGGTAATTTAGTAACAAAATCCATTGTTATTAATTCCCATTTCCATACTGGCATTTCTAATTGCTGTAACAAACCTGAGGGTTTCTGATGTTTAGCTTTAACTTGTGAACAAGTCAAACATTTAGAAACATAGACTGCTATGTCCTTTTTCATTCCTATCCACCAGAAATTTTTCCTTAAATCCTGGTACATTTTATCACTTCCTGGATGCATTGTATACTTAGACTTATGGGCTTCTTCTAGTATACGATGACGTAGGTTTCCTAATTTAGGTATCCACATTCTCTTTTCATGGAATCTCCATATTCCATCTGTTCCTTGTTCTAATTCTTTTAACATACCTTTTAATTTTTTAGAATCATCCTTGATTACTGATTCTTGTACTTCTCTTATTTGCTCATTCAAATCTACTTGCAGATTTAATTTAAGAGAACATACCCTTCTTGTCTTTTCATGATACTTTCGGCTTAAAGCATCTGCCACTACATTTGCTTTTCCTTCATGATACTGGATATCACAATCATAATCACTAAGAAATTCCATCCAACGTCTTTGTCTCATATTCAATTCTTTTTGCTTGAAAACATACCTTAGACTCTTATGATCGGTGAATACAGTAAACTTACTACCATAAAGGTAATGTCTCCAAATCTTAAGAGCAAAAATTATAGCTCCTGATTCTAAATCATGAGTTGAATAATTCTTTTCATGATTCTTAAGTTGTCTAGATGCGTAAGCTATAACCTTTTGTCGTTGCATCAACACACATCCATAACCTAACTTAGAAGCATCACAATAGACTACGAAGTCTTCAGTTCCTTCTGGTAACGCTAGTATGGGTGTATGGGTTAATCTTTGCTTAAGGATTCTAAATGCTTCTTCTTGTTTAAATCCCCATTCAAACTTAACAGATTTATAAGTTAACTTAGTTAAGGGAATGGCTATTCTAGAAAAATCCTTAATAAATCTTCTATAATAACCGGCCAATCCTAAGAAACTTCTAACCTCAGTTGGCGACTCAGGGGTTTTCCATTTAGTAATTTCCTCGATCTTTGTTGGATCCACATGAATTCCTTCATGATTGACTAAATGTCCAAGGAATTGTACCTGTTCTAACCAAAACTCGCACTTGGAAAACTTAGCATAAAGCTTTTCCTTTCTTAATAGGCTTAAAAGTGCGTGCAAATGCTTTGCATGATCCTCTTTATTCTTAGAATAAATTAGAATATCATCTATGAAAACAATTATGAATTTATCCAAATGTGGCTTACATATTCGGTTCATCATGTCCATAAATGCAGCTGGGGCATTGGTTAAACCAAATGGCATGACAGTTAATTCATAATGGCCATACCTTGTTCTAAATGCGGTCTTAGGAATGTCCTCTTCCTGTACCTTTAATTGATGATATCCTGACCTTAAATCGATCTTAGAGAAAAATCGAGCTCCTTGTAATTGATCAAACAAATCATCAATTCTCGGTAATGGATACCGATTCTTAATCGTAACTTTGTTTAATTCACGGTAATCAATGCACATACGCATTGATCCGTCCTTCTTTTTAACGAACAATATCGGCGCTCCCCATGGCGACGAACTCGGTTGTATAAATCCTTTCTCCAATAATTCATCTAATTGTTTCTTCAATTCTTGCATTTCAGCGGGTGCCAAACGGTAAGGTGCTTTGGCAATCGGTGATGTTCCTGGTATTAAGTGAATTCTGAATTCCACTTCTCTATCTGGAGGTTGCCCTGGCAATTCTTCTGGAAATACATCTGAAAACTGAGATACTACTGGAATATCTTTTAAATCCTTTCCTTTAGTGTTAATGATTATAGAAATCAAATACACTATAGAACCTTTTCTCATACAACTTGCAGTTTTCATCACAGAGATAAATTTAGTTAACCTAGAAGATTTATCTCCTTTAATTGTGATCGTTTTTCCTTTTGGTGAATTTACTTGAATTAACTTTTGATCACATAAAATACTAGCTTTATTGGCTATTAACCAATCCATTCCTAAAACAACATCAAATCCTACCAGATTCATGGGATAAAGATTTGCAATTAATTTCTGATTTAAAATTTTTATGCTTGCTCCCTGCAAGATTTCAGAAATTCTAACAGTTTCTCCATTAGCTGTCTCTACTAAACATTCTAGTGGTAGTTTAGTTAATGACTGATTTAGAAATTTGCAAAACGATGTATTAATAAAAATTTGGTTTGCACCAGAGTCAAATAATACTTTAGCAAAAACATCATTAACTAAAAACGTACCAGCGATGACATCTGGAATCATCTTGGCTTCATCTGCAGTCAGAACAAATGCTTTAGCATTTTTAGTATTCTTGTTGTCTGTGGCTGGAGTTAAATTTGGACAATTTGGCCTGATATGACCTTTTTCTCCACAGTTGTAGCATAATCCATTACTGATTTTTCTTCTGCAATTTTCTTCCTTGTGTCCTGGCATCTTACAATGATTGCAGAGAGTGGAGCATTTTCCCGAATGCTTTTTCTTGCAGACCTTGCAGTATGTTGCAGAGGTAGAACCCATATAACTACGATTATAATTTCCGGAACGGAATTCTTGTGTAAGCCTTTGAATTAAGTTCCTCCTCTGATCCTCTTCTCTAGTACGGACTAATTCATCAGTCAAGGTATTTGTTAATTCTACCGTTTCTTCTATAGTTTGAGGTCTAGCTGCCTTGACTATGTGTCTAATCTCTCCAATTAATCCCCAAATATAACGAGAGATTAACACTGGTTCTGGTGAAGCAAGAGTTGGCACTATTCTGGCATATTCAAAGAATATCTTAGTATACCCCTTACTATCTACACCAGTCATCCTAAGATTTAGGAATTTGTTTGATATCTGTTCCTTTTCATTGGGTGGGCAGAATTTCCTTTCTACCTTATTCTTAAATTCTTCCCATTCCATATTGTAGGTTCTATCACTTCCTTTTGTTTGGAGGATAGTGTTCCACCATTCTAGTGCTGCATTCTTAAACAGATTAGAAGCAAACAATATTCTATCTTCTTCAGCACATTTGCTTATCCTTAATACTGCCCCAGTCTTCTCTATCCAGCGTAAGGTTGCAATGGCCCCTTCATTGCCCGAGAATTCCATTGGTTTACAAGACCAGAATTCTTTATAAGAACAACCATAAGGCATGGTTCTTCTTCTTTTGGGAATAGGCAATTGAAGTACCGGTCCATTGTTTACACTGTTTTCTGGTTCAACAGGTCGCTTACTGCTATGTTTACTTTTATTATCAGCATCTTTAACAGTTTGGAGAATAAATGGCATTGCATCTATAATTCCCTGTGCCACTATGTGTTGGATAGCACTATTATCCACTTGGTTTTCATTGTTATTGATACTCGGATTATCATTAACCACGTTAATGTTACTCTGGTTATCGTTATTCAGATTTCCATGATTTTCTTCATCGGCCATCTGAATTTTAAACATTTATCCCATATTAATATCAAATTAATATCTAATATAGTTAATCACATGACACACAATCTAGCCAAAAACGTAGATCATTGTTACTATACTCTTTTCATATACTTATGCGTCTATTACACACTAGTACAGAAATAAAGATTACAATACCAACAGAAATAAAATAGTAATATGCATCCGTACACACATATTTTTATTTTATTTTATTATATTATTATTACTACCGCTTTCTCCATTCTAACATTCACGGATATGGATTCATCCAAAAATCCATTTTGCGCTCATCGTACTTCCATACGAGACGCTCTCCCACCTGACGCATTCTCTCACTGCTTTCTAAAATTTCCTCCCCAAAAGTCCTAAGTTCTTGGACGTTTTCTGCACTCATTGGGGGTGCATGTTCTAGGACTGGGTTTGGAATCTGGGGTGCGGTTTCCTGATATGGGGGTGACAGTTCCTGAAATTGGTAAGAATTCTCTAATATCTCCCTAATATAATCATCTTGGTAATAGGGATCTAAAGGGTCCATACCTGGGTAAGCTTCTATGTTCTGTATGGGTGGATAATCCTGGATAGGGTAACGTTGCACAAAGTCCCTATTATCGTCCCACCAGGGGTCGTAATTCGGGTCTAGAGGGTTTGGTGCAGGTACCCGAGGGATTTCTTCTGGGTTAAAGTCGTGCATCTCCACTTGGTTTTCCTGGTTTTCTATCTCCATAGGTTGTTCTGGGTTTTGTGGTTGTGGGGCTACTAGTTGTTCCAAACTTGGGTCAACAGCAGTTGTAGCTAAGATATGGAAATTAGCTAGTCTTCTATTAAGCATATCTTGAGTATGGGCATTTGTCTCTCGCTTAATAGCTGCTAAAGTTCATTGCTGTTGCAATTTTCTCATTCTCTTCCTACGAGCAAAAGCTTCTTTACTGAACCATCCTCATTTCTTATTAGGAAATGGTTCTTCAGATTGAGCTCTAAAACCAAATATCCCGTCTTCCTGATCAGCAGTATACCCAGAGAGGGCAGGCTGTGATGATGTACCCTTATTCCTAGGTGATTCAGACAACTGACGATTCACGTCTGATGGTCCTTGATCACTCATACTGAAAACTAACAAATAGTCAAATAACACATAACAAATAAATACAGTTATGCATGTATTTCCATAATTTATTTCCTAACACAAAATTTTATAATTTCAAGTGTCAGCAGAACACTTCTTTGGCTCAGACCAGTGGCTAGGCTCTGATACCACCTTCTGTCGCAACCCCCGATCCCTTATTCCCGGGAACGGGCGGACGCGATCTCAGTTGTGGTGGTATCAGTGTTATTAAATCTCGCAGCGGAATTTTCATCAGGACCGTAGTTAGGAAATGTTTATCAGAGTAAAACCACCTCATTTAATTTTAATAATCATATGGGTAAAACCCAAGTTTCTTATTACAATACATTTATAGGGACAAACCCTATTTTATTGAATTTAAAACATCGTTTATTAGGTAACTTTTATAGCCACATTTTTCCCAAGCCTTCAGTGCTCTCCAGCTGGCTTTCATTAATTGGCTGTTCACATTGTGTTACCTGTAACGCGTTTTAAAAACATTTGTCAGTCGGAAATACTGGTGAGTGAATCCCAATTTAATCAAGTTTAAATCAAAAGTCACAGTGAACAGTATTGAGAGCGATCACATTGTTTATGTCTACACAATTACTCCATTTGGTACTATCAATCCAGACTTGTGGGTCATATTACCCATTGGCTAACTCATTGTCCAATGGTAATGTATTGTCATCCAGACTTACTACTCACAAGTAGTACAAATTTTGTATACAAAACCCCAACATACCGGCAGTAATTGAAGAACTACAAAGACTCAATCACTGCTAATTTTCATAGTAAAACATTAGGTTTGGTAAAACATTACCAAAAAGATTTACAAAAAGAGGATAAACTCACATTGCTGTCTTAGGCTTTTCGTAAGGGTTTCCTGGATATAATCTATAATTTATACAAATGTACATTGGTTAGTATCATAACCTTTTGAAAATATTAATAATACCCTCCCCGAGACGGCATTCCAACAACTACGTCGGGCAGAACCACGACAGTTGTTACGGAACCCTAAATCAATCGGGCAGCGTAACTATTACGAAACTGGGGTTATAATACTTACAACGAAGCAGAACCTCGCTAATTAGGGGTATAGTACCCAACTATAATGTTTATAACTTCAGAATTTCATTTAGAATGAAAGAAGTGAGCGACGGAAATTGAAACCCGATGCCATCTATTTATAGTTCCTGATTCTAGTCCTGTCGCGGCCCGCGTAAAACATAGACAAGGTTTACACGGCCCGCGTCAAACCTGGTCAACAGAATAGCTTAGTCCGGTCATCAAGTAGACTTGACACAATGTCGACACGTGTCGGCATCTGGTGTCTCCGCATTGATGAGCTCTCGCGGCCCGTTTGAACTAAAGAAATCAGCGGAGTCAAAGCCCAGTCTTGATACGGCACGCGTGAACTTGGGGTGAGGTCTTACGCGGCCCGCCTCAGCCCTATATTTCTTGTTTTTGATTTATTTTATAATTATAACATAACTAGGGCTCAGTTTTCACATACGGGGTGTAATATAGAACATATTGAGACATTTTAAATTATACTAGAGTGCTAGACATATTATGAGGGTGTTGGGTTTACCAAGGGTTGTTACAATATCCCCCTGGTAGCAGGTGATGTGAGCGGGTCGGAAACGAGACGTTCGGTTGGTGCTGTTGGGTCGGGCAGCGAAGGTAGACCAGTTAGAAGACATATAGGCGTCGATCTCTGAGTGCCTATTGAAACCCGGGTGCCGGTCGACCAGGAAGGCGGCACGGAGCAAAATGTCAACGGTGAAGACCCTAAGCCGAACGAGCCTATCCGAGCAAGACCGATACGAGCGTTCCACGAGAAGCCACGGTTGGTTAGCAGCCCGGGCGACGTTGAGTTGGATCCAAAACAAACCACTAACCAGCAAAACTCGGCTTGGCGGTTCCTATTCCGGAAGAGGACCCAGGATGCGTGGTTGAGGCAAACAGTTTTTGAAATGAGTGAGAGGTAAAAAGGATAAGCAGCCTTTATGTTAGACTGTGCGCGTGTCGCACCCTAGACAAATCTAAAAAGATTTTTTAACATTCTGTGTTTTGGGTGTGTTGTCGTTTTTCCTAGTACTGACGGGTATTTTTCGTTTTCTTCTCTGCAGGGATCCATTCACAAAGGTCAACCCGGACCACGCAACAGATGAATTTCCGTAAGTTATCCCACCGAAAATAAATATATAAAAACCATATCGCGCAGGTATTCGTTAGGCGGTCGTGGCGCTATCAGAAAAACTAATTAAGTAGGAAAAATTCAGAAAAATATATGGCTTCCTTTTAATGGTTATTACTTTTTACAATATACGTAACGATTCACGTAAACTTTTTTATAAATTCAGAAAATGTAAAAAAACGGATTGCGTTTTTTCATTGTTCATTTTTTCGTAAAACTTTCCTACTTCTTTTCGTTACGTTTTTATGAAAAACGGAAAAAGTTTTTTTTACCGTTTTACGTATCTTTTTTTTATGTGACGCTTTACGTTGTTCCTTTTTTCATAAACTTTTTATATTTCTTTTGGTAAACTTGTACGTATTACGTAGAATTTTTTTTTACGTTATACGTAACTTTTATTATTGAGACGCTCTTACTTAAAAATTGACTGACTTCGAAACCTTTTTGCGGAAATTTTTGCAGTCTACATATAAATTTTTACAGCGACCGGAAAATGTTCCAGTTTACATATAAATTTGACAATTTAGGGACCGTTTCCCTGTTCTTTTTTCACTTTGCGTCCAAAAAATGGGATTGCGTTTTCCCTTGGTTCATTTTTTCATAAAGTTTTTAATCTTCTCTTTGCGTTAACTTGTAAGTATTACGTAAAGTTTTTTTACGTTGTACGCATCTTTATATTAACAAAACGCTTTACGTAAAATTTGACGACGAAAAAATTATTTTTGCATCCTACGGAAATTTATACAGAGTACGAAAAATCTTTTTTACACATTACGTGAAACGCTTTACGTCTTACAGGCTACGTAAATTTTTACGTTGTTACCTGAACCAAAAAAAGTTTTACGAAAATAATTTTTTAGTTGTTGTTCAACCCCCCCCCCCCTTTGCATATAAATTTTACAGCGACCGAAAAATGGTCCAGTTTACATATAAATTTGACAATATAGGGACCGTTTCCCGTTCTTTTTTCACTTTGCGTAAAAAAAATGGGATTGCGTTTTACCTTGGTTCATTTTTTCATAAACTTTTTAATCTTTTCTTTTGCGTTAACTTGTACGTATTACGTAAAGTTTTTTTACGATATACGCATCTTTATATTTAACGAAAACGCTTTACGTAAAATTTTTCTACTAAAAAAATTTCAGGTTTACATATAATTTTTACAGTCTACGAATATTTTTGCATCCTACGAAAATTTATACAGGGTATGAAAATCTTTTTACACATTACGTGAAACGCTTTATGTCTTACAGACTACGTAAATTTTTACGTTATTACTTGAACCGAAAAAAGTTTTACGAAAATTATTTCTTTGTTGTTGTTCAATCCCCCCCCCTTTGCATATAAAATATTACAGCGACCGAAAAATGTTCCAGTTTACATATAAATTGGACAATTTAGGGACCGTTTCCCGTTTTTTTTCACTTTGAGTAAAAAAAAATGGGATTGCGTTTTACCTTGGTTCATTTTTTCATAAAAGTTTTAAAACTTTCTTTGCGTTAACTTGTACGTATTACGTAAAGTTTTTTTTTACGTTATACGCATCTTTATATTAACGAAACGCTTTACGTTAAATTTGAAAACGAAAAAATTTTCCGGTTTACATATAATTTTTACAGTCTAAGAATATTTTTTCATCCTACGAAAAGTTATACAGAGTACGAAAATCTTTTTACACATTACGTGAAACGCTTTACGTCTTACAGTCTACGTAAATTTTCACGTTGTTACATGAACCGAAAAAAAATTTACGAAAATAAAATTTTAGTTGTTGTTCAATCCCCGCAGATATGTGATGTTTGAGGACAAGTTTGGGGCACGCGCGGATGTTCTTGAGCTTCAATCCCTGGCGATCGGCAGCAACGTATCCGATTCAGTGGTGGACGCTTGGGTGCACGTCCTCAACGACGACCCAAATCTCTCGTCTCCGGGGATGCCTAGACGGTTGTTTTGTGTCCACTCCACTGTGGTAAAAAAAAATTTCTCATATCATTGTTCCTTTTATCGATATTTTGTTTTGAATTTATTGGACGGTTAGGTGCAGTACTGGTCATGCAAATAAATGTTTTGGGGTTTTCCACCGCAGGTTGATTGGATGTTAAACCTGGAGACGGACCCTAGCGGGAGACGCGTGTCTGCTTTCGAATGTGGGTTGAAGGCAAGCCTGAGCGGCCGACATCACCTTGTAGATCTGTGTGACTTCGATATGGTCTTCGTGCCCGTTCTGGAGGTAGACCACTACTATCTGGTAGTGTTTGACTTGGAAGAGGAGCGCATATACTTGATTGATCACTTGGGTGACAAGGGGTCTGGGGGGCTATTGAGGGACAACGACTCCTATATCCGGAAGACAACCCCTTTTAAAGTGGTATGTGATTGATGTGATTTTTCTCCTACTTATGACGTTTCAAGGCACTGAGAAACTTATCCCCCGTTGTTCTTACAGCTGTTTTTGTTTACTTGGAAAACAGAAAGAAATTTTTGTCGACTATCTGAAATCAGTGAATCATCCCAAAGCGACGGCCATGCACTCAAGTGTCATAATGAGAGAGTCTCTTCCATGGTCTACGACCCATAGAATCGCGACACCGTTTGTGGACTCTGGCATTTTTGCAATGCGCCATATGGAACGGTTTGTGGGTTCCAGGAGAAACTTCTACTGCGGATTCAGTGTGCACGGGGCGCGGAAGAAAGTCCAGTGCAACTACTTACGGAAAAGGTATGCGGTCGCGATTCTCCTGTCCCCGGTGAACAAATATGGCGACGAGATTCGACGTCGTTTGGCTTTTGTGTAGGCAATGATTCGGTGTGATAGACAGTTTCCTCTTTTTGGTTTGGCGTCTTTTGGGTTGGGCTTTTTTGGGGTGGTTTTGCAACGGTTAAACAATTTCTTTTTTGTCCGGGATGGTGATACTTATGTTGGCATGCGGGTCAGGTGGTCAAAAAACACAATTCTAACTTCTTACAGATTGCGTAAAATTATTAAGTCCTTGAATTTTTACGTGAAATGCCTTAAGCTTTATAGGCTACGTAATTTTTTACGTTTTAGATGTAAACGATTTACGCCAAAATTTTTCTGGGTGGGTGAATTTTGTTGGAAATTTTTTACAGTTTGCGTAAAACATCTTACGCAAAAACGTTTTGCGGGGTTTACGTAAATTTACGTTTAACAAACTCAGTAGCTGTTTGGGTTTAAGTTTTACCATTTTCGTTTTACCTAAAAAAATTTAACGTCTAATGTTAAAAAATGTTCAACATAAAAAAATAGTACCTTTAAAAAAAAATTACGTCGTATGTTAAAATATTTTACGGGTTACAATTAAAAATTTTATGTTCCTACGTCTAAAATTTTAAAAATTTTACTATTTACATTAAAACTTAAAGGTCCTTGCGTTTAAAAAATTTCAACATAATATTTACGGGTTACATTTAAAAGATTTACGCCTTGGGAATGTAGGAAATTTCAACATAAAAAAGTTTACATCCTACGTTTAAAAAGTTTTGATGTTACATTTAACAAATTTACGTGTTACGATTAAAAAAAAATATGTGTTACGTTTAAAAAATTAACTTTTACGTTTAAAAAAGTATACGCCTTACGTTTAAAAAAGTTTACGTCTTATGTTTAGAAAATTTACGTCGAACGATTAAAGTTTTTACGTGTTACGTTTTAAAAATTTACGTTTTACGATTTTACCTTTTCATTTAAAAAAATGAGTCTTACGTTTTACCATTTACGTTTTAACGTTTAAAAAATGTGTTTTACGTTTTAAAAATTTACGTTTTCTAAAACTTAAGCTTTACCTTTTACACGTGTTCGTTTTAAAAAATACTGCGTTTTACGTTTTAAAAATTTACGTTTTTTTCGATTAAAAAAATTGAGTTTTACGTTTTAAAATTTAACATTTTAAAAATTTACACTTTACATTTTTTACAGATTGGTTCCAAAAGGTTTAACGTTTTTTTCCCAAATTACGTAAAAATACGTTTTTATGCAAATAGTTTAATGTTTTTACGTTTACGTTTCACGTTTTTTCGAAAAATTGTTCAAAATTCTTGAGGAGATGCGTAAACTGCGTAAAGTTTTCCGATTTACGTAAAATCTGCGTAAACTTTTCCGACTTACGTCAAATTTCTTACGTTTTACATAAACTTTTAACAAATTTACGTCCTACATTTTACATCGAATTTTTTTTACTCTTTACGGTCTACCTAATCTTTTACGTTCTTCTTTTACTCGTTTTTCATTAGACAGTTTAGGCAATATTTTCCTTCATAAAACCAAACCTTAAAACACTGACAAAAGCGTTGCATTTTTCTTCATACAACCAAACGTTAGAAAACGCCAACGTTCCATTTCTTATGCATAAAACGAAACATTACTACAAACAGACGACGCGTACAAACGAACATTAATACAAACATGACTGAAAATGAAACACACCAGGCACACACATAAGATGCTTCAAAACCATTCCCAATGGCTAATCCAAGTCAGAGTCACAGTCTGACCCCCACGAAAACCATCCTGCATCTCAACCAGCCGCTGCACCCTTGCAACCATCATCAGGGCCAGCAACTCCAACTGTTGCCGGCTTCGGTACCCAAACCTGAGTCATCGGGCGCTTGCCCTTTGACCTCTCGCTTACACTTGCAGACGTTGGCGACCTTGAAGCTGATCCATGGGAAGGACCAAAGGCACTTCGAAGTTGTGTGGGGGAAGCAAATTGGGCTGGCGGGGAACCGAAGTGCCTGACACCCGGCATAACTGGACCTGGGGAACTGAGGTGGACAGAAGGTGACCCGAAGCGGGGGGGTGGTGAACCAAAGGGTGTTTGGGGTGGGCGACAGGGGGTCTGGGGAGACACTAGGGGTTGTCTGGGATACCAAACCATACCTGGGCCCGAACTCATATCCAGTCGACGACGGTCCCATACTTGCACCCCTGGTCCGACGCCGCCATGCTGGACAGGGAGCCAGCAAGTGTCTGGGTTAGACACCAACCCCATCTGCTCACGACCCCACACTTGCACCGTTTTTTCTTTCGCCGGTCGATTGGGAGGGCTCGGTGACGAACTTGGTTGGGAGGGAAAAAAATCATCCGTTTTTTTAAAAAGGAAAACAAGAATTAAACAAATGAGCCGCTAAAAACAATGAAACCTATTGTATGGTTTATTACTTCACCTCCGGGGGGACAGGTTTGCGTGGACGCCACACTTTCCGGCCATCTGCCATCTTTCTTTCCTTTGGGTTTCAAAGAATTTTTAGGGGCTGGGTAAAACCAATTTTTTGCTTTCTATTGGCATGAAAACAACAAAAGGCAGTAGGCTAACCAATTTTTAATTATTATACAAATTTTACTATTACTTATAAATATAAAAGTGTATATCCTTGTATTTATTTTTAATAAGATTAATTAATATGACTTAGTTGTCGGAAATGTGTCGCAACTTGTGTCGCATTTCCAACGGAACGTTTAATTAAACTAAAGAATAAATATTTGTCACAAATTTGTAGGAAATGATTTAATAATAAACCTTTTGTATATTATTTCTGACAGATCTGTGACGCAACTGTCAATTAATTAGGGTTTTCTAATTTTCTGTCATTGTTGCGTCAAAAATTTGACACAAAATTTTGGAAAAAAAAATTTGTAGGAAATTTGTCACAAATGTGTTTGAATCTGTAACAAAAAATAATTGTGTAGGAAATTATACACTTTTTTAGTAGTGCGAGCAAAGCTTGACCTTCAAAAACTGCTCACGAGTCGAACTCAAACTCTAGAAATAAAGCTCAAGCTCTCGTATGTTAAACGGGCCGAGCTCAAGATCCTCGGCTCATTTACACCCCTAATTTCGGATAGCATTATTATTGTTTGTGACTTATAGGAGGATGTTTAGATTTATGTGGGTAATTCTCCTAAAATATGTTCAATAATTTCAGCTAGAGTTTTGGGACATCTTTTGGCTCTGGAAATTACAACTATCAATCCGTATCACAAAAATAGATTCAAACAATGGGTTGAAAAACATAAATATACAACAAATGTTAAAAGATATAAAAGTAGGAGTATACAAACGTACCATAGTTGGTGAGGGGGAGGGGTTAGCATGTTATCAGTCCCAAAGACCAGTTGACGAGCTTGGTTTAGTGATTCTGCCTCCCTCTCTGATTCCACCAGCACAAACTTTAAGTTATTATTTTCAAGAAACATATTTAGAATTCAATGAAATACAATTAAATTAAATAAAAAACATATAAAACAAGAGCTAATTGCTTATAAACTACCTAGAAAGGATAATAAAAAAACATTTTTGACAATGTATCATGGGATGAAACATTACACTACATATTTTTTCCATCACCAGTTCGTCACAAATCACGTTTTTTCGACGTATTCGTGAAAAAAGCGTAATGTAGCAAAACACCTCATAGAAAACCCGTTTCCTACACATTTCCTACAAACTACTATTCCTAATCTATACTCCATGGCAAACCATGAGGAAAGTTCACCAACTCGACGTCAAGTTTCTTAAAACCACACTCTGTGCGTGTGAGAGAGAGACCTTGGCGATGGCGGTTCATGTGTCCGCCAAGTGCTTGAGACTTCCGGAACTTGAGGGAGCAAAACCGACACTCGTAAACCTTCCCTCTTTCATGATCTTTTGAGCTGTTTTTCATGTCTGATCGGTAGATCCCTAAAAACCATCACCATAGAAAAATCTTATAAGGTTTGCATTTGAAAGACAACTCTTAAGATTTGTGATCTATCTAGGAAGAATAAAAAAAATGATAAGTACATACTAGATGCAGCAGAAGAGGAATCATTAAGTGGTTGTTTGCTATGGTCCCTAATGAACTTATCATCACGTAGATTGTTGAGGTCCAGTGGGTTTCTCCTGAAAACCAAAATAAATGTGTAAGTGTTAAACTCAACATAAGTGACCACTTAACATGAAGAAAGAGAGTGATAGGTTATGGTGCATACATGTTGTTGGTACCACAGAAGAGAAGTTGATACATGTGTTACAAAACAATAAAAACAATCAAATCTTGAATGTGTTAAATAAAGCGGATGAACACTCATAAAAGATTAATCAGGTACGTAAATGTATGAAAAGTTGATCACATGCACGCAGGCTTCCCCTTGAAAGATCCCTATCACCATTTCTGTCACATTGTTATTTCAGTAACAAATGGAAAAGATAGAGACAGTGACTTTAAAGGTAGATAGTTGCGTGAGACTGCTGTTAATTTGTGGTTAGGGTGTGGAGCGAGGGCTTCAATTCGTGGGGTAATCTTGAACTCTTGTCAATTTATTTTCAATCATTGAATTATGTGCATAGGGCCCCTTTTGAGACATTAGACCATAGGGTATGGTGAGGTTAGTCCCCAAAGAGACCACCCGCCACGTAGGCGTCACCTCACCAAAGGTGGAGGAGCATCCCCTTGGGGACTACCCAAGGGTGTGGAAGACTACCCAACCCCACAATAAAAATCAATATAATATAATATATAAATAAAGGGGGAGAGAGAGAAGTCAAAGGGGCACACTTGCACAGCCAATCAACAAGCCCGTCTCCTCCGTCTGGATTCCGACGTTGGCGATGCGACGGGCCACAAGGGGCCGGTGTGGGACGATCCACCAGGACGGCGCCGATCCGGGGACGAGGCCCATACCCATCGGTCTTATAGAATATATGTTGTCCCTGTTCTTATTCCTACTAATAATAAGCATCCTTAAATAAACTTGATAAAGTACTAATAGACTAACTTAATTATTAAACTAAACTAAACTTATCTTACTTTCTCCTTCTAGATTAATCAGATGACCCAAAAAAACTCGACCCATACGTGTACCTGTTTCTTCATCAAAGCAACGCCGACTCCTTGAGCCAAGTTGGCCACCTTTTCCTTTGATTGCCAGTTTGTGCATTCATACGCAAAGTGACCAATATCCCCACATCGATTGAATCCCTAACTTGTCTCATCCTTTCATTGGTTTTCGTTAGTTAGGGATGACAATGAGCTGAGTATTGGTAATCTCAATCTTAGACCCCATTAGGCCATTATAAAAACATGTCTTATACACGGCCCCATATACAACGGATGTTGGTCGGTTAGAGAACATACCCGCTGGTTTTGGGTATACCAATGAGTTTATTAAAAAAAATACTCTTGATTTTCGAGGACATTTTTTCCTTTAATTTTAACTAGATTGTTGACATAGGCCGCGCGTTGAGGCGGCGACTTCTTAGTTGTTTATAGCCATCGGTACGTTATGTGATGCGTTAACCATATAAAAACGTGTGTTTCGACGTATCCGATCTAATTTAATATCACCAAGATAAAAAAAAAAACAGTATGTCTTGGTTGTTACAGTGTATAGTCGTAAAAGTAATTTAGGAATTAACGTGGTTAGGCATAGATAAAAACAAGTATAATAACGTGTCGCGTGTTGCGGTGTAAAGTTTTAAAAATAAGAATTTAAACAAAATGAGGTGTCAAGGTATTATGTAGAAAAGTTAGAAGAGTCAATGTTGTCAACTATCAAAAGTTAAAAGTGAACGTGTAACTTACTTAAGAAATAAGAGATGTAGTAATCAATTTAGAAAGTGTAGGACCGACATTTATTTTTAAGATATAATATATTAAACTATGTGTAGATAATTAGTTTTAGTAAGCCAAGACCATATGTGAATAATGATCATATAAGTACAAATGTATTATTTTTTTTTGAAAGGTGAACTTCTTAATGGTGACCATTGTCACATCCGCAAATCGCGGACCCTCGCCAAGAACGTGGGCCCAGATAGCAAGGCCAGCGCTGGGTTAACCAGTCTTGGGTCGAAGGCTTTCCCCCGGAAACCGTACAGCCTCTACACGAGTTGCCTCGCTAGAGTAACAGCCGGATGAAAACCGGAGTGACTCAGGATCAAACCCTCCTCGGTAGGTTTTTCACCATTATTGCGCACGGGTGTCCTACCCCCTTTCGCCACAAGCTGGGGTCGAACCGGTGACCTCTAGGAGGACAAACCGGCCCCCAACTGGGCTATGAAGGAAGGACACAAATGTATTATTGATTCATTCTTTATTGCAATCCTCGGATCTATGAAAAGGTGACAGCTAATTAGCCACTGCATTTTAGTTTTAAGATGTATATAATTAAATCTTTTGGATAAGTTCAACTTTCATCAATTGATTAATATTCCCAACTTTCAATTTTTACACAAGCACTTTCAACTTTCAACTTTCAACTTATTGGCCAATAACATTCCCTAACTAAACCCTAACCTAGTCTGCTGATGTCAGCTACCATATTATCAAAAAATGTCACATCAGCTGCCACGTCATGTGTCACGTCAGCAAAAAGGGCCACATCAGCAAAAAAATAACTAGGTTAGGGATTAGTTAGTTAGGGAGTGTTATCGGCCAATAAGTTGAAAGTTGGGAGTGCTGGTGTACAAATCGAAAGTTGGGAGTGTTATCGGCCAATTGATGAAAGTTGAGGTTATTTAAATCTAATATATACATCGTTATTTTTTAACAACTATTATAAATCAAACAATGACTAATGATATGCACATCAAGGGTGTAAATTTCATTCTGATTCCATACTTGGTAACATACAAATTCAAATAATATCACCAAAATCTATACTATATAATAAAAAAACCATTTTTGGGACATTTGTCATCATATTAGGCTAATATATACATCGTTATTTTTTAACAACTATAATAAATCAAACAATGACTAATGATATGCACATCAAGGGTGTAAATTTCATTCAGATTCCGTACTTGGTAACATACAAATTCAAATAATATCATCAAAATCTATACTATATAATAAAAAACCATTTTTTGAACATTTGTCATCATATTAGACAATGTTTTATAGATAAGTATTATTTTAGTTTAATCTTTTCTAATTAATTATAGATAATCCTCCTACTAAATATTATTTAGTTTAATTTCATATAGATAATTATTATTTAGTTTAATCACCTTCTCATTTATAATATTATTTATTTAACTAATAGAGTAAATTACGATTTTGGCCCCTGTAGTTATATCACTTTTACTCTTTTAGCCCAAAAAGAATTTTTAATATCTGAGCCACCAACGTCTTTTTTTTCTAATCTTTTTGGCCCCTAACGTCTTTTTTTAACCCTTTTGGTCCCTAACATTTAATGGACGGGATTAGTGTTATGGGGTTAGAAAAAAAGATGTTGGGGGCTCAGATGTTTAAAAAAAAATTGGGCTAGAAGGGTAAAAGTAATATAACCACAGGGGCCAAAATCGTAATTTACTCTAACTAATATTATTTATCATTTATATATTTATAGAGTTTTAAATAATGAGTTAAATTTATTGAGACTTCGTTAACAAATTTTGCTACAACAAAATAATCTATTTATATCAATCTAAATTTTTATCTATATTATACTATATAATAAAACATTAATGTGTGACACATGTTGTTCATTTAAGGTATTTATTTTATGATTTTCTCGCCTCACTTCCAAACTTATCTTATATTAATTAAATAAATAAATGAATAATGAGCTAATATTAAATTTTATCCTACTTTAAATTTCGAATACCATTCTTCTATTTTTCTAATAAAATATTATCCGAAATTGTAAATTGTTAATTTAAAACACTTTAAATAAAACAAATTATTTATCACGAAAACCAAACTTTGTATTAATATATTAAATATTTTTAGTTTCACTATACAAAATTACATTTACTAACTTTTTTATTATTTGGTATATAAAATTACATTTATTTAACTCGTGTAATAAATGAGGTTATTTAAAGACGTATTATTTTATTATTTGGTAAACAATATTACATTTATTCAACCCGTGTAATACATGTGGTTTTAAAGATATAATTTTTTTTATTTGGTATATAAAATTTGCATTAATTCAACCCGTACAATATGGTTCTTATATATATAACTTTTTATTATTTAATATATAAAATTATATGTATTCAACCCGTCCAATAAAGGAAGTTTTAAAAGATATAATGTTTTATTATTTAGTATATAAATTTATTTACTCAATCCGTGTAATACACGGGGTTATAACCTAGTAAGCTAGTACATATTTAAAAGAAAGTAAAGTTATTTTTTTTTTATCTTATAAACCTACTAGAATGGAGAATTAATATATAAGGGTTAAAGGAAAACAAAAATAAAAATAAAAATTAAAGCTTTCCGGTTAAGGATTCGGGGATATGGTTTTAGGTAATCGGGTCGAATATCACCTAATTCCATACGCACAAAGTACATTTTTTCCAATCTATATTTTGATACCCGTTCCTATTGTTCTTGATTTCAGGTGTTTCCATCAGGCTCGGATTCTTTTATCATTCCAATCATTGGGTATGCTTAAACCAGGTTGACCCTCATGACTTTTTCATGTCCCCAACTTCAGCCCCTACCACGAACGCTTTATTCTAGCTAAACAAGACTTCTACTAGAATTATTATTTATTTATCTATTAATATTAATAAGCAAACTTAAACAAACTTGATAAACCCTTATAAGCTTTAATTATTAAACTAAACTAAGCATTATCTTACTTGCTCTTTCTGGATTAATCAGAAACCCAAAACAACTCCACCTGTTAACAATTTAGTCATTATCCAAACTTTTAGGATTAATCTTTTCATTCTCCCCCTAAATCCTAACGTGTACCTGTTTCTTCGTCATAGCAACGCCGGCTCATCTCTTGAGCCAAGTTAGCTACTTTTTCCTTTGGTTGTCAGTTTGTGCATTCATACGCAAAGTGACCAATATCTCCACATCGATAAAACAACTGAATCCTTGACTTGTCTTGTCATTTCATTGGTTTTCGTTGGATAGGGAAGAAAATGGGCCGGGTATTGACAGTCTCAATCTAATTATACCCCATTATAAAACCATTTCTTATACCCGACCCAATAGTGTTGGTTGGGTACAGAACATACACGCAGGTTTTGGGTATACCAATGAGTTTCTCATGATTTCCGAGGACAATTTTTTCTTTAATTTTGATTTTTATACATCTTTATTTTTTAACAACTATAATAAATTAAACTATGACTAATGACATGCACATCGTTATCATCATAAATTGTGTAAATTTCATTATGATTTTGTACTTCGTTGTATACAAATACAAATAATATCATCAAAATAAATATTTAAAAGAAAAGTTTATTTTATATGTAATGAACCTACTAGAAGAGCATTAATAGAGAAGGGTAAAAGGAAAATAAAATTAAAAATAAAAGCTTTCCGGGTAAAGGATTCAGGTATATAGTTTTAGGTAATCGGATCGGGTATCACCTATTCTCATACACATCCCATGCTCGCAAATTTTTTTCCCAACCCTATACCTAGATACCCGTTCCTATTGTTGTCTTTCAGGCATTTCCACCAGGCTCGGATTCATTTATCATTTCTATAGTTGGTTATTGCTTCAACCAAGTTGACCCTCACGATTTTTCATGTTCCCCAACTTCAGACCCTACCATGAACTGTTTTACCTCACTTAGCCCATCCGCGGCCTTGTTGACGATAATTGCCATCGTTTCTCTGTCTAAACTAAAAAAACATTATGATGGAATAACAACTTACCTTAAGTATCCTCGGTTGTGTTTATGGGTCTTACTCACTCATCATAAGCCTTCAAATGAACAACAACCTTTCAAACGACTTTTTTCTCCTGAGTATTTTTCAATTGAAGCAACTACGAGTAAGTATTTATGCGATGTAGAACTCAAAATAATTTCACTGCTACCTCATCCTCAAGTGATGACCCAAGACTTTTATACTTTGACAATGAGCTACTTAGTTTACTGACAACTTAGTTTATGGTTTATTTCTCTCTCATATGAGGTTCCTTAAGTTTACTCCTTAACATATATAGGCGAGCCTTTTGGACTAGATCAACACTTAGATACCTAAACAGGAGTGCCTCTTGCACGTCCTTCGAGTCTATGTACTTTGCTACTTGAGGAATAACATCTTCGGGTATCACTTGGTACATCATTATATTCGTTACTAACATGTTTCTATTGTTAATGTAACACATGTGCCTCCACGGCCATCAAACAAATACTAAATCAATGAAATATTGTATTTCATACTTGGTATTTGTATAAATATGTGTATCGTTTGCACATATCAATTCTTGTTCGATTTCGGGCTCTAAATCGCTTTCTGGAAGGTTATACGCGCCCTGATGCGTAAATATAACCAGTTTAATGCAACAAACACTCCGGAACAGAGACATAGGCTTAACATACCTTAAATAACCTCTACATAACTTAGAAATAAGTTTTGGAAGGTTTGATATGCCGAAATCAAGTTTATTCTCTTACAGGGACTAAATTCGACAAACTGCTAAAGTATGTCAATTTGTACTGTAACGAACATTCCGGAACAGGACCATAAGTTAAACATACCCTAAATATCCTTTACATAGCTTAGAAATAGGTTTTGAGGGGTTCGGTGTGCTAAAATAAACTTTTTGGTCATTCAGGGACTAAAAGCGTCAAAAAGTGCATAAGTTTGCATTTTCACGCATAACCTATGTTCTGAATACATCCAGACATCCAAAAATTTATGTAAGCATTAAAATATTTTATTTTAGTGTTTGGAATGATAAAATTTCATTCGTCGCTTAATTTGGAACGTTTTTGCGTTCGTTACGACTTCCGTCGTAATTAACCGAACAACGCAACCGTACGACCAAACGAGCCGACATCCGAGATATTTTTGAGCACATTTTAAGTTCCCTATACTTAACTTCATTTTAGAGCTTTGAAATGAGGTTAACGGGGCTTAAACGTGTCAAAAATGCATCAAAAACCAAGTTTTGGGGCTTCAGGGACTTAAACTGCCAATTTTGAAAGTTGCTGACCTGCAAGTCCCTTACAGTCCGTATGGACCTTTTCTTACGGTCCGTAAGCAGTTCCCAGCACATCAAAATTACAGAAACATTGAATCTGGTCATTTCCTCTTGTTCCAATGGTTTTGATCCATGGTTTTTCATGCTATGGGCTGGTTTGTGTGGAGAACAAGTCCCCCAATCTTTCTTTGACAATTGTATGGCCAAGATCATTCCCTCTTCTCCAAGAAATGATCCTAATGGTTGTGAAATTCCTATAAATAGCTAGCTCCATTCACTCATTTCTTCACACCTTGATCAAATCTGCTCTTAGTGGAGGCAACCACCATTGTGGAGGCCACCTACCTGAGCATACTTGATCATTCTTCCCTCTTGGACCCTTTGTAAGTCCTCTTTCATTCTTTTATTGCTTTCCTAGCATGAAAGTCAAACTATGTTTGACTTTCAGCTTTGACCAGTCAATGGTCAACACAAAGTTCTGTTGAACTTTGCAACGTGAGCGTAATCACGATAGTTATAGTCCCTAGTGACTATACCTACTGATTACCACGTTATCTAGGCTCAGTGACGAGACGTAGTTTTGGCCAAAATGGGTATTTGTGCGTATTTTGTAACCAAACTACTATTGGGTATCAAAACCGTTTGTTTTGATACCAAAACCTGTTTTCTAACTTAACTAAACATGTTTTAGCATGTTTAGCTCATCACTTTTAGATTTGTGCTTGTCTTGGGTCGTAAAGGTAAGCGATCTAATCAATCGCTTATACTTTCGAACCCGACCCATTTGGTCGATCATTAGGATCCGATCAAACACCTTAGGTGACCATAGTTGTATAGTGAATAACCTTCCGAGGTTATACCTTCTGGTCACGTCGTTTAAGTAGTTGTATGATAAGTAGTTCTTATGCCTTAGGAAAATTACCAAAATACCCTTTTCGAACCAAAACTCATTTTAAGCATATGTAACCCAAATTTTGACATCTAAATTGATTTAGCAACAATATTAGACATGTTAAGGTATATATTACTTGTCATAGGACTAGTTAGGCGTTCCGAACGCGTTTTACGCGAACGACGCGTTAAAGTAACATAAGCTACCTAAACGGGTCGTAACGGGTCAAAAGCACTTAGGTTAGGTTTCATTTTAGTATGTGGGCATTGTTAAACCATATCATATGAGTTCCAATACTCATTTGGTTTACGAAGCCTCATACTATCCAATCTCCCGATTTAGGTCCGGTTATTTATGTAGTTATCTATATTAGGTGCCGTTTGACTTCCGTGATCCCTCTAGCTTTGCTTGGTTGTTGTTCAAGACTTCTAAGCACCCTCAAGTGAGTACATAGTTCCCTCTTTTACTGTTTTCAACTGTTTTGGGGTGGAACACATGTGCCTACTTGTTATTTTCATGCTTTCCATGTTTTCATATCATATACTTGCTATGTTCATTAGTACACTATTAGTACATAAATTTCATTTTGCCTTGCTATGTATGTTTACGTAGCATGCTAGCATAATAATTTACATTACATCTTCTTTTGCTATGTATGTTTACTTGGCATGATAGCACATTGATTTACATGACTTTTTCTGCTTTATATGTTAACTTAGCATATTTAGCACATTGATTTACATGACTTTTTCTACTTTATATGTTAACTTAGCATATTTAGCACATTGATTTACATGACTTTTCTACTTTGTATGTTGACTTAGCATACTTAGTACGTTACTTTCATTACATGTTTGTTTTTGGTATGATATTTGGTTTGTACAACGGGATTAAACTACATTCATTAGCATTCGCTTCGCCGCTCGGTAGTAAGTAATGGTACCATAGGACTTGACTAATCCCGTTCCTAAAACCCTAGGTTTGTTTGGGTGGAAGGAATGACCGAATCCGAAAACATTTCTTTTGATAACCTTCACTCTAAGGTTATCCGTCTGTCTCAAGGCTTGGATGTAGGCGTTTAACATTACCGCATAAATGTTGTATCAGTAAAGCATGCATTATTCTACAAAGCATAACTTTTGATTTATTCAAATACTTTGTTTTGTACATTTTTACTTGTGGTTTAAGTAGTCTCGTTTTACTTACCATACATAACTTTTGATTACACATTACATGATTTACATTTGATGGTTTTCACACAAACATTTGACATTTGACTATACATAAACATTTTTACATTGGTGGTTGGTTTTGTTTAAGTGATTTAAATAACGAGGTGTGTGTAATAAGATAAAATCATGGTGGATACGCCGCTGGTACTTCCTGTATATACGTGCTTTTATAGTATTATATATCGTAGCGTTATTTAAACCATTTCAATATTTGACATATTACATTTTACACAAATGACATATTTTCACTAAACAATTGTTTTACAAAATAACTCATTTTATACAAACTTATCTTACTTGGTTATTCATTTAACCTTACATTACTCTTTTACATATCATCTACTTTATCATCGATTTTCAAATGATTTATAAAACAAAACATTTTACAAGGATCATGACTGACTTTTGTTAAACAACTCTTTTTCTAAACTTATAAGTCATGAATCCTATTTTCACAAAACCTATGTATCTCACAGGAATTTTATGATGACGTACCTATTTTCACATGTGTTTCAGGATATGATGCATAGGATTTATCAAGATACACTTAGGCGGACTTGGGCCTTAGCGACAATAAAAGATGCAAGACTAGTTAATTATGTTATGTTTCTTTGTTGTCAAGACATTGTAACTTCTTTTGATTCAATAAAACAAAACTTCAATTTCCATGTGTTATGAAACAATGATTCTGTTACAACACTCCCCGACGATTCTGCCACGATTTGTTGTTTTACGTGGTCGGGGTGTGACATAAAAGTTGGTATCAGAGCTCATGGTTATAGAGAATTAGGTTATTAGTAATGCTTTGACCTAGTCTATAACCTTCCTAGGACCCTAATGCGAGTTTACTTGCGTTTAGTCGTAAAACAATACCGTCACCTATCCTTAGGCGACAACCACAACAAGAACACAATTTTCAAAACCGCCTTGAAAACCAATCATCTGTTCTAGGATGATTGACTTCGAGGTTTTGAACCCTCTAAGTTTTCAAATCTCGTCAAAGTTTGGGTCTTATAATGTGAACACATGCAAACTGGAAGGGTGAATGCCTGTACTCTGAGTTTTCTGTCTAAGACTAGAGTGTTCATACAAATTGGCAGTATCGGACCAGTCACTCTTACCTGGAAACTCTTGGGGTGAGTGTTCACTTATAGGCAAGCATGTCTTCAGCGATACATTATTATGACCCGCTTGCTTTGATTTGTCACCGTCTCATTTGTTTGCCTTAGGTAAGAAACAAATGATCGCAATTTTTATGCATTGCCATTCTGTTTTGTTTATCCGGTAACATTTCACTTGTTTCTTCCTATGCTTTTCATTCCTTCTAGAATGTCTCTTCTTCACAACAACGGTCAAATGTCCGAGCAGACCGCCAAATTTGCCCAGCGAATAGGCGAAGTAGTCCTGAAGACTGTTGAATTAGCTACTGCCATGTATCATCTCCAGGAAGAAACCACTCAGGAGTCACCAAAGGAAGCAAAAATCAAGCCTGCACCAAAATCAAGGAAGCGTAAGGCTTCAAGGAAACCCGCAGCAGTTACACCTAATCAAGCGGGACCTAGCCAATTGGCGACGCCACCAGCTAGGAAGCCGTACATAGGAGCTGCCCCATGGTGCAGACGATGCAACCGTCATCATTCAAACCTCACACCCTGCTTCAAATGTACCTACTGTGGACGGTGGGGACATTTGGTTAACATATGGCGCTTTGCTATCCAAAACAAAGCTGCTATAAATCTTGCTACTACCTAACTCCAAGTCAACCCTACTCAAGCTCGTTCTCCGTCTGCTACTTGCTACAACGGTGGCGAGACGAGCCATTTCAGGAACAAATGCCCAAAGATTGTTGTAACATCCCGAAATTTCAAAACTTTATACTAGAATTATAAAGTGTATAATAAACAAGAATAAACTAACTAGGATAAATAACCTAGTTAGTTAGGAGTCTTGTAGTAACACTTGAATGAGTTAAAAGGCCAAGGATATAAACTAAATAAGAGTGGAGGGACTTAAGTTGTTAAAATCGAAACTTAAGATACTAATATTAGTGAAATAAAACAAACCAAACACCTCAAATGAGGGCTGGTCGATCAGCAGAAGGCAGGGGGCGACACCCACACACTTCCAAAACCTAAAAATCTACTAAACTCTCAAATTGAAGGCCAAAATCCAGTAGAAATCGAAATCTAAACATGGAATCGTGATCACCTCGTCAAGGGGGTCATAAGGTATGCTGAATTAGGTCATTTTCATTTGATTCAAAGTTCATGCATGTGATCAAAATCGAATGTAGAGCTTGATTATGTGTTGTAAACATGAAATTGGAAGTAATGTAAGGTTTAGGGACAAACCCTAGATGATTTCTTGTCAAAATCTTGCATGTTAGTTGTAAGAATCAAAATCACCATAGTGGGTGATTAGTAAGTTAGTAGAACTTGATAAACACTAGGATTAAGACTCTTGTTCTAGTGAAAACTGAAATTTGTGGGATAATCTCTGAAATTGTTGATGTTAAAATATGCGTATATTGTCTAATTGAAGTAATTTGAGTGATAAATTCAAGTTATGAACTTGGTTTAGATCATGTAGAAATCTGACCCGCAAGGTGTTTGATAAAACGCCTAAATAAGGGTTAAAATGTTAAAGATTGCTAAAAAACGCAGATTCGCATATGTTATGAATGAATGCGTTAAAGCTTATGAAAAAGAGATCTAATCTTGTTATGAATTGAACTCTTTAGGCAAGGAATCCGGAACGTCAAGTGGACACGCCGGAAGCGATACCCGTGGAAAAGGTGTGCTTTAAAGGTACGTGACTTTTAGTCTCGTTGTATTATGTAATAATGTTTGGTTTTAGTGTACAAATGATGTCGGATTGTAATTGATGCGTTGATGTATCGTTAAAGTGGTGAAGTTCACTAGATCATCAAACGGGTCAAAATAAACATTAGAAATTTGGTTTGGTATGCTAACAAAGTGATGGTCATCACTAGATAGCCAAACGGGTCAAAATGTTGCTTGAAAACGAATCACATGAGTAGAGACTTAAAGGTCTCATATCTTGCTAGGTGATAGATGGTAATACACCAATAAATTGGATATGAAATTTTTAGTCTACGAACCCGGTATATCGGGTCAAACAATAGAAGTTAATAGAAGGTGTCGTTTGAAACGGGATGCTTGAATTCCGAGAAAACAAGTGTTTAGTTCGGAGAAAACGTGAAGCCATGGTATGGCGCGTATACTCCAAGGTCATAAACCCGGGAAGTTGGGTAACTATGTCTAATGTGTTATTAGGATGGAAATATGGAATCATGTATTTTGTTATTGGGTTGAAATCTTGAAATAACGAAATTGGGAGCCGAACGTCGGTATCTCGGTTTCCGTGATGTGTAATTTATATGGTTGGATCCGAAATCTTATTACAGATTCGTAGGTAAAAGAATCGACTAAATTGGACTAACGAGTAAAAAGTTATGAACTTTTAAAGTTGAAAAATAGTTAAGGGGAAATGATGCAGAACCCACCGTAACTTACGGTCTCACCGTAAGTTACGGTGGACATCAAAGTTGTACGGTATGAATTCCCTGCTTTACGGTAGAACCAGGGATATTCCAGGTTCACCGTAACTTACGGTGGTACCGTAAGTTACGGTGGAACTCAGGAAAATTATATTTTGTTTGTTGCTTTGCGTCGTTAAAATTCGTTTATACGTAATGTATTAATGTCAAAACTAATATTTTAGTGTTTGACCCTAGGTATGTATGAAGCCATTCCCGGATGATGATCAAGTACAATGTCAAGAACCTAACACGCATTTTGAAGCTTCCGCATTAATCTTAATCTTGTCTAGACATAATCATGTTGTAAACACTTTTGTTAATCACGTTTTAAATCCCTTAAACTAGTGGTTAGTTTACTAGCAAGGGTTAACTTTTAAACTTGTTATGGATTATCTTGGGATGTGTTTGGTACTATCTCAAGTGTGTATGGTTTAAACACGAAATATTTTTGTAAACTCGGATTTTTATAAAGTCTCATGTAAATATTAGTTAAATTCCGTCAAATTATTTAGGGTGTTACAAGTTGGTAATCAGAGCCCAAGGTTGTGAACAAGTGTTCGGTTCAAGCTTGATCAAACATCCGGTAAGAATTAATTGTTCTAAAGTAGAGTTACTAAGTATAAAAAGGGAAGTAATGAATGGAAATGCATGGGAAGAGCGTGTTAACACACTCAAACCCGGAAAGTGCATTAAATAAGAACGGTGAAAACAAGTCATGAACTTGAACAAACCGAAGTGAATAAATCATACGTCATAAATGAAATGTTAACGCTTAATGTAAACATTTCAGTTAAAGATGATGGATAAAGGCAATGATGATGCGGTGCCAAGAGTCACCGAGCAAACGAGAGAAGTGATTGCTGAAGAGGTAGGAAGAGAAATCGAAAACAGTTTGTCGGGTTTCATCGACAAAATCCAAACCACGGTATTATCAGTGGTGGAAGAAAGAATCAAAAAATTGGAGGATAATACCAATTTAGCAAAGGAGAAGTCAGGAGGACGAAAATCTTGTTCTTATAAAGAGTTCATGGCGTGTAAACCGCCCATTTACAATGGGGAGGTTGACCCGATCATATGTCAGCAATGGTTAAGTGATATGGATGGGGTGTTCGAAAGGACTCATTGTGATCCGGATGACTACGTAGCCTATGGCACGGGTCAGTTAAGGGGTCAAGCGAAAGACTGGTGGGATAACAAGAAAAAGGAAATTGGAAGCGAAGCGGCTAAGGCTATGACATGGGATGAGTTTAAGACGCCGTTTCTTAAACATCACAGTCCCAAGGCAGTCATTAACAAGATCAAGGAAGAATTCATGCAGCTTCGACACAAGGGTGAATCTATTGACAAAATCACGGGAATATTCATGGATAAGATGAAGTTTTGTGATGAATTGATAACGAATGAGGAGCATAAAATATATTATTATTATAATATGTTGAGCGCCGAGTATAGGGAGTTTATGACTCCTTCAAAGTATGAGACTCTCACCGAAATTATAAACGTTGCTCGGGAACGGGAGATAGAGTTGAAGAAACAGATTGAAAGAGGTGAAAGAAGGGCTCAGATAGTCAATCCAAGCCCAACGAAAAAGGCGCGCACAACAGAATCCTCAAAGAAACAAGAAGGTAAAGGCGGGTCATCAAACTGCAAGATATGCGGGAAAGGGCACAAAAGTGAGTGCCGGTTCAAGGACAAACCGTGTCCTATATGTGGGAAGACGGGACACACGGCTGCATTGTGCCCGGGAAAGGTGTCGGTGTGTTACAAATGCTACCAACCGGGTCACAAGAAATCTGAGTGCCCGGAGTTGGTTGGAAAGAAAGATGACAAGAATACACATACTGAGACACCAAAAGCAAAGGCGAGATCTTTCCAGTTGACAGCAATGGAGGCAAAAACAAAGCCCGATGCGGTCTCAGGTATATTTGCCATAAATTCAATTCCTGCACATGTGTTATTTGATACGGGTGCGAATAAATCTTTTGTTTCATATGGATTTATTCGACATCCTTCTTTTGTACTAACAAAATTGCCTATGCCATTAGAGGTAGAGATAGGTGATAACAAAAGTTTTCTTGTATGTGATGTATGTCGAGATTGCAAAATAAGCGTTGATGATGAGGAATATTTGATAGACTTGATCCCTATGTCAATGGGAGAATTTCAAGTAGTGGTAGGGATGGATTGGTTATCCCGACATCATGCAAAGGTGATATGTTTCCGCAAGGAGATACAGTTGACATCTCCAAATGGAAAGCAAGTCACCATTTATGGCGAAAAAGGGGGCAGTCCCATTATGTGCTCAATACTAAAGGCCCACAAACTTATGAGGCGCGGATGTAAAGCATTCATGATATACGCAAACGAACCTAATAAAGAGACGCCAAAGATGGAAGACGTACCAGTGGTACGTGAATATGCCGATGTATTTCCGGAAGATTTACCTGGAATACCGCCAGTACGGGAGGTAGAGTTCGGGATCGAATTGGTTCCGGGCGCAAAACCTGTGGCCAAGGCGCCGTATCGACTCGCGCCATCAGAATTGCAAGAATTGAGGTCACAAATCCAAGAATTGCTCGACAAGGGATTTATTCGGCCAAGCGTGTCACCATGGGGCACACCGGTATTATTCGTGAGAAAGAAGGACGGGAACAAGCGTATGTGCATTGATTACCGGGAGTTGAATAAACTCACGGTAAAGAATCGATATCCGCTTCCAAGAATTGATGACCTATTTGACCAATTACAAGGTGCAAGTTTGTTCTCAAAAATCGACCTCAGATCTGGGTATCATCAGTTGAAAGTCAAAGAGGAGGATGTACCGAAAACGGCTTTTCGTACACGGTACGGACATTACGAGTTTCTCGTGATGTCCTTTGGGTTAACTAATGCACCCGCGGCTTTCATGGATCTTATGAACCGGGTTTGCAAACCCATGCTAGACAAGTCAGTGATAGTGTTTATCGATGATATTTTGATATACTCCAAGAATGAAGCAGAACACGCAAGTCATTTGCGTGAAGTGTTGGAGACGCTCAGGAAAGAGAAATTGTATGCGAAATTCTCAAAATGTGCCTTCTGGTTACGAGAGGTGCAATTTCTTGGGCATATCATTAGTGCAAACGGAGTGTTAGTAGATCCGTCAAAGATAGAAGATGTGTCAAGATGGACTCCACCAAAGAATCCTTCGGAAATCAGAAGTTTCTTATGGCTTGCGAGTTATTATCGGAGATTCATACAAGATTTCTCCAAAATTGCTACGCCATTGACCAAACTTGTAACACCCCGAAAATATAAAACCTAATATTAAATTTATAAAGTATAAATTTAACGAGAATTTACTAATTAGGAATTTTAACCTAGTTAGTTATTTTCTTCAAAATGGTTCATTACATGGTTAAAGGTTAACCAACTATATGTTGAACAAAGTAGAGGGACCTTAGTTGTTAATTCTGAAACTTAATTAAATGGAACAAATAAAAATAAACCAAACACCCCAAATCTGGGTGTTGGTCGATCAAGGAGAAGCAGGGGGCGACACCCCCATTCCAAAAACCATAATCTCACCAAAACAATCAAATTGAGGGCTCAAATCTGATAAAAAACGAAATCTGAACATAGAACAGTGATCCTCATCACAAGAGGATTACAAGGTATGTAAAAATTCGTGTTAATCCTTTGTTTGAAATTCTCATGATTTTGGAAAATCTAAAATTAGATGTTGCATGTGTGTTGTTTGATTAGATTAGAGATGATGTAGTGTCTAGAAGTGAAACCTAGACAACTACATATGAAATCATGTCCAATTTCAGGAAATTCCATGAACACCGTGAAGGTGGGTTATGGGTTTTACAAGATGAAGATGAACACTAGGGTTTAGGATGATTATTCTAGTGTAATTTGATTGTTGAAAGTGATTCCAGAAAGATATGATGCTTAAAACACTATATAAGGGCTTTATTGTTGTCAAGTTAGCTAATTAGCAAGCTAAGAAGTTGATTACTAAAAGTATAAAAATTCTGCATATGAAGTGTTTGTTGAAATGCCTCAAAGAAGGCTTGAAAACTAGAATTTTGTAGTTAAAACACCTAATCGTGATGTTTTAACTATTATGTGAAATATGGTTTACAAAGAGTTCTAAACAAGATAACATTGAACTCTATAGGACAAGATACCGGAACGTCGAGTGGACAAGCCGGTGGTGACTCACGGTTGAAGGGCGTGCGCTAAGGTATGTAACTTGACCCGTTACATTTAGTAGATTGGATGTTTATATGATGTGTACTTGAATTTAGAATAAAGGATGCTATGAAATAAAGCGTTGATGTTGTTATATAGTATAGTTGGTCAAAAGTTGGTTATAATTCGTTGGTAGTCGTTATAAGGAAGAAATTTCCGTAGACGAGCTAAACGGGTCGAATAATCAAAATAAAGCATGGTTAATACTACGGAATGTGTAGATTTTACTTTGATATTGGTTAACATGTAACACGTTGGAAATACTAGAATTTGATGTAGTAAATTCTTAGAAAACGAAATCCGAAAGTTGGGTTTGAGAGCATTGAACAAAACAAGCAAAAACAAGGATTTCCAGGAACTACCGTAAATTACGGTGGTACCGTAATTTACGGTAGAGGTCATGTCTGTTACGGTGATTCACTACTGGTTTACGGTGGAACCAGGGATTTCCAGATGTTACCGTAAATTACGGTAATACCGTAATTTACGGTGGGGACAGGAAATTTTATATTTTTATTTTATTTAAATTAATGTTGTAATATATGTTTAACCTTATTTTTCCAAAGTCAAAACTAATATTCTAATGGTTTTGACCCTAGGTGAATAGATGGACTTTACGGATGGTGGTCAAGCAGCGTCAAAGAACCGAACACGATTAATGAAGCTTCCGCTATATTTTAAATCTTTTGTAGTCCTTGTGTATGGGTTGTAAACACATGTTTTGAACATCTTTTAAATGTTCCAACTTAGTTATTAGTGATTAAGTTAGATGGAAATTATTAACTTTAGAGTAAATTGCCATTTTCGCCCCTGAGGTTTGGGCACATTTGCCATTTTAGTCCAAAATGACACTTTGGTACCATTTTGCCCCCCACGTTTGTAACTTTTTGCCATTTTCGTCCAAATGGCTAACCAAGTTACTTTATTTTTGGACGAAAATGGCAAAAAGTTACAAACGTGGGGGGCAAAATGGTACCAAAGTGTCATTATTTGGACGAAAATGGCAAAAAGTTACAAACGTGGGGGGCAAAATGGTACCAAAGTGTCATTTTGGACTAAAATGGCAAATGTGCCCAAACCTCAGGGGCGAAAATGGCAATTTACTCTTAACTTTAATATGAAAGTCAGGTTTTGTAATCAATATTTTACTAGAAATGATACAAACTATTATAAATATCAAGGGTTTAATTCAGGGTGTTACAAGTTGGTATCAGAGCTCAAGGTTGTCAATAAGTGTTCGGTTCAAGCTTGATCGATCGTCCGGTAAGTGTTAACTTATTCTGTTAATAAATTATGTATTACGTATAGAATGAGAAATGAATAAATATGCATGAAAATGAAAAGAGTGTGTATAAGCTCACTCAAAAACAAGAAATGCATGAAACAAGAATTATTAAATCAAGTTGCGAACTTGATTGAATTGAAACAAGAATTATTAAATCAAGTTGCGAACTTGATTGAATTGAAACAAGAATGACTAAATCAAGTTACGAACTTGATTGAATTGAAACAAGAATGATTAAATCGAGTTGTGAACTTGATTAAATCAAAACAAGTAAAGCATGTGTTATAAATGGAATGTTTAACAATCTATGTAAACATTTCAGAAATCGAGATGGCTGATGGAGGTGATGATAATGCGGTGCCAAGAGTCACCGAACAAATGAGAGAAGTGATTGCCGAAGAGGTTGGAAAGGCGATCGAAAACAGTTTGTCGGGCTTTATTGATAAAATTCAAAACACGGTTTTATCAATAGTGGAAGGGAGAATCAAGAAATTGGAAGATGATTCCAATTCAACAAAGGAAAAGCATGGTGGACGAAAGCCTTGTTCATACAAGGAATTCATGGCATGTAAACCACCAATATATAATGGGGAGGTTGATCCAATCGTGTGCCAACGATGGCTAAGTGATATCGAAGGAGTATTCGAGAGAACTCATTGTGATGAAAATGATTACGTAGCTTATGGTACGGGTCAATTAAGAGGCCAAGCGAAAGACTGGTGGGATAACAAAAAGAAGGAGATTGGAAGTGAAGTAGCTAAGGCCATGACATGGGAGGAGTTTAAGACGCCGTTTCTTAAACACCATAGTCCCAAGGCGGTCATAAATAAAATCAAGGAAGAGTTCATGCAACTCAGACACAAAGGTGAATCCATAGACAAGATCACGGGGATGTTTATGGACAAGATGAAGTTCTGTGATGATTTGATAACGAATGAAGAGCAAAAGGTCTATTATTATCATAACATGCTAAGCGCGGAGTATAGAGAGTTCATAACCCCTTCAAAGTACGAGACCCTTACCGAGATTGTCAATGCTGCTCGGGAAAGGGAGATTGAATTGAAGAAAAGTATAGAACGGGGTGAACGAAGGGCACAAGATGTGAATCCAAGCCCTGCCAAGAAAGCAAGAACGAATGAATCAGCAAAGAAATCAGATGCTAAAGGTAGTACATCAGGTTGCAAAATTTGTGGGAAAAATCATAAAGGCGAATGTCGTTACAAGGATAAGCCTTGTCCCATATGCAAGAAAACGGGACATATGGCTATGTCGTGCCCGGAGAAAGTGACGGTTTGTTACAATTGTTATCGAACGGGTCACAAAAAGTCGGAATGCCCGGAACTGGTTGGAAAGAAAGATGGGCAGGAACCGAAAGGTGAAGCCCCAAAAGCAAAGGCAAGATCTTTTCAATTAACCGCCGCAGAAGCGAAGATTGAACCTGACGTGGTCTCAGGTATATTTGCTGTAAATTCAATTCCCGCACACGTGTTATTTGATACGGGTGCGAATAAATCCTTTGTTTCATATGGGTTTATTCGACATCCTTCATTTGTTCTAACCAAATTACCTGTGCCTTTAGAAGTAGAGATAGGTAATAACAAAAGCTTTATTGTTTGTGATGTATGTGAAAATTGTAAACTGAGCATCGATGATGAAGAATATTTGATAAATCTAATCCCGATGTCGATGGGAGAATTCCAAGTAGTCGTGGGGATGGATTGGCTATCTCAATACCATGCAAAGGTCGTGTGTTTTCGCAAAGAGATAAAACTAACATCTCCGAGCGGAAAACACGTCACCATTTATGGCGAAAAACGAGGCAACCCCATAGTATGTTCGATGTTGAAAGCTCACAAGCTCATGAAGCGAGGATGCAAGGCATTCATAATTTATGCAAAGGAGACCGAGAAAGAATCACGAAAGATTGGAGATGTACCGGTAGTACGAGATTATGAAGATGTTTTTCCGGAAGATTTACCGGGGATACTGAACGGGAAGTAGAGTTCGGGATCGAATTGATTCCGGGCGCGAAACCTGTAGCAAAAGCCCCGTACCGACTTGCACCGTCGGAACTACAAGAGTTAATGTCCCAAATCCAAGACCTGCTTGACAAGGGATTCATAAGGCCGAGTGTGTCTCCTTAGGGCGCACCGGTATTGTTCGTGAGGAAGAAAGACGGGAGCATGCGTATGTGTATTGATTACCGGGAGTTAAACAAACTCACGGTAAAGAACCGGTACCCGCTCCCGAGGATAGATGATTTATTCGACCAATTACAAGGCGCGAATTGGTTTTCCAAAATTGACCTTAGATCGGGGTATCACCAACTAAAGGTCAAGGAAGAAGATGTGCCGAAGACGGCTTTCCGCACGAGGTACGGACATTACGAATTCCTCGTGATGTCGTTCGGGCTAACAAACGCACCCGCTGCTTTCATGGACCTCATGAACCGGGTTTGCAAGCCAATGTTGGATAAGTCGGTCATCGTGTTTATCGATGATATCTTGGTGTGCTCGAAAAATGAAGCTGAACACGCACAACATTTACAAGAAGTGTTAGAGACACTTAGGCGAGAGAAGTTATATGCAAAATTCTCTAAATGTGCCTTTTGGTTACGAGAGGTTCAATTTTTAGGTCATGTCATAAATGCCGACGGAGTATTGGTGGATCCGTCAAAGATAGAAGCAGTGTCAAAATGGAATTCCCCGAAGAGCCCTTCAGAAATTAGAAGCTTTTTGGGGCTTGCGGGGTACTATAGGAGATTCATTCAAGATTTCTCTAAAATTGCGTCACCCCTAACCAAGCTAACTCAAAAGAAAGCAAAGTTTAGTTGGGGAATTGATCAAGAAAAAGCGTTTCAAACGCTAAAAGAAAAGCTAACCCAAGCTCCAGTACTGACATTGCCAGAAGGAGTCGAAGACATGGTGGTTTATTCGGATGCTTCATTATTGGGGCTTGGTTGCGTGTTGATGCAACGGGGCAAGGTAATAGCCTATGCCTCGAGACAATTGAAGATACACGAGAAGAAATACCCCACGCACGATCTCGAGTTGGCAGCGGTGGTATTTGCATTAAAAATATGGAGGCATTACTTGTATGGGGTAAAATGCACCATATTCACCGACCACAAGAGCTTGAAATACTTCTTCGATCAGAAGGAGTTAAATATGCGACAGAGGCGTTGGCTGGAAACGGTGAAAGACTATGATTGTGAGATACATTATCACCCCGGAAAAGCAAATGTGGTAGCGGACGCTTTGAGCAGAAAAGCAGATTATGTCCCGATACGAGTAAGATCGATGCAACTTGTGGTAACCTCGGGTATACTTGAACGTATTCGAGAGGCGCAATTAGAAGCAGTAAAAGAAGAGAATTGGAAGAAAGAAAGAATAATTGGTCAATTGAAAGATTTGTCGGAAGGGAATCATGGGTTGAAGACTCGATCCGGAAGGATTTGGGTTCCACATACTTGTGGAGTAAAGGCGCTTCTACTTAACGAAGCTCATAAATCCCGTTATTCGATTCATCCGGGTGAAACAAGATGTACAATGATTTGAAACAAAATTATTGGTGGCCCGGAATGAAGAGGGACGTGGCGAAATATGTGGAAAAATGCTTGACATGCTTACAAGTCAAGGCGGAGCACCAGAAACCATACGGCAAACTCCAACCGTTAGAAATCCCGGTTTGGAAATGGGAACATATTACAATGGACCTGTTAACCAAGCTGCCTAAGACGAATCGTGGTTTTGATGCCATATGGGTAGTGGTGGATAGATTGACGAAAAGTGCTCACTTCATTCCGATTCGTGAGACTTATACGTCAGAAAAGATGTCAGAAGTCTATACCAATGAAATCATAGCACGTCATGGAGTGCCGGTGTCCATCGTGTCGGATAGGGATACCCGGTTTACTTCGAATTTCTGGCGTGATTTCCAAGAACAAATGGGAACCAAATTGTTCATTAGCACTGCGTACCATCCTCAAACGGATGGACAAAGTGAAAGAACGATACAAATATTGGGAGACATGCTACGAGCGTGTATAATCGACTTTGGAGGCAGTTGGGATGTTCACCTACCGTTAGTCGAGTTTTCGTATAACAACAGTTACCAATCTAGCATTAAAATGGCACCATACGAAATGCTTTACGGTAGGAAGTGTCGAACCCCGGTATGTTGGGGTGAAGTGGGTCCACGTGAACTCGCCCACCAAGATATAGTACGAGCCACGAATGAAAAGATCGATAAAGTTCGGGCACACTTGAAAGCGGCTCAAGACAGGCAAAAGGCGTATGTTGATAAAAGGAAAAGGCCGATTGAATTCCAAGTTGGTGACAAGGTCATGCTAAAAGTCTCCCCATGGAAAGGTGTTATTAGATTCAGAAAAATGGGGAAGCTAAGCCCAAGGTTTATTGGACCATTTAAAATTATCGGGAAGGTTGGCAAGGTAGCTTACCGCCTTGAATTACCGGAGGAGTTAAGTGGAATCCATGGCACGTTCCACGTGTCGCAATTAAGAAAGTGCCTAGCAGACGAAACGACCTATATCCATTACGATGATATCGAAGTGGATAATAGTCTGAATTACGCTGTGAGACCGTTGGAGATTTTAGATCGAAAAGTCAAACACTTACGAAATAGACAAATTGATCAAGTCAAAGTCAAATGGGAGCATAGGAAAGGTTCGGACACTACGTGGGAGTCCGAAGAGGAGATGCGACGACTCCACCCTACATTATTCGGTACGTATAACGGTTTCGGGGACGAAACCCTTTTTAAGGGGGGTGGACTTGTAACACCCCGAAAATATAAAACCTAATATTAAATTTATAAAGTATAAATTTAACGAGAATTTACTAATTAGGAATTTTAACCTAGTTAGTTATTTTCTTCAAAATGGTTCATTACATGGTTAAAGGTTAACCAACTATATGTTGAACAAAGTAGAGGGACCTTAGTTGTTAATTCCGAAACTTAATTAAATGGAACAAATAAAAATAAACCAAACACCCCAAATCTGGGTGTTGGTCGATCAAGGAGAAGCAGGGGGCGACACCCCCATTCCAAAAACCATAATCTCACCAAAACAATCAAATTGAGGGCTCAAATCTGATCAAAAACGAAATCTGAACATAGAACAGTGATCCTCATCACAAGAGGATTACAAGGTATGTAAAAATTCGTGTTAATCCTTTGTTTGAAATTCTCATGATTTTGGAAAATCTAAAATTAGATGTTGCATGTGTGTTGTTTGATTAGATTAGAGATGATGTAGTGTCTAGAAGTGAAACCTAGACAACTACATATGAAATCATGTCCAATTTCAGGAAATTCCATGAACACCGTGAAGGTGGGTTATGGGTTTTACAAGATGAAGATGAACACTAGGGTTTAGGATGATTATTCTAGTGTAATTTGATTGTTGAAAGTGATTCCAGAAAGATATGATGCTTAAAACACTATATGAGGGCTTTATTGTTGTCAAGTTAGCTAATTAGCAAGCTAAGAAGTTGATTACTAAAAGTATAAAAATTCTGCATATGAAGTGTTTGTTGAAATGCCTCAAAGAAGGCTTGAAAACTAGAATTTTGTAGTTAAAACACCTAATCGTGATGTTTTAACTATTATGTGAAATATGGTTTACAAAGAGTTCTAAACAAGATAACATTGAACTCTATAGGACAAGATACCGGAACGTCGAGTGGACAAGCCGGTGGTGACTCACGGTTGAAGGGCGTGCGCTAAGGTATGTAACTTGACCCGTTACATTTAGTAGATTGGATGTTTATATGATGTGTACTTGAATTTAGAATAAAGGATGCTATGAAATAAAGCGTTGATGTTGTTATATAGTATAGTTGGTCAAAAGTTGGTTATAATTCGTTGGTAGTCGTTATAAGGAAGAAATTTCCGTAGACGAGCTAAACGGGTCGAATAATCAAAATAAAGCATGGTTAATACTACGGAATGTGTAGATTTTACTTTGATATTGGTTAACATGTAACACGTTGGAAATACTAGAATTTGATGTAGTAAATTCTTAGAAAACGAAATCCGAAAGTTGGGTTTGAGAGCATTGAACAAAACAAGCAAAAACAAGGATTTCCAGGAACTACCGTAAATTACGGTGGTACCGTAATTTACGGTAGAGGTCATGTCTGTTACGGTGATTCACTACTGGTTTACGGTGGAACCAGGGATTTCCAGATGTTACCGTAAATTACGGTAATACCGTAATTTACGGTGGGGACAGGAAATTTTATATTTTTATTTTATTTAAATTAATGTTGTAATATATGTTTAACCTTATTTTTCCAAAGTCAAAACTAATATTCTAATGGTTTTGACCCTAGGTGAATAGATGGACTTTACGGATGGTGGTCAAGCAGCGTCAAAGAACCGAACACGATTAATGAAGCTTCCGCTATATTTTAAATCTTTTGTAGTCCTTGTGTATGGGTTGTAAACACATGTTTTGAACATCTTTTAAATGTTCCAACTTAGTTATTAGTGATTAAGTTAGATGGAAATTATGAACTTTAATATGAAAGTCAGGTTTTGTAATCAATATTTTACTAGAAATGATACAAACTATTATAAATATCAAGGGTTTAATTTAGGGTGTTACAAAACTAACCCGTAAGGATGAAAGGTTTATATGGGCCGAGGATCAAGAAAGGGCGTTCCAAACGCTCAAGGAAAAATTGACCCATGCGCCGGTGTTGACATTACCGGACGGAACGGAGGATATGGTAGTTTACTCGGATGCATCGCATTCGGGACTTGGCTGCGTTTTGATGCAGCGGGGCAAGGTTATAGCCTATGCCTCGAGACAGCTAAAGACTCATGAGAAGAGATATCCTACCCATGACCTCGAGTTGGCAGCAGTGGTGTTTTCCTTGAAGATATGGAGGCATTACTTGTACGGGGTAAAGTGCACTATCTTTACCGACCACAAAAGCTTAAAGTATTTCTTCGATCAGAAGGAATTAAATATGAGGCAGAGGCGGTGGTTAGAAACTGTCAAAGACTTTGATTGTGAAATACATTACCACCCCGGGAAGGCTAACGTAGTGGCAGACGCGTTGAGCCGAAAGACGGATTATATGCCTATTCGAGTACGATCGATGCAATTAATTGTGACATCGGGTTTGCTTGAACAAATCCGAAAATCTCAAATTGAAGCAATCAAGGAAGAAAATGTGAAGAAGGAAAGGATAGTTGGGCAACTAAAAGACCTGGAGGATGGTAATCAAGGATTGAAAACTCGATTTGGGAGAATTTGGGTTCCAAATACGTGTGGGGCCAAGGCGCGTCTTCTTGACGAGGCCCATAAATCTCATTATTCAATTCATCCGGGGGCGACCAAAATGTATAATGACGTAAAACAAAACTATTGGTGGCCCGGAATGAAAAGAGATATTGTGAAGTATGTGGAGAAGTGTCTGACTTGTTTACAAGTCAAAGCGGAGCACCAAAAGCCATATGGTAGGTTGCAACCGCTGGATATCCCAGTTTGGAAATGGGAACAAATCACGATGGATTTGTTAACCAAATTGCCCAAAACCAATCGCGGATTTGATGCTATATGGGTAGTCGTAGATCGATTGACAAAAAGTGCTCACTTCATTCCGATTCGTGAGACTTATACATCCAAGAAGATGTCGGAAGTGTACACCAATGAGATCATAGCACGTCACGGAGTGCCGATATCCATTGTGTCAGACAGAGATACTCGGTTTACCTCTAAATTCTGGCGCGAATTTCAAGAGCAAATGGGAACTAAACTGTACATTAGCACTGCTTATCATCCGCAAACGGATGGGCAAAGTGAGAGAACGATACAAACGTTGGAAGATATGTTGCGGGCTTGCATCATCGACTTCGGGGGCAGTTGGGATGTCCATTTACCCTTGGTCGAATTTTCATATAACAATAGCTATCAGTCGAGCATTAAAATGGCCCCGTATGAAATGTTATATGGTAGAAAGTGTCGAACCCCGGTGTGTTGGGGAGAAGTGGGACCACGAGGATTAGCGCATACTGACATAATCCGAACTACGAATGAGAAGATTGATGTGGTTCGAGCTCACCTAAAAGCAGCTCAGGACCGACATAAGTCGTATGCGGATAAGCGAAATAGACCTATTGAATTTCAAGTTGGCGATAAAGTAATGCTAAAAGTATCGCCATGGAAGGGAATTATACGGTTCAGAAAAAGAGGAAAGTTGAGTCCGAGGTTCATTGGGCCATTCAGGATCACTGAACGGGTTGGTAAGGTAGCATATCGCCTTGAACTACCCGAGGAGTTGAGTGGAATTCATAACACCTTCCATGTGTCACATCTCCAAAAATGCTTAGCAGAAGAAACTGCCCGTATCAGCGATGATGACATTGAGGTGGATAACAGCCTCAACTATGCAGTGAGACCAATTTCAATCTTAGATCAAAAAGAGAAGAGTCTGAGGAACAAAGTAATTAACCAAGTGAAGGTTAAATGGGAGCACAGGAAGGGTGCGGATACCACGTGGGAATCCGAAGAAGAGATGCAACGACTCTACCCTAAACTAATTGGTACGTATTACGGTTTCGAGGACGAAACCCTTTTTAAGGGGGGTGGACTTGTAACATCCCGAAATTTCAAAACTTTATACTAGAATTATAAAGTGTATAATAAACAAGAATAAACTAACTAGGATAAATAACCTAGTTAGTTAGGAGTCTTGTAGTAACACTTGAATGAGTTAAAAGGCCAAGGATATAAACTAAATAAGAGTGGAGGGACTTCAGTTGTTAAAATTGAAACTTAAGATACTAATATTAGTGAAATAAAACAAACCAAACACCTCAAATGAGGGCTGGTCGATCAACAGAAGGCAGGGGGCGACACCCACACACTTCCAAAACCTAAAAATCTACTAAACTCTCAAATTGAAGGCCAAAATCCAGTAGAAATCGAAATCTAAACATGGAATCGTGATCACCTCATCAAGGGGGTCATAAGGTATGCTGAATTAGGTCATTTTCATTTGATTCAAAGTTCATGCATGTGATCAAAATCGAATGTAGAGCTTGATTATGTGTTGTAAACATGAAATTGGAAGTAATGTAAGGTTTAGGGACAAACCCTAGATGATTTCTTGTCAAAATCTTGCATGTTAGTTGTAAGAATCAAAATCACCATAGTGGGTGATTAGTAAGTTAGTAGAACTTGATAAACACTAGGATTAAGACTCTTGTTCTAGTGAAAACTGAAATTTGTGGGATAATCTCTGAAATTGTTGATGTTAAAATATGCGTATATTGTCTAATTGAAGTAATTTGAGTGATAAATTCAAGTTATGAACTTGGTTTAGATCATGTAGAAATCTGACCCGCAAGGTGTTTGATAAAACGCCTAAATAAGGGTTAAAATGTTAAAGATTGCTAAAAAACGCAGATTCGCATATGTTATGAATGAATGCGTTAAAGCTTATGAAAAAGAGATCTAATCTTGTTATGAATTGAACTCTTTAGGCAAGGAATCCGGAACGTCAAGTGGACACGCCGGAAGCGATACCCGTGGAAAAGGTGTGCTTTAAAGGTACGTGACTTTTAGTCTCGTTGTATTATGTAATAATGTTTGGTTTTAGTGTACAAATGATGTCGGATTGTAATTGATGCGTTGATGTATCGTTAAAGTGGTGAAGTTCACTAGATCATCAAACGGGTCAAAATAAACATTAGAAATTTGGTTTGGTATGCTAACAAAGTGATGGTCATCACTAGATAGCCAAACGGGTCAAAATGTTGCTTGAAAACGAATCACATGAGTAGAGACTTAAAGGTCTCATATCTTGCTAGGTGATAGATGGTAATACACCAATAAATTGGTTATGAAATTTTTAGTCTACGAACCCGGTATATCGGGTCAAACAATAGAAGTTAATAGAAGGTGTCGTTTGAAACGGGATGCTTGAATTCCGAGAAAACAAGTGTTTAGTTCGGAGAAAACGCGAAGCCATGGTATGGCGTGTATACTCCAAGGTCATAAACCCGGGAAGTTGGGTAACTATGTCTAATGTGTTATTAGGATGGAAATATGGAATCATGTATTTTGTTATTGGGTTGAAATCTTGAAATAACGAAATTGGGAGCCGAACGTCGGTATCTCGGTTTCCGTGATGTGTAATTTATATGGTTGGATCCGAAATCTTATTACAGATTCGTAGGTAAAAGAATCGACTAAATCGGACTAACGAGTAAAAAGTTATGAACTTTTAAAGTTGAAAAATAGTTAAGGGGAAATAATGCAGAACCCACCGTAACTTACGGTCTCACCGTAAGTTACGGTGGACATCAAAGTTGTACGGTATGAATTCCCTGCTTTACGGTAGAACCAGGGATATTCCAGGTTCACCGTAACTTACGGTGGTACCGTAAGTTACGGTGGAACACAGGAAAATTATATTTTGTTTGTTGCTTTGCGTCGTTAAAATTCGTTTATACGTAATGTATTAATGTCAAAACTAATATTTTAGTGTTTGACCCTAGGTATGTATGAAGCCATTCCCGGATGATGATCAAGTACAATGTCAAGAACCGAACACGCATTTTGAAGCTTCCGCATTAATCTTAATCTTGTCTAGACATAATCATGTTGTAAACACTTTTGTTAATCACGTTTTAAATCCCTTAAACTAGTGGTTAGTTTACTAGCAAGGGTTAACTTTTAAACTTGTTATGGATTATCTTGGGATGTGTTTGGTACTATCTCAAGTGTGTATGGTTTAAACACGAAATATTTTTGTAAACTCTGATTTTTATAAAGTCTCATGTAATTATTAGTTAAATTCCGTCAAATTATTTAGGGTGTTACAATTGTCAATGCAAATCCAACCCTTGGATGAGCATTTGGCTGATTAGAAGAAGCTGTTGCTTTATATAATTTGTATCTGTTGCTTTTGTTTCTTTTGTTGAACTCGGAAACAATGTGTTCAGTTTATGAATAAATTGTTGTTCACAATTCTGATATACAAGTGTAGTTACATATGTGTATGACATTTCCCTATGATACCTACATCAAGGAACTATGTTCTTTACAAGCTACTCGTAGAATCTTTCATATCTTCATATGAGAGATTCGTAGTAGGATATTCAAAAAGGTACTACCTTAAAATCCTTATTGGGCTTCTACATGATAGTTAAAACCCTTGGATTATATAGTACCATTCCATGATTCATAAGAGACCCTTTTAGTGGTCTAGCCAAAAAGACTGATTCAGAATATGGTTAAGAACGACATCTAGTGATGTAGCTGAACAGACTCCTTGGTAGTCTATTTAAATCATTTATTGATTTAATTAAAAGGACCCTATAGTGGTCTAGTCACAATCATCACAGCCTCGTTCATTGTCTTCTTCCCCTACACATTTTAAGATGCACTGTGCGTACTATGCAAGGAATTACATAATTATGGACGCGTACATAATTATGAAATTCAGTGCACAGAAACCCAGTAAGAATTATTATGTGTAAGAACCGATAGCGACAACAATAACAAAATGTGAACGATGTAATGGAGGTACGGTGGACGCACCAATAACGCTTAATAGACTTATATATAAGTGTCCCCCTACATTGTAAGCAAGATGTTATTTAAAGTTACTAGAAGTTCAAGAACTCTAACCAGTGTTGTTCGATCTTTTCAACTTCATGTTTCAAGCTCTCACAAGTTTCCTCTAAATAAAATTTCGGGACGAAATTTCCTAAAGTAGGGGAGACTGTGACACCTGTGCCTCCACGGCCATCAAACAAATACTAAATCAATGAAATATTGTATTTCATACTTGGTATTTGTATAAATATGTGTATCGTTTGCACATATCAATTCTTGTTCGATTTCGGGCTCTAAATCGCTTTCTGGAAGGTTATACGCGCCCTGATGCGTAAATATAACCAGTTTAATGCAACAAACACTCCGGAACAGAGACATAGGCTTAACATACCTTAAATAACCTCTACATATCTTAGAAATAAGTTTTGGAAGGTTTGGTATGCCGAAATCAAGTTTATTCTCTTACAGGGACTAAATTCGACAAACTACGAAAGTATGTCAATTCGTACTGTAACGGACATTCCGGAACAGGACCATAAGTTAAACATACCCTAAATATCATTTACATAGCTTATAAATAGGCTTTGAGGGGTTCGGTGTGCTAAAATAAACTTTTTGGTCATTCAGGGACTAAAAGCGTCAAAAAGTGCATAAGTTTGCATTTTCACGCACAACCTATGTTCTGAATACATCCAGACATCCAAAAATTTATGTAAGCATTAAAATATTTTATTTTAGTGTTTGGAATGATAAAATTTCATTCGTCGCTTAATTTGGAACGTTTTTGCGTTCGTTACGACTTCCGTCGTAATTAACCGAACAACGCAACCGTTCGACCAAACGAGCCGACATCTGAGATATTTTTGAGCACATTTTAAGTTCCCTATACTTTAACTTCATTTTAGAGCTTTGAAATGAGGTTAACGGGGCTTAAATGTGTCAAAAATGCATCAAAAACCAAGTTTTGGGGCTTCAGGGACTAAAACTGCCAATTTTGAAAGTTGCTGACCTGCAAGGCCCTTACGGTCCGTATGGACCTTTGCTTATGGTCCGTAAGAAGTGCCCAGCACATCAAAATTGCAGAAACATTGAATCTGGTCATTTCCTCTTGTTCCAATGGTTTTGATCCATGGTTTTTCATGCTATGGGCTGGTTTGTGTGGAGAACAAGTCCCCCAATCTTTCTTTGACAATTGTATGGCCAAGATCATTCCCTCTTCTCCAAGAAATGATCCTAATGGTTGTGAAATTCCTATAAATAGCTAGCTCCATTCACTCATTTCTTCACACCTTGATCAAATCTGCTCTAAGTGGAGGCAACCACCATTGTAGAGGCCACCTACCTGAGCATACTTGATCATTCTTCCCTCTTGGACCCTTTGTAAGTCCTCTTTCATTCTTTTATTGCTTTCCTAGCATGAAAGTCAAACTATGTTTGACTTTCAGCTTTGACCAGTCAATGGTCAACACAAAGTTCCGTTGAACTTTGCAACGTGAGCGTAATCACGATAGTTATAGTCCCTAGTGACTAGACCTACTGATTACCTCGTTATCTAGGCTCAGTGACGAGTCGTAGTTTCGGCCAAAATGCGTATTTGTGCGTATTTTGTAACCAAACTACTATTGGGTATCAAAACCGTTTGTTTTGATACCAAAACCTGTTTTCTAACTTAACTAAACATGTTTTAGCATGTTTAGCTCGTCACTTTTAGATTTGTGCTTGTCTAGGGTCGTAAAGGTAAGCGATCTAATCAATCGCTTATACTTTCGAACCCGACCCATTTGGTCGATCATTAGGATCCGATCAAACACCTTAGGTGACTATAGTTGTATAGGGAATAACCTTCCGAGGTTATACCTTATGGTCACGTCGTTTAAGTAGTTGTATAATAAGTAGTTCTTATGCCTTAGGAAAATTACCAAAATACCCTTTTCGCACCAAAATTCATTTTAAGCATATGTAACCCAAATTTTGACATCTAAACTGATTTAGCAACAATATTACACATGTTAAGGCATATATTACTTGTCATAGGACTAGTTAGGCATTCCGAACGCGTTTTACGCGAACGACGCGTTAAAGTAACATAAGCTACCTAAACGGGTCGTAACGGGTCAAAAGCACTTAGGTTAGGTTTCATTTTAGTATGTGGGCATTGTTAAACCATATCATATGAGTTCCAATACTCATTTGGTTTACGAAGCCTCATACTATCCAATCTCCGGATTTAGGTCCGGTTATTTATGTAGTTATCTATATTAGGTGCCGTTTGACTTCCGTGATCCCTCTAGCTTTGCTTGGTTGTTGTTCAAGACTTCTAAGCACCCTCAAGTGAGTACATAGTCCCCTCTTTTACTGTTTTCAACTGTTTTGGGGTGGAACACATGTGCCTACTTGTTATTTTCATGCTTTCCATGTTTTCATATCATATACTTGCTATGTTCATTAATACACTATTAGTACATAAATTTCATTTTGTCTTGCTATGTATGTTTACTTAGCATGCTAGCATAATAATTTACATTACATCTTCTTTTGCTATGCATGTTTACTTGGCATGATAGCACATTGATTTACATGATTTTTTCTACTTTATAGGTTAACTTAGCATATTTAGCACATTGATTTACATGACTTTTTCTGCTTTATATGTTAACTTAGCATATTTAGCACATTGATTTACATGACTTTTCTGCTTTGTATGTTGACTTAGCATACTTAGTACATTACTTTCATTACATGTTTGTTTTTGGTATGATATTTGGTTTGTACAACGGGACTAAACTATATTCATTAACATTAGCTACGCTGCTCGGTAGTAAGTAATGGTACCATAGGAGTTGACTAATCCCGTTCCTAAAACCCTAGGTTTGTTTGGGTGGAAGGAATGACCGAATCCGAAAACATTTCTTTTGATAACCTTCACTCTAAGGTTATCTGTCTGTCTCAAGGCTTGGATGTAGGCGTTTAACATTACCGCATAAATGTTGTATCAGTAAAGCATGCATTATTCTACAAAGCATAACTTTTGATTTATTCAAATACTTTGTTTTGTACATTTTTACTTGTGGTTTAAGTAGTCTCATTTTACTTACCATACATAAGTTTTGATTACACATTACATGATTTACATTTGATGGTTTTCACACAAACATTTGACATTTGACTATACATAAACATTTTTACATTGGTGGTTGGTTTTGTTTAAGTGATTTAAATAACGAGGCGTGTGTAATAAGATAAAAGCATGGTGGATACGCCGCTGGTACTTCCTATATATAAGTGCTTTTATAGTATTACATATCGTAGCGTTATTTAAACCATTTCAATATTTGACATATTACATTTTACACAAATGACATATTTTCACTAAACAATTGTTTTACAAAATAACTCATTTTATACAAACTTATCTTACTTGGTTATTCATTTAACCTTACATTACTCTTTTACATATCATCTACTTTATCATCGATTTTCAAATGATTTATAAAACAAAACATTTTACAAGGATCATGATTGACTTTTGTTAAACAACTCTTTTTCTAAACTTATAAGTCATGAATCCTATTTTCACAAAACCTAAGTATCTCACAGGCATTTTTATGTTGACATACCTATTTTCACATGTGTTTCAGGATATGATGCATAGGATTTATCAAGATACACTTAGGCGGACTTGGGCCTTAGCGACAATAAAAGATGCAAGACTAGTTAATTATGTTATGTTTCTTTGTTGTCAAGACATTGTAACTTCTTTTGATTCAATAAAACAAAACTTCAATTTCCATGTGTTATGAAACAATGATTCTGTTACAACACTCCCCGACGATTCCGCCACGATTTGTTGTTTTACGTGGTCGAGGTGTGACAGTTAAAATGACAGTGTAAATGTGCTTCTCCTTTTATACTTTTATCCTATTGTTCTAATCCTCTTTTATTTTATTTTGTTTATGAGGTTGCTTGGGTTTGCTGTCTTTGGGCCGTTCCCCTTGTGTCGCTGGCCTGCTGCTTATTGGGCTCCAGCTGTCTCCATATTGGCTAGGGTTGCAACTCCTTTAAAGGAGTTCTTGCTGCTGCTGTCTTTATTCGAGCATCATCAGCTCACTTCTCAATCATTTGTGTCATTTGTCCCCTTTGTTCCTCACAAGTAAAATACGTGAGAATATTAGGGCTTATTGTTTCTGTCTTGTGATCTTGTTCAACATTTGATTCACCAGTCAATCTGTGATGACTGGTTGATCACTTCGCTGTAACTGTTCTTGTTTTCATATGAATAAATCAGTGTCTTCTTTTGGATTTGAGATTTGTAACATCTATTCTCAACACACCTCTTTCCATGGGGTGTATGGCCTCTCGTAAAACATGAACGGTTAGAGTGGTGTCCGTCATGATCGACCAAGTAGTGTAGTTGGTCGACGTTAACTTCGAGCATTGCCAAATCATGTTGTTTAATTCACGGATAGGTACACTCACTGCATCAGCTGGGTTTGCTGCCATGTCCGTCTTACTTTAGCTATGGCTAGGTTTTTTTCTCTTGTCTGCCCGTTTACTTTTGTTTCCCGATCACATAAATTTATGTTGCTTGCGTCATATCCCATCAACACTTCCAACATCATCATCATCTAAACCATTAAAATTTTCCTCTTTGGGCTCAGCACCTCCATAACCCGCACATGGTACATTTGGAATGCATGAGTTTGTATTTTTTTAGTAAAAATGGGAATGTGGTAGTTTTACTAGGCCTTGGCTATTCACACATGTTATTTGGCTTTTTACATATTTTCACACACATGGTAGATTTAGTAGTGCATGAGTTTGTGTGTGTAGAGTGGCTGATCACAATTTCACAATTCGAAAGAAACTTACCATTTTTCAAATAACTTTTTAAAATACATTTGATTTTTTACCTTAGATATTTATGTTATATCATTTTAAAAAAATTATATTTTATATTTGGTATTTAGTTCAACATACGTGTGTGATTCAATATTTTTACGTCTATTTTTCTTGTTTAATGGCCACGTCATAACGTACAGGTCGTAAGTCGAGTTAGTTATTCTTTTCTATGATTTACGTTTTGTTCCTTTTTGCAAATTAACACACTGTAACGCATGTGCGTGTTTCAATGTTTTTACGTCTATTTTTTTGTTCGATTTAACTGTCTCAACGCAAAACATGGGTACTAAGTACTAGTTGAAATTTAACAAAGAAATAAATAAAAAAATAAAATAAAAAATACATAATTTCTTATTGTTATTATTGAGTAGACATAAAGTTAAAAAGGTAAAAGAAAAAATATATAATTTCTTAATGTTATAGTTGAGTAGACATAGTTTTAAAATCAGAATCTATTTTGTTTAAGCACGTGTTCATCTCCAATTCTCTAGTTGATTAAATAGTGGGGAAATAGCAAGATTAGCTGAGAATTGGTCAAAGTTTCGAAACTAGCTAACGGAAACGTCTCGTTAAGCTTTTACCATATTGCTGAAACGTCTTAACGATGGACCAATCACACGATGCCACGTGTCCGACAACGCTGAAACGTCTCAGAAGTCTTAGCTGAGACGTCTCCACATAGCTTGAGACGTTTCCTCATGGCTTCATATGGATTGAGACCTTTCCACATGTGGCTTGAGACGTTTCCTCATGGCTTCATATGGTTTGAGACTTTTCCACATGGCTTGAGACGTTTCCTCATGGCTTCATATGGCTTGAGACCTTTCCACATGGCTTGAGCCATTTCCATGGCTTCATAAAATTAACCTTAAATTACGTTAAATATATATAAAATTAAATAAAATTGTTGGTTGTTAGGATTTTTCATATTTTTTAAAGTTTATTACTTTTCTTAAGTTTTAAAGTCTTTTAGAGTTCTTATACACACATACATACACACCATGTTGTAATACACATGAGAATTTCAAAAGAATAATTTTTCATAATCTTAAAGGTTTTAGTAATTAAAACTTTTGTAACATAGTACGATTACTTAAAACATATTTTCAATTTTTAAACTAATCTTCCTTACGATTTTTAAACTCTTATATGTATTTCCTACGTTTACGTTTCTTTTTTTCTTAAAAATTACACCATAAAAAGCCATACCCTGTAACGTCTCAGAAAAAAAAAAAAAAAAAACAAGGCTTGTGTGTTGCAAAGATATAGACAAAACAATCTCATCAGCTCAATTATGTTAGTTATACCATTTAAATGAGAAGTCAATAAAATAACAAATGCCACCTATTATTTTAGATATTAAGAAAACAAATATTAAATTTTGTTGATCCTTACTTTTTGTTATAGGGAATATGATTTCACACACACGCGCGTATATAAAAGGGGTGCCCTCTTAGTATGGCTTTTTATGGTTTATTTTTTAAGAAAAAAAGAAACGTAAACGTAGGAAATAGATATAAGAGTTTAAAAATCGTGAGGAAGATTAGATTAAAAATTGAAAATATGTTTTAAGTAATTATATTATGTTACAAAAGTTTTAATTACTAAAACTTTTAAGATTATGAAAAATTATTCTTTTGAAATTCTCATATGTATTACAACATGGTGTGTATAAGAACTGTAAAAGACTTTAAAACTTAAGAAAAGTAAAAAAAATAAAAAATATGAAAAATCCTAACATTTAATTTTATATATATTTAACGTAATTTAAGGTTAATTTTATAAAGAGTTAAATGTCATTTTAGGGCTCAAGCCATGTGGAAAGGGCTCAAGCCATGTGGAAAAGTCTTAAGCCATATGAAGCTATGAGGAAACGTCTCAAGCCATATGAAACTATGAGGAAACGTCTCAAACCATGTGGAGACGTCTCAGCTAAGACTTCTGAGGCGTTTCAACGTTGTCGGACACGTGGCAGCCAGTGATTAGTCTATCGTCAAGACGTTTCAACAATATGGTAAAGGTTCAACGAGACGTTTCCGTTGGCTAGTTTCGAAACTTTGACCAATACTTGGCTAATATTGCTATTTTCCCTTAAATCACTACTAGAAAAAAACATCTTTCTTGACACGCATTGTGCGTCATGAAAGGGTGTTTATGACACGCAAAAGCGTGTCGTTGATTGAGAAGTCATAAAATTAACATGACATGCGGCATTTATGACACGCACTTTATGACATTATTTAATGATACACGTTTATGACACATTTATGAAACATATTTATGACATTCATTTACGCGTGTCATGCTTTTAATCATTTAAAAAAATTATATAAAATTAATAATTTACCCTGTATACATATATAATAACAAAAACAATAAATATGTTTCAAAAACAAATACACATATATATACCAAAGGTCCAAAACAATTCATTACATAATCATTTGTCAAAAATACTACAAATATTTTAACGTTAACAAAAAAATTGTTTGTAAATACATTCATCGACGCCTAAAATACGGTTTGTCACTTAAAAATAGAGGTAGCTGCATAAGTCGACCAATCACCGTGAATGCTATCCGTATCCGTAAACGAGTATTCTTCTACTCCTTCCCCAACCTGAGACAACAATTAAATAAAATAAATCTTAAACCAGAATATAAATCTTAATCTAGAATTTAAGCATTTGTTTGGATATTTAATTTCAAGACTATATCTAAAGCTATGAATTTAAACATTTTTTTGGACATATAACTACATATTTCTCTAAGATGCAGGCTAAAATATGACTAAACTTACATTGTCATTATCAAGTATTTCAACTAATTCGTAAGCTATCTCCTTCATAAACATAGTAGACACATTCAGTACTTCCCGGCCAACATGGAAACTACACAATTAAAAATATGAAGAAGTGTGAAACAGTTACGATTTAAGTTTAAAGTAAAGGGTTTATATATTTTAAGTATCATTTCAACCACAATTTAAATAAGGGCTTAAGTGCTCACCCTAGCGTTGGCCCAGTTGAGTTTAACCCTTATATTGGCACCACTTCATGTAGCATACACGGCCATTGTCCTATAAAAAAATTCAAAAATTTCTAAGTATATTACAACTCTTTTATCATACATTATGATAATTTGTATTAATTAGATGTTAGTAATTGGGTTGAATATAACTTTGTGATTAGGTTGTTAATTTCTTCTCACTTTCCATCTTCTTTAGTTTTGTGATCTTTAGCTGAATGAACAACACTAAACCCAACAAAGTCAAAACCTAAAGATTAATTAAATCCTCCTTAGATAATAATACAAGAAAAAATCATAAGAATAAAATATCTAAAATAACCTTTGTAATAAAATACAACTACTTATGTGTGTTCGAACTTCGAATCTATCAATGCTCCAAGTTACCTTTAAACTAGATACTCTTACCCATCTCAAAAATATTATAATCAAAATATATTTCATCCCACCACAAATTGCATAGCTTCTAACCTAACTTTTCTAAAGGCACCCTTTATGAAATGTAAATTCTAACTGAAACTAATGCAGGCTTCAACTATATAGAAAATAAAACGTAGACATCATATTCATATGAATTAGATCAACTCCAAACTCAAAACAAACCTGCAAAAACCGAACCGGTGGATCGCCCCTACTCTTCGCAAGTTAAAACTAATACGTGTGTTTGGTTTTAAAAATCATGAAAAAATGGGAGACATGATAGATGAAAAAAAATGTGATATTTATTTAACTCTAAGCTAAAGGCATGACTTATTTTCCTTATATAACTAACATAATTTATGCTAATGGAATGGATCAGGGGTACCTTTATCCAAATCTTTTGGCAAATTGATGATTTCAATTGCATCAAACGAGTATTTCTACAGTAACAAAGTAAAAAATATCATGCTCAATATACAATTACTGTTAGTAAAAATAAAGAATAATATAAATTAATAGCACATGGCACGCTAAGCTTAACATATACATCACATCCTATGCAAAGCTCCTCGGAGATATAAGACACCTTTGATTTGATTGAGAAGTGATGCGAATTATGTGGTGGAATGATTGCATTTCTTTTCGGAAATGTAAGTTCAACTACCACTTGGTGCATAGTGAGGCACTAGTGTGCAATGATAGAAGACACAGGGAAACCTAGGTTCGATTCTTACTAGTAATTTCACCATCGTGCTTACGGGCAGGTGGGTTACTGGGTTTTCCACGGAATTGGTGATGGACTCGGGTTACTCTCGGAGTACTCCATTTGGTCTAGTGGGTGCCCCGAAAGTGTTCGGGAGTTAAAAAAAAAAGATTAGAAGTGACCTAAATACATAGCTTACCTGCCCAAAAAGCATAACCATTAAGAGGTGTCTCTGAACCTATAAATCGTAGATGCATAACCATTTAAAAAAATTATCACAAATAAATATAAATACTTCTTACCAGAATAAGATTTTTCTTGAAACAGTACATGTAGATCACCCCACCAAAACCCAGCAGAAAATATTGATTAAATGACACAACTGCAAAAATTATAATGACACAAAACCAATATATTTACATAATTGTACTCACCTTTCCACAAGATTCAGTCTCTCCAGCTATCATCGTTTAATTGAAATGTTTCGAAGAACCTTCCATCCCCATACACATAACTAAAGAAATAAAAATACATACTTGGTAAAACAAACTTCTGGTAAATCGACACACACAATATAGACAAAATAGAAGCACCAAATCATCAAATGAGCAAATAGAAAACAATATTTACTTGTTCTCAATTCCTCCTTGTACAATAATAAAATATGGTAAAGGACACTTAAAAAGTAAGACATATCCATTAACCCAAGCTACAGAAAACCAAGTTCACTTTTAGAGAGAACGGGCAAATAGTGAATGCGTTTACCACAACCAGTTAATGATGATATATCTAATAGCATCCCTTCATCAACTAGGAATAATAAAACACCGAAAAATACAAGTTAACTAGTCTCGACAAATCATAACCTGAAAAACAGATTTCTAAAGCTTAAATTTTAGGGAGGAATGGCGTTGTTCGATATACCCCTGAAAAACAGATTGCTGAATTAGGATCAAAGGGCCTTCACAATAGGAAGAAGTGTGGTGGTCAGCCGTTCACGATGATGTAGTGGCCGTTCAAAGATCTGGGAGCCGATCAAGATTGGTAAAGAGGATGTGAGCAAGCAGGTTAGATTTGGGGGTTAGGGTTGTGGTTAGGGATATGAGAAGTCAAAAATTTTGAATATGTTCTGGAGGGAAACCTAAACTATTTTGGGGAACTTTGAGGAGGGAAACCAAAACATAAAGAACTGAATAAATAAATTGTAAAAAGCTGTATTATATAAAAAGATATATAAGGAGATTTATCTATTATCAAGCTTTAATTTAAATAGCATTAAGCATAAATATAAAGTACTAAAATCTTTTATTTATCTAATTGATATTTTTTTATTTATGTATATTGAAAATATTGTTTTTAATTTTATCATACAATTCGATGGCATACTTCGGGCAAGGATCCACTAAAAAGTGGGTTTTCCTTATAAGTATGATGAAGGGATTTGTTGGTCCTAACTTTTAATGATGCTAGACCATGCTTAACTAAACCACAAATAGAGATGTACAACAATAAACAGTTTGTGCCCATCGACTTGGAAACTGGCCTAGTAAAAAAACTGGTGTGCCAATTTTGGGACTAACCCGACCTGGCAATTTGGTACAGGTTTGGAATTTTTGTGTTAAACCCTATCCGAATCAGTGGGTGGGGGTTTCATCCCTAAAATCAATTCTTAATCCGAACTGGTTTTAGGCCAAACAAGTTTGAGGCCAACCTAAAAAAACGTGTTGGTTTATAAAAGGGACCAGTTTGGGTCCAAATCAGGTTTTTTACACCTCTAATCACAGATGTGTTAACGGACCACACCGAGCCTTGATAGTTATCATGATTAATATTGGAACATGATGGGCATTAATATGTTGTATTGGGTCTTAAGGATGTGAGTCATACTATATCATAATCTATAATAATACTTTAAATAAGTCTTAGTAGACATATTGAGGCTTAATATTCGTGATGACTCTTGATGGAGCAGATAGAATCTACTAGGCTATATTGAGCTTTAACAGGTTACACTATATTGTAATGGGTAATAATAAATCATACATATATTAATACATCATGTGGGCCTTATTAGTCTCGATAGCTTCTAACTTATCATCTCGGCTTGTATTATGTCATATGGATTCTATAAATTTGTTGAATTTGTAAACCATGACAATTTTTCTTGACACACGCTTTCAAATGTCATAAAATAGTCTTGTTTTTTGTACGGCGCTAAAATATGACACACAAAAAGGAGTGTCATAACTTTGTTGAATTTTATAAACCATGACATTTTATTCTTGACACAAGCTTTCGAATGTCATAAAATGGCCTTGTTTTATTTTTATGACGCTAAAAAGATGACATACAAAAAAGAGTGTCATAAATTTATTGAATTTTGTAAACATTGACATTTTTTTCTTGACATACGTTTTTTAATGTCATAAAATGAGCGTATGTCATTGTTCGCGTGTCAAGAAAGATGTTTTTTCTAGTAGTGAATCGTAGTTTATGACACTGTTGAGAATTGAACAACTTTGTTTTTGTTCTCTCCGTACTCCCCTAAATTGAACTCTAAAATATTTCTCTCCCTCTCTCACCCAAACGTACATGATAGGACTGGGACTGGGTCAAATTTAATTCATTTCCGACATCTAATTGTGAACATTAATAATCTTAATTCAAGATTGCAAGAATTTATATGTATTGTAATTGTACTTCATATCAAAGTCTAGCACATGATAAAATCATGAACATATATATGAGAAGAATTCGTAAGAATTTATATATCGAACATACGACTTAAGGAAAGAGATTTGACTTCTCATTCCCGTTTACTACTCGTTTAATCATTGCATTCTACCTCGAGTCCAGTATTATTGACACGTTTATTTTTAAGGCAATGAACACTAACTCACTTATTAAACAATTACATTCCTGCCCTTTACCACCTTGAGTGAGGGTTGTAATATCATTTTGCGATTCCACTTAATTTACTAAACTTATGGCAATAACGTATAGACCTTTCGCGCTTTTTTGGTTTCAGTCTAGACTAAGCATCTCACCAACTTGGCTTAACAAAAGAGTTTCATAAACTCATTAGCCAAAAATGTCCACGTATTTTTAATGTACGACAAAGAAAAGGGCATATCCAGTGCTTGGCTTAGCTCCTACAATTGCGGTGGGTCTAGGGAGGGGCCAGATCGCAATGTACACAACCTAATTACCCTACACTTTATGCGGGAGGGCATTTCCCACGGTCAGAGCCCGTTACCTTAAGGTCACAAAGCAAAAACCTTATTAGTTGCTCCAAGGCCCACCCTCTAACGTTAGACAAAAAAAACATGTATAAACAAATAAACACCTAGTTAGAAGCAAGAAACATTGCAATAGCACAATTCATACAATTACAACCGCAACTTAACCTAGCACATTACAACCAATAATCATGTATTAAATATCCAAACATATAAGGGTGTGATCAGATGGATCTTAATGTTGAAGAAATACCATTGTTCTTTCTTGGAAGGTTAGTTGATTGAAGAAAATGATGATTGGTGATTGGACAACCAAATAAGAGAAACTAAACTGAGGGGGAACAGTAGCAACAAGATGAAAATGCTCTTGTTGCTTTCTTTGACAGTGCTGCACATACACAATCGGCAACGGGGGCACTGGGGGCTGGAAATTTCTCGTGGAGAGCCATGCCAAACTCTGATGCCAGGCCGTGGGCACGGTTAAGACACCACACTGGCCGGAGTGGGGTTAAGGGACTATCATGTCGACTGATAGTTGCGGCCCTATCGTTTGTTGTAGTACCCGCCTCTTAATCAAAAAAAAAAAAAAAAAAAAACATACACAATCTATCCATACACTGTTTCTACTGTTGTAGAATCTAGCCCTATAGCACCTAGTACATCTGTAGCGTCTAGGCCATAGTTGTTTCAGCAAAATAAGGGTGAGAGGGGCACTCCCCTCTTAGGGGAGTCCCCTCTCTTACGCACGGCCAATCAGCACGCGCCACGTCAACTCCCCTCTTAACTCCCCTCACACCCTCAATTTGATGGCGGCACTCCTCTCTTAGGTGTGTACAAGTATGTAAGCCCAAGGTACAAGTATGTAAGCCCAAACCTCGATCCCCTCTCATCGGTGAATACACCCCGATCTTGGTCACCGATTTCGGTCCCCGCGGTGATGGCGCCGGTGTTCCCGCTCGGGGACTGGGGTCACCAAACAACTCCCCGCATGGTGCCCCGGATACCCTAAGATTAAAAAACAAAAAATACTAACCAGAAACCATTTCTATGGATATCATAAAAATATATCACAGGATGGCATGCTGGTAGCCTGGTAACATGGTATATATACTTCCATTTTTTATTGTTTAAACTTTAAAAAGCTTCATTTTTTAAGAATTTGATGACAGTGACAAAGGTTGTGACTAAGAGGCTAATAAATAATTCTATTACCAATTGTTTATAGGTATATATACTTCCATTTTTTATTGTTTAAACTTTAAAAAGTTTATTGTTCTTTAAAACATAACCACTGTTATTGCATGTGTGACAATTAAGAGCTTACACCAACCTATTTTTACAGGTAATAAACCATATATCTAAGGTGCAGAAATATAGGGTAGATGTTCTACATCACTGTCTTGTATTTTCAGCATGGAGTTCCAACTTCCAAGTATAGAAAAATATCGAGTGGAGTGCTTTCTTCCTGTATATATAATGATTGCTAACGATTTTTGTTCATTTAACTTTAAAGTTCCAACTTAATACAATCCCAAATCACAATCTAGTAGTTAGTGATTAATAAGTTGCATTAATGATTTGTTCTTTAGTAAAACTTGTTAGGTAAATAAAGTTGTACTTACAAAACAGGCATCTCAACGTGATTCCCATACAACTCAAAGTCATGTCTGTTTCAAAGGACACACACAAACACACACTCATTGTTACATGAAACTTCAGAAAGCACACGAATCTAGCCGTACGATTTTGCGCCACACAACACTCCAGACTAAAGGCTAAAGCTACAGGTTAATATAATAGGGACTATGGCATGAAAACGATGTATCCTTTCAAGTAATAACAGGACATATGTAATATCTTTAAACCAAACTATTTTCTACTGATTAATGAAAATCCTCTTGTTTGGGTGGTGATAATAAACGGCTTGGGTTGGTAACGAGTCATAGCGGTGCTGTTTTAGAACCAGTATCAAGCGAATTAACATAATAGGTTATATAATGGATGTTGTGTAGGTGAATTCAAGTAGATTCAATTGAAGGACAAAAAAAAATCAATTAATGAGTTTGTTATGAGACTGACCACAATCGTGACCAGTATTCGTTTACTTGTCGAGAAAGTTGATGAAACTTCGGGGGTAAAGGAATTTTTTCTAGCTGTCCCGATTTATGAAGATAGCAACCTCTATCGACCAACTAAGTGATCTAGAGAGCATGTTAGTTGAAGAAGTTGTAGGTCAACTAATGACCCACGAAAAGAGGTTTCATGGTTTCCAAGAATGATATAGCGAGATCGCTTACTCACATAAGCCAAGTCTATGGCCCGTTCAAGGCAACTCAAAAAGACAATTTTTTTCAAGTAGATTAAAGGGTGAGGTGCAAGCCACATCTTGATAGTGTTGGTTATCAAGCCTTAATAACTGTCACTCACAACTCACGAACAGATAACTTGTTGAAGATAAAATGAACAATTCTCTATGAATATAAGAGATGTACGAAACTCCAGCCATGCAGCTCACGTGATTCTTGAAGCCATGCTTATTCATGCATCAACTAAGTAAACTCAAACCAATCTAAAATACTAACGATCCGACCCGATAAATAAACGATTAACTCCAACAATCACCTCCTTAATCGTTTATTCATACCATGACTCATAGTAATGTCGGCTCCTCAATCAAATTCGCTTCTTCATTTTTCAACTTCGGACACTCGTTGTTGTAATGACCATATTCTCTGCACTTATAACATTTCATGTGGCTTTTATCCCGGAACCGCTCGTTACCATCTCGACCCCTCACGGACCCCACGGCCTCTTCCCCGGCCACGCCCAAAGCCATCTCGGTTCGAGCATCCAACGCCACAATGCTTACACCCGTTTGGTGTTTCGTGACTAGCCAACAACAACCCACCTTGAATGTCCTCCATCTTCTCCTTGGCTTTCAAGCGCTCCTCATACACTTTCAACCTACCAACGGCTTCATCGAATAGCATTGTGTCCAAATCAAAACATTGTTCAATTGAAGCCACAAGTTGAAAGAATGGCTTCGGCATCGAATCAAGTAACCTTTTCACTAAATCAACTTCTTCAAGTTCATAACCTAGAGACCTTACCTTCGATGTTATGCCGTTCAGTTTCACAACGAAATCGTCAACCGCTTCACCCTCTTTCATGCGCATAGTTTCAAGCTCCCTTCTTAATGTTGCAAGTCAAGCCGCTCTTACCCGATCTACATGTCACACCCCAACCGATGGCGGAAACATCGGGGCGCGAGCACTACGCGTTCAGATTGCTCACGATATTCCATAACACTAGTAAATTTCGATATGGATTAAATAAGTTTCATGCATAAGTTTGTCTAAAATAGCATCACCAACAAAAGATTCAAAATATAGCCATTAATCATTGTTCGAAGTCTAGAATTAAACTAGGTGGGTTTCTAAGCATCAGCCCTAGCTTGATTTCCGTGATTCAGCATCCTATCAGCCTGCAACATGTATTAAAATAAGGTCAGCACCAAAAATGTACCGGCGAGTATACAAGTTTGAGTAATAGCATAATAGTCTAAAACAACTCATATCCATATGTAAATGTAACAACATAGTTTCAGCCATGCTACTGTTCGCAGTCCAACAAGTGATAGCCCAAGTATCCCAATGCTTTGTTGTTTTCCCATGTGTCAAGGAAAACTAGAATCCTCCTAACAATACCCCCGAGAATAATGGGGAGGTGCATCTCCTGTAGCGCTACTATTGTTAAGGCGGAACTACACACCCTGGATTAAACGTTCACATAGCACAAATAGAATACAAGAATCACAAGTTTCATATACACATAGGATAGAGTTTAGTTTGTAAAAGTCTCAAGTATCGTAGTTTAATAGAATACATGTTACATCCCAAAGTTTACAACAAAAAGGGATCGAGTATACTCACAGTGATTGCTTAACAGATTAACTGTTATTGGACCAAAGGGGGCTCTTTAGGTTTAGCCTGGTTAGATTACAACAGATAAGAGTCGGGCAGAATAACGAGATTGCGCAAAGTGTCGGATCAGTCATTCTGATCAGATGGCTATCCGATTGGATGGCCATCCGATCGGATTGCCATTCGAATGAGATGACATGTGAGTGAGGGAACGGATGGCTATCCGATCGGATTACCACTCGATTCGAGTTCTAAGTTTTCAAAGACTTCAAGAGGTATGTCGTCTGATCAGATGGCAGTTCGATCGGATGGCTATCCGATCGAGTTGCCATTCAACGATCATGACTTCAAAGTTTAAAGTGTTTAAGGTTAAGGGGCAAGTGTTACTTGATCGGGTGGTTGTTCGATCGGATGGCTATCCGATCGGCTTGCCACTCGATCGGGTTACCCTTGTCCCGTTCCTAAACTTGTAAAAATTCTAAGTTTCTTGTTTAAATGGCGACGACTTGGTACGCATTGAGACAATGGTAAACACATCAATGTACAGCTGATCTGGTCGGATGGGAATCACCCCAGTCCATTCAATCGTCTGTTTGTGATGATGCTTATGTCAGAATTCATACTCCGGTCATCTTCCCCGGCAACAATCCTTCTCCAAACCGACTCCAGACTAATAATCAAGTCTACAGTCCGTTTAGATTCGGATCTCACCGTTTTAGTAAAAGTTAAAGAGAAAGATGAAGATAAACGTAGGTTTTAGCCTGAAAAGTTTAGATCTGTCATAGATTTAGTGTAAAACGCATGAAATTCCTTAGATCTGAGCTAGATCTGAGCTAGGATGACATCACACAACAGTTTGGTACAAACCGCCATGGTGACATCACCTTCAAGAGCTCAAGTCCGAGAGATTTCATGGTGAAAAGTGAGATTTCAAAGGAGAATCTCGTAGAGAATGATGTGTAGATCAAAGATGTACAAGAATCTAGTGTAAAACGTACCGAAATCGCTAAGAAATGGAAGAAATGATGAGTGCGTGCGTCTGGTCGAATGAGGCTGTCACATCAGTGAGAATGGTGATGTGACAGGCCTATTTATAGTGTGAGAAGGAGGGAAGAGAGGCCGTGTGCACAGATCGGGTGGCAACTCGGTCGAGCGGCCATCCGATCGGATTGCCACTCGGTCATTCCCATCTTTTCCGCTTAACCGTCTTTGATTCGTTTTGCGAGTTAGATTACGCGTTACGTATTATTGGGTAAAAGTATAACTAGATTATAGCATTAACATAAAAGATCTTAAAGTTTCATAGTTTCTGCCAGTGACAAGACTCCAGTCCCTCATTCAACCAAATCTCAAGTTTCACGAGCCTCAAGAGTCAAGCACCAAAGTATCTAGATTTAGACATTCCAAGTATCTAGAATTAGGCATTCCAAGTATCTAGAATTAGACATTCCAAGTATCTAGAATTAGACATTCCAAGCATTGTATCTAGAATTAGACATTCCAAGCATTTAGATTTAGACATTCCAAGTATCTAGTAAATAGCATAAAATTTACCAAGTATCAAAAAGTACCAATGACCACATAATTTAGGGACTAAAATTTACAATATCTAAAAGTCTAGGGACGCATGTGTTACGGTCTCCCCTCCTTTAGGAGATTTCGTCCCGAAATCTATGAAGAAGACTGCTCGAGGAGCTGCGGATATTTGGCCTTCATCTCACTTTTCAGTTCCCAAGTGAATTCGGCGCCACGCTTTCCTTCCCAACGAACCTTTACGATGGGAATTTTGATGCGCCTTAGTCGTTTGACACCCTGATCCATGATTTTGACCGGTTTCTCCACAAAGTGTACAGCTTCGCTTATTTGAAAGTCTTCAAGGGGAACCTGTAGTTCCTCGTCGGCTAGGCATTTACATAGGTGGGATATGTGGAACACTAGATGCACATTGTTTAGTTCCTGTGGCAGGTCGAGTCTGTACGCCACCTTGCCAATCCTTTCGAGTATCTTGGAAGGACCCACATAGCGAGGAGCGAGATTTCCCTTCTTACCAAAACGAACTACCCCCTTCCAGGGAAATACCTTGAGAAGAACTCGGTAACCAACATCAAATTCCAGAGGCTTGCGTCTATTATCAGCATAGCTCTTTTGTCTGCTCCTGGCCTTGATCAAGTTATCACGGATTTGAAGAATCTTATCCGTTGTCTCTTGAATGATTTCAGGGCCAGTAAACTGCTTGTCACCAATCTCGTGCCAACTGAGAGGAGATCGACACTTGCGGCCATACAAAGCTTCGAAAGGAGCCATCTGAATACTGGAATGATAGTTTTTGTTGTACGAGAACTCAATCAATGGTAAATGTACATCCCAGTTACCACCAAAGTCGATGACACAAGAACGGAGCATATCCTCTGGGATCTGAATGGTACGCTCGGTATGTCCATCCGTCCGTGCTAAGATTCAAATGAGATCCCATAGCGGATTGAAAGGTTTGGCAATGACTTGAAGTAAAATGACCATCACGGTCAGAGATTATGTCAAGAGGTATCATGACGACATATAATCTCATCGGTATAGATTCGAGCAAGTTTTTCCACTTTATAATCTTCGCGAATAGGAAGAAAGTGGGCTGATTTGGTCAATCGATCAATTACCACCCAGATACTATCGTGACCAGATGGTGTTTGAGGTAGCTTGGTAATAAAGTCCATAGCGATGCTATCCCATTTCCAAACTGGGATTCCGGGCTTTTCTAAGAGTCCTGAAGGACGTTGGTGCTCAGCCTTAGCTTTCATACAAGTAAGGCATTTAGAAACATATACAGCAATGTCCTTCTTCAAACCAGGCCACCAATAAGTCACACGCATGTCATGGTACATCTTATCGGCGCCTGGATGAATAGAGTAACGGGATTTGTGGGCCTCATTCATAATGAGCTCACGGATATTTTCGTGATCCGGTACCCAGATGCGATTGATGTAGTATTGGAGTCCATCAGATTTAGTTTCAAGTTGTTCAATCTTAGCGCCTTGGATTTCCACTTATAGGCTTCCTTCATTTGCTGACAAATACTGAGCTTCACGAATACACACATGGAGATCACTAGAAATACGAATAGCATTCACATGAGTTTTACGACTAAGAGCATCGGCCACTACATTCGCCTTGCCAGGGTGATAGCGAATTTCGCAGTCGTAGTCGTTAAGCAATTCCACCCAACGTCTCTGTCGCATGTTCAGTTCCTTTTGGTCAAAGATATGTTGAAGGCTTCTATGGTCAGTGAAAACCACGCACTTAGTACCATACAAGTAGTGTCGCCATATCTTTAACACAAACACACCTGCACCAAGCTCCAGATCGTGAGTAGTATAGTTTTTCTCATGTATTTTGAGTTGGCGAGAGGCATAAGCAATAACCTTGTCCCGCTGCATGAGCACACAGCCCAATCCACGGTTCGAGGCATCACAATATACCACGAAATCATCATTCCCATCGGGGAGAGTTAAAACAGGGGCATCACACAAAAGAGTCTTAAGAGTCTAAAAAGATTTCTCTTGCTCGGGACCCCAAGTAAAAGGTCTCTCTTTCTGATTCAACGAAGTAAGAGGAACAGCGATCTTAGAGAAGTCTGAAATGAATCGACGGTAATAGCCTGCCAATCCTAAAAAGGAACGAATCTCAGATGCAGATTTAGGCGTACTCCGATTCATCACAGCTTCGATTTTAGACGGGTCAACATGGATACCTTGCTTACTAACGACGTGACCAAGAAATTGCACTTCATTAATCCAAAACTCACACATAGAAAATTTAGCATACAAACATTCACCACGTAAGAGTTCAAGCATCAAGCGTAAATGACGAGCATGATCAACCTTAGTTTTAGAATAAATGAGAATATCATCAATAAAGACTATCACAAAACGATCAAGATAAGGCTTACAAACACGATTCATGAGATCCATGAACACAGCGGGTGCGTTGGTCAATCCAAAAGGCATGACCACGAACTCGTAGTGTCCATAACGAGTACGAAATGCGGTTTTGGGTACATCATCTTCGAGAACACGAAGCTGATGATAACCAGAACGAAGATCGATTTTCGAGAAACATGACGCGCCTTGTAGTTGGTCAAATAAATCATCGATACGGGGAAGGGGATAACGATTCTTAATAGTAAGCTTATTAAGTTCACGATAGTCAATACACATACGAAACGAGCCATCTTTCTTCTTGACAAATAGCACGGGGGCACCCCACGGGGAGGTACTTGGGCGAATAAATCCCTTGTCGAGTAGTTCCTGAACCTGACTAGATAATTCTTGCATTTCGGAAGGTGCAAGACGATAGGGAGCCTTGGCGACAGGAGTCGCACCAGGTACGAGATCAATACGAAAATCAACAGATCTAGGAGGAGGAAGACCAAGAAGATCCTCAGGAAAAACATCAGGGAAATCACACACTACTGGAACTTCGCTTATGTCCTTCCCCTTGCCCTTTTGTTCCACCATGTGGGCCCAGAAGGCAAAGTTTTGTTTACGCAAGCATCTGTTCGCTTGAGTGCATGACATCGGCCTTAGTCCTTTCGAAGGTCGGTCTCCATAAACATGCAAATATCACCGGACGGAAAGGGTAAACGAACCAACTTCTCGTGACAAGCAATCTCGGCATGATTCTTACGCAACCAATCCATACCGATTATGACATCAAAACTACCAAGTCGCATGGGTATGAGATCAATAGAGAAGACGTGATCGTTAAGAGTCAGGGAACAATCCCGCAAAATAGAATCGACGAGAATCGACTTACCATTTGCGACCTCGATAGAGAACGACTCTGCTAACTTGGAGCGTGTACACTTTATCAAAGACTCAAATTCCACGGACACAAAACTTCTATCGGCACCGGTATCAAATAGAATCGAAGCATAAAGGTTATTAACGAGAAACATACCATTCACCACATCGTTGTTGTTTCGAGCCTGGTTAGCGTTGAGGTTGAATGCTCGTCCACGAGCGGTTGCTTGTTTCTCTTGGTTCAGCTGGGGGCAATGATTACAGAGATGAGTTGTGTCTCCACACTGAAAACACGCTCGTACGGCGTTGACTGGTCCTAGATTCGGCAGAGAAGCTGGGAGAGCTGGTTGAGCTGCCTAAGCTGGAGCTTGCTGAGTGGGTTGAGCATGATTAGCTTGACGACAGTAAGGAGTCGTGTGACCATAGCGATTGCAGTTGGTACAAAAACGACATGCTGAGGTAGTAGGGTGATGAAAATTGCAAGTCATACACTTGGGGTAAGGCCCAGAGTACTGCTTCTTGACTTCAGGTGTAGCAGGGTTCTGAGCAGTAGCAGCAGGAGTAGGCTTAGCAGTAGGAACAATAGCATTGCATCCTAAACCCTGAGACTTTCGCCTCTTGTTCTTACTGCCACTTGGCTGCTGGGTAACTTGATGTGCAGACTTGGAGGGAGCAGTGTTAGCAAACTGCTTATCACGAACGCGTTTGTTGTTGAGACTAGATGCAAGACGGTAGACTTCCTCAATAGTTTCAAGCTGAGCTGCTTCAATAGAATCACGCATAGCCGAAGGTAGACCATTGATGTACTTGGTTATCATGCGTTTAGGGGTAGAAACCAAGTGAGGAATAATCAATTTGAGCTGCTTGAACCGGGTAGTATAAGCCAGATTATCATCACCAATCTGCTTCAAGTGCCAAAACTCTTCTTCAAGCTTCAATTATTCATGAGGAGGGAAAAATTCAAGCATCATCATTTGACCACCACTCCAACACTTTGCCTTGAAACATTCATGTTGCACTTCTAGTCTTTAGCTGCTCTGGGCACTCGCTGTTAATGAAGGTAACCTCGATGCTGTCAAACCACTCGAGCATAGCAGTCACCCCATAACTACCCGTGAAAGACTTAGGGTTGCAAGAGACAAAATGTTTGTAACTGAACTTTGTAGACTTTTCTTTCTCCGTCTTAGAGTCAACAGAAGAGGGCAGAGTGTTCGATCCTTGGATCTTAGAGACGATCTTTGGCACGACTCGAGCGATCTGGTCGGTCATGAAGAACATCATCTTCTTCTGAGGCTTTTCCCTGGATCTCTTGAGAGTGTCGGAGTGCTTTCGAGAAGACATCCTAATGATCCAACAAGAGGATCGTATAAGTCTAGGTTCACATAGCCTGACAATATAGTTTCACACACGATAGATTAAATACTCAAAAGTCAACATGATTCACATAGCTCACAATAGTTTTAACACCACAACCCACGACCTTCGCATGGCACGTTGTACGAAGTTTGGCAACATGTCAGAAACGCTTATATATAGGAAGTACCAGCGGCGTATTCACCACGCTTCGGGCATATTGCTTCCGCCTCGTACTCGGTGTCATGTTACGTGTCGCGAAACACACTCATCATCATTATCATGGATCCAAATAGTTTTCAATAGATTTCGATAGATTCGAATAGCCTTCAATAATTTCATTAGACATCAATAGATCCAATAGACTTCCATAGTTTTCAATAGATTCACATAGATTAGTATTAACACTCCAAGCAATGTAATCCCGCATGGCACGTCCTACGAAAGTTCGGCAATGTCGCAACCCCCGCCCCCTTATCTGTCCCGGGAACGGGCGGCCGCGAGACCAGCATTGGTGGTATCATTTGTTTATCATTTTGGCAGCGGAAATTTCATCAGGACCGTAGTTAGGAAATGTTTATCAGAGTAAAACCACCATATTTTATATTAATAATCACATGGGTAAAACCCAAGTTTCTTATTACAACATGTTTATAGGGATAAACCCTATTTTATTGAATTTAAAACATTGTCTTTTAGGTAACTTTTATAGCCACATTTTTCCAAGCCGTCAGCGCTCTCCAGCTGGCTTTCTTCTAATTGGCTTTTACATTTTGTTACCTGAAACGCGTTTTAAAAACATTTGTCAGTGGAAAATTCTGGTGAGTGAATCCCAGTTTAATCAAGAAGAGTTTTATCAATTAACACAGTATTGAGAGCTATCACATTATTTATTTCTACACAATTACTCATTCAGTATTGTCAATCCTGACTGGTGGGTCATATTACCTATTGGCTAACTCGTTGTCCAATGGTAACGTGTTCCACATTTTGTATACAAAATCCCAACATACCGGCAGTAATTGAAGAATTACAAAGACTCAATCACTGCTGAATCACATTGTAAAACATTTAAGGTTTTGTAAAACAATTTACAAAAAGGAGATTACTCACATTGATGTCTTAGATTTCTTCTAAGGTTTCCTGGTGATTTATCTATAATTTACACAAATGTACATATGTTAGTATAATAACCCTTTATTTATATTAACGATACCCTCCCCGAGACGGCATTCCAACGACTACGTCGGGCAGAACCACGACAGCCGTTACGGAACCCTGGATCAATCGGGCTGCGTATCTAATACGTAACTAGCGTTATAATACCTACAACGGAGCAGAAATTCGTTATTTAGGGGGGGTATTATACTCGAGATTATGCCTACTATTCAGAATTTGAGAGAAAGAAAAGAAATGTGAGCGACGGAAACTGAAAGCCCGAGCTCCCAATTTTTAGGGCCTGAAATTGGTTTCCTCGCGGCCCGCGTAAGGTGAGGCCAGGGTTTACGCGGCCCGCGTAGTAGGGTAAGTAGGCCCTAGGGTTGGCCAGTCAGCGCACTAGCTCCGCCACGATGATGACACGTGGCAGCACCGGGGGTCGCCTGATCTTGTAGCTGTCGCGCCCCGGGTGAGCAATAGCCAAAGGCTACGCGGCCCGCGAGCGCCTAAAAAAATTTGTTTTTTAATTATTTTTAATGATATTTCATATTTTGGGCTCGGTTTTCACATACGGGGTGTATTTTAAGACATATAGGGGTATTTAAAAATACATTAAGGTGTCAGAAAAATTATTTTGGAGGGTTGTGATATCCTCCCCACCTTGTTTTAGAGCTCGTCCTCGAGATCTTACTGAATAAGTGTGGATATTTCCTTTGCATTTCTGATTCAAGCTCCCATGTGTATTCTGGTCCTCTTTTGGAGTCCCACTTCACTTTGACCAGAACTAATCTCTTGTCCTTGAGGTTCTTAACTTTCCTATCTTTAATTTGTAGAGGCCTTTCTACAAATTTTAACTGCTCATTTACCTCTATATCCTTAAGAGGTACTACGAGTGATTCATCAGCTAAGCATTTCTTGAGATTAGATACATGAAATACATCATGTATTCCTGCCATTTCCTCTGGCAGTTGTAGCTGATAAGCAACAGGTCCTATTCTTCTAATAATCTCAAAAGGTCCAACATACCTGGGGCTTAGCTTTCCCCTTTTATGAATCTTACCACTCCTTTCCAAGGAGAGACTTTTAATAACACTTTATCTCCTACTTGAAATTCCAATGGCTTTCGTCTGTTATCAGCATAACTCTTTTGTCGATCACGTGCTGCTTTCAGTTGTTCCTTGACTTGAATGATTTTGTCTGTTGTTTCTTGCACTATCTCAGGTCCAGATAGTTGCTTTTCTCCAATTACGGCCCAACAGACTGGAGTTCGGCACTTTCGTCCATAAAATGCTTCGAATGGTGCAGCATTGATACTTGTGTGATAACTATTATTATAAGAAAATTCTATCAATGATAAATGATCTTCCCAATTACCTCCGAAATCAATTAAACAAGCTCTAAGCATGTCTTCTAGTGTCTGAATGGTTCTTTCGCTTTGTCCGTCCGTTTGAGGATGATAAGCGGTGCTTAGATTAATCTTGGTTCCCATTGCTTTTTGGAAACTTGTCCAAAAATGAAAGGTAAAACGACTATCTCGGTCAGAAACAATTGATAGAGGAATTCCATGTAAAGAAGCTACTTCATTTACATACAATTTAGTTAATTGTTCCATATCAAAAGTTTCCTTCATCGGTAGGAAATGAGCTGACTTGGTTAGCCTGTCTACAATCACCCAGATTGTATCATTACCTTTCCTAGTTTTGGGTAATTTAGTAACAAAATCTATTGTTATTAATTCCCATTTCCAAATTGGCATTTCTAATGGTTGCAATAAACCTGAAGGTTTTTTATATTCAGCTTTGACTTGTGAACAGATTAAACACTTTGCAACATATGCTGCTATATCCTTTTTCATTCCGATCCACCAAAAATTCTTTCTTAAGTCTTGATACATCTTATCACTTCCAGGATGCATCGTATACTTAGACTTATGGGTGCATGGGTTAATCTTTGCTTAAGGATTCTAAAGGCTTCTTCTTGTTTTGGTCCACATTCAAACTTAACGGATTTAGAAGCGTCACAATAGATTACAACATCTTCAGTTCATTCTGGTAACGCTAGTATGGGTGCATGGGTTAATCTTTGCTTAAGGATTCTAAAGGCTTCTTCTTGTTTTGGTCCACATTCAAACTTAACGGATTTACCGGTTAACTTAGTTAAGGGAATGGCTATTCTAGAAAAATCTCGAATAAAACTTCTATAATAACCGGCCAATCCTAAGAAACTTCTAACCTCAGTTGGTGACTCAGGGGTTTTCCACCTGGTTATTGCCTCGATCTTGGTGGGATCTACATGAATTCCTTCATGATCAACTAGGTGTCCAAGAAATTGTACCTGTTCTAACAAAAACTCACACTTCAAAATTTTAGCATAAAGCTTTTCTTTTCTTAATAGACTTAGAAGTGCGTGCAAATGCTCTGGATGTTCCTCTTTACTCTTAGAGTAAATGAGAATATCATCTATAAAGACAATTATGAATTTATCCAAATATGGCTTACATATTCAGTTCATCATGTCCATGAATGCAGCTGAGGCATTGGTTAAACCAAATGGCATGACAGTAAATTCATAATGGCTATACCTTGTTCTGAAAGCGGTCTTAGGAATGTCCTCTTCCTGTACCTTTAATTGATGATATCCTGACCTTAAATCGATTTTAGAGAAAAATCGTGCTCCCTGCAACTGATCAAACAGGTCATCTATTCTTGGTAATGGATACCGATTCTTAATCGTGACTTTGTTCAATTCACGGTAGTCAATGCACAAACGCATTGATCCGTCCTTCTTTTTAACGAATAAGATCGGCACTCCCCATGGGGATGAGCTTGGCTGTATGAATCCTTTCTCTAACAATTCGTCTAATAGTTTCATCAGTTCCTGCATTTCTACGGGTGCCAAACGGTAAGGTGCCATGGCAATTGGTGTTGTCCTTGGTATTAAATGGATTCTGAATTCAACTTCTCTATCTGGAGGTTGCCCTGGTAGTTCTTCTGGAAATACATCTGAAAACTGAGATACTACTGGAATATCCTTTAATTCTTTTCCTTTAGTGTTAGTGATTATGGAAATCAAATACACTAATGACCCTTTTCTTATGTAACTTGCTGTATTCATCACAGAGATGAACTTTGTGGATTTAAGGGTTTTATTTCCTTTAATTGTGATCTTTTCACCCCTTGGTGAATTTACTTGGATTAACTTTTGATCACACAAAATACTGGCTTTATTGGCTATTAACCAATCCATTCCTAATACAATATCAAATCCTGCCAGATTCATTGGGTAAAGGTTTGCAATAAATTTCTGATTTAAAATTTCTATTCTTGCTCCCTACAAGATTTCAGAAATTTTAATGGTTTCCCCATTTGCTGTCTCTACTAGACATTCTTGTAAGAGTTTAGTTAATGGTTGATTTAGTAATTTGAAAAATGAAGTATTAATAAAACTTTAGTTCGCACCAGAGTCAAATAATACTTTAGCAGAAACATCATTAACTAAAAACGTACCGGTGATCACATCCGGGATCATCTTTGCTTCTTCTGCAGTAAGAACAAATGCTCTACCGTTTTTGGTGTTCTTGTTATTTGCAGCTGGAGCTAGCTTTGGATAGTTAGGCTTGATGTGACCTTGTTCTCCGCAGTTGTAGCATATCCTGTTGCTAATCTTTTTTCCTACAGTCTTCCTCCTTGTGTCCCGATATTTTGCAGAAGTTACAGTATATGGATGATCTTCCTGAATGCTTCCTTTTGCAATACTTGCAATAGGGTGCAGAGGTAGAACCTATATTTTTTCTACGGTTAGAATTTCCATAACGTAATTCTTGTGTAAGCTTCTGGGTTAGGTTTCTCCTTTGATCCTCTTCTCGTGTACGGACTAATTCATCTGTCAAAGTATTAGCTAGTTCTACAGCTTCTTCTATGGTTTGGGGTTTAGCTGCCTTGACTACATGTCTTATCACCCCAATTAATCCCCAGATGTAACGGGAGATTAATACTGGTTCAGGTGAAGTAAGGGTTGGCACTATTCTAGCATATTCAAAGAATAACTTAGTGTACCCCTTACTATCCACACCACTCATTCTAAGGTTTAGGAATTTGTTTGCTATCTGTTCTTTTTCATTGGGAGGGCAGAATTTCTTTTTTACAATGTTTTTAAACTCCTCCCATTCCATATTGTAAACTCTATCACTTCCTCTAGACTGGAGGATAGTGTTCCACTATTCTAGTGCTGAGTTCTTAAACAAATTGGAAGCAAACATTATCTTATCCTCTCCCGCACATTTACTTATTCTTAAGACTGCCTCAGTCTTTTCTATCCAGCGTAGAGATGCAACGGCCCATTCATTGTCCGAGAGTTCCATCGGTTTACAAGACCAGAATTCTTTGTAAGAACAACTGTAAGACACGGTTCTTCTTCTTTTGGGAATGGGCACCTGAAGTACGGGTCCATTGTTCACGCTGTTTGCAGGTTCAGAGGGTCGCTTGCTATCATGTTTACTTTTATTTTCTGCTTCCCTAACCGTTTGAATAATATATGGCATCGCATCTATTATTTCCTGTGCCACTACGTGTTAGATGGCACTGTTGTCCACTTGGTTTCCATTATTGTTGTGGTTTGGGTTTCCGTTATCTGGGTTATTGTTACTCTGGTTATCATTATTCTGGTTTTCTGGGTTATTATCTGGATTCTCTTGATTCACTTGGTCGGCCATCTGAATTTTAAATATTTATCACATATTAATATCACAAGATAATATCTTAATACGATCAATTACATGACACGCATTTTGATCAAAAACGTCGAGCATTGCGACTTTACTCTTTCTTATCTATTATATATCTACTACAAACTGATACTGAAATTTGGAAATTACAATACTACTATGCATCGTTAACCACAAAGTGGTCTATACTACAACATATATTATTATTATTATTATATTATTATTATTATTACCAACTCCACCATCACCTTCACTGGTCTGGATTCATCCAGTAATCCATATTGTGCTCGTCGTACTTCCTGACGAGTCGCTCTCCTACCTGCCTCATCCTCTCACTTCTCTCTAAGATCTCTTCTCCGAAAGTTCGGAGCTCATGCACATTTTCTGCACTCATTGGGGGTGCAGGTGCTGGTACTGGGTCTGGGTACTGGGGCATAGGATTCTCCTGAGGGTACGGATTCTCAAAGATCTCCCTAATGTATTCATCGTTGTCATAGTTGGGATCTAGAGGGTCCAGACCTGGATAGGCTGCTAAGTTCGGCTTGGTTTCGTCGTTTAGGTGGTAGCGTGGCACATAATCCCTATGATTATCGAACCATGGATCATAATTTGGATCTAAGTGATTAGGGGCTGGTATCCTAGGTATCTCCTCAGGGTTGAAATCATGCATTTCTATCTCCATCGGCTGCGTGGGAAACAAAGGTAAGGGTTGTGGGGCTACTAGTTGTTCCAGATTTGGATTGGCAGCAGTTGTTGCTAGGATATGAAAGTTGGCTAAGCTCCTATTAAGCATATCCTGTGTATGTGCATCTGACTCTTGCTTAGCGGCTACTAGAACTCTTTGCTGTTGCAACTTTCGCATTCTTTTCTTACGCTCAAATGCTCTCTTACTGAACCATCCTCCCTTTTTCTGAGGGAATGGCTCTTTAGACTGAGCCTTAAAGACAAACATTCATTCTTCCAGATCAGCTGAATACCCAGAGAGGGTAGGCTGCGAAGAAGTACCTTCACTCCTAGGTGAATCGGACAACTGATGAAACACGTCTGAGGGTCCTTGATCACCCATACTGTAAACTAACAAATAGTCAAATAACACATAACAATAAAATACAGATAGGCACATATTTTCATAATTTATTTCCTAACAATTTAGATAATATATTGATGTCAGCAGAACACTTCTGTGGCTGAATCAGTGGCTTGGCTCTGATACCACCTTCTGTCGCAACCCCCGCCCCCTAATCTCTCCCGGGAACGGGCGGCCGCGAGACCAGTGTTGGTGGTATCATTTGTTTATCATTTTGGCAGCGGAGATTTCATCAGGACCGTAGTTAGGAAATGTTTATCAGAGTAAAACCACCATATTTTATATTAATAATCACATGGGTAAAACCCAAGTTTCTTATTACAACATGTTTATAGGGATAAACCCTATTTTATTGAATTTAAAACATCGTCTTTTAGGTAACTTTTATAGCCACATTTTTCCAAGCCGTCAGTGCTCTCCATCTGGCTTTCTTCTAATTGGCTTTTACATTTTGTTACCTGAAACGCGTTTTAAAAACATTTGTTAGTGGAAAATACTGGTGAGTGAATCCCAGTTTAATCAAGAAGAGTTTTATCAATTAACACAGTATTGAGAGCTATCACATTGTTTATTTCTACACAATTACTCATTCAGTATTGTCAATCCTGACTGGTGGGTCATATTACCCATTGGCTAACTCGTTGTCCAATGGTAACGTGTTCCACATTTTGTATACAAAACCCCAACATACCGGCAGTAATTGAAGAATTACAAAGACTCAATCACTGCTTAATCACATTGTAAAACATTTAAGGTTTTGTAAAACAATTTACAAAAAGGAGATTACTCACATTGATGTCTTAGATTTCTTCTAAGGTTTTCCTGGTGATTTATCTATAATTTACACAAATGTACATATGTTAGTATAATAACCCTTTATTTATATTAACGATACCCTCCCCGAGACGGCATTCCAACGACTACGTCGGGCAGAACCACGACAGCCGTTACGGAACCCTGGATCAATCGGGCAGCTTATCTAATACGTAACTAGCGTTATAATACCTACAACGGAGCAGAAATTCGTTATTTAGGGGGGGTATTATACTCGAGATTATGCCTACTATTCAGAATTTGAGAGAAAGAAAAGAAATGTGAGCGACGGAAACTGAAAGCCCGAGCTCCCAATTTTTAGGGCCTGAAATTGGTTTCCTCGCGGCCCGCGTAAGGTGAGGCCAGGGTTTACGCGGCCCGCGTAGTAGGGTAAGTAGGCCCTAGGGTTGGCCAGTCAGCGCACTAGCTCCGCCATGATGATGACACGTGGCAGCACCGGGGGTCGCCTGATCTTGTAGCTGTCGCGCCCCGCGTAAGCAGTAGCCAAAGGCTACGCGGCCCGCGAGCGCCTAAAAAATTTTGTTTTTTAATTATTTTTAATGACATTTCAAATTTTGGGCTCGGTTTTCACATATGGGGTGTATTTTAAGACATATAGGGGTATTTAAAAATATATTAGGGTGTCAGAAAAATTATTTTGGAGGGTTGTGAGATCCTCCCCACCTTGTTTTAGAGCTCGTCCTCGAGATCTTACTGAATAAGTGTGGATATTTCCTTTGCATTTATGATTCAAGCTCCCATGTGTATTCTGGTCCTCTTTTGGAGTCCCACTTCACTTTGACCAGAATTAATCTCTTGTGCTTGAGGTTCTTAACTTTCCTATCTTTAATTTGTAGAGGCCTTTCTACAAATTTTAACTGCTCATTTACCTCTATATCCTTAAGAGGTACTACGAGTGATTCATCAGCTAAGCATTTCTTGAGATTAGATACATGAAATACATCATGTATTCCTGCCATTTCCTCTGGCAGTTGTAGCTGATAAGCTACAGGTCCTATTCTTCTAATAATCTCAAAAGGTCCAACATACCTGGGGCTTAGCTTTCCCCTTTTTATGAATCTTACCACTCCTTTCCAAGGAGAGACTTTTAATAACACTTTATCTCCTACTTGAAATTCCAACGGCTTTCGTCAGTTATCAGCGTAACTCTTTTGTCGATCACGTGCTGCTTTCAGTCGTTCCTTGACTTGAATGATTTTGTCTGTTGTTTCTTGCACTATCTCAGGTCCAGATAGTTGCTTTTCTCCAATTTCGGCCCAACAGATTGGAGTTCGGCACTTTCGTCCATAAAATGCTTCGAATGGTGCAGCATTGATACTTGTGTGATAACTATTATTATAAGAAAATTCTATCAATGATAAATGATCGTCCCAATTACCTCCGAAATCAATTACACAAGCTCTAAGCATGTCTACTAGTGTCTGAATGGTTCTTTCGCTTTGTCTGTCCGTTTGAGGATGATAAGTGGTGCTTATATTTATCTTGGTTCCCATTGCTTTTTGGAAACTTGTCCAAAAATGAGAGGTAAAACGACTATCTCTGTCAGAAACAATTGATAGAGGAATTCCATGTAAAGAAACTACTTCATTTACATACAATTTAGCTAATTGTTCCATATCAAAAGTTTCCTTCATCGGTAGGAAATGAGCTGACTTGGTTAGCCTGTCTACAATCACCCAGATTGTATCATTACCTTTCCTGGTTTTGGGTAATATAGTAACAAAATCCATTGTTATTAATTCTCATTTCTAAATTGGCATTTCTAATGGTTGCAATAAACCTGAAGGTTTTTTATGTTCAGCTTTGACTTGTGAACAGGTTAAATACTTTGCAACATATGCTGCTATATCCTTTTTCATTCCTATCCACCAAAAATTCTTTCTTAATTCTTGATACATCTTATCACTTCCAGGATGCATCGTATACTTAGACTTATGGGCTTCTTCTAATATACTGTGACATAGGTTTCCTAATTTAGGTATCCACATCCTTTTCTTATGGAATCTCCAAATTCCTTCTATTCCTTGTTCTAATTCCTTAATCATTCCTTTTAACTTATCAGTATCATTCTTGATTGCTGATTCTTGTGCCTTTTTAATCTGTTCGTTTAAATCCACTTGCAGATTTAATTTAAGAGAACGTACTCTTTATGGCTTTTCATGATACTTTCGGCTTAAAGCATCAGCAACTACATTTGCCTTTCCTGCATGATACTGGATATCACAATCATAATCACTAAGCATTTCCATCCAGCGTCTTTGTCTCATATTCAATTCCTTTTGCCTGAAGACATACCTTAAACTCTTATGGTCGGTAAAAATGGTAAACTTACAACCATATAGGTAATGTCTCCAAATCTTAAGGGTGAAAATTATAGCTCCTAACTCTAAATCATGAGTTGAATAATTCTCTTCATGATTCTTAAGTTGTCTAGATGCATACGCTATAATATTTTGACGTTGCATCAACACACATCCATAACCTAATTTAGAAGCGTCACAATAGATTACAACATCTTCAGTTCCTTCTGGTAACGCTAGTATGGGTGCATGGGTTAATCTTTGCTTAAGGATTCTAAAGGCTTCTTCTTGTTTTGGTCCCCATTCAAACTTAACGGATTTACAGGTTAACTTAGTTAAGGGAATGGCTATTCTAGAAAAATCTCGAATAAATCTTCTATAATAACTGGCCAATCCTAAGAAACTTCTAACCTCAGTTGGTGACTCAGGGGTTTTCCACCTGGTTATTGCCTCGATCTTGGAGGGATCTACATGAATTCCTTCATAATCAACTAGGTGTCTAAGAAATTATACCTGTTCTAACCAAAACTCACACTTCGAAAATTTAGCATAAAACTTTTCTTTTCTTAATAAACTTAGAATTGCGTGCAAATGCTCTGCATGTTCCTCTTTACTCTTAGAGTAAATGAAATATCATCTATAAAGACAATTATGAATTTATCCAAATATGGCTTACATATTCGGTTTACCATGTCCATGAATGCAGCTGGGGCATTGGTTAAACCAAATGGCATGACAGTAAATTCATAATGGCCATACCTTTTTCTGAAAGCGGTCTTAGGAATGTCCTCTTCCTGTACCTTTAATTGATGATATCCTGACCTTAAATCGATTTTAGAGAAAAATCATGCTCCCTGCAACTGATCAAACAGATCATCTATTCTTGGTAATGGATACCGATTCTTAATCGTGACTTTGTTCAATTCACGGTAGTCAATGCACATACGCATTGATCTGTCCTTCTTTTTAACGAATAAGATCGGCACTCCCCATGGGGATGAGCTTGGCTGTATGAATCCTTTCTCTAACAATTCGTCTAATTGTTTCTTCAGTTCCTGCATTTCTGCGGGTGCCAAACGGTAAGGTGCCTTGGCAATTGGTGTTGTTCCTGGTATTAAATGGATTCTGAATTCAACTTCTCTATCTGGAGGTTGCCCTGGTAGTTCTTCTGGAAATACATCTGAAAACTTAGATACTACTGGAATATCCTTTAATTCTTTTCCTTTAGTGTTAGTGATTATGGAAATCAAATACACTAATGACCATTTTCTTATGTAACTTGCTGTTTTCATCATAGAGATGAACTTTGTGGATTTAAGGGTTTTATTTCCTTTAATTGTGATCTTTTCACCCCTTTGTGAATTGACTTGGATTGAATTTTGATCGCACAAAATACTGGCTTTATTGGCTATTAACCAATCCATTCCTAATACAATATCAAATCCTGCCAGATTCATTGGGTAAAGGTTTGCAATAAATTTCTGATTTAAAATTTCTATTCTTGCTCCCTACAAGATTTCAGAAATTTTAATGGTTTCCCCATTTGCTGTCTCTACTAGACATTCTTGTAAGAGTTTAGTTAATGGTTGATTGAGTAATTTGCAAAATGAAGTATTAATAAAACTTTGGTTCGCACCAGAGTCAAATAATACTTTAGCAGAAACATCATTAACTAAAAACGTACCGGTGATCACATCCGGGATCATCTTTGCTTCTTCTGCAGTAAGAACAAATGCTCTACCGTTTTTGGTGTTCTTGTTATTTGCAGCTGGAGCTAGCTTTGGATAGTTAGGCTTGATGTGACCTTGTTCTCCGCAGTTGTAGCATATCCTGTTGCTAATCTTTTTCCTGCAGTCTTCCTCCTTGTGTCCCGATATTTTGCAGAAGTTACAGTATATGGATGATCTTCCTGAATGCTTCCTTTTGCAATACTTGCAATAGGGTGCAGAGGTAGAACCTATATTTTTTCTACGGTTAGAATTTCCATAACGTAATTCTTGTGTAAGCTTCTGGGTTAGGTTTCTCCTTTGATCCTCTTCTCGTGTACGGACTAATTCATCTGTCAAAGTATTAGCTAGTTCTACAGCTTCTTCTATGGTTTGGGGTTTAGCTGCCTTAACTACATGTCTTATCACCCCAATTAATCCCCAGATGTAACGGGAGATTAATACTGGTTCAGGTGAAGTAAGGGTTGGCACTATTCTAGCATATTCAAAGAATAACTTAGTGTACCCCTTACTATCCACACCACTCATTCTAAGGTTTAGGAATTTGTTTGCTATCTGTTCTTTTTCATTGGGAGGGCAGAATTTCTTTTTTACAATGTTTTTAAACTCCTCCCATTCCATATTGTAAACTCTATCACTTCCTCTAGACTGGAGGATAGTGATCCACCATTCTAGTGCTGAGTTCTTAAACAAATTGGAAGCAAACATTATCTTATCCTTTCCCGCACATTTACTTATTCTTAAGACTGCCTCAGTCTTTTCTATCCAGCGTAGAGATGCAACGTCCCATTCATTGCCCGAGAGTTCTATCGGTTTACAAGACCAGAATTCTTTGTAAGAACAACCGTTAGACACGGTTCTTCTTCTTTTGGGAATGGGCACCTGAAGTACGGGTCCATTGTTCACGCTGTTTGCAGGTTCAGAGGGTCGCTTGCTATCATGTTTACTTTTATTTTCTGCTTCCCTAACCGTTTGAATAATATATGGCATCGCATCTATTATTTCCTGTGCCACTACGTGTTAGATGTCACTGTTGTCCACTTGGTTTCCATTATTGTTGTGGTTTGGGTTTCCGTTATCTGGGTTATTGTTACTCTGGTTATCATTATTCTGGTTTTCTGGGTTATTATCTGGATTCTCTTGATTCACTTGGTCGGCCATCTGAATTTTAAATATTTATCACATATTAATATCACAAGATAATATCTTAATACGATCAATTACATGACACGCATTTTGATCAAAAACGTCGAGCATTGCGACTTTACTCTTTCTTATCTATTATACAACTACTACAAACTGATACTTAAATTTGGAAATTACAATACTACTATGCATCGCTAACCACAAAGTGGTCTATACTACAACACATTTCATATTTTGGGCTCGGTTTTCACATACGGGGTGTATTTTAAGACATATAGGGGTATTTAAAAATATATTAGGGTGTCAGAAAAATTAATTTTGGAGGGTTGTGATAGGCAACATGATAGAAGCACTTATATATAGGAAGTACCAGTGGCGTATCCACCGTGCTTCAATCATGCCACGTCCGTCTCGTCATATGTGTCATGCTTTGTTAACCTCTACATTAGAATTCACCAAAAGCTCCCATAGATTGACCAAATAGATTCAACAACATAGATTAACCCAAATAGACTTTACAACTTCAACCCGAGCCTACAAAACTACGAACTTCACTTAGCGCGTGGTACGAAGGTTCGGTAACATGTCAGAAATACTTATATATAGGAAGTACCAGCGGCGTATCCACCATGCTTCGGACATGCCACTTCCGCCTCGTCTTCGGCGCTAGGCTTCGCTTCGTATTTTGTTTCTCAAAACAGCACATACATAGATTACACATGGATTTCACTAGGGTACTCACTAGATTACACATAGTTTTCAATAGATTACACAAATAGTTCTTCCATAGACTTAGAATTCAACAACATCACTGTCGATCCGTAGACACTGGCACTTGGTACGAAAGTTGGCGACATGTCGGAAACACTTATATATAGGAAGTACCAGCGGCATATCCACCATGTTCCGGACACGTCACTTTTCCCCCGTATTTCATGCCATGTTACATCTAGTGCCTTACAACCACAGTATCACATAGTTTGATCAGATAAACTTCTTAAATTTAGTTTGATCCTGAGAGATTAGAATTTAGGCTTTAGGTTGCGGACATACGTGTGATTCGTATAAAGAGCTTCAAAATAAACAAAGAATTAAGATAAACGAAGAATCGAGTTTAACGCCATATGTAAAATCGAGGTAACATAAAAGATGGGCTTATAAAACATAGAGTGTTCCGGGTAGAGGAACGGTGACTAACCAAAGTGATTCGAACCCCTTTCGAATTGAGGTAACGTGTCTTGACTTACTTAGACAAATAAATCATCGATGTTAGGCCTATGATATTCGTCCTTTTGGTCATTTCACGTTCCTAATTGAATGGAAGTTTTGAGACTTTGGCGAGACATGAAAACATCAAAAAGTGCGACTAGTCATCAAAGTCTGAGTTTCACCTCTAACTTGACAGCATCGTTCCCTAATAGCGTTGGTACTTATCCGCAGATAAGACCTACTAGAATAGTATGGAGATTTTCCATCAAGGTTCGGATGTCACTCCTGACTTGAGGGCAAACCTCGTGCAAAATACAAACACTGGTTAACAGCGTTTTCGAAGTATTAAGTGTATATTGTGTCAGCCTTAGGAAAGGCATTGTAAACTTAGCAGGAAAGTGTGCTACTAGGAAGCAGATACGATAGAATGCATAAGTCTTAAACAACAGATAAGAAACAAGATTCCTAGAACTATAGACTAGGGTAAGTATTTCTACTTATCCTAAATCCCTATAGTTATAGCTCTGATACCAATCTGTCACACCCTAACCGATGGCGAAAACATCGGGGTGCGAGCACTAAGCGTTCAGATTGCTCACGAGATTCCATAACACTAGTAAATTTCGATATGGATTAAATAAGTAACATGCATAAGTTTGTTTAAAACAACATCACCAACAAAAGATTCAAAATACAACCATTAATCATTGTTCGAAGTCTAGAATTAAACTAGGTGGGTTTCTAAGCATCAGCCCTAGCTTGATTTCCGTGATTCAGCATCCTATCAGCCTACAACATGTATTAAAATAAGGTCAGCACAAAAATGTATCGGCGAGTATTCAAGTTTGAGTAATAGCATAATAGTCTAAAACAACTCATATCCATATGTAAATGTAACAAAATAGTTTCAGCCATGCTAGTGTTCGCAGTCCAACAAGTGATAGCCCAAGTATCCCGATGCTTTGTTGTTTTCCCAAGTCTCAAGGAAAACTAGAATCCTCCTAACAATACCCCCAAGAATAATGGGGAGGTGCATCTCCTATAGCTACTATTGTTAAGGCGGAACTACACACCCTGGATTAAACATTCACATAGCACAAATAGAATACAAGAATCACAAGTTTCACATACACATAGGATAGAGTTTAGTTTGCAAAAGTCTCAAGTATCGTAGTTTAATAGAATACATGTTACATCCCAAAGTTTAAAACAAAAAGGGATCGAGTATACTCACAGTGATTGCTTAACAGATTAACTGTTATTGGATCAAAGGGAGCTCTTTAGGTTTAGCCTGATTAGATTACAACAGATAAGAGTCGGGCAGAATAACGAGATTGTGCAAAGTGTCGGATCAGTCATTCTGATCGGATGGTTGTCTGATCGGATGGCCATCCGATCGGATAGCCATTCGATTAAGATGACATGTGAGTGAGGGAACGGATGGCTATCTGATCGAATTGCCACTCGATTCAAGTTCTAAGTTTTCAAAGACTTCAAGAGGTATGTCGTCTGATCGGGTGGCAGTTCGCTCGGATGGCTATCTGATCGAGTTGCCATTCAACGATCATGACTTCAAAGTTTAAAGTGTTTAAGGTTAAGGGGGCAACTGTTACTTGATCGGGTGGCTGTTCAATCGGATGGCTATTCGATCGGATTGCCACTCGATCGAGTTACCCTTGTCCCGTTCCTAAACTTGTAAAAATTCTAAGTTTCTTGTTTAAACGACGACGACTTGGTACGTATTGAGACAATGGTAAACACATCAATGTACAGCTGATCTGGTCGGATGGGAATCACCCCAGTCCGTTCAGTCGTCTGTTTGTGATGATGCTTATGTCAGAATTCATACTCCGGTGATCTTCCCCGGCAACAATCCTTCTCCAAACCGACTCCAGACTAATAATCAAGTCTACAGTCCGTTTAGATTCGAATCTCACCGTTTTAGTAAAAGTTAAAGAGAAAGATGAAGATAAACATAGGTTTTAGCCTGAAAAGTTTAGATCTATCATAGATTTAGTGTAAAATGCATGAAATTTCTTAGATCTGAGCTAGATCTTGGCTAGGATGACATCACACAATAGTTTGGTACAAACCGCCATGATGACATCACCTTCAAGAGCTCAAGTCCGAGAGATTTCATGGTGAAAAGTGAGATTTCAAAGGAGAATCTCGTAGAGAATGATGTGTAGATCAAATATGTACAAGAATCTAGTGTAAAACGTACCGAAATCACTAAGAAATCGAAGAAATGAGGAGTGCGTGCGTCTGGTCGAGTGAGGCTATCACATCAGTGAGAATGGTGATGTGACAGGCCTATTTATAGTGTGAGAAGGAAGGAAGAGAGGCGGTGTGCGCGGATCGGGTGGCAACTCGGTCGAGTGGCCATCCGATCGGGTGGTCATCCGATCGGATGGCTATCCGATCGGAATGCCACTCGGTCAATCCCATCTTTTTCGCTTAACCGTCTTTGATTCATTTTGCGAGTTAGATTAAGCGTTGCGTATTATTGGGTAAAAGTATAACTAGATTATAGCATTAACACAAAAGATCTCAAAGTTTCATAGTTTCCGCCAGTGAAAAGACTCCAGTCCCTCGTTCAACCAAATCTCAAGTTTCATGAGCCTCAAGAGTCAAGCACCAAAGTATCAAGTATCTTGATTTAGACAGTCCAAGTATCTAGAATTAGGCATTCCAAGTATCTAGAATTAGACCTTCCAAGTATCTAGAATTAGACATTTCAAGTATCTAAAATTAGACATTCCAAGTATCTTTAATTAGACATTCCAAGTATCTAGAATTAGACATTCCAAGCATTTAGATTTAGACATTCCAAGTATCTAGTATATAGCATAAAATTTACCAAGTATCAAAAATTATCAATGACCACATAGTTTAGGGACTAAAATTAACAATATCTAAAAGTCTAGGGACGCAGGTGTTACACTACACCCAAGTACCGGGTCTTCAGTCCGTCCCACACTTACTTGGGATCGGTGTAGCTAGCCATTTGCAGCACCATCTCTTCGGGAATAGCTTGAAACAAAAAGGCTAAAGGGTCGCCGGTATTGATAGGTCGCTAATGCCTGGTTGTCGCCGCTAAAAGCCTCTATCGCCGCTATTGGTCTTAGACTTTTAGTGACGACGTGTGGCCGCTAAAGGGTCATCGGTGTTACCTTTGGTCGGTAAAGGTTAAGGGCAATAGCGGCAACACGTGTTGCCGCTAAAAGTCAATTTTTTTATAAACAGCAACTGTATAGAGCTGCACCCAGCCAGTTTTACGGCCGAAAAACACAACCTGCCAAATTCAAACAACGCAAGCATACGCCATGAACATATACTAACGGTAATATAATTACAAACTACATTTAACATTATCATCCTACAACGTTTAATTAAATCCTACATTACAAACAACAAGTCACTCGTCGGAATCATCCTCATCTTCATCTTCTCTATCGAATAATGACTTTCCTTTTCCTTTTGAACCAAGATAGTTGTTAAGTTGGCTCAAAAAAGCTGGGGTTTGGAACAAGCTGTTAACAAAATCCTACAATAATAGATATCAAAACGTATATTAGCATATTAATTAACGCTACCAACATATATTTAACAAGGAAACATGCGTTCGTTTGTCATTGTATAAATTGCGTAGTTTACCTCGAAAAAGAGTTCTTGCGTCCAAGGTTGCGAAGAAGACATGTTCGAGGACGTGTTGGAAGAAGGTTTAGGCCCCATCCCCCGGTACCATCCTCGCCGCTCTCTCAACGCTTCCTGATACGGGCCAATTGGAGGACCATCACAACTCCATTCGTTTGTGGCCTGTTGTAAGTTCTGCTGTATTTTACGAAGATGGTTAAATATATATATATATATATGTGTGTGTGTGTGTGTGTGTGTGTGTGTGTTATAGAAAATTATACTTAAAAGAAATACTTACATAATTTGTTCAGCGCAACTGGATCAACCCAATTCCCTTGATTGTCCGTGTGGGTTTTTTCAAACGTAGGTACCCAATCCATATTCTGTTAAACATTAAACTTAGATTAGACATTAAATAAACAAAAACTTACACACACGCACATACATAAAACATTACATTTTTATAGGCGGTGCTACCGTACGACAATGTCCCCCCACGGTATGGGAATTGTTGTTTCTCGCGTACTTGTGTGTTGGCCTCGATAATATATTTTTGGTCCCGGAAACCTTCGATGGTTCTCAACCAGTTATCATAGGGCATATCCTCGGGATGGTATGCCCTTGCCCTCTCAATATCATCGTAACCTCCCTTGCTCTTAAATAATTTTTTAGCTTCGTACTTGCGGTCAGAGTACCGTTTCATAAGCACACTCCTAATACAGGAGATATGTAATATCTTTAAACCAAACTATTTTCTACTGATTAATGAAAATCCTCTTGTTTGAGTGGTGATAATAAACGGCTTGGGTTGGTAACGAGTCATAGCGGTGCTATTTTAGAACCAGTATCAAGCGAATTAACATAATAGGTTATATAATGGATGTTGCGTGGGTGAATTCAAGTAGATTCAATTGAAGGACAAAAAAATCAATTAATGAGTTTGTTATGAGACTGACCAAGATCGTGACCAGTATTCGTTTACTTGTCGAGAAAGTTGATGAAACTTCGGGGGTAAAGGAATTTTTTCGAGCTGTCCCGATTTATGAAGATAGCAACCTCTATGAATATAAGAGATGTACGAAACTCCAGCCATGCAGCTCACGTGATTCTTGAAGCCATGCTTATTCATGCATCAACTAAGTAAACTCAAACCAATCTAAAATACTAACGATCCGACCCGATAAATAAACGATTAACTCCAACAGATAGGACGTGATCAAGTTCAAGGTCGAGGGCGTGACAGAGATCAAGTTCTTACCAGCCTTCACACGACTAATACTAAATATGATAACATATCAGTACTTAGTTCATTTGGATGCTTGTTTATATTTAAAACCTTATTTTTACACAAAAGGGCAATTTAGTCAACATTAAGCATAATAACGGAACTTTGTAAAATACCTCAGATTACTATGTGACCATGTAATATAACCTTAGAGGGTTATACTACAATATAATATGGTCACAAAAGAACCTTAAAACAGAATGAAATTGTACTAATTCTGGTCAGAACTGAAAGTCAAAGCAGAAGTCAAACTTCATGACTTTCGGTTGCGAACCGACCCTAAACCTGGAATTGTCGGGTTGAACATGTTTACACATGTTCTAATACTTATTACCAAGTTATTAAAGTGATAAACCATGTTTTATAACACATACATTATTAGTTATGAATTTTTTTTTAAACTGACCCGTTTGACTTTTAGTTTTAATAACTTTGACCTGAAAATTGACCAAGCAAACATGATTATTAGGAGGTGCCCTTTTGAGGGATTAACACCTACCTAATTACGATCACGTAGCCATGTTCGCCTCGAAAAATGGCTGGACCATAATGGTCTAAGCCGAAAGTCAAAGCGTTTATCGAAAAACTTTGACTTTCGGCTTTTAAAAGCCTATAAAACGAAAAGCAGAGGTTAAGGACACTTGCAAAGAGACCTAGCTCGAAACTTGAACTGAGGTGGAGTCTCCTATAAGCAGGAATCTCCAAGAAAGCAAGTACAAGAGAGAAGGGATTGATTTTTGAAAGATGCAAGGAACAATGCTTCTCATGACCTCTATTTATAGTTAAACATCAAACCCTTGGATCATGCCAGGTGTTAGGGTGCTTCAGAGATCACCCCAGGTGTCTAAACAAGTTTTAAAAACCATCAAAGATCCATGGTTTTCAAGTTATGAAGAAAGTTGGTAAGAGTGGTGGCCAAGGAAGAAGGACCTACAGGTGTCACAAGGTTTATGTGAAAAGTAGGTCGTCGCATCGCGCCACAACGAGGAGGGGGGTCTGTCGCATGACGCTACAACCCACATCAAGTTTCAGAAGTTGTCACATTTAGTCCATGGTCCCTTAAACCTTTATATTCTTACATTTTTAACACCTTTAGCCCCTACAGTGAATTCATGTGGCTGTTGCTACCATTTAGTCACACTTAATGGATGGAATGCTTGATTTCAACAACCTTTTTTGCCATGTTTTCTTCTAATTGATATGGCTAAAACGAACTTTTAAGTGACTATATAATATAAACAGGCAAACTTACTGTAAATTCATGTGCCATCTGCTACCCTTTAGCCACACTTAGTGTAAAGGATGTCTGATTCCAGCAAGAAAAAGTGGTACCCTTTAGTCACACTTTTAAGTTGCTACAGCCACTAAACGTGAATGTGGTCGTATGATACCTCAAATAACTCGACCTTTGGTCACACTTGAGCTGGCAAAAAAAAGTGTGGCGAAAGACGTATTGCCACACTTTTTTCGTGTGGCTGTAGGCCTTTTTTTGACGTAGTGTTAAAAGTGTTTCAATATAATTAAAATTAAACTTAAGCTAAAGCTCGTATAAGCTAAGTTCAAATCAAGTTTTTAACAAACCGATAACTCATGAACAACTATACCCCTAGTTTCAATGCATGATTATATTTCATTAAGAGTTAAATGCCCGGATAGTCTCAGTGATTTGGCCTTTTTTCACCTTTAGTTCCTAACTTTATAAAATTACAGCTTTAGTCTCTAACTTTTTCAATTCCGTTCCCGGATAGTCCCTGGCATGGATGGGGGTTAGTTTTCTCAGTTAAGCTGGTGTGAAATGACCAAAATACGCTTATTATTAAAACCCCAAAACATATTTTATCTTCTTCTTCACAAGCACAACTTCACTCAGCCACCACTGCCACAACCACCCCCGCCACAACCACCACCGCCGCCATCATCACCATTGGCTTTATTATCTGTGGGCACAAGTACCCAGTTTCGTTTCTGGAGGGGCAAAACTGGAACTTAAAACCACTAGTCTTCCTTCCTTCTTCTCAAACAACAATAAACAAACAAACAAACATCAACCATCCTCAATTCAACCAGCAGCAGCAATGACCCTGGGCTTAATAAACGCAAATCCAATTGTACATGAAAAGAAAGAGAGAATCACCCGACCAGATCATGTTCATCTTCACTCTAATGTCGTTGATCCTCTTGACATCTATGATATCCTTTCTAATGTTATCTTCAGCTTTTTTATTGTAATAATTTGGTAGTAAGGTAATTGTGATCTTTGACTTTAGATTGATAGATACATATTGTGAGGGACATTAGAGATCCGAAGCATCCGTACTGGTTGGAACAGTTGAGTGTTTTGTCGGAGGAGTCCATCTCCGTCGATGAGAAGCTCGGCAGGATACTATGAGTATTTTATAAAATTTAATGTGTATAATGGTTAATGCTTAATGTGTATCTTTGAATAAAATAAGGTGGTGAGAGGGTGGTGGCTGGTGGAGTTGTGCTGGTGCAGAAGATGATAAAATGTCTTTTGGGTAATAATAAGGGCATTTTGGTCATTTCACCCCAACTTAAGTGAGAAAACTAACTTTCATTTACGTCAGAGACTATCCGGGAACGAAATTGAAAAAGTTGAAGACTATAGCTGTAATTTAATAAAGTCAGAGACTAAAGGTGAAAAAATGTCAAACAACAGGTAATATCCAATATCCAGACATTTAATTCTTTCATTAATGTAAAACAGTAAGTTCAACCAAACAAAAAAAAAAAAAAAAAAAACTGAAAATAAGAAGTTGTACAGAAATGGACTTATTGTCAATCCCCATGCAATGATAGATAAAAATTGAAATCCAAAAGGGGGTTGGGGTCTTCCAGTTGATATCCAACTTGTCTGCCACACCTCCATTTAGAACACACCAATTACAATCTCTTAGACACACCTTCAATCTATATCTAGTTGAAATCCAACCAAACACTTGCATTCAGTCTGCTCATACTCTCACTCTCAAAACCAACACTAGGATTTTCACAACTACCCCAACTCCAGAATTAAGAAACCCACATAACTAATTAAAAAAAAACACCAAAAAAAACAAAGGAAAATGATACTTCCACTTCTGTCATGTTAGAAGCATAGAAAGATTTTAACATCATCCAAAATAAAATCATTATTATCATTATTTTTAGAACCCATCTTGATGATATCTTCTGGCTGGGGATTGTGACATTTCTCTACCACCACTTCCTTCAGAGAGTGTGAAGCTTTGTCCAACAGGTGCACCAATGCATGTGTAGGTATTTGCACTCTCCGGTGGTGGTGCGGTGGCGCCGTTCATGTTCTGGAGGGTGAATGGTGGTGCATTGCCGGAGCAAACATGTCCCACAAAGTAATCATTCATTGGATAAGGGTTATTGAGACGTGATGCCGAAGAAGTGTACATATGTGGTGGTGGTTGTGGTGGTAGAATGGTGGTGGAAGTGTCGGAAAATAGTTTTGTAGGATAAACTTGTTGATGATGAAACCCTCCATGTACCATTGGTTGTCCACTACATAACACAATATCAATATGAAACATTAATATTATGTGTGTGACCTCTATGATCAAAGGGGTCATTAATAACAAAAGCTTATATATCTTATTTATAGAATTTATGATATGATATTATGCAAAAAAACTAGAAAAAATAGCATACCCTAGTTGGTGAGGGAGTGGAAGAAGAAGGTTATCGTTGCTAAAAACCAACTGACGAGCATGGTTTAGTGCTTCTGTCTCCCTTTCTGAGACCAATATTAAACACATTAGGTTAAATATTTTCAAGAAACATGTAGCACAATATTAGAGTAAAATTATAGGGTGAAACTAAAAGATTAAAAGATTGACAAGACTAAGCTTCATGGCAAAGTTCACCTCGTTTTTCACACACTTACTGTGTGTTTTTCACACACTTTCTGTGTGTTTTATGTGTGTGTAGAGAGAGAGAGTGAGGGGGGTCTAGAGAGAGAGACCTTGGCGATGGCGGTTCATATGTCCCCCAAGGGCTTGAGACTTGCCGAACTTAAGAGAACAAAACCTACACTCGTAGACCTTCCCAATTTCATCCTTTGCGCCGTTTTTATTTTTCCTGTAGATGCCTAGATACCATGACAAACACAAAAAACAATTTCAGAACCTTAGATTGATGGATGGGACTTCTCATGTGTTAGTTCATTATTACTGTTACTCTACAGTCCATCCAAATTACCAAAATGGTCACCCTAATCCTTGGAAAATAGCAACCATACTTCCATCTAAACATACTTTTAAAAGTAACATTATACCATACACGAAAGTGCTTGTAAGCTAGCGCTATGAATGTGTGTAGTAACGAGTGGTTCAGAGTTCTAGTCTCGTTGTTATGTTTTCGGTGAAGATTAACAAGTGAATTTAGTGAATGTGTAAGTTAACCGTTTTAAACATGCTATTAAAAGTAAAATCATACCATCTTTTAGGGTTTGCATTCCTAAACTTAAATGTAACAATAAAAATTATTGGTTGGGGAGAAGGTACCAGAGGCAGAAGAAGACGAGTCATCAAGTGTTTGTTTGCCCTGATCTCTTGAGAAATCATCCGGTAAATTGTTGAGGTCTAATGGGTTTCTCCTGAAAACATGATAGTGCAGTGAGTAAGTGCAACTGAAGAAGAAGAGAGTGCTAGTTCAGATAAAGAGATTATATATTGTGGGGTGAAGCCTATGATACAACACATACATGTTGGTACCACCGACAGAGATACAAAGAAAGAAGTTTGTATGTATAACACCGACAGAACTATCAAACCGCAACTACAACAACACTAAAACATCTTCAGCTGAGAGAACTGAAGCTATGAAGATTCATAAAAGATCACTTCAGTTGAAGACTGATCAAGATCTTTAGAGGGTCTCATCCCCACCCTCTCTCTCCTCTTTGAAAGTTCTCTATCTGTGCTTCTGTCACTCCCTATTCAGACTTCTTTCTCTCGAAATGGAAAAAAAGGGACAGTGGTTCTCGTGACTTAAAAAGGGGGCAGGGAGTTCAAGATCGAGCTAGCTAGTGAGATGGTGGTGTGGGACTGTTGTGTTTAAGTTGTGGTAGGACGTGGGGGGACTAAATGAGACGAAACTTGTGGGCTATTTCCCTTTCTCTTCGACTATTAGTTCCTTCTTCAAACATGTGAACACACATGTACGGCCCTTTTGCTCACATAGACCAGTGCACCATTGGATGACACTTGTATATGAGAGAAAATTAAAAGTTTAGTCCCTCTCCAACAATCACTCATGTCTCCACCTCTAGATACATTTGATTACACTCTAACAAACAATTTTGAAAGTATTTTAACTTTACATTTTATATTTTTGTCCTTGGACTTCAAAACACTACAACTCTAAATGTGTTAATACTAACTTAATTTATCTAAAGATAATAGATACATAGTTTTCTTATAAAAAATAAATTATAACCTATGGCTAGTAATCGAGCAATATGATATTTGCCCCCAACAAAAGTGGCGTTCGTTTAAATCTTTTAAAGTAAAAGGATAAGTGCTATTTCGATGTAAAAAACATTGTTCTTCAAATAAAATTAAAGCCCGCTTAAAGCTGCTAATTAAGCGGGAGCTCGCCAATAATGAAGTGGTGAAGCCTACTAATGAAAAAAAAACTGATCAAGTTAGAGTTCGCTTACAGATAGCTCAAGACTAACAAAAATCCTATGCGGATAAAAGAAGACAGATTGAATTTTAAGTGGGAGACCGTGTCATGTTGGAAGTTATCCCATTGGAAAGGATTAAATCAATTTAGTAAATGGGGTAGACTAAGATCCCGACCCTTTCAAAATCATTGCCCGTGCAAGGAAAATAGCTTATCGGTTGGATTCCGTAATGTGCACACTATAGTATACGTAGTTGCTTAACCACTAACACACCACAAAGGCATTGTCCCTTTACCATTTGATCACGGTGTTAAGTTTTATGACAACAACGTTAGACGTTATTTGAGACTTCGGAGGTAACTTTAGACACCAGCATTAACTTTAGACATAAAAAGTATCCTTTAGCCGTTATCGTTAATACATTATAAAGCAAACTAGATGACCAATATGGTAAGTTTACACAATTTTTAAGATGACATATTCATAGTATTGTTCCATCACTACCCCACCTTCAATATAATAAGTTAAACCTTTAAGCATAATTATCTTATAAAATTACATGGTTGTTAAATGGTAGTAACCTTGATTTTTCGTCTTAGTTAGGGTCTGTTTGGCTAAGCTTATTTTGGGCTATTTATAACTTATTTGCTTATTTGAAAAGCAAATAAGTCATAATGGAATGACTTATTTACTTATTCCTCTCACGTAATAAGCTAACCCAAACACCTTTTAGCTTTTCAAAAAGTCAATAAGTAAATAAGTCACTAAAATAAGCTTAGCCAAACAGCCCCTTAGTATACAACCCTACGTTTATCATAATTACACTTTTTTACCTCATTTTCTTAATCATTGACTTATTCTATTTAAGAAACACTACTTTTACGAATGAATAGAACTATTACACCCAATCCATTTTTCATGGAAATTCTTTTTTTTTTTTTTTTCAGAAATGGCCAAATTTTGTAAATCAGATATAAAAATTTAAATTAAAATAAAATGATAAAAAATGACTGAATAATAAAATTATATACACCTTTACAATCCGAAAGGAATGTATTAAAACCGTCATAGTTGGAGGAAATACGGAAAGGGGGTTCTAGATGAAGGAATTTTGGTTCAAGAGTCGAGCAAACCAACTATGGTTGTTTGTCATGTTTGTCCTGGTTTTTTTCCACCGTAATTTATAACCTAACTCTAAACGTATTATAAGTTATGTTCAATTTAAGTTGGACCAACACATGTGCTTTCCTGGACGTGCGTCAAAAAAACATAAGTGCCCACAGCAACATGCGGTCATCCCCACTAGTCATGCAATATACATACTTTGAACACTTTAGATGTTATCTATTAACCACTTTAGCACTTTAAAACTTTATAATTACTTTAGCAAACTTTATCACAATCTATCATGTTCGAAAACATAATAGTTTGTTTTGAAAACTATAGTGAGTATGCACACAATCCCAAGACAATAATGTAAAAAGGGGTCTAGAAACTGACATGTGATACTATGTTGTTCTTTGCCAAATAAAAGAGCTTCTCCGACCCTTAGTAACCTTAGTATAACTGTTTCAAGTTCACATGAGAAATAGGTCAACTATCACTCTATAAAATCAAGCGTAGTGGTAATCTTTCACTCAAGACCATACCACATGCAATGCCCGTTGTACTCGGGCATAGTTTGCGCTCTAACCGGTTCATTTCGCTACACTATGAGCATGGCAATATTGTGCGAACATGACCTCACAAAATGTGTCACGCGTGAACTGTTCCACACTTAAACTATGAGGTGATATCTAATAAGTGTATCTATAATGTGCTCACGCAAGGTGGCGCGCAATCAATGGGCCGCAATGTACCTTGGTCGACGAAGAAACACTAAATCTGAACTTTCACTCAAGACCATACCACGCGCATAATCAAAGTGGCGTAGAGGTAAACTTTCACTCAAGTCCATACCAAGTGCAATGCCCGTTGTACTCAGGCAGAGTTTGCGCTCTAACCAGTTCATTTTGCTGCACTTTGCGCATGGCAATATTGTGCGAATATGACCTCACACAATGTGTCACGCGTGAACTGCTCCACTGTTAAACTATGAGGTGATATCTCATAAGTGTGTCTATAATGCGCTCACGCAAAGTACTGCGTAATCAATGGGTCGCAATGTACCTTGGTCGACGAATAAACACTAAATCTGTACTTTGGCGGCTGTAGTGATCTCAGAACTAAAAACAGTTCAAGATGCCAACTTCTTGATCTTATATGATCAGAAAATCAACCCTAAGTCACTCCGATGCTAAAGCTTCGTGTTTAAACTAGATTTCAAGTGAAATTCATGTTGATACCTTTAAAACCGAAACCATGACTTGAAACTTGGTTGAATTGATCCAAAATGCCTTCTGATTTGGTAGATGTTGTTCACGAGCAATCCACTAAAGGTTTATTGTGATCCTTGCTTGCCTCTAACTCAAAACAAATCGAAACCACAACTTTCTATATCTAGGATTCTCCTTTCTAGGACTTGAAATGTGAGAGATGGAAATGAAAGCTTGATGCACCCCCCTGCCAAATTACCCCTTTCCAAAATCACAAAATTTAATAAAAACTGGGATGTTATATCTCAACATTTATCTATTTTATTAAACCGTTTGATAGACATGAAGTTTGATCTTAGGTTAAATAACGTAAATATTATGTTAGGTGTTTCATTTGCTATATATCCAAGTTGGGTGATTAGATTTGTGAACTTCCAAACTTGCTAAGACTTGGCTAACAGTGAGATGCCCATGTATCCATCGTAAAGAAAAAACCAGACAAAAACCTTTTGTGTGTGTACCCGTCATAAAGAAGTAAGACATACAAAAAAATTAAAGGAGTAAACTATTCACAAAAATAGGCCTCAAGGTCAGTGCCTCATCATTTAAATCAGTTTTCTCTAGTGATATATTTCACTAGAAACTCTTGAGTAAGTTTTAAACTCAATCTCATCCCTTAATTCTCGATTAGAGAACAATGTTTTGAGTTCATGATGGATTTCTTAAAGTTGAATCCCTTGGATATTTGAGTTCTTAATGATAGAAACTTAGCAACTAAAGTTGAGTAATCTTCATCAACTAACGAATTTTGTAGAATATAGTGTATTATGTGACACTTGTGGATTATCCATAAGTTGTAACCCGACTCGTATTCGTATTCATTGTAATTCAGATCCTATTTCATGAATTAATTTTTTTGATTATTCGTTGTTCGTATTTTCATTTGGAGACATATATGGTTACGAATATTAATTTCTGGTCTACACATATTGTAGACGTGTTATCTTATTCATTACATTCATTAAACGATGCATTTATGGGCTCAACCAAACTTCAAGGACTAGAAATGTCAAAAAATGAATTTTCTGGATTTTGCTCCCACATGAGCCACGCGGAGGGACACACTTCCTCTCACGCGTGTCGTGGGGGAGCCCCATTTCAGCACAACAGTTTCGCAAATTCTGGTCATTTGGCAGCCTTTAATCAATTTCGAATCGTTACCAATGCATGTAGACTTAATCCTTGGTCAAATCCCATCATCAAAACACTCTAAATCGTAATCTTAATTACCTTCTTCAAGACCCATTATGTCACAATTCAAATTCGAAATCAGTAAAATGTTTTTATAGAAATTGAGATCATAAACGCATTCTTAATACCTTTTCTATCATCTCTGAGCAAAAAGCGCATTCCTAAACACTATAATCTTCTACAATTTCAAAGAACTTAGATCTAGAGCTCAAATCTTCTTTCTAGAAATTTGAACTCGTTTCTCAGTATTTTGAGGCAATTCCAAAGTCTAATCCACTTTAATTTTTGATCTCTACAAAAGTCTTCTGTCAATTTCAGTTGATAGAAGGCAATTTTTGTTCAATTAGATTTCAGGAATTTTAGGATTCATAAGCATTTGGGGATTTTTATATTTTATAAAATTGAATTAGTTAATTTGTTCTATAGCGTTTCTAGACATATGTTATAATACAATTTCAGTATAATTCATATTATTCATGTTTGCCTATTTTTATAGCATTTATTTTGTCATCCCTAGTATTTATTCTTATAACTTTGCTAGGATTATAATGCTAGAAATTATTGTCAAATATGTTAGAGTGGTAAAGTTATGAATTTTCAGAATAATAACTAGAAAATTCTTGAATATAATTGTTACTAATTTAATTATAGTTTATCATGTTAGTTTATATTTTATGCGGATTATATAAATTGTTAAAAATCTATTTCATATTAATCTTGAAATTTTGCCTTTAACTATAGACCATTTAGACATGATGTTTTGATCATAAGATTAATCAAATTAGTTTTGAACTATAAACAAAATTGGTTAAAATGGTTAAATTAGACATAAGTATATTTTTGGGACAAATTGGACTATTAGTATATATATTTATGCCTTAGATAATATTACGAACTATTATATATTTTTGTTACTAAATTATAGTCTCAACTATTTAAAATTATTTATTTGATTAAAAAGGTATTTTTGGTCATATTACATCAACTATATATGTGTTGTCACTAAAAGCTATAAATCTATATTTTTAACCATTAGACTTATATTCACGTTCGAAATCGATAGGTACACATTTAGATTAAATCATTATTTGTGAATATAAGGGTTCTTGCTAAATCAATTTTGTATACTATCTTGTTATATAATCAATCATAATAAGGGTTTTTGTATAGTGTGTATTGGGTGGGAGGTTCTCCATGTGTTCCCCAGCTCACCATCAACGCTTTTCTTTAGAGTGTGCCTTTTGCGACAGTTACCGACGTTGAAAGGGTTGTTTGTATACCCATTTAATCAGTAGACGATTGCCATTGTTGGTTGTTTGTGAAATAAATCTGTTTTGACAAAGTCGACGATGATATGGTCTCATCGTACGACTTTAAGTGAATGTTATATTGTTAGTTTGTCTACATATGACTCGATAAAGATGGCCTTGGGCTAATCTAAGAGTTGTAAGTGCGATGATGTTGCTTATCATTTGGCATGGCATCATTTAATGCAGCCATGTTAAGCTTCTAAGCACCGGCAACCTCATTTTTTATTAGAGTACCCGACAAGGTATACTTACATGTTATTGTGATCTTTTGAGTTGTCGACTTGGTTTGTTGGAGCTTATTTGGGCAGGCAACTTTAGTTATGCAAGGTTGTTTTGCTAATTAGTATTACATTAAAACCTCTATAAATTAATAATGTTGGGATCGAGATATTTTATTAATTTAGCGAGATATTATTATATCGATAAACTAATAATTTATTAATTTAGCGTGATTTTACGTATGACCTTTAAATTTCTAAGTCCAATGTAAATTCACAAATTAATTGAATTTTTTAAGTTCATTGTTTTTTAATACAAAAAGTTAATTCATGGTACCAAAAAATAAAGAGTAAATTACGTTTTTGGCCCATGTGGTTATATCACTTTTACTATATTAGCCCAAAATAAGAATTTTTAACAGATCTGCCCCAATGGTCTCTATAACTAACCATTTTGGCCCTTAAGTCTAACCAAACCCCCCCCCCCCCCAACTCTGGTTAATTAATTGGTACATGACTTGCACATGATGTCTAAAAATGTAATTCCCCTCCCCCCCCCCCCCCCACCCCTTTTATAACTATAAATAAAACCCTAGATTTTTTTTTTTTTCACTTCATCTTCTTCCTTAATTCATCTTCTTGGTGATTTCTTTCAAAACCCTAATTTCAACCCAAAAAACTTTTCTTTATGATTTCATATGAATTAATTTGCTGAAACAATCACCATTTGGAAACAACCTTTACCTGTTATTCCATTAAGAAGATACTAATATGCTTATCTAGAGCTGTTATTATTGGTTTTAAAATAGCTAAACCAGTTAAATCGAAACAATTTGATCCGGTTGACCATAATTCTGAGCAAACCACTAAACGGTTTTATAATCAATCTCATTGAGATCAATTTGGCCAATCTTGTACGGCTCGAACCAGTTGAACCAAACCACGACACATTTCCACCACTATAAATGAGCCAAGGCGGCCACCACCAATGAACGAATGATCGTCATATCTGACGGTAGTTGTGGCTCTATGCAAACTAAACCATTAACAGAAACATACACCTCCACAGTTTTACATACATTTATTCATACAAACTTCAAAAGCAGCCAACAGCAAAAACATTCACACATAAATCCATGAAAATAAATCCGCTAATATGAAAATTAACAAAACCGACACCAAAGATCCATGAATTAGATGAAGTGAAAAAAAATAATCTAGGGTTTTATTTATAGTCATAAAAGGGGGGAGAGGAAATTACATTTTTAGACATCATGTGCAAGTCATGTGCCAATTAATTAACCAGAGTTGGGGTTTGGTTAGACTTAGGGGCCAAAATAGTTAGTTATAGAGACCATGAGGCCAGATCTGTTAAAAAATCTTATTTTGAGTTAATATAGTAAAAGTGATATAACAACAGGGGCCAAAAACGTAATTTACTTAAAAATAAATTACAAAAACAAGTTTCAAAGCACATTTCTTAAGTTCATTACAAGTGGCAACAACTCTTTACATTTTTTTGTTGTAATACGAGAAGACAATGTCTCGACTCTTATGTGCAATGAGAAGATTTAAAGATGAACTCAAGATAGATTTGAAGTTCAACAAAAAAAACAAAATAGATTCATTTTTACTAGACAATCTTTAAATTTGGAATCTTTTAGTAATTATTAATTTATAGTTTTGTTGGGACGAATATATACACACTGTGATTTCAAAAAAATTATTATCTTATTATTATATCGATTGGGGTTCAATTTTGTACTGGTCCTAAGTTGGGACTCGACACATTATTAATTTTATCGAGATTATTAATTTATAGAGTTTTTATTGTATTTAAATTTAAATTAGCTATGATGTTTGCAATATGGTGTTACAATCTCTGATGGCTTAATAAAATTATTCCGGCATAAACCGTATTCCTGAGCTAAACCAAAAAAAATCAAACTAACTTTAAAGAATTTTTATATTTGTTATTATGGTTTTTGGTTTACTTTCTTATAGGTTACTTTTGAATATAACATTATTGGCGATGACGAATGATGAGTTCCATAGGTGCTTGTATGCGCCAAAGGGTTGTTTTAGTTTGTTCTAGCCAAGTTGTTTTTACATACATTTGTTCATATAATGTTTATTTTTAGTTATAATGTAAGATAATTGATTTGTTACCTTCTTCTTCATTAGCATGTCAACCTCAAACCATTATATGGATGTGTTCAAAAGAGTTGCTAGCCTGCGTGAGGAGTTTGTCAACTCGGATCAAATGATTAATGAGAAACTAAACTGCTAAAAGAAACACCGACATACGACAAAAACAGGTTGCACTCCAAGTTGAATTAGACGTGCTTGTCGCGCATTTCGCACGGCCTGCCAATATTAGTGAAAAAAATAAAGTTATAAGTGTACATACTTAGAATAGTTGATTGTAAGTTTTGTTTAACATTGTAAACAATCAACATTAATAAATATTTTATGTTATATATCCGAATATAATTCAGTTGCGTTAACCGATATATTGATGCAATCTAATCCTCTACCGTTTCGCGGCAGGTCTCCACCACTAGTTTTTACTAAAATATTCGTATAATTAAGATGTTTTTTGCATTTTTAAAGATTAATTAGTATCTACAAATGTCGATGGCTTTATAGTCTAGTGGCATATTCAGTGTGGGAAAAGACTTTGTGACCATTAGGTCATGGGTTCGATACCTACAAGGGGGTTTTCCCATATTTAATGGGTTTCTTCCTGAATTGGTGTATAGGCATATTTGCCTAGTGGAGATGGATATGATCGAGTGGTTCCGCTGGTGGCACAATAATACTCCAGTAGTACGTCAATGATCCAAATTTGTCGTTAAAAAAAATTTGTATCCACAATAAAACTATATTTTTAAAAAGTGTTCTTCGCCTAAATTTCTCAATCTTATGCATAAAGAGAGACATTAAAAACCTTTACTTCATTTTTATTATGTAAATTTATTTTATCTTTGTATATACTTCAAAAAATTGCTAATTAATAGTAAACCAACGTACTTTTTTTAAAATACGAGTTGATAAAAATGTTAAAAGCGTCAAAATGATTAGTGTTATATATTTATATATTTCTTTTATGTTTCTGTTTGTTGAAACACCTCAATAAACAAAAAGTGTTGTATTCATGTTGTTACAACATATACATTTAGGGGCTGAGGTTAACGGTGATTTGGGCGTGTCCCGGCTTCACTGATTTTTCCCTCGTACTCAGTGTAAATTTTATTGAAAATTTTTGATTTTTTTTTTAGTTTAAAATATTAGATTTTCAAGAGTCTGGTCCCACCGATTTGGATTTTGAGAGCTCGGCTTCACCGAATTTTCGTTCAAGATCCGCAACTATATACAACACTCTCCGCATGACATTTTTTATACTTATTGTTGATAGGACTTAGAAGTTAGAAGTCACATAAATTTCTATAACTTTGAGTGATTTTCTTAATTTATTGTTTCAGACAGGCAAATAAGATAACTAAATTGTACGAAGCTTTAGTTCTTAATTAACTAATTTAAACCAACTTTAGGATATCTTCATCTATCCATTATGGTGGCTACATTTACATAGGTGCAGTTTGTTTTTTAAGAAGTAAAATGTCTGCAGTCTGCGGACCACATCTGCAGACATCTGTTGAAGAAGAGGTGTACCAAATGTCTGCAGTCTGCAAGAAAAAGACTGTTTGTTTTTTAACATATGTAGACTTCTAAAATAAACTGGTGAAGGTGTACAGACGGTGGTGGACGGTGATGGTGGTGGACGGTGGTGGTGGGTGGTGGACGGTGATCACTAGTACAGAAGTGAGCATTAGACGCGGTTAAAGTAGTTTTTAGTCGCGGTTTCAAACCCCGACTTAAAATGCCGTGGCTAAAAATGCGTTGTTTATAAGACGCGGTTTGCTGAACCCTGTCTTAAAATAAACCACCGCGACTAAAAAGATGTTCATACTTTTACAAAAATATTTTTAGTCAGGATTATGAACCGCGACTTAAAATCGTTATACAATTTTAGGAAAAGTTTTTAGTCAGTGTTGGATGAACCGCGACTTAAAGTCGTTTTACAATTTTAAGAAAGCTTTTAGTCGGTGTTGGATGAACAGCGACTTATGACCAATGTTGTAAGAACAACAAATTATGCTGTCAAATTTCAAACAAAAATCTGTAGTAAAAAAGAGATATTTAAAAATGACATAATATTGAGTTAAAAAATTAATCTGCACTCCAACATAGATTTCAAATCCAATCAATCCTTTTATATATTTCAACGTAGTCAAATCCGGACAAGTAAAAAGTGACCCAATACACATTCAACCCGAAAGTCTACAATATTAATTGGTAAAATAACAATTCACTACTTAATCTATTCAAAACCATAAACAAACTATATTTAAACTAAGGAATACCCAACCCGTCAAATAAAATTGGCATCAATTCCTTCAACGTCTTTTCTATATCTTCATCTGTAGCCACTTTCTTGTCGTTCCACATCTAAAAAATAAAAAATATTATAATTATTAGTTCTGAAGTATCCATCCCTGCAACTACTCTCTAAACCTATATATAAAAAAAATGCATCAATCAAGCTCTAACTCAACTCTTTCTTACTTGACAATGACACAACAGCACAATAACCTGCTAATCTGCTATACCATTCTAACTCAAGAAATTGGTAAAGATAATACTAATTAGAGACAATCAAAGACAACAAGATTACCTGGTGGTGCGGCGGCACTGAGGAGGTGGACCGGCGAGGTGGTGCGACGGCGCTGAGGAGGTGAGGTGGTGCGGCTTGTATCTTTGCGCCCTTCCACAAGAGGTAATAAAGCATAAGGAATGGGAAACAAACTATCACTACAAGGAGGCATATAAAAGCAAAGGCTGATGCAAGCCTGCAAATTGGTACTGCAATAACAAAAATAAAAAAATATAGTTCAATTTAGATCAATTATATAATCAATCGGAAAGGTTTTAGTCAATGCCATGAGTACCTGGTCACTTTTAGAAGCAGCCTTGGAAAACTGTTTCAAAAACTCTGATGCTAAACCTACAAACATACACAACAAAATGTAATGTGTTTAAATTATACTAGTGGGGAACCCGCGCGTTGCGGCGGGATCCATAATTTACACCGGCAAAGATTTATAAGAAACAATTTCGAAGTACATATACGATATACACATCGACAACCCTATTGTTTATATGATACAATTCAAAGTGTATATACACATTAATGACTTCATTGTTTAAAAAGTAACAAATATTCCCTATTGCATCAAACATTAGTACCATATCCAAAAGGTCAAAAACAAAAATCACCTTTTTTCTATTTTTTTTGGAATTATCAGATTAAACTTATCATCTTTTTTTTCTATTTTTTGTGGAATTATCAGATTAAACTTGGGTAGCCAAGTCTAAATAAGCATTACCATGAAAATCAAGAATTCAAGACCACATATTATTAAAAACTTAATATATATGATTAATAAGTTCATAACAAGTTTTGAAACTCACTAAATTTGACAATTATGATAGTTTATTGATGTAGACGACTAATGATTTTGAAGTCAAAAGTTCATTAACATGATGACGTCCAGTCCTGTAATTAAATAATTATAGTAAGTTGAGTTCTTATACCAATATTAGATGGTAATATATCTAAATGTAAAAAAAGTAACGCCAATTTCAATTTTGCCATTAGTAAAAGCAAGCACAAGGCCACTATCACAACATGTTGAAAAGGCATAAACAATTATACCCAAAAAAAAAGGCTCATTCTTAGCATAACATATATTAAAAACTTATTTTTTAATCATCTAACTGTTTATAGTGATTATAGACAGTGGACATATGGTTGCATAATGCCCTTGGTCACAGATAATGTGAAAGGGAGAGAGTAAGAATAAGCAATAATGTGAAAGGGAGAGAGTAAGAACCATGTACATGTTTGCATATTCGCGGTATTTTTGTACATGCTGAGATCTTGCTATAAAACCATAGGCGTCCCTGTCCAGCAAAATTACACCAGTTAGACTACATAAGACAATTCTACGACTTCAATTTTATCTAGAGCTACGGACCTAAGGTCTCACTCGACACCTCGGACGTCGCTTGCCTCAATGACTGTCGTGTCTCCACTTCCAGGTGACGAACTCATCGATACAAAACTCAAATTGCAGCTTGGTTATTAATCAAAAGCTTCCAAGAAATCAAAACTTTGGTACAATCTTCACTAACAAATTTTTAGAGAACAATTAAGAAAATAAATATGTACTAACCGACATCCATCAAGCTTGCTCATCAACCTAGGTTGACGACTTGCCCACATGTAGTTGGCCCAACTCTCTCATCGAGCCCATCCTCCTCGTCTCCACCGTAAGTCTCACCTTGCCCCATATCCAAACATTATGTCCCTGGCTCCCTGCATTAGATTATATTACAAAGAGGGGAGTGGGTTACAAAATTCTCCTTTGACCGTGTCAACCTTAAAAACACATTAAACATGAGTCAATTTTAAATACCCTTTTCAAATGGACTATATATCATCATGACAACAAACGAAGAGGTTATGTAAGTTGTAAAGTTTCCCAAAAGAAATATTAAAACATTCATGGGACTGATTAACTACCTTTTTTTGCTCACCTGGTTCTCAAGGGCATTCACAGTAAACTCAAGCTCTTTAACAGTTTTATCAAGAATTTCACCTCCTCATCAGCATGCAATCTACTCGTCTCAGCAATCTTAACAGTTTAAACAAAATATATCATTAATGAGATTCTTATAATGTAAACATAACACTTGTGCAATGTCAATCAATTTACTTATAACTATTCAGGTTATGTTTTATTTCTACCGAGCAAGAGTAAAATGAGTAAGCAGCTTATGTTTTATATCAATTTACTTATAACTATTCAGGTTATGTGCAATGTCAATCAATTTACTTATAACTATTCAGGTTATGTTTTATGTCAATCAATCCAAACGTCACAACCGAGTAAGCAGATCATCAAACACTTGGTGGGCATGAAACCATACTTTCTAAACCATAGCAATTTCAACATTTTCACCATCAGAAAACTTCAATTAAAAGGCAACCTAAGTGCAATTTCTTCATTTACTTACAAGAACTATAACCACACAATCAAGAAACGCAAATGGGTGTTGCAGAAATACCTGTAAACAGCTGAAAATGCGTCTTGAAGGGTTGATTGTGCATAGTAGAGAGGGTGTTAACGTTGAGGACGAAACCCATCAAACGTCGAGTGGAGTTCCGGTACAAATAAATCCGATCAAGCCTCCGATGACCATCAATGAGCCTTTCATCCCGGGCTTAATTCCTGCAAAATTCAAACCAGATCTTAAGTTAATGAGAAGATTAAACGAAGACTGGATGGTAATAATAATGATAGTAGAGAAAGAATGGAATTGGAGACCGAAAAGGTAGCCGACGGTGACCGAGTTGGAAAAGGGTTTAGCATCTCCTTGGTATGGTTTCCACATGGTAGTGAAACCTGAAGATGGTTCGAGCTGATGCGAAGATGGTAGTGGTAGGCGCTAGGGTTTTCAACTGAAGGATAAAGCTCTGTGTATTTGTGTTTTTAATTAACGGGGGATTGGAAATGAGAAGTAATTTGGATTTTGGGAGGGTAAAGGAAATTTAGGCGGAAAGGTATAAAAATACTAGCGGGAATTTGGAATTTTCGTGTGGGAAATTAAGTTGGGGAGATTATATTTGGAGTTAAATCTCATTTTAGACTATATGGTTTGCGCCATTTTGCCGATTTAGTCCAAAAGTTTTATTTTTTGTCTGTGGGTCAAGGTTTCACTGTTGTTATTTTAGTCTATTGGGTTAACTTCGTTCATTTTTTCTGTTAACGACAATGGCCGAATTGCCCTTCTGGTTAACAAAGTTACATATAAAATGACTGAATTTTCCTTCTCGTTAAGAGAAAAAATATATGAAATTAACCAAGTGGACTAAAATGCCAACAGTGAAACATTTTTTGACCCACACACGAAAAATGAAACATTTGAACTAAATTGACAAAATGGTCCAAACCACCGGGACAAAAATAGCATGTAACTCTTATATTTGTTAGGGGTGCAAACGAGCCAAGCTACTTGAGTTCGGATCCAAACAAAAACTCAAACGATTCAAGCTTAAACTAGTCTAAGTTTCGCTTATCGAACTCAAACTGGCTCGCGAGCCTTAACGAGCCCACCGTTTATATATTTTTTTAATTAATATATTAAGTATATATTTAAATAATAATAATAACAATAATTACTATTTGTAAAATATGACTATATATTAAACGATTCGAGCCCGACCCTAAGCCGAGACCTAGCTTCAAAAACTACCTGCAAGCCGAATTCAAGCTTTATAACCAAAGGTACACACATACATGCACAAACACATATACATATACGCATAGACATAGACACATATACATATACGCACAAACACATATGCATATACACGTAGACATAGTGATAAAACAGTGGTTAACCGGGGAGGTTAATCTCTTCTTTCCGAGGATCGGTGGCTGGATCGTCCTCTAACCCGTCTCCTGCACAAGGAAACACACTGTGACTCATAACAAGGAGGATGGGGCGGGGGTGCTCCTTGTTACCACTCTCCGGCGTCAGAATCAGTATTTGCTTGAGAGCAAAGTGTGTGATAGTAGTAAGTGTGAGAGAGAGCAGATAAGCGATACCTCAAACCTGGTCCGGGATGGGTATATATAGCCGAAGAGTGAAGGAGGGTAATTCAGTGGCTAGACCGACGACGCGTAGCCTGTTGCAGGTGTGTCAGAAGCGTAGATCACGGAAGTGTTGGACACTTCCTGAGGTGATGCCACGTCCTGCTGCGGCTGTCAGTTTGTGTGCCAGCGTTGCAGAGATGTGGGGCGGACTGGTGACGACTGTCAGTGTCAGTTGTTGTTTTGGACACTTAAGTCAAAGTGTGAGTCCTACTTGCGTCATCAATAGGATGCGGTGCTGGGCCGCATCGCTATATGCGGTAACCACGATTGTTACCGCATCCCTTTTCATGACAAAGATATCCATAGGCCCAATATGGTCCTCTTAAAAAACAAACTACACCTTAGTCATTACCATAAATAAACTTCAGTTATGGAGAATCACCTAACCAAAACCACAACCCGATGGTCGGTTAATTATGGTTCAGTTTAACTGTTGGTTATAGATCGGTTTCGGTTATTTTTTTTGTTAATTATCCAATGTAAATTGTTGCTTTATTCAAACTGAAAATGGTTAAGTTATAGTGTTATATGCTCGATTATGGTCATGTGCCTTTAAATTTGACGAGTTTTGTTCTGAACGTTTCAAAATCTTGCACGTTTTAACCTTTAGACCAAACCTAGTTAGACTTTTTAGTTAAATATGGTCATGTGCCTTGCAAATGAGGGTATATTTGTCTTTTCGCCATTACATGGACTATTGTGTAAATGCTTAATGTCTAGGGACTTTATGTAATATAATGAAAAAATATTAGCGACTATTATGTAATATAATAAATATATAATTAAAAAAACTTTTACTCTCTCTCTCTAACCTATAGAGCACCACCACCACCCTGCCACCGCTCACCCCTCTTCCTACACAGATATCAAACTTCGGTCCACCAAATTAAGCTGAGCAGCAGCAACAGCAGCAGCTTGATTTGGCAACATAGTAAGATGACTCGTTTGACCTATCAAGTTTGACCAGGCTAAATTCGTATTATTCCTAATCTGCCCTATTTGCCTATTATGTTGATTCTGTTGTTGCCCGCTTCTAAAACTCACCTGCTCGTAAACCCTCGCAACATTCATATTACCCGCACCCAAACCATATTGCTGTTGCACGTGACTCGCACGCGACATCGAAGGAGACCTCACAACATTCATTTTACACACTAGCCCCTTCATATAAGTTTTTTTACACAATAGTCCCTGGAAGGTGAAATGACAAAGATGCCCTCATGTGCAAGTCACATGACTATATTTAACAAAAAAGTCTGACTGAGTTAGGGCTAAAGGACATAACGTGAAGGATTTTGAAACGTTAAGGACAAAACTCCTCAAATTTAAAGGCAAAGAACACCGCCTATAATTTGGTACAAACATAAAGGACAAAACTTGTAATTTACTCTATTAATAAAAATAATGTTTTATTAATATATTATTTTAATAATATTTAACGTTTTCATTAAAAAAAAGTTAGATTATCGCAATTAGAAGCAAGTAAAAACATATAACTATGATTCTACAATTAAATAGCATATTTTAAGTCAGGGTTCGTATCAAAAGACACGAATTTTATTAGTGTTAAATTATATTTTAAGTCAGGGTTTGTAAACACCGTCTAAAGCTATGTAAGCATATTTTAAGTCGGGGTTCGTATCAAAAGACGCGAATTTTATTAGTGTTAAATTATATTTTAAGTCAGGGTTTGTAAACATCGTCTAAAGCTATGTAAGCATATTTTAAGTCGGGGTTCGTATCAAAAGACACGAATTTTATTAGTGTTTAAAGGATATTTCATTAGGATCCTGATGTGAGGAGATTGTGTGTGTATATTTAGACGGGGTTATGTGCATTACCGCGTCTAAAAACAAAATTGAACCCCGTCTAATGGTTACTTGTGTACTAGTGGATGGTGGTGGTGGATGGTGGACGGTAGTGGTGGTGGGTGGTGGTGGTGATGAACGGCGGTGGGTGGTGGTGGTAGACGGTGGTGGTGGGTGGTGACGGTGGTGGTGGTGGTGATGGTAGGTGGACGGTGGTGGTGGGTGGTGGACGGTGGTGGTGGTGGTAGACGGTGGCCGGTGGTGGACGGTGGTGGTCGGTGGTTAACGTACAATATTCCTTAACGTACGAGCGTACGCTGTGAAATTACGCATGTTGTAAAACTCAAAACCCTAATCACGAATGTTGAAAGCTATAATCACGCATGTTGAAAACCATAACATGCTTCATTACTTAATTTTAACATGCTTCATTACCTAAGTATAACATGCGTGATTATTGTTTTCCAACATGCGTATAGGGTTTTGAATTTTACAACGCGCGTAATTTCGCAACGTACGCTCATACGTTAAGCAATATTGTATTTTACACTTTCACTGTATTTATATATTGGAGTTAGTAATAGTAACTAGGAATTGTAAGAATGTCCTTGTTTGTTATATGCAGATTGAAAGCAATGCCACAAGCATGGACGATGGGGACTTGACAAAGTTAAGGCAATGGAGACAAACAACTCACAAAATCGGTCATCTTGCTGAAGCCTATGATCGTATTGGCTCATAGGCCTATGAGGGCCTATTTGGATCCATTATGTTTGTCCCGAAAGGATTTTATTCTTATCTATTTATTTTTATTTGTTTTATATTTACCTATTTGCATACACGAAATATATAAATACTTAAACTTGCATAAAATGTGTTTTAACATGCTATGGTATTTGTTTTTTCATTTAACTCGAAAGGTTTTGGTATGAAAAACATGGGAGTTTGTTGTAAGACGATGAGTTTTGTAAAACCATAAGATAAAAATATATATAAATGTGTTTTATGTGGTGGATAATTATTAAATTCACCGTCTTTAACTTACAATGTCTCACTTTATAACTCCCCTCCATCTCTTACTTTTTTTTAGAGTTAAATGTCATTTTAATTAATGTAGTTTGAGTTATTTTGTCAGTTTAGTCCAAAGTTTTGAAACGTTGTCATTTTAATCCAAATAGTTTCAAACGTTATCATTTTACACTACTAGAAAAATTAAAATTTCTGACACCATTTTCCGTAGGAAATGCGTCACAACTCGCGATTTTCTACGAATTTGTGACAAAGTGCAAATGTAGGAAAACCACTCGTAGGAAACTGGTTTCTTACGCATTTTCTACGCATTTTTCTACCCATTTCTGACAAAAAAAAGGTTGTCACAAATTGCTACACATTTTCTACGCATTTTCCTACCCATTTAACGGAAGTTAATTTTTAATTTTTGCTACACAATTGTCACGAAATTTAATTTTTATATTTTTTCATAGTTTATGACGAATTTCCGACTACCTGTTTGCTAAGCATTTCTGACGAATTTGTAATAAATAAAATGAAAAAAGAAAAGGTTTTTGGCGATGGATTTTGTGTCACAAACCTGTCAGTAAAAATATGTTTTGTTTAAAGAAAATGTTTTTTCTTGTTTTATTCTATTTATAAATCATCCGAGAGATCTGATACAAAAGCAAATAAAACTAAAAACTATACAAATTTAATAACATTAATCATAAATTATACAAATTTACAAACAAAAAATGTATAAAATCTACGAACATAAAGAAAATAAAATTACATATTCATCGGAAGCTTGTTATCTCTTCTCTAAATTTATGCGATGCCTTCACTATATTAGCGTATGTGAACATTTCGAATCCGGTAGCAATTGCTAGGTAGGTTTGGGTTGAGGCTGCCAAATTAGGAGTTCTTACCGGAGTAGTCTCGAGTTACGGCTGCCAGATTCCAGAACGACCACCCTTGTTACCCGGAGTTGAAAACGGATTGCAAATTCCAATTCCTTTAACAAAATTTTGGCGAACCATACGAATCTGCTACTTTTTCACATTCATGCATAGTCATACCTATAAAACAGAAAATATATAATGTTTTACATAATTACACATATTGATCCCAAGCCTGTTGTTAAAAAGTTTAGTGGCAAAGTTTAAAAATGATAGAAATAAATTAATATACCAAAAAGCAATAGTTAAACCACATCCATCCCTAATTCAACTTTTTTCTTTTCGAAAAACACACATTTACAATAACAAAAAAAATCTTTAAAAAGGCATTCAAATTACAGTAACAGAAAATTCTTAAATAAGGCATTCAACAATAAAAAAAAAATTCTTAAAAAGGCATTCAAAGTTCAAACCTTAAAGTCCTACTTCAGGCTATGAAAAGCTTCAGAAGATCTAATCATACAACGACCACCGCCAGTGGCGGAACTGCCGGTGCTCGCTCCTTTCCGGCCGCCGGGAATATCAACAGCCGGCTCCACCAGCTTCCTCTTTCACTCCCGTTCTCTGCCTCTCTCTCTCTCGCTCGCTCGAACAACGACCCGACAACCTCCACTGTCACACCCCCAAATATCAGTATTATATAAAACAAACAGAGCTTACCGAAGCTTAAAAAGATATGACACTTACCGGTACAAATCACCCGACAGCGACTCCGGCGGTCACTGCGGCAGAGATCGAACGGCCAGCGAACTCGTCGGATTTGCGGCTCCGATGGTCGTTTTATATGGTCGAATTGTCCTTTAAGTTAACAGAATTACATATAAAATAACTGAAATGCTCTTCTAGTTAGTAGAAAAAATGGATGGAGTTAACCTAGTAGACTAAAATGGCAACGTTTCAAACCTTTGGACTAAACTGATAAATCGCCCAAATCACAGGAAATAAAGTGGCATTTAACTTATTTTAAAATACTTTTCAATTTCAGTTCCAACTTATTTCTACGTCTCTAAACAATATTGAATTATTATTTTTTAATCTTGTTTAACCAAAGACATCCTTGGTAAAAACTACTACATGCGTGAAAAAGCTAATGCTTTGCCCAAGTAATATGAATAATGAATGATTCGAGGCCGGTCTTGAATTAGATAATACGGCTGTAAGCCCAAATTATTATACTGGGCCTAATATTTGAGACTAAGTAGTTATATAGGAACTAGGAAGTGATCCACAATGTATATGAAGAATATATATAGGGTAGGATAAAATAAAAATCTTATTGAGTTAAGAAAACCAAGGAAACTCTATCTTCATTAGAGGTGCACAAAATAACCGGTTAATTAACCGTAGCCGGTTATTAACCGAAACCGTAACCGGTTAATAACCAATTTAGGAGTAACCGGTTAGTGGTTATGTTTAACCGTAGGTTAGTAACCGGTTATAAGTGTTTAGTATAATAACCGGTTATTAACCGGTTTTTTTAAACCGGTTTTTTAACCGATAGACTGGTTAACCGAAAAAATAACCGAAAAATTCAAAAAAAAGGCAAAAAAAACCGGTTAATTAACCGAACCGGTTAAAGTAATTAACCGGACCAATTAAAAAAATAACCGGTTAAAGTAATAACCGGTTAAAGCATTAACCGGTTAAAGTCAAAAAGTCAAATTAACCGGTATAACTGGTTAACCGAACCGGTTATTAAAATTAACCGGTTTGTGCACCTCTAATCTTCATCATCCATCTATTTAATCTACGGTAGAGGTGCACAAACCGGTTAATTTTAATAACCGGTTCGGTTAACCGGTTATACCGGTTAATTTGACTTTTTGAATTTAACCGGTTAATGCTTTAACCGGTTATTACTTTAACCAGTTATTTTTTTAATTGGTCCGGTTAATTACTTTAACCGGTTCGGTTAATTAACCAGTTATTTTCGGTTATTAACCGGTTTTTTTTGCCTTTTTTTTAAAATTTTTCGGTTATTTTTCGGTTAACCGGTCTATCGGTTAAAAAAACGGTTAAAAAAACCGGTTAATAACCGGTTACTATACTAAATACTTATAACCGGTTACTAACCTACGGTTAAAAATAACCACTAACCGGTTATTTCTAAATCGGTTATTAACCGGTTACGGTTTCGGTTAATAACCGGTTACGGTTAATTAACCGGTTATTTTGTGCACCTCTAATCTACGGTGTAGATTAAATCAAGTACAAAAATGTTAATTTTTTAGAAAAGTGTACAACCTGCAAAGAGTGTTTTTCAGAATTGTTACAGTCTGACACAAAAGTGTGTCTGTCTGTAAGTGTTACACCAAAAAAAGCTTACTAAAAAAATTTAACATATTGTTACGAGCACTGCATAACTAAAATCCTTCGTAAATTCCAAAAATACTGAAAATTGTAACACTTAATGTTCAAAAAAAAAATTAAAAAATGTAACCAAAACACATAAAATGTGTAACCAGTGAAGTTCAAAAAAATGTAACGCTGAAAAAAATGTAACACATTCACACATTCTCTCTCCTCTGTTTTCTGACGAAAAGTATACAAAAATTCATAAAAAATTAAACTGCCAAAAAGTGTAACACGTGGCATTTTTGTATCCACATAAATGGGTTTCTTAAGTTTCTTTAGCTAGAGTGAGATTTCTCTATATAATTCACACACACACACACACACACACACACACACACACACACATATATATATATATATATATATATATATATATATATGGGAGAGGATCATGAGAAAACTAAATATAAATGAGAAAACTAGAAAACTAACAAAAAAAACTTAAAAAAAAACTAAAAAACATACCAAAAAAGTTTTTTTTTTTTACAATTTTTTATAAAAAATCGCTAGTTTTTTTATATATAAAAAAATTTTCAAAAAAAAATTTTGTTGTACTGCACATGTGTAGTATTACACATGTGCAATACAACAAAAAAACTTTTTTATTATTATTTTTTTTTTTTTGAAAATTTTTTTCCATGCATAAAAAGTTGCGATTTTTTTATAAAAATTAAAAAAAAACAATTTTGGTATGTTTTTTAGGCTTTTTTTAGTTAGTTTTTTGGTTTTCTTATTTAAACTAGTTTTCTCATGATCTATCCCCATATATATATATATATATATGATTAAGTTCAAACGTGAACAAAATCCCAAGAGCGAACTGCGTGAACTGATCTGAGCCCTTGATTTTTATGATCTTGAGATTAAAGTGAGTGGCATGATGGTAATTATTTGGTTAATTTTTTTCATTTAATTAAATACAAAAAGGGCATATGTGTAATTTCAATCTTAAATTGATTGCATAAATCTCTCACAAATCAAGTAATCAATTATCCTATTAAATTGATTGCATAAATCTCTCACAAATCAAATCAAATCAAAAATTAGAAAAGATGTAACTTAATTCAATTATTAAAATAATTATTTGTTTAAATGCGATGTACACATGTGTATTCTGATTTTGCCCTCTTTTTAATGCGATGTACACATGTGTATATCGTCTATTTTTGTGATATCTCAGAATTTTTTTTGTGTTGAATGTTGATGTACACCTGTGAATTATTGTACACATATGTACGATGCTGAGTACACATGTGTACTGTTCTATTTATATCCAAGTGCACATGTGTATACCGTAGAAATATGAAGGTTACGTGGATCTTAAAAATCAAAATTTGAATTCTGGTGATGAAATCTGAAATAAAAATTAAAATTGAAATCTGGTGATTTGTTGTTTGTTTTGATAATTATCATATTAATAAATAAACATAATGTGGATAATGAATTTAAATTAGGAAATGTCACACCCCAACCGATGGCGGAAACATCAGGGCATGGCACTGAGCGAAACAGATTGTCCAGAAGTTTCCATAACAATTATCATTACTATTCAATTTAAAATAACATGTCCCATACCATGTCTCAAACAGTAAACAAATTATTACAGATAAAAACTAAGCAAATAATTCTGTTCCGACAACTCAGATTTAAAATAGAGCAATTGTTTATCTGCTTCTAGAGACCCTTGATTTAGTTACTACAGACAACTATTTGTTGGGCTCTAAAGCTTTATTCTAGCTTCACTTTCCTACCAAATGTGCATCCTAAGCACCTGTCACATACGTTAAAATAAAGTCAATACATATAATGTAAAGGTGAGCATACAAGTTTGATAATAGCATATAAAGTTCGAATTCGTTTACGCATAACCAGCACGTACACATAGTGAAATGAAGCACGTTAGTTATCGACATAGATCCATCGATACCAATGACTGCAGGTTGACTGCCAAATGCAGTTCGCAATACATGATTACCACCGTAACCATGCAAGTAATTGTCCTTAACAACCCCCGCGAACGGGTGCTGAGTCCAAACTATAGTACTATCGTTGCTAAGGCAGGTAGACAGCATTCCATGTGTAAACATAACAAACAAGCATTCATAAGCCACGTATAACATGCATTAGCGGTTAGCGTTCAAATAGTATTGAGTAGTGTGTTTGATGTGGTTTGAATAGTTGTAACGTATGTAACACCCAAAAGTGCATAAAGCAAAAAGGGATCGAGTATACTCACAGCGGTTGATGGATTGAAGGGAGCGCTTAGCGAGTAAAGTTAGCCTGAATAGATTGATAGCATAATAATAAGCGACGCGTAGAAACGGAAAACAAGGGTTGGAGAGTCGGACAGCTGGTCTATCGGACGGCTGACCGTTCGGTTGACAGTCCGCTCGGACCGCTGTCTGGTCGGTCGGTAGGCCGATCGGATGGCTGTTCGAGTGGATTGTTTCTTCCTTTGAGAAGGATGTGTTTGTGTATGATGGCTTGACTTTTGAAGTTTTCGTTGTAGCATTTGAAAATATTGAAGTACCTTTACCCTTCAGGTCGGTCGATCGGACGGCTGTTCGATCGGCCGGCAACCCGATCGGTTAGGTATTTTAATGAATTGTAGTGATTTGCTTTGGATCGGACAGGCGTTCGATCGGACATGTCAACAAGTAAAAACTTAGTGAATTGTAAAGTGACGCAATGATACGGCTTGCTGACCGATCGGTTGGCAAGTCAACAATGGTCAACAACTTTAAATGAATGCAAAGTGTGGTGCAGTGGATCGGTTAGCTGATCGATCGAACACTAATGTTGTTCGATCGGACAACATGCATGAACAATCATGACTAGTTCTCAGCAGGGTGTCACCTGATCGGACGGCTGTTCGATCAGGTGGCACTCCTAGTGCATCGAACATGTTGAAAAATCGATTAAGTGTTGAAGTATAGTATCTCATGATCCGAAGAGTAATCTGATCAGACAGTAGTCCGATCGAACGACAGTTCGTTCAATACTAGTTTTAAAAATAAATTGAGACCATGTGTTAACCGATCGGCTGGCCCGTCGATCGGCTGACTATCCGATCGGCTGGCTGTCCGTTCGGACAACAGTCCGATCGGTCAGTATCCTGACCTGATCAGCCTATTCGTCTAACACTTGGTTGTTCTGATTATTTGTCGTTTTATTGAGGTGTTTTGATAACAAGTCGAACCATAGATCCCTCGTTCTTACTTGGTTCCCCTGGTCGGACAGGAATCACCCAATTCCGGCTGCTGAACTGTTCGGAACGGAGTTTATCGTTTAACCCGAAATCGGTTAACCTTGTGGATAGAATCCGGATCTTGAGCCATGCAAGCACCGGAGTGATATGTAAACCGGCACAGTCTCCGTTTCTATCGGTTTGAAGGCATTGAGTGAAAAGGAGTTGAAAGAAAGTTGGAAAATCCATCTTTCAATCCTATTTACCTGGTATATGTTTAGATCTATGAAAGATCTTTGTTTGTTTATGTGGAAATCGGCTAGATCCAAGTTATTCTTGGGGGATTGAGGCCCAAACATGATGTTCTTCAAGAACCCATGATGACATCATCCTAGAACACTTGAATCTTGATGATTTCACGGTTAAAAGTTAAGATTTGAAAGATAGAAAGGTGTAGGAGTGCGTGTAGATCAAGAAAGTACAAGATTTAGGACGAAATCTTACCGGAATCGAGAGGAATCTGAGAAAAGGATGAACTAAGCGTGCTGGTCGAACAGAGGTTTCCAAAAGTGGAAAGGATGACAATGACAGGGGTATTTATAGGATGCCAAATGGGGAAAGTGCTGGCCGATCGGCCAGGCAGCTCGATCGGACAGCCTGTCCGATCGGACAGCAGTCCGATCAGCTGGTAGCCTGATCGATCAGCTGCACGTTTCGAGTGTTCGGTATGACGATTTTTGATATTTCGATTTCGGTTGTGAGCGGTTTGATAGGATAGGGTTTCCTAGTCAAATTACTTTTAATCCCAACCACTCATATCTTGCGTTATCCTTTCTCTACTAATTATCATAGTTCGATTGTGATTCGAGTTCGATGTCGATTGAGTTCGATTGCATTTCGAGTTTTGATTGAATCCCACAACATACATAATTAAACATGCACAAGTAACTCGTAAGGCACACACACATGTATAACAATATTCCAAATGCGTAGTTCGAGTTGCGATTCGATTCGATTTGATTAGTATAGTTCGATTATCGTTTCGTTAACTTTATCGCATTGTTACTTCCTACAGTTCACAGTCGTAAGTTGATTAGATTGCGAATAACACACGTCGATTATTGTAATTATTGACACTTACTCCACATAATACAGCTAAATTAAACACATAAAAGAAATTCACTACAAGTCAAGTTGCGCGAAATCGGTCGTTGACTTTTACTTTGACTTCTCGAAAACACGGGGTGTTACAGCCTCCCCTTGTTTAGGGAATTTCGTCCTGAAATTAAGCTGGAAGTTGTACAACACCGTGAATCGCGTTTGAGAACTTTCTCTTTCTAGACTTTCTCTTTAAACAACTGCGGGTACTTCGCCTTCATGTCGCTTTCGAGTTCCCAAGTGAACTCTGCGCCTCGTTTGCCATCCCATCGGACTTTCACAATAGGAATGCAAGAGCGTCTGAGTTGCTTGGTTTGGCGGTCCATGTCACACCCCGACTTTCCACGTGTCACCGGTGGGCCCGGTGGGGAGTATCGTGACGTGGTTGGCAACATAATAGTCAAACAACACAATATATAAATGCACAGCGGAAGCAAAAGATAAATATATTACAATCCGAATATAAAGTAATATCGAGTATTACAACGGAAAGTAAAGGATCCACAGGCGGATCTTAAAAATATAAACATTGTTCAACAGACTTTAGACGCCTAGAACTTGCAAGATTCCTTATTAACGTCCTGAGCCGCTTCCAGCCTATTACGTACTTGTACCTGCCACTTAGACTTTTGAAAATACGTCAGTTTTCACTGGTAAATACACTCAACCGACTCATTTGAAAATGTTTATGAAAAATTGGTTTAGGTGCACAAGGCACGAAAATATTTCGACACTTTGATTAAATTGCACAGAGGCTAAATTAATCTTTTATACTTGATTAAAATGCACAGAGGCAAAACTAATCTTTTTCACTTGTATACTTGGGACAAACTATATTTCATGTTATCAGTTTTACATAACTTGCTCTACATACGGGGCCCGGATCTATGTCGGTTCATGATTAACCGACACACCACTATTCCCCTATTGGGAATTCCATATTGGGTATAAACATATGGCATCTGTCAGGTGTATGCCTACACCCCGTGCTTAGGTCGTGGCCATTGCATTTAATGAGTCAAGGATATCCAGGAGACGGTCGCAATAATCCCCAATGTTTCAGTCAAGCAATACGAATTAAAAACAGGTTATTTGGATTTCCCGACTTATTGGTCTTTGAATCCCATACCTGACCATGCGGTATTTATATTACCGTATCCTAAGCCCGTAATAGGGAAAATAAGTTAAGAGTATTTACCTGAGCTAGCTCCTGTCTTAAATAGCAAGAATTATAATAACTCAGCCGTATTCACCTAAGTAAGCGTAGGTACAATTTACCGGAAAGCTCTAGTCTGGAATGATGGTATAAATAACCAATTAGAATGCTAACGGGTCTTTAATTAAGCCTAAGCTTAGACCGGTTAATTATACGGTTCAAACGCACGATTAGGCGAAGACCGGAATAGAATGTGATTTAGACCCGACAAGTTCAGAGACTTTCTTAATATGGGTATTTCATACACACTCTGGATTTTGAGATAAAACCGATAAGGTTTGACCCGTTTCGGCTAATTTATGTAAACTTGTTACATAAACCTAATCGAACGCGTAATAAGCGTAACGGGTATTCGTAAGAGCCATAAACAGGTTTCCTAAGTTAATATGCTTCAAATATGTTGTGACATCAGTAAGATGTCTTTTATTATGCCCGTAACGAATTTAAACACAAACTATGCCCTGTAGGGGTAGCTTGGTCATTTAAAAGGTTATAAAAGAGTTTAAGTATTTATCTGAGTTACAGGTCTGATGTAATCAGAAAAAATACTTATTTTACTAAGTTATAACAGTAGGGTAAAGTATATATGTGAAATTTATCAATTATAACCAAACTAGGCACCGTAGGGGCATTTTGGTAATTTCACATAAGCCGAAAAGCTCAAAACTGAAGTCTGAGTTTAACAACCTTTGCTTACTATTTAAAATATTATAATTTGCCTCAAATATCAGTAGGTATCACCCTTGGTATGTTTAAAATAGTTCTAGTACATACTATGCGTTAAAAACGCTTAAAAAGGCGATTAGAAACCATTTCCGGGTTTGATACATAAATCTGATATTTTTATGTTTCCAGAAGGCTTAAAATAATTTATTTATCATTTAGAATCAGTAGCAAAAGGTTTGGAGTCGTTTAGATATGAAAAACTCATTTTATGGCCCGTAAGGGCAAAACCGACAATTACCGGATTAAGCCTACGACTATGAGTTATGCTCAGCCTAAAATTAATTAAAAATCTTTAAAAATCCCAAAATAATATATTACATCAGTGGGTAAAGAGATTGATATCAGAAAGTATGTTTAAGTAGGCTATACGCTAAATACGCCGTTTAATTAACATAAAGCTTTAATTTACGCTAACGAGCATAACTCTTAACTTACACCTCAAACTGATGTCAAATATTGTATGCAAGTTTATATATCAGTAATTAAAGCTTCTACTCTTTTTCATTTCCAAAAATCATGTTTTAAGGTAATAAGGGCATAATGGTCAACATATGAGCAATTAACGGAATCATGCGTATTAATCGGTTAACTAACGAACCATGGTGTATAATCACAGAGGGTTATACTAGCATGTAACCTGGTCCAAATGAAGCTCTAAGGCATTTCTAAAACATATCATAACGGGTCAGAACTGAAAGTCAAAGTCAAACTATGCGACTTTCGGTTCCGAACCGGGTCTAAACAGGAAATTGTCGGGTTGAACATGTTTAGACATGTTCTTACACTAATTACCAAGTTATATTAATGATCAAACAGGTTGCACGCCTTCTAGATTGCTAATTATGCGTTTTATGCTTCTGTTGACTTTTTCGGATTAAGTTTGACCCGACAAACGATCTAGTTAGGATGGGAATCAGTGGGTGCCCTTTTAAGGGTTTATTGCCCACATAATTACCAACTTATAACTACCTTTACATCGACTAATCGCTGGACCGATAGTGATTAATCGTTAAGTCAAACCGTAATTACGACGGTTTGACTTTTAAGCTATAAACTAAGTAAAATGCGATTAAGGAAGGTTATGGGTACTTACCGAAGTCCTAATTATGATTAGGGATGCTTGGGGACTGCACTTGTGCTCCAAAAATGATCAGAAATGATGTTTGAAGGAATGATCAAAATGTTGCAACTTTGGTGCTATTTATATGGGTTTAATCACCTTGGATGGTTGACACACAACACTATCCATGGTTCCTGATCATCAACACATGTCCCTAAGGTCCTAGGAAGCACTTAGGGGTCGCCCATGAAGTGTAAAATTCGATTTAAGTCGGTTACAAGGCATAAACAGGCTGCTGTCAGGCATTTCTGCATCTGATGTCCTGACGCGGCCCGCGTAAGGTCTTGACATGTCTTACGCGGCCCGCATGGGCCTTCTGATCAGGTTATTTACATTTTCAAGTTTTTGCATATGTCCCTTGGCCTTTCGAAGAGTCAATTAAACTTATTCTTTGCATTTTGGCCCCTTCTTATTTACCTACAAGGGCTTTAGGACTTGTACCCACTTTTCTAAGTCCTTGGCCACTCGGTTATTACCCGAAAAGTCACAATTTCCAATGTTAACGCGTTAACCCCTCGCATACGAATTTGATCATAACTTTCTCATACGATAACGAAACTTGATGAAATTTTTATCATGTATTCTAGTGAGTATAATTAACCGTTACAAAGCTTCGGGTTTGCTAAAAGGTCACTCAGAGGTATAACTTAAACATGTTGACACATTTAACCCCTGTAGTTTGTAATCTCTCACTTTCTTTCACAATTAGCTTCGCATGATCCATGATTTATTCGTCTAAGGGTATAAACATCATGTAGGGTTAATGTACAATATATTTATTCACTGTTGACACTTGGAACTCGTATATTCACATACTTTTCGTGATTGTCAACTTTAGTCCTTTTATAACATTCTTTCACACGTTCAAACATGTGACACGTGTCAACACATTATAGGACGTGAATTTTCGAGGTGTTACATCCTCACCCCCTTAAAAGAAATCTCGACCTCGAGATTTGTTAAAATAAAGGAAGTATTTTCTGCCGAATAATGGCAACTTACAGAAAATTAGGGATTTGTATGATCTTATTCGTTGTTTCCAATGCAACTTTCAGATCCAGATAAGTGGACTTTCCAAAGTCTCGTCCATCCAACGGATGTTTTGATATTTTATCTATACAAGGTCTCTAAAGGAGCCACCTTGATACTTATATTACAGCTATTATGGAAAAGCTTATCTTAAGGTGAGATGGTTATTCCAACCATTGCTCAAAATTTATCTTAAGGAATAGTTAATCCTTTCAGTTAGTCGAATAAATCGACGATCCTGGGTAGCTGATGGAAATTCTTAATCGTTGCCTAATGAGGGTTGCGGTAATCAATGCATAAGCAAAATGAACCGTCTTTCATAACTAACTACCCCGAAATCTCTGGATATTGAGTTAGGCTATATGAACCCTCTATTTTAAAACTTAGTTAGTCAGGGTTTCGATTCTTTCAATAATGGTACTAGCCGTCTTGGAGATTTCATATTAATACAGCCTTACAAGGGTATAAACCTTAACTCTACCTGCCTCCCTGGAGTAAACAGGGTAAACTTAGGAGAAGGTAATCAAGATACAAGGAGGTTACAGAGATTTTCCATATCTCAGGCTCCAATTCATCCATCATTGCTTGTGTCAAAAAGAAAATGACACATTTATGTTACTAGTCCACGAATTTCTTAATTGGGAACATTTACTTGGGCAATTTCATTCTGGATATCTCCTTTGAATACTACTAGTCGACTTTAGTACAATATGACTATTGGGATATCTCAGGGGTTCCATGCATTAAACCTCCATACTGATCAGGCATGGAAGCAATCTATGGGACACACTAGGATACGCCAATCCTCATATGGTACTCTTATCAAACATAGTTTGGCATTCGCAGGCGATATAAAATAATGAGAAATAATAAAATAAAGTAATATATATATTGTCGTACCCTTTCTGGGGTAGAGTACTCCAGATTCATATGAAAGGATTATCTCCGAGGATGGGAGAGAGGGTCATTAAAGATTCCATTGGTAAATTATACCTCATGTTTAATATCTAAAGTTCTTATGAATGCAATCAAAAGTTTGCTAAGCTTATGGTTTACTAAATGTTTATTATCCCTTGCATTAAAGTGAAATATTTAGCAGATACAATTGAAGCTAAAAGGTAAGGACGTACCTAATGCTATTATTGATGTGCACTGTCTCTGGCATTCAACTGGTAGTTTAGGCGTTTCCTTTCTTATCCATCCCAGACTTAGCTGCTCCTTCCTTGGCAGCCTCCGGGCAATTAGTACTGATGTGGCCCTTTTCGCCACATCTGAAACAGCTTGCATTCTTTATGTCCCTACATTCGTGGGACTGGTGGCCAGTTCTTTTGCAGATGCCACATTGCTTTTTCTTTTGGTTTGATCGACACTGTCCCCAGTGTCTTCTTTTGCAGGTTTTGCATGTAGGCTTCTTGTCGGAATCCTGTTGGTTATTGTTGAACTCGGATTTGTTCTTCTTAGGATTCTGGGAGTTATCCTCCTCCCTTTTACGCTTCCCATCTTCAGAGGCCTTGGCAGCCTTGTTTCTAACCACATCGAGTGTGAGAGATAGCGACAGATCTGCCGCTGACCTGAATGTAGTAGGTCTCGATGCTTTCACACTTGCCTTTATTTCTGGGTATAGACCCCCAATAAAGCGAGCTATTCGCTTTGGTTCCGGTGTGACCAAATAAGGAACCAATTGAGACTTGGTATTGAAACTTGTAAGGTATGCTTGACAATCTAAGTTCTCCATGACTAATGTCAAGAATTCAGTCTCAATCTTCTCGACTTCATGTTGAGGACAGTAACTTTCTTTGATAAGAGCAACGAACTGATCCCAAGTCATGTTGTACAAAGGGATCTTCCCCGTAGCTTGAATGAGAGACTTCCACCATGCTAGTGCCTCTCCCTTGAACGATTGGGATACATACTTCACTACATCCCTTTCAGCACAACCGCTGATATCGACAACTGTGTCCATTTCATCCAACCAGGTCATACAATCAATTGCCCCCTTTTCCCCAGTGAAATCCCGGGGTTTGCAGGACACAAAGTACTTATAGGTACAGGATTTGGTACGCGGTTCATTATCGAACTCTATCCTCTTGGATGGAACACTGTGTTCATTAGAAGAATGTCGATCATCATCCTTCTTTAGTTCCTCTTTCTTAGAGGGCGGCTTGCTATGAGGCTCTGAATGAGTTTTAGGGATGGATTTAGAGTGGGGTACCGATGAGGCTTTACTATGTGTCTCGCTATACTCCTTAAACTGTTCCTCCACAGCTTTAGATATAGCTGTATCAATCAGTGAACGAAGCTCTCCTTTAGTTATATTAATCCTCTCATCATCGCGGTTTTCCAACGGATGACTATTCTCTTCCTCTGACCTAGCCATGTAGCTTTAATTGCTGAGCAAAAAGAAAAATAGGGCAAGGTTTATACGGAAGCTTATACAGTTTTATCGTTTTAACGATTTATTAACCATGTTTTTAATACACATATTAGTTAATTTGATAAATATATAATAATTCAGGATCTTTATCATAATCCCAAATTATAAGTTAATAATAGCACAGAACGCCCAGTCACGTAGACAAGTTTAATTTATAAGCCTTGATTTTACAGAATCGAGGCATTAAGGTTCGAATCAAAGTTCATTACCTTTTCTCGGACAGGGAGTCATTGCTACCACTGTCGTTGTCATAATTGACGATACAATATGGCCCGTAGGCAAATCAATTGACATTACAAAACGATGTTTTTAAGAAAATAATAATCATCATACTGATGATAGTAGTCCTGATAGTATTGATCATATTGACCATGAGGCTTGGGCATAGCCCACCACCTTAGACATGAACCATAATGGTTACAACTGTCACTGTCATATTGACAATATTAATAAGTATAGCCTGTAGGCACTTCGTCACTAAGGATGTTGATAATATGATCATCATATTGATGATATTAGTCATGATCACATTGATCATATAGACTAATAGGTTTGAGCATGGCTCACCACCTTAGACAAGGAATCATAAAGATCACAATGTCAGTGTCTCAGATGGACAATACGTTATAGCCCGTAGGCACTTCCCTTCTAAGGGATGGTTATAAAATGATCATCTTATAGGATGATATAAGCCATGATTTCTAAATCATAAGGAAAATTAGGAAATTTAAAAATTTCCAGTATAGGGATGACTATTGTGATTTTCTCGAATCACATTTGCCAAAAGTGCTAACACGTTCTTAGATGTTAACAAGGATTTGAATCTTTTGAATAGGTCCTACCATCTTGGCCTCGTCATATAGGCTAGGTTTACCTTTAAGACTCCTTTTTAATAATTAATGCAAAACAATCCTAATTCAGGATGTTAATAAGGATCTCAACCTAAATTGAGGAACTGCCATCTTGGCCGCGTCTTAATAATGACACCCGGCTAGGTCTTGTCCCTTTTTAGATTTTGCCATTTTATTATAATGGTAGATCTTATTATATAGGAATGATATTTTAAATATAATCGTTCCTTTAAAATTTAATAAGTATATGGTTGCCCTAAACGGGACTTCTAATAAAAATGACTTGCCCATGCAAGGCAAATCAGAAAAATAACAAAAGAAGCAAATAAGGACAAAATAAAACGAATTAGAATTTGTCCTATGTTCTTGTCTAGACTCAAGAATGTGCAACTGTGTAACTGAGATTAAACACAAAATGCTAGTGTTTAATTCGCTCAGCGTTGGCTCTGATACCAACCTGTCACACCCCGACTTTCCACGTGTCACCGGTGGGCCCGGTAGGGAGTATCGTGACGTGGTTGGCAAGATAATAGTCAAACAACACAATATATAAATGCACAGCGGAAGCAAAAGATAAATATATTACAATCCGAATATAAAGTAATATCGAGTATTACAACGGAAAGTAAAGGATCCACAGGCGGATCTTAAAAATATAAACATTGTTCAACAGACTTTAGACGCCTAGAACTTGCAAGATTCCTTATTAACGTCCTGAGCCGCTTCCAGCCTATTACGTACTTGTACCTGCCACTTAGACTTTTGAAAATACGTCAGTTTTCACTGGTAAATACACTCAACCGACTCATTTGAAAATGTTTATGAAAAATTGGTTTAGGTGCACAAGGCACGAAAATATTTCAACACTTTGATTAAATTGCACAGAGGCTAAATTAATCTTTTATACTTGATTAAAATGCACAGAGGCAAAACTAATCTTTTTCACTTGTATACTTGGGACAAACTATATTTCATGTTATCAGTTTTACATAACTTGCTCTACATACGGGGCCCGGATCTATGCCGGTTCATGATTAACCGACACACCACTATTCCCCTATTGGGAATTCCATATTGGGTATAAACATATGGCATCTGTCAGGTGTATGCCTACACCCCGTGCTTAGGTCGTGGCCATTGCATTTAATGAGTCAAGCATATCCAGGAGACGGTCGCATTAATCCCCAATGTTTCAGTCAAGCAATATGAATTAAAAACAGGTTATTTGGATTTCCCGACTTATTGGTCTTTGAATCCTGAAGAAACACTAGATAAATGGTCGGAACCGAGATATCTATGGGGTTTGAATCCGCATAAAAGGGTTAGCTCTCTCTCGGTTGATTCAGTTGCAGCTGAACTTCTTCTCCGGTGATTCTGCAAAAAAGAACACCGTTAGCCTCGCCAAGGGGAGAAGAGGGTTCTCTCCTTGACCCGACTCCGGTGTGAGAATAAGTATTGGTAATGGAGAAGAGAAAGTATTTGAGAAGTGAGTATGATCTGAATTTCATGCCTGAGCTGTCCTCATATTTATAGCCGGGAGTCTTTGGGCGGGAAAACCCGTTAGTGAAAAGTTGACGGAAGATGCTAACCCCGTAAGCGGTTACATTTCCTTCCGTCAAGCTTCTTGATCCGATGTGAGTGCACACGGATCGTGGTTTAGATCAATGGCTGGGGATATGCCACGTGTAATAGTGATTAAGTGGAGATTACTTTCCAATTACATGCTTTCGTTGTGAACTCAGGGATGACTGAGATGGTGACACGTGTCCAGGCGGTTATAACCGTCTTAGTGGTGCACGATTGTATTCCTTCTGGAAGACTACTGCTGTAATCTGGTGTGGCACCTTATTATGTGGAGACCACTAAATAAATCCCAAGTTTGGGTAAATAATATCCAAGTCTGGATATTGGGCGGAAATGTCTAGCGTAGGATTTTTACCCTTTGCTTTGTGGGAGGAAGCGCAAGGACTTATGATTTTCCTTTGGCGCGCAAGTGTTGACTGTTGATAGCATCTTAAGCCTTTTTTTGTGAAACCAGTGCGCTGCCGCGCAAGGAGTAAGGCTTGAAAAGTAAGGTTGTGGTATGGTCCCAAGCACTTATTATGAGGTTTTTGGGACCTTACCCCTTCAAGTCCCCCCAGTCTAGTGTTGCACTTATGCAAGTACGTGGAGCACTGGACTTATAAGAGGGAACTGCTTTTGGGCGCGAGAAATAAGGAATCTTCTATGAGAAGATTGAATTTTTATTAGAAGGGTTTTTTAGAAGGAATTGTGATTTTTTCCCTCTGCAATCATGTCTTGACGTGTGGTGTCCGTTAAATAATATCAAAGTCCGGATATTAAGCGGAAGTGCTTGACTTAGGATTTTCATCCTTTATTTAAGCGCGAGGATTTATGATTTCCTTTTGGCGCGCAAGTTTTGTCTGCTGTCTTTTTTCCGTGTCCTCTTTGTTGGATCAGTGCGCGGCCGCGCAAGGTCTAAAGAGGGTTAAAGATGACGTTGTGGCTTTTCTCTTAAGTCTTCTTTATTGGACCAGTGTGCGGCCGCGCAAGGTCTAAAGAAAGTTAGAAAATCGAGGTTGTGGTATGGTCCAAACGCTCGAAACGAGGTTTTTGGGACCTTACCCCTTCAAGTCCCCCCAGTCTAAAGTTGCTCTTATGCGAATAAGTGGAGCACTGGACTATGAGAGAGAAATGTTTTTTGTTGCAGGGTTTTTGGTGCGAAAGTGGAGAATTTTTTATGAGAAGGTATTCTTGCGCAATTTTTCGAAAAATCTTAGGAGAAAACTTGTGAATTTTCTTCTTTGTTCTGACCTGCTTTGCCATGATCTGACGTTTATAATAAAACATAAATACATGTAGTACCTTTTCATCTTCCCTTCTTCTAAGGGTGTTGATGATGGATGTGCCATTGGACCGTTTGCTAATGCTTTGAAGGAGTATCTTCCGGTTAACCGGAAAGATCAACCTTTGCCTGTGTACCGGCGGCGTCGAAACAGGTGTTATTCTGATCCTTCCTCTGGGAATGAAGGGATACCAGTTGTTGATCTCATGGTGGAGATTGAGCTGGCTGTTGTTCCCCCTTGTTAGGGTGTTCTAGGGAATACTGTATACCTCTGACGAGGCTGCAGTTATGTTTTTTGGTGTTTATTTTGTAAAGAACGTTTTGATGTCCTGCTGCTGTAAATGCTACTAAAGGTGCCTTGCTGCACTAGCAACTTTCCTTTGTTGATGCAATGTTATGCATTCATGTTTTGTTTGATTTACATTTGAATTACAATATGTTGCATGTGTATAATTACTTTGAACAGGTAGAGCGAATGAGAAATGGTATTGTGCTCATGTGTGAACGTTTGTCTATCATATGCGCTTATGTTGCGCCTTTTTCAGACTGTTCGTGAGGTGTACAATGTTTACCATATTGTTTTCGCGTGAACCAAAAGAATTACATGCAATTTGTAACAAACAGTAACATGTAAAGATAATTTTTGCATGAATAGGGCGCGGGGCCAATAAAGTGAAATAGAAAAAATACCTTGCCTATATAAGTTTGAATAGCTTGGCTAATTGCTGCGCGTTCCCGGTGTGAGGAATAGTTGTTGATCACGCTAGTTGTGTTCGTTTTTAACTGTGCGTAGGGATGAATAGTATGTGATTGCTCATCGTGGGAATTGATTGTGCAAACCTTGGTGCTTGTTGATTGGTTGTACTAGCGTATTTCCATGGATTGCGCGTATGATAAGGAGCAAGTATATATGTGTTTGCTCGTAAGCAAAGGAGTATGCGCGTATAGCAACTTAAAGGAGTATGCGCGGATGGCGACTTACGTGTTTGTAAAGGAGCAAGCGCGGATGGTGACTGACGTGCTTGTATGTAAAGGAGCAAGCGCGGATGGCGACTTACGTGCTCAAATGTAAAGAAGCATGCGCGTATGGCGACTTACGTGCTTGTATGTAAAGGAGCAAGCGCAGATGGCGACTTACGTGCTTAAATGTAAAGAAGCATGCGTATGGCGACTTACGTGCTTGTATGTAAAGAAGCAAGCGCGGATGGTGACTTACGTGCTCAAATGTAAAGAAGCATGCGCGTATGGCGACTTACGTGCTTGTATGTAAAGGAGCAAGCGCGGATGGCGACTTACGTGCTCAAATGTAAAGAAGCATGCGCGTATGGCGACTTACGTGCTTGTATGTAAAGGAGCAAGCGCGGATGGCGACTTACGTGCTTAAATGTAAAGAAGCATGCGCGTATGGCGACTTACGTGCTTGTATGTAAAGGAGCAAGCGCGGATGGCGACTTACGTGCTCAAATGTAAAGAAGCATGCGCGTATGGCGACTTACGTGCTTGTATGTAAAGGAGCAAGCGCGGATGGCGACTTACGTGCTCAAATGTAAAGAAGCATGCGCGTATGGCGACTTACGTGCTTGTATGTAAAGGAGCAAGCGCGGATGGCGACTTACGTGCTTAAATGTAAAGAAGCATGCGCGTATGGCGACTTACGTGCTTGTATGTAAAGGAGCAAGCGCGGATGGCGACTTACGTGCTCAAATGTAAAGAAGCATGCGCGTATGGCGACTTACGTGCTTGTATGTAAAGGAGCAAGCGCGGATGGCGACTTACGTGCTTAAATGTAAAGAAGCATGCGCGTATGGCGACTTACGTGCTTGTATGTGGAGCATTCGACTCGTATTGAGACTGAGATGCTCGTATCTAGAGCAGCAGACTCGTATGGAGACCGACATGCTCTTATCCTTAAATAAGGAGTATTAGTTTTACCAAAGTTTTTGATGTGATTTTTCAATCGGTGGTATTATACCGTAACAATGGTATGTATATTGTTCCCATCATCTTGAAAAGATAACGGATGGCGCATGTCTTTCATCCATCAAATTTAAAGTACCAGTTGTACAGATATAGACGCTCTAATTATGCTAGTCAATATAAATGCTTGTGCATATATATCCGTTATAGCTTAGATAAGTGTCAGGTTGTAACACTTTCATGTTGAAAAGTCATGGCACTTGAATTAGCATAAGTGCCAGTTTAAATGTTTATAAGTGATAGCACCAACTGTTTAGTGTATACTAGAAAGTGTTCACGTTATGTAAAAGAATTCTGGGATTTGTTCTCTTTCCCTCATTTTGTTTAAGGAAAAATCAAAAGGATCTTTCAGAGGAATTTGTAGTACCTAGGTTTTGACGAAAACCGTATTAGTCAAGGCTTATAGCCCCAAGAAGCAAAGCTCCGGAAGTTATGCGTTGTGCGACCTCAGATCTGCAGCTTGTTGATCATAGAGCTTAAATGAAACCCCCAACTCTGGAGTGTTTGTGCAAAATGGCGATCTGGAACCTGTTGACCCAGTACTCTGGAGTTCTCTCTATGAGTTGATCTGAGGAGTCCTTTTCGCCTGAGTTATTATTATTTGTATCGATTCCCATGATTCCGTTAATCTGGGTATTTTGGGTTGTAGAAACCTTGAACTCAGATCGAGGACCTGATGGGTGAGACAATGAATTCTCTGCCATGTGAAAACAGAGAATGAAAAGAACTGAATCGAAACGAGATGAAAACTAATAAGACAGAGGAATCGGTGGGCGCCAATGAAGAAACACTAGATAAATGGTCGGAACCGAGATATCTATGGGGTTTGAATCCGCATAAAAGGGTTAGCTCTCTCTCGGTTGATTCAGTTGCAGCTGAACTTCTTCTCCGGTGATTCTGCAAAAAAGAACACCGTTAGCCTCGCCAAGGGGAGAAGAGGGTTCTCTCCTTGACCCGACTCCGGTGTGAGAATAAGTATTGGTAATGGAGAAGAGAAAGTATTTGAGAAGTGAGTATGATCTGAATTTCATACCTGAGCTGTCCTCATATTTATAGCCGGGAGTCTTTGGGCGGGAAAACCCGTTAGTGAAAAGTTGACGGAAGATGCTAACCCCGTAAGCGGTTACATTTCCTTCCGTCAAGCTTCTTGATCCGATGTGAGTGCACACGGATCGTGGTTTAGATCAATGGCTGGGGATATGCCACGTGTAATAGTGATTAAGTGGAGATTACTTTCCAATTACATGCTTTCGTTGTGAACTCAGGGATGACTGAGATGGTGACACGTGTCCAGGCGGTTATAACCGTCTTAGTGGTGCACGATTGTATTCCTTCTGGAAGACTACTGCTGTAATCTGGTGTGGCACCTTATTATGTGGAGACCACTAAATAAATCCCAAGTCTGGGTAAATAATATCCAAGTCTGGATATTGGGCGGAAATGTCTAGCGTAGGATTTTTACCCTTTGCTTTGTGGGAGGAAGCGCAAGGACTTATGATTTTCCTTTGGCGCGCAAGTGTTGACTGTTGATAGCATCTTAAGCCTTTTTTTGTGAAACCAGTGCGCTGCCGCGCAAGGAGTAAGGCTTGAAAAGTAAGGTTGTGGTATGGTCCCAAGCACTTATTATGAGGTTTTTGGGACCTTACCCCTTCAAATCCCATACCTGACCATGCGGTATTTATATTACCGTATCCCAAGCCCGTAATAGGGAAAATAAGTTAAGAGTATTTACCTGAGCTAGCTCCTGTCTTAAATAGCAAGAATTATAATAACTCAGCCGTATTCACCTAAGTAAGCGTAGGTACAATTTACCGGAAAGCTCTAGTCTGGAATGATGGTATAAATAACCAATTAGAATGCTAACGGTTCTTTAATTAAGCCTAAGCTTAGACCGGTTAATTATACGGTTCAAACGCACGATTAGGCGAAGACCGGAATAGAATGTGATTTAGACCCGACAAGTTCAGAGACTTGCTTAATATGGGTATTTCATACACACTCTGGATTTTGAGATAAAACCGATAAGGTTTGACCCGTTTCGGCTAATTTATGTAAACTTGTTACATAAACCTAATCGAACGCGTAATAAGCGTAACGGGTATTCGTAAGATCCATAAACAGGTTTCCTAAGTTAATATGCTTCAAATATGTTGTGAAATTAGTAAGATGTCTTTTATTATGCCCGTAACGAATTTAAACACAAACTATGCCTTGTAGGGGTAGTTTGGTCATTTAAAAGGTTATAAAAGAGTTTAAGTATTTATCTGAGTTACAGGTCTGATGTAATCAGCAAAAATACTTATTTTACTAAGTTATAACAGTAGGCTAAAGTATATATGTGAAATTTATCAATTATAACCAAACTAGGCACTGTAGGGGCATTTTGGTAATTTCACATAAGCCGAAAAGCTCAAAACTGAAGTCTGAGTTTAACAACCTTTGCTTACTGTTTAAAATATTATAATTTGCCTCAAATATCAGTAGGTATCACCCTTGGTATGTTTAAAATAGTTCTAGTACATACTATGCGTTAAAAACGCTTAAAAAGGCGATTAGAAACCATTTCCGGGTTTGATACATAAATCTGATATTTTTATGTTTCCAGAAGGCTTAAAATAATTTATTTATCATTTAGAATCAGTAGCAAAAGGTTTGGAGTCGTTTAGATATGAAAAACTCATTTTATGGCCCGTAAGGGCAAAACCGACAATTACCGGATTAAGCCTACGACTATGAGTTATGCTCAGCCTAAAATTAATTAAAAATCTTTAAAAATCCCAAAATAATATATTACATCAGTGGGTAAAGAGATTGATATCAGAAAGTATGTTTAAGTAGGCTATACGCTAAATACGCCGTTTAATTAACATAAAGCTTTAATTTACGCTAACGAGCATAACTCTTAACTTACACCTCAAACTGATGTCAAATATTGTATGCAAGTTTATATATCAGTAATTAAAGCTTCTACTCTTTTTCATTTCCAAAAATCATGTTTTAAGGTAATAAGGGCATAATGGTCAACATATGAGCAATTAACGGAATCATGCGTATTAATCGGTTAACTAACGAACCATGGTGTATAATCACAGAGGGTTATACTAGCATGTAACCTGGTCCAAATGAAGCTCTAAGGCATTTCTAAAACATATCATAACGGGTCAGAACTGAAAGTCAAAGTAAAAGTCAAACTATGCGACTTTCGGTTCCGAACCGGGTCTAAACAGGAAATTGTCGGGTTGAACATGTTTAGACATGTTCTTACACTAATTACCAAGTTATATTAATGATCAAACAGGTTGCACGCCTTCTAGATTGCTAATTATGCGTTTTATGCTTCTGTTGACTTTTTCGGATTAAGTTTGACCCGACAAACGATCTAGTTAGGATGGGAATCAGTGGGTGCCCTTTTAAGGGTTTATTGCCCACATAATTACCAACTTATAACTACCTTTACATCGACTAATCGCTGGACCGATAGTGATTAATCGTTAAGTCAAACCGTAATTACGACGGTTTGACTTTTAAGCTATAAACTAAGTAAAATGCGATTAAGGAAGGTTATGGGTACTTACCGAAGTCCTAATTATGATTAGGGATGCTTGGGGACTGCACTTGTGCTCCAAAAATGATCAGAAATGATGTTTGAAGGAATGATCAAAATGTTGCAACTTTGGTGCTATTTATATGGGTTTAATCACCTTGGATGGTTGACACACAACACTATCCATGGTTCCTGATCATCAACACATGTCCCTAAGGTCCTAGGAAGCACTTAGGGGTCGCCCATGAAGTGTAAAATTCGATTTAAGTCGGTTACAAGGCATAAACAGGCTGCTGTCAGGCATTTCTGCATCTGATGTCCTGACGCGGCCCGCGTAAGGTCTTGACATGTCTTACGCGGCCCGCATGGGCCTTCTGATCAGGTTATTTACATTTTCAAGTTTTTGCATATGTCCCTTGGCCTTTCGAAGAGTCAATTAAACTTATTCTTTGCATTTTGGCCCCTTCTTATTTACCTACAAGGGCTTTAGGACTTGTACCCACTTTTCTAAGTCCTGGGCCACTCGGTTATTACCCGAAAAGTCACAATTTCCAATGTTAACGCGTTAACCCCTCGCATACGAATTTGATCATAACTTTCTCATACGATAACAAAACTTGATGAAATTTTTATCATGTATTCTAGTGAGTATAATTAACCGTTACAAAGCTTCGGCTTTGCTAAAAGGTCACTCAGAGGTATAACTTAAACATGTTGACACATTTAACCCCTGTAGTTTGTTATCTCTCACTTTCTTTCACAATTAGCTTCGTATGATCCATGATTTATTCGTCTAAGGGTATAAACATCATGTAGGGTTAATGTACAATATATTTATTCACTGTTGACACTTGGAACTCGTATATTCACATACTTTTCGTGATTGTCAACTTTAGTCCTTTTATAACATTCTTTCACACGTTCAAACATATGACACGTGTCAACACATTATAGGACGTGAATTTTCGAGGTGTTACATCCTCACCCCCTTAAAAGAAATCTCGACCTCGAGATTTGTTAAAATAAAGGAAGTATTTTCTGCCGAATAATGGCAACTTACAGAAAATTAGGGATTTGTATGATCTTATTCGTTGTTTCCAATGCAACTTTCAGATCCAGATAAGTGGACTTTCCAAAGTCTCGTCCATCCAACGGATGTTTTGATATTTTATCTATACAAGGTCTCTAAAGGAGCCACCTTGATACTTATATTACAGCTATTATGGAAAAGCTTATCTTAAGGTGAGATGGTTATTCCAACCATTGCTCAAAATTTATCTTAAGGAATAGTTAATCCTTTCAGTTAGTCGAATATATCGACGATCCTGGGTAGCTGATGGAAATTCTTAATCGTTGCCTAATGAGGGTTGCGGTAATCAATGCATAAGCAAAATGAACCGTCTTTCATAACTAACTACCCCGAAATCTCTGGATATTGAGTTAGGCTATATGAACCCTCTATTTTAAAACTTAGTTAGTCAGGGTTTCGATTCTTTCAATAATGGTACTAGCCGTCTTGGAGATTTCATATTAATACAGCCTTACAAGGGTATAAACCTTAACTCTACCTGCCTCCCTGGAGTAAACAGGGTAAACTTAGGAGAAGGTAATCAAGATACAAGGAGGTTACAGAGATTTTCCATATCTCAGGCTCCAATTCATCCATCATTGCTTGTGTCAAAAAGAAAATGACACATTTATGTTACTAGTCCACGAATTTCTTAATTGGGAACATTTACTTGGGCAATTTCATTCTGGATATCTCCTTTGAATACTACTAGTCGACTTTAGTACAATATGACTATTGGGATATCTCAGGGGTTCCATGCATTAAACCTCCATACTGATCAGGCATGGAAGCAATCTATGGGACACACTAGGATACGCCAATCCTCATATGGTACTCTTATCAAACATAGTTTGGCATTCGCAGGCGATATAAAATAATGAGAAATAATAAAATAAAGTAATATATATATTGTCGTACCCTTTCTGGGGTAGAGTACTCCAGATTCATATGAAAGGATTATCTCCGAGGATGGGAGAGAGGGTCATTAAAGATTCCATTGGTAAATTATACCTCATGTTTAATATCTAAAGTTCTTATGAATGCAATCAAAAGTTTGCTAAGCTTATGGTTTACTAAATGTTTATTATCCCTTGCATTAAAGTGAAATATTTATCAGATACAATTGAAGCTAAAAGGTAAGGACGTACCTAATGCTATTATTGATGTGCACTGTCTCTGGCATTCAACTGGTAGTTTAGGCGTTTCCTTTCTTATCCATCCCAGACTTAGCTGCTCCTTCCTTGGCAGCCTCCGGGCAATTAGTACTGATGTGGCCCTTTTCACCACATCTGAAACAGCTTGCATTCTTTATGTCCCTACATTCGTGGGACTGGTGGCCAGTTCTTTTGCAGATGCCACATTGCTTTATCTTTTGGTTTGATCGACACTGTCCCCAGTGTCTTCTTTTGCAGGTTTTGCATGTAGGCTTCTTGTCGGAATCCTGTTGGTTATTGTTGAACTCGGATTTGTTCTTCTTAGGATTCTGGGAGTTATCCTCCTCCCTTTTACGCTTCCCATCTTCAGAGGCCTTGGCAGCCTTGTTTCTAACCACATCGAGTGTGAGAGATAGCGACAGATCTGCCGCTGACCTGAATGTAGTAGGTCTCGATGCTTTCACACTTGCCTTTATTTCTGGGTATAGACCCCCAATAAAGCGAGCTATTCGCTTTGGTTCCGGTGTGACCAAATAAGGAACCAATCGAGACTTGGTATTGAAACTTGTAAGGTATGCTTGACAATCTAAGTTCTCCATGACTAATGTCAAGAATTCAGTCTCAATCTTCTCGACTTCATGTTGAGAACAGTAACTTTCTTTGATAAGAGCAACGAACTGATCCCAAGTCATGTTGTACAAAGGGATCTTCCCCGTAGCTTGAATGAGAGACTTCCACCATGCTAGTGCCTCTCCCTTGAACGATTGGGATACATACTTCACTACATCCCTTTCAGCACAACCGCTGATATCGACAACTGTGTCCATTTCATCCAACCAGGTCATACAATCAATTGCCCCCTTTTCCCCAGTGAAATCCCGGGGTTTGCAGGACACAAAGTACTTATAGGTACAGGATTTGGTACGCGGTTCATTATCGAACTCTATCCTCTTGGATGGAACACTGTGTTCATTAGAAGAATGTCGATCATCATCCTTCTTTAGTTCCTCTTTCTTAGAGGGCGGCTTGCTATGAGGCTCTGAATGAGTTTTAGGGATGGATTTAGAGTGGGGTACCGATGAGGCTTTACTATGTGTCTCGCTATACTCCTTAAACTGTTCCTCCACAGCTTTAGATACAGCTGTATCAATCAGTGAATGAAGCTCTCCTTTAGTTATATTAATCCTCTCATCATCGCGGTTTTCCAACGGATGACTATTCTCTTCCTCTGACCTAGCCATGTAGCTTTAATTGCTGAGCAAAAAGAAAAATAGGGCAAGGTTTATACGGAAGCTTATACAGTTTTATCGTTTTAACGATTTATTAACCATGTTTTTAATACACATATTAGTTAATTTGATAAATATATAATAATTCAGGATCTTTATCATAATCCCAAATTATAAGTTAATAATAACACAGAACGCCCAGTCACGTAGACAAGTTTAATTTATAAGCCTTGATTTTACAGAATCGAGGCATTAAGGTTCGAATCAAAGTTCATTACCTTTTCTCGGACAGGGAGTCATTGCTACCACTGTCGTTGTCATAATTGACGATACAATATGGCCCGTAGGCAAATCAATTGACATTACAAAACGATGTTTTTAAGAAAATAATAATCATCATACTGATGATAGTAGTCCTGATAGTATTGATCATATTGACCATGAGGCTTGGGCATAGCCCACCACCTTAGACAGGAACCATAATGGTTACAACTGTCACTGTCATATTGACAATATTAATAAGTATAGCCTGTAGGCACTTCGTCACTAAGGATGTTGATAATATGATCATCATATTGATGATATTAGTCATGATCACATTGATCATATAGACTAATAGGTTTGAGCATGGCTCACCACCTTAGACAAGGAATCATAAAGATCACAATGTCAGTGTCTCAGATGGACAATACGTTATAGCCCGTAGGCACTTCCCTTCTAAGGGATGGTTATAAAATGATCATATTATAGGATGATATAAGCCATGATTTCTAAATCATAAGGAAAATTAGGAAATTTAAAAATTTCCAGTATAGGGATGACTATTGTGATTTTCTCGAATCACATTTGCCAAAAGTGCTAACACGTTCTTAGATGTTAACAAGGATTTGAATCTTTTGAATAGGTCCTACCATCTTGGCCTCGTCATATAGGCTAGGTTTACCTTTAAGATTCCTTTTTAATAATTAACGCAGAACAATCCTAATTCAGGATGTTAATAAGGATCTCAACCTAAATTGAGGAACTGCCTTCTTGGCCGCGTCTTAATAATGACACCCGGCTAGGTCTTGTCCCTTTTTAGATTTTGCCATTTTATTATAATGGTAGATCTTATTATATAGGAATGATATTTTAAATATAATCATTCCTTTAAAATTTAATAAGTATATGGTTGCCCTAAACGGGACTTCTAATAAAAATGACTTGCCCATGCAAGGCTAATCAGAAAAATAACAAAAGAAGCAAATAAGGACAAAATAAAACGAATTAGAATTTGTCCTATGTTCTTGTCTAGACTCAAGAATGTGCAACTGTGTAACTGAGATTAAACACAAAATGCTAGTGTTTAATTCGCTCAGCGTTGGCTCTGATACCAACCTGTCACACCCCGACTTTCCACGTGTCACCGGTGGGCCCGGTGGGGAGTATCGTGACGTGGTTGGCAAGATAATAGTCAAACAACACAATATATAAATGCACAGCGGAAGCAAAAGATAAATATATTACAATCCGAATATAAAGTAATATCGAGTATTACAACGGAAAGTAAAGGATCCACAGGCGGATCTTAAAAATATAAACATTGTTCAACAGACTTTAGAAGCCTAGAACTTGCAAGATTCCTTATTAACGTCCTGAGCCGCTTCCAGCCTATTACGTACTTGTACCTGCCACTAAGACTTTTGAAAATACGTCAGTTTTCACTGGTAAATACACTCAACCGACTCATTTGAAAATGTTTATGAAAAATTGGTTTAGGTGCACAAGGCACGAAAATATTTCGACACTTTGATTAAATTGCACAGAGGCTAAATTAATCTTTTATACTTGATTAAAATGCACAGAGGCAAAACTAATCTTTTTCACTTGTATACTTGGGACAAACTATATTTCATGTTATCAGTTTTACATAACTTGCTCTACATACGGGGCCCGGATCTATGCCGGTTCATGATTAACCGACACACCACTATTCCCCTATTGGGAATTCCATATTGGGTATAAACATATGGCATCTGTCAGGTGTATGCCTACACCCCGTGCTTAGGTCGTGGCCATTGCATTTAATGAGTCAAGGATATCCAGGACACGGTCGCATTAATCCCCAATGTTTCAGTCAAGCAATACGAATTAAAAACAGGTTATTTGGATTTCCCGACTTATTGGTCTTTGAATCCCATACCTGACCATGCGGTATTTATATTACCGTATCCCAAGCCCGTAATAGGGAAAATAAGTTAAGAGTATTTACCTGAGCTAGCTCCTGTCTTAAATAGCAAGAATTATAATAACTCAGCCGTATTCACCAAAGTAAGCGTAGGTACAATTTACCGGAAAGCTCTAGTCTGGAATGATGGTAATTAGAATGCTAACGGGTCTTTAATTAAGCCTAAGCTTAGACCGGTTAATTATACGGTTCAAACGCACGATTAGGCGAAGACCGGAATAGAATGTGATTTAGACCCGACAAGTTCAGAGACTTGCTTAATATGGGTATTTCATACACACTCTGGATTTTGAGATAAAACCGATAAGGTTTGACTCGTTTCGGCTAATTTATGTAAACTTGTTACATAAACCTAATCGAACGCGTAATAAGCGTAACGGGTATTCGTAAGAGCCATAAACAGGTTTCCTAAGTTAATATGCTTCAAATATGTTGTGAAATTAGTAAGATGTCTTTTATTATGCCCGTAACGAATTTAAACACAAACTATGCCTCGTAGGGGTAGTTTGGTCATTTAAAAGGTTATAAAAGAGTTTAAGTATTTATCTGAGTTACAGGACTGATGTAATCAGCAAAAATACTTATTTTACTAAGTTATAACAGTAGGGTAAAGTATATATGTGAAATTTATCAATTATAACCAAACTAGGCACCGTAGGGGCATTTTGGTAATTTCACATAAGCCGAAAAGCTCAAAACTGAAGTCTGAGTTTAAAAACCTTTGCTTACTGTTTAAAATATTATAATTTGCCTCAAATATCAGTAGGTATCACCCTTGGTATGTTTAAAATAGTTCTAGTACATACTATGCGTTAAAAACGCTTAAAAAGGCGATTAGAAACCATTTCCGGGTTTGATACATAAATCTGATATTTTTATGTTTCCAGAAGGATTAAAATAATTTATTTATCATTTAGAATCAGTAGCAAAAGGTTTGGAGTCGTTTAGATATGAAAAACTCATTTTATGGCCCGTAAGGGCAAAACCGACAATTACCGGATTAAGCCTACGACTATGAGTTATGCTCAGCCTAAAATTAATTAAAAATCTTTAAAAATCCCAAAATAATATATTACATCAGTGGGTAAAGAGATTGATATCAGAAAATATGTTTAAGTAGGCTATACGCTAAATACGCCGTTTAATTAACATAAAGCTTTAATTTACGCTAACGAGCATAACTCTTAACTTACACCTCAAACTGATGTCAAATATTGTATGCAAGTTTATATATCAGTAATTAAAGCTTCTACTCTTTTTCATTTCCAAAAATCATGTTTTAAGGTAATAAGGGCATAATGGTCAACATATGAGCAATTAACGGAATCATGCGTATTAATCGGTTAACTAACGAACCATGGTGTATAATCACAGAGGGTTATACTAGCATGTAACCTGGTCCAAATGAAGCTCTAAGGTATTTCTAAAACATATCATAACGGGTCAGAACTGAAAGTAAAAGTAAAAGTTAAACTATGCGACTTTCGGTTCCGAACCGGGTCTAAACAGGAAATTGTCGGGTTGAACATGTTTAGACATGTTCTTACACTAATTACCAAGTTATATTAATGATCAAACAGGTTGCACGCCTTCTAGATTGCTAATTATGCGTTTTATGCTTCTGTTGACTTTTTCGGATTAAGTTTGACCCGACAAACGATCTAGTTAGGATGGGAATCAGTGGGTGCCCTTTTAAGGGTTTATTGCCCACATAATTACCAACTTATAACTACCTTTACATCGACTAATCGCTGGACCGATAGTGATTAATCGTTAAGTCAAACCGTAATTACGACGGTTTGACTTTTAAGCTATAAACTAAGTAAAATGCGATTAAGGAAGGTTATGGGTACTTACCGAAGTCCTAATTATGATTAGGGATGCTTGGGGACTGCACTTGTGCTCCAAAAATGATCAGAAATGATGTTTGAAGGAATGATCAAAATGTTGCAACTTTGGTGCTATTTATATGGGTTTAATCACCTTGGATGGTTGACACACAACACTATCCATGGTTCCTGATCATCAACACATGTCCCTAAGGTCCTAGGAAGCACTTAGGGGTCGCCCATGAAGTGTAAAATTCGATTTAAGTCGGTTACAAGGCATAAACAGGCTGCTGTCAGTCATTTCTGCATCTGATGTCCTGACGCGGCCCGCGTAAGGTCTTGACATGTCTTACGCGGCCCGCATGGGCCTTCTGATCAGGTTATTTACATTTTCAAGTTTTTGCATATGTCCCTTGGCCTTTCGAAGAGTCAATTAAACTTATTCTTTGCATTTTGGCCCCTTCTTATTTACCTACAAGGGCTTTAGGACTTGTACCCACTTTTCTAAGTCCTTGGCCACTCGGTTATTACCCGAAAAGTCACAATTTCCAATGTTAACGCGTTAACCCCTCGCATACGAATTTGATCATAACTTTCTCATACGATAACGAAACTTGATGAAATTTTTATCATGTATTCTAGTGAGTATAATTAACCGTTACAAAGCTTCGGGTTTGCTAAAAGGTCACTCAGAGGTATAACTTAAACATGTTGACACATTTAACCCCTGTAGTTTGTAATCTCTCACTTTCTTTCACAATTAGCTTCGTATGATCCATGATTTATTCGTCTAAGGGTATAAACATCATGTAGGGTTAATGTACAATATATTTATTCACTGTTGACACTTGGAACTCGTATATTCACATACTTTTCGTGATTGTCAACTTTAGTCCTTTTATAACATTCTTTCACACGTTCAAACATATGACACGTGTCAACACATTATAGGACGTGAATTTTTGAGGTGTTACAGTCCATGATTTCAACAGGCTTTTCCACGAAGTGTAATGTTTCGTTCACTTGCACGTCATCGAGTGAAACGTGTAAGTCGTGGTCGGCTAGGCATTTTCGGAGGTTTGACACGTGGAAAGTCGGGTGGACGTTACTAAGTTCCTCCGGTAGTTCGAGTCTGTAGGCGACTTTTTCGATCCTTTCAGAATCTTAAAAGGTCCAACATATCGAGGCGCGAGCTTCCCTTTCTTGCCGAATCGGACCACACCCTTCCAAGGTGATACCTTTAGGAGTACGTAGTCACCAACGTCAAATTCAAGGGGCTTGCGTCGTCTATCAGCATAACTTTTCTGTCGATTCCGAGCTTTAACCAGGTTGTCTCGAATTTGGAAAATTCTGTCTGTCGTTTCTTGTAATAGCTCAGGACCGGTTAACTGCGAATGCCCGATCTCGTGCCATACAATAGGCGATCGACATCTTCTTCCGTATAAAGCCTCGAATGGTGCCATTTGAATGCTTGCATGATAGCTGTTGTTGTACGAGAATTCGACCAATGGCAGGTATTTATCCCAATTACCACCGAAGTCTATGACACACGAATGGAGCATGTCTTCAAGAGTACGAATCGTTCTTTCAGTCTGACCGTCGGTTTGTGGGTGGAAGGCAGTACTTAGATTAAGCGATGTACCAAGAGCCTTTTGAAACGTTTCCCACAGTCGCGAGGTAAACCGAGCATCACGATCAGAGATGATGTCGTGAGGCGTCCCATGATTACAAATGATCTCGTCGGAGTAGATTCGGGCTAATCGTTCTACCTTGTAGTCTTCTCGTATCGGCAAAAAGTGAGCTGATTTAGTCAAACGGTCGACCACAACCCAAATGCTGTCGTGACCTGATGACGTGTGCGGTAGCTTGGTTATAAAGTCCATAGTTATACTCTCCCACTTCCACATGGGGATCGGTGGTTGTTCGAGTAAGCCAGAGGGTCTTTGATGCTCAGCCTTGACTCTTGCACAAGTTAGGCATTTTCCAACGTAGAGAGCGATATCTCTTTTCATGCCCGGCCACCAGCACTTATAGCGAAGGTCCTGGTACATTTTGTCGGCACCGGGATGAATAGAATACCGGGATTTGTGGGCTTCGTCCATCAAGATCTGTCGCAAATTGGTCCGTTTGGGGATCCAAATTCGGTCCAGAAAGTGGAATATCCCATTCGACTTGTTCACAAGCTGGGCTCCATTGTGGTAGATTCTTTCTTTCTTCAGAGTGCGTTCGTTAAAACACGCATGCTGAGCTTCGCGGATGAGGGTTTCGAGATCGTATTGGGTTTGAACATTACGAGTGCTAAGCAGATAGCTCCGTCTGCTGAGTGCGTCGGCAACAACATTCGCTTTGCCTGGGTGATAACGAATCTCACAGTCGTAATCGTTGAGAAGTTCTACCTATCGGCGTTGACGCATATTAAGTTCCTTCTGATTAAAGATGTGTTGTAGGCTCCTATGATCGGTGAAGATCGTACACTTGGTACCATACAGGTAGTGTCGCCAAATCTTTAACGCAAAAACAACTGCGCCTAGCTCGAGATCATGGGTTGTATAGTTCTTCTCGTGGATTTTGAGCTGGCGAGATGCGTAAGCTATAACCTTGTCCCGTTGCATGAGGACACAACCAAGACCAAGGTTGGAAGCATCACAATAGACAATGAAATCGTTGTTTCCGTCGGGCAATGTGAGAACAGGAGCATTGCAAAGCATGTGCTTAAGGGTTTGGAAGGCAGACTGTTGTTCGGTTCTCCAAACAAAAGGCTTGTCCTTATGCGTGAGAGCAGTAAGCGGCACAGCGATCTTTGAGAATCCTTCGATAAACCGTCGATAATAGCCCGCTAGTCCGAGAAAAGAACGGACTTCAGACGGGTTCTTAGGCGTAATCCAACTCTTAACAGCTTCAATCTTTGCAGGATCGACGTGAATACCTTGACTATTTACAATGTGACCCAGAAACTGAACTTCCTCCAACCAGAATTCACACTTGGAGAACTTGGCATAGAGTTGGTTCCCCTGGAGTAGCTCGAGAACCAAACGTAGATGTTGCGCGTGTTCGGCTTTCGATTTGGAATAGATCAAAACATCGTCGATCAATACGATGACGAAACAGTCGAGATATGGTTTACACACGCGATTCATCAAATCCATAAAAACCGCGGGTGCGTTGGTTAAACCAAAAGGCATAACAACGAATTCGTAGTGGCCGTATCGAGTGCGAAAAGCGGTTTTGGGTATATCCTCCTCTTGAATACGCAGCTGGTGGTATCCTGAGCGTAGATCGATCTTCGAGAAACACGTAGCACCTTGTAGCTGATCAAACAAATCATCGATGTGGGGTAGGGGATAGCGGTTCTTGATAGTTAACTTATTCAATTCCCGATAGTCGATGCACATCCGGAACGACCCATCCTTCTTTTTGACGAAAAGGACTGGCGCGCCCCAAGGAGAGGTGCTCGGGCGAATAAAGCCTTTCTCAAGTAATTCCTGAAGTTGGTTTGAGAGTTCGCGCATTTCAGACGGCGCGAGTCGATAAGGAGCTTTGGCAATAGGGTTGGCTCTAGGAATGAGGTCGATACGAAAGTCGATATCACGACTTGGCGGTAGTCCGGGAAGATCCTCTGGAAAAACATTAGGAATCTCTCGAACCACTGGAACATCCTTCACTTCCTTCTTCTCTTTCTTTTCCTTCTCCGCTACTACAATGTTAGCCAAGAAAGCTCTGTATTCCTTGCGGAGATACTTGCTAGCTTGAACACATGACATGAGCTTGAGACCTTTCGAAGTTGTATCACTGTAAACACACAATAAATCACCATTCGCGAGCGAGAATCGAATCATCTTGTCGAAGCACACAACTTCAGCCTGGTTTTCGCGAAGAAAGTCCATACCTACTATGACGTTAAAACTTCCGAGTTGCATCGGAATAAGGTCGATTGGGAAGATGTGATTGTTGAGCTCAAGAGTACAATCACGAAGTACAGAATTTACAGCGACAGTTCTTCCGGTAGCGACTTCAACATCGAATGTCGAGGAGAATTGGGAGCGTTTACGACTAAGGAGCTTCTCGAATTCGAACGACACAAATCAATTATCGGCTCCAGTATCAAATAAACACGAAGCATAAATACCATTCACAAGGAACGTACCATTGACCACGTTGTTGTCGGCTTGGGCTTGACGCACGTTGATGTTGAAAGTTCGTGTGCGTGCTGCTTGTTGTTGTTGCTGCTGGTGTTGCTGCTGCTGTTGTTGCTGCTGCTGGGGCTCTTGCTTCACAACCCTGTTCGGGCACATGTTGGCGAAATGGTTAGGATCGCCACATGCGAAGCAGGCTCTGGCTTTGACCGCGGGTGCCGGAGGAGCTTGTTGACCCTGAGGGGCGGTGAGTAGAGCTTGATGAGCAGGAGCTTGTCGAACACGGCAGTTGGTAGTAAAATGGCCATACATATTGCAATGAGCACAAAAACGGCAAGCAATGGCAGTCGGGTGGTGGTAGGTACAGGTAGGGCAGAGCGGGTGTGGCCCAGTGTATGCACGCTTTGCAGGCGGTGCATTAGCCACAGGCGCCGCTACTTGACGTTGTTGGGCTGGTACAGCTTGAATCGGTGCAGCAGTGATCGCACAGTTCTTGTTGTTGGAGCTGTTTTTTCTCTTGTTCTTCCTCTTGTTGCTCGATGAGGTGGTGGTTTCAGCAGTTGGTGCGGCGGTGGTAGCTTGATGCAAGTGCTTTGAAGTTTTATCCCAAACACCAGCCTTGACCCGCTTGTCATTGATTTCAGCGGCCAGTAGATAAGTCTCTTCGATCGTCGTAGTCTTAGCCGCTTGAACGAAATCTGCGACGCAATCGGGCAAAGCTCGGATGTACTTCTTGATTGCCATGTCTGGAGTCTTGACCTGATCGGGACAAATGATGCTGAGCTGTTTGAAGCGAGCAGTGAGCGCAGCATTCTCCCCATCCTTTTGCTGTATGTGCCAAAATTCATCCTCTAGCTTTTGACGTTCGTGAGGAGGGCAAAATTCCTCTAGCATGACTTCCTTGAGCTCGTCCCACGACAGACCGTAGGCTGCATCGTTCCCTCGCATGTTCCTCTCGGCCGTCCACCAGTCTAGTGCACGGGACTGGAAAACGCCGGTAGCATTCAGAGTTCGGAGGTCATCGGGGCAACCACTCTGCCGTAGAGTGACCTCAATGGAATCAAACCATTGGAATAGTGCAGTAGGACCTCCCTCTCCAGTGAATTCTTTTGGCCCACACGACTTGAATTGCTTGAAATTGAAGGCCTTGGCGGTAGCTTTAGGAGCTTCAGTCCTTGATTCTTCAGATGATTTGCTGGCATTCTCGTAAACATCACTCACGGCCTTTGCTACACTTTTAGCGATGATGGCAGCAAGACGTTTGTCTCTCTTTTCTTGACGAGAAAGTAAGGGATGACGGGATCCAGATGGCATTGTCTGCAACAGACATCATCACAGGACTCAACACATTGTAGTCGAATCTCACCCCACACGTTTACTACTTACTAAAGCTCAGGAACACAATGTATCATGTATCACATAAACACATAGGCACATAATCACAGATTCACATAAACACGGAAGTTCATAAGCACGTAGGGCACAGAATCACAGAAGCACATAGTTCACCTAAGCACATATTTTGCGTGTATCCACCTTCTTATGGTTATACGTGTTCCTTTATCATTTAAGAGGTAGTCAGAATACAGAAACCTATCATTCACAGTTCGCGAGTGTTCGAATATAGCGATCGCGTTTGATATATCGAGTCATGTAGTATAAACGTAGCATAAAGTCGTCCATAATTTAGCGATTTGTCAGCGTATTGAGATGGAAATGCAGTGCGAGTCGTGCGTGTCGATCGAAGTGAAAGCAAAATCAAGTAAATCTCCAAAATTTAAACACATAAACAGGTAAACACATATAGCACATAAAATCAACGAATCATCAGAGTCGGCAGTTGCGGGCTCAGAATCAAAACGCATAAAATCGAGAAATAGATTGTCTGCGTCTAGTAGACTTCGACTACCCAAAGTGGTTCGACTATTCACAAGGATCCGTTGTGCACATTTAACCTTCAGGACTATGCCTTCGCCTCGATTCTTGGGCGTTTGGCACACATCCCGTTAGTCGTTTTGTGACTTCAGGTCATTGGAGTCCGTCGAGACTTTGGTGAGAGCTTTGTATAAAAGCGGAACAAGTCGTCAAGGTTAGGGTTTCACCCCTAGCTTAACAACTTCATTCCTGTTTTTAATAAAATAGAGGAGATTATTCATCAAAATACGGATTTCACTCCTGATTTGGCATAATTCTCCCCGTTTGTAAGTAAAATGCGGGTTAATTAGCAACTTCAGTCGAGAGTTTGCAGTTTTCACACCTAATCTTGACTTAGTTACTCTTTCATAATTGAAAATTCGAGTGCAGTAATAGTGTAGCATAAGCGAGAATATCGAGAGATAAGCTTGTACATGATCCCTAATGGATATGCACGAGTCGGTCTGTTGGTTCCTAACTATAGTCTAGGTATCTAAGACTTCGACCCGGACTAGGTCGTGTCTTGCCTAATTCCCTATAGTTATGGCTCTGATACCAATCTGTCACACCCCAACCGATGGCGGAAACATCGGGGCATGGCACTGAGTGAAACAGATTGTCCAGAAGTTTCCATAACAATTATCATTACTATTCAATTTAAAATAACATGTCCCATACCATGTCTCAAACAGTAAACAAATTATTACAGATAAAAACTAGGCAAATAATTCTATTCCGACAACTCAGATTTAAAATAGAGCAATTGTTTATCTGCTTCTAGAGACCCTTGATTTAGTTACTACAGACAACTATTTGTTGGGCTCTAAAGCTTTATTCTAGCTTCACTTTCCTACCAAATGTGCATCCTAAGCACCTGTCACATACGTTAAAATAAAGTCAATACATATAATGTAAAGGTGAGCATACAAGTTTGATAATAGCATATAAAGTTCGAATTCGTTTACGCATAACCAGCACGTACACATAGTGAAATGAAGCACGTTAGTTATCGACATAGATCCATCGATACCAATGACTGCGGGTTGACTGCCAAATGCAGTTCGCAATACATGATTACCACCGTAACCATGCAAGTAATTGTCCTTAACAACCCCCGCGAACGGGTGCTGAGTCCAAACTATAGTACTATCGTTGCTAAGGCAGGTAGACAGCATTCCATGTGTAAACATAACAAACAAGCATTCATAAGCCACGTATAACATGCATTAGCGGTTAGCGTTCAAATAGTATTGAGTAGTGTGTTTGATGTGGTTTGAATAGTTGTAACGTATGTAACACCCAAAAGTGCATAAAGCAAAAAGGGATCGAGTATACTCACAGCGGTAGATGGATTGAAGGGAGCGCTTAGCGAGTAAAGTTACCCTGAATAGATTGATAGCATAATAATAAGCGTCGCATAGAAATGGAAAACAAGGGTTGGAGAGTCGGACAGCTGGTCGATCGGACGGCTGACCGTTCGGTTGACAGTCCGCTCGGACCGCTTTCCGGTCGGTCGGTAGGCCGATCGTGTCACACCCCCAAAAACCACCAGCGGAATACCACCGCTTGGAGGTGCGACTGACCAGGATCCAGCCACCAATCATATTGAACAAGCATGTAAGTGATTATAAAATCCAACCAATACAATTGGTGTCCAAACAAAACATAGTTTAAGTTGCAAGCGGAAGCATAACGTTTAACACCAAAACATAAGTTTAATTGTTTCAAGTTTAACATGGCACACAGCTGTCCATGTCCCACAACGACTCTTCTCCATGCAAGCTCCAGCTAAGTACCTATTGACCTGCAAAGCATGTAGTAACGAGTCAACAATAATGTTGAGCGAGTTCATAGTTGGGTGTTCATTTTAAGTTGTTTCGAAAACAGTTTCCTTTATCTGGCATCCTGCCGTGGGGGTTACCCCATAGTTGAAAACGTGATTTGTTTAACCCAATTACTCTGGCAATCCAGCCGTGGGGGCTACCCCATGTTTAGTTATCTGGCTCTACGGCCGTGGGGGCTACCCCATGTATGTTACTAGACTCGTTACCATATCGACTGCTGACTGTAGTCATGTTTATGTGCCCTGAACTGTCAATGTCTATCATCATTGACGTGCCCAGATCCATTAGTTCACGCCCGTCCTCTGCGGCACGGTGTGAGGTTTGTCAAACCTAAATAGTGCTATCTAACTAATGACCCGCTCGCCATTGGCCCGGCGATTAAGTCGATATAAAAAGGAGGGACTTCGTGATAGAGTTTTGGTCTAGTGAGAGTTAACTGTCCACGAGGACGAGGAATTACATTCCTGAACCTGCACTGTCCTACCCAAGGAGGACGAGGAATCCATATTCCTTAACCCATTCCCAACCCCTGGGAATCCCATGCTTTGTAGAAAGTGTGAACTCACCTTGGGTTGCTCGGCAGTTTAGTTTACTTGGTCAAGTATGCTGGTCACCGCGTCCTAATATGGTTACCAGTATAGGTCAGGCTTGGGTGTAAAGAAGTCACGTATATCCTACACGTATCTAACACATAGCATACATATCATACGATTATTCTTTTAAGTTATTGGGCCTGTTCTAATTCTTAAACAATCAATCAGCACATAGCATAGCAGCACAGATACAAGCCCAAAACACATTGTCACACTTGGTGGCCCAATAACCGAGTCGAACAGCCCAATCGAGACTAGGTGGTCTCGACTCGAGAACATGCGGTCTCGAGTCGCAACCAGAATGGTCTCGAGTCATGGACGTCTGGTCTCGAGTAGTGCGGGCATGAGTCGCAACCTCAAAGGTCTCGAGTCCAGTCTCGAGTCGAGACGTTGCTAGTTTCGAGTCCTTGAAGCTTGTCTCGAGTTGTCATGGGTTGGTCTCGAGTCGCAATCACTGCGGTCTCGAGTCGTGGCTTAATGGCCTCAAGTCGAGACCGGGGGTCTCGACTGGCACACCTGCCGATTGCCAGCATTTGTACTAGCCAATAGAATTCCGATTTCATGTAATTGTGTACTATCCAACCAAAACACACAAACATGTTTTCTTGTCTAACACTCAAATAAAACGGATCAAACAAGCATTTTTCAAATATTCATAACATGTTCATATCATATTCATATTGTTCAACCTTTAGGGTTTTCATATCATACAACTTTTGTGTACCAATAATCATGCATGCATTCATTCTAAATCCGAAAACAATCTTTGTACACCATCATAACACACATGTTCCTTTAAACCGATTTATACTAGCATAATACACCTAGTTTAATGTACTATCAATCATCATCATCCAAACACATCCGAGAACATGATAGAGCCGTATCCATACATTCTTCCACTTATTCATACATCGAGCTAGCATGATAATCAATAATTCACTCTATTTTTCCTAACCATGAACATTATTTAGAAATCAAGCATCTACATCATTTAACCATTTTTAACTCACTAACTCATACAAGGAGACCTCTAAACTAAGCATGTATCTCATTCATCAAGCACACATAACACCTAGTACACATTAAAACACTAACCGGTTAGATTCCGAGGTGTGAGGGTATGAAGGATCGATGAATGGGCTCCCAAAAGAGATTACAAGCAATCCGAGAACTCCCTTGCGGTTGCCGGTTTGATCCGAGAGAAGGAGAGGAGAAGTGATGCTTGATCTCTAGGGTTTAAGGTTTTCTAGAGAGAGAGTGTAGAGGAGAGTGTGTGTGTGAGTGAGTGTAGGTTTTGGGTTTTATACAAGGTGGTGCACTCTAAGTGGATTCCGAGTGGCCTTGGGGGTGCATGGCCCAACCGGCCCAGCTGTTCACTCGAGACCGAGTGGTCTCGAGTCGGGTCCTTGTGTCTCGGGTCACATAATCACACGCATACACATAAGCACATCACATATTCACATAATATTCACTTATATCATTAATTAAACCGACATGTCAACTAGTCACATAACGTTCAAGCATGTTACATCGAGATACAATGAAGGGTTCTAAATTACGAGTTGTCACATTATCCCCAAGTTGAAAGAAATTTCATCCCGAAATTTGGTAAGTACTCACTGAGGAAGCTAGTTAAGTTGTATGGTTTTCCTGGGGTGTCACATCCTCCCCCCGTTCCCGAAATTCCGTAGCTTCAGCCTCAGTAGTGGTTGTACTGTTTGCGAATAGTTGGGGATACTTTTGTTTCATCTGATCTTCGCGTTCCCAGGTGAACTCTGGTCCGCGACGTGAGTTCCAACGAACTCGAACGAGAGGTAATCTAGTGTTCTTGAGGACCTTAACATCTTGGTCCGTGATTTCAACTGGTTCCTCGACGAATCGTAACTGCTCGTCGATGGTGAGCTCCTTCAAAGGAACTATGAGGGTCTCATCTGACAGACACTTCTTCAGATTCGACACGTGGAAAATGTTGTGAACTGCACTGAGTTCTGCTGGCAAGTTCAGTTTGTAGGCCACCTTGCCTATTTTCTCGATGATTTCAAAAGGTCCGACGTATCGTGGGTTAAGTTTGCCTCGTTTGCCAAAACGAACCACACCCTTCCAGGGTGAAACTTTGAGTAGTACACGCTCCCCAACCTGGAGCTCAAGTGGTTTCCTGTCCTTATCGGCGTAGCTTTTCTGACGGTCACGAGCTGCCGCCATGCGTTGTCGTATTTGAGCAATTCGTTCGGTTGTGTCTACCACAAGTTCTGGACCAGTGATCTGACTATCCCCCACCTCTGCCTAGCAAAGAGGTGACCGGCATTTACGCCCTTACAATGCCTCAAACGGAGCAGCTTTAATGCTGGTGTGGTAGCTGTTATGGTATGAGAATTCCACAAGTGGCAGATGCTTTTCCCAGCTGTTGCCAAAGTCGATTACACATGCACGAAGCATGTCTTCTAAGGTTTGAATAGTGCGCTCGGACTGCCCGTCCGTCTGAGGGTGATACGCTGTGCTCATGTCTAATCGTGAGCCAAAGGATTTGTGCATGGCTTGCCACAGCTCTAAAGTAAAACGTGCATCACGATCCGAGATAATGGAGGTGGGCACCCCGTGCCTCGAGACAACTTCCTTAAGATATACGTCTGCTAGAGTGGAGAACTTATACGTTTCCTTGATAGCCAAGAAGTGTGCAGACTTTGTGAGTCGGTCCACGATCACCCAAATAGTATCATTTCCGCGCTGAGATCTAGGCAGGCCAGTAACAAAATCCATGGAAATTTGCTCCCATTTCCATTGTGGTATCTCTGGTTGTTGGAGTAGGCCTGAGGGTTTCTGGTATTCCGTCTTGACTCTCGCACAAGTCAAACACTTGCTGATGTAAGTTGCTATGTGGGCCTTCATGCTAGGCCACCAATACGTAGTTTTGATATCGTGGTACATCTTATCCGAACCAGGATGTACCGAGTAGCGAGACTTGTGTGCTTCATCCATCACAAGCTCTCGTATGTTGCCATAGAGTGGGACCCAAATGCGTCCCGTTACGTAGTATGCACCGTCTTCCTTTTGTTCTAATCGTTGCCTTGAGCCGCGTAGGGCTTCAGCCCTGACGTTTTCTGGTTTCAATGCTTCTATCCGAGCGGCTCGAATCTGGGAAGGAAGACTAGATTGGATAATGAGTTGCAATGCTCGCACGCGCTTAGGCGTAGTGTCCTTTCGACTAAGGGCATCAGCCACAACATTGGCTTTGCCAGGATGGTACTTGATTGCACATTCGTAATCGTTTAATAACTCGACCCATCGTCGTTGACGCATGTTTAGTTCCTTCTGTTTGAAGATATGCTCAAGACTCCTGTGATCGGTGTAAATGGTGCACTTGGTACCGTACAGGTAATGTCTCCATATCTTAAGCGCAAAAACAACAGCTCCCAGCTCTAAATCGTGTGTAGTATAGTTCCTTTCATGAACTTTTAGTTGGCGTGAGGCGTAGGCTATAACTTTATCTCGTTGCATCAATACACAACCAAGACCCTGAATTGATGCGTCGCAGTAAACCACAAAATCGTCTGTGCCCTCTGGCAATGAAAGTATAGGTGCGCTGCAAAGTCTATCCTTTAGGTGTTGAAATGCTGCTTCTTGTGTATTACCCCATCGATAAACAACCCCTTTTTGTGTTAGTGAGGTGAGAGGTTGTGCAATCTTGGAAAAATCCTTAATGAACCTCCTGTAGTAACCTGCCAAACCCAAGAATTGGCGAATTTCCGTTGGTGTACGAGGTGCAGGCCAGTTCTTAATCGAGTCTACCTTGGAAGGATCAATGTGAATCCCATCCTTGTTTACCACATGGCCTAGGAAATGGACTTCACGAAGCCAGAAGTCGCATTTCGAGAACTTTGCATAAAGCTGTTCCGTTCGAAGGAGTTCCAAAATAATTCGTAAATGCTGCTCGTGTTCCTCCTGACTCTTAGAATAGATCAGGATGTCGTCGATGAAGACTATAACGAACTTGTCCAGGTAAGGCTTGCACACTCGATTCATCAAGTCCATGAAAATCGCAGGTGCGTTTGTCAGCCCAAAAGGCATGACCAAAAACTCATAGTGTCCATAACGAGTTCTAAAAGCTGTTTTGGAGACGTCCTCTTCCCGGACTCTCAGCTGGTGATATCCCGACCTCAAATCAATCTTTGAATAGTAGCTCGACCCTTGCAGCTAGTCGAACAAGTCGTCAATACGTGGTAGAGGGTAACGATTCTTCACCGTCACCTTGTTGAGTTCCCGGTAGTCGATGCACATTCTGAAGGTACCGTCTTTCTTCTTTACGAATAGTACTGGAGCTCCCCAAGGCGAAGAGCTAGGACGAATAAAACCCTTATCCAAGAGTTCTTGTAGTTGCGTAGAGAGTTCTTCCAATTCTGATGGAGCTAAACGATAAGGTGCACGAGCTATAGGCGCAGCTCCAGGAGCTAGTTCAATCTGAAACTCGACCTGGCGATGAGGCGGGAGGCCGGGTAATTCCTCAGGAAATACCTCAGGATAGTCGCGTACAATTGGAAAATCTTCTATCTTCTTCTCCTTCTCTGAGGTGTTAGTAACGAGAGCCAAAATGGCAGTGTGTCCCTTTCGCAAGCACTTCTGGGCCTTAAGGAATGAGATGATGTTCTCAACAGCACCCCTCTTGTCGCCACGGATCATGAGGGGTTCATTACCTGAACCAGGAATACGGACAATCTTCTCGTTGCAGAGAATCTCTGCTCGGTGTTGGGATAACCAATCCATCCCAATGACAACGTCGAAACTACCCAAGACGATAGGAATAAGGTCGATAGAGAAGGTCTGGTTAGCAAGAATAAGTTTACAACCCTTGACTACGTGTGCGGCCTCTAAACTCTTACCATTTGCTAGCTCTACAGTGTGCTTGTTGTTCAAAGGTGTTGGAATACGCTTAAGCATTTGACTAACTTCTAGTGACACGTAGCTAGTATCGGCACCCGAATCAAATAAAACTGTAACATAAAAGTCGTCGAGAAGGAACTTACCCGTCACCACATTGGGGTCATTCCTTGCTTCACCTTGACCAAGCACGAACACCCGCCCCCTGGCACCATTGTTGTTGTTGTTGTTCCCATTGTTACCATTCCCCGGATTATTGTTATTGTTGTTGTTGTTGTTGTTCTGGTTCCTGTTCAGTTGGGGGCAATCTCTCTTGAAATGGCCTTCAGCTCCACACTGAAAGCACCCTTTGTTGATACCTTGCGGCTGCTGCTGCTGTCGCTGGTTCTGAGGGGCTTGTTGTTGACGATTCTGGTTTGCGGGGTATAAGCTTCTGCAGTCCTTGGCGGCGTGACCTGGCTTGTTGCACCGATGACAGTTACCCCTGGTGCATGGCCCGCTGTGGTGTAGGTTGCAGCGATTGCATTTGGGGTGATTCCCCTTGTACCCACCATGACTTTGACCACCAGATGATTGCTGACCGGGGCTCTTGTAGTCATCAGTCTTTCTCTGCTGAGACTGGGACTGAACAGAAGTCGAACCCTTACTTGAAGCTCCATCCCATTTCCGTTTGTTGTCACTAGGGACGTCTGAAGTAGTTGCAGCATCTATGCGCTTTGGTAACCTGTTCTGCTCCACCGCCTGATCCGTGAGACGGTGAGCCAATTGAACAACTTGCTAGATGGTGGCGAGGTTAGCTGAAGTTACATGACTTTGGATTTCTGGCACCAAGCCCTTGAGAAATAGTTCGATGCGTTTGATGGGAGGGTCTACCATAGTAGGACATAGAATAGCCAACTCATTCGATCTTTTCGTGTACGCTTCGATTTCCGACCCCGTCATCTTGAGGTTGTAGAACTCTACCTCCAACTTGTGAATGTCATCACGATTGCAATACTCCTCTTTGATCATTTCCTTAAAGTTGTTCCATGGGGTGGCGTTAGCAGCGACTAACCCTAGCAATTGAACCTGAGCGTTCCACCACGTGAGCGCTAAACCCTCGAGAGTACCGGTAGCATACTTCACCCTGCGAGCCTCAGGGCATTCACACATTTCGAAGACTGACTCGAGCTTCTCAAACCAGTGGAGGAGACCTACAGCTCCTTCAGTGCCACTAAAAGTAGTTGGTCGGCAGTCCATAAAAGTTTTAAAGGTGCACACAGGTGGCTGAGCATGTTGACCTGTCGTGGGTGTAAGAAAGGACAGAGTTTAACACAAAGGTTGGTTCACGAGAGTAGGATCTGAAGATCCTAGAATGAGTTTAAACTGCAGGATATACCTCCTGCGTGTGCAGCTGCAAGTGCCGCAGCAACTTGTTCGTTAATCAGAGCCGTCGACTGGGCTTGAGTCATGTTAATGCGTCCACTCATGATCTTCATATCAAGAGGAACATGAGTGAGAGGGGTTCGCGAAAATGCGATGACAGAAGGGAGTAAGCACACACGAGTTCAAGCAACCGTAGTTATACTAACCAAGCATACCATGAGCAATGCACTAGGTAACTAGCAAGTAGGCAATATATACATAGATCATATCACCTAGGATGTCGAGCCTTGCATGTGGAGTGAAGCGTCGTTGTGGATCGTAGAGCACTGTACAGGTTATAGTCTGATTTTAATAAAACTTTTTCCCTTATTAAAACCAAGTTCACTATAACCAATGGCTCTGATACCAATCTGTCACACCCCCAAAAACCACCTGCGGAATACCACCGCTTGGAGGTGCGACTGACTAGGATCCAGCCACCAATCATATTGAACAAGCATGTAAGTGATTATAAAATCCAACCAATACAATTGGTGTCTAAACAAAACATAGTTTAAGTTGCAAGCGGAAGCATAACGTTTAACACCAAAACATAAGTTTAATTGTTTCAAGTTTAACATGGCACACAGCTGTCCATGTCCCACAACGACTCTTCTCCATGCAAGCTCCAGCTAAGTACCTATTGACCTGCAAAGCATGTAGTAACGAGTCAACAATAATGTTGAGCGAGTTCACAGTTGGGTGTTCGTTTTAAGTTGTTTCGAAAACAGTTTCCTTTATCTGGCATCCTGCCGTGGGGGTTACCCCATAGTTGAAAACGTGATTTGTTTAACCCAATTACTCTGGCAATCCAGCCGTGGGGGCTACCCCATGTTTAGTTATCTGGCTCTACGGCCGTGGGGGCTACCCCATGTATGTTACTAGACTCGTTACCATATCGACTGCTGATTGTAGTCATGTTTATGTGCCCTGAACTGTCAATGTCTATCCTCATTGACGTGCCCAGATCCATTAGTTCACGCCCGTCCTCTGCGGCACGGTGTGAGGTTTGTCAAACCTAAATAGCGCTATCTAACTAATGACCCGCTCGCCATTGGCCCGGCGATTAAGTCGATATAAAAAGGAGGGACTTCGTGATAGAGTTTTGGTCTAGTGAGAGTTAACTGTCCACGAGGACGAGGAATTACATTCCTGAACCTGCACTGTCCTACCCAAGGAGGACGAGGAATCCATATCTCTTAACCCATTCCCAACCCCTGGGAATCCCATGCTTTGTAGAAAGTGTGAACTCACCTTGGGTTGCTCGGCAGTTTAGTTTACTTGGTCAAGTATGTTGGTCACCGCGTCCTAATATGGTTACCAGTATAGGTCAGGCTTGGGTGTAAAGAAGTCACGTATATCCTACACGTATCTAACACATAGCATACATATCATACGATTATTCTTTTAAGTTATTGGGCCTGTTCTAATTCTTAAACAATCAATCAGCACATAGCATAGCAGCACAGATACAAGCCCAAAACACATTGTCACACTTGGTGGCCCAATAACCGAGTCGAACAGCCCAATCGAGACTAGGTGGTCTCGACTCGAGAACATGCGGTCTCGAGTCGCAACCAGAATGGTCTCGAGTCATGGACGTCTGGTCTCGAGTAGTGCGGGCATGAGTCGCAACCTCAAAGGTCTCGAGTCCAGTCTCGAGTCGAGACGTTGCTGGTTTCGAGTCCTTAAAGGTTGTCTCGAGTTGTCATGGGTTGGTCTCGAGTCGCAATCACTGCGGTCTCGAGTCGTGGCTTAATGGTCTCAAGTCGAGACCGGGGGTCTCGACTGGCACACCTGCCGATTGCCAGCATTTGTACTAGCCAATAGAATTCCGATTTAATGTAATTGTGTACTATCCAACCAAAACACACAAACATGTTTTCTTGTCTAACACTCAAATAAAACGGATCAAACAAGCATTTTTCAAATATTCATAACATGTTCATATCATATTCATATTGTTCAACCTTTAGGGTTTTCATATCATACAACTTTTGTGTACCAATAATAATGCATGCATTCATTCTAAATCCGAAAACAATCTTTGTACACCATCATAACACACATGTTCCTTTAAACTGATTTATACTAGCATAATACACCTAGTTTAATGTACTATCAATCATCATCATCCAAACACATCCGAGAACATGATAGAGCCGTATCCATACATTCTTCCACTTATTCATACATCGAGCTAGCATGATAATCAATAATTCACTCTATTTTTCCTAACCATGAACATTATTTAGAAATCAAGCATATACATCATTTAACCATTTTTAACTCACTAACTCATACAAGGAGACCTCTAAACTAAGCATGTATCTCATTCATCAAGCACACATAACACCTAGTACACATTAAAACACTAACCGGTTAGATTCCGAGGTGTGAGGGTATGAAGGATCGATGAATGGGCTCCCAAAAGAGATTACAAGCAATCCGAGAACTCCCTTGCGGTTGCCGGTTTGATCCGAGAGAAGGAGAGGAGAAGTGATGCTTGATCTCTAGGGTTTAAGGTTTTCTAGAGAGAGAGTGTAGAGGAGAGTGTGTGTGAGAGTGAGTGTAGGTTTTGGGTTTTATACAAGGTGGTGCACTCTAAGTGGATTCCGAGTGGCCTTGGGGGTGCACGGCCCAACCGGCCCAGCTGTTCACTCGAGACCGAGTGGTCTCGAGTCGGGTCCTTGTGTCTCGGGTCACATAATCACACGCATACACATAAGCACATCACATATTCACATAATATTCACTTATATCATTAATTAAACCGACATGTCAACTAGTCACATAACGTTCAAGCATGTTACATCGAGATACAATGAAGGGTTCTAAATTACGAGTTGTCACAGATCGGATGGCTGTTCGAGTGGATTGTTTCTTCCTTTGAGAAGGATGTGTTTGTGTATGATGGCTTGACTTTTGAAGTTTTCGTTGTAGCATTTGAAAACATTGAAGTACCTTTACCCTTCAGGTCGGTCGATCGGACGGCTGTTCGATCGGCTAGCAACCCGATCAGTTAGGTATTTTAATGAATTGTAGTGATTTGCTTTGGATCGGACATGCGTTCGATCGGACAGGTCAACAAGTAAAAACTTAGTGAATTGTAAAGTGACGCAATGATACGGCTTGCTGACCGATCGGTTGGCAAGTCAACAATGGTCAACAACTTTAAATGAATGGAAAGTGTGGTGCAGTGGATCGGTTAGCTGATCGATCGAACACTAATGATGTTCGATCGGACAACATGCATGAACAATCATGACTAGTTCTCAGCAGGGTGTCACCTGATCGGACGGCTGTTCGATCAGGTGGCACTCCTAGTGCATCGAACATGTTGAAAAATCGATTAAGTGTTGAAGTATAGTATCTCATGATCTGAAGAGTAATCCGATCGGACAGTAGTCCGATCGAACGACAGTTTGTTCAATACTAGTTTTCAAAATAAATTGAGACCATGTGTTAACCGATCGGCTGGCCCGTCGATCGGCTGACTATCCGATCGGCTAGCTGTCCGTTCGGACAGCAGTTCGATCGGTCAGCATCCTGACCTGATCAGCCTATTCGTCTAACACTTGGTTGTTCTGATTATTTGTCGTTTTATTGAGGTGTTTTGATAACGAGTCGAACCATAGATCCCTCGTTCTTACTTGGTTCCCCTAGTCGGACAGGAATCACCCAATTCCGGCTGGTGAACTGTTCGGAACGGAGTTTATCGTTTAACCCGAAATTGGTTAACCTCGTGGATAGAATCCGGATCTTGAGCCATGCAAGCACCGGAGTGATTTGTAAACCGGCACAGGCTCCGTTTCTTTCGGTTTGAAGGCATTTAGTGAAAAAGAGTTGAAAGAAAGTTGGAAAATCCATCTTTCAATCCTTTTTACCGGGTATATGTTTAGATCTATGAAAGATCTTTGTTTGTTTATGTGGAAATCGGCTAGATCCAAGTTATTCTTGGGGGGTTGAGGCCCAAACATGAAGTTCTTCAAGAACCCATGATAACATCATCCTAGAACACTTGAATCTTGATGATTTCACGGTTAAAAGTTAAGATTTGAAAGATAGAAAGGTGTAGGAGTGCGTGTAGATCAAGAAAGTACAAGATTTAGGTCGAAATCTTACCGGAATCGAGAGGAATCTGAGAAAAGGATGAACTAAGCGTGCTGGTCGAACAGAGGTTTGCAAAAGTGGAAAGGATGACAATGACAGGGGTATTTATAGGATGCCAAATGGGGAAAGTGCTGGCCGATTGGCCAGGCAGCTCGATCGGACAGCCTGTTCGGCTGGCCGTTCGATCGGCTGGTAGCCTGATCGATCAGCTGCACGTTTCGAGTGTTCGGTACGACGATTTTTGATATTTCGATTTCGGTTGCGAGCGGTTCGATACGATAGGGTTTCCTAGTCAAATTACTTTTAATCCCAACCACTCATATCTTGCGCTATCCTTTCTCTACTAATTATCATAGTTCGATTGTGATTCGAGTTCGATGTCGATTGAGTTCGATTGCATTTCGAGTTTCGATTGAATCCCACAACATACATAATTAAACATGCACAAGTAACACGTAAGGCACACACACATGTATAACAATATTCCAAATGCGTAGTTTGAGTTGCGATTCGATTCGATTTGATTAGTATAGTTCGATTATCGTTTCGTTAACTTTATCGCATTGTTACTTCCTACAGTTCACAGTCGTAAGTCGATTAGATTGCTAATAACACACGTCGATTATTGTAATTATTGACACTTACTCCACATAATACAGCTAAATTAAACACATAAAAGAAATTCACTACAAGTCAAGTTGCGCGAAATCGGTCGTTGACTTTGACCTTGACTTTGACTTTGACTTCTCGAAAACATTGGGTGTTACAGGAAAGATGTAACTTAATTCAATTATTAAAATAATGATTTAAATCTAATTTTTTTATATAATTACAATCCTACCATTAACAACTAAAAAGGAAATCAAGGGTCCATATATGTTCACGCAGTTCACTCTTGGGAGGTTGTTCACGCTGGAACCCTACCCTATATATATATATATAGTGTGAGCTTCATTAGGGAACACTAAAAAAGTGAGGAACATATTAAAAATCGATTTTTTTTTTATTTTTTTGGTATTTTTCTTATAAAAATGTGTAGAAGCTATTTCAATAAAAAGATTATTTTTTGTAAAAAAAATTAACTTTTTCTTAACTGATTTTTAAACATTTTTTATATTTTTAGTTGAGTAAACTGCCATTTTGGTCCCTGAAGTTTGGTCACTTTTGCCACTTTAGTCCAAAACTCAAACCTTTTGCATCTGGGTCCCTGTGGTTTCATGTTTATTGCCATTTTGGTCCAAAAATGAAATCAGGTCATATTTGTCTTATAAAATCCAACTATTTTGTCCTTTTCCTCAGGGGCAAAATAGTCATTTTAAAAATTAATATATATATAAATAAAATAAAAATAACCACAAAACTCAACTCTGCACTCTCTCTCTAAACATCCACCTCTCTCTCTCTTCTCTCTCCGTTTTTACCATTTGAGTGAAGATGAATTGCAGGTACCATCTTTCTTCCTCCATGGTCTCAACACCTACATCCACCCTGATGACATCACCCCTCCAAACCCCAATTCATCAGGTATCAAAGTTGCAATCAGAAGACCCCGTGACACCACCACTTCTGGAATCAAACCGAGAAAGAAAACTCATGAAAAATTTGAGTTTGATGAGAATAAAGCTCAGATCTTTCTGCTCAAATTCACCCACAATCACCTCCAATCAAGACTCTATTTTGATCAGTTTAATGGGGCTTTTAATTTCACCATTGTTGCTTGTTTTTTCACTTTTCATTCATAACTTCTTGCCTGTATCTAAAGATTCCTCTGGAGTGCTTCCTAATGGTACTTTGATTTCTATCTTGTTAGGGTTTATACTTTATAGGGGTTGTTAGAGTATTATTCATAATTGTTAAAGTTTCTTTTGAAAGATCTGCTTCCAAGAGGTCTGAGAAGCAATTGAGTGTTTTGATTGGATGTTTGGGTACTATAATTGGGCTTTTAATTGTTTTTGAAGTTATCCCCAATTGGGTTTTTGATTTCGGGTCAAAGTTTGAATCTTTAGATGGGTATGCTAAATTTTGCACTGCAATGTACATGGGTTTTCTTGTAGGACTGCAACAGTAGCAAACATATGCATACTGGCGGTACATGATAACGATTCTGGAGTCTCTACAAACAACCGGTTCCTTTTAGGGTTCCTCCTTCGTCGATCCTTGTTTGTTTCGCCAATCTTTTTCTTGAATGCATCGCTAGGGCTACTTTTGATTAATGTGTGTAATTGTCTGCAGAATTGGAAGAAGAAGACGGATCGATTGGATCCTCCAATGCATCCAGAAAAAGGGTTTGGGGAAGATGATTTATGGGGGAAGATATATCTTAACATTTATTAGGGTATGGATTTAATATAATTAATTTAGTTATTATGGACTATTTTGCCCCTGAAGAAAAAGACAAAATAACCAGATTTTAATAGCCAAATAACAAGTGATTTGATTTTTGGACCAAAATGGCAATAAAAGTGAAACCACAGGGACTCTTTTTAGTTTTTGAATATCTTTTATTAAAAATGGTACTACATGTATTTATAAGAAAAACTGAAAAAGCGCCGAAAAAGTTTTTAAAAAAATTGATTTTTAACATGTTAAATGCATGATTCTTTAGTTTCTCACTGTTTTAGTGCTCCCCAATAAACCCTCACATATATATAATACTTATTAAACAATCTTGTAATAACTAGTACTCATAATAGATAAATGATACTTACCTAATAATTTTATTTTTTATTATAATAAATAAAAGAAAAAAACAAGTCGTTTTAATACAACGGTAAAACTTTTTTTGAACGGGAAATTTGAATCACTAACAGAACACTGTAGCATCATCTTATCATCAGTGGAACCACCCGATCATATCTGTCTCTACTAGGCTATAATGCCTATACACCAATTCAGGAAGAAACCCAATAAATCTGAAAAAACCCACCTTGTGAGAATCGAACCTAAAACATCATAATCCCTAAGTCTTATCTCACCCTTAAAATGTTAATATGCTATAATTTCATTGGCCAGTGGTAAAACTACCAACACAGAATTGGTTGTTACTTAACCAGTTTTTTTGTACAATCAATACATATAATATTAAATCTTTTTTAACATACTAACCTTTAAAGCTGATCTATATAATTTTAATAAGTTGTTTATTTATGGATTAGAAATATCCAGAAAAACTCTAATAAAAAATTGTGGGCTAGGCTACCTCTTAGACTAAAGGTAGTGGAGCGACGAGAAGTGGGCGTCTTGCACAAAGAAAAAAAGGGGGGGCGGTGTTTGGGGCGACTTGGGGCTTCTTGGAGGAGGAATCTCTGAATTTTTGTGCCAAAAGTTGATTTTGTGGAGGAATGGCGACGAGAAGAGGACGGGCAAGGGGGGACGCCGATGGGGGCGGTGTTTGGGGCGACTTAGGGGCGACGTGGGAGGGGGAGTCGCCCCACTACACTCAGTCTTATAGTTCTTGTTATGAATTATGATCAATTCAAGTAGGGCCCAGGTCCATTTGAAGTCGAGGTAGACACTTAGACCAGATATATTATTTAGGACGCGTTACAAGCCCACTTAAATTTGATAGATGAAATGGTCTAACAATTACCTTTTAGATGATAAAATATCATGTTTAACTTAAAAATAAATAAATAAATAAATAAAACCCTTACACCTTGGTATTGAGTTTCTACTTAACAAGAATGCAACGCTGAATTTACAGGTTAGGTTTCGTTTAAATGGTTCGTCTCGGTTTCGTCTCAAACCTCTAGACAAGTTTAGTTAAACATATCGTGTTTGGAATGTCATGTTCACAGTTTCACACATTAGATGTTTTATCTTCTACGTTGTTAAAATATCATGTTTAACTTTAAAAACAAAAATTTTAAAAAAAACTGTAAATCTTGGTATTGAGTTTCTACATAACAAGAATGCAACACTAAATTTACATGTTCGGTTCTGTTTAAACGGTTCATGACAGTTTCCTCTCAAACCTCTAGACATGTTTAGTTAAACATATTGTGTTCGGATCGGCGTGTTCACACGTTGAACCATTTATTTTTTAAAGATTTAAACGAAATATATCTTATGGGCGTCAATCAAGGTAAGTTAGATTTGACAATGGAAGAAATTTGAAAGTTGAAACAAACTTTGGTCAAAGAAGAGAAAAGCTGGCATTGGTCATGTCTACCACATATCAGCCTTTTTTATAATTTTTCAGTCATGATGTTTGACCTTCGGTTATCTAGGTATATGTTTACTGTTTCTTATTCTTTTCGTTATTGATACATGATCACATACAATTAATATCTTTAATAGTTCGTTAAACTAAAAGTAATATTTTGTAGAGTAATCAGTTATTGCAAACCGTGTTCTTTGTCTTTAATAATTACAGAAAACGTATTCGATATTTGCAAACCCTTGCAAGTTATGTCCTTTAGCCCTAGCTTAGTTAATTTTTGTGGTTAAATCTGACCAAATGGACCCCACATAAGATTAAAATGACTAAAATACCTTCATATGGGGTCCATTTGGTCAGATTTAACCACAAAAAATTAACTAAGTTAGGGCTAAAGGATAGAACTTGTAAGGGTTTGCAAATATCGAGTACGTTTTCTGTAATTATTGAAGATAAAGGACACAGTTTGCAATAAGTGACATACATAAAGACAATTTTTGTAATTTACTCTATTTTGTAATTAACTACAGAAAATTTTAATATATGTTAACTTTAAAAACTTCATGCATTTAATCCGATTTTTAAACGTTATTTATTAGGGGGGTAGGGGTGTCCATCACTCACCACTCACTCATCACTCACAACATTCAATCAAGTTCCGCCATGTTATCGAGCTTTATTTCATCACTAGTGGTGGATTTTAGTGGAAATGTCCATCACTCACCACACCCAACAATTTTCCTCACAACCCAACAATTTCCCTCACATTCTCTGCAAGTTTTCACACGTCATAGTGGCCACTCGTTTTCAGCTCCACGCGTGATAGGGTTGAGCGGCGGCGGTGTTCCACGGGGATCCACACGTGATCACCGTGCCACCACGGAGCTCCCCGTCCCCCTAAATAAGACATGTATTTTTCTTAAAGAACAAAAGTATTTATTATTCCAAAGCTGTTGTGGAGTCCATAACATCGCCTCTTTAAGATGGGAATGATTTCCTTTATGTTTTTTGTTGTATTGCAAGTGTTTTAATATATATCATCGTTCAAAAAAATATTATTTAGTTAAATTGTTTATAAAATGTACAAATTACATTTAATCATAAGGTGTGAATGGACTTCTTTGGGAAGCATGCAGTGCATTGTAGAGAGCTCTCGGGTTTCAAGTACGACATGATTTGGTTAGGGATGTATTCTTTGACATATTCAGACGCGCTAAGATTTCTGCTAAGAAAGAGGCACCGGTGAATTTCTTAACTGACTCATTGGAAGGAAGATCTACCCTCAAACTAGCCGACATTTTGGTCTTTAGATGGATAGGAAGAAAACACGTTTGTATGGATCTAACAGGGGTTTCCCTTTATGGGCTTGGGGGTAGTGCTTTTACGGTGAGTCAGACTGCTTTAAAAACTGCTTCGGGCAAAGTGACTGTTAAAGTAACAAGAGTATGGCAGGAGGAAGGTTAAATCCTAGCACACCTTGTTAGTGTTTTCGAATGAGCAACATGTAAGATTAAATATATTATGTATTAATATTTAATCTATAGCCATTATAATCATTTACATAATATAGATCAAAATATATAATAACCTATTAAATAATTAGTTGGTAATTGTTGATGGACCATATTACCCTTATTAACTAATTAGGTTTCCTCCTGAGTCCTTATATAAGGAGAATTATGTGGAGGTTAAGGGGTTACTCAGTTACACAATTAGACACACCCCATAAGCATAACATCATCATCGACCTCCTCTCCTAAGCCGATACCCCTTTTCGGTTTTCTAAGTCCCCATCATCAGTCAGCACCCTAAAGAGGAACCAGATCACGATGACAAGCATGTCGAACTCCATTACTGGATTCTCCAACGCACTGTCTGCTGTAACAGGTATGTTTTAATGTTTTCCCTCATGTATAAACAGAACTGAACCAACATGTGGTATCAGAGCATATGTTGATTAGTCAGTTCTGTTTTCGTATCCATCAATTCTGGGATAGAAATCTGGAAAACGGAATTTTGATAGCTTAATAAAACTAACAGCCAGTTTCGAGTCATAAAGGACGACTCGAGATCTCTGTTTTCGGAAAAAGATCAATTATATGTTCGTTCGAAATCAACTGGGTAATCTTATAACCGAAATCTGTTTAAGAAAACCATTAAAATTCAGGTTTCGGGTTCCAGAATTTATGTTTTATTTTTTTAGGGTTCATCATGTTCTTAGGAAAATTCGAAAATTCTGTTATGTTTTGGAATGTTTTAGGATTGATGAGTGTTTTTTCCATGTTTGATCCAATTTTATCTTTTAAGTTTATTCGAAAACTGTTAAAAGATATACAGTTATAATTTTCGAAATATTTTGATAAAATTAGATCATCTTAAAACAGGAAATCATATCTCATAATCCCTTAGATTTCGAATTTTCAGTTATGTTATCACAATAAACAGCTATCAACAGTGGGCTCGAGACCATCAGATTACGACTCGAGACCATCAGTCTCGACTCGAAATCATCAGGTCCTTAAACCTTCACAACTCGAGACCAACAGATCTCGACTCGAGGCCATAAGGTCTCGACTCAAAATCATAAGGGCTCAAAAGTTTACAACTCGAGACAAAGGTCTCGACTCGAGACCATAAGATCATGACTCGAGACAAAGGTCTCGACTCGAGACAACAAGGTTGCGACTCGAGACCTCATAACTTTAAGCTGTTTAATGTGAACTAAAAAAAAAAGGTTGCGACTCGAGACAAAGTTCGATCCGCGCTAACGGGTGGTTTGCTATTAAATAATTGGTTTTGTAATTACTTAGTTAATTAATCAGAATCAGATAATGTTTTACAAAACCGAAATAGCTTAACTTGAATGAGTTTTGATGTATCATTTCTGGCCAAAGCTGACTTGATACATCTACTTATCATTCAAGTATTACGAAAGCTATGTTGTGTGTGCATCATAAGCATGAATGTCTTGATTTCTGGCCAAAGCTGATTTAATTCATTCATAGATGGCATACTCAACAAGTGCATAACTAAAGTGATTGTCTCAATTTCTGGCCAAAGCTGATTTGTTACAACCACTTTGCACATATGCTTAAATGATTACACTTCTGGCCAAAGCTGATTTGTCTTCGTTTAAGTAGAATTTTAACTAAGTCTATTATTTTGATGTTAGTAATAGACAATATCACAGCTTCATAATGTAAAATGGTCATTATTTATGCCTGCCTTAGTTTAACGTGCCCTTAGATCACATTAGGACTTCTTCCTTAGTATCATAACTTGCTCATCTTATTTCCACTATCAGCGCCCAATTGCGGGATTCCACCTTTGACTGGTGATAACTTTGCTGCATGGAAGGATGCTCTCATGCTTACACTTGGATTGCTGGATTTTGATTATGCTCTAAGAGAGAATAAGCCAGCGGACCTTACCACTCAAAGTACTGCTGCTGAGCAGTTAACTCATGAAAAGTGGACTAGGTGTAACCGCATGTCTCTCATGTTTATGAAGCAGTCCATAAGCAATGCAATCAGGGGAGCCATTCCTGATTCTGAAGATGCTAAAACCTACTTGGAACATGTGGAGGCGCAATTCAAAGGGACGTCTAAAGCACATGCTAGTACTCTTATTCTCAAGCTGGTGACGACTAAGTATGATGGGAGGAGAGGCATTCGCGAACACATCATGATGATGAATGACATGGCCAATAAGCTGAAGGGGCTGGAAATGGAAATCAGTGATGGTTTTCTCGTTCATTTCATCATTACTTCGCTTCCTTCGTCCTTTGAAGCATTCAAGATCAATTACAACACTCAGAAGGACAAATGGACGATGAGTGAGCTGGTCGCCATGTGCGTACAGGAGGAAGAGCGTATGAGGATGGATCGCACTACTGATGTTGCCAACTTCACCACCTCCAATTCTAAGAAAAGGAAGAACAAATATCAGAGGAAGGATGCTTCAAAAGTCCAAAGGCCTAATCCTAATCCTAATACAAGTGCACCTTCCAGCTCTAAGAACTCCTTAGGCAGTATCCGCTGCAAGTTCTGTAAAAAGACAGGACATATGCAGAAGGAATGCCCTGACTTTAAGGAGTGGCTGGCTAAGAAAGGTAACGATTATTTTATGATACTTGAGTCCTATAATTTAAGTGTTCCTGCTAATTCTTGGTGGTTTGATTCTGGTTCTATGGTTCATGTTACCAATTCAACTCAGGGATTCCTTTCAATCCGGAAGCTGGAAAGAAACCAAAGAACGCTTAAGGTTGGGGATGATCGAGAATTAGAAGTGAAGGCCATTGGAACATTACAATTAGTTATGAAAACTGGTTTATGTATTAAACTTTATGATACCTTATATGTTCCTGAGGTAACTCGGAACCTTGTATCAGGACCAAAGTTAGACATGGACGGTTTTATTGTTTCCCATGGTCATCGCGAACTCTCTATCCTTTATGATTCTGTTCTTTATGGTACTGGTATTCTGGATGGTGGTCTCTATAGATTAGAACTAGAAGATAACTTTTCCAAATCTTTGTTGTCATATAACATTAATGAATCACTCACAAAGATGGAAGAGAAACGAGACTTAGAAACTTCGTCCATGTTGTGGCATCAACGTTTAGGCCACATCTCAAGAGAACGATTAAATCGTCTCGTAAAGGATGAAGTCTTACCTCCTCTTGATTTCTCTGATTTTGGAACATGTGTCAAATGTCTTAAAGGTAAAATGACATTAGCGATTAAGAAAGGTGCCACTAGGAGTTTTAATTTATTAGAACTCATTCACACTGACATTAGTGGTCCCTACCAAATCGCTGGCATAACAGGACATACTTCATTTATCACTTTCATTGATGATTATTCTCATTATATGTACTTGTATCTAATTAAGGAGAAATCTGAATCTCTTACAACTTTTAAATATTACAAGGCTGAAGTTGAAAAGCAATTAGATCGTCAGATTAAAGTTGTGAGATCAGATAGAGGCGGTGAATATTATGGAAGACATACTGATGTGGGACAAGCTCCTGGTCCATTTTATGAGTTTTGTAAGGGCCAGGGGATTGTGAATCAATACACCATGCCTGGTACACCTCAGCAGAATGGTGTCGCTGAAAGAAGAAACCGTACCCTTATGAACATGGTGCGCAGTATGTTAGCCAACACTAATTTACCATTATTCCTCTGGACTGAAGCGTTAAAAGCAGCTGTTCATATACTCAATAGAGTTCCTTCTAAGTCTGTCCCTAAAACTCCTTATGAACTTTGGACAGGAAGGAAACCGAGTCTTAAATATATGAAAGTATGGGGCTGCATTGCTGAAGCAAAACTTTACAATCCTTTCCTAAGGAAACTTGACCCTAAAACAGTTACCTGTTTCTTTATCGGGTATCCTGAGAACTCTAAGGGTTATCGTTTCTATTGTCCTTCTCATGTCACCCGTATTGTTGAAACCAAGCGTGCTGCGTTCCTGTAGGATTTCAAGGTCAGTGGGAGCAGTACCAACCCTTACGAAGAATTGCAAGAAGTACAAGACGCGGGGGGGGGGAGACTCGTCGATTACCATTACTCCGATTACTCCTCTTGTACCCAATGCAACTACTGTACTTGAAGCTACTGCACCAACTGCAAATTCACCTCTACAATCAGAACCCATTATACCTCATGACGAAGGCACATCAAACGCTCAAAACCAAGAAAACGCTGAACCCGATAATCCACTCAGGAGGTCATCTAGGCTAAGAAGGCCTACTAATTGGGATGATTATGTTACCTACCTGACTGAAATGGATCCAGGAAAGCTCAATGATCCTATCTCTTATAATGAAGCCATTAGCAGTGATCAGTCTTCTGAATGGAATAAAGCAATGATTGAAGAGCTTGAATCCATTTGGGATTTGGTAGAATTACCCAACGGAGTCAAACCCGTAGGATGTAAATGGGTGTTCAAAACAAAACTGGATCCGAATGGGAACGTTGAACGCTACAAAGCGAGATTGGTTGCAAAGGGCTACACTCAGAAAGAGGGAATTGATTATCAAGAGACGTTTTCACCTGTCTCTCGTAAAGATTCATTAAGGATCGTCATGGCCCTAGTAGCTCATTTTGATTTAGAGTTACATCAGATGGACGTTAAAACCGCTTTCCTTAACAGAGATTTGGATGAAGATGTTTACATGAAACAACCTGAAGGCTTTAAACCTAAAGGTGAGGAGCATCTAGTCTGTAAGCTGAAGAAATCCATTTACGGGTTAAAACAAGCATCACATCAGTGGTACCTCAAGTTTGATGAAGTCATGAAGAAACAAGGTTTTATGAAGAATCAAGTGGATCAATGCACCTACCTCAAGATGAGTGGGAGCAACTTTACTATACTTGTCCTTTATGTAGATGATATTCTATTGGCAAGTAATAGTTTAGACATGTTGCATGAGTCGAAGCGGTTACTCTCGCATAACTTCGACATGAAGGATCTTGGAGATGCTTCTTACGTCATTGGCATTGAAATTCACCGAGATAGACACAAAGGGATCTTAGGACTGTCCCAAAGGGCTTACATAGATCGTGTCCTTACGCGTTATAACATGCAATAGTGCAAACCCTCCGTCGCTCCAGTAGTTAAAGGAGATGTTTTCGGTTCTTTCCAGTGTCCGACAACAGAGGTTGAGAAGGAGCAAATGAGCCAGATACCTTACGCGTCAGTAGTCGGGAGCTTGATGTATGCTCAAGTCTGTACTCGCCCAGATATCGCTTATATTGTTGGAATGCTAGGCCGTTATCAGACTAATCCTGGCCTAGATCACTGGAAAGCAGCTAAGAAGGTACTTCGATATCTGCAAGGGACGAAAGACTATAAACTGACTTATAGAATAAGTGATCATTTAGAAGTGGTGGGCTATTCTGATTCTGACTTTGCAAAGTGCAAAGATGACAAGAAATCCACTTCGGGCTATATCTTTATGTTAGCAGGCGGCCCTATCTCATGGAAGAGTCATAAACAACAGTTGACCACAACTTCCACAATGATGGCAGAGTACATTGCTGTTTATAACGCAACCTGTCATGGAATGTTGCTTAGAAATCTGATCACTGGACTCAAAATCGTTAATTCCATTTCTAGACCATTGAAGCTTTACTGTGATAATTCAGCTGCCGTTAGTTTCTCGAACAGTAACAGTTCGACTAGAGCTGGTTTATATCTCGATACAAAATATATGTTCGTACGTGAACGAGTTGAGGAAAATAATCTTTATATCGAGTATATTAGTACTAAAGATATGCTTGCGGATCCGATGACTAAAGGTCTCCCTCCTAAGGTTTATGAAGAACATGTTCGGAATATGGGATTTAGTAAAGACCTTATTTAAGCATATTGTACTAGCTTATGTTTTATGATTAATGAAATTTCCTCAGTTTGATTTTGTATGTCTCTTAGAATATGTTCAACCGGTATAATGGCATATAGACAAATAAAGTTACAAATCAAACAAAGGGCTTATGCGTATTTTGATCATAACGATTAGGTTTTAAATTAAGGCTATAGTACGATTAATGGGGGTCCTGAGTCGCATAATGATTCAACGGCTGTATTTCTCTGCTATAGTACTTGTTTAAGGCTAAAATGAGTGTTAACTCCTGATCAGGCTTATCTAATACTCATAGTAAATGATTACTCGGCTAAGTGGGAGAATGTAAGATTAAATATATTATGTATTAATATTTAATCTATAGCCATTATAATCATTTACATAATATAGATCAAAATATATAATAACCTATTAAATAATTAGTTGGTAATTGTTGATGGACCATATTACCCTTATTAACTAATTAGGTTTCCTCCTGGGTGCTTATATAAGGAGAATTATGTGGAGGTTAAGGGGTTACTCAGTTACACAATTAGACACACCCCGTAAGCATAACATCATCATCGACCTCCTCTCCTAAGCCGATACCCCTTTTCGGTTTTCTAAGTCCCCATCATCAGTCAGCACCCTAAGGAGGAACCAGATCACGATGACAAGCATGTCGAACTCCATTACTGGATTCTCTAACGCACTGTCTGATGTAACATGTATGTTTTAATGTTTTCCCTCATGTATAAACAGAACTGAACCAACACAACATGCATATATAATTAGAAGTGTTTTATATAAGGTGTTTTTGCACGTTCTAAGTCAATGAATTTTAATATATATTTATACGTGTACATCACTTTTATGTTGATTAAAGTTATATAACGTGTTTAAAGCAAAGAGCATCCTTAGATCCAAAAAAAGTTTCCCTCCTCTTCTTTCAAATAAATGCTCTAAAGTGGGAAATGAGTCAATGACTAGTCAAGGCTGATTCTTAGTCCCATGCTTTGTGTGATTAGTTTTTTATGTTGTTGATTAGCTGAACTTTTTCAATTGTAAAAGCCATTATCACAAAACTAATATGACCTGTCAATACCCGTTAATCAACAGAGTCTAGTTAAACGTAACTTGCGCTGGTAAGGTATTTTTTTGGGACAGCTATATCATTTGGACACCTGGTTAGGCCATTGGCCTTGGATCACCCACGTCTCGAGTAGGAATCCCACGGTTGGCATATTACTGCCAGGCCGGTAGAACTGCTGGCACAACTCACTCCCCACAAGGATTTGACCCTGAAACTTATCGGGTAGGAACCCCATATAAGTGCGTAAATCTTTCCACCTCCCCCAAACCAATTCATCTGAGGCTCATTTGTAGTGGTTAGGTACTATCAAGAGGGTAAAATATCTTGTTTGAGTGACAATAAATATTCCTCTTGTGGCTTTTTTAAATAGATGCCCTAAGGTGAGTGATTGGTCTATGAAGGATTCTTATTCCTAAGCTTAGTATGATGTCAATGATAGATTCTTTTAAGGTGTTTATGTGATTGGTGGCTTCGTCATGGATTTTGTTTTTTGTATCATTCTTTTATATTCTTTATTTTATTCTCTTTTATTATGTTGGTTCTGGTGATTGGAGGTTGGACCCAACTTACCTTTACTTCCTTTGGCCTTGCCCCTAGCTTGGGTGGATTCTTCATGCTTTTTATTACTTTTAGCTTCTAGTGTTTAGTAAAGTCCAAAAACAAAAATTCATTTTACCTACAATTACATATAAACAAAAAAGATTATTCTGAGGTAAAATCTTTTTAGATGTCCATGTATTGTGAAGGTAGCTATGTAGTTAATATCGCAATATATCACTATATATTAGTGATACATCGGTTATCAGCTTTCTGGTGAGATATCAATGCAAAATATAGGTCAAAATATTGGTACCGATATTATCGGTGATATCGACCGATATTGGACAGATGTTTGAAAGATATATCACTGATTTTCCCGATATCAGTACATTTCTTCTTAATTCTAGCATTCGTCTTTCTTCTTATTGTTGTTATTAGTGTTTTAAGTCTTAATTGTTAATTATTAGTGTTAAATGTTAGTGTTTTAAGTCTTAATTAGTTCATACTTGCTACAACTGATAGTGTTTTGCCAATTGTAAAATGTTAATTTGTTAATGATAATAGAGTATACTGAATTGTTAGTGTTAAATTGCTATATATATATAAACTCAGCATGATATTATAATTACCGATATCTCACCACGATTATCGATATCTCAAAAATCGGTCCTCGACCGATATCCATTTTTTTACCGCATTAACTACTTAGGAAGGTAGAAAGTTTTTCTAGAATGTGACATACTTTTATAGCTATTTTAGAAAACATAAAAATTGTTATAGCCACGGCATACCTGAGAGAATGGTTTGTATCAACTGTGACTGCGTATCTTATTAATAGAGTTACATGTGGAGAACTTATACTTGAACCCACATGTATCTACTTTGGCGCGCGTAAAAAATTAATAATACAAAATAAAAATTATTTTTTTCAGTATAATGGTTAAACATCTGAATTCAAATGAAAATAATACAATGTTAAAAGATAACCGTGGTACAATATTAATTAATATAAGAAATATAAAACATTGTCATGATAGAGTGTTGAAGCGAGAGAACTACAAAACATAATCCTGATACGAGAAAATCAAACATTACATAATATATATATTCCATCATAAATTAAGTTTGTGTAATTACATCTTTTGTTTTAACAAGCTTTCTAAGTAGGTAACACAAACATTTTACATGACATGTTTTTAAGGTCAAACATCCTCGCCTTTTACTAAGTTATGAAATTTTCTATGTATATTGTTTTCGTCGTGTTACTTCGTGATTACATGTAAAAAATAATGCAATATTGGTGGGCTACAATATATATAGACGTTGTCAAGCTAGTAGAAGGAGAGAAGGTAAGACGTCATTGCTAACACAAAATGTTAAAAATGTACAAATGGTGGTAATTTTATGTCTCCATTCAATGTAGTTGTGAAAGACATTAAGAAGCATGAAAATTTTCAAATACACAACTTTGGCCAATGTAGAGAAATATGTCTTTCAGAAGAGAGGTCTTAAGTTCAAACTTAGGCAAAGAAGAATAACCTAAGATTATTAGTGTAATACAGTAGAAGCAAGCTTTACCGTTAAAAAAAATATGCAACTGTAAACTCTTATAAAGGGAATAAATTTAATTGTTAAAACCAAAAGTTTAGATAATGACAATAATATATGGGAAATTTGGCTCTCTGCTTGTAATGGAAACTAATAACATATACCTTTGATATAAGAACTTCTTACATAAAAATAATTAAAAAATTGTGATTACAGATTCCAAATAATAGTTGTAATTGTATAGTAATAATAATAATATTATTAAGAGTTAAATGTCATTTTAGTCCTTGTGGTTTGGGACATTTTCCCATTTTAGTTTAAATCTTCTATTTTTCGCCTGTGGGTCCAAAAAGGTTTCACATTTGCCATTTTAGTCCACTTGGTTAATTTCATCCATTTTTTCTATTAACAAGAAGGCCAATTCAGTCATTTTATATGGCCGAATTGCCCTTCTAGTTAACAGAATTACATATAAAATGACTGAATTGTCCTTCTCATTGACAGAAAAAATTGATGAAGTTAACCCAGTGGACTAAAATGGCAAGGATGAAACATTTTTGTACCCACAGACGAAAAAATAAAACCTTTGAACTAAACTGATAAAATGACCCAAAACACATGAACTAAAATGACGTTTAACTCTAATATTAAAGTCATTATAACTTTTTAGACTAAAAGGTTAAATTGTGAACGGTTATTCATCTTCTATGTATACTTAGCATTTGTTTGGCATGAGGTAAGGAATGATCGAGAAAATAAAATGAGAAAGGGAATTAAGTAGATCATTATCATTCTATTGTCATAATCAGTTACCATTGTTGTGATTGGTTATCTTGTGAGAATAACCCAAACGAACACGAACTAGACATGTTGGTGTGTATTTATTTAACTTTAACTGGTTCAACTTAAGACCAGATTGTAATGGGCTTAAAAAAATCAAATGAATAATTAAGTGAATATAAACGAACATAAATGAATCAGCGTTTACGGACATAATAATGAACAAGATATGTGTTCAACTTTGTTCGTTTAACTAAACAAACTAAAAATTCTGTTATAATATCATTTTGTTACTTAAATAATCGAACCAAAACAAATTTCCTACAACCATATTGAAGACCGTTTAAAATTTAATGCAAGAGAGAAAGAGAAAGAAATGCCGAAATAGGGACCAAGGAAGTGGAAAATTGGGATGGTTGGCACCCAAGAATAGATGCAAAGTTATGAACCTCCAAAGTAGCTACTATAGTACCAAAAATATTACTTTTTAACAAGAATCTTTAGATAAATTCTTAGCACTTTATAGTGACCAATCACGCATGAGAAGAGCATTGATATTTTTATATGAATCTTATCTTCATAGTTAGGCTACAGGGTGTGGCTTAGCGCCACCCCGCCAAGTAAGAAATTTTAGCGCCCCCAGGCGCCATCAACCACCCAACCGTCATTAAACATGGGGCGCTATAATATCTTTGCTAGCACGGTAACGGACCAAAAATGGCAACTTCGAGGAGAACAACCAACATGACCGTTGGCAACGGTCACTTCTTTGATAAAAAAAAAAATCTAATATATATACACACCAATCACAAACTTAAAACCACACCAATCACAAACTAAAACACACAACAATTACAAAATTCTCTCCAATCATTTTTAAGAATGTCAGCCGATTCGTCGAGCTCTTCATCTGACGGTGTTCTCGACGATATGCTTATCGCAGTGATGCAGGAGACGATTAATTATTTGTGAGCAGAAGCCCAATCGTCTACATCGCGTACCAGACAACTGCCTCTTAAACGAGATCGGTTAGGTGCTCATGAACGTTTAATGCACGATTATTTTTGTGAAAATCTATTGTACGATGATGAACTGTTTAGGCGTAGGTTTCGTATAAGCCGTTGTCGTTTCCTAAGAATTTCTAATGATCTTGCAGCCGAATTCCCTTTTTTCACACAAAGAGAAAGTGCTAGTCGCAAAATTGGTTTCTGTTGGGATTGAACCCTATCAAGAGGAACAGATAATTAAAGCCAAAACTGGATCAGAGCAGTGGATCCAGAATAAGCAGATGTTTACAGATGTTTACATACAAGTCTCTCCCCTTGAAAGTGATTTCAACATCTGCTGACCTCCTATCTACTGATTGTGCAAACTGCTGACCTACAACCACTGTTCAAGTAAAGGTCTGATGGAAGAACTAAAGCCCTGCTGCTCAATCTACTGCCTTGAGTCAAGCACTGCTGATCCGGACAAGTACTGCTGGGTTCACAGCAGTGGAAGGTTGCAGCAGCTGTTCTATAGTCTGTTTGTAATGTAATGTAATAGCAGTAGTTAGCATAGCAGTGTTTGTATTGATCAGTGGTTAGAGTTTGTTAGGAGGTTAGATGTCACTTTCATGGTGACGTCAGCATTAGATGCTCAGTGGTTTTGCTAGTGCCTATAAATAGAACAGTGCTCTGTACTGTTCTATTAGCTCTTTGCAACACCGTCTTCTTTGCACGAACAAACACTGAGCTCTGGCTGAGGGGGAGTTTGTATTCAAGCATTACTTGTAATCGTTGTTGAAATTAAATTCAATCATTCGGTTCCTTGTTGAAAATGTCTTGATCAAAGCAATACTCTCGTTTGATTGTATGCAAAGTTTGTTATCATATTAATTCCGCTGCACAACTCTTTCATTTCCATCTTAATTTCAAACGTAAAATACAATCAAAACCAAACTCAGATCCAACAATTGGTATCAGAGCTTGGACAGTCAAATTTGATTTAACAATCATTTTGACATAAATAGTTCAGCTCAAAATCGTTGATATCGATAGTTTGTTCGGTTTGTTGAAAAACAGAGTAAGGTTTAATCACCATTAAAGTTGATTAATCAGTGCCTGTAAAACAACCAAGATGACGTCACAATCACAAGATGATAAGAATAACATTGGCTCGCTTTTTAAACCACCCATGCTTAAAAGAAATGAATACAACATCTGGGAGCGAAGGATGGGTCACATCCTTGCTCAACAGAACACTGGATGTTGGAGGTCTGTTGTTTTTGGTCCCCATGTTCCTACGGTGCCAAGTGCTGAGGATCCAAAGAAGAACATACCAAAACCTTATGAAAACTATACTGAAACTAATTTTCAAAAGTTCGAACTGGATGCCAAAGCATTTAGCATCATAGCATCTGCATTACCAAATGAGATCTATGCTGGACTGTTGCATTGCAACAGTGCCAAAGAGCTATGGGATGCATTGAAGGAACAGTTTGGTGGGACAGAAGAAGTTATTGAAAACAATAGGGAAATTCTGAATCAGCAGTATGAAACCTTCTGTCACATTAAGGGTGAATCATTGACCCAACAATTTGAACGGTTCAGTTGTCTCATTAGTGAGCTAAGGCTTGTTAAGGTTGAATTTCCAAAAACAACCCAAAATAGCAGGTTTCTTAGGTCACTACCTGATAAATGGGACACAATTGCATTTGTGACTAGAAACTCTGTTGAGTTCAAAGATCTGACCCTGACCTAACTTCATGGTAGACTCCTGACTTATGAAAGGGAGTTGAACCAGAAAAAGAAGTTGCAAGAGTCTGGTAAAGCCACTGATGATTACTCATTCGGTAGCACAGCTCTTCTAGGTCAGGAAGAATCTGGCAGCAGTAGTAAGGAACAGGGTTATGATCATTTCATTGATATAACAGCTGGTGGTAACTTTACCAACCCTGATCCTCACTCTGCAAACTATGCTTTTACTGCAAACACTGAAAACCAGATGTCAGATAATCTGTGCTTTGAACTCAATGATTTACAACACTTTGATCCCACTGACTTAGAATAGATGGACATCCTGCACCAACTGGCTTTGCTAAGTGTTAGAACTAGCAAATTCTACAAAAGAACAGGGCAGAAATTCTCAGGTTTACATGGGAATCTAAGGGTTGGGTTGGATAAATCGAAAATCAAGTGTTACAAGTGTAATAGGTTGGGACATTTCGCTAGGGAATGCAGGAGTCAAACTACTGGTCCTATCATCACACACCCTAGCTCAAATCCTAGACCTCAAAATCAAGGCACTGTGCACTATGCCCAATACACCCCTGCAGCTCATGTTAACGCTGCACATTATGCTGCTGCCCCTGTGCCAGTGCACTATGTCCAAACCACTGTTCCACAGATTCAATATGTTCAAACCCCTGTCCCCCAGGCACAAGTGCAATCTGCTGCACCACAAACTGCTGCTCTAGCAGTGGTACAACCAGATCAGCAAAGCTTTTTCACTCAAGGCTTTGTTGACTGGAGCAACATGCCTGATGAGCTTGGTGATGAAAATTTTGCACTCTATGCTTCTATTGAACCTTCTAATGATGAATTTTGTTTGATGGCATTAGAGTCAATACCAGGGGGGATTGAAATTGAAGGTGAACAGCTGAATGATGAAACAGTGGATGAGGTGACTGAAGCAGTTGTTAAAGCAGTTGCTGGTGAATTGCTGCTGGGAGAAAATTCAGAAACCCTGATTGAACCACTGACAGACCCATGGTCCGAAGAGGACAAAGAAGAAGAGAAAGATGAGCAAGCAGGTGAGAAAGAAGAAAGAGCTGAGGATGAAGAAAATCATCAATGTGATTGTGCAATGATGGCTGCTGCCAAGGTATCACCTCAAGTTCTTGAAAAACTGTGTTCTGACAATTGCATTATTGCTTTTGCTAACATCAAAGAGGTGAATGAAAACCTTCGGAGTAAAATCTTAACTGATGAAGTCAAATTTGAAAGGTCTTTAAAAGAACTTAAAAACAAATTGACTGAAAAAGAAAAAGAGATCAGTAGTCTGAAAGAAGAACAAAGTATAACCAAAACCCAACTCCAAACTATGGTAGAAAAATACCAAGTTTGCAAAAAGGAGTTGGAGTCTACCCAGATCACCTGTGAAAGATGGGTGGAATCATGCAAAGGGTATGAGGTTATGCTTGAAAAACAGATAAAAAGCAATGTGAAATTTGGGGTTGGTTATAGAAAACATGATGATGAAAACACTGCTTTTGGAAAATCTGTTCAAACCACTGATGTAACCACTGAGTTCATACCCACAAACAAGAATGGCCAAGAAGTGAAAATCACTGACAAACTTGGTAACAAAATCACACTTGACAGACCAATGGGATCCTCTACTTTTGAGGAGCTTGAAGATTATCAGTTTAAACCAAAATGGTCTGATGAGTGTGATATTCTTGAAAATTTCAAGCCAATGGACTTTACATCAACTGATGGTGTTAAAGCTCCAAAAGCTAAAGTCATTCCTCTTAAGGACATCCCAACAGGGGTTAAAGCCTCTGCTGCAAAGGAGTCTGAAAAGAGAAAGAAGAAAGAAAAAATTGATAACTTGTTTTGTGAATTCCGTGAGAAAAAGGAATCATCTAACAAAAGACTGTTTTCACCTAAAAGCTGCATTGTGTGTGGTAAAACAAACCACAAAACTCAAGCATGTGTGTATCTCAAAAACTTTGATGTGAAAAAGAATGAGTACATTGCTAAAACATCCTTGAGTTCATCAACATCATCTGTCAAATTCACCAAGAAGCAACCACTGTTTGTGCCAATTCAAACAGCTGTCACAAAACAGCTGAACCAAACATCTGTCAAAAGAGATGTTCAGGTTACTGATGGACCCCCTGCCAATCAGTTCAGAAAAGGCAAGGAAAAACAGTCTTACCAAAGGATTCCACACGTTTATGAGGCCTACAAAAGGCCCTCTAAACCTAAAGTGAACAGGCATCCTTTTGGGTACCAACAGGTGATTGGTCAAGACCCCCAACAGTGGTTAGCAAGAAACAGTACTAAAACTGTCCAAACCCCTGACCTAACCACTGTCCATCAATCTGCATCCATCCCAGACACTGTTGAGACCCCATCCAAAGCCCTGTTGGCTTTGGAGACCCTAATGAACTAATCCTTTTACTTCATGTGCAGGGAGCTTCTGCATGCTTTGATAGTCTTTGGTATGTAGATATTGGAGGCTCCAGGCACATGACAGGATGTAAAGCCCTCCTCAAAGACTTTAAAATCCATGGAGGGGGTGATATATCCTTTGGGAATAATAGTAAAGGGAAAGTTCTGGGGTCTGGTACAGTGCAGTCTGGAAATTTAAAATTTGAAAATGTCAATCTGATAGACAATCTAAAATTCAACCTTCTGAGTGTGTCCCAAATGAGTGACAAAGGGTTTGGGTCATTCTTTACAAAAGATTGTTGTAGGATTGTTGGACCAGAAATGGTCAAAAAGATTGAAGCAATAATCAAAACTGGTCAAACAAAACTTGTTGCTCAAAGAAGTGGCAATGTTTATGTTGTTGATATGTCAAAAGAGTGTCCCAGAGCTGATGCCTGTCTGTTCTCTGCTGCCTCTAACAAAGAGACAGAACTTTGGCACAGAAGGCTGGGACACACAAATCTTAAGACAATCACTGAAATTTCAAAAAATGGTTTGGTGAGAGGCCTACCACAAAAATTGTTTTCATGTCCTGAACATTGCATTTCCTGTTTAAAAGGAAAACAGCATAAAAGTTCTTATAAGTCCATTGAAGAGTCCAAAACAACCCAGTGTTTGCAAATGCTACACATGGATTTGTTTGGCCCAGTTCAAGTCATGAGCCTCAAGAAGAAAAGATATTGTTTGGTTATTGTTGATGACTTTTCTAGGTTTACATGGACTTTCTTTTTACACTCAAAAGATGAGACTGCAGGCATCTTGCAAGACTTTGTGACACAGGTTGAAAAGCAATTTGACCTTCCAGTGAAAAGCTTCAGGAGTGACAATGGCACAGAATTTAAAAATAAGGAGTTGGATGCCTTCTGTGTGAAGAAAGGGATTGTAAGGCAGTACAGCATCCCTAGAACACCAGAGCAGAATGGGGTAGTGGAAAGGAAGAACAGAACCTTGATTGAGGCTGCCAGAACCATGCTTGCTGATTCAGGTTTGCCATTAACTTTCTGGGCAGAGGCAGTAAATACTGCTTGCTATGTCCAGAACAGAGTTTTAATAAACCCCAGGCACAAAAAGACTGCTTATGAAATTCTGTACAAAATCAAACCACTGATCTCATACTTCAAGGTGTTTGGCTGCCCATGCTTTATTTTGAACTTAAAAGATTCCATCTCAAAATTTGCAGCCAAAATTGATTGTGGTTATCATCTGGGATACTCAACCACTGCCAAGGCCTACAAAGTGTTTAATACACGGACCAAGGCAGTGGAGGAGACTTTGAATGTAAAGTTCAATGAACTTTCATCAATGAAAATCCCAGCAAATCCTGCAGATCTGTTTGATCTTGAAAAATTCACTTTTGAAAATACTGCTGTCAAGACTAACAGTGCAGGTCCATCAGAGGATTCAACACCAGACTATGGGTATGAAATAATCATTCCTGTAACACCCCTAAAACGGGCTTGGTAATCATACTCCGTTAATGCCAAAAGACGGGTAAAGTACCGTTAGCAGTAAAGTTAACCCGGTAAATATTTGGATTAAATAAGAAATCCTAATAATTTAAATACAAGCGAATCAAAGAATTAAGGAATTTAGTTTATAAGAGCCCGAGTCAACGGGACTTAAAATAAAACGGGTTTTTAGCTCCCGGAACCCACCAAGTTAACTAGGTAAAATTAACCTAGTTAGTAATGGGTAATTAAATAATAAACTATGAGTTATAGTTTCATTTATGAATCTCTAAACATGAGGGACTAAACATGGGCAACTAGAAAAGTGTTTTATTAAAACACTTATAAAAAAAAGGGAAATTGGTTTTTAATAAACCAACCTTTGCCAAATTGGTAATTAATAATCCCACCTACAGACTTGGTGTCTAATAATCCTACGTTTCATTATGTTGGTACTCAATAGACCTCCGTTAGTTTTTTTTAACTCAAGTTAGTTTTTAAGTTTTATTTATTACACAAACAGTCCCTGTAGTTATAATTTACTAGTTTTAAGTTTTATTTATTACACAAACAGTCCCTGTAGTTATAAAAAAATTCATAAAAATAAAAAAAATTCAAAAAAATTCAAAAAAAATCAAAAAAATTCTAAAAAATTCAAAAAAATTCAAAAAAATTCTAAAAAAATCAAAAAAATTCTAAAAAAATCAAAATAATTCGAAAAAATTCTAAAAAAATCAAAAAAATTCAAAAAAACTCTAAAAATCATACCACCACCACCACCACCACCACCGCACCGCCACCACCACCACCACACCACCACCACACCACCACCACCACCACCGCCACCACCACCGCCACCGCACCACCACCACCACCACCACCACCGCCACCACCACCGCCACCGCCCCACCACCACCACCACCACCACCGCCACCGCCACCACCACCGCCACCGCCACCGCACCACCACCACCACCACCACCGCCCCGCCACCACCACCACCACCACCGCCACCACCACCGCCACCGCACCACCACCACCACCACCGCCACCACCACCACCGCACCGCCACCACCACCACCACCACCACCACAGCACCGGTACGGGTTCTAAACGGTACGCGTTCTAAACGGTCCGGGTCGAAACGGTCCGGGTCTAAACGGTACGGGTCGAAAACGGTCCGGGTCTAAAACGGTCCGGGTCTAAACGGTCCGCGTCTAAACGGTCCGGGTCTAAACGGTCCGGGTCTAAACGGTACGCGTCGAAAAGGGTCCGGGTCTAAACGGTACGCGTTCTAAACGGTCCGGGTCGAAACGGTCCGGGTCTAAACGGTACGGGTCAAAAACGGTCCGGGTCTAAAACGGTCCGGGTCTAAACGGTACGCGTCGAAAACGGTCCGGGTCTAAACGGTACGCGTTCTAAACGGTCCGGGTCGAAACGGTCCGGGTCTAAACGGTACTGGTCGAAAACGGTCCGGGTCTAAAACGGTCCGGGTCTAAACGGTCCGGGTCGAAACGGTACGGGTCGAAACGGTCCGGGTCGAAACGGTCCGGGTCGAAACGGTATGATTTTTAGAGTTTTTTTGATTTTTTTGAATTTTTATGATTTTTTTAGAATTTTTTTGATTTTTTTAGAATTTTTTTGAATTTTTTTGATTTTTTAGAATTTTTTTGATTTTTTTTGATTTTTTTTGATTTTTTTTTTTATTTTTATGAATTTTTTTATAACTACAGGGACTGTTTGTGTAATAAATAAAACTTAAAACTAGTAAATTATAACTACAGGGACTGTTTGTGTAATAAATAAAACTTAAAAACTAACTTGAGTTAAAAAAAAACTAACGGAGGTCTATTGAGTACCAACATAATGAAACGTAGGATTATTAGACACCAAGTCTGTAGGTGGGATTATTAATTACCAATTTGGCAAATGTTGGTTTATTAAAAACCAATTTCCCTAAAAAAAATAATAATAAGAAATCAACATACACACGTACGTACGCGACCAGGGAAAGCTCCATGGGAGCTCAAACCCTAACTTCAACAAATCTTGCAAATTGAAGGTTCAATTCAAGTCCAAATCGAATTCTAAACATAGATTCCTGATCCTCATCACAAGGGGATTACAAGGTATGTAAAATTTTGAGAAATCTTTCAACTTGAAATTCTCATGAATTGGGAATAATCTGAGATTCTAGTTGCATGTGTATGTTATGATGATTTAGGAACTACTATAGTGTTTAGGGACAAACCCTAGACAAACACAAGCTAAAATCATGTGAATTTTTAGTGAAAATTATGATCACCATTGTAGGTGATTAGTGACTTATGTGAAATGTGATGAACACTAGGAAATAGATTGTTGATCTAGTGTAAATTGACAATTTTGAAGTGATTTCAGAAATTATAGAAGTTAACCACTTTGTAAGATGGTTGATTTATGTGAAATTTGGGCTAAGAGATAAGCTAGAGACATGATAAATAAACATGTAAAATTCTGCCCTTAAGGTGTTCGTTGAAATGCCTCAAAGAAGGCTCGAAACTAGAATTTTTGTAGTTAAAACTCCTAATTGTGATGTTTTGGCTATTATGCTAAAAGTGATTAAGAAGAGTTCTACATGTGATAAACACGGTTAGAACTTTGGTTAAAACGGTGGTCTAAAGATAACGCCTACCGGGTAATTAAAGAATGCTAAAACTAGTTGATGAGCTCGAATATGCAATTAGTATACTAATGGGCATTTGACTTTTATAAAGTCAAACTGGCCTATAATATGATAAATGGTCATTTTTGATATGAAATGCGTAAGGTGGAACAATCGTATTAAATTATGATTAAACTAACCACCTTGAAAACGATGATGATAGTTTGACGCGTAACAAGCTAGGTGGAAGCTTGATGAGGGAGCGGGTCAAACGAATCAAGAAGGAAAAGAAAAGCGTAGTTCGGAATGCAAGGTAAGTGGAACTTACATAATTATGTAGAATACTTGTTCATTCTATACGTTATAGATGCAATAATGATAATATTGAAAATATGGATTCCGACGCGATTGATACGAGTCGGAACATATAAAGATGATAAAAACCATGGTTTATGGCAAAAAGGGCAAAACGGTAACTTAATCATGTAATGACTAAGAATTTATGAATTTCCGTTAAGATTACCTAGAAGTGTAATCTAATAATGGTGAAAAAGGATTTGGTAATAAAATCCGGGATGGGATGGATGTATGAATTGGAAATCAAAAACCATGTTTTTGATTTAATAGGCAACGTTGGGCATATAGGCCGAACGGGTCGAATGGTGGTGATAACACCATTTGACAATATCGATTAATGTGGTTGTCAAGTCTTATGTTAACAGGAGCGATTAGCAAATTGGATAACCGCGCCGCCATAGATTGTGTGATAATAAAAGCGAGATATAAATCTGGTCTATTTGTTGACCCGAGCCAGGTACGCTTGTATGAACTTATAGTTAAAAGTGCAATTAAGGTCCAATGGATAGTGAAATCCTTCATCGCAAAAATGAAGGATTTAAGATTTCTAAAAAAAAAAAACCCCTTGATGGGTAACCCGAGTAAACAATCCTTAGAGGTTGTTTAGGAACTTACCTTATGATTTTAGTAACCCTTGAATGCGTGCAAAAGTTGTAGACATAAAACTTTCAAGGGTTAAACGCTTAAAATGTGTATTGCCGCAAAATAACATTTCCGAGGGATAAAACTCGGAATAAAAGGTCCATTCGTTAAATCCACCACACTCATAGTTGTGGTGGAAGACTAATCAATAAGAAACGGGTGGAATTATGAGGTATATGGGGAATGAGCATAGTTTATGCTAAAATGGTCGTAAATACCCTTAACGGGTCAAAATATGACTTTAAACAAAAACGGGTAAATAATTGCGTAGAAACCCATGTTCAGTACTTAATATGATTGACAATATTAGAATTAAAGGGCTCATGATGGATGGTGGTAAAACAAACATGTTTGTTTGATAAACACATAGTCGGGTCAAAAAAATTGGTGAAAAGATAATAAGCCGAAGGCTTAAAAGTCTCAAATTTATTTAATCCAGATGTCGGGTCTTAACTCCACTAGATGGAGAATTAAATTACGGTCGCGTAGGAAAAAGAATCGCGTGAAACGGACAACCGAGTAAAAAGTTACGAACCTTTAAAGTTGGAATTCTGTTTAAAATCGGTGCTGGGAATCTGCAGCATCAAAGAAACGAGCAGGCTGGAAAAATTAGGCCCTCGCGTAGCGCGAGGGATATCCTTGTTTCAGTCGCGCCACGCGACGACGGGTCGCGGCCCGCGTACACTTACTGAACTCTCTCGCGGGCCGCGAGAGAGTCAGATACTGGCACTTTGTTTGTTTTCATTCGTTTGACCCATTTTTCTTGCTTAATTTTGCTAATTAACTATCAAAACTAACGTTAGGGTTGGTTTTGATGATAGGTAAATGTCGAATGCACCCCGGATGAAGATCAAGCTCGAAGAGGAACCGAACACAATCCAGAATCAAGCTTCCGCAAAATATTAAGTCGCCATGTTTAAACAACGTTATAAACACATGATGTTGAGATGTTTTATTTATTAAAATTTTTTATAAATACGTATTTTCATACGTATGTGTGATCGTATAAACACACATTTATACGAAACTTATAATAATATAGTATAAATCAAGTAGGGTGTTACAATTCCTCAAAAGTCTGTCAAAATGGGAAGAGCATCAGATGTTCAAAACAACTGTCAAATCTCAACCACTGCTACCTCAAAAGTTGTTGACCAAAGTAGCCCATCAACCACTGCTTCCACATCCTCAAACACTGCTGACAAAAGTCCCCAAACAGTGGATAAAAGTCAGCATGTGTCCTCATCACTACCACCAATTCCACCACCTTTTGAAGCCACTGCTGGATCATCAAAGTCCCCAGCAGTGGTTAGCTCAGATGATACACATCTACAACCTTCACCAACAAATGCCATCATACCATACCAAGGAATTTTAATCTTCTTGAGATCTCATCCACCTGATCAAATCATTGGCAACATAAATGAAGGGGTGCTCACAAGAAGCCAAACCCAAAACATTTGTCTTTTTGCTGGTTTTCTATCACTCCATCAGCCAGTCAAGTACCAAGAGGCACTGAAAGACAACAGCTGGGTAGAAGCCATTCAAGAGGAGCTACAACAGTTTAAAAGATAACAAGTATGGGAACTTGTACCACTGCCAGAAGAGGTTAGTCCCATTGGCACAAAGTGGGTCTTCAAGAACAAAACTGATGAAAGGGGTATTGTTGTCAAGAATAAAGCCAGGCTTGTGGTTCAAGGTTACAGACAGGAAGAGGGGATTGATTATGATGAAACATTCGCCCCTGTTGCAAGATTGGAAGCCATTAGACTGTTCCTGGCCTTTGCTGTCAACCACAACATGAAGGTGTTTCAAATGGATATCAAAAGTGCTTTCCTCTATGGTACAATTCAAGAAGAGGTATATGTTTGTCAACCTCCAGGTTTTGAGGATCCATTTTATCCAGATCATGTCTACAGGCTAAACAAAGCCTTGTATGGCCTGAAACAAGCACCAAGGGCCTGGTATGAAACTCTTTCCAACTTCCTGCTCTCAAATGGTTTCAAAAGAGGTACCATTGATAAAACACTGTTTCTAAAATGGAGAGGGAAGGATTTAATGATTGTCCAAATTTATGTGGATGACATTATTTTTGGAAGCACATGTAACCAAATGTGTGAAGAGTTTAGAGAACTCATGACAGCTGAGTTTGAAATGAGTGCAATGGGTGAGCTGCAATGCTTTCTTGGTCTCCAAGTTCAGCAAATGCAAAATGGAACTTTCATTCATCAAAGCAAATATGCTAAAGAACTTTTGAATAAATTTGATATGAATGATTGTAAACCATGCAACACACCCATGGCAACAAATAAGCTTGTCATGTCTGAAGAAAAGGATGAGCTGATTGACCAAACACTTTATAGAAGCATGATTGGGTCTTTATTGTACCTAACTGCATCTAGACCAGACATCATGTTTGCAACATGTGTCTGTGCAAGAAGTCAATCAGCTCCCAGAAAATCAAACCTCATTGCTGTAAAAAGGATCTTCAGATACATAAAAGGTGCTCCCACACTTGGTATCTGGTATCCAGCTAATGGGAATATCAAGCTTTCAGGCTTTTCAGACAGTGACTTTGCTGGATGTAACACTACAAGGAAGTCCACATCAGGAGGGTGCCAGTTTCTAGGTGATTGCTTAGTTTCATGGCAAAGCAAAAAGCAAGCAGCTGTTTCAACATCCACTGCTGAAGCTGAATACATTGCTGCTGCAAGCTGTACAGCCCAACTCCTGTGGCTTCAAAATCAGTTGCTGGATTTTGGTATCACTGCCTTAAAGACACCACTCATGTTGGATAGCCAGGCAACAGAAAATATCATCAAAAATCCAGTTTCCCATTCAACCACCAAACACATCGACATCAGACATCACTTCGTGAGGGATTGCTATGAAAAAGGTTTGATTTCTCTGCACCATGTCCCAACTAAAGACCAGCTGGCAGATGTGCTCACAAAAGCACTTGATACAGCCACCTTTGAAAGCTTGGTCTCTAGAATTAGGATGCTAAACATGGAATAACAAGCAACATCTTGTTTTTCTATGCATAAAAGCATCAAAATGTTTTCAGAAAATCAAAAATCCATCCTTAAAAATAGCCAAAAATGAAATTTTCATTAAAATCCTTAAAAGTCTGCCATAACCACTGTTTGTTCAAAAGTCTGCTCTACTTCAAAGTCTGCCCACTGCTGAAAGCCATCCTCTGTTCTCTCATTTTCTTGATAAACTCTGTTGTTCAAAAGCAGTGTCTTATCCACTGATATGCTATCCACTGATAGTAAAAATCATCCACTGCTTCCACTTTACCGTTGTAACCACTGTCTTCATCAGTAGCTTTCATAAAAAGTACTGTCCTTCATTTCCTCAGAGTTTGGCATGTGGGCAGTACATAGTGGTCAGTACTTTTGTAACCGCTGCCACGTCAGCCTTCACTTTTTCCTCTATAAACCCCCACTTCACAACAAAAACAGGGGTTTACTGTCGAATTGAATTCTTAAAAATTCTCTTCTCAAAACATTTTCTCTTCAAATTCCTTCACAAATTTCTTCGATAATCATCTCCAAAATGATAAAATCGAAGCCATCTGCAAAATCCACTTCCAAATCATCGTCGAAAGCGGTCTCTCAAAAGGTCATTCCCACTGAAATTCCATACAAACCATCTCACAATCTTCTGGGTCTTCTCACAAAACCCAGCACCACAGATGCTTTCGATTCCATCATCACCAAAATGGCCAAATCAAAGTACAAAACTTTGTTAATAGCCGATGCACCAATTTACCTAGCAACCCAACGAGAGTTTTGGAAGAACGCAATCCTTGACAAACAAGGTGAAAATGTGGTAGCCATTAACTCAACTTTAAAGGGAAAAGCTATTCAAATCACACCACAATCCATATCAGAAGTCTTTAAACTCGAGGATCAGCAAGGTAAAACTTCTTTCCCTAAAAACGAGTTAAAAATTGACTTCATTGAGAGAGGGTATGCAGACACAATGATGAAGAAAGGTACCTTACAAAAAGGTTTCTTTCCTTCTGCAACGAGGTTTTTATTCCATACCCTCCTCTTATGTGTTTCAAACAAAACCACTTCCTTTAATGAAATACCATTGAAGATTCAAAATCTGGGATATGCAATTCTTCAAGAAGAAAATTTTAATCATTCTCGGGAAATCTTTAATGATTTGGTTAATAATGTTGAAACAAAATCATTCTTACTGTTTCCAAGGTTTTTAAGTTATTATTTTGAAAAGAAATTCAGTAAGGATGATATTGCTGCAATACACCAAGGTGATTATTTTGAAATGAACAGCTTAACTGCTGAAACTTTTACAAGAATGTTAACACCTTGCAAAACAGAAGCAGAGGTGCCTGAGCAGACTTTAGCAGTTACAACTGCTCCTCAGGTATCTGCTGCTGAGCCCACTGCTCAAGGTGATCAAAGTGGCAGCACCACTGCTTTGAAACCCACACCTAAAATCACCAAAAGGCCACAGAAAAAGAAAAATTCAAAACCCCCCAAACCAATCAAAAAGGCAACTCCGGAGGATGAAATACCAGAGCAAATGCCTGTGACAACACAAAAGTCACAAGAAACCACTGCTGCTACTTCCTCACAGCAGTTGGTACAAATATCTCAACCCATAACCAAAACTCCTCCTGCTTCTTCACAAAAAGAACAGGTTGTACACATAGGGCCACCACATCATGATGCTCTGGAATCACTTGATTCCATCATCCACAGCTCAATGCCCGGGGCAAATCCTGTTTCTACACCAAACCTCACATCCAAAATTCCATCACCAACTAAACTGCTGTTGGATGCAATTGATTTGAACCAGGCACTGAACACTCCTTCTCAATCACCCATCAATGAGAACATACCTCAACAAATGACTGGGTCTGATGTATCAATCTTTGCTAACCCACCAACACAACCTGAGGAGGTTACATCCCTTGAGTTACACGTAACTCTTGGTGGTAGTCCAAGTGAAGCAGCCACTACAACTGTTGAATCCACTGGTTTACAGTTGGACAGTGGTTACATTAATAAGACTTCCTTGGAGGCAATTCCTTACATAGCACCTCTGCCAACCACCAGTGGATTTATTTATCCTACTGCAACATCAAAAGGTTGTCAAGTGTTGAAGGAAGAAGACCCCAGTACCAAGACAAAGGGGCATCAGTGGTTAGTGTTTGGAGTACACTCCCTACCTCAACCACTGATAAAACCACTGTTAGTGGGAAATCAGATGATCCCATTAAATTGGGTGATGATTTAAAATATAAGGATTTGACGGAACGTGTTGACAAATTGGATACATCTGTTGCAGATATCAAAAACATGCTACAACAGGTGTTGAAAATACAAAAGATGCAATCCACTGCTGTTCCATCTCAAGCACCTGCTCCACAACAAGCATCTGCTACAAATGAGCTCTGGAACCTTTTCCAACCTTTTCTCCAACAACAAAAAGAAATGGCTGATCAGCAACATGAACTTCATGTCCAAAAGCTGAGAAACATTATGGAGTCTAGGTACAAGAACACTCAAGTAGATATTAAGGCAATCAAGGCCCATTTATTGGAAACCACTGGCACTGCTCCTCCAACAGTACTTTTCATTGATCAACTCCCAGAAGATAATGCCAAAAAGGGGGAGAAAATTCAGGAGTGGAAGAAGAAGGGAATAGATGATGGTCTTTACATTGAACCTGAAAGGGATGCTATGACCAGAAAAATTCCTGTGCCAGATGGTAGTAAAAAGGTTGATGCAACTCAAGAAGCACTTGATGAAGGAGTAGCAAGTGTAAAGAAGGATAGATTGGCAAAGGATATTTCAAGGTGGAATGAGGAGAAAAGAGCTTTTATGGAGCTGTATGCGCAGGGTTGTTCTGGGTTAAAGGATTCTAAAAATCCTAAGACAAAAAGGAAACCTAAGTCCATTCCATCCAGTATTCCGAAGCATATTCCAAAACCACCATCCAAAAGCAATCAGCATCGAACCTCCACCCAAACAGCTGTTGTAACTCCTGTTGTATCAACTACTGCTGGTACTTCAGTGGTTTCAACATCTGTTCTTACTTCAACACACACCACTTCAACACACACCACAACCACTACTTTACCACCATCACTATCACCACCAAAAACAATCTCACCACCACTTTCACCTGCTGACAAAAAGCAGAAGACAACAGATGTTATAACATCTGTTGTAATGACAACAGTGGTTGAAACACCAGTTGTTTCAACAGCTGTTAGTCAATCACAAACCACTGCCACTCAATCTACCACCACTGTTCCATTTAAAACATCATCAGTCCCTCCTAAACCAAAAAGGAGAAGGCTAATTTTAAAAGATGATGACACATCTCCACCACCAACATCTTCAAAATCCCTGTCACTTGTCACAATTCCAAATCCCATACCTCTCTCTTCAGTTCAAATTTTAAAGCCATTACCTCCTGCTGGTGTCTCATTTCCTCTGGAACTCATTGCAGTTAGGGAAGAAATCAAATCTTTCTACTATGAGGATGACCCAGTTAAAAGGAGTTTACCATCAATTGCAGGATATCCCAGGCCTAACAATATCGAAGAATACTTGAAGCTCAAAGCCAAGCAAGCAGAGGATATCGCAATAAAAAACAGAAAGGGGAAATCTGATAGAGAATTTCAACAAAACTATCAGTTTTTACTCTCACAGGTCAGTGCTATGGAGCGATTTGCTAAAAATGTATGTCAGCAAATTTCAGAAAGGGCAGATGAGTCCTTGAGAAAAGACTACATTGAGAACATCATGACCTACAAGAAATACAAGGGGGAGAAACACATGTACAAAAACTGGACCATTCCTGAGCTTGAAAAAGAAGCAGCCAGGATTCAAGAAATGATTAAAAATAAGGTCAAGTAGACTCCTCCTGAAAAGTTTAAACAGTTTGAAGCTGATAAGGCATTAGAGTTGAAGAGAATGAAAGAAGAGTTGATAGCTGCTGATTATGGGTCAAAGAATTCAGTGACAAAGTGGGGAGAAGATAGGGTCAGGGCTACCTACAAAAGCTTAGAGGAACTTAGAAAGAAAGATCCAAAAGTTCCACAAAAGCCTGACTACTCCAAAGCAGAGGTCTCAAAAAGACCACCAAAGCTGCAAGTCAAAAGAACCACTGCTCCAGCTGGTGCTGCCATCTACAAAAGAAGGAGTAAAAACCAGTCAGGTGCTGAATCAATTCAAGATCTAAAAGCTGGAAGTGCTATAGTAAAAGCAGGCATTAAATTAATGATAAAAGAAGATCTTGAATTAGAACAACCTGCAAGTACTGCTCAGCCAGTCATGAATAGACCAGCCTCACCAAATACCTTTGCAAATAAACATCTCCCAAGAAACCCACCAGGCTCAAAAATACAAAAGTGGGAAACTGACAAACAGACCTGCGTATTGACTTTGCTCAGGTCTGGTGGAGAAGTGAAGAAAATATCAAGGGAACAAGCTCTTGGCCTGAGTCTTGAAGATTTGCAGGATCTCCTTGATCTTCCACTTAGCAGGGATGATGAAGACACAGATGCCCTAGATTTTGAACTACAATTTAAAGGTCAGATAAGGGAACTGCTGATGAGGCAATAAACACTCCACAATAATGAAGAGTTTTGGCATTATCTGTTCCAGGGGGAGATTGTTGGGATTGAACCCTATCAAGAGGAACAGATAATTAAAGCCAAAACTGGATCAGAGCAGTGGATCCAGAATAAGCAGATGTTTACAGATGTTTACATACAAGTCTCTCCCCTTGAAAGTGATTTCAACATCTGCTGACCTCCTATCTACTGATTGTGCAAACTGCTGACCTACAACCACTGTTCAAGTAAAGGTCTGATGGAAGAACTAAAGCCCTGCTGCTCAATCTACTGCCTTGAGTCAAGCACTGCTGATCCGAACAAGTACTGTTGGGTTCACAGCAGTGGAAGGTTGCAGCAGCTGTTCTATAGTCTGTTTGTAATGTAATGTAATAGCAGTAGTTAGCATAGCAGTGTTTGTATTGATAAGTGGTTAGAGTTTTTTAGGAGGTTAGATGTCATTTTCATGGTGACGTCAGCATTAGATGCTCAGTGGTTTTGCTAGTGCCTATAAATAGAACAGTGCTCTGTACTGTTCTATTAGCTCTTTGCAACACCGTCTTCTTTGCACGAACAAACACTGAGCTCTGGCTGAGGGGGAGTTTGTATTCAAGCATTACTTGTAATCGTTGTTGAAATTAAATTCAATCATTCGGTTCCTTGTTGAAAATGTCTTGATCAAAGCAATACTCTCGTTTGATTGTATGCAAAGTTTGTTGTCATATTAATTCCGCTGCACAACTCTTTCATTTCCATCTTAATTTCAAACGTAAAATACAATCAAAACCAAACTCAGATCCAACAGCTTCTCTTGAATACAAAACTGTACTGCCGCAATTAGACAACTAGCGTACGACACAGTGAGTGATGCGTAGGATGAATATTTAAGGATGTCGGTCAGAAGTTGTCTTGATTGTCTTGAAATTTTTTGTGAAGGTATTGTTATTATTATTATTATTATTGTGATTATTATTATTATTTTTATTATTTACAGTTTATTATTATTATTGTTATTACTATTATTTTTATTATTTACAGTTTAATATTATTATTGTTATTATTACTATTATTATTTTTTATTAACACTATTGTATTAGGTGTTATCTTTCTTTACGGGAGGCGGTATTTGAGGATGCCAACCGCTGCCGACGTTCCACTTTTATACGAGGCCCATCAACGGATACACGCGTTTCCTGGGTTGTTGGGTAGTCTTGATTGCGCACACTGGGAGTGGGCGACATGTCCAACCGCTTGGAAAGGGCAACACCATCGTGGTGACCACGATGGTCCTACCCTAATATTACAAGTCGGTCGCGTCTCAAAATTTATGGATTTGGCATGCGTACTTTGGCATGGCCGGTGCGAACAATGACATCGCAGTTTTACAATCTTCGAATCCTTTAGACGATGTCATAGATAGTGTTGCATTAGATACTTCATTCTATGCAAACAACGTGGAGTATAAGTATGGGTACTATCTCACAGATGGTATTTATCCAGAGTGGGCGACGTTTGTGAAAAGTCTTTCATGTCCCGATGACGAGAAAAGAATGTGTTACAAGAAGAAACAAGAGTCAGCAAGAAAAGATATCGAGCGGGCTTTCGGTGTGTTAAAAAAGAGATGGTCTATCATTGCCCAGCCGTCGAGGATACTTGAAAAAGGTAAAATGAGAAACATCATGTATACGTGCATCATCTTGCATAACATGATATTGGAGGACTCGGGCAGAGCATTTTTTGGAGAAAGTTATGATGAAAGTAACCAACCGACGAACCCACTACTCACATACGCTTAAAAAGAAGTTATCCGAGCGAGGATACGTGACAGAGACACACACCATAACCTTCGAGCTGATCTGACTGGGCATCTATGGTTTTATCGTGATCAAGGAGGAGACGACGAAGACGACGAGTGATTTTTTTAGTGATATTGTATTTTTTTTTGTTTAAATTATGACATTGTAGTTTTTTATTTAAATTATGAGTTCTAAATTAATATATCAAAATTACATAATGTTTAAATTTAAAAGAAAAATAATAATTAGGTAATGATAATGGGGGCTTTAAATCATTGCATGCAAGTTAAAAGAAGTGATTTTAAAGCCCCCTGTGTGATGTGGCGGTGAGATGGTGTGATAAAGCTCCTAAAGGCTTTATACCACACACTATGGCCTTATGATGATTCACATAATTTTTTGAGTTAGTTGCCAAAATCGTCCCTGACTTTTGGGCAGGTTTGTCATTTTCGTTCAAAATGACACTTTTTTACCAAATTGCCCCCAACGTTTGTAACTTTTTGCCATTTTCATCCAAACCACTAACTTAGTTTATTTTTTTTTGTTATGTTGAGGATATTTGGATGAAACTGGCAAATATAAAACCACAGGGACGATTTTGGCTATTTATATGAAAAAAGTAATAGCGTTAAAAAGGGTTTGATTAAATTGCCAAAATCATCCCTGTGGTTTTATATTTGTCAGTTTCATCCAAATATCTTCAACTTAACAGAAAAAATAAACTAAGTAAGTGGTTTGGATGAAAGTGGCAAAAAGTTACAAACGTTGGGGGCAATTTGGTACAAAAGTGTCATTTTGGACGAAAATGGCAAACTTGCCCAAACCTCAGGGACGATTTTGGCAATTAACTCTAATTTTTTATGTTATTTTTACTTCATAGATCACCTCATTAGTTTAATACATAATAATCTATTTATTTTTTATTCAAAATATAATATTAGTATCAGTTGTAATATTGATTTATTCAGTTTGCGAGCGTTTTAAGTTAAACAAGTTTTTGAGTTCTTTTTTTCATCTCTCTCAAACAACATTTGGAAAGCTCATTTGGTGTACCGCATCTCGTCACGCCCCGTTTGGTCTTCTCCCGCTTTCTGGTCACGAAACAGCAGGATGGTATTCACATCCCTCCCGCCGATCTCTTCCTACTCCATCTCGTATCACCTTTTCCTTCTTTGTTTTCGTCACTGCATCCCGTATGTAGTCCCCGTAACCGGGTGTATTTATCTGGCACCCAGGGGCAGGCCTAGCTTGTAAATAGGGGTAGCCCCCGCTACCCATTGAGGCTCCGGCGGTAGTGTAAATTTTAGAAAAATTTGACGTTTTTTTTATTTCGTTACCCTTTTTTTAAACGTTGCCCCTATAAGGATTTCGTTACCCCTTTTTGCTAAGCCGCAAAACAATGGAAAACCGATACTTTTTACACATTTCGCCATTTTTTTTTACCAAATACACCTACCCGAACCACAACCTACCCTTTAAAGCCCTCTTGATATCTACGAGGATTAAACGTCACAAAGGAGGAGGTTTAATGTTTGTCAAGCCTATAGTAGGAGTGTTTAGTGACCACTTGTGAGGTGTGTAAAATTGTATATAACTAAATAGAATTTTATAAAGGCAAGGTATACCCAAAACAAAATGAATCATGACAAATTTAGAACAAAATGAATTTAGAACTTTCTTAATTTGTGTTTTAAATAAATCATGACGAATAAGATTGTAAATAAAATAAAAACAAAATGAATTTAGAACTTGGATTCCCGACACTCTAAAGATAAGTCTAAAACCTTCTCTTCTACCTATTTCGTTTAGGTGTGTAAGCCACATTATAGAGTTTTGCTTGAGGATCAGCAAAGATTCAAGTGTGGGGGTATTTGATGTGCGTAAAATACAACATATAAATTATATCAAATACGGTGTAAAATCAACCCTTTGTTCCTTTTTAATTTACAGGGTTGGAAAAAGCATGTTCCTTTTTAATTTACAGGGTCAAAAGAGCTTAAACGAATAAAAGAAGCAAATTAATAGCAAAAACCAACATAAATACAAAGAAGGAGGATTGACACGACTCGCCAAGCCCCCATCCACATCCAAACCAACAAAATAACAAGATCAGTAGCTCTGGCACGGGACCGTGCTCACCAGGCATGGGCCGTACCCAGTCAAGATTCTCTGCAGAAGAAAAGACAACAGCAAAAGACAAACCAGACCACCAAAACAGGGCTGTGCTAAGGAAACACAGGGCATGGTCAACTCTAAGATTCGCAGAATCTGAGATAGTACAACAAGTACAATGGCCACGGTCCGTGCCATTGACACACGGGGCCCTGTTAGTACAAGACCTAACACTGCAATTAATGGGGATGAGAGAGAAAGAAGGCCACGGGGCCGTGTGAACTGACTGACTTCAACTATAAATAGGGGTGCTTAGTTTCATTCCAATCTATCCCATGGCAAATCACTTCTCTCACACTTGTAACCACTCCACCACCACCACTACAACACCAACACCCACCACCATCATCCATCTTCCATCATTTAGAGTGTGTAGTAGTCTCGGGATCCAAGATCGATCTTAAAATTTCTTGTCAAACAAAGGCTATGATTGGCTAAACTCTTACATCACTTGGTGAAGACAAAGCTTTTATGAATTACTTTTTGATTTCCAACCTTTGGCTCCTTTTTATTTGGGTATGTATTAATGACTTTAATAACTAGTTTTCCATACTTAAGGCGAATTTATTTAACCATTCTTCATGTTTTGTTGATTCACTTATTCGTGTCTTTACGGTCTATATAAAGCACGTTAACTTCCTGGAATGGGCTTAGAAGGGTGGTTGGGTAATTTTATGTCTCGTTCAGTGTATAGATCTTGCGAGAACCTGGTTCAAGCCTAGTAAGACTTCACGAGTGGGCGGTATTATCTGCCTCGGGAGAAATGAGAACCTCTTGAATCCCTTATTTATAAACTACTATTAAAACTTTAAACCAACCTTGCGGGACTATATCCTTGCTGACTCAGACCAATAGGTTGAGGGTAACGCTGACTGGAAGGGGGCCTACCACTTTTCGCATTAATAACTTACTTAATTATCTTTTAATAATCCGATCTTGCGGGATTGTATCCCTGCTGACTCAGACCAATAGGGTGAGGGTAACGCTGCCTGGAAGGGGCCTACTACTATAACTTAAAGATAATATCTTAAAATGCCCAAAGTGCGGAAATCAATATAGGATACATAAAAGAGGAGTTGGAACCAAGTGATTCCTTCTTGTCTATTTGTTTTTCTTTATATTTTATTTTTACTTTTTTGTTTACTTTTTTATAACTTTAAAAAACTTTGGGTTTTTTTCCCAAAGTTGAAACTGAGCCATACTTGTATTTTATAACCGATCTCTTTACAAAATATAAAAAGGTGAAAATAAAAAGGTTTGCGGATGTGGGTGTTTTTGCAAAAGTATGTATTTTTGCGGGTTTAGAAATGAAAGTTAAACCTCAAAGGGGTTTATCTAGGGGAGTGTTTTTGGTAAAGAAAAGAAAAATAAAGGTTTGGAGTGAAAAAATGGGTTTAATCCTAATGCCTCCATCATTTACTTACTTGGATTTGTGTCGGTAAGGATTTGGAACATATTGCATTGGCAAGTTCTAGATTTGTAAGAACCAAACGAGCTATTAACACAAGAAACGAAAATTGAGCAATTAGTATAAATGTGTATTTATATGCTCGATAAAGGCTTAAAACTCACTTTTGTGGGAAAAAGGGGTTATAGTGTAAATCACTAAAGTGAAAAGGTTGCGGTGGTAGACACTACACATATAGCTTACGACGGGCTTTGTTTGGCGAATTGTTATTTTGTTGTTTTGGGCATTCGGGCTTATTTAGATACTTTATAAACTCTGTATAACTAACGTTCTTGATGATTTTTGAAATCTAGGTGGTTATTATGAAGTCACGGATGATGATCAAGAATAGCGAAGAACCGAACACAATCAAAAATCAAGTTTCCGCGTTTTATTTAGTTGTTTATGAAACCAAATATCGCTAATATATAATGATCCTTTTTGAATAGTGATGAAATTTTAGTTAGCGTACAATGGCGTATGGTCTTGTATTTGCATTACCATTATATATAAAGTAAATCTTTTATTAAATTTATGTTAAATAAGTTTGGGTCTTACATACACCCTAAAGTTTTATAAAACAACTAGAATTGATTCCTCGCGTTGCGGGGGCCGTTTTTTTAATGTGATTTGAGCGTAAGGAACTTTTTACAATTGTATTTGAAAAGTAAATAATGAGCGATTACATTTCCAATCCTTTAGATACTTTCAAAGTTGTTTGAGAAATGAATTGTAGTCGGATCTCACGGTGTGTTAATGCGTTTGAACCCACTTCTTACCGCAGTTTTGTACTTATTAATCGTAGTTGAATCTCATTAATTGTTTCAAATCAAACTTTTCAATTAATTATGGACTTCTAGTAAATATACACACGACACAAATACTAAACTCATAGATTTCATAAAAAATAATTCTATTTATTATTCATTTTAATTTAATTTTAATTATAAAATAAGGATGTTACCTAAAAAATATAATTAATTAAATAAATAAATATAGAAGTCATAAAAATTACAATTTGGATTTTTCATGTAAAATATATATGAATTAATGAAATGACATCACATTCCACATGGTTGGATATGATTATGTTTGTGAGTCACTTTTTTTTTTTTTTTGAATAGCCAACCGAACTTTTATTAACTCAAAACCAATACAAAACAAGACAACCAGCCAGAAGCTGGATTATACAAAAGACAAACTTGAAAAGAAACAAATCACAATGCTACATTAAAATCCCACCATTCTTCACGTGTAATCGAAGTATACTTTGATCTCGCCTTCAAACTTTTGTACGAAGCTTCTTTGATCTCCTCTGTTATTAATTGTGCCGGACCGTGTTTGTTTGAAAATACTTTCCCATTCCTATTCATCCACAGTACCCACATAGTTTGAATAGCTATTGCGTGTATCGCTTTCCTTACCTTTTTGTTCCTTTGTAATCCAAACAATTCTTGAAGTAAATCTTTTATGCTTCCTTCCAAATTTACCATTGGAATGCCGATCCAATTTATAATCTTGTCCCAAATTCTTTTAGCGAAATTGCATTGAATAAGTACATGGTCCGCCGTTTCCTCTGCAGCCCCGCATATCTTGCGGGTGACATCGGGCATATTCAGACCTCTGTTTCTTAATGCAGTCGCCGCGGGATCTTTCCTTCCATTGCTCTCCAAACGAACATCAGACTCTTGTTAGTAGTCCACCGATTCCAAACAAAGTCTGCAGCTGGACCATTTAAATCAATGTTCCGATTTAAAGCTTGCCTCACAACTTTCGTGCTCAGATCTTGCTGTTCAAAGTTATGCCAATACCACACATCTTTACTACTTGAGATTCACTGATGTTGTAGAAGAGAATACATGTAACAACCCGCATTTTGAAAGTCAAAGTCAAAGGAAGAAAAGATTGCTAATTGCGATTTGTCACTCCTTGCTTAACTATGGAATTGTACTTCTTGACTTGTAATCGAATTCTATTATTTATTTGCTTTAGTTGTATTATGTGGAGTATCTATTAAATAATTGAGGTTTAATCGCGTGTTAATCGCTAATCGAATTATCGCTAAACGCATCTCTATCGCATCGCAACCCGAATTATGTGTTCAGTATATTGTTTTACGTGTGTGTGCCATTATGTGTCATTTGTGCATGTTATGTTTATGTTGAGGCGATTAATCGCAATCGCAATCGCAATTCTATCGCATCGCAATCTAATCGCAAACGCTAAACGCAAGTTATTTATAGTGATTGTATGTAGATATAGTAGTTAGGTTATTTGTGTAACTAATGGGTAATACTATCACATCGCTCGCTCGAAACGCATCGCACCGCTCAATGCACGAAACGAAAACATGAAAACCGACTCGCCGGAGCCACTCGATCGAATGATCATTCGATCGAATGGTCATCTGAACGGATGACCATCCGATAGGATGGCCATCCGATCCGATTGGCCTGTGCTCCTCCGTTCCCTTTTTGGCAACCTATAAAAACCCCCTGTCATACCACTTGTGATGTGACAGCCTCTCCCTCACTCGACCAGCATGCTCAAGGCCTTCTTTCTCTCGATTTCTCGTGATTCTTGTAAGTTTTCAACTCAAATCTTATACTTCTATGATCTACACACACTTCTTCTTCTTTTTCACCTTTGAATCTTCGCTTTTAACCATGAAATCAGCGGATTTGAGGCGTTTTAGGATGATGTCATCATGGAGTTCTTATGAACTTCAAGGTTTGGCATCATTCCACCAAGAACAACTCAGATCTAAAGAATTTCAACATGTTTAAACACTGATTTCGCAATAAAACTAAACATTTTCCATATATGAAGGATTGAAAGTTGGTTTCTAACTTTCTTTCAAACTCTTTTACACTCAATGCACTCAAAACCGATAGAATCAGAGCTAGTTCAGGCCTCCTACTCACCCTCCAACGGAGTGTCGGTTCCAGATCTGATTCCTATCAATGAGACAACCGATTTCGGTTGAACATAAACAACCGTCAAAGAACAGTTGACTGATCGAACTTGGGTGATTCATATTCGATCGAACGACTTGGGACTTGACAAGGTTCCGTTGTTTAGTACATTGTCACACCGTCTCGATCAAACCACAAAACTTTCAAAATGTCCAAGTTTCAAGACGATCAGGTTATTGGGACGGATTGCCGTCCGATCTAGGGATGAGCAAAGCGGTATCCGATACCGAACCGATACCGATACCGCCTAATACCGATCCCGAATTTCACCCACACTAGGTACCGATATCGATACCGAAACATGTCAGTTCGGTATCGGTACGGTACGGTATCGGTATTTTGAGGGTCGGTATCGTTATAATACCGATACCGTACCGTACCGATACCGAAAACGCCAAAAAGTGGATACCGTATGGGATACCGAAAAAATTCGGTATCGGTATTTCGGGATCGGGATTGGTATGGGATCGGTATTCGGTGGTATATGCTCATCCCTAGTCCGATCGGACTGCCATCCGATCGGATTGCCATCCGATCGAACGACAAACCGATCGGATTGCATTTGGACTTCAACACTTAAACTTTTTACAACTTTCAAAGATTATCAGTTCCTAACGGATTGCTATCTGATCGGAAGACCTTCCGATCGAATGACAATCCTGCCGTGAACTTGTTCTCTGAGAATGTCTCGCTGGACGGATTGCCATCCGATCGAACGACCGTTCGATCGAACGACCTGAAGGGTAGAGATACTTCTCTGTTTTCAAAATGCTACAACGAAAACTTCAAAGCCATCATACACAAACACATCCATCGCAAACGAGTGTCAATCTGACCGAATGGCCATCCAAACGGATTGACATCCGATCGAATGGCCATCCGTTCGGATTGCCATCCGACCGGATTACCATTCGTCACTTGATTCACTTGCATCGTTTTACGCGCCACTTATCGCTTATGCTATCATTCTGATCAGGCTAACCTCACTCTAGCGATCCCTTAAATCCATTAACTTCCACCACTGTGAGTATACTCGATCCCTTTTTGCTTTACGCACTTTTGGGTGTTACATACGTTACCTATATTCAATTCACGTCGAACACACAACGCAACCACTTTTAACACTAACCGCTATTGCATGTTATACGTGACTCGATGAATTCCTGTTTGTTATGTTTACACATTGATTGCTGTCCACCTGCCTTAGCAACGATAGTACTATAGTTTGGACTCAACACCTGTTCACTCAGGGGTTGTTAAGGATATTACTTCACGTGTTCGAAGGGGTGAACATGTGATGCGCACTCGCTACTTGCTGTCAAATGGCAGTCATTGGTATTGATAGGATCTTTGTCGATAACTTACATGCTTCACATTATACGTTGTACATGCTGGTTATGCGTAAATGATTTCGAACTCTACTATTACTATTAAACTTGTATGCTCACCTTTACACTATGTGTATTAACTTTATTTTAACATATGTGACAGGTGCTTAGGATGTTTGCTTGCTACTTGATGGAATTGAGCTAGGATGGAGTCTAGGAACAAACTAAATAAATCTGAGTTGTCGGAACATTTATTTGTCTTTGGGATATCTATGTCTGTAATAATTAACTTGCTTGATGGATTATGGTATGGGACATAATATTAACTATCTGGTAATTTAGTTGTTGTGGATTTCTCTTGGACAATCGTTTCGCTCAGTGCCGCGCCCCGATGATTCCGACATCGGTTGGGGTGTGATAGATTGATATCAGAGCCATAACTATAGGGAATTAGGCAAGACTCGACCTAGTCCGGGTCGATGTCTTAGAAGCGACCTAGTCTATAGTCTAAGCATCAACATACCGACTTGTGCATACCCGGTACGGGTGTTGTACGACCTAGTCTACAGTTCTGCGCAAGACCAGCCTTTCCTAAGGCTAGATACACACACCAACGAATGACCTGGTTAAGACTAGGTGTGAAAACCGCAAACTCTCAACCGGATCACTCGTTTGATTCGCTATTTTTGCTACAAACACGAGAATTTGCATTGAATCAGGAGTGAAATCCATACTTCAACGCAAATTTTCCCCTCTACTTCATCAAAACAAGAAACATAGTCGCTAAGTTAGGGGTGAAACCCGCATCTTAATGACTAGTTCCAACCTCTATTTTTGGTTTTCGCAAAACTCTCACCAAAGTCACGATGAATTCCAACGACTCGAGCTGCGTGAATAACCGAAAGGATGTGTGACAATCACCGTGTATCAGTGATAGCGCACAGTCTATTAGGCCAAAACGTGTGCTCGAAGTCTTTGAGAATAGTCGAATCACCTTGGCTGTTAGACGTGTTTCGATGAAAGCCGCAGACAGTCTATTCTCGATTTTATTTGTTTCGATTCTGGATTCGCCGCCGCTAACTCTAAGGATTTATCGCTTTTATGTGGAATTTTATGTGTTTATTATGACTATTTGTTAGCATTTTGAGATAAACAGTACGGTGGTACTGATGATTTGATTTCACGCTTTTCACTCCGCCCGACACACACAACTCACTACGTAACAAATCGCTGGTCTTTATTCGCAATCGCTACTCGCTAATCGCAATCGCTATACTTAATCGCTATATGTTGATGTGAAGGATAGGTGAATACGTGCAAAATATGTGTTTAGGTTAGCTTATGTGCTTATGTGCTTATGTGTTTATGTGCCTACATGAATTTTGTGAATGGTTGTGTTTCAGAGCTTTATGGTAAATCGCTAGACTATACTAGGGTTAATCGAAATTGTGTTTGAGTCCTATGACGATGTCTGTTGCAGACAATGTCGTCGTTTGGATCATTCCACTCTCGCTCTGCTCACCGAAACCATGATGACAAACGAATTACTGCTCTCGTCGCTAAGCAAATGGCGAAAGTCATCCCACAAATCGTCAGTGAGCTGAATGAGAATGCTAGCAAGTCCTCGGAGGAGTCCAGGACTGATGCTCCGAAAGCCGCTTTTAGCTTCAAGCAGTTCAAAGCCTGCGGTCCAAAGGAATTTACCGGCGAAGATGGGCCTATGGCCATGTTTCAATAGTTTGATTCAATCAAAGTCACCCTGCGCCAGAGTGGGTGTCCAGAAAACCTACGCACTGTCAATGCTACCGGCATCTTCCAATCCCGTGCTCTTGATTGGTGGACGGCCGAGAGGAACAAACGAGGAAACAATGCAGCTTTCGGATTATCGTGGGACGAGTTGAAGAACATCATGATGCAAGAGTTCTATCCTTCCCACGAACTTCAAAATCTAGAGGATGAATTCTGGCACATTAAGCAGGATGGTGGAGATAACGCTTGTTTAACTGCTCGCTTCAAGCAGTTGAGTATCATCTGCCCTAGTCAAGTTACTACCCCTGAAATTACGATCAAGAAGTATATCCGGGCTCTTCCGGATTGCGTTGCAGATTTTGTTCAGGCAGCAAAAACGACAACTATTGAGGAAACATACATACTCGCTGCTGAGATCAATGATAAGTGAGTCAGGGCTGGTTATTTCGATAAAGCTGCCAAGAGTCTACATCAAGTCACCGCTGCAACCACCGCTGAAACTACCGCCGCACCGCAATCTTCAAAGCTCTCACGCCGCAAGAGAAAGAACAACAGCTCCAGCAACAAGAACTATGCAGTTACTGCTGCCCCACTTCAAGCTGTACCAGCTCAAACGTAACCTCAACACTACCAAGTAGCGGCACCTGTGGCCAATGCACAGCCAGCAAAGCGTGCATATACTGGCCCACACCCGCTCTGCCCTACTTGCACCTATCATTACCTGATTGGTATCGCATGTCGGTTCTGTGTTCATTGCAACATGTACGGCCACTTCACTGCTAACTTCCGTACCGGTCCACGACAAGCTCCAGCTCCAACTCAAGGTCAAGCTCCTGCTCTACCAGCTCCGCAAGGACAGCAAGCAGCTCTTGCTCCCACTGCTCAGCAAGAGCCTGCTTTGCGTGTGGTGATCCCAACCATTTCATAAACGTCTGCCCAAACAGAGTGGTGAAGCAAGAGACACAGTAGCAGTAGCAGCCAGCATCGCAGCAGCAGCAGCAGCCAGCTCAGCAAGCAGCCCGCGGGCGCGTCTTCAACATCAACGCCCGCCAGGCTCATGCAGACAACAATGTAGTTAATGGTACGTTTCTCGTAAATGCTATATATGCATCGTTTTTGTTTGATACTGGAGCCGATAACTGTTTTTTATCATTCGAATTCGAAAGGCTCCTAAATCGTAAGCCTGTTAACCTCCTATCAACTTTCAACGTAGAAGTTGCCACTGGAAGAACCGTCACCGTCAGCTCTGTTCTATGTGATTGTACTCTCAATCTCAACGGTCATGTTTTCCCAAATAATCTCATTCCGATGCAACTCAGCAGCTTTGATGTCATAATAGATATGGATTTCCTTCGGGAAAATCATGCTGAAATTGTTTGCTTCGATAAGATGATTCGTTTGTCTCTCGCGAATGGTGATCAATTATGTGTCTGTGGCGAAGTCGCTTCGAAGAAGTTACAACTCATGTCGTGTGTTCAAGCTAGCAAGTACCTCCGCAAGGAATACCAAGCTTTCTTGGCACACATCGTAGTAGCAGAGGAAAAGAAAGGAAAGACGTTGGAAGAAGTACATGTTGTTCGTGATTTCCCTACTGTATTTCCTAAAGATTTACCCGGTTTACCTCCCGCTCGTGATATCGATTTTCGAATCGACCTTATTCCAGGAGCAAATCCTGTTGCTAGAGCGCCTTATCGTCTCTCTCCTTCTGAAATGCGCGAACTCTCGATTCAGCTCCAGGAACTACTTGATAAAGGCTTTATTCGCCCTAGAACCTCTCCTTGGGGTGCACCTGTCCTTTTCGTAAAAAGAAGGACGGATCGTTCCGGATGTGCATCGACTACAGGGAATTGAATAAGCTCACCATCAAGAATCGATATCTCTTGCCCCGAATCGATGATTTGTTTGACCAATTACAAGGTGCTACGTGTTTCTCGAAAATTGATTTACGCTCAGGCTATCACCAACTACGAATTCAAGAAGAAGATATACCCAAAACCGCTTTTTGAACCTGCTATGGTCATTACGAGTTTGTTGTTATGCCTTTTGGTTTGACTAACGCTCCCGCAGTCTTCATGGATCTAATGAATCGCGTGTGCAAACCCTTCCTTGACCACTTCGTCATCGTGTTCGTCGATGATATCCTGATCTATTCCAAGTCAAAAGTCGAACACTCGCAACATCTATGTTTGGTTCTTGAGTTGCTCCAGGGAAACCGCCTCTATGCCAAATTCTCCAAGTGCGAATTCTGGCTTGAGGAGGTCCAATTCTTGGGTCACATCGTCAATAGTCAAGGTATTCACGTCGACCCCGCGAAGATCGAAGCTGTTAAGAGTTGGGTTACGCCCAAGAACCCGTCTGAAGTCCGTTCTTTTCTCGGGCTAGCTGGCTATTACCGCCGATTTATCGAAGGTTTCTCTAAAATCGTTGTGCCGCTTACCTCGCTTACACGTAAGGACAAACCTTTTGTTTGGGGAACTAAACAAGAGGAGGCCTTTCAAACGCTTAAAGCTATGCTTTGCAATGCTCCCATGCTCTCACTTCCCGACGGAAACGATGATTTCATAGTCTACTGCGATGCCTCTAACCTTGGTCTTGGTTGTGTCCTCATGCAACGAGACAAGGTTATCGCTTACGCCTCTCGACAGCTCAAGATCCACGAGAAGAACTGTACCACACACGACCTCGAGCTTGGCGAAGTTGTATTTACGTTAAATATTTGACGACACTACCTTTACGATACTCAGTGTATGATCTTCACCGATCACAGGAGCCTACAACACATTTTTTACCAGAAAGAACTGAATATGCGTCAACGCCGGTGGGTAGAACTTCTCAACGATTACGACTGTGAGATCCGTTACCATCCAGGCAAAGCAAACGTCGTTGCCGATGCTCTCAGTCGACGAAGCTATTTGCATAGCGTTCGTAATGTTCAAGCCCAGCACAATCTCGAAGCTCTCATCCGCGACGAGCAGCATGCTTGTTTTACCGAACTTACTTTGAAGAAGGAAATGATTCTTAACGATGGCGCCCAACTCGAAAATAAATCGAATGGTATCTTTCATTACTTAGGCCGAATTTGGATTCCCAAGCATACCAATTTACGAAAACTTCTGATGGACGAAGCCCACAAATCCCGATATTCTATTCATCCTGGTGCTGACAAGATGTACCAGGACATGCGCTACAAGTACTGGTGGCCGGGTATGAAGAAGGATATTGCTCTCTATGTTTCGAAGTGCCTGACTTATTCCAAAGTCAAGGCTGAGCATCAAAAACCCTCTGGCTTACTCGTCCAACCCGAGATTCCTATGTGGAAATGGGAGGGTATAGCTATGGATTCCTATGTGGGTTACTTGTTCCAAAGTCAAGGCTGAGCATCAAAAACCCATGCCATCAGGTCACGACAGCATCTGGGTTGTCGTTGACCGTTTGACTAAATCTGCCCACTTCTTGCCGATACGAGAAGACTTTAAGGTAGAAAAATTAGCCCAAATCTACACCGATGAGATCATTTGTCGACACGGGACGCCTCGTGATATCATCTCTGACCACGATGGTCGGTATACCTCGCATCTTTGGGAAACATTTCAATCTGCTCTCAGTACTACTCTCAATCTTAGTACTGCTTTCCATCCCCAGACCGACGGTCAGACTGAGAGAACGATTCGTACCCTTGAAGACATACTTCGCTCGTGTGTCATAGATTTCGGTGGTAATTGGGACACGCACTTACCTTTAGTCGAATTCTCGTACAATAACAGTTATCACTCTAGCATCCAAATGGCACCATTTGAGGCATTATATGGAAGAAGATGTTGATCGCCTATTGTATGGCACGAGATCGGAGACGCACAACTTACCGGTCCTGAGCTGTTGCAAGAGACGACTAACAAAATCCTCCAAATTCAAGACAATCTGCTGAAAGCCCGGAGCCGACAGAAAAGTTACGCCGATAGACGCCGCAAGCCCCTTGAATTTGACGTTGGCGATCACGTACTCCTAAAGGTTGCACCTTGGAAGGGGGTGATCAGATTCGGCAAGAAAGGAAAGCTCGCGCCTCGATATGTTGGACCCTTTAAAATTCTAGTAAGGATTGGTAAAGTAGCCTACAGACTCGAACTACCGGAGGAACTGAGTAATGTCCATCCGACTTTCCACGTTTCGAACCTCAAAAAGTGTCTAGCCGAACAGGAATTACACGTCCCTCTCGAGGATTTACAAGTGGAAGAAACATTACACTTCATGAAAAAGCCTGTCGAGATCATGGGCCGAGAAACCAAGGTACTCCGACGCTCACGCATTCCCATTGTGAAGGTTCACTGAGAAGGCAAACGCGGCGCCGAGTTCACCTGGGAACTCGAAAGTGACATGAAGGCGAAGTACCCACAACTGTTTGTTACGCCTGCTTCTTAAATTTCAGGATGAAATTTCCTAAAGTAGGGGAGGCTGTAACAACCCGCATTTTGAAAGTCAAAGTCAAAGTCAAAGGAAGAAAAGAATGCTAATTGCGATCTGTCACTCCTTGCTTAACTATGGAATTATACTTCTTCACATGTAATCAAATTCTATTATTTATTTGCTTTAGTTGTATTATGTGGAGTATCTATTAAATAATCGAGGTTTAATCACATGTTAATCGCTAAACGACTTATCGCTAAACGCATCGCTATCGCATCGCAACCCGAATTATGTGTTCTGTATATTGTTTTACGTGTGTGTGCTATTATGTGTTATTTGTGCATGTTATGTTTATGTTGAGGTGATTAATCGCAATCGCAATTCTATAGCATCGCAATCTAATCGCAAACGCTAAACGCAAGTTATTTATAGTGATTATATGTAGATATAGTAGTTAGGTTATTTGTGTAACTAATGGGTAATACTATCACATCGCTCGCTCGAAACGCATCGCAACGCTCAATGCACGAAACGAAAACCGACTCGCCGGAGCCACTCGATCGAATGACCATTCGATCGAATTGTCATCCAACATCCGATCGGATGGCCATCCGATCCGATTGGCCTGTGCTCCTCCTTTCCCTTTTTGGCAACCTATAAATACCCCCTATCACATCGCTTGTGATGTGACAGCCTCTCCCTCACTCGACCAACACGCTCAAGGCCTTCTTTCTCTTGATTTCTCGCGATTCTTGTAAGTTTTCACCTCAAATCTTGTACTTCTATGATCTACACACACTTCTTCATCTTTTTCACCTTTGAATCTTCGCTTTTAACCGTTAAATCAGCAGATTTGAGGTGTTTTAGGATGATGTCATCATGGATTTCTTATGAACTTCAAGGTTTGGCTTCATTCCACCAAGAACAACTAAGATCTAAAGAATTTCAACATGTTTAAACACTGATTTCGCAATAAAAATAAACATTTTCCAGATATGAAGGATTGAAAGTTGGTTTCTAACTTTCTTTCAACTCTTTTACACTCAATGCACTCAAAACCGATAGAATCGGAGCTAGTTCAGGCCTCCTACTCACCCTCCAATGGAGTGTCGGTTCCAGATCTGATTCCTATCAATGAGACAACTGATTTCGGACTGAACATGAACAACCGTCAAAGAACAGTTGACTGATCGAACTTGGGTGATTCCTATTCGATCGGACGACTTGGGACCTGACAACGTTTCGTTGTTTAGTACATTGTCACACAGTCTCGATCAAACCGCAAAACTTTCAAAATGTCCAAGTTTCAAGACGATTAGGTTGTTGGGACGGATTGCCGTCCGATCGGACTGCCATCCGATCGAACGACAAACCGATCGGATTGCATTTGGACTTCAACACTTAAAATTTTTGCAACTTTCAAAGATTATCAATTCCTAACGGATTGCCATCTGATCGGAAGACCATCCGATCGAATGACAATCCTGCTGTGAACTTGTTCTCTGAGAATGTCTCGCCGGACGGATCGCCATCCGGTCGAACGACCGTTTAATCGAATGACCTGAAGGGTAGAGGTACTTCTCTGTTTTCAAAATGCTACAACGAAAACTTTAAAGCCATCATACACAAACACATCCATCCCAAACGAGTGTCAATCCGACCGAATGGCCATCCGAACGGATGACCATCCAAACGGATTGACATCCGATCAAATGGCCATCCGACCGGATTACCATTCGTCACTAGATTCACTTGCATCATTTTACGCGCCGCTTATCGCTTATGCTAACCTCACTCTAGCGCTCCCTTCAATCCATTAACATCCACCGCCGTGAGTATACTCGATCCCTTTTTGCTTTACGCACTTTTGGGTGTTACATACGTTACCTATATTCAATTCACGTCGAACACACAACGCAACCACTTTTAACGCTAACCGCTATTGCCTGTTATACGTGACTCGATGAATGCCTGTTTGTTATGTTTACACATTAATTGTTGTCTACCTGCCTTAGCAACGATAGTACTATAGTTTGGACTCAGCACCTGTTCACTTAGGGGTTGTTAAGGATATTACTTCACGTGTTCGTAGTGGTGAACATGTGATGCGCACTCGCTACTCGCAGTCAAATCGCAGTCATTGGTATTGATAGGATCTTTGTCGATAACTTACATGCTTCACATTATACGTTGTACATGCTGGTTATGCGTAAATGATTTCAAACTCTACTATTACTATTAAACTTGTATACTCACCTTTACACTATGTGTATTTTGACTTTATTTTAACATATGTGACAGGTGCTTAGGATGTTTGCTTGCTACTTGATGGAATTGAGCAAGGATGGAGTCTAGGAACAAACTAAATAAATCTGAGTTGTCGGAACATTTATTTGTCTTTGGGATATCTATGTCTGTAATAATTAACTTGCTTGATGGATTATGGTATGGGACATAATATTAACTATCCGGTAATTTAGTTGTTATGGATTTCTCTTGGACAATCTGTTTCGCTCAGTGTCGTGCCCCGATTATTCCGCCATCGATTTGGGTGTGACAATACAGATCGTTCAATTCCCGTAATTCCGTTTCACTGCTTGGGATTCTTTCCCACACCCAGTCCCATAACCTCCCACTGTTAATTTCCCGATAACATTCACTTACAAGGGCCTTCTTACTTGTAGTAATGAGATACAAACTAGGGAAGTGCACTCTCAACGGATTGCTCCCGAGCCATGTATCCATCCAAAACATAGTATTTTTACTCGAACCCACTTTGCTTCTTAGATTTACATTAATATCAATGTTATTTTTCAGAAATTCCTTACTAATTTCGCCAATATTTTTCCATACACCGGGTAAGGACTTTTTTACTGGTATTGCTTCCACCTTTTTCTGATTGGTATGAATCGATTTTATCATTTTTACCCATAAGTTTTCAGATTCCAATTTCAGTCTCCACCACCATTTAACCAACAAAGCTAAATTCAGATCTCTGATTTTTCTGATGTCGAGTCCCCCGAAATCTTTTGTTGCCACTACCTTTTCCACTTAACCCATCTAATTTTGTTATTTATATTGTTACCACCCCAAAGGAACTTCCTACAAATCCCTTCCAAAACTTTCAATACTCCGATAGGACATTTGTATAGTGATAAATAATAGTTAGGTAGGCTACCAAGCACTGCTTTAACTAGAACTACCCTACCCGCGAATGATAGGTTTTTTGCATTCCAATTCGAAAGTCTTTTGTTGAACATATCGACCACTTCTTTCCAATTTACAATCTTGTTCATATTTGCCCCCACCTTCAAACCTAGATATATAAAAGGGAACTTCCCAGCCTTGCATTTAAATACCGATGCCATATCTTCTACTTCTTCCCGAGTTCCCACACCATAAAGTTGAATTTTCCGTTGGTTAACTTTTAAACCGGATAGAAGGTAATAAATATGAAGAATTCTTTTAAGGTTTTTTACATTATTTTCCTCCCATTCACCCACAAATATTGAATCGTCTGCATATAACATATGAGTTAAATACGGCCCATTCCTTGGTAATTTTATTCCCGCAAACATGTTGCTAATTTCGGCTCTAATCATCATGATGTGCAATGCTTCCATTGCAACGATAAAGAGGAAGGGTGAAAGAGGGTCCCCTTGCCTTAGACCTCTTTTGTATTGAAACTCTTCCGTAGGGGAACCGTTTACCAATATCTAGCCTCTCCCTGTGAATAGTATCCCCATTACCCAATTCCTCCATTTGGGAGGAAATCCCATTTGCATTAATACCGAGATTAGGAATTTCCAATTAATTGTGTCATAAGCCTTTTCAATATCTGCATTGAACACGAACAACCGCTTTTCGGTCCTTTTTGCCCAACCTACCACTTCATTAATAATCAAAGGACCATCAACAATGTTTCTTTCCGATACAAAAGCTGATTGCGCATTTGATTCGACACATTTTATAATCTTTTTTATTCGGTTCGCAAGAACTTTTGAAATCAATTTGTTAACCACACCTATTAGTGATATTGGTCTAAAATCAGAGAGGGTCATAGGGTCGATTACCTTTGGTATAAGGGCAGTGAAAGAGGCACTGCATGAGTGATGTAGTGAGCCGTGAATGAAGATTTCTCCATAATCTGCATTATCGTCCCCTTTAATTCTTCCCAGTAAGTTTTTATTAATTTGAAGGTCTTCCCGTCTGGACCAGGCGATTTGTTAATTCCACAATCCCAAACTGCACTTCGTACCTCTTCTAACGTAAATGGTGAAATTAGATCGGCCGCTTGTTCCGCACTCAATTTTTTAAAATCTCCTGGGGCAATCCTGGGTCTTCAGCTAACTGGTTCCTTAAACTTTTCTTTAAAGGCCGATAAAAACTATGCTTTAATATGTAACGGATCCGACACCCAAACCCCTTCAATCCATAAGCCCGCTATTTTATACCTAGCAATGTGATTGTTAACGATGGAGTGAAAAAAAATCGTGTTTTCATCTCCCAATTCGACCCACCTGAGTTTGGCCTTTTGTTGCATATCTAAAGCCATCGATTCTTGCCATTCTTTTATTTTTGATTTACTTGACTGCCATATTGTGATTTCCTCTTCCGTTAACTGTCTATTTTCAGCTATCCCATCTATGTGTTCCAGCTTGTTTTTTGCTTCCAATATGACTCTCTCCTCTTCTTCTTTTTTTATTTTTACGCCATGTCTTTAGCTCTTCTTTGACTGCCTTTAACATTACTGCCATTTCTTCATCTTTGAATCTTGACTCATATATTTTATCCAAACCCCTTCTCATCGCCTCATCAAAACCTTCTAATGAGAACCAACTATTAAACAGTCTGAAAGGAGAGGGCCCAAAGCTATTATTGACTGTGGTAAGTATTAGGGGGCTGTGAGCGGATATGTCTCTATTTAGAGCCAATAAAGATGCATTTGGCCATTTATTCATAAAATTTTCACACACCAAAACCCGATCAATCTTACTTAAGTTCTTGCCATCTCCCGATAAAAATGTGAATTTTCGACCAGTCATGTTGTATTCCAAGAATCCCCCTCTACTAATAAAATTGTTGAAACATTTGGCCCCATTTTCATCAAACTGAAAATTAAATCTATCTTCGGGAAATCTTACCTCATTGAAGTCACCAAGCATGATCCAATCTCCGGTTATTTGATTTTTCGCCTCCAATAATTATTCCCACAATCTTATCTTATTTACCTTTGATGTTGAGCCGTACACATTCACAATAACCAAATCTTCATTTGCCCCAGTTAACTTACCTTTTACTATTAAAAAATTCTGACTTTTGAATTCCTGTTCCTTCTTAAACACTAATGGATTCCATAGCGATAATAATCCCCCAAATCTGCCATCAGCATCCACTTTCGAAAATTCAAAACTGGAGCTATCCCAAAATCTTCTTATTTTGCTTAAGGACAAGTCCCTAAATTGTGTTTCTTGTATAGCGATAAAAGCTAAATTGAACTTCGACCATAACCCTTTGACTCAAGCCGTCTTCCCTACCCCTCCTGCTCCTTTAATGTTTATTGTTCCAAAATTCATTGCATTGTTGCATCCGCCATATCATCGGTGAGTGCAACCTTGACCAATTCTTCATGTCTATGCAGATCAATTCCCAATTGTACCCCCATCTCTATCGTGGCTTCTGTCTCGTTCTCAATTACCTTTTCATTTCTTATTTTATCGTTATCCCTACCTTGGCTCTCCGTATCCAGCTCTTCTTCATGAGAGAGAACCTGGTTGAGATCTTCTTCCCATTCCGAATCAAATTCATCTTCTTGGCCCTCACCACCTTGTTCAATGTTAATTAGTTCTTCCTCAGTAATTCTTCTCCTTGTCTTGTTTTTTCTTTTGTTATTCTTACCTAACTTGTATAGAGGTCTCTTCTTTTTTGTTCTAATCCTTGCTTCGTCTGATAGTTCAATATTTAGGTCAGGAATTTTACCTTTCCCAATTACACCATTTGGTTTCAAGCTAGAAGTGGACCGGGTTTCAGCTAAGGTTGGTCTTTTCCTTTTCTTTTGGGCTGAAGGACCAGGCCCAATAACCCTATCGTCATCAGACTTATCAAACCCCAGGACACTGTTCGTTGTGGGCTCCATCGATTCTGTGTTTTCCTGCGTTTCATATGACTCTCCAAATTCCTTGTTATTTTCCAGCTTTTTTTAGATTTTGCTCATATCTCATCCCATTAATTTGTTCTTCTTCCAATGTATGATTTTCTTTTTCCACATAGTCCTCATTATGGCCATCCACATAATCCCTATTATGGCCACCCACTTCCTCTGTATTTGGGTCATTACCTGGTTCCAATGTTTCCTTTTCCAAGACGAAGTCTGCCTGACTTCCGTTACCTTCCGTCGTCTCCGGCATCGGACTTGTCTGTGCCGGTTCCAGCTCCACCTCTAATTTAAACTCTGATATGAACTCCGGTACCCATAGCTGATTAGTCTCGGTCACCCATACATCGTATAATTCATGTTTCCATCTGATTGTAATCTTTTCATTAATCATAGCTCCATGATTAACTATTACACCTATTATGTCATCATTAAAACTTAGATCGTTTCATCAGGCTCGGACGGTTTTACGACTTTCCCATACTTCTAGCCAATACAGTTGAAAACTTCCTTGATCCAGAGTTGAAGGGGGACACCTCTAATCCTTAGCCATGCTATCCTTTCAAACTGTATAAAATTCCCATTCCATCTATCCATACTACAGAACCAAAGTTTCCATTCCTTCATCTTGCTATTCAGCATCTCATCCAACTTTTCTGATGAATCGAAGATTATTAGCAGTTTAAGTCCACCAATATATCTAACCTGAGCATCTCTTAACCCCAGCTGTAACATCATAATACTCACTTTTCTTAGTGACTCAGCATTTATCAATTTTCCAATTACCGATCTCCCTTCCAATCTGCGTATAACTTTGATTCGTTTGCAAAAGTTAAGCATTTTTTATCTTCATTGACTGCTTTCTTACCTCTTGTCATTGTGTTATGTATGACCCCTTTGTTCGGTATACCAGGTTGACCATGACTTTCAGGTTTCCTGACCTAGGTTTTGTTCTGATTCCTCCCTGGTTTTTTCGTAATCTTTACAAACCTCGCCACGTTAGCTCTTATCTTCCACCCGTAAAAATTCATTTAATTCAGTGCCTTAATCATCTTCTACACGTCCTTTATCTTGATAAACCTCAAAAAACCAAATCGATTACCTCTTTTGTCCAGTTTCCTCGCAATGTATGCATCCACTATATGGCCGTAGTTCATACATTCCGTCCACAGTTCACCATCAGTAATATGTGGATGAATGTTTGATACATAAAATGTTATTGCCTTTTCCTTGTCTGGTATCTTGTTGCCATCTCTGTTATTGCCACCATCGGACCAATTACCGGAATTTTCTATTTCTCCTTCCTCTCTCTCCATTACTGAAATCACAGGTTTTTAAAAGGTTCGTAGGATTTGTATCGATCTAGCTGAACTATACACGATAGCCGTGATCAATGACATACCTACTAAGCAATCAAAACCTAGATTCAGAAGTTTAAGTTTTTATTCGCTGTTGGAATCCGAACAGTCTGCGAATGGATGTAGCAGAAAAGATGATTAGAAGGAGAGGATAAGTTCAAGATTCACAGTTATGTGAATCAGATTCAGCCTCGCTCACAAAACCGATTTACTTTTCACCATCGAGCCGACGCCGAAGAACCAAGCAATCAGCGAATGGATGAAACAGGAAAGAAGATTTGCAATAAGGTTGAATCAACTATACCTCACACCCTAATCTACTTTAATTTGCAATCGTCGAGCCGACTGGCCAGAGTTGTTTCTTTTTTCGCCGGAACTCGCCTCACCTTTTCGCCTCCCTAAAGACCTCTTGACATGAATAAGTATCTGGTTATGTTTGAGTTCACCAATTTCAATTTGTCAACCGGCTTGTGAGTCACTTACATGTCAATATAATTTTTACTGTAGCTGACAACTTCTCTAATTATATATCTAATAATATAACCAATTAAACTAATTCAAATATTAGTATCATCGGTATAACAATCCTCAAGAAAACCGACACCCTCGAATTATTTCCGACACCCTAATATATTTTAAAATATCCCAATATGTCCAAAAATGCACCCCATACGTGAAAACAGGCCCCGAATACCCTAAATATTATAAAAAATAATTAAAAATCTGATTTTTTGGGTTTGTCGCGGGCCGCGTAGACCTCTTAAAGGTCTTACGCGGGCCGCGTGAGATCAAAAAGGTGACGCAGCCTGGTGATGACATGTGTCATCATCGTGGCGAGGCTAGGCAGTGACCCGGATGGGCTACACGTTGACCAGGGTTTGACGCGGGCCGCGTAGACCCTTGTCTACATTTACGCGGGCCGCGTAAAAGTGAAAGTGAAGCCCTATAAGTAGCAGGCCTCAGATCTTCAGTCGACTTGCTTAAATCTTTCTTTCTAAACGTAAATTTCTGATAGTAGGAATTATACCCGGGTCTAATACCCCTTAAATAGCGAAGTTCTGCTCCGTTGTAAGTATTATAACCCCTGGATACGTATTAGATACGCTGCCCGATTGATCTAGGGTTCCGTAACGGCTGTCGTGGTTCTACCCGACGTAGTCGTTGGAATGCCGTCTCGGGGAGGGTATTACTAATGTTAAAATGGGTTATTATACTAACGCGTGTGCATTTGTGTAAATTATAGATTGTCACCAGGAAACCCTAAAGGATAATCTAAGACAGCAATGTGAGTTGATCCACTTTTTGTAAACCTTTTGTTAATTGTTTTTACAAAACCTCATACAATTAAATGTATATTAAGCATCTATTGAGTATTTGTAAGAATATAATTATCATGAGTATGTTGGGGTTTTGTATACAAAATTTGTTACCACCTGGTCAAGGAGTAACATTTCCACAAGTCGGGTCTGACAGTACCATGGATGTTAATTGATATAACTTGGAAACAAATGTAATTGCGAGATCGCCCTCAATACTGTACAATGGGATTTTATTGAAACTTGATTAAATTGGGATTCACTCACCAGTATTTCCACTGACAAATGTTTTTAAAACGCGTTTCAAGTAACAAATTGTGAAAGCCAAATAGAAGCCAGCTGGAAAGCACTGAAGGCTTGGAAAAGTGGAAATAAAGTTACCTAAAAAGAAATAGATGTTTTTCTTAAATAAAATAGGACTTATTCCTATGAAAATGTGTGTATTACAAACTTAGGTTTTATCCCATATGTTTAATATTATGGAAATGTGGTATTTTACTCTGATCAAATATTTCCTAACTATGGTCCTGATGAAAAATTCCGCTGCCAAATTAGACAATACGCGATACCACCGAAACTGGCTCGCGGCCGCCCGTTCCCGGGGATTTGGGATCGGGAGTTGTGACAGATGGTGGTATCAGAGCTAAGCCACTGATTCAACCACAGAAGTGTTCTGCTGACATCAAAATTTCATCTGTTAGGAAATAAAGTACGGGAATACGTGCATAAATGTATTTTATTGCTATGTGTTATTTGACTATTTGTTAATTTACAGTATGAGCGACCAAGGACCATCTGACGCATACCGTCAATTGTCTGGTTCGCCTAGAAGCGAAGGCACCTCCTCATCTCAGGGTACTCTGCTGATACGGAAGAAGGAATCTTTGTATTTAAGGCTCAGTCAGAAGAGCCATTTCCTCAGAAAAAGAGGGGATGGTTCAGTCGAGGGGCACACGAGCGTAGAAAACGTATGAAAAAGTTACAAGACCAGAGAGCACTAGCAGCAGCCAAGAGAGAGACAGATGCCTATGCCCAGGACATGATCAATAGGGGAATAGCCAATATTCACATCCTAGCCACCACTGCAGTTGACCCTAATCTGGAGCAAATAATAGCACCCCAACCACAACCACCAATCCCTGACCAACCGATGGAGATAGAAAACCCTGAAAACCAAGTAGAGATGCATGATTTCAACCCGGAGGAAATACCTAAGGTACCAGCACCAAACCCCTTAGACCCAAATTACGACCCCTGGTGGGGTGACGTTAGGGACTATGTGCAACGCTACCCGATACATGAAGACACACCCATGCAGAACTTAGGAGCCTACCCAGGTATGGATCCCTTAGATCCCTATTACCACGATGAATACATTAGGGAGATTTTGGAAGATCCTTACCGATTCCAGGCACCTACACCTCCATACCAGGAACCCGCACCCCAGATTCCGAACCCTGTCCTAGAACCTGCACCCCCAATGAGTGCAGAAAACGTACAAGAACTTAGGACTTTTGGTGAGGAAATTTTAGAGAGTAGTGAACGAATGAGACAGGTCTGGAAGTATGACGAGCACAATATGGATTTCTGGATGAATCCATATCCGTGAATGTGAGAATGGAGACGGTAGTAATAATAATAATAATAATAATAATAATAATAATAATAAAATAATATAATATATGTGTGTATGTGTATGAAAAAAAACTACGGATGCCTATTACCAGTAGTGTAGTTTTAAATTTCAGTCGGTATTGTAATTTTTAATTTCAGTACTGGTGTGTAATAGATGCATAGTATATGAATAGAGTAAGTCGCAATGATCGACGCTTTTGACCAAAATGCGTGTCATGTGATTGGCTATATTAAATGTTATTTTGTGATATTTATAAGGACTCTCAAAAATGTCCTAAAATTAACCCACAAGTAAAAACCTGGACCCCTGAAACCATACCGTGCATCAAAAACCAAGAAAACAAGAAATATGGTATTCAGGCGGGCCGCGTAAAGATTAAGCATATCTTACGCGGGCCGCGTCAAGGTGTGGTTTGACCGGATAAGCATCCGAGCCACGCGTGGACCACCTGGCAAGACTACCCGTGATACACCAAGCCTACTCCTAGACTAGGCTGCCCTCGCGGGCCGCGTAAAGAACAAGAGGAAGTTCACGCGGGCCGCGTGAACCTCAATTTCCAGCTATAAATAGCTTAGATCAGGAGCAGTTCAGCTTTCTCGAAATCAACTTTCAAAAAAACGAATTCTCACTGTCCAAAAGTCGAAATTACAATTAGTATAGCGAGGCGCTGCTACGATACCGGGTATTAACTCGATCGCTGCTACGATTCAATGTCCGATCGATTGAAACTATCCAATGGATGTTTAAGTGCTGCCCACATTAGGGTTATGCTTTGTCATTCGTCGTGAATTCGATGGATGTTTAAGTATCGCACTTTGTCATTCGTTGTGAGGGTTTAATCTCGTGAGTTATCGTAAATGCTGTATTAGTTACTAACCTAGTTCGTGTGCATGTTATTTAATTTAGGTCACATGGCTAATCAGTAGGCTAAACTCTGCCCGTATAAATCTACAATGTGAGTCATTCTCTTTTTATCAAAAGTATTTTACAAATACTCCATTTTCAAATGTTATAATTACAGGGAGTAAGTCATGGTTATCTTAATCACTGGCTAGTGGGGTATTGTGCACATTACTAATTTCTCACGGGTTAGGCTAATAAATCCTAACAGTGATAATCATTACTACTTGGGTGACAGGACCCAATAGTGGTATGACCATCGTCACCAGGAGGTGACACGGCGCCAGATAAAAATAAGATAGAAGCCATTGTAATTGCTCTTATGCTGTAATTTATAACTGTGTGTCATTTTCTCAAATTTGAGTGACTCGCCAGCAATTCCCCGCTGATAAAATATTTTTAAAACATGTTTCAGGCGACCTGCTGTAAATCAAGGAAAACGTGCTAAGGAGCACTAACAAGCTTGAACAGGTGGCTCAGTTAAAATGAATAAACATGTTTTAATAAATCAGGGAATTTACTTGTGAAATTCCTCTATTGTAATTTACGGGGTTTATCCCGAATGATAAAATAAAATATTTGGGCATTTTGAGTTTTAAAAGATCCTGTTAAAATCTTCCGCTGTCGCATCATAGATACCACGGGTTCCTGTCCCGCGGCTCTTGACCGGGTAAAACCGGGGTTGGGGCCGTGACAGGAAAAGGTGGTATCAGAGCTACTGAAAGAGCCACTGATTTAAGCCTATTAAGTATTTAAATATACTTAATTTTCCTGATTACCATTTGTGATTATGTGCTTGATTAATTGACTACTTGTTAGTTACAGTATGGGTAAGCAGAAAATGTCGGATATCTATCTTAAATTAGATAGTGTACCAAAAGATAAAGGATCCTCATCCCAATCAAATTCCTCAAGATACTCAGCAAATACTGAGGAGGGAATATTTGTTCGAAAGGCACAGTATGAGAAACCACTTTCCCCTAGTAAAAGAAGTTTGATTATTAGAAAAAGTCAAGAGAAAATAAGGAAGTTACAAACCAAAGAGGTGATAATAAAAGAGACCTAGGAAATAGGCAGCAACCCATCATGGGAAGATAAATTAGATGCAAATGGGCAAATCTATATATGTTAGCTACAGTAGCAGTAAATTCTAACCTTTAGTTAAATTACCAAACCAGTATCAGTATCTACGACACTTAAGAGTCAGAAACTTTCTTAAATAAAGCACTAGTATATTTCAAAGTTTAGTTGTACTAAAAATAAAGATTTTGTTTCAATAAAATGGTTTATTAGAAATTTGTAAATAATATTAAAATTAGGATTCTATTTTTTTATGATTCTGTGAAAATTAATTTACCCAATTTTAAACTAAAAGTTTGTAAATGCTAAACAGCATGAATGAATTATCGGAAACTCTAGAAAATCTCAATCCCTATCCCGTAAAAGTAGAAGTTTCCAGAGATTTTACTGGTTACTTGGCCGATGTGGAAGAACCTATGGAATTTCAAGCTCCACCTCTGGAGAAATCAAAACCTAAGAAAAGAAGAAGATTTGTGGGTTGGAGACGTGTGCGCAGAAGAAAACCAGCAACTAGGAAAATTCCCAAAATAGAAAATCCTATGGATAAAGGAAAAGGAATAGAAATTGAGGAAAGTTTTAAGCAAGCAAGAGTAGAAATTGGAAAAAGTTCTAGAACCGCAGGAATAGAAATTGGCGAAAGTTCTAGGCAAGCTGAGGAATTACCATTGCAGGAAGAACTGGATCACATACTGGCAAGCTGTGATATCCTTAGGCCTATCAATACAAATATTTTTACTTATCCTGCTGAAACCCAACTTCCAATAAACCTGGAACCAGCCATCCCAGAACCTTTAATTCACACCCAACCACAAGGAATGGACGAATCGTGGACCAATGATTGGCAATTCCAAAACCTTCTAAATAATCCCTATACCTTTTTCCCTCAGTTCGACTCAGAACCTGAGCCAAATCCACCAATGAGTAATGAAAACTTAGCTGAACTTCGCCATTTTGGCGAAGAACTAATGGATGCAGGGAATAAGATTCGGGAGATAGGAGAACAAATCTCCTGGAAATACGATGAGAGGGAACATCGCTTTTAATATGCTAGCTGATGAGGGAAGAGTGGGGTTGTGAAGCTGTGTTTGTATAATAATAATAGTAATAAAAATCCGTGTGTGTAATAATCTAAAAATAAAACGTTTGTAAAATAACAGTGTGTATGGATGCATAATATAATATATAAAATGGAAGTCAAGAAATCGACAACTTTTGGCTATACGTGTTAATATGATTATGTGCAATTGTTTTGTTATGTTTAATTATTAATTATTTATGCTAATCACTTATGTAAATTAATTACCAGATGGCGAACGCTGGTAATGAACAAATTAACGAGGGTAATCAATCTGAGCAACACCAGGAGGATCAATTTCTAAATAGGCAAGATATCGAGAATATCGTTGCTCAGGGAATAGCCAATGCTATTCCAGAAATCCTTGCTGCTGCTCGAAATCCAATTGCACCTCAACAAATTATTCCTAGCAAGCGTACAAACGACGATAATTTCAGTAATAGTATAAACGGAGGCGACAACCATATTAATAACGACAATGAGGGGATACAAGCTCCACTCCTTAAGAAAATGAAAGCTGCAACACCTGGTTGCACTTATAAGGAGTTTCTTGCCTGTAAACCGGCTAAGTATGCAGGTAACGAAGGGGCGACTGCTGCACTGCGTTGGTTAGAGAAAACTGAGGCAGTAATTATGATAAGTAAATATGCTGAGGACGACAAGGTCATGTATGCCTCGCATCTTTTTAAAGAAGGGGCGCTAGAATGGTGGAATACAGTTCTACAAGCTAAAGGAAGAACTGTGGCATATGCTATGAACTGGGAAGAATTTAAAAGTCTTGTAGAAAGAAAATTCTGTCCCGAATATGAAAAGGAACAAATGACCAATAAATTCCTAAATCATCAGATGGTAGGCGTAGATTGTCGAGGGTATACTTCGACATTCTTCGAGTATGCTAGAGTAGTACCAACCCTGGCTTCGCCAGAACCAGTACTTATATCTCGCTACATTTGGGGATTAATTGGTGAGATCCGTAATATTGTCAAGGTTGCAAGACCCCGCGCGATCGATGATGCGGTAGAGTTAGCTAACAATCTGACTGGCGAACTGGTACGCACAAAAGAAGAAAACCGGAAGAAGGAAGTAGCCCAAAAGATTACCCAGGGATTCCGTGTGGGTAACCGTAGTAATTTCAAAGGAAGGAGAACTGGGCAATCTTCCACTGTTCCATTTTGTAATTCCTGTAAAAGGAAGCATTTTGGAAGATGCAAGGGATATTGAAATTTTTGCAAAATTTCGGGGCATCAAGAAGAAGACTGCAGGAAGAAGAAAACCACAGTCTGTTACAATTGTGGAGAAGCTGGACATATTAGGCCAGACTGCCCAAAATTGGTCAAACCAGCTGATAACAAAACCAAACCTGCAGAAGGAACTACCAAGAAGAACGTAAGAGCCTTCCAGCTAACTACTCAGGAAGCAGAGCTAATTCCGGATGTGATAGCTGGTACGTTCCTAGTTCACAACGTTTACGCAAAACTATTATTTGACTCTGGTGCAAACCAAAGTTTTTACAGTCAAAACGGCAGATGGGAATTCTGTCAACATAGATAAGGTTTTGCGAGAAGAAAAGATAGAACTTTTAGGTCATAAATTTTCGGCAAACCTGTTACCTATGAAGTTAGCCGGATTCGATGTGGTGTTAGGAATGGATTGGTTGATAGCCAACCATGCTCGAATTCTTTGTGATAAGAATTCCATAGAAATTCATACACCCACAGGAGAGTTAGTGGTGATTACAGGAGATCAGCCACGTAAGCCACTAAAGTTCATTTCAGTAATGAAAATTGCTAGTTATGAACGAAAGCAAGGAATAGTGTATATGATTTCAGTAATCATTAACACTAAGGGTAAGGAACTTAAAGAAATTCCAGTAGTATCAGAATATCCAGAGGTATTCCCAGAAGAACTAGCTGGATTACCACCTGATAGGGAAGTCGAATTTAGAATTCATCTAATTCCTGGAACTACACCTATAGCCAAGGCACCTTATCGGTTAGCACCCACAGAAATGTTAGAATTGAAAAAGCAATTAGATGAATTACTAAGCAAAGGATTCATACAACCTAGTTCATCCCCGTGGGGAGCTCCAGTGTTGTTTGTAAAGAAGAAAGACGGTTCGATGCGAATGTGTATCGATTATAGAGAATTGAATAAAGTTACAATTAAGAATCGATACCCATTACCTAGAATTGATGATCTATTCGATCAACTTCAAAGAGCTAGATATTTTTCTAAGATAGATTTACGCTCCGGATATCATCAATTAAAGGTACAAGAAAAAGACATACCTAAACCTGCTTTTAGGACTAGGTATGGTCATTACGAGTTTACAGTCATACCCTTTGGGTTAACAAATGCTCCTGCAGCATTTATGAACATGATGAATAGAATCTGTAAACCGTATTTGGATAAATTTGTAATTGTCTTCATCGACGATATACTTATTTATTCCAAGAATCAGAATGAACACTGTCAGCACTTGCATGCACTCTTAACTTTGTTAAGAAAAGAGAAACTATACACCAAATTCTCGAAGTGTGAATTCTGGCTGCAAGAAGTGCAATTTTTAGGTCACATGGTGAATCATGAAGGAATTCACGTAGATCCTACTAAGATAGAAGCAATTACCAAATAGAAGGTTCCGCAGTCAGCTATGGAAATTAGAAGTTTTATATGTTTAGCTGGATATTATAGACGGTTTATTAAGGATTTTTCCAAGATAACTGTACCATTAACTAAGCTAACCTATAAAGCAGTTAAGTTTGAATGGGGACCTAAACAAGAAGAAACCTTTAGGATTTTGAAGCAGAAGTTAACAAATGCTCCAATTCTAGCCTTACCAGAAGGAACAGAAGATTTTGAAGTATATTGTGATGCTTCAAAGCTAGGATTAGGATGTGTGCTGATGCAACGCAAGAAGGTAATTGCGTATGCATCAAGGCAATTGAAAAAGCACGAAAAAAACTATACAACTCATGACTTAGAGTTAGGAGCCATAATTTTTGCCCTTAAAATTTGGAGACACTATCTGTATAGAAGTAAGTTTACTATCTATACAGATCATAAAAGCTTAAGATATATATTTAGACAAAAAGAATTAAACATGAGGCAAAGGAGATGGATGGAAATCCTAAGTGACTACGACTGTGATATTCAATATCACGAAGGAAAAGCAAACGTAGTTGCAGATGCCTTAAGTCGTAAGTATCACGAAAAGCAACGACGAGTTCGTGCTCTTAGATTAAATCTACAGTTAGATTTAATGGAACAATTAAAAGATTTTCGGGAAACAGCAATCCAGGATGTTGCTGAAGGAATGAAAGGGCGAATAAAAGAATTAGAGCAAGGAGCAGATGGAATTTGGAGATTCCATAAGAAACAAATTTGGGTACCTAAGCAGGGAGAATTAAGAAATAAAATCTTAGAAGAAGCTCATAAATCTAGATATACCATACATCCTGGTAACAATAAGATGTACCAAGATTTAAGGAATAATTTATGGTGGATAGGAATGAAAAAGGACATAGCTAGATATGTTTCTAAGTGTCTAACTTGCTCATAAGTTAAGGCAGAACACCAGAAACCTTCAAGTCTACTACAACAATTAGAAATGCCTGTATGGAAATGGGAACTCATAACAATGGATTTTGTTACTAAGTTACCCAAAACCAGAAAATGGGATGATGCGATTTGGGTGATTGTGGATAGATTAACCAAATCAGCTCATTTTCTACCTATGAAAGAAACCTTTAGCATGGAAAGGTTAGCCAAGTTGTATGTAGACGAGGTAGTATCCTTACATGGAGTTCCACTCTCCATTGTATCGAATAGGGATAGTCGTTTCACTTCCCACTTCTGGACAAGTTTCCAAGAAGCTATGGGAACCCGACTAAATCTAAGTACTGCATATCATCCTCAAACAGACGGACAAAGTGAAAGGAAAATCCAAACTTTGGAAGACATGCTTAGGGCATGTGTGATTGATTTTGGTGGAAATTGGGACAATCATTTACCTTTAATTGAATTCTCCTATAACAATAGTTATCATTCAAGCATCGAAGCTGCCCCGTTTGAAGCACTGTACGGACGTAAGTGTAGAACTCCAGTGTGTTGGGCAGAAATAGGAGAAAGTCAGTTATCAGGTCCTGAAATTGTGCAAGAAACTACCGACAAGATCACTCAAATCAAAGAAAGACTAAAGACGGTTCGAGATCGCCAAAAGAGTTATGCAGACAATAGGCGTAAGCCGTTAGAATTTCAAGTCGGAGACAAAGTACTATTAAAAGTTTCTCCTTGGAAAGGAGTAGTTCGATTTGGTAAGAAAGGAAAACTGAGTCCAAGATACGTAGGGCCATTTTCAGTAATCCAACGTATAGGACCAGTTGCTTATCGTTTACAACTACCAGAAGAGCTAGTTGGGGTACATGACGTATTTTCATGTATCCAACCTCAAGAAATGTCTATTTGACGAATCTTTGGTAATACCTCTTCAGGATATAGAGGTAAACGAAAAGTTAAAATTTGTTGAGAAACCTCTTCAGATAGAAGACAGAAAGATGAAATTTCTCAAACACAAGCAACTAGTGCTTGTTAAAGTCAAATGGGAATCATAGAGAGGACCCGAATACACTTGGGAGCAAGAATCAGAGATGAAAAGAAAGTATCCTTACTTATTTCAATAAATCTCGAGGACGAGATTTTAAATAAGGTGGGGAGGATATAAGGACTCTCAAAACTGTCCTAAAATTAACCCACATGTAAAAACATGGACCCCTGAAACCATACCGTGCATCAAAAACCAAGAAAACAAGAAATATGGTATTCAGGCGGGCCGCGTAAAGATTAAGCATATCTTACGCGGGCCGCGTCAAGGTGTGGTTTGACCGGATAAGCATCTGAGCCACGTGTGGACCACCTGGCAAGACTACTCGTGACACACCAAGCCTACCCTAGACTAGGCTGCCATCGCGGGCCGCGTAAAGAACAAGAGGAAGTTCACGCGGGCCGCGTGAACCTCAATTTCCAGCTATAAATAGCTTGGATCAGGAGCAGTTCAACTTTGTCGAAATCAACTTTCAAAAAACGAATTCTCACTGTCCGAAAGTCGAAATTACAATTAGTATAGCGAGGCGCTGCTACGATACCGGGTATTAACTCGATCACTGCTACGATTCAATGTCCGATCGATTGAAACTATCCAATGGATGTTTAAGTGCTGCCCACATTAGGGTTATGCTTTGTCATTCGTCGTGAATTCGATGGATGTTTAAGTATCGCACTTTGTCATTCGTTGTGAGGGTTTAATCTCGTGAGTTATCGTAAATGCTGTATTAGTTACTAACCTAGTTCGTGTGCATGTTATTTAATTTAGGTCACAAGGCTAATCAGTAGGCTAAACTCTGCCCGTATAAATCTACAATGTGAGTCATTCTCTTTTTATCAAAAGTATTTTACAAATACTCCATTTTCAAATGTTATAATTACAGAGAGTAAGTCGTGGTTATCTTAATCACTGGCTAGTGGGGTATTGTGCACATTACTAATTTCTCACGGGTTAGGCTAATAAATCCTAACAGTGATAATCATCACTGCTTGGGTGACAGGACCCAATAGTGGTATGACCATCGTCACCAGGAGGTGACACGGTGCCAGATAAAAATAAGATAGAAGCCATTGTAATCGCTCTTATGCTGTTATTTATAACTGTGTGTCATTTTCTAAAATTTGAGTGACTCGCCAGCAATTCCCCGCTGATAAAATATTTTTAAAACATGTTTCATGCGACCTGCTGTAAATCAAGGAAAACGTGCTAAGGAGCACTAACAAGCTTGAAGAGGTGGCTCGGTTAAAATGAATAAACATGTTTTAATAAATCAGGGAATTTACTTGTGAAATTCCTCTATTGTAATTTACGGGGTTTATCTCGAATGATAAAATAAAATATTTGGGCATTTTGAGTTTTAAAAGATCCCGTTAAAATCTTCCGTTGTCGCATCGTAGATACCACGGGTTCCTGTCCCGCGGCTCTTGACCGGGTAAAACCGGGGCTGCGGCCGTGACAATATTAATACGGGGTAAATGTTTAAAATTCAGATGGTCGACGAAGGAAATCAAGGAAATCTGAATAACGATAACCAGAGTAACATTAACTTGGTTAATGAGAATCCGAGCATCAATAACAATGGAAACCAATTGGATAATAGTGCTATCCAACACATAGCGGCACAAGGAATTATAGATGCAATGCCATTTATTATTCAAACGGTTCAAGAAGCGAATAATAAAAGTAAACATAGCAGTAAGCGACCAATTGAACCAGAACACAGCGTGAACAATGGACCTGTACTTCAAGCGCCCATTCCCAAAAGAAGAAGAACCATGCCTTATGGTTATTCTTACAAAGAATTCTGGTCCTGCAAACCAATAGAATTCTCGGGCAATGAAGGACCCATTGCAGCTCTACGCTGGATAGAAAAAACTGAGGTGGTTTTAAAAATAAGCAAGTGTGCTGAAGAAGACAAAATAATGTTTGCTTCTAATCTGTTTAAGAACTCAGCCTTAGAATGGTGGAACACTATCCTCCAGTCAAGAGGAAGTGATAGGGTATACAACATGGAATGGGAGGAATTTAAAAATATGGTAGAAAGAAAATTTTGCCCTCCTAATGAAAAGGAATAGATAGCGAATAAGTTTCTAAACTTAAGAATGACCGGGGTAGATAGTAAGGGTTATACTACTACATTTTTTGAATATGCTAGAATCGTACCAACCCTTGCATCACCTGAACCAGTATTAATCTCCCGTTACATATGGGGATTAATTGGAGAAATTAGGCATGTAGTCAAGGCAGCTAGACCCCAAACTATAGAAGAAGCTGTAGAACTAGCCAACAGCTTGACAGATGAATTAATCCGTACTAGAGAAGAAGACCAGAGGAGAAACCTAACCCAAAGGCTTACCCAAGAATTCCGTTCTGGGAATTACAACCGTAGGAATAGGGGTTCTACCTCTGCACCATTCTGCAAGGTCTGCAAGAAAAAGAATTCGGGAAAATGCTCCACTCTTTGCAATTTCTGCAAGATGCCAGGACACAAGGAAGAAGATTGCAGGAGAAAATCCAGTAATGGACTGTGCTTCAACTGTGGAGAAAAAGGTCACATAAAGCCGAACTGTTCGAAATTGGCTCCAGCTGTGAACAACAGGAACACTAAAAATGCCAGAGCATTTGTTCTGACTGCAAATGAAGCCAAGATGATTCCAGACGTGATAGTTGGTACGTTTTTAGTTAATGATGTATTTGCTAAAGTATTATTTGACTCTGGTGCGAACCAAAGTTTTATTAATACTTCGTTTTGCAAACTTTTAAATCAGTCATTAACTAAACTACCACAAGAATGTCTAGTAGAAACAACTAATGGAGAAACAGTTAGGATTTCTGAAATCTTGCAGGGAGCAAAAATAGAACTTTTAAACCAAAAGTATATTGCAAATCTTTACCCAATGAATCTGGCAGGATTTGATGTTGTATTAGGAATAGATTGGTTAATAGCCAATAAAGCCAGTATTTTATGTGATCAAAAGTCAATCTCTGTGATGAAAACTGCAAGTTATATAAGAAAAGGATCTATAGTGTATTTGATTTCTATAATCACTAACACTAAAGGAAAAGAATTAAAAGACATTACAGTAGTGTCTCAGTTTTCAGATGTATTTTCGGAAGAATTACCAGGACTACCGCCGGACAGAGAAGTTGAATTCAGAAGCCATCTATTACCAGGAACGGCCCCGATTGCCAAAGCACCTTACCGTTTGGCACCCACCGAAATGCAAGAACTAAAGAAACAATTAGACGAATTGTTGGAAAAAGGATTTATACAGCCAAGCTCATCGCCGTGGGGTGCACCGATTTTATTCGTTAAAAAGAAGGACGGATCGATGCGTATGTGCATTGATTACCGTGAATTAAACAAGGTCACGATTAAGAATCGGTACCCGTTACCAAGAATTGATGATCTGTTCGATCAATTGCAAGGAGCTTGATTTTTCTCTAAAATCGATTTAAGGTCAGGATATCATCAATTAAAGGTACAGGAAGAGGATATTCCTAAGACCGCATTCAGAACAAGGTATGGTCATTATGAATTTACTGTCATGCCATTTGGTTTAACCAATGCCCCAGCCGCATTTATGGACATGATGAACTGAATATGTAAGCCATATTTGGATAAATTCATAATTGTCTTTATAGATGATATTCTAATTTACTCTAAAAGTAAAGAGGAACATGCAAAGCATTTGCACGCACTTCTAAGTCTATTAAGAAAGGAAAAGCTTTATGCTAAATTTTCAAAGTGCGAATTTTGGTTAGAACAAGTACAGTTTCTTGGACATTTAGTCGATCATGAAGGAATTCATGTGGATCCCACAAAGATCAAGGCGATTACTAAATGGAAAACTCCTGAGTCACCAACCGAGGTTAGAAGTTTCTTAGGATTGGCCGGATATTATAGAAGATTTAGTCAAGATTTTTCTAGAATAGACATTCCTTTAACTAAGTTAACTTGTAAATCCATTAAGTTTGAATGGGGACCAAAACAAGAAGAAGGTTTTAGAATTCTTAAGCAAAGATTAACCCATACACCCATACTAGCGTTACCAGAAGGAACTGAGGATTTTGTAATCTATTGTGACGCTTCCAAATTAGGTTATGGATGTGTATTGATGCAACGCCGAAAGGTTATAGCTTATGCATCTAGACAGCTTAAGAATCATGAAGAAAATTATTCAACCCATGATCTAGAGTTAGGAGCAATAATTTTTGCCCTTAAGATTTGGAGACATTACCTTTATGGTAGTAAGTTTACCATATTCACTGATCATAGAAGTTTAAGTTATGTTTTTGGGCAAAAGGAATTGAATATGAGACAAAGACGCCGGATGGAGATGCTTAGTGATTATGATTGTGATATCCAGTATCATGAAGGAAAAGCAAATGTAGTGGCAGATGCCTTAAGCCGAAAGTGTCACGAAAAGCCAAAAAGGGTACTTTCTCTTAAACTAAATCTACAAGTAGATTTAAATGATCAAATTAGAAAAGCACAAGAATCAGTAATCAAGGATGATACTGAAAAACTAAAAGGTATGATTAAAGAATTAGAACAAGGAACATGGAATTTGGAGATTCCACAAGAAGAGAATGTGGATACCTAAGTTAGGAAACCTACGTCATCGTATATTAGAAGAAGCCTATAAGTCCAAATATACGATGCACCCAGGAAGTGATAAAATGTACCAGGATTTAAGAAAGAATTTATGGTGGATAGGAATGAAAAAGGACATAGCAACCTTTGTTTCTAAATGTTTAACTTGTTCACAAGTTAAAGCTGAACACCAAAAACCCTCAGGTTTATTACAGCAGCTAGAAATGCCAGTGTGGAAATGGGAATTGATAACAATGGATTTTGTTACTAAATTACCCAAAACAAGAAAAGGTAACGATACAATCTGGGTGATTGTAGATAGGCTAACCAAGTCAGCTCATTTTCTACCAATGAAAGAAACTTTCAGTATGGAACAGTTAGCTAAATTATATGTAAATGAAATTGTTTCTTTACATGGAATACCTTTATCCATTGTGTCTGACAGAGATAGTCGCTTTACCTCTCATTTTTGGTCAAGTTTCCAAAAAGAAATGGGAACCAAGTTAAATCTAAGCACAGCTTATCACCCTCAAACAGACGGACAAAGCGAAAGGACAATTCAGACAATGGAGGACATGCTTAGAGCTTGTGTAATTGATTTCGGAGGTAATTGGGACGATCACTTATCTTTAATTGAATTTTCTTATAATAATAGTTATCACACTAGTATCAATGCTGCACCATTCGAAGCACTTTATGGACGAAGGTGCCGAACCCCAGTCTGTTGGGCAGAAATTGGGGAAAAGCAACTATCTGGACCTGAGATAGTACAAGAAACAACCGACAAGATTATTCAAGTCACGGAACGACTGAAAGCAGCACGTGATCGACAGAAGAGCTATGCTGATAACCGACGAAAACCGTTGGAATTTCAAGTAGGAGACAAAGTATTGTTAAAAGTCTCTCCTTGGAAAGGAGTGGTAAGATTCATCAAAAGAGGAAAGCTAAGTCCCAGGTATATTGGACCTTTTGAGATTATTAGAAGAATAGACTTGTAGCCTATCAGCTACAACTGCCAGAGGAAATGGCAGGAATACATGATGTATTTCATGTATTAAATCTCAAGAAATGCTTAGCCAATGAATCACTGATAGTACCTCTTAAGAATATAGAGGTAAATGAACAACTTAAATTTGTAGAAAGACCTCTACAAATTGAAGACAGGAAAGTCAAGAACCTCAAGCACAAGAGATTAGTTCTGGTCAAAGTGAAGTGGGACTCCAAAAGAGGACCTGAGTACACATGGGAGCTTGAATCAGAAATGCAAAGGAAATATCCGCACTTGTTTCAGTAGATCTGGAGGACGAGCTCTAAAACAAGGTGGGGAGGATATAACAATCCTCAAGAAAACCGACACCCTCGAATTATTTCCGACACCCTAATATATTTTAAAATATCCCAATATGTCCAAAAATACACCCCATACGTGAAAACGGGCCCCGAATACCCTAAATATTATCAAAAATAATTAAAAATCTGATTTTTTTGGTTTTTCGCGGGCCACGTAGACCTCTTAAAGGTCTTACGCGGGCCGCGTGAGATCAAAAAGGTGACGCAGCCCGGTGATCACACGTGTCATCATCGTGGCGAGGCTAGGCAGTGACCCGGATGGGCTACACGTTGACCAGGGTTTGATGCGGGCCGCGTAGACCCTTGTCTACATTTACACGGGCCGCGTAAAAGTGAAAGTGAAGCCCTATAAGTAGCAGGCCTCAGATCTTCAGTCGACTCGGTCAAATCTTTCTTTCTAAACGTAAATTTCTGATAGTAGGCATTATACCCGGGTCTAATACACCCTAAATAGCGAAGTTCTGCTCCGTTGTAAGTATTATAACCCCTGGATACGTATTAGATACGCTGTCCGATTGATCTAGGGTTCCGTAACGGCTGTCGTGGTTCTACCCGACGTAGTCGTTGGAATGCCGTCTCGGGGAGGGTATAACTAATGTTAAAATGGGTTATTATACTAACGCGTGTGCATTTGTGTAAATTATAGATTGTCACCAGGAAACCCTAAAGGATAATCTAAGACAGCAATGTGAGTTGATCCACTTTTTCTAAACCTTTTGTTAATTGTTTTTACAAAACCTCATACAATTAAATGTATATTAAGCAGCTATTGAGTATTTGTAAGAATACAATTATCATGAGTATGTTGGGGTTTTGTATACAAAATTTGTTACCACCTGGTCAAGGAGTAACATTTCCACAAGTCTGGTCTGACAGTACCATGGATGTTAATTGATATAACTTGGAAACAGATGTAATTGCGAGATCGCCCTCAATACTGTACAATGGGATTTTATTGAAACTTGATTAAATTGGGATTCACTCACCAGTATTTCCCACTGACAAATGTTTTTAAAACGCGTTTCAGGTAACAAATTGTGAAAGCCAAATAGAAGCCAGCTGGACAGCACTGAAGGCTTGGAAAAGTGGCAATAAAGTTACCTAAAAAGAAATAGATGTTTTTCTTAAATAAAATAAGACTTATTCCTATGAAAATGTGTGTATTACAAACTTGGGTTTTATCCCATATATTTAATATTATGGAAATGTGGTATTTTACTCTAATCAAATATTTCCTAACTACGGTCCTGATGAAAAATTCCGCTGCCAAATTAGACAATGCGCGATACCACCGAAACTGGCTCGCGGCCGCCCGTTCCCGGGGATTTGGGATCGGGTTGCGACAATCGGATTTATTTATTTACTGATTTATTTATTAAAGAAGCATACATTATTTTTAGATAACATCTATTAAAAATAATGTTCGGTATATAACGATAATCAATTAATCGACTTTTAGAAAGTATATCCTCATTTAAGATCCGACATATTAATTCAATATTTATAATCAACATACTGAAGACATTCATTATCAAAATCCAACTGCAACGCACGGGGTAGCATTAACTTGTTAATAAAAAAAATGTAAAAAGCGCTGACTAGTCTTTTAATGAAAAAAATCAAAATCTGTATGTTACATTTTCTTGGACATGTATATTATGTAACATGAAATTTTTAACATTTAAAAAAAACTACTCGGCGCTTTTTTGTTATTTTTTTACAATAATATTCAAAAATATTTATGCTACATTCTCTATTTTTTTAGGAAAAAAAATAAAAATGTTACAAAGGTTTTTACAAAGATTTCTTGACTTTTTTTTTTAACTAAAATGAGTTTTCTTCCTATATATATATATATACACACACCTCGTTATAGGATTAAAAATATGTATTAGAAACTAGGATATATCTCTCATCACAGGTCTTCCAAATGAACTTTCACACAATGAAATTACTTTACAAACGTATCATAATTAATATTATCTAGCGCGTTCTTCTCAAGATACAACAAATAACACCTCATTTTCAGAAATGTTTTAGCTAAATATATAAAAACGTTTTGGCCGAAGATTGTAAGTGTTGATTTTTATTTATACATGGAGTTTAACATAAAATGGCTATGTATATAATGCTCTTTAGTACAATTTTTTTTTAATGAAATGAGGTCCATACTCCATAGACCCCACACCTTATAATGTAGAATCACCCCAATATATACATGTGTGTACGTATAAAATAGCAACCGTGACAAATTTTTTTTGATCAATTTTAGGTTTTGTGCACCACAAGTTTTACCAATTCTTTTAAAAGTTGTGTTTGTTTAGGTCCACAAACACATGTGGTTAGAAGTTATTGGTGATGGGTAGGTTCCAATATATTGTTTCCTTTCTACGAATGTGTTTAGTTGCAATCTCCAAGCTCTATTTCAAGAAAATTGGCAAACATAATCATGTTACCCATTAGGTACCATGTGCTACATAGGTTCTTTTGCAATGTTAATGTACCTAAATTTATTTGTACTTATGTAGTTGATAATAACCTAACTCATTTCGGTTCACATACAATAACTATGATGAAACACGTCTTGTTAGAAGTGATGGTAATTGAGAGAAAGATGAAGTAAAATTCAAGAAAACACCATTTTCTATAAGTAATGTCTTACAACCAAGGTTGGAGAACTCGCTAGTCGCTAGTCGGCCGATGAGGTGGGGACTAGCGACTACTCGGGATTACTCAGGATTACTCGAGATTAATCGGATCGGAACTTTATATGTAAATTTTATTATTTTTATAAATATGTATATATATAATCACACATCCATATCAATATAATACTTAAAAAGGTAAAAGTAGTTCACAATACAAACTAAACTTACATATAAGTCATAACATAACAAGTCTCAGTACTTAAAATTCAAAAATTAACAAATAGCTCAAATGTAATCGTCATCCCCGTAGTGTTCAATGATTTCGACACCATCCGACTCGTATTCAATCTTCTCGTCTACTTCATCCTCTTTCTCCAACTCAAATTCTTCGTCATATTAGGGTAAGGGATAAGGAAAATGGGCTAACGTTGTAATCTTGGGCCTGTTTTGTAAGGATTTCAAATGGGCCGACTAGGGCGGCTTGGACCGGCTTTGACCGACTAGCGATTTTTTGACTGATTAGTGAAAAATTACTCAGTAGGAAGTCGACTAGCGACTAGTCGGCGATTAATCGCCGAGTAATCGCGATTTTTGCAACACTGCTTACAACTCATTCTTTAATTACATATTTGTTCAAATATAATGTTTAACACGTCTTGTAATATGTGATGGACCGATGGTAATTAAGAGGGATGATAATGCTAGAATCTAGTAAGCACACTCGTAGTGGGGAGTTTTTTGGTGTTTTTTCCAAAAAAAAAAAAACCCAAACATGCCCTTCAACCGCTCCCATGGGCGTTTTTCTTGAAAAAATTGGTTTGGGCGTTCCAAATAAAAATGTCGGGTCAAAATATGTTGGGCCAATCAGATGGTTCCAAATCAAATATCATTAGCTTTTAATTAAAAAAAACAAAAAGAATAATAATTGGGTAACCATTGAAGAGGCATTATTGGGCATTATCTCACTACACTCATTTATTAAAATGCCCCATAATGCCTCATTGCTAACTGTACTGACACATGGCACAAAACGTTCAAGGGTTGGGGTATTATTTAAGTCTTCCACTACACATGATCTAATTCTCTTTTTTGGTTATTACTTACAAATCTTGATAATAGAGTAAAACACTATTAATTTCGTCACTAAGGTTTGGACATTTTTGCCACTTCCATCTAAAAAGTGTTTGCATTTTTTTGCAACTAGACCCTTAAGGTTTACATTTTCTTGGCATTATCATCCAATGTACTAACTCTGTTTATTTTTTTATTGTTAACTCAGGAGTAGTATGCAAATTGGATGATAATGACAATAAAATAGAAACCTGGATAGTTGAGTTGCCAAAAAACTATTTGGATGGTATGGAAGTGACAAAAAAATGTTTCAACCTCAAGGATAAAAATTGACAGTTTAATCCTTGATAATATAACACTAAACAATATTAATGTGATGTATGTCGAAAATTTTTGCATTACAAAGTTCTTGTGATGGACTTAAGGATAACATTATGAAGCTTAGACCATCAAGAGTGGTCCACACGCCCAAGGGTGTTAATCCATTTGATTCTTCATTGATGTGGCATAGCTTTTGCAGCTTTTGGGCGTGTACACCTAGCTCGATGGGTAAACCTAAAATCTGACACATTTGAGATGAGCTTGGGTCAGTTAATCGGGTTTGGGACATATTTGAGGTTAGTTTTTTATTCACGGGTTTAGGATTTGGTGATATATCCGTTTACCCAGCCCGATTACCCGATAAATTGTATCTGTTTACCTGATTGTATAGCCGATATAATTTTCTTTATTTTTTAATATATATATTTCATGTGCGTTTTTATAATTATTCAAATGTTGATGACATTTTATAATAACTAGGATTTTTCTGCATCGCGTTGCCGCGAAACGAAGCAAATGATAAAGTAAAACAAATGTTATTTGAAAATGTAGCATATTGTTTAGAAAGCCACGCCGTTAGAATCAATTAAGTTTATCATCGTTTCATTTTACGATACCAAATAAATACTTTATTTGTTAATATAAATTCGTTTTTAATAAAACTTATACTAATCGAGGGTAAAAATTAAGCACAACTACGTACTTAAGTTTTTAGAAAAAATTAACGAACATAAATTATTAAAGAAATATCAAATTAATTGATAAAGTAAAGTCGATTTAAAAAAAAGAAAAAAGAAATATTAAAAACAAAATAAATAATAAAGGAAATATGGTTTTAGAAAAGAAAAAAATAAGTTAAAAGCTAAAAGTAAATAAAAAAATTAAAACATATTAAAAGTTAAAAGTAAAAATTAAAAATAATATAGTGATCTAATAAAATATTAAAAAGCTATATATTATTTTAAATTTGAAATTACTATTCATATTCCTTCGAAAACTATATATACTAGGTTTATCACCCTAGCTGCGTTGCGGCGAACTTATTTTGTTATTTAGTCTGTGTTTACATGTGTTTTGAAATCACTACGAGCGCGTTGCACGCAGAACCACTAAAAATAATAAAAATAAAATGTAAAAAAGAGTAAAAAATAATCGAAAGAAAATCAACCAAAAAAGTTGTATGTTAATGATTTTTTCGTATGAAACCCGCGGTCAGAGATGAGCAAATAATACTGGATACCGGTACCGAATTTCCCAAACCGAAGGATCCAAAGTACCAATTCAGTACCGACTTTTGGTGTTCCTAGTACCGGTTCGTTACTGATTTTTACCTTCATATGCCGGTACCGTAACCGGTATTTTAGGTATCGGTTGCCACCAAGCTCATCCCTACCCCTGAAACTAAAAATAGAAATCATTAAAATTTGTCGAAAATAAACAAGAAAAAGTTGTACGCTACTGTTGTTGTCTGCACGGCACCCGTGATCAGGGATGAGCAAATGGTACCATGTAGTAGTACCAAATTTCCCGAACTAAAAGATTTGCAAACTCAATCCGGTACCGACTTTTGGTGTTTTCTGTATCAGGCTGGTTGTCACACCCCAACCGATGGCGGAAACATCGGGGTGCGAGCACTAAGCGTTCAGATTGCTCATGAGAATTCCATAACACTATTGTTTCAATAAAGATTAATTGATTTTATGCAAAGGTCTAACAAACGTCATCACAAGTATCACATTACAAACCAAATCATAAAATTGTTCAAATTGTTCAAGCGACTAATATTATCTAGGCGTCGTTTCTAAGCATCTCCTAGCTGAATTCCATGCATTCCAAGCATCCTATCAGCCTGCAACATGTATTAAAATATCAATACAAAAGTATTGGCGAGTATACAAGTTTGGTAATAGAATAATATCAATACAATAGTTTCAGCCGTGCTTGTGTCGCAGTTCACGCAGTGATAGCCCAAGTATCCCGATGCTTTAGTGTTTACCCAAGACTCAAGGTAAACTAGAATCCTCCTAACAATACCCCCCGAGAATAATGGGAGAGGTGCATCTCCTATAGCGCTACTATTGTTAAGGCGGAACTACACACTCTGGATTAAACGTCACATAGCACAAAGAGTCAAGAATCAAGAATCACAAGTTTCATGTTCACATAGGATAGAGTATAAGTTTCATAGAATACATGTTACACCCCAAAAGTTTAAAGTAAAAAGGGGATCGAGTATACTCACAGTGATTGCTTAACAGTATAACTGCTATTGGATTAAAGGGAGCTCTTTTAGAATTAGCCTGATTATATTACAATAGGATAAGAGCAGAGTAACGAGATTACGCAAAGTGTCAAGTCAGTCACTAGATCGGATGGCTGCCCGATCGGTTGGCTATCCGATCGGATTGCCAGTCGTTCGGGTGACATAGGTGTGTGAAGGGACAGATGGCTGCCCGATCGGATGGCCATCCGGTCGGGTTGCCTCTTGCTTACAAATAAGGGGATAAGGTGGCTACCCAATCGGATTACTGTCCGATCGGGTGGTCACTCGATCCACGTGTCATAATTTGTTAAGTGTACTAGTTATCTTGGTCGGATGGTCGCTCGATCGGACCAAACGAGGAAGGAACTTTATGCTTCATGAAACGAATTTGGGTTCCTTTGTTTGGTGGTTTGAGAAAGGTTATTTTTGATGAAGCTCACAAATCTCGGTACTCGATTCATCCAGGAGCGGATAAGATGTACCAAGATCTTAAGGATTTCTATTGGTGGCCAAGGATGAAGGGCGATGTTGCGGTATATGTTGGCAAATGTCTAACTTGCGCCAAGGTTAAGGCCGAATACCAAAAGCCTTCAGGTCTTCTGCAGCAACCTGAAATACCCAAATGGAAATGGGAACAGATTTCAATGGACTTCATAACGAAATTGCCAAAGACCCCCAAGGGCCATGATATAATATGGGTAATAGTAGACCGTCTAACAAAGTCGGCACACTTCTCGCCAATCAAGGAGAAAGACAACACGAGTAAATTCGCTGAAATATACATGAGAGAGATTGTCGCACGACATGGAGTGCCTCTCTCGATTATCTCTGATAGAGATGGAAGATTCGTATCAAGAATTTGGCAATCCTTCCAAGAAGCTTTTGGCTCGAAGTTGAATCTAAGCACTACTTTTCACCCACAACCTGATGGCCAGAGCGAGAGAACTATTCAGGCATTGGAAGATATGCTGAGAGCATGTGTAATGGACCTAGGTGGTAGCTGGGACAATCACTTACCATTGGTCGAATTTTCGTACAACAACAGCTACCACACCAGTATTGGAGCCGCGCCATTTGAAGCTCTTTATGGACGCAAGTGCCGGTCACCGCTATGCTGGGCTGATGCGGGTGATAGACAGCTGGTTGGGCCGGAATTGGTCCAAGAGACGACAGACAAGATTGCACAGATCCGAGAGCGTATCAAGGCGGCTCGTGACAGACAGAAAGGCTATGCAAATCAAAGGAGGAAACCTTTAGAGTTTCAAGTTGGAGATATGGTTTTGTTAAAGGTTTCACCCTGGAAGGGTGTGGCACGCTTTGGGAAGCGTGGGAAGTTGAATCCGCGTTACATTGGCCCTTTCAGAATCCTGCAAAGGATTGGGCTTGTAGCATACAAGTTGGACCTACCTGCTGAACTTAATGGCGTTCACGATACATTTCATGTATCTAACCTGAAAAAGAGTCCAACACAAGAGACAGTGATCATTCCTGCGGATGAGGTTCATATCGACGACACGCTCCACTTTACCGAAGAACCCGTTGAGGTTACGGATTGGAAAGTTAACAAAACACGCAGGAGTAGTGTCAAGCTCGTCAAAGTTCGATGGAATGCAAGACATGGACCACATTTATTCCCCAAGACCCCTGCATCTAGTAGCAGAACTAAAATTTCGGGACGAAATTTCTCTAACAGGGGGAGAATGTGACAACCCTCAAAATTACAGGTATCCGTACAATTAATTAATTCTTAATTTGTGCTTAATGACTGTGCTTGATTACAACTGTTGATTTAACTGTTTACTGAATTCTGTTACATACATACATATGCATCACATTCCATGCTGTCACTCCATTTATTACACACAAACATTAGTGACAAACTTGATGCACAAAGCACAGTTAGCACAGTGAGCGGATAACCCAGAAAACATGCTGACAATGCCAGCACCTAGACAGACAATGTTTTTGAGGCTAGTATGAGCCAGAGATAGGGTACTACACTAGTAGGGAGTGTAGGGAAGTGAGGACCATAAAACTGCGTCACTAGGTGATAGTTATAGTGCCGGGAAGTGCCTAAAACACACTCTAAATGCAGAATTCTGCACTTAATAAACAAAATTCAGCATTTAATAATGCTAGTAAAGTGCAAAAACTTGGCAAAATAGTCCTAGATACTTTCCAAAGTGTTGGGAATTAAATGTGTCACTAAAAGTAATATAAAAGACACTTTCTGGATTAATTTAGCACTTTAACGGGACAACACCCAACCGAACAACCGGACTTTACCCGGAACACAAAAATATTGCCAAACACATTGTTTTTACTTTTCTAAGCTAGTTAGGGTCCCCGAACACCCTAACACACCTTATATTATATTACACATCATAACACACTAACTTAACATTTAAATCTAACTAGTTTGTAACTAGATCATTAGAAACCAACCCCATACCCCCCCCCCCTTGGGCGACGGTCACAAAGGGTGACCCACCCTTTGTTTTCTTGATTAAAATAATGGATTATGTTGGATGATTAGGAGCATAATACACATAGGATAAAGACGAAACTTGGTTTATAAATAAGCACAAGAGTTAACCATCTTCTCTCATCAAACACACTTAGCAAACAACTCTCTCCCTCTTCCTTCTCTTTGTTCGGCCACTACCATACCACCACCTTCAAGTCCATTCCAAGCAATCTCCATACTCCCAAAGGTGTAAGTGATCCTACAAGTAAGCTTGGTGTATTCGGAAGCTCAAGGACCGCTCTCGTTTTCTTTTATCCATCACTTTTACACACTTGAACTCCCCTAGCCTTGTGCTAGTAGTAAGTGCCTTAGATCTTCATACTCTTCATATTTTTGTTGGTTAATAGTAAAAAGAATGGTGAAATCTCGAGAACTCTAAAGAACATGAACAAAGTCTTGACATAAACTAACAAAGTGATGAAGAAGTGTTAAAATGAAGATGAAATCATGTTATTCTTGTGTTGTTATGATTATTGTATGTTGTTTGTTAGTAAAAATGATATGGTTCATCACATGGACTTGCTAGATCATGTTTAAAGACATAAACTAGCAAGATGTGAAAGTAAAGATGTGTAGGATAATGAAATCATCCACACATAACTATGAACTTGAATAAATGAAAATTTTCTTGAAAAATAAAGGCCAAAATAAGTTATAAACTTGTAGATCTAAAGATCTATGAGTGGTCTTTCGAAAGAACCAAGTGAAAAGTATGAGTTTCGTTAAAACTCGGATCTTACATAAACTAAACCCATTTTTAGTGGATAAACAAGTGTAGAAACACTTGTGTAACAAGAAAATTTCACAAAGAAATATTTTCAGAAAATGTGACTAGAAGCTGTAAAAGTTCAAACTCTTTAAAAATAAAGTTTTTAAAGAATCAATCACATTTTTAAAGATAACAAGACCTACAAAGTATACTAGTAAGTTACTACATGTTTTTATAAACTTTCAAGTTCATGAGTTTATGGTTTATGCTTGTTTATGACAAGATTGGTAATTAGAGATTGTATATTGTTGGTTGTTAATTGTTTGAATGATTTTACAAAAGAAAATGATATGCTAGTAAGCATGGACGCCTCCATTTACAAAGGAAACTCTGGCGAAATTTTCCTAAAAATCCAACACTTAGAAAATATTTTTCTAGTAAGTGTTTACAAATATATTTCTAAGTTTATTTTCAAAATAAACTTCGCCATGATTTTTGTTACAAATATACTAAGTGCCGGAGGTTGATTTTCGTAAATAAAATTTGATAAATATATATTTAGAATATATATTTATTACTAAAACCCTTGTGTGATTGTTCGTTTATTATGTGAACTAGATATATTATTTTTAGGGTAAAAATAATATAACTTATGACACCATAAAAATTACGACTCCAAAATAATACTAAAACTCTCACAAAATAAATATTTAATTTACGCAAGTATTGTTGTTTTACGAAGCGCTAAAACGTAACTTATGTATATTTCAGAAAAATACTCTTATACGTATATTTTTGGTAAAGTATTATTTTGGGAAAATTATGAAGTAAAATATAATATTTTTGAGAAAAATATATATATTTTGGAATTAAGATGTTTTAGACAAGTGGGACTTAAAATATATTTTTCGGAATTACAAGTGTACAGGTATAAATACCCCCATCCTTGGGAAGGAAATACACATATAAAATACGTGAGAAGTGTGGATACGAAATAGTTGTCTAACTATTTTTCCTAAAAACAAAGGTTAAGTTAAAATAATCATTATTATTTTAACAAGTATAATATCAAAGTAACGCAACTCAAAACACTAAACCCTAAGCCAAGGCACGGCCCATTCGTCTAATAGACATTAGTACGTGTAGGTCGTTACGCAGCAGATCGAGTTTGAGGTTGACGTTACAGGATACGCACTTCTGTGAGTTCATGTCCCCCTTTTCTCTTAACTGTTTTCAGTTTTATAACTTCGGGGGTGAAATACATGTTACAATTATTTAGGACATTTTTATACATGGTATGGTTAGCTTAAGGAGGGTTGGGACGTTCAGATCATGTTAGTGGTGGGTACAACACTTAAAGCCATTAATCCTCATTGTTAGGACCGAGGGACACAAGAGTAATAGATCTATTTGGGTGTAGCGAGCCCACACCCGTGAGGTCAGGGTGACCCATAGAGGTGACTGTGTCTTACAGCCGAGGCCCAGTACAAATTTGCTAGGTTTGAGTTTTCCTGCATCACTTCACACATACCAGTGGCTTTGCAACCCAGTGGTGATCTCTTTTTCCTTAATTGCTACATACCAGGAACATTTATACACTGGGACGTACTTTAACGATTTATATACATACTCACTTTTACATGAACTCGCTCAACTTTTGTTGATTTTTCAAACTACATGTATTTCAGGAAATTAGTGGATCTGGCGATGTGTGCTATCATGTCAAGCTGCGTTGGGAATAATGATGTCATCCGGGTTTAGGAAGTGTGACCCTTGCCTGGACGGGTTACACGTCTTTAAACCATGGTTTTTATTTCAAGTCTTTTGTGGTGTCATATGAACATGTTTTAAATATGTAATGGTTGTAACTTGTTTTATGTGTCGACAATTTAAAAGAATGATGTTGTGGTAACTTTAAATTTAACGAATGGATGATCATCATGTGTTTTATTTTCATATATCATTGTTATGATTGTTGCTATGGTATTAAGAAGTCACACCAATTAAACCCACGCTTCCGCAAAAGCCAGGGTGTGACAGCTTGGTATCAGAGCCTCGATCATAGCGAACTAGGATTCTTTCTCGAGTCTAGACTATGATCACTAGGGCTCTCACGAAAACATTTTTTACATTGCATACACTAAAACGTCCAGATCCAGGATACAAAACATTTTTACAAATAAAAGGCACAAATACACTTTTTCAAAAATTTATATTTCAGTCTTAGAGACTGAGGGAGGTTTAGCCTTAGAGGCTAGACTGAAGGGTTCAATCTTAGAGATTGGGAAGGTTTAGTCTTAGAAACTGGGAGGTTGGTCTTAGAGACCAGGGAGTTAGTCTGAGAGGCTAGGAAGTTCAGTCTGAGAGGCTGGGAAGGGTAGTCTGGGAGACTAGGGAGGTTACTTGTTTGCTTTATTATGACTTACATGTTTATTTGACTTCATGAATGATATATGTGCATATATGTGATTGTGTTACAGACACCATGGTTTCTTCTTCCGACACAGGAGTATCAGACACAGTGGACCCCATGGCAGTTGTGTCAGATGATGAGATACCATCAGAGGGAGACGTCTACACATCCGACACCACGAGTACAGATGATGATGATTTTCAGCCATTCGCTCTGCCAGACATCGGAGTTGAGATTCAGCCTGCTGATGGCATTCCTGCTGGGGATCTACCTCTTGCGGTGATCCCTGCTCCCGTTCCGCTTGCTGCTTTCCCCGTGGCGGATGTGCCACTCGATGCCGTATCTGATGACGACATTGATCTGTTCGAGGAGGGTCCCCCTGAGGACGACTATGAGGGCGGGGCCCCGATCGATGTTGAGGCTATCCTTCCTATTGCTGAGGCCCCTGTAGAGGAGGCACCTCTTGGTTCACCTATCCCAGACTCGTTGGAGTCTGTGGCATCTGCGTCCTTGCACAACCATAGTGTGCAGCATCACTCTCCTGACACTGACCCCGACGTAGCGATGTCAGCTGCACCTGGTCCGACACACGAGTTTGAGTTTAACCACGAGATCGATGACGATTTTGATCCAGTTTTTCCCCCTAATTTCGATCCTGACCACGAGATCGAGTTTCTTCATATGGACCAGCCCTTAGAGGCACCTGTGGCTCCTGTTGGTCCGTTGTTTGACATTCCTGCCGATTTTGATATGGACCTTGACGACCCTGAGCCCGTCATAGCACCAGAGCCTGTTGTTGACCATGGCCCTGTTCCTGATGATGCCCTGGCCATTGCACCGCCTGATATGGGTGCACCAGCCATTGCACCTCTTGTTGATGATATACCCATTGCTGACCTTCCCATTGTTGCACCACCATTGGTGGATGATCATGTTATTGATGCACCCATTGTTGCACCTGTAGTACCTGTTTCAGCCCCGGTGCATGCTGACCATGCAACGTTTGCTTCTCACATTGACCCTCGATACGCCGACACCCTCAACGGGTGGATTGACGATGATGATTACCCACCGTTTGTGATACCCGTCACTCCTCCCGTAGCACCCATTTCTGCACCTACTGAGATTCCAGTGTTTCCCCCCACACACCACTGACGTCCATCGCACTGATCTCCCCATCACATTCCTCCAGGACATACCGCCACCTCGTCCTGGAGAGGGTTCATCGAGGCAGCCGCCTGTTTCTGTTCCACCCGTACTGTCATCACCTTTTCTGTTTCTGTCACTGTTTCCTCATATTGCACCACCTACTGCACCATCATTCGTACCATCAGGCGAGCCGTTTTTGTGGACTACGCCCCCTGTTATGCCATTATCCGACCCGTACCACCCATTTCATGTGGGGTACACTACGGAGGATATACTAGCATCGCTGCAGCTACAGCAGGACGCACTGAGCCGTCGTATTCAGGAGCTAGAGAGATCTCCACGACCGCCTTGTCACTGTCAGACCCCCTTTGCAGCACCACACACTCCCCGTCCGCTTTCCCCTGATTCAGACATTCGTTTCTTGACATCTGAGCAGCAGATTGCGTATTTGCTGCGCATCTGTCGTGCCTTAGAGGAGGATTGGAACACATGTGTCACTTACTTTTCTCTCATTTTCCTCCTCCTCCTCCGCCATCAGCATAGATATTTTTGGTTTGATGCAGGTTGATCATTTTGGTAAGAAAGTCGCGATTGAACCAGCATACGAAGACTTTTGAGAGATCACACTTTTTATATATGATATGTGTAGACATATTTGTACTTTTGGGGGTGATGTAGCCCCATGATCTTATTTTGATATGTGATGTACTATTAAACATGTAAAACAATATTGTGGTCGTGATTAATGAAGCTCAACGGCAACGTTCTCACTACATGTTTTGTTGAGTTATATGTTTTAATTTATAACATGAGATGTTATGTGCTTGATGGATGTTACTGTATATGTATATTTATTATACTTACTATGACCTGACCAACATGATCATCTTTTAGAAGATGCCTCCAAGACGCGATGTACGCATGCCTACTACCGAGGCGGAACTCCAAGGGATCATTGTCGCAGCTATAGCACAGTATGCAGCCTCCCAAGTAGGAACAAGCGGGAGTATCTCGAACAACAACGGCAATAACAACCCACCCAATGGTAATGTTAAGTCGTTGAGACATATTACAATACATTTGGATATTTATAGCACGACCGCTAATACCATTTGTAAATTCTAACGTATGTGCAGGGTGCACCTACAAGCAATTCCTCGACTGTAGGCCCGTAAATTTCAACGGCACTGGAGGTGCTGTTGCGTTTGTTAGGTGGGCTGAAAAGACAGACTCTGTCCAAAGAATGAGCAAGTGCGCTCCCGAGCAACAAGTGACCTACATCTCAAGGCTGTTTCTGGATGGTGCCCTATCGTGGTGGAATCTGCAAGTGCACACTTTAGGAGAAGCGACAGCATACGCACTAACATGGGCTGAGCTAAAAGAGCTCATGAGGAGGAAGTATTGCTCGCGTGCTGAAATACAGAAGCTAGAGACTGAGTTCTGGCACCTGAGAATGGAAGGTCCCAAGATTGCAGAATGTGTTCAAAGGTTTCACGATTTGTCCCACGTAGTGCCGTACATGGTCACGCCCGAATTTAAACGTGTCGAGCGCTTCATCTGGGGATTGGCACCCCAGATCATGAGTATGGTTACCACGTCCAAGCCTGCAACGATCACGGAAGCCATCGACCTCAGTGTGGCGCTTACTGAGGAGGCCGTTAGGTTGAACAAGTTCTCAGTTTCTGAACCAAAGAAAAAGGAGACAGATGTTGAATCGTCTGGTGAAAACAAACGGAAATTTTCCAACTTCAAGCAAGGTACAAGCAATATAAGCAAGAAGGGTGAGTCAAGCACGCCGGCCAGAGCCACAGCCGGTGTCGAAAACAAAGGAAAGGGTTACATGGGCACTCTGCCCAAGTATGGATTATGCCAGTATCATCATGCTGGCCCGTGCAGAAATAGAAAATGTGAAACTTGTGGGAAAATTGGCCACTTGAAGGATACTTGCTGGGTTGGTTCAGGCCAGGGTGGCCAAAGGGGTTTCAATAACAACAACCATGGTGGTAATGGAAACCACCCGCAAGGGAATAATGGAGGAAATGGTAATCGTGGGAATGTCGCAAATCAAGCTGGTAACCAGGGAACAAACGGAAATCGAGGCGGGAATGGTCATGGGAATGGTCAAGGACCAGGATGCTTCAACTGTGGAGACGCCGGGCACTTTAAAAGGGAATGCCCAAAACTGAATCAGGCGCAAGGCAGAGTATTTAACATTGGTGCGAGGGAAGCGCGCCAGGATCCAAACGTTGTCACCGGTACATTCCCTATAAACCAACGTTTTGCATCTGTTCTGTTTGATACTGGTGCCGATTATAGTTTCGTATCGTTAGAATTTAAGAATATACTTGGGTTGACCACTAGTAAGTTAGACGTTCCGTACTCGATTGAATTGGCGAATGGTAAACTAGTTGAAACAGGAGAAGTCATCAAAGGATACGTGATAGAACTGGGACGACACGAATTTATGCTAGACCTACTGCCAGTCGAGTTGGGAAGCTTCGACGTGGTGGTAGGGATGGATTGGTTATCGAGCAACAAGGCCGAGATTGTTTGCCATGAGAAGATCATCCGCATCCCAATGACGAATGAAGAAACGATCGTAGTGCACGGAGAGAAGCGTGATACGCCTCTGAGAATCATTAGCTGTCTGAAAGCTAGAAAGTGTTTACAGAAGGGATGTGTTGCATTCTTGACACACATCGTGGATAAAGAAGCCGCGGAGCTAAAGATAGAAGACATTCTGGTCATAAGAGAATATCCTGAAGTCTTTCCAGAAGACTTGCCAGGATTGCCGCCACTGCGACAAGTCGAGTTCCACCTTGATTTGGTTCCAGGCGTCGCGCCTGTAGCCAAGGCACCCTATAGACTTGCACCTTCGGAGATGCAGGAGTTGTCAACACAACTCCAGGAGCTATTGGACAAAGGATTCATCAGACCAAGCTTCTCACCTTGGGGAGCTCCAGTTCTGTTCGTCAAGAAGAAGGATGGTAGTTTTCATATCTGTATAGACTACCGCGAGCTTAATAAGTTGACCATCAAGAAGAGATATCCTTTGCCAGGATTGATGACCTGTTCGACCAACTTCAAGGTTCAAGTTTCTATTCAAAGATCGACCTTCTATCAGGATATCATCAGCTAAGGATACAAGAGGAAAGTATCCCGAAGACGGCCTTTAGGACTCGTTATGGACATTACGAGTTCCTGGTTATGCCGTTTGGGTTGACAAACGCACCGGCAGTTTTCATGGATCAAATGAACAGAGTCTGCAAGCCGTACTTGGATAAGTTTGTGATCGTGTTCATTAATGACATTCTAATCTACTCGAAGACGAAGGACGAGTACGAACAGCACTTAAGAGCTATTCTAGAGCTACTTAAAACGGAGAAATTATACGCTAAGTTCTCGAAATGTGAGTTTTGGCTACGCGAAGTCCAGTTTCTTGGTCATGTGGTTAATGGAAATGGAATTCATGTTGATCCCACAAAGATCGAGGCAATCAAGAATTGGGAGACCCCAAAGACGCCAATCGAGATTCGACAGTTCTTAGGTTTGGCTGGTTATTATCGAAGGTTCATTGAGGATTTCTCTAAAATCACTCAACCTCTGACCGCACTCACACAGAAAGACAAGAAGTTTGATTGGGGTGACAATCAAGAAGAAGCGTTTCAGTTGTTGAAAAACAAACTTTGTGACGCACCGATCTTATCGCTACCCGAAGGAACGGACGACTTCATGGTATATTGTGACGCCTCGCGTCAAGGTTTGGGTTGTGTGCTGATGCAGCGCCAGAAGGTTATAGCATATGCGTCACACCAGTTGAAGATTCACGAGAAAAATTATACCACGCACGACTTGGAGTTAGGCGCGGTGGTATTTGCGTTGAAGATTTGGCGACATTATTTATATGGTACGCGATGTACAATCTTCACTGATCACAAGAGCTTACAGCACATATTTGATCAAAAAGAGCTTAACATGAGGCAAAGACGATGGGTAAAGCTGTTGAATGATTATGATTGCGAGATCAAGTATCACCCAGGGAAGGCGAATGTGGTCGCCGATGCCCTGAGTCGAAAGGAAAGGATTAAGCCCATAAGGGTTAGGGCTTTGGAAATGATCGTCCAGACAGACCTCTCTTTGTGCATTCGTGCCGCGCAGAGAGAAGCTTTGAAAGAAAGGAATATTGAGGACGAGTATCTCCGTGGGATGGAGAAGCAATTGGTACCAAACGAGGATGGAACTTTATGCTTCATGAAACGAATTTGGGTTCCTTTGTTTGGTGGTTTGAGGAAGGTTATTTTTTATGAAGCTCACAAATCTCGGTACTCGATTCATCCAGGAGCGGATAAGATGTACCAAGATCTTAAGGATTTCTATTGGTGGCCAAGGATGAAGGGCGATGTTGCGGTATATGTTGGCAAATGTCTAACTTGCGCCAAGGTTAAGGCCGAATACCAAAAGCCTTCAGATCTTCTGCAGCAACCTGAAATACCCAAATGGAAATAGGAACAGATTTCAATGGACTTCATAACAAAATTGCCAAAGACGCCCAAGGGCCATGATACAATATGGGTAATAGTAGACCATCTAACAAAGTCGGCACACTTCTTGCCAATCAAGGAGAAAGACAACACGAGTAAATTCGCTGAAATATACATGAGAGAGATTGTCGCAAGACATGGAGTGCCTCTCTCGATTATCTCTGATAGAGATGGAAGATTCGTATCAAGAATTTGGCAATCCTTCCAAGAAGCTTTTGGCTCGCAGTTGAATCTAAGCACAGCTTTTCACCCACAAACTGATGGCCAGAGTGAGAGAACTATTCAGACATTGGAAGATATGCTGAGAGCATGTGTAATGGACCTAGGTGGTAGCTGGGACAATCACTTACCATTGGTCGAATTTTCGTACAACAACAGCTACCACACCAGTATTGGAGCCGTGCCATTTGAAGCTCTTTATGGACGCAAGTGCCGGTCATCGCTATGCTGGGCTGATGCGGGTGATAGATAGCTGGTTGGGCCGGAATTGGTCCAAGAGATGACAGACAAGATTGCACAGATCCGAGAGCGTATCAAGGCGGCTCGTGACAGACAGAAAGGCTATGCAAATCAAAGGAGGAAACCTTTAGAGTTTCAAGTTGGGGATATGGTTTTGTTAAAGGTTTCACCCTGGAAGGGTGTGGCACGCTTTGGGAAGCGTGGGAAGTTGAATCCGCGTTACATTGGCCCTTTCAGAATCCTGCAAAGGATTGGGCTTGTAGTATACAAGTTGGACCTACCTGCTGAACTTAATGGTGTTCACGATACATTTCGCGTATCTAACCTGAAAAAGAGTCCAACACAAGAGACAGTGATCATTCCTGCGGACGAGGTTCATATCGACAACACGCTCCACTTTACCGAAGAACCCGTTGAGGTTACGGATTGGAAAGTTAACAAAACACGCAAGAGTAGTGTCAAGCTCGTCAAAGTTCGATGGAATGCAAGACTTGGGCCAGAATTCACGTGGGAACGTGAGGATCGTATGAAAGAGAAATACCCACATTTATTCCCCAAGACCCCTGCATCTAGTAGCAGAACTAAAATTTGGGGACGAAATTTCTCTAACAGGGGGAGAATGTGACAACCCTCAAAATTACAGGTATCCGTACAATTAATTAATTCTTAATTTCTGCTTAATGATTGTGCTTGATTAAAACTGTTGATTTAACTGTTTACTGAATTCTGTTACATACATACATACATATGCATCACATTCCATGCTGTCACTCCATTTATTACACACAAACATTAGTGACAAACTTGATGCACAAAGCACAGTTAGCACAGTGAGTGGATAACCCAGAAAACATGATAACAATGCCAGCACCTAGACAGACAATGTTTTTGAGGCCAGTATGAGCCAGAGATAGGGTACTACACTAGTAGGGAGTGTAGGGAAGTGAGGACCATAAAACTGCGTCACTAGGTGATAGTTATAGTGCCGGGAAGTGCCTAAAACACACTCTAAATGCAGAATTCTGCACTTAATAAACAAAATTCAGCATTTAATAATGCTAGTAAAGTGCAAAAACTTGGCAAAATAGTCCTAGATACTTTCCAAAGTGTTGGGAATTAAATGTGTCACTAAAAGTAATATAAAAGACACTTTCTGGATTAATTTAGCACTTTAACGGGACAACACCCAACCGAACAACCGGACTTTACCCGGAACACAAAAATATTGCCAAACACATTGTTTTTACTTTTCTAAGCTAGTTAGGGTCCCCGAACACCCTAACACACCATATATTATATTATACATCATAACACACTAACTTAACATTTAAATCTAACTAGTTTGTAACTAGATCATTAGAAACCAACCCCATACCCCCCCCCCCATTGGGCGACGGTCACAAAGGGTGACCCACCCTTTGTTTTCTTGATTAAAATAATGGATTATGTTGGATGATTAGGAGCATAATACACATAGGATAAAGATGAAACTTGGTTTATAAATAAGCACAAGAGTTAACCATCTTCTCTCATCAAACACACTTAGCAAACAACTCTCTCCCTCTTCCTTCTCTTTGTTCGGCCGCCACCATACCACCACCTTCAAGTCCATTCCAAGCAATCTCCATACTCCCAAAGGTGTAAGTGATCCTACAAGTAAGCTTGGTGTATTCGGAAGCTCAAGGACCGCTCTCGTTTTCTTTTATCCATCACTTTTACACACTTGAACTCCCCTAGCCTTGTGCAAGTAGTAAGTGCCTTAGATCTTCATACTCTTCATATTTTTGTTGGTTAATAGTAAAAAGAATGGTGAAATCTCGAGAACTCTAAAGAACATTAACAAAGTCTTGACATAAACTAACAAAGTGATGAAGAAGTGTTAAAATGAAGATGAAATCATGTTGTTCTTGTGTTGTTATAATTATTGTATGTTGTTTGTTAGTAAAAATGATATGGTTCATCACATGGACTTGCTAGATCATGTTTAAAGACATGAATTAGCAAGATGTGAAAGTAAAGATGTGTAGGATAATGAAATCATCCACACATAACTATAAACTTGAATAAATGAAAATTTTCTTGAAAAATAAAGGCCAAAATAAGTTATAAACTTGTAGATCTAAAGATCTATGAGTGGTCTTTCGAAAGAACCAAGTGAAAAGTATGAGTTTTGTTAAAACTCGGATCTTACATAAACTAAACCCATTTTTAGTGGATAAACAAGTGTAGAAACACTTGTGTAACAAGAAAATTTCACAAAGAAATATTTTCAGAAAATGTGACTAGAAGTTGTAAAAGTTCAAACTCTTTAAAAATAAAGTTTTTAAAGAATCAATCACATTTTTAAAGATAACAAGACCTACAAAGTATACTAGTAAGTTACTACATGTTTTTATAAACTTTCAAGTTCATGAGTTTATGGTTTATGCTTGTTTATGACAAGATTGGTAATTAGAGATTGTATATTGTTGGTTGTTAATTGTTTGAATGATTTTACAAAAGAAAATGATATGCTAGTAAGCATGGACGCCTCCATTTACAAAGGAAACTCTGGCGAAATTTTCCTAAAAATCCAACACTTAGAAAATATTTTTCTAGTAAGTGTTTACAAATATATTTCTAAGTTTATTTTCAAAATAAACTTCGCCATGATTTTTGTTACAAAAATACTAAGTGCCGGAGGTTGATTTTCGTAAATAAAATTTGATAAATATATATTTAGAATATATATTTATTACTAAAACCCTTGTGTGATTGTTCGTTTATTATGTGAACTAGATATATTATTTTTAGGGTAAAAATAATATAACTTATGACACCATAAAAATTACGACTCCAAAATAATACTAAAACTCTCACAAAATAAATATTTAATTTACGCAAGTATTGTTGTATTACGAAGCGCTAAAACGTAACTTATGTATATTTCAGAAAAATACTCTTATACGTATATTTTTGGTAAAGTATTATTTTGGGAAAATTATGAAGTAAAATATAATATTTTTTAGAAAAATATATATATTTTGGAATTAAGATATTTTAGACAAGTGGGACTTAAAATATATTTTTCGGAATTACAAGTGTACAGGTATAAATACCCCCATCCTTGGGAAGGAAATACACATATAAAATACGTGAGAAGTGTGGATACGAAATAGTTGTCTAACTATTTTTCCTAAAAACAAAGGTTAAGTTAAAATAATCATTATTATTTTAACAAGTATAATATCAAAGTAACGCAACTCAAAACACTAAACCCTAAGCCAAGGCACGGCCCATTCGTCTAATAAACATTAGTATGTGTAGGTCGTTACGCAGCAGATCGAGTTTGAGGTTGACGTTACAGGATACGCACTTCTGTGAGTTCATGTCCCCCTTTTCTCTTAACTGTTTTCAATTTTATAACTTCGGGGGTGAAATACATGTTACAATTATTTAGGACATTTTTATACATGGTATGGTTAGCTTAAGGAGGGTTGGGACGTTCAGATCATGTGAGTGGTGGGTACAACACTTAAAGCCATTAATCCTCGTTGTTAGGACCGAGGGACACAAAAGTGATAGATCTATTTGGGTGTAGCGAGCCCACACCCGTGAGGTCAGGGTGACCCATAGAGGTGACTGTGTCTTACAGCCGAGGCCCGGTACAAATTTGCTAGGTTTGAGTTTTCCTGCATCACTTCACACATACCAGTGGCTTTGCAACCCAGTGGTGATCTCTTTTTCCTTAATTGCTACATACCAGGAACATTTATACACTGGGACGTACTTTAACGATTTATATACATACTCACTTTTACATGAACTCACTCAACTTTTGTTGATTTTTCAAACTACATGTATTTCAGGAAATTAGTGGATCTGGCGATGTGTGCTATCATGTCAAGCTGCGTAGGGAATAATGATGTCATCCGGGTTTAGGAAGTGTGACCCTTGCCTGGACGGGTTACACGTCTTTTAACCATGGTTTTTATTTCAAGTCTTTTGTGGTGTCATATGAACATGTTTTAAATATGTAATGGTTGTAACTTGTTTTATGTGTCGACAATTTAAAACAATGATGTTGTGGTAACTTTAAATTTAACGAATGGATGATCATCATGTGTTTTATTTTCATATAGCATTGTTATGATTGTTGCTATGGTATTAAGAAGTCACACCAATTAAACCCACGCTTCCGCAAAAGCCAGGGTGTGACAGCCTCTTGCTTACAAATGAGGGGATAAGGTGGCTGCCCGATCGGATTACTGTCCGATCGGGTGGTCACTCGATCCATGTGTCATAATTTGTTAAGTGTACTAGTTATCTTGGTCGGATGGTCGCTCAATCGGACGGCTGTCCGATCGAGTTGCCATTTGGTCAAGACTCCCAAGGATTCCAAGCTTCAAGGTTACAAGGCAAGAGTCACTCGATAGAGTGGTTGTCCGATCGGACGACTGTTCGATCGGATTGCCGCTCGATCGGGCGATCCTTGTTCTTTTTGCCATTGTAAAATCTCTAAGTTTCTTGGTTAACAGTGATTGTACGGTACGTATCGTGACAACAGCAAACTCATTAGTATCCCGGCGTCCTAATCGGGTGGGAATCACCCCCTGTCTGTTCAATCGTCGGTTCGTAACAAGTTAATGTCTAATCCGTCCCATGCTCGTCTTTTCTAGTAATAACTCAGATCTAAGCCGACTTTAGACTATTCATCCAGTCCACAATCCGTTTAGACCCGATTTCCATTGATTAATGGGGAAAGTTTGAGAAAAAGCTGAAGGTACACAAGTTCTATAGGAAAAGGTTTAGATTTATCTTAGATTTAGGTTACATTTAGTGATATGTGCATGGAATCCCTTAGATCTTAGCTAGATCTCACCAAGAATGACCTCATATGTTAGTTTGTACAAACCACCATGATGACGTCATCCTTAGGATCTCAGATTTTGAGAGATTTCACGGTGAAAAGCGTGATTTCAAGTGAAAATCACGTAGACAATGAAGTGTAGATCAAGAAAGTACAAGTATCTAGCCGAAAACGTACCAAAATCGATGAGAAAAGAAGAATTGAAGAGTGCGCGTGTCTTGGTCGAGCAGAGCTGTCACATCACTCAAAATGGTGATGTAACAGGTCTATTTATTGGGTGAGAGGAAAATTAAGGCGGTGCAAAAAGGGGATAGGGTGGTCGGTCGATTGAGTGGTCACCCGATCGGGTGGTCATCTGATCGGGTGGTCATCCGATCGGACGGCCACTCTTGCCAATCCCTTCTTTCCGCGTTCCTGTCTTAGATTAGTTTTGCGAATTACCTTTAGCGTTGCGTTGCGTATAGTTTATGTAAAGTATCTAGATTATATTACAAACTATAAGTTTCCAAGTTTCATAGATTCCGCCAGTGACAAGGCTCCAGTCTCTCGTTTAACCAAGAATCAAGTCTCACGAGTCTAAGAAGTCAAGCACCAAATAAGTTTCAAGTGTCAAGAATCATAGTTTCTCAAGCATCAAGAATCAAGAGTCCAAGTATCAAGTATCAAGAATGAACATAAAGAATCTAGTTTCCATGGTATCAAGAATCAAGTGTCTAGATCAAGTATCAAGAGTCAAGTATCTAGATTAAGTATCAAGTCTCATAGTTTAAGTGTCAAGAATCAAGCATCTAGAATAAAGAATCAAGTGTCATAGTATCAAGCACCAATTATCATTAAGATTCATGCCAAAAGTATCAAAGTATCAACCATATATAACCATAGGGACTAGATCTGACAATATACAGAAGTTCAGGGGCTGATCTTGCCAAAAGTCTAAAGTTCAGGGACGCTGGGCGTTACATTCTCCCCTCCTTTAGGAGATTTTGCTGCGCCTTAGACGCTTGACAGTTTGATCCATGATTTCGACCGGTTTCTCCACAAACTGAACAGCTTCGTTTATTTGCAAGTCTTCAAGAGGAACCTGCAGTCCCTCGTCGGCTGGGCATTTACGTAGGTTGGATACGCGGAACACCGGGTACACGTTGTTTAGTTCTTGTGGCAAGTCGAGTTTGTATGCTACCTTGCCAATCCTTTCAAGTATCACGAAAGGACCCACATAGCGAGGAGCGAGCTTTCCCTTCTTTCCAAAACGAACTACTCCCTTCCAGGGAGATACCTTGAGTAGAACTCGATCACCAACAGCAAATTCCAGAGGTTTCCGCCTATTATCAGCATAGCTCTTTTGTCTGCTCCTAGCCTTGATCAAGTTGTCATGGATCTGAAGAATATTATCCGTTGTCTCTTGAACAATCTTAGGGCCAGTGAACTGCTTTTCCCCAACCTCATGCCAGCTGAGAGGGGATCGGTATTTTCGCCCATATAAAGCTTCGAAATGAGCCATCTGAATACTGGAATGGTAGCTATTGTTGTACGAGAATTCTATCAATGGTAAATGTACATCCCAGTTACCACCAAAGTCGATGATGCAAGAACGGAGCATATCCTCAAAGGTTTGAATAGTACGCTCGGTCTATCCATCCGTCTGAGGATGAAAAGCCGTGCTAAGATTCAAGTGCGAACCCATAGCAGACTGAAATGTTTGCCAAAGACGCGAAGTAAAACGACCATCACGGTCCGAGATTATGTCAAGGGGTATGCCATGACGACATATAATCTCATTAGTATAGACTCGAGCAAGTTTCTCCACTCTGTAATCCTCACGAATAGGAAGAACGTGAGCGGATTTCGTCAAACGATCAATAATCACCCAAATATTGTCGTGGCCTTTAGAGGTGCGGGGTAGTTTAGTAATAAAGTCCATAGCAATGCAATGCAATGCTATCCCATTTCCAAACTGGGATCTTGGGTTGTTCTAAGAGTCCAGAAGGACGCTGGTGTTCAGCCTTTACCTTCAAGCAAGTAAGGCACTTAGACACAAATACAGCAATGTCCCTCTTCATGCCAGGCCACCAATAAGTCGCACGCAAATCCTGGTACATCTTATCGACACCTGGATGGATAGAGTAACAGGATTTGTGAGCCTCGGTCATAATGAGCTCACGGAGGTCATCGCGATCTGGTACCCAGATGCGATTTAGATAATACTGCAGACCATCAGATTTTGTTTCGAGCTGGTCCATCCTAGCGCCGTGAATTTCTTCTTCTAGACTTCCTTCATTTGCTGATGAATACTGAGCTTCACGAATACAAGCATGCAGATCACTATAGATACGAATAGCCTTGAAATGGGTCTTACGACTAAGGGCGTCGGCTACTACATTCGCCTTACCAGGATGATAGCGAATTTCGCGGTTGTAGTCATTAAGCAATTCCACCCAACGTATTTGTCGCATGTTCAGCTCTTTTTGGTCAAAGATATGCTGAAGGCTCCTATGGTCGGTGAAGACCACACACTTAGTACCATAAAGGTAGTGTCGCCAGATCTTCAACGCAAAAATAACCGCACCAAGCTCCAGATCGTGAGTAGTGTAGTTCTTCTCATGTATCTTGAGCTGACGAGAGGCATAAGCTATAACCTTGTCTCACTGCATGAGCACACAGCCCAATCCACGATTCGAGGCATCACAATAAACCACAAAATCGTCATTGCCATCAGGTAGAGTTAACACAGGAGCATTACACAAAAGGTTCTTAAGAGTTTGAAAGGATTCCTCTTGTTCGGGACCCCAAACAAAAGGTTTCTCCTTTTGGGTTAGCGTAGTAAGAGGAACAACGATTTTAGAAAAATCCACGATGAATCGGCGGTAATAACCCGCCAGTCCTAGAAAAGAACGAATCTCATACACGGATTTAGGCGTACACCAATTCTTCACTGCCTCAATCTTAGAAGGGTCAACATGAATATCCTGACTACTAACAATATGACCAAGAAATTGTACTTCATTAATCCAAAACTCACACTTAGAAAACTTAGCATACAGACGTTCACCACGTAGAAGTTCAAGCATAAGACGTAGATGGCGAGCATGATCAGCTTTAGACTTAGAATAAATAAGAATATCATCAATAAAGACTATCACAAAACGATCCAAATAGGGTTTACAAACATGATTCATAAGGTCCATGAACACTGCAGGTGTGTTGGTCAAGCCAAAAGGCATGACTACGAACTCGTAGTGCCCATATCGAGTACGAAACGCAGTCTTAGGAATATCATCTTCGAGGACACGTAGTTGATGATATCCTGAACGTAAGTCAATCTTCGAGAAGCACGACGCACCTTGTAGTTGATCAAATAGGTCATCAATACGAGGGAGCGGATAACGATTCTTCACAGTAAGCTTATTCAGCTCACAATAGTCGATACACATACGGAAGGACCCATCCTTCTTCTTGATGAATAAAACGGGAGCACCCCATGGGGAGGTACTTGGACGAATAAAACCCTTATCGAGTAATTCCTGTAGGTGACTAGATAACTCTTGCATCTCGGAAGGTGCAAGACGATAGGGAGCCCTAGCCACAGGGGTCGCACCAGGTACGAGATCAATACGAAAGTCAACAGATCTGGGAGGAGGAAGACCAGGAAGATCTTCAGGAAAGACATTGGTGAAATCACACACCACTGGAACATCGCTTATGTTCTTCCCCTTGCCTTTTTGTTCCACCATGTGGGCCAAGAAGGCAGGGTTCTGTTTACGTAAGTTTCTGCTCGCTTGTGTGCATGACATCAATCTCAGTCCTTTTGAAGGTCGGTCTCCATAGACGATCAAAGTATCACCAGATGGAAGGGGAAGATGAACAAGTCATGACAAACAATCTTGGCATGCTTCTTACGCAACCAGTCCATGCCAATGATGACATCAAAACTACCCAATCGCATGGGTATAAGATCAATAGAGAAGACGTGATCGTTAAGAATCAAAGAACAATCACGCACGATAGAATTCACAAGAATCGACTTACCATTGGCGACCTCAATACAGAATGACTCAGGTAACTTGGAGCGTGTACAGTTTATCAAAGACTCAAATTCCACGGACACAAAGCTTTTATCGGCACCAATATCAAATAGAATCGAAGCATAAAGGTTATTAACAAGGAACATACCATTGACAACGTCATTGTCATTACGAGCCTGATTAGCATTAAGGTTGCTCGTCCACGAGCGGCAGGCTGCTGGTCCTGGTTCAGCTGAGGACACTAGTTACGGAGGTGGGTAGTATCTCCACACTTGTAGCATGCACGGACAGTGTTGACTGGCCTTGGGTTCTGCAGAGGTGCTGGGAGTGCAGGTAGAGTTGCCTGAGCTGGGGCTTGCTGAGCTTGCGGGGCCGGATTAGTTTGACGAAAATAAGGAGTCGTGTGACCATAACGATTACAGTTGGTGCACAGACGACATGCAGAAGTAGTAGGATGATGGTAGTTGCAAGTTGCACACTTGGGATGAGGCCCAGTGTATTGCTTCTTAGCTTCGGGAGCAGTAGGGTTAGCAGCAGCAGGAGCAGGTTTAGCAGCAGGGTTTGTAGCAGGAGTAATAGCATTGCATCCAGAACCCTGGGATTTCCTTTTCTTGTTCTTGCTGCCGCCTGGCTGCTGAGTAACTTGATTTGCAGACTTGGAGGGAGCAGGAGTAGCAAACTGCTTATCACGCACACGGTTGTTGTTCAAACTTGCTGCCAAATGATAGACTTCTTCAATAGTTTCCAGTTGAGCTGCTTCAATAGAATCACGCATAGCAGGAGGTAGACCATTGATGTACTTGGTTATCATTCGCTTAGGGGTCGAAACCAAGTGAGGCACGATAAGACTTAGCTGCTTAAAACGGGTAGTATAAGTCAGGTTATCATCACCAACCTGCTTCAGATGCCAAAACTCCTCTTCAAGCTTCAGTTGTTCATGAGGAGGGCAGAACTCAAGCATCATTAGTTCTCGCACCTCAGCCCATGAAAGAGCATAGGCTTCTTCATTTGAACGGATGTTTCTCTTATTCAACCACCACTCCAACGCTCTGCCTTGAAACATCCCAGTTGCACTCCTAGTCTTTAAGTGGTCTGGGCACTCGCTGTTAATGAAGGTAACCTCGATGCTGTCGAACCACTCGAGCATAGCAGTCACCCCATCACTGCCCGTGAAAGAGTTAGGGTTGCAAGAGATGAAATGCTTATAGTTGAACTTAGTAGGCTTTTTCTCCTCAGCCTTGGAGTCCGCAGAGGATGGAGGCATGTTTGACCCTTGGAGCTCAGAGATGATCTTTGGCACGACTCGAGCAATCTGGTCGGCCATGAATGACATCATCTTTTTCTGAGATTTCTCCCTGGATTTCCTGAGAGTGTCGGATAGCTTTCGAGAAGACATCTTAAAGATCCAATAAGAGGATCGTATAAGTCTAAATTAACACATGCCAACATAGATTCACGCACGGTAGACTAAGACACAAGATTCACAATATTTTCATAGATCCCGCAAACCCACGACCTTCGCATGGCGCGTTGCACGGAGTTTGACAACAGGTCAGAAGCGCTTATATATAGGAAGTACCAGCGGCGTATCCACCACGCTTCGGGCACATTGCTTCCACCCCGCACTCGGCGTCAAGTTACGTGTCGCAATTGACAAACAATACACTCATCATTATCACAATACACACATAGACTACACCAATAGATTCCAATAGATTTCACACTGCAATCCACTACCCTCACATGGCACGTTGTACGAAACTTGGCAGTATGTCGGAAGCGCTTATATATAAGAAGTACCAGCGGCGTATCCACCACGCTTCAGACACAGTACTTCCACCTCGTACTCGATGTCATGTTCACATGTCGATATCCACACTCATCATAGATTAGTCCAAATAGATTCAAATAGTCTCAAGTAGATTCCAATAGATTCAATAGACTCCAAACAGATTCAATAGACTCAATAGTCTCCAATAGATTCAATAGATTCACATAGACTTGTGCTAACAATCCACAAACAACGAGATCACGCATGGCACGTGTTACGAAAGTTCGGCAGCATGACGGAAGCACTTATATATAGGAAGTACCAGCGGCGTATCCACCATGCTTCAATCATGCCACGTCCGTCTCGTCGTCGGTGTCATGCCTCGTTAAGTACCACCTTCGATTTCACCACTTCTCAACATAGATTAACCAGATAGATTCAACCACATAAATTAATAAGGTAGATTCAATTACTCAACCCGAGCCTACAAAACTACGAATTTCACTTAGCGCGTGGTACGAAGGTTTGGTAGCGTGCCAGAAACGCTTATATATAGGAAGTACCAGCGGCGTATCCACCACGCTTCGGACATGCCACTTTCCCCCTCATCTTCGGCGCTAGGCTACATTTTGTATTTTGTTTCTCCAACAAACATACGTAGTTTACACATAGATTCCACTGGAGTACACGATAGATTTCACATAAGTTTCTCATAGAATACACAAATAGTCCTCCCATAGCTTTAGAATCCTTCACAAGACACTAAATTTCGCATGGCACTTGGTACGAAAGTTGGTAACATGCCAGAAACACTTATATATAGGAAGTGTCAGCGGCGTATCCACCATGTTCCGGACACGTCACTTTCCCCTCGTATTCCATGCCATGTTACATCTAGTGTCTTACAATCACATCATCACTTAGATTACACATATAATAAAGCCTCATAAATTTAGTTCGATCTGAGATTAGAATTTATGTTTTAGATTGTGGATAACGTGTGATTCGTGCAAAAGCATACCAAATGATCGAAGAATTAAGTTTAAAACCATATGCATAAAATCGAGATAACATAAAAGAAAGATAGGCTCATAAAACATAGAGTGTTCCGGGTAGAGGAACGGTGACTAACCAAAGTGATTCGAATTCATTTCCGATTGAGGTAGCGTGTCTTGACTTACTTAGACAAATACGTCATCGATGTTAGGCCTACAATATTCATCCTTTTGGTCATTTCACGTACTCAATTGATCGGAAGTTACGAGACTTTGGCGAGACATGAAATCAAGGAGTGGGACGAGTTATCAAGATCTGAGTTTCACCTCTAGCTTGACAACATCGTACCCTAATAGCGTTGGTACTCATCCGCATATAAGACCTACTAGAATAACATGGAGATTTTCCATCAAGGTTTGGATGTCACTCCTGTCTTGAAGGCAAATCTCGTGCAAAATACAAACACCGGTGAACAGCGTTTTCAAAGCATCAAGTGTATATTATGCTAGCCTTAGGAAAGGCATGTAAGTTTAACTGAACAAGTGCTGCTAGGAAGCAGATACGGTAGAATACATAAGTCTTAAACAACAAATAAGAGTCAAGATTCCTAAAACTATAGACTAGGGAAAGTATTCCTACTTATTCTAATTCCCTATAGTTATGGCTCTGATACCAATCTGTCACACCCCAACCGATGGCGGAAACATCGGGGTGCGAGCACTAAGCGTTCAGATTGCTCATGAGAATTCCATAACACTATTGTTTCAATAAAGATTAATTGATTTTATAATAAGGTCTAACAAACGTCATCACAAGTATCACATTACAAATCACATTATAAACCAAATCATAAAATTGTTCAAATTGTTCAAAAGACTAATATTATCCAGGCGTCGTTTCTTAGCATCTCCTAGCTGAATTCCATGCATTCCAATCATCCTATCAGCCTGCAACATGTATTAAAATATCAATACAAAAGTATTGGTGAGTATACAAGTTTGGTAATAGAATAATAGATTATATCAACTCATATCCACAGTGTAAACAATAAATAGTTTCAGCCGTGCTTGTGTCGCAGTCCACGAAGTGATAGCCCAAGTATCCCGATGCTTTAGTGTTTACCCAAGACTCAAGGTAAACTAGAATCCTCCTAACAATACCCCCCGAGAATAATGGGAGAGGTGCATCTCCTATAGCGCTACTATTGTTAAGGCGGAACTAAACACTCTGGATTAAACGTCACATAGCACAAAGAGTCAAGAATCAAGAATCACAAGTTTCATGTTCACATAGGATAGAGTATAAGTTTCAAAGAATCAAGTTTAAGTTTCATAGAATACATGTTACACCCCAAAAGTTTAAAGTAAAAAGGGGATCGAGTATACTCATAGTGATTGCTTAACAATATAACTGCTATTGGATCAAAGGGAGCTCTTTTAGAATTAGCCTGATTAGATTACAATAGGATAAGAGCAGCGTAACGAGATTACGCAAAGTGTCAAGTCAGTCACTGGATCGGATGGCTGCCCGATCGGTTGGCTATCCGATCGGATTGCCAGTCGTTCGGGTGACATAGGTGTGTGAAGGGACAGGTGGCTGCCCGATCGGATGGCCATCCGGTCGGGTTGCCTCTTGCTTACAAATAAGGGGATAAGGTGGCTGCCCAATCGGATTACTGTCCGATCGGGTGGTCACTCGATCCACGTGTCATAATTTGTTAAGTGTACTAGTTATCTTGGTCGGATGGTCGCTCGATCGGACGACTGTCCGATCGGGTTGCCATTTGGTCAAGACTCCCAAGGATTCCAAGCTTCAAGGTTACAAGGCAAGAGTCACTCGATAGAGTGGTTGTCCGATCAGATGACTGTTCGATCGGATTGCCGCTCGATCGGGCGATCCTTGTTCTTGTTTGCCTTTGTAAAATCTCTAAGTTTCTAGGTTAACAGTGACGGTACGGTACGTATCGTGACAACAGCAAACTCATTAGTATCCCGGCGTCCTAATCAGGTGGAAATCACCCCCTGTCCGTTCAGTCGTCGGTTCGTAACAAGTTAATGTCAAATCCGTCCCATGCTCGTCTTTTCTGGTAATAACTCAGATCTAAGCCGACTTTAGACTATTCATCCAGTCCACAATCCGTTTAGACCCGATTTCCATTGATTAATGGGTAAAGTTTGAGAAAAAGCTAAAGGTACACAAGTTCTATAGGAAAAAGTTTAGATTTATCTTAGATTTAGGTTATATTTAGTGATATGTGCATGGAATCCCTTAGATCTTAGCTAGATCTCACCAAGAATGACCTCATATGTTAGTTTGTACAAACCACCATGATGACGTCATCCTTAGGATCTCAGATTTTGAGAGATTTCACGGTGAAAAGCGTGATTTCAAGTGAGAATCACGTAGAGAATGAAGTGTAGATCAAGAAAGTACAAGTATCTAGCCGAAAACGTACCGAAATCGATAAGAAAAGAAGAATTGAAGAGTGCGCGTGCCTTGGTCGAGCAGAGCTGTCACATCACTCAAAATGGTGATGTGACAGGTCTATTTATAGGGTGAGAGGAAAATTAAGACGGTGCAAAAAGGGGATAGGGTGGTCGGTCGATCGAGTGGTCACCCGGTCGGGTGGTCATCCGATCGGACGGCCACTCTGGCCAATTCCTTATTTCCGCGTTCCTGTCTTAGATTCGTTTTGCGAATTACCTTTAGCGTTGCGTTGCGTATAGTTTATGTAAAGTATCTAGATTATATTACAAACCAAAAGTTTCCAAGTTTCATAGATTCCGCCAGTGACAAGGCTCCAGTCTCTCGTTTAACCAAGAATCAAGTCTCACAAGTCTAAGGAGTCAAGCACCAAATAAGTTTCAAGAGTCAAGAATCATAGTTTCTCAAGCATCAAGAATCAAGTGTCCAAGTATCAAGTATCAAGAATCAACATAAAGAATCTAGTTTCCATGGTATCAAGAATCAAGTGTCTAGATCAAGTATCAAGAGTCAAGTATCTAGATTAAGTATCAAGTCTCATAGTTTAAGTGTCAAGAATCAAGCATCTAGAATAAAGAATCAAGTGTCATAGTATCAAACACCAATTATCAATAAGATTCATGCCAAAAGTATCAAAGTATCAACCTTATATAAACCATAGGGACTAGATCTGACAATATACAGAAGTTCAGGGGCTGATCTTGCCAAAAGTCTAAAGTTCAGGGACGCTGGGCGTTACACTGGTGCCGATTTTAACTTCATGTGCCGATAATGAACCGGCTGTATTTTCGATACCAGTATTGGTTGACACCAAGCTTATCGAACTGAGAAACTAAAGAAAATAATTATAATTATTAATATATAGTAATAATATATTATAGTAATATAATAAAATTACTGTTCATTCATTTGTATTTTCAACTTATACATTTTCAAGTTTTGATGACGTCATGGGAATAGTTTTGTTAGGAGGTTCGCCACTTTTGGCGGCCACTTTGACTTTTGGTTTTTTTTTTTTTTTTTTTTTCATATAATAGTTATTTATAGGTGATTCCAAATTACAATTTTATCCCAGGTGTAAAATTACGATTTCGCTCTCGATTCAAAATAAAATTTTGCTTTTTTTGCCCCTTGCTTAAATTTACGGTTTTGCCCTCAGTTAAAAAATACAATTTTGCCTCCAGTTCAAAATAAAATTATGGTTTTGCCCTCAGCTAGAGTCCTGCCAAATTACGATTTGGTTCCCAGTTTAAAATTACGATTTTGCCCCCAGCTAAAAATTACGATTTTGCCCGCAGCTAAAATATTACGATTTTGCCCCCATTTCAAAATAAAAAAAATGGTTTTGCCCTCAGTTCAAAATATTATTTTACCTCCATTTTAAAATTACGATTTTACCTCCGCTAAAAATTGCAATCTTGCCATTGTTTTTTTTCCTTTGGCAAAACCATGGTAGTTATTATTTTACTTTGTTGACTTAATTTTGTTTTTATTCATGCCAAACAGCTGTCTAGCACTCGCTAATTGGTCCTGACAAATTATTGTTTTGCCCCAAACTCTAAGTTACACGCTTGTCATCGTCTTAGTTAAATTTTTTTTATCATAACTATGGTACTGTTTTTCTTTAATTGGTTAACTTGATGTATCTTTTTTGATATCGTGGTATAGGTAGCATGTATAACTAACCGACATAAAGGCGTACATGTTATTAACCTAAGAAATACTCGGTTTAGCGCCCCGCAACACGGGCGGCGCATAACTCTAGCTGCCTAACACTGGCTCATTAGTCCTGAAAAATTACAGTTTTGCCCTGAGCCCAAAATTACGGTCTTATCATCGTTTTTTTCATAGCAAAGTTATAGCAGTCTTTTTTTAATTGATTGAGAATTATTCGGCCATTGCCCCGCAACGCGGGCGGAGCATCTACTAGTTATTAATATATAGTAATAATATATAGTAATAGTAATAATAATAATAATAATAATAATAATAATAATAATATATAGTAATAATAATATATAGTAATAATAATAAAATAAAATAAAATTGTGTTAATGAAATAAAATTGTGAGGATAATATGTTAAGTTCACTGAATAGGTCCTACTTCCATTTATCCCCCATATTTAACCTATATAATCCTACATTCCTACCATATGACAACCCAACTCCTTTCAACGTAAAATTGCAAGAATTTAACCAAGTTATGCCTAATTACAAAAAGCGAAACTTTCATTTCCTTTCAATTTGATTGGCGTTTTAAGTTTCCACTAACCGTATTACAAGTTTACCTTTGTATTTACGTAAGTATATAACCAAAGTGGTTAAATTACACAATTAATCCTTGTAGTTTGGTCCTTGACATCCCGGTCCCAAACTACAACTCCCATTTTCCAGTCTAATTTAAATCCTCAAATGGAATGTTATATTATTTTATACAACTAGCAATAAGACCTGCGCGCGTTGCGGCACGGGTATATCGCAAATATTGAATGGATTAGTCTAAATGTTATGTGATGCGTTAACCATTTAATTTCGACGTATCTGATTGAATTCAATGTGACCTATATAAGCATTGCGATTGAATCAAAATGAAAAGTCAATTGAGTTTATACAAAACAATCATAACGTATTATATATGACTCGACTCATACATAGAAAACATTAACATGCATAGAGGAAAAACCGACATTTGTAATCAAAAGAGATTAATTAGAGCTTTAGAAAAAAAGGGAAAACACAATTTGACTCCACTCTGTTCAAAATAAAATTTACGCATGATACATAAACAAACACGAAAACATATTATATCTGATCTGACCCATTTTCCAAAAAAAAGTTTACATTGAAACGTAGTTCAACTCGAATTTCCAAAATGTACATAAAATATGCACGTAAAAAGGTTGTTTTTTAAACGAAAATGTATTACATCAAAACGTAGAGCAAACCGAATTTATACCGACACGTACATAAAAATATGCACGCAAAAAAATTAGTTTTTAAGTAAAAGAAGTATAGAGATAAACTCGAAAAAAAATTAGTAAAAAACGTAATAGATTATAAATGTTTGTAAAACCGTGCCAAGTAGCACTAATGTCATATCACGTTGCCAGCGACCACAAACAACGGAAAAGCTCGTAAAAGTAATTAAATAAAAAAGGAAAAAATAACACCGCACAAAAAGCAGCGAAGAATGTTTGAACCACGCATGCTTGTTGCGGCTTGTTAATGCGAAGAAAGTAGAGTGGAACGTAAAAAGTGGAAAAGAATAAATAAATCGATCTAGGACTTGCGCGATACGACGAGTCTGTTAAACGGGGAAAAATAGATGCGTTGCGACGGGCCTGTCAAACGGGAAAAAATATACGAAAAAACGTTAAATCTCACGCACACGTTATCGCGTGTTAACTCGCAAAATTTAGAACAAAATGAAAAATGAAAAACCTGCGAAAGATGAAAAGTATGGGGAAACAAAGTTGAAAAAAAAGTGTTGTTAAATTTGAAAAGATGAAAAGATTTGGGCTAAAAGTTAAAAATTAAAGGGGTTAAAAACTAAAAGGTGAAAACCTTTAGATTAGAAGTGAAAAATCAATTATTATTTTTTTTTTGAAAAACTTCTTATACACAGAACACAACACTATTATATATATTATATTATATTATATATTATTATATATTGTTAACGAGTGTTGATGAATAGTAACTTTATTTTTATAATTATATATAATTTTTAATATATTATAATAGTTTATTATTATATATACTTTTAATAACATATTTCTCTTTTTTTTTTAAATATAGTTTACGAGTGCTGATGAATACTAACTTTATTTTTATAATAATATATAGTTTTTAATATATTATAATAGTTTATTATTATATTTATTTTTAATAACATATTTTTTCTTTTTTAAAACATATATTTCCTTTACCTTTTTTTATAATTGTTTTTTTTTTCTTTTTTTAAACATATATTAATGGGTAATTGGCCTATAATAATCTCATTTACACCTTATTGGCCATTAATAATCCCATCTCAGAATACTCCCCCACCAGTCCCACCTTTCACCTATTTTTCCTACAATGGTCCCCCGTTAAAAAAACTTAACGGAGTTAAGCTTTTTTTTCAAATTACAAACAGATTTTTTAGGGCTTTTGATCAGAATAATGATATGAGTCCATTGATGTAAAACTTACTTCGAAATGGTGCTCCAAGTGACTTGATTTTGATTAATTGGAAATTTAAACACCCGAATTGAAGCGGCGTATTCATCATTTGGAGCACCGTTTCGAGGCAAGTTTTACATCAATGGACTCGTATCATCGTTCAAATCAAAAGCCCTAAAAATTTGTTTGTAATTTGGAAAAAAACTTAAATCCGTTAAGTTTTTTAACGGGGGACCATTGTAAGAAAAATAGGTGAAAGGTGGGACTGGTGGAGGGAATATTCTGAAGTGAGATTATTACAGACCAATTTCCCTATATTAATTTATCTATTAATTTGATACTTCTTTAATAATTACGTTTAGAGTAAACTGCCATTTTGGTCCTTGTGGTTTGGCCAGTTTTGCCATTTTAGTCCAAATCTCAAACTTCTTACATCTGGGTCCCTGTGGTTTGCATTTTGTTGCCATTTTAGTCCAAAATTCAAAAACCCCATTTTTTTTACTATTGCAACCTCTTATTTTGTCTTTTAGTTCAGGGGCATTTTGGACATTTTGCTTTTCATTTAACATTTTCTATAAAACCCCTCTTTATTTATCTCTCTCTCAACTGACTCTCTCCCTTGTACTTTCTCTCTCTACAACCATCATCTTCTTCTACAATCATCATCATCAGGACACCAGTACCCATCAACACCATCGACCACCGACATCATCTCCATCACCATCACCTTTGACCTCCATAGTCCCTCCACCATTAGAATCCAACCCCTCACGTTTTTCGGTGGTTGCAAAACTCAGATTTGATGAAAGATCGAAGAGGCAACGTTCTTGTCTTGGTGGACAACGAAACAGATCTGGATTGTAACCTCGTTTTGTTTACCACACCCCAAAAATCACAAAAAAAAAAACGATTCTGTCCACCGCCACTGTGACGGTGGTAGATCTACCCATCTCGGATCTGTCATGTGACAACCATAGACGATGAGTGATCTTCATACTTAGATCTGACGAATCGAGGTAAAAATGAAATCCTGATGCCACAAGATTAAAACTTTGGGGTAAACTTGCATACACCTACAGTTTAAACGGTCATACGGTAGTAGAAGCGGTGTGGGTTTTTGGTTGTGGTGGCGATTGTGTCTCTCTCTCTACAAACTGACTCTCTCTCTAAACAGTCAGGGGCCACCACCGCCTATAGCACCACCACCGCCGCCACATCACCACCGCCGTCCAGATTTGTTGTCGGAAACGATGTTGGTTATCTGCATATGAGAGAGAGAGATGGGGGGTTGGGGCTGGTGGATGAGTGATCGGCGGTGGTTGGGGCCGGTGTATATTGACATTTTGGGGGTTTGTTAGAGAGAGGGGGTAGAGAGAGAGAGAGAGAAGAGAGATCGCCGGTGATTGTTTTGGCCGGTGGATGAGTGATCGGCGGTGGTTTGGGTGTCTCTGATAAACACCCTCAGCACATTCATTCTTTCCAGGTTTGTCTTCAATTGTTCTTTAATTGGTTTCAATCTCATGAGAATTGTTAGGGGAATGCACAGATCGTTTCAGCTGGGAGACGAATCTGGATAGCGGTGGTGATGTGGCTGTGTTTGTTCAGAGAGGCAGTGGATCCTCATCTTTTTTTTTTTTTTTGTTTTTAGGGTTTCAATTTGGGAAATCATGACTCGTGTGTTTGTTCAGAGAGGCAGTGGGGATGATGTGGTGGTGGGGGTGGTGGTGGTGGTGGTGTGGTGGTAGTTCAGAGAGAGAGAGAGAGAGCAGTCTGTATGTCTGTATAGATAATTGAATTATAATTATTTCAAAATGGCCAAAATACCCCTGAGGGTAAGGACAAAACAGGGGGTTTTAATTTGGGGATTCTGGTCAAATTTCACTTTTGGACCAAAATGGCAACAAAATGCAAACCACAGGGACCCAGATGTAAAAAGTTTGAGATTTGGACTAAAATGGCAAAAGTGCCCAAACCACAGGGACCAAAATGGCAGTTTACTCTTACGTTTATAACTTTTTTCTAAAAACTTAAGTACGGAGTTGTGATTGATTTCTTTCATTGACATTCCGTTATAAGTTTTGTTAAAAACGAAGTTGTAATCAAAATAAAGTATTTATTTAGTATCATAAAACGGTACGATGATAAGCTAAATCTTTCTAATGGTTTGATTTTCTAAACAACATGATTTATTTTCAAATCACATTTGTTTTACGTTATTATTTGCTCAGTTTCGCTGCAATGCGCGATATAAAAAACTAGTTATGCAATAACTTGTTAGTAACTTGAGTGCTAGCCTAGCGGGGGCATTTGAGTAGATTTAGCATAATTTTTTTTGTTTTTTTTTATTTTTGAAAGGTGTGAATTATTCGCGAATGTCGGGAGGTCTAGCATACGTTGTCTTAACCGGGTCCGCGCTAGAGAGCCCCCTCGCACAATAGATCCCCAATTTAAACCCCTCAATGAGAAACCCCTATCACCAAGACTCGAACTTGAGACCTTGAGGGGAAAACTCACCCGGACTCACCATAAGTGGAACTTAAATACCCGTGTCCACCACTAGAGCTTATTTAGCATATTTTTATTGATCTATCTTTTGTTGTTCACTTGCTCCATTCTTTTAAAACGTGCTCAAACTTTAATGGTTGATTTAACCGGAACCGATAACTAAAACGGCCAATTAAAGTTTGGTTTAATAAGTTTTAGTTTTTTGTGAAACTCCATTAACTTCTACTTTAATAGTTAGGCTAGTTCTTTATTTGAAGTAGCTAGCACGTGTTATTTATTTTTCACAAAAACTAAAATAGCGTTTGTGGTTTTTGTCATATCTACATCTTATAATTACCGGACATTTTAGTCTTTTAGATATCGATAAAAGCATGTGCAAATTTGGGTTGATCATGTTATTATTTTCTAGCTTCTTTTGCTATAATTTATTGTAGTTAATTTTACTTTACGTGTTCCATCCCAACCTATTTTAGATCCAAAATGTTTTGGACCCCGTTGACGAAAATTCCTACACCCGTCTACTGGCATTTGTATAATAAGATTAATGGTCAGTGGGATCTAGAAATCTTTATAGGGGTAACTTTTAAATAAAATGGTAACGAAATCGGAAAAATGTCAATTTTTTCTAAAATTTACACTATTGTCGTAACGTTAAAGGGCAACGGAGGTTACCCTTTGTTACAAGGTATGTAAATTTGTAAGATGGGGTACATGAAATTCCTCCGTTTTGTGATAACATGATCTTAAAGAGATTAGGGTGAAGGGAGTGGTTAAACATGTGAAAGTGGCAAACTTTAAAATGGACCAATCAGAGTGTGCCATGTCAGCAAGTGTGAAGAGTTTAAACTTTGGTGAAAAGTGTTGGCAGTGGTGTAGACACTTGAAAGTGGCAAACTTTTTTTATTCTTTTATTATTTTTTTATCTTTAAACACCACTTCACCACCACCACCACCACCGGTTCCACCACCACCACCACCCTCAAAATCAACCCACCCTTATCACCTCCACCACCACCGGTTCCACCTCCATCACCCCTTCACCACCACCACCACCACCGGTTCCACCACCTCCTGTTCACCACCACCCTCCCCCAACTCAGAGATGCACGGAACCACCACCGCCGTAGCAACACCGGAAACCACCGCCACCAGCCGCCGTAGCAGCACCACCATGCAGAGATGCACGGAAAAACATGCTCCAACGGTCAAAATCAACCTTCCCCGCATCGGTGAACCTTTACCGTGTTGTTTGGTTTGCTGAGCGGCAAAGGTGGCCGGCGGCGGTGTTGCCGCGCGGCAAACACCTTTGCCGTGTGGTTTCCCGCTCCACTCCCTTCACCCTTAAAGCAAAATCATATAAAATCAGGCACAAGTTCACATGATGCAATTTTAGTTTCTTTTTATTTTCTTATTTCTTTTAAAGAGGCAAACTAACATACTCGCTACTCATAATATACTCTTGTCAATCACAAGTTCACATCATAATAGAGAGAAAGGAAAAGAAAAGGAGGTGTTCTTAGACTAAAATTCATTCTTCAAAATTATAAATAAGTTGAGAGAAAGGAAAGGAAGAGAAAAGAAACGGAGGAAGGAATTCTCTTCTCCTCTCTGATTAAATAAAACAGGTGAACATAGCCGTAAGGACATGCATACACAAAACTTAATGCTACGGTATCTCAAAAGTTTTAATAGTATATTTAGACTACATGGAGTCATAAGGGCAATGACAAAACCCTGCCACCTAGGCGCCACATAGACTACGAAGACTTTACCCTTCACAATGTAAAAACAACATTATGGTCAAGGTCAAGGGAAAATCCCTTTTTTTTAATTAAATCATTTATATTATAAAATTACATAAATCAACCTTTATGGTATACTTAAACTGCACGTCATACCTTTCACTATGAAATCGGCAAAACCCAACCTTTATGTTCATGTTTTGTAACATTCTATAACATTTACAACTAACGTCGTCCAAAAACTCAGTTAAGTTAACTCACATGCTTTGCATGTGAGGGTACTATGGTCTTTTAAAACATAAAGGTTGATTTGTACAAAAATATTATTTATAACATAAAGGTTGATTTGTGCAAAATGTTATTAATATATAGTAAAATAGTTTTTCTTTTGCAAAAACATTGTTATTTGTTAATAATTATATATTTATATATATAAGCATATATAAATTTATTTTATAAAAATTCTGATTTTAATATTTTTACAAACTAAACAATAATGACAAGATAAATTACTTTTTATATAAAGTATAACTAAAACACAATTTTTTTAAAATAAAGTTATTGTAATATCCAGAATATTTTATAATTATATATATTATAATGGACAATTTAAAACTACTCAAACTAAAAGGTATTTTTTTATGTATATGTAAGTATGTGTTTATAAAATCAAAATATTAGACAAATTTACATCGATAAAAGAAAATAATAAATTAATTTGACATTTAAAAGAAATCTTTAATAAACTTCAGCAAACAGATTCTAAATATATAATATATAGATAATACTAATACAATTGCAATGGAAATAATATAATGTCTTAAACTGCATATATATTTTTAGTATTGCATTTGTATTATTTATATATTATATATTTAGAATTTGTTTACTGGAGTTTATTAACGATTTTTTAAACGTCAAATTAATTTAGTCGTTTCTGTTATCGATATGAATTTATCTAATATTTTGTTTTATAAACACATACTTACATATAAATAAAAATTACCTTTTAGTTTGAGTAGTTTTAAAACGTCCGTTATAATATATATACTTATAAAAATATTTTGGATATTACAATAAGTTTATTTTAAAAGAATTTGTGTTCTATTTATACTTTATATAAAAAGTAATTTATCTTGTCATTATTATTTAATTTATAAAAATATTAAATCAGAAATTTTATAAAATAAATTTAAAACTAATTTTTAATATATAACTTAACTGAGTTTTTGGACGACGTTAGTTGTAAAGGTTATAGAACGTTACAAAACATGAACATAAAGGTAGGGTTTTGCCGATTTCATAGTGAAAGGTGTGAAGTGCCGTTTAGGTATAAAATAAAGGTTGATTTATGCAATTTAGTCTTTATATATTCATATTCTTTCAAGAAAAACAAAACAATTAAATAAATATAAATATTTCAATGAGCATATTACAAAAATCGTCCTTTATGTATGTCACTTATTGCAAACTGTGTCATTTATCTTCAATAATTACCGAAAACGTACTCGATGTTTGCAAACCCTTACAAGTTATGTCCTTTAGCCCTAACTCAGTTAAATTTTTGTGGTTAAATCTGACCAAATGGACCCCACATGAGGGTATTTTGGTTATTTTACTCTCATGTGGGGTCCATTTAGTCAGATTTAACCACAAAAATATCCTCGTGTGGGTCCATTTGTTAAGATTTAACCACAAAAATTAACTGAGTTAGGGCTAAAGGACATACACTACTAGAAAACATGGTTTTTGTCATGTAATTTTTTGTTACAAAATGGTAGCAATTTCCTTATTGTCACCAGTTTACCACCGAAAATACGGTGACAAAAACACCCGTGTCAATTGCCCTAATGCTACCAAATTGCCACCATTTTTATATTTTGCTACCTTATTTTACCACCACAAAATTGGTCAAAATTATTTGCAACCGCTTCATGTTTGCTACGCTCCGCCTTGTTTGCCACCGAGTTTGCCACCGAGTTGTGACGCGTTTTCGTACCATTTAGCCACTGATTTGCCACCATTTAACCATCGGTATTTGCACGTTTTGATACCATTTAGCCACCGATATTGCCACCATTTAGCCACCGGTTTTTGCCACCATTTAGCCATCATGCCACCTATATTGCCACCATTTAGCATCAATATTGCCACCATTTAGCCATCATTTTTCACACAATTTGCAAGTTTTGATACCATTTAGCCACTGATATTGTCAACATTTAGCCACCATTTTTTACACAATTGCAACCATTTGCTACCGTTTACTGGTTACTGGAATATTGATTTTTAATTCAGATTTTTTTCTGCCTGCTATTTTCATCAAAATTACATATCAATAAAACTACAAATAATATAAAAAACGTCTAATAAAATCCCAAAATGATATAAAACATCTTGTTTTCAAAAGCATATAAAAAATACCAACTAAAATATAAACTAACTAAAACTATCCTAATAAGATAAACATCTAAACATTCAATGCCAAGTGTTTATAGCCTATCTTCGAACTGTAGCTGTTAACATAGCTTCAATTTGTGACATCCTATCAAGCTACGCATCTCTATCCACCTTATCTTTTTCTTTGTCAGCCTACAACCCCGCAATAATTCCATTGAACCTTTCTTTTTCTTCATATTTTTCCTTAACGAGCTCCTTGATAACTAAGTTCAACTTTTCAATCTACAAAACAACCAATGAATAGAATCAAGAAATCAGAATTAACGAAAACTAATAATGGGTCAAATTGGTTGCAAAGAAAACAAAATACAACTGTGAGCTACAATTCAAGTGCTAGAAGCTAAATAGCATGTTCCAATTTGTTTACATATTAAGAAGGAAATTATACCTAATTTTAAAAACATTTTTTTGTATGAAACAACTCGTAAAGAAGGTGTAATCAAATCATTATGAAATTCCTTAACATTCTCACTAATTTAAGAGCATCAAACCTAACAATAAAAAACAAGCATCTCAAACCAAACAAACATAATAACAGTGGGAAACGATACAAATGCACAAAGGTTATTAGTCTAAAAGGATTAAAAATACCTCAGGGTCTTCTCTGCTATGTACTCACGGGTCACTATCATTGCCTAACCCGTATACTTTTCCTTTATTCTTGCCCTCAGCTCGTGACCACAAGTCTTTGTCAAATTTTGGATGTTTATTACGTTCTTTCCCTATACTTCTCCTCAAGAAAACCTTCATATTTAACCTAATGGGATAAACACATAATTATATTATACAAATTTCATTGTAATAAACTTCGTGTTTTTAATTTTGAAATACTTTGTTCAAATTTACTAATCAATTGAGTTACCCAAGTCTCCTCTGCCCTAGCATCAATCCATACAAGATTTTTGTAACAATTCTCATTAAAAGTCCTAATTATTATTTTAATTTGGCCAATAGGAAACCCTAATTGAGAAACCCAAGTGATTCTGAACAAACCCTAAAATTTTCAGAATAATCAGAATCAGGATTAGGGCCCCTAAAACTCAAGGGGGGTATACCCTAGTTAACGATTATCTACAATTACTCGCTGTCAAAATTCGAATTTCAGAATATGTCAAGTCAGCAAAGCTAGTCCCAACCGTGGCTACCCTATAACCTATTTTTAACCCTTACGCACCGTAACAAATTGAGTCTTACGGTCCGTAAGCACTCTTACGCACCGCAACAATTTTATGCTTACGGTCCGTAAGAAATGCCAAATTTTGACTATAAATAGCAGACATTGGTACTTGAAATTTGGCGTATGTTCGACGAAGAAATTCGTTTCAGGCACCGAATTACATTCTGTTTACCACAATTAACACACACTAATCATGAAGTGCTGCCGCAATCAGGGTAATAACTCGATCGCTATTACGATTCAACGTCCGATCGATTATAACTATCCAACGATTGTTTAAGTGCCGCTCAAATTGAGTTTATACTTTGTTATTCATCGTGATTTCGACTTGAATGTTTGAGTGCTGTTCGAATTCGGACTATACTCTGTCATTCGTTGTGAATCCGCTGAATTGTTAAGTATTGCACTTGTAAATCGTTGTGAAGGTTTAATCTCGTGAATTGTCGTAACTGCTGTATTAGTTACTAACCTGTTTGTGTGTGCATTATTATTTAAATTAGGTTAATCAAGGCTAATCAGTAGGCTTATACTCTGCTCGTTAAATCTACAATGTGAGTCATTCTCTTTTTATCAAATTATTTTCAAAATCATGTTTATTTTCAAAAGTTATAAATACAGTGATTAAGTTTTATGTAATCACCAAGTTACAGCCGGTATGTGGGGTATTGTGCACATTACTACTGTTGTTATCACTTTAGGTGGGCGAACCTAAATTAGTGATATTCGTCATTCATTGGGGCAGCCAATGGTGATATGACCACAGTCACCGAAATGAGTCGAGTGACAAATACTGTGGGTAGTTGGTTTGATATCAGAAACATTGTAATCTCTCTTAATACTGTGAATTATAACAAACAAGTCGTTTTAGTAAAACTGATTGATTCACTCAGTATTTCCCTGCTGACAAAACCTTTTTCAAACATGTTTCAGGTGATCTGTTGTGAGCACAAGAAAAGTGTCGTGGAGCACTACAAGCTTAGAAAAGTGGCTCAATGTAAATAAATAAAGAAACATGTTTTGAGAAATAAAGATTTCCCAGTGAAATCACTTTATTGTAAATTATGGGATTTATCCCTATATTATATATATATATATATATATATATATATATATATATATATATATATATAAACGAGCAGTTTTAACATTAATCAATCCTGTTTAAAAAGACTTCCGCTGTCACTTAATTAGATACCATCGGATTTCCTGCCTCGCGGCTCTGGACCGGGTCAAACCGGGACCAAGGGCCGTGACAATTTTCTTCTTGAGCGTCCCCTTTCGAATCAATGTCCAAAAGTAGTGAACTGCTACAACTTAGATCTTTATCCAATGGTCGACTTCCTTTCCTGCAGTGTGATCGCTTCCACGCTTCACGAACCGACAATTCACGCCCAAGTTTCCTTTCCTGTAGAATTTGGAAGTTAATAAAAATGATAACATTGACATGATATATATATTATATATATAAAATAAAAGAGGGAAATTAATAATTTTTACCGTTTTTCTTTTCATTGTCACATAGGATTGAGATCCTAGTGTATGCTTGCCGCCGATTGCTCTACTTCTAATGTCTTTGTTTCTTAAATACTTTGCTTTCCACTTAGGTGTGTTCTAGTGGTCAACCATCTGTTTCCATATCTCAGATCTTATCCATGTTGGTTTAAAGTCAATAAGATCGATCATATTGTCTCCAATATTATATTTTATTTTTTTACAACTTATTTTATGTCATAAATTAAATGGGATGTGTATTTTATGCCATAATTATAACTTAAAAAGAGAAATTAGCAATAAGTGACATACATAAAAGACGATTTTTGTAAGGGTTTGCAAACATCGAGTACGTTTTCTGTAATTATTAAAGACAAAGGACACAGTTTGCAATAAGTGACATACATAAAAGACGATTTTTGTAATTTACTCTATTTAGATTAATCATGACAACAAAGACGATATTTTTTTAAGAAATAATAAATGACATAAAATTAAAAAAATGTATATAAATAAAATAACTTAATTACATAGTCTAGTTATCATATCGTCATTGCACCGTTGAATACGCCAAATGTGTTCAACCAAATCCGCGCAAAGTTTGTTATGTGTCTATCTGTTAAAAATTTCGCATTGCTTTACTCTTCTCACTTCTTCACCGATGTCTACAATATTTGGTTGTGTATCTTCTTCGTAGTTTTAGCAAATTACGTGTCCTTCATCCATCTAAATCATGTTGTGCAAAATAATACACGTGTACATCACATTTCTAATTCTATATTTTCCGTAATCCTACACGGGATTCGCACAATGTGCCATCGTTTCTACAAACCACCAAAAGCTCGTTCAACGTCTTTTATTGCCGTCATTTGAGCTTTGTTAAACTTTTATTCTCTTTTCATCTAAGGTGTGTAAAATCTTTTACAAACACAAAATATTCAGAGTAAATATCATCGGCTAGATACTACCCGTATTAGTACTCCACGTCATTTACAAAAAAAAAAAAAAAAAAGAGGCCATCGGTCCAACCTCATTTATGCGGCTATTGAAAATGGGTGATTGGGTCGACTATATTTATATCGTTAATTGAAGTGGCCAAACCAAAGGATGCATGCCAAAACCAAAGATCTTGTGATACAACCGCTTCAAGCATTATAACCATTTTTTATTATGTCCACTTTTGGGTTGGCCGCGCCACACAGTTGGACAAAGTTCCCACTCCATAAAATCCATACTACCATTCATCTCGGGGAAACCATGTCTATCATCATGAAACTCCGAAATTTGTTGTATGTCATTAAATGTAGGTTTCTCAATTTTTTTCCGTAGAATTCAATAACATACTAACAAAAATAATGAAGACTTTCCCTCGCTACTCATTCTGACATTTTTAAACATTCATCCATTATATCGGAACTAGTGTCATAAGGTAATTGTCTAATAGCGGTCGTAACTTTTTGCAACGTGCTAAAACCAATATCACCACACGCATCGCGTTTTTGTTTAAAATATTCATATTTTTTTCTAAATCACTTACTATTCTTAGAAACAACTGTTGGGTCATACAAAAACGTCGCCTAAAATTCTTATGATCAATAGGGGGTTGGGTGAAAAATAATCACGTACCAAAAGTTCATGTGTGGCGACCCGATTGTGTATAATTCGTTTTCTCTTTTTGGGTTATGAACTCCCGATATCTTCAACAATAATCCGTACGACTCATTGAACTGATGATGTTATTAGCTCGGCTCCCTCTTTAGAAGAAGATGATAAAACGAATTCGTCAAATGATGATGATGATGAACTTGATGCTTGCATTTATTTTTAAAAGAAGAATTTTATGGTGATAGAAGTTGGTGTTGTTTGTGTGAAGATATAGGTTAGGGGATAGAAGTTGGCTATTTTTTTAAAACAAAAAAACTCGGTCAAATACTTGGTTAAAGCCCGAACATCTATGGAGAATCCCACAATGCGAATGGGCAACGCCAAAGGGAAATGGAGGCGGGGTGGTGTGACATAAGTTTTTACGTCTTTAACATGTATCCTCAAGACATAAGTTTTTAATGCATAATGTACAGTTTCCTTTTAAACATGATTTAGGGAAATATGTAATTTTGTAAGTTTAGGGGTAAGATCAAATAAAAAGTTAATTTTCTCTAAGTAGGATGGGAAGAAATCTTAACTATCCATTTTTCAAATCAATAGTTAAGATGAAAGTGTAGGAGAAAGAAGGAGTGCAAGGGTATCTTGGGAAAATCATATTTATGGGCTTTCTCTCTCCACATGCTAGGCACATGCATATTCCACCACCATTTTTTAAACATTCATAACTTTTTTATACAACATTATTTTTTCATAAAATTTCACCGTAAAATCAAGCGTCTTTTTATCTTTAATTTGAGTACCATATTGCTATATAAAATATGAAAACTAAAAACACCCACTAAAATGTGTTGCATTTTTATGTTGTATAACATCTTTTGTATTGGATTTTTGTACTATTTTTTTGTGCTGAATTTTTTTGTTTTAAATTTTTTTCTCAATTTTTTTGTGCTGGATTTTTTTGTACTACATATTTTTGCTGAATTTTTTCGTGTTTTATTTTTTGTACTAGATTTTTTTGTGCTATATTTTTTTTACTACTTTTTTTGTGCTATATTTTTGTACTATATTTTTTGTGTTAGATTTTTTTTTGTACTAGATTTTTTGTGCTAGATTTTTTTGTACTAGATCTTTTTTGTTGTATTTTTAAAAAACAAAAGGGGTGTCACATGTCATTTTCACTCATATTTATAAGGACCAAAATGTCATTCATTCCTACTTGTTAGGAGTGCCACATGTAATCATCACAATCCTTCTTAGTCTACTTAGGCAAAATCCACTTTTTAGTGGATCTTTCCCCTGTAAGTTTAAATGAAGATATATGAAATAGATAAAATAAATGCATTAGAATTAGTTTCCAACCAAAATAGTAATTACACAAATTGATCGTTTACTTTTTGTATCTTTGAGAAAATAAGCCAAGGGGTTCTAAGATTTTAAAAAAATAAGACCAAATAAAGAGCATAACAAACAAAATTATATTGATATAATCTATGATTTTGTATTCATAAGCATAATCAATTATGCCAAACGTTATTCGGTTCCAATTGCATGGATGTTCATCTTGTACATATCATCGGATCATATGTAACCCATGAATAGATTAAACACAAATAAAATAGTTAGTTATATCATGCATTATTAATCGTATATAGAATCGGCGATCACAATAGACAAAAACATATAAATAATGATTAAACATAAATAATCATTCATGTAAGCGTGTAACTATAATCATTTAAAGATAACCATTCATGTATTATTGTTCGCTACATCTAAGTAGATAAAGAGGCCCTTGGGGGGGGGGGGGGGGGGGGGATCACGGTGGTAGTAATACTAATGAAGGCAATGAAACAAATAAATATATATATTGTTGGTACATGAAACATTAAGTCGAGCCGGGGATCTCACTGTAAGTAGTCTTTCTATTCCTACAGGGTAGAGGTAAGACTGTCTACATCTTACTCTCCTCTGACCCTATATTTGCTTTGCTATTGGTGGGATTTACTGAGTATGATGATGATGATGTACATGAAACATTAAGATAAACTGAAGATTTAAGAAGGAAGAAGGAACCGAATCACATATGGTTGTTTTATAGCCTTATTTGTATTGCCTCCAAGTATCATCTAGAGTCTCTAGAATGTCACTTTTCTTGAGTGGCAAGAACATATTAGGTTAAACCTAATTTTTAATCTAGATAGGGTTGATTACGACTTTTGCTAAACACTAGAATCACATATTGTAGTGTTTATAGTTCTATATAGATTGCCTTGAAGTGTCCTCTAGAGTAACTTGAATGTCTCCATCCTAGAGAGGCAAGAAGATATTAGGTTAACCCTAATTTTCAATTTAGATAGGTTGATTCGTGACTTTTAACAAAATATATTGCATGACTCTGAAGGATTCTAGTCATGTACCCTTCGGTTGAAACAAAAAGGACACAATATTATGTTATGAAATCTAATTCGAGATATGATGCAATCAAATTACAAATTCAATGCTAAAGGAATTACAAGTGAAAATGAAGTCGAGCTTGACCTCATCTAAGCTCGAGCTTCCTTCATTTTACTTAATAGCGCTCGAGCTTAAACTTAATTTTTTCCGATCTCTATTTCTTAAATTACAATTGTCGTATCAGGATCCGGTTACAGTAATACCCCACTCGTAACAAAGCTAAATTGATTTTGGAAGTCCACACAAGGACTTTTGTATATTAAAAAGAAGTCAACGAAAAGTCATTTTTATCATTGATTTATAATTTTAACTTAAATCTTCTCTTAAATTTCTGTAAAGAGTAAAATGGCAAAACCGTCCCTAAGGTTTGGTTACTTTTGCCACTTTAGTGCACAAATGAAACTTTTTTGTAACTGGATCCCTGCGGTTTCCTTTTTGTTTTTAAGTTTATCCAAATCAATAACTCAGTTAAAATGTATCGTTAACTCCCATAGACGATTTTGACATTTCCTAAACCTCATGATGATTTTGGCACTTTCCCATTTATTCTTTTGTTTTTTAATTCTATGAATTTTATTTGTATCTTTAAATAAAAAACAATCAAAATAATATATTTATATATATATATATATTAAGGGGTTGGTTAACGTACAATATTCCTTAACGTACGATGTGTACGAGATGAAATTACGCACGTTATAAAACTCAAAAACCCTAATCACGCATGTTGAAAACCATAATCACGCATGTTGAAATCCATAATCACGCATGAACATAATCACGCATGTACAAAATCAAAAATCACGCACGCGGTAAAACCCTAATCACGCATGTTATAAAACTAATCACACATCTTATATTTTCACAGAGAACGCAGCATACGTTAACCAAGATTGTACAATACACTTTCTCTATATATTACAATGAGGTAATAAAAAGTCAATTTTATCATCGATTTATAGTTTTCACTTAAACCTTCTCTTAAATTTATGCAAAGAGTAAAATGCCAAAATCATTCATAACGTTTAATCACTTTTCCCACTTTAGTTAAAAAATAAAACTTTTTGTAACTCGACCCATGAGGTTTTCTTTTTGTTGTCATTTCCATTCAAATCACTAACTCAGTTAAAACGTATCATTAACTCCCATGGACGATTTAGCAATTCCTAAATCTCAGGGACGATTTTGGCTTTTTCCCATTTATTCTTATGTTTTTTAATTTTATAATTTTTTTCTTTGCTTTTAATGAAAGAGAAAAAAATAATTATAAATGTAATATATGTATATACATATACACACAATTATATATACGCATACACATTTATATATTTACACACTTCTTTTTTTATTTTCTTTTTTTACCTTTAAATAAAATAATAATAATAAATTAACGATGTTTGGTACAACGGGAGAGACGGATGATACTGATATTTGGTTCGTCGGGTCCAGGGCCGGCTCTTGGGCCGGCCAACCCGTGCCGACGCCCAAGGCCCAAATTTTTAAAGGGTCCGAAAGATTTTTATAAGTTTTTATATATACTAAATTATATATTTAATATATGCATCCATTTATTATGCAAAAAAATGTTGGCAGTTGTGTGGAAAAACCATCTCAAGATAATGTAAAGATCTCAAGTTCAAGTCTTGGCTCTACCATCAAGGTTTTATTATTTTTATTCATTTCCCCTTAACCACAATTTTGGGCCCAATTTTTTTGTCGCCCGAGGCCTAAATCTTTTTAAGAGTTCTCGGAGACAGCTCTGGTCGGGTCCATGACTTAATGATAATTTTAACTGGATTAGTGATTTGAATGGAAATGAAATCTCAGGAGTCTGGTTGCAAAAAGTATTATTTTTGAGGTAAAGTAAGAAAAGTGATCAAACCTTAAAACACGAGTTTACCATTTTACTCTTCCTGGTAAATCAAACTGCAAAAAGTATTCATCTATATATTATACATATTAATTGAAACTATTGATGAACAGTGTTTTGATATTTTATTTTAAAGTGTTTTATTTTTTTAATCCTATTTTCATTTCAAGCATTCATTTACTTTGAAATAATATTTTATTTACCACTTAATTTTATTGTATTTTAATAATTTGCGTTTGTTACTTTAAAAAAATATTAAATCCGCAACAATGTTTTTTAACACTACAATATAATTTTTATTGAAAATGGATACTGTATTGCAGGTGTACCAAACCGAATCCGACAATAAATGGTAATTATTATTTTGAAGTATTTATTTATTTTTTAAAAAATTATTATGCATCATTTATTTTGATTTTTTTTCTATTAATAAGTGTTTATTTTTTCCAATATTGTGATCAAGTTTTTTTTTTATAATAGACAATGTGTCGCCAACGTACCAAAACGTACCGAATCGATTGAACAACATGTGTATTTATACCGCTATTTATTTTCATTGTTTTTACTTTTCATAAACTGGCACCATATCGTCATTATGCCGTAACAAACCAAATGAATAACATTGGTACTGATACATATATTCATTTTTATGGTTTCCGTCGATCATTTTAAGTTTATACAACTCTGTCTGCGACGATATATGAAAATGATATAAATATTGTGACGATCTGAACTAATCAATACCGTTTGAACATCGATGTCGGTGCCTGTGTTCATTTTTTTCGTTTTCAGTCGAATGATTTCTATACGAAGTGCATGTATCATACCAGTATTGTAACGAACCAAACCGATACCAATCCAATGCTCGCAGTTATGTACCGCCGCAATGCGCGGGCAAATAACCTAGTTTAAATCAAAAGGTACACTTTTTTTCTAGATTTTTGTTAATTTCTAAAAGTCTATTACATCCAACCTTCTATCTCTACCTCCATCTTACTCACATTAACTTATTTTATTATTATTTTTTTCTTTTCTACACACTCACAAAAATATAGAGTATTAAATATAACCCTCTAAATATAAAGGTGTATTTTAGTTTGTTTAAATTTTTCTCTACTAAGAGGTTCCAATGTAGTAGCATTTTTATTGTTTCTTCTACTTTTTCCTCAACAGAATGTCCACATATATGTGAATGTTTTAATAGATTTTAGAGTTAAATGTCATTTTAGTACTTGTGGTTTGGGCCATTTTATCAGTTTAGTCCAAAGGTTTGAAACATTGCCATTTAAGTCCAAATAGTTTTAAATATTGCCATTTTAGTCCACTGTGTTAACTCCATTCATTTTTTATGTTAGCTGGAAGGGTAATTTGATCATTTTATATGGTCGAATCACCCTTTTAGTTAACAGAATTACATATAAAATAACCGAAATACCTTTCTGTTTTAAAATTATTTAGATTAAAATGATAATGTTTCAAACCTTTGAATTAAATGGACAAAATAACAAAAACCACAAAAACTAAAATGACATTTAACTCTAGACTTTAAATTATAGAATTTAAAAATCCTTCAAGAACCAAACGAAACCTTAGGCCGGAGGGTGTGGGGGGCGCCACCCTCGCCACGTCACTGCCTATAGCGCCCCGGGCGCTATACACCCACACCCACCATATTAAGTTGGGGCGCCATACTTCACTCGCCAACATGGTAACGAGAGGAGAAGGGGGTATCAGGTGGGGCCCACTTGTTTGCACCAATCAAATTTTTTTTTTTCCTCTATAGCGCCCCTAGGGGTTATCACCACACCCTCCATGTTAAAGGGGGGTTATAAAGCTGAAGTAGCTGACGTGACGCCTACGTGGCGCTGAGGTGTCCTTATAAAGCCCCAAGTTATCCCACACCCTCTGGCCTTAGTTGAGTGAACATGTAATTTAGTTGGAAGCTGGTGTAAGTACCGATGCGATTTCTCGCCGTGGGTACCGCCAACGTGACCACCATTTTTTATAAATTTAAAATAAATAGTAATATTATACGAAACGTCTTTGTCCCTCTCTCACACACACTCACAGACAGCTTTTCCTCACTCGTTTATTTTATTGTCGACACAATATATATTTTATAATATAATATTAAAACTAACAATAACATCATCTATTTATTTCCTCTTTCTTGCTGTATATATGAACCATCCTCCTTACTTCGTCCCCCTTCTTCTTCGTCCACGCCTAATTTCTTGACCTAAATTCACTTCCTTTATTTAAATTTCCTCTTTATTTTCTTCAGATCCAGAGGAGGCTCGATCTCTGATTCTCCTTTTTCTGGCTCTCCAGGTGAGAATTTCCCAAATTTATCTTATAATTTTTATCTTTGTTTTGATTTGTGTCTTAAATTTTTATTTTGGCAAATTTTAGCTCAATTTATTTGAGAGACTTTATGATCTGTTGTAGATCTTGAAATAATTTCGTTAAAATACAGATCTGTTTTAATAATAGATCTTGATATTCTTCGTTTTGAATTTTGTCAGTTTTATTTTTAATAATGATATTTTAAAATTAGTTTGACCGGATTTCGATCTACCCCTGTCGATTTCATTATTAAAACGAAAACGATATGTTTTGAACAATGATCCAGTCTTGAACATAAACCTTGAAAACCAAATTTAACATAACAAGTTTTTTTTTTTTGGATATTTATATCGTTTCATTCCAATCACCAGGGCAAATTAACGATACAACTTTTTTTTTTTGGATGTTTAGGAATTTTTCAAACCTGTTGTTTGTTGTTTCACTTAGATCTTATGTTTTGTTTTTGCTTTTAAATTTGATGTTCTAATGATAAAAGTTGTATTTTAAACAACAGGTGTTGTTTCAAAAGAAGACCGAAAATGAATCACTGTGGAATCCAACAAACAACCAGTAACTTTTCGTCTTTCAACAACGGAGAGCCGGTGGTGTGTCCGAAGCCACGGCGGTTCCACCTCCTCAACACCGATACTCGGAAACCTTTAACATTTCATTTGTGGTACGGTGTACTGGATCAGGAGATATACGAGTCAAATTCTTGTGAACAACCCTTACCCTCGTCGTCGCCCCCTTATTTCTGCGGGTCACCGCCGAGTAGAGTATCTAACCCGCTAATTCAAGACGCTCGTTTCAAAGAGGAAAAAGTGTGCTCAATTTCACCCATGATTCCAAACCCTAGCTCGGGTGGTGTAGCATCATCATCATCATCTCCGTCATACAACAACATCCGAACCACTTACAACAACAAACCTTCGGTTAGAATTGAAGGCTTTAACTGCCTTGACAATAATCGCCGCAATTGTCGTGTGCCTGCTTTGGCTTGAATGAACCTGATGTGTGTAGTGATATTGGGCGGTTAATTTTTAGGGTTGTGAAGAGGAATTTTGCACGTCTTGAAGAAGATTACATGAAACTCTGTTATAATATGTAAATAGGGTTAAGAAGAAAAAAAGAGGTATTTGTCTGTATTTAGGGAGTTATTAACAAAAAATAATGGTAGGATATGAAGATATTATTATTACGGTATTACCCTTCTGGTTATGATTTGTAAGTATAAACAAGGAAGGGGATTTTCCAAAGGAAAAATTTGTATAAAAATTCGTCGATTATTATTTTACTTCGTGTATACTTTGTACATGTAATATCCAAGTGTTGTATTCTATTTTTGTTAAGTAATATCCAAGTGTTGTATTCTATTTTTGTTAATATTGTTATTCCTAAGTTACTAATATTAACAGAGTAAATTGCTAAAATTATACCTGAGGTTTGGTTTGGTTATGTAAGTCACTAAGGGGCTGTTTGGCAACATCTGAATCAATAAGTGCTGAATGAATAAGAGGTCTAAATGGGTAAGAGGGTCTGAACCAGTAAATGCTGAACCAATAAAATGCTGTTTGGTTGCACATCTGAATGATGTGTAAAATGACATTTTTACCCCTGAACAAAACAAAATACCCAACAGGCTTTAAAACCAAAGTTGTTCTCTGTCTCTCTCACTTCCCCATCTTCAAACTCTCTGCTTCTCTCTCTAAAAACTCTCTGCTTCTCTCTCTAAAAAGATCAAACTCTCAGCTTCTCTTACTCTCTCTCTAATGAAAGAACCCAGGCTCAAACTCTCTGCTTCTCTCTCTAAAAAGCGGCGGCTGTGGAGCTCCGATTGAGGGGGAGGGCGGCGGCTGTGGAGGTCCGGTGTGGAGGACAGTGACGTGGAGGTGGCCGGAGGTGTGGAGGAGATGGAGAGAGGATGCGGTGGAGGTCCGGTGTGGAGGAGGGAGGTGGCAGGAGGTGTGGAGGAGGGCAACGACGGTGGAGGTCCGGTGTGGAGGAGGTGGCAGGAGGTGTGGAGTGGAGGTGGCGGGAGGTGTGGAGGAGACGAAGGATGAAGGATATGCAGGAGGTGTTAGGGCACAAGGGTAATAAACACCATTCAGATCTCAAAAGGTGCTGAACCATTCATATCTGAATGGTTTCATTCAGATGTTATTTGCTGAACAAAACACCTCCATGTCTGAGCGATTCAGAGCCAAGCCTCTTAATGGCTCCATTCAGACCCAAACAAACATCCCCTAAGTTAGTCTCATCCATAACAACTATTTGATATTGTATTGTCCTTATTTTTTTTTAGATTTTTTGACCTTTTCATCCAAATTCTAAATCTTATGGACGATTTTGACAAAAAAAAAAAACAGGTTAGATGTTTGTATAAAAATAGAAAAAAAATCTCAAAAGTGAAGCACAACATAGTTTAAAAAAATTGTTTTGATGAAATTGACAAATATGCCCAGACTTAAAGGACGTTTTTGACAATTTACTCATATTATATTAATTATATTAATATTATTATAATTACATTATGAGTTTTTGAATCTGACCAGTAAAGTCAAAATAGCATTTTGTTGAAGGCCGTTTGACCAAATTGCTGACGACGGATGCTTTTTTATCACGCCAAAAGGAATTATTCTTGTCTGCTATATATATATTATTCTTGGTCCTACTGGTATTTACCCAATAGACATCTAAAAGTTGCAAGTAATTTACGAAAAATTATTATCTATATTAATAAGAAGTGCTGATGAACAGTAGGCAATTTTAATATTTTTTTTTACTATTAGTTTGTTATTATTATATTTATTATTAGTATACTATTATAACTAATATTATAATAATTATTTTTCATCATTGGTTTATTATTTTTTTTTCTTTTTTACTTTTTTGGCCAAACCAATTTTCGATTTTGTCCCGCTTTAAAATTACAATTTTCCATCAGTTTAAAATTACGTTTTTAACACCAGTTCAAAATAAAATTATACTTTTGCCCCCAGTGAAAAATTACAATTTTGCTCTCGGTTCAAAATTACGATTTTGCCCCTTTTAAATTTACAGTTTCACCATTAGTTTTGTTTTCTTCCTCCAAGCTAAATTACGATTTTGCCCTCAATTTAAATTTACATTTTTGTCATCGTTTTTGTTTGCTTTCTCAGTCAAATTACGATTTTTCCCCCAGTGTATAACTAAAGACACAAGATGGAGGAGTAGTGTCAGGCAGCTGCCTGGAACTCCCCCATTGTCCCAACCAACTTATGATTTTATCCCCGCTTTCAAATTACGATTTTGCCATCAGTTCAAAATTAAGTTTTTACCCCCAGTTCAAAATAAAATTATGCTTTTGCCTCCAACTAAAAATTACAATTTTGCCGTCGATTAAAAATTACGATTTTGACCCGTTTAAATTTACAGTTTTGCCATTAGTTTTGCTTTTTTCATCCCAGCCAAATTATGATTTGGCTCTCAATTTAAATTTACATTTTTTGCATCGTTTTTCTTTGCTTTCCCAGTCAAATAACAATTTTGTCCCCAGTGTAAAATTACAATCATGCCATCGTTTTGGTTTTTCTTTTTTTCTTTTTTTGATAAAATTGTGGTAGTCCTTTATTTTAATTGTTTGACTCGGTGTAATTTTTATTCGTGTCAGGCGACTTCCTGTCACACGCTCATTTATCCTGAAAAATTACAATTTTGCCCTCAGTTTAAAATTATAGTTTTTCTATCATTTTTGTTTTTCATAAGCAAAAGTATGATAGTGTTTTAATTTAATTTTTTTGAGATCGTGTTATAAGTAGTATGTACAGGTAACCAAAACACTAACGTACATGTTATGATAGAGAAATATTCGGTTTAGTGCCCCGCAACGCGGGCGGGGCAAACCTCTAGTTATATATCAAAATGGGTGGAATCCTATTCAAATTTTATTCGCATAAAGTTCATACTACTATATGTTTTTTTTTTTCTAACAGCCAGAACTAACTTTTTATCATAAAAACCAACTTGAAGAGGTATGGTCCCAAACCCTTGCCAACATGGCAAGGACCATACCACTTTCCCCATCCTACATGGCGTCGACATTAGCCGTATCATCCAGAAGCTTCTGGAAAATATCCAAGTGACACCAAAGATGCTCCATACGACATAAAGGACAACACGTGTCACCAGCCATCAAGCGCCAAGTGGACCTGCAACAGGTCAGGGAGCAGCCAGACAACATCAGTACGATGTTTCCACATTCGACAAATGCAGGCGCGCCACGTGTACCACTACACTGACCGCAGCAGAGGAGACCAAGGGGATATTCCCCTTGGTCGGACAGCTGGCGCGCGTCTACAGCTGGCATCGTTGCTCCTCCCTCTCTCACCATCCGGCTATAAATAGAACCCTCCATCATTCAGGTAGAAGGATCTTGCTCTCTCCATTCTCACACTTAACACACACTGTTTATTATCCTTCAGAACAGTACTTATTCTCACGCCGGAGCCTGGTTAAGAGGGAAACCCTCATACTCCCCTCTTAACGAGTCTAACGGTGTCGCTGTTTTGCAGGAACCGAGCCATTTCCGGCGAGTAAAGAAGGAGATTGAACCCACTATTGAAGTAACCCCACAGATTAACCACAGTGTTAACCTGTGTTTCATCATTGGCGCCATCCGCTTTTAGCAAAACCACTCTCATCTCTTTTTCTTTTCAGAAAACACTCGTCAACATGGCCGAACAAAACCCTTCCCACCAAGTCGATGGAGATGTTTCTTCCTTCGAACTCGTTTCAGACAACATACACGTCCAACGAGGTCCAAGGAACGAAACTATCCAAGAAGGGCCGATGAACATGGAGTTCCCCAGCATCTTCGGGAGTACATCCAGGGTTGCCGCTCAAAACGCACCTGGTGCTACTTTCCAAACTCCACCCAGAATCATCACTCAGACCACAAACGGAGCTACGTTCCAGCCTCCGTCAGAGGTAGTCCAACAGACACCACCAGTGCAACCTCAGAACCATGGAGCTGGCCCATCAGCTCCATCAGACCAAGCACAGCTAAACTTCTCTGCACTACTTGGGCTACCCGAAGGAAAAACTTTGGCTTCCTGGTATGCCGAACAAGTGGCGTCTATAAACCTTGTTTACACACAACTCAGCGCGCAGCAAGCCCTGCTACAGGCACAAGCAAACCAGTCCGCATTCGTCACTCCATTGCCGAGGCCTTTGAGCGCTCCCATGCCTCAACAGACCAACGCCTTCAATTTACGTCCTGAGTCAGTACCTCCACCACATGTCAGAAGACCAAGCGCGCACGACACGCGCGACACGTACGGAGAAACAGAGAGCAACTATGTGCAGTATTCTAACCAACCGAAGAAGCCAATACAAAGTCGTTTAGGCCCGCGCAACATAAACGACGAATTTGAAAACGATGAAGAGACGCGCACAGTGTTCAGCAGGCTCCCACCAGAGCATGAAGCATACAAACCTCGCAAGCGTGCAGGTTATGATCCAAAAGCAGAGCATGATTTCACTCTAAGCTATCGTCCAGACGACATGGCCGAGAATTCAAAGTTCATCCGAGAGATCGCCACGGCTGACATAGACAAAACGAAATTGCCACACAACGTGGGCAAATACAACGGGTTGACAGACCCAGACGATCATCTCCAAGTTTTTAACGGTGCGGGAGCAACGGGCGGATGGAACTTACCAACCTGGTGTCACCTTTTCGCTCAAACCTTCATAGGCGCAGCGCGCATTTGGTTTGACAGCTTACCAGCCGGGAAAATCAAATCTTGGGTTGATTTCCGAGAGAAGTTCCTAGCACACTTCTCACAACAACGACGACACACCAGGGATCCGGCCGATTGCTTGAACATATGGCGCAGAGACCACGAAAGCGTGGAAGATTTCATTACAAGATACAACAAAGAATGTTTGGAGATCGGTGACGTAGGCGAGAAGATGATGCGTGCGCACTTCATGCGGGCTGTCAAGTGTGATGACCTCATCAAGCGCGTAAAAGGAAGAGACGGAGGGCCCAAAGATTGGGAGACCTTCATTGAGGCGGCCAAAACCATCGCGCAGTCAGATAGGCAGTTGACCGGTGACGACCACCGTTAGCGTAGTTACAATCATACCGACCGGCACAGCAAGAAAGGCAGAAACCAATCTTGGAGAGCATCCGGTCCCAGGGAAAGAAGCCCGATAAGAGAAGACGCGCGCCACACGATCAACCAAATCGCACACCGGAAAGAGGTGAAAAAAGAAAACAGAGAGAAGCAGTGGACACTCCTAACGAAAACCCCTTCAGAAGTCTTGGCAACCGAGAACCACCAGTTCAAGCCACCACTGCAAATGCGCAACAAGAGGGGCCAAGACCCGAATCTTTTCTGTGATTTCCACAAGGACACCGGCCACTTAACCGACGATTGTTTCAGCCTCAAACAAGAGATCGAAAGGGCTTTAAGAGACGGAAAGTTAACTCACCTGGTCAAAGGTGGCAGGCGTGATTACCGTCAGATTCAACGAAGAGAAGAAGGGTCGGACAACAAAAAACTCCGGAAGTTAGAAACCCACATGGTTCAAGGGGGTCCACGAAGGCCAAGAAAAAATTACAACAAGCGCGCGCAGGATGACTCATGGCGCGAGAAACAAGTCGTTTTTCCAGTTGTAAGAGGAGGCCCACGAGAAAGAAGGCCCATAGTCATTTCAGGCGTCATAGGGCATTACCAAACGGATTACATCTTCATCGATCCGGGGAGCACTGCGGATATCATATATGAACAGTGTTTTAATCAGTTCGATCAGGAGGACAAAGCGCGCTTGGAACCAGTTGATTACCCGCTCACTGGTTTCTGCAACGAAGCCGTTTTTCCTCTAGGAAAAATATCGTTCCCAGTGTTGCTCTCAGACGGAAGAAACTCAAGAACAGAGGAAGTCACATTCATGGTGCTGCCAGCACATTCAAGACACAATATTCTGCTGGGAAGGGAATCCCAAGGTGATTTCAGCATGATTTGCTCTGGCCCACACTCCGCAGTGGGATTTCCAACAGAAACAGGAGTAGCCATCATCTATGCAAGCAAAGAAGTATTAGCGACAGATGAGCTAAGACCTGCAAAGACAAGGAAACCAGAAGCACGCCAAGAGGCAGAAAAATGGGTGCTCAACAACGCATATCCGGAACAGACGGTAACCTTGGGACCTGCAATGTCCGATCTGACGCGCGCGGCGCTGAAAAAACCGCTATTCCAAAATATGGATGTCTTTGCCTGGACGCCAGCAGACATGGTGGGTGTTCCACGGCACATAGCTGAACACCGCCTAAACGTATCGGAAGAAGCCAAGCCGGTGGTACATGCTAAGCGCCATTTGGGGGACATAAAGCATGACGCCATGAAAGAGCAAGTGATAGAGCTGTTAAACGCGGGGATCATCAGAGAGGTCAGGTACCAAACATGGGTAGCAAGCCCAGTGATGGTCCAGAAGAATAACGGTAGCTGGAGAATGTGCGTGGACTACAAAGATCTGAATAAGGCATGTCCGCGAGACTGTTACGCCTTACCAGACATCGATGAAAAGATCGATTCACTTGCCACTTTCCGGTGGAAATGTTTCCTTGATTGCTACAAAGGGTACCACCAGGTACAGATGGCCGTGCAGGACGAAGACAAGACCGCGTTCCGCACACCAACAGGGTTATACTGCTATACCAAAATGCCTTTTGGTTTAAAAAATGCGGGCGCGACTTATCAGAGGCACATGAACGAAACCTTCCACGACGCCATCGGCAAGTACATAGAAGTGTATATGGATGATCTGGTTATCATGAGCAAGGAGGAAAGTACAAAGTTGCTGAACATCCAAAAGACATTTGACACTCTGCGCGGAGTCAGCATCAAGTTAAACCCAGCAAAGTGCTCCTTCGGCATGGAGGAGGGGAAATTCCTGGGTTTCATTGTCACGAAAGATGGTTTCAAGGTGAACCCTGACAAGATACAAGCAATAGAACGCATGCCTTCACCGTCAACGATCAAGGAGATGCAAAAATTGGCAGGACGGTTGGCAGCACTCAACCGCTTCCTAGCCAATCACGCGGCGAAATCATTTCCGTTTATAAAAACTCTCCGAAACTGCATGAAGAAGAGTCAATTCCAGTGGACTCCGGAAGCTGAAAGCGCTTTCCGCGAGATGAAAGACTGCCTCATCAAGCTGCCAACCTTAACTGCACCAGTCAAGGGCGAACCTCTGGTACTATACTTGTCAGCCTCCGACAGGGCAGTGGGAGCAGTGTTGCTTGTAGATCGACATGGCGTCCAGACGCCGGTCTATTATGTGTCACGAACTCTAACCGATCCAGAAACTCGGTACGCGATCATGGAGAAACTAGTGCTCGCACTAATTCATGAATCAAGACGGCTGCGCAGGTACTTTGCCAATCACGTCATTCACGTGTTAACAAACTACAACATTGGCAACATACTCGCAAGACCGGAGATTTCAGGGAGACTAGCAAAATGGGCGATAGAGCTCGGGGGTCATAACGTAGTGTTCAGACCGAGACCGGCGATCAAGGGCCAAGTGCTCGCAGATTTCATGACAGAGGTACCAGATGACAAAGATCGAGAATGCAAGGCAATGGAAAAGGCCGAGAAACAACAAGTGGAAGAACCATGGCTACTATACACAGATGGTGCGTCCAACGAGGATGGCGCAGGTGCTGGTCTCCGGCTGGTGAGCCCCGACAAACACGAGTTCACCTACGCCATACGCCTGGATTTTAAAAGCACAAACAACGAAGCCGAATACGAAGCCTTCCTTGTCGGGCTAAGGTTGGCAATCAAAATGGGCGTACGACACATCGAAGCACATGTAGACTCCATGTTGGTGGCAGGCCAAATCAACGGGGAATACGAAGCCAGGGGAGATACGATGGCACTTTACCTAAGCCAAGCAAAGACACTGCTGCAAACCTTCTATTCCTACAAAGTGCATCACATAAATAGAAGCGAGAACAAGCCAGCAGACGCGCTGAGCAAACTCGCCTCTACAAGCTTCTAGCACCTAGCAAAGGATGTACGTATAGAAGTTTTGAACAACCCGTCAGTACCACTTCGAGAAGTAAGCGTCGTTCAACTTGGGACAACGTCTTGGATGACTCCGATAATCACATACCTCCAATCTGGAGTACTCCCGGAGAACAAGGCAGAAGCAAGGAAAGTCCAGTACAAATCCGAACATTACCAGATGGCTGATGGGATCTTGTACAGAAAATCATACCTCGGGCCTTTGTTAAGATGTGTTGACCCCGAAGACGCACGCTATCTGATCAGAGAGGTGCACGAGGGAATCTGTGGTATACATGACGGTCCAAGAATGGTGGTAGCAAAAGTCATGAATGCGGGATACTATTGGCCCGGAATGCATTTGGACGCGGTCAAAGAGTTGAGGAAATGTGGTGGATGTCAAAGACATGCGCCCAAAACGATGCGCCCCAAGAATGAGTTGGTACCGGTCACCACCGCGTGGCCCTTTCAACAATGGGGAATAGACATGGTGGGACCATTTCCTGAAGCCCCAGGAGCCGTCAAGTTTATAATTATCGCAGTTGACTATTTCACCAAATGGGTAGAGGCAAAGGCCCTCGCGTCAACCACGGCCGCCGTCGTCAAAAAATTCATTTGGGAACAAATCATATGTCGTTTTGGCTTACCTCTCAAGATAATCACCGATAATGGGACCAACTTTGCCGAAGACAACCTTCAACAATGGTTCAAGGAATTACACATCGAACACACTTTCTCCTCGGTCGCGCACCCGCAGGGGAACGGTCAAGTTGAAGCCGTCAACAAGAGTATAGTCGACGGAATTAAGGCAAGGCTGGGAGAAAAGAGAAGAGGATGGGTAGACGAACTGCCAAGCATCTTATGGGCCCACAGGACGATGCCCAAAACAAGCAACGGAGAAACACCGTTTAGCTTGGTTTATGGGTCGGAGGCTGTAATACCAGCAGAGATAGGATTGCCGTCACCAAGAATGCTCTCCATGAACATGATCAACAATGAAGAAGAAAGGAGGATCGACCTCGACCTCCTAGAAGAACGGAGAGAAATGGCGGCAATCAACGAAGCAAAGTACAAAACAAAGCTGGAAAAATATTACAACTCTAAAGTCCGAATATGCACCTTCAACCCGGGAGAATACGTCCTCAGAGACAATGAAGCCTCAAATGCAGAAAAACCCGGGAAGTTGGCTCCCAAATGGGAAGGTCCGTATGTCATCGACACCGTGCTCGGAAAGGGGGCCTACAAACTGCGCACCATCGACAACAAAGAGGTTCCCCGCACATGGAACGCTCAACAGCTGAGAAGGTGCTACTTATGAATGAAGTTCTTGTAATTGCAATGGCCAAGTTGCCAACACATTTATAATACAAGAAGTGTTTGGCTACCCTTTTATTATGCAAATTTCTTTGTCACAACTGCATGTATCACTTTGGGCATACACGAAAACATCAACGGCTCGACCATTAGGAAACGTTGTAGACCTCCAAGGCCTGTCACAAACAAGTGCACAGCCGGGTCACACACACAACTAAAGCCTAACAAACGCCAATCAAATACTTCGTGCCCACATAAACACGAAAACGTCGAACACAGGACAAACAAACATTGTAAACACCCTCAAGGCTGAGAACAGCCGGGTACACACAATATCCTGTCACTCGATCACTTCGTATTCACGACCCACCTGCGCACAAATACGACAGAATAAAACGTTGTAATAAACACAACACAACCTGTCAGCGCCATTATTCATTCGTGATACCTGAATCAAAGTAATTACAAATGCACATATTATGACGATAACAAATTCGCATAAAAACAGACAACTGTCAGCATAACATATGTCAACACACAGCCATATATCCACAAACATAGCAAGGAAGTTAAAATTGTTTATCGAATTGTCAAATACAAGACCACCTAAGGTCATACACGGCGCGCAGGCCGGAAGTCTTCATTCAGGATGACTGGGCCCAACACCCCCAGTCGCACCACCTTCATCACCTAACGCGCTCTTTAACATAGCAACACCATCCGGCCTACGAGCCAGCTTTTTCGCACCTTTAACCACCGCAAACTCCAAGGATGAAAACTCCTGCCTTTTTGCGGCGTAAGCAGCAGTGCAATCTTCCTTCCACAGCTCGAAATGGTGTTCTTTCTCCTTATTGAGGGCCGCAGCCCTGCCTTCGTTGTATCCATCCTTACGACCACTGCTGTAACCAGCTTGCCCCAACTCATACATATAATGGGCAAGCTCGTGCGAATTAACGATGCGTTCAGCAATCTACAACAAACACAAAAGTAAGGGACAATTCACGAAAGTCACAAAGAACACAGTACAAGAAATTACCAGAGGCACCGCGCGCGAAAGCAACCATTTGCAATCAGCGGACGTCTCCTCAGCAAGGAGTTCAGCGGCTTGGCACTCAGCAGTCTTCTCCCGAAGAAGACGTTCAGAAGTCTCATATTGCCTCGCAAGAACTTCCAGCTTAGCGATGCGTTCAACATACTCTTTCTCCTTCTTCTCAAACATCATGCGCGCTTGATTAGCCTCATCAGCAATATCCTTCTTCTCACCAGACAAACGAGTAATCGTGTCACGTTGCGTTCTAAGCTCAACATTGGTACGCTCGCACGCAGCTTCCCAATTTTTCTGCTTGTCGGCATTGGCTTTCCTCTCCTGGGCAAGTTTTTCTTCTGCATCAGCAATCCTCCACTCTAACCCTTTTCTCTCAGCATTGAATTTCTCCTTCTCTTCCGCAAACAGCCTCTTGTCATTCTCAAACCCCATTGTGTCCTCACCCATCCGTTTCCACTCACGGACAATCTCCTGAGTAGTAGAGAAAAAATTAACCCCGGCTTGAACATGATCGTCCAACAGATCAAACCGACGGCGTTTTTTCTGAAACATCCTTTCAGCTGGGGGGAGAGACAACGAGTAGAAGTCATGACAATTTTCAAGATTATCCATCCTAGAACCTTGGGTCAAGTTCCAATGGGGGACGTGCGGAAGATCATCACATGCAGGATTCGTTGTATCAAAAGAATCAGCATAAACTTTTTCAAACCGGGGGCTGCGGACAACACCTGAAGTGGCACCACCACCATCACCCGGGGGGCGTTTGGTATATACCGTTTGATGCGGGGTAGATTCACTCACCTCTACGTCAACCTCAACATTCTTACCGCGATCACCACCAACAACACCGCCCGCAGCACCACCTGCATTACCACCACCTTCCGCAAGTTGCTCAACATCCGCTGTCTTTTTATGCCCGTCAGGAGCATCATGAGGGGGAGACAACCCGAATGCCCTCGACGGCGGAGACTCAGGAGGTGTAATCTTAGAAATATCAATCTTGTGCCCACTTTGAGCTGTTTTGACACCTGCTCCAAGACGAGCAGCACATTCAGACAAAAGGGAAACAAAATACAAATACAAGACAAGCAAAAATAAAGAGAGATGCTGGAAACTGAAAAATCGAGTACCAGAAGCCTCAAAAATCTTCTGCAACAAATCCGAGGGTTTTTCAGCAAAAATACCCATGTCAATCTCTGACTCCGAAGGGGCAGGGGGATCCTCTTTTCGAAGTTTAATTTTCTTCGATGCAAGCACAGCAGCAGCCTGCTCGTCAAGTTTTCGCTTCTTATCCTCAAACATCTTCTTCTGCATAATTTCCGTCAAGGTCGCGCGGTCTTTAGGGTCCGACTCTGGTTTTTTCTCTCCAACTCCTAAACCGGGCAACGTATCAGAAACGACAACATAATCAAGGACACGAGGAGTGTGAAGACGCTTACGAGGAGTACCAGATGCAGTCCCCTCAGCTTTCTTCCCTTTCCCTTCCGGCTTATCAGCTTTGGTTTTCCTCCTCATCTCCAACGGGTTGACAGTCTCGACCGGAATCTCCACATCCTCCTCAACAGGCTCGTTCACCGGTTCTTGCACAGCCCCTTGCGCCGGACCTGAACGCGCGGAAGGAGAAGTTAGATCTTCAAAGGATCTGCCAGACCCATCACTCGAGAGAACAATAACTTCCTCTCGAACAGAATCAAACGCATCATCATCATCGTCACTATCTTCACCTAAGGCAGTGTTCACGTAAGCAGCGAAACTTTCATCACTCGGATGCAGAAACCGATGACGAATCTGATCCAACCAAGGTCCTTTATCAGTCCTCGGTATTGCCTCAACCATTGCACCCGGCGCTTTAAGATCCAAAACGTTCAACAGTGTGAACCCTACTGCACAAACCGACAGAGATAAGGAACAGTACACAAGCAATACAAAGCACAACATAACCAAAAAAAAAAAAAAAAAAAAAGAGGGGGAAGAAGAATAAGTTCACGGAACGAGACGTACACTTGCCATCATGACCATAAACCGGGACCCCCAACGGATTTTTAGGGATCCACTTCATACTCATCCCGGCACCAACCAACACCATCTCCTCAAGCTGGACTATCGGAGTGGCCTTACGGGTCAACCTCTTGTACCAGTCTTGATCAGCAAAATCTGCAACCACATCAACTTTTGGGATGCCCTCACCCACAGATCTATAATGCATGTCTACAGGTACAACACCCCGGCGAATATAGAAAAACTTCTGTTTCCAGTCATGTATACCCTTTAACGGCACAGAACAAACTGGCGACACGCCGGTACGAGCACTAAAGGAGTAAAAACCATTTGTATACGTAATAGTGTAGAAGACGTTGAACATATCAAACGTCGGATCTAACCGGTTGGCCATACAAACGAACTCAAAGTGGGTGATACGGGGGAGCCCGATGGCGTTGATTTGAGATATATGGAGACCGTAACCCCTCAAAACGTCAGCGGTGAATCGAGTCATCGGAAGCCTAAAATTACCCTCCCGGAAAAAAGCAGCGTACAAAGTCATGTACCCGGGAGGAGCTTCCATGGCGGTGGAACCAGCTGTAGGATATTGAGCACCCCAATCAGGGAGAAAACCCATCTCCCTTACTAGATTCTGAAATTCCTCTTCTTTCCAACGAATAACCGCCTGATCTGGGCCGGGAGGAGTTTTACCCTTGTTCCTCTTTTTCTTCGAAGAAGGATTCGAAGTAGACATCGTGAAAAACGGAAGGAGGAAGCAGATGAACTCAACAAGTAGAAAGGGGAAGATAAGGGAAGAAGAGAGAAACCTGGAATTCAAAATTTGTATTGGGGGAAAGTGTTGAAGAAAGAGAAACCACCATATATTTATACCCATCGCATTTAATGCGATGGGTAGTGGAGGAGTCAGGTTTTGAAAAAGCAACCAACAGGAGAGAGACACGTAAGAAGAGAGAGAAGGCGGCACCTCTTTTTCCGGAAGCAGGTGAACAGACATCTGACATGTCGCCGAAAAAGCAACTGATGTGACTGAAAAGGCGCCTGTTCGCCTGACATCAGACAGTCACGTCAGTCACTCCTCCCCAAGACAACAAAGCTTCTTCCTAAAGACAACACTCATAGAGCGCCAAAACCCATGCGCCATGTGCCATGCGTCCATTCGGCTCAATTCCGCAAGAAGTCAAAAACCATGCGTCATGCGCCATGCGTCCATTTGACTCACTTCCGCAAGGAGTCAAAACCCATGCGCCATGCGTCCATTTGACTCACTTCCGCAAGGAGTCAAAACCCATGCGCCATGCGTCCATTTGGCTCAATTCCGCAAGAAGTCAAAAACCATGCGTCATGCGCCATGCGTCCATTTGACTCACTTCCGCAAGGAGTCACAACCCATGCGCCATGCGCCATGCGTCCATTCGGCTCAATTCCGCAAGAAGTCAAAAGCCATGCGTCATGCGCCATGCGTCCATTTGACTCACTTCCGCAAGGAGTCACAACCCATGCGCCATGCGCCATGCGTCCATTTGGCTCAATTCCGCAAGAAGTCAAAAACCATGCGCCATGCGTCCATTTGACTCACGTCCGCAAGGAGTCAAAACCCATGCGCCATGCGCCATGCGTCCATTTGACTCACTTCCGCAATGAGTCAAAACCCATGCGCAGGACCCCATGTGCCGTGCGCTAATCAAGGGCAAATCTGCGAGAAAAACCATAAAAAACCCCCACATCATAGCAAACACTACCTTCATAAGTCCAGAATCCCTCCTAGACGATCAACTCACCTAGAAGGCACACTGGACTGGGGGGGACTTGAAGAGGTATGGTCCCAAACCCTTGCCAACATGGCAAGGACCATACCACTTTCCCCATCCTACATGGCGTCGACATCAGCCGTATCATCCAGAAGCTTTTAGAAGCTTCTGGAAAATATCCAGGTGACACCAAAGATGCTCCATACGACATAAAGGACAACACGTGTCACCAGCCATCAAGCGCCAAGTGGACCTGCAACAGGTCAGGGAGCAGCCAGACAACATCAGTACGATGTTTCCACATTCGACAAATGCAGGCGCGCCACGTGTACCACTACACTGACCGCAGCAGAGGAGACCAAGGGGATATTCCCCTTGGTCGGACAGCTGGCGCGCGTCTACAGCTGGCATCGTTGCTCCTCCCTCTCTCACCATCCGGCTATAAATAGAACCCTCCATCGTTCAGGTAGAAGGATCTTGCTCTCTCCATTCTCACACTTAACACACACTGTTTATTATCCTTCAGAACAGTACTTATTCTCACGCTGGAGCCTGGTTAAGAGGGAAACCCCCATATTCCCCTCTTAACGAGTCTAACGGTGTCGCTGTTTTGCAGGAACCGAGCCATTTCCGGCGAGTAAAGAAGGAGATTGAACCCACTATTGAAGTAACCCCACAGATTAACAACAGTGTTAACCTGTGTTTCATCACAACTATTCAGGGGCGGAACAAGGTAAAGATGCGGGAGGGCGCACCCATTGAAAAAATTAATTAGTGTATTTTTTAGGCAAAAAACCCGACCACACCTCCTGAAAATATACTTGAACCAATCATCCGCACCCTCAGCAAATAATTCCTGAGTCCGCCACTACAACTATTAAAAAAAAACCAAGCAACTCCAGAAAGAGTACACACCGAAATGAGACGAGCCTAGATGAACGATCCTCTTAGATTTGCAGAAAGTATAATACTTACACGGTTATCCTAGTTTCGTTTTATCATGCGTCTTCTGTTGTCATATAATGATTATTGCTTTATACGAGTGTTTTGACAAAGTCAAGCCCAATAATAAAATACGAAGCAATGGTCATTGTGTGACAACATAGTACACATAATAGGACGACACTAGGATGACCGTGTAAGTTGAATTTACCATTAGAGGTACGAATGACACATTTACATTAAACAAAAGTTCATACCAGTATCTATCTATCTATCTATCTATCTATATCAAACACGAATAAAAATAAGCACCACAATATAATGGATTTATAGTAATATTTATATTGAGAATAGATAAAAGTAAATACATTGTAGTCATGTATTCTTTTTCATTTCAATTCATTTTTCCACCAAAAACACTTGCCAAGTTACATCAAAATAGAAGGTAGACGGGCAACAAGCTGCGCCGCCACCCCTTTCTGAATTGCAAACCCTAACCTTCCAAAGACAAACCCCTGCCCCCTTGGGGTTGAACAATTGCTGTGGATAACCCGTTGGACCCTGGTCAAAAAACGGATAGCTTCTGGCGCTAGGGAGCCAAATGTATCAAAGGCAAAAGGGACAAAGACATGTTGATTCTCTACGCAAGCTTTAGCATGTTTATCCACTTTCTTTGATTCTGTCATGTATTTGAATTTGTATAAAAGTTGTAAAAGAAAATATGAAGCATCTTAAATAGAACTTTAAAAAAGAAGACTGATAATTGCAAATAGATTACCTGATCTATTATTCTTTTACGCTACTTGCTGGTTCTTAAGTCTTAATCGTTCATCTAGTCATTATAATAGTTGGTCCACTATACAACTCATCTGCAACAAGGTACAAGTCATGTTGTACCCCGACCCGGCCACCATAAGACCAATGGGTATGGGGATCGGCACAGGGCCATCCCCCCCCCCCCCCCCTTTAGCAACGTCGCACACCGCCCCTAAGGGGCTCGGCTCGGCACTTCCGTCTGGATTCCGACGGTGGAGACGGGGCAAGCTGGTGGGGTAGTCTTGGCTAGTCCCCACACCCTTGGGTAGTCCCCAAAGAGACTATCCTCCTCCCGTGATTACGTGGCGCTTACGTGGCGGGTAGTCTCCAAAGAGTGTATCCTCCCCATACCCACCGGTCTAACATTAAGAGGGTGAGTCAACATTGTCTTCTATAACTAATTTTCTTTGATGTGATGTAATTTTTAATATTCATAGTTTCTTTGATGTGATGATATACATAGAGAAGTATCTTAATACACAATCAAAATTTTGTATTTTTCTTATTCATATTCATATAATCCAACTAAAAAACAAAATTTATCTTATCAATTTAAATTTTTTTTTGAACGGCTAATTTCTTTAATCCCCTGTCATCTGTGGGACTTGAACCCAAGACTTTCCCCTTCCCAACCTAAGTGTTTTAAAGGTTTTGCCTTTGCCAATGGACCACCACCCCATTGGTATCTTATCAATTTAAATACTTTAAAGATTCTCAACATCCAATTATATATATATAGGGTAGTGTTCTAGAGTGAGCAACCTCCCAAGAGTGAACTGTGTGAACTCGTCTGAACCTTTGATTTCCTTTTTAGTTGTTAAGGATATGATTGTAATTTTATAAAAAATAGATTTAAATCATTATCTTAATAATTGAAATCAGTTACATATTTCCTATTTTAATTCCTTATCCATAATATCTTTCCTATTTTAAATTTATTATCTACAATATCTTTTATTTCAATTTTATTTTTCAGATTTTATCACCAGAATTCAAATTTTGATTTTTAAGATCCACGTAACCTTCATATTTCAACGGTATACACATGTGTACTTGGATATAAATAGAACAATACGTATGTGTACTCAGCATCGTACATCTGTGGGACTTGAACCCAAGACTTTCCCCTTCCCAACCTAAGTGTTTTAAAGGTTTTGCCTTTGCCAATGGACCACCACCCCATTGGTATCTTATCAATTTAAATACTTTAAAGATTCTCAACATCCAATTATATATATATAGGGTAGTGTTCTAGAGTGAGCAACCTCCCAAGAGTGAACTGTGTGAACTCGTCTGAACCTTTGATTTCCTTTTTAGTTGTTAAGGATATGATTGTAATTTTATAAAAAATAGATTTAAATCATTATCTTAATAATTGAAATCAGTTACATATTTCCTATTTTAATTCCTTATCCATAATATCTTTCCTATTTTAAATTTATTATCCACAATATCTTTTATTTCAATTTTATTTTTCAGATTTTATCACCAGAATTCAAATTTTGATTTTTAAGATCCACGTAACCTTCATATTTCAACGGTATACACATGTGTACTTGGATATAAATAGAACAATACGTATGTGTACTCAGCATCGTACATATGTGTACAGTAATTCACAAGTGTACATCAAACATTCAATACAAATTTTTTTTTTTCTGAGATATCACAAAAACAGACGATATACACATGTGTACATCGCATTAAAAACATGGCAAAATTAGAATACACATGTGTACATCGCATTTAAACAGAGTAAGGATAATAAATTTAAAATAGGAAAAATATTTTGGATAAGGAATTAAAATGAGAAATATGTAACTGATTTCAATTATTAAGATAATGATTTAAATCTATTTTTTATAAAATTACTTTCCTATTTAATTTATGAGAGAGAACATGATTTATGCAATCAATTTAAGATGAAAATTACACATATACCCTTTTGTATTTAATTAAATGGAAAAAAGTAACCACATAATTACCTCATGCCACTCATCTAAATCTCAAAATCATAGAAATCAAGGGCAAGATGAGTTCACACAGTTCACAACTGAGAGGAGTGTTCACTCTTGACCCTAATCCTATATATATATATATATATATAAAACCGCTGAATAATATTTTTATTATTATAATAATATATATAACTTTTTCTAACACTTTTATTACTTTTCTTAACTTTAAAGATTTTTTTTTATCACGGGTTAGGATAAATGCTACCCTGTACCATTTGAACATCCTTGGTCACGGGTAATGTACGAACAACAATGGTATCGCACAATTTTTTTTTCTTCAACTTTTAATGATTTCTTTTTTTTAGTTTCATAGGTATGGATGAGCTCGGTGTCAACTGATACCGAATCGTTACTTGTACCGAAAATACTGATTACGGTACCGGTATATGAAAGTAAAAACTGGTAGCGAACCGGTACCAGGAACGCTAAAAGTTGGTTCCGAATTGGTACTTAAGATCATTCGGTTCGGGAAATTCGGTACCGGTACCCAGTACCATTTACTCATCTCTGACCATGAGTTTAATACGAACAACATCATTACCATATTGTTTTTTTGTTGATTTTCTTTCAGTTATCTTTTAGTGTTTTTTTTATATTTTCTTTTTATTCTTGTAAGTGGTTCCGTGCGCAACGCGCTCGTAGTGATTTCAAAACACATCTAAACACATACTAAATAATAAAAGATGTTCGCCGCAACACGGCGAATAAACGTAGTTACTTAAATTTATCTTTATTCAATTAAGTCATACTCTTTTAATATTTTTTACTGTTCTCTCTCTCTCTCACTCAAATAGGGTTGTTCATGAGTCGAGTCAAGCTAGGGCGAAATCGGGCTCAGCTCGATTATAAACCGAGCAGGCTTGCCTCAGCTTGTTTTGCCTTGATTTTAAAAAGAAAAATTAATACACAACTCTCAAAATTCAGTAGTGAAAAATATTTTTTCAATAGTTCAAAAAACATATCTAAAATAAGTTCAATCTAATAAATTACAAGCCAAAAGTAAATTCAACAACACAAAATAAGTTTTAAATTTCAATGAAATACAATATTAGTTCACTAGTATGGTAATCAACATTCGAATATGACATAGATATCAAATTACATTCCTAAATGCATGGAAACTCATGGGCTTTCTTTCTATTGGGTAATTACTCGTCGGGTATCGGATAAACCAGTTGATTTAAAAAAAATTACTCGTTGGATATACCTGACTCAAAACCCGTAAGTCTCTTTTGGATACCTACTAATCTGTTACATTTGGTGTTATCACTGTAAAATAATACCGACAATGTATATAATAACAGCAATGTTTATGCTTTATCAAGTAAGTATATCAACAAATCCTAAATTCGTAAAAAAAAAAAAACTAATCTTAACCTCGGTCCTATACCTGATTATTTGACCCTAACCCGTCTTAAATATGTCAAGTTTCGAATTTACCTATCAAATTGGGGTTGGATTTCTATCCCTAGATTAGAGTCTAGGGGTAGCTGATTTTTAGGGTTAATTTTTTTATGCCACCACCTATCTAAGTGGGTTTTAGAACACACTTTTCATTAAAATCAATATTATTGCTTGATATCTTTAAAATTGTAGTTTCTATTATCAGTCGCATCTATTGATTGTAAAGATACAAATTATAAAGATTGTATACAACTAGTAGGATTTTCTCGCATGATGCGACGGGACTTAGATACATATACAAAACATAAATAATGTTTACCGTTATATTGAAAAGTTGTGAGCTACAAAGTTAAGTTGCGGTACGTTATCACTATTGTATGGATAGTGAAAAGCATCGAAATCGACTCATATCAAAACCAGAAAACATAAAAACAAATGTCGTATCAGTATCAATGTTGCTTGTTACTATTTGTAATGAATATAATTAATTTTCAAGAAGAGAACTTTTATTGTTTATTGAAAACAAGGTTTATGAGGTATCTGGATAAGGCCGATGATGAGATCACACAAAAAGCTGATGAATTGGGGTCACCAAACCATTTCAATTGCTTTAAGCAACATGACATATACCCCATCACTTTAATAGTGTTACAATTCATGTATAAGTTTCTAGAGCTGTTCTAATTTAATTTATTTTTTTAAATATTTTTATTATATAGCTTGTTTATATAAAGTTGAGGAAATGTTTACCCTTTAAATAATTTAACACAAAATTGGTATAGTTTTCAAATCAATATTGGTAAATTTTCAAATCAATATCTACACGTTAAAAAGTGTAGTATTTTAAAGCAATACGTGTATCTTGTTTGAGTATATTCGTTAGCTCTAAAACACTAATGATACTTTCTGGTTCACGTGTGCATGTCATGGTGCATTATTCATTAGATGGTTTCCATAGTATAAAAATAAAGTGAGTTAAGTTATACATATAGTAAAAGTAGTGGCGAAGCTTGACCCGAATAACAGGGGGTCAAAAACGTATATATCAAAAAAATTCTATAGAACCGGGGGGTCGAAAACGTATATACCCAAAAATTTCTATACGAAAACTACATATATAACACTACTGAGTGAAAAGTTCGGGGGGTCGGGCGCCCCCTCCCGCCCCTTCTATACTTCGCCTCTGAGTAAAAGTGAATTGTCTAGACTTTTATCTTAAAAATATATAACTGATCCCCCCCGAGGGTTGTATGTTACAATAGCACGGTTAAAAGAGAATATGCAATGGTTCAGGCCTTGGTGTAAGTGGTCTATTTCGTGTTTCTTTCATCAAGTGAATGATAGTGGACTTTTCCGCATATATATGAACCTTTGATGTTTGGCGGTACGTCCATTCGGTGGTCCATATAAGAACTTAATCTCCATGTCGTGCAGAGTTGGGCATCTTCTATCCACTAGCATAAAGCTATTCATACGTATGGGTCTTCTTGTGCAGCAAACCCTCAACTAAAACAATGGATGTCCAATATAATAAAGTTGTCCTCCACCAAGTTTTTAGCAAAACGGGTAGCAAAACATTTCGGCTCGTGTACTTAGTCTTGTGTGTAAGCATAATATTTATGGTCGCAATTAGGGCTGTAAACGAACCGAACGAACATGAACAACACCTTGTTCGTGTTCGTTTGTTAGGAAATATATGTGTTTGCGAACCGTTCACGAACACTTATCAAACGAGATTTTATGTTCGTGTTCGTTTGTTAAGGAAATGAAATTGTTCGTGTTCGTTTGTGTTTGTTTGTTAATTTTAGGCAACAAACAAAAACGAACATTGATGAACACAAATGAGCACAAACTAATGTTCATGAACACAAATGGAAACAAACGGACACAAACAATCGTTTATAAACAAAATATATAATACACAGACACTTATTAGATATTTAATTTGTCGGAATTTTGAAGTATTTAAATAGATATAAAAACTAAAAACACTAATGAACTATCGAACACAAACAAATATGTTACCGAACGTTCACAAACATAAACGAACGAACACGACATCTATTCATGTTTGTTCATTTAACTAAACGAACGAAATTTCTTGTTTGTGTTCGTTTGTTTAATAAACGAACGAACACAAACGAACTTCCCGCCGAACGATTCACGAACTGTTCGTCGAACGTTTGGTTCGTTTACAACCCTAGTCGCAATCCAGTGACGGACCCAGAATTTTTTTTTCCGGGGGTGCAAAAACTTTTAGGAATTGTTTATCTGTCGATATATAATAATTTTTTCGACCCGATCTGATCTGATTCTGGTCGGGTTATATATCAATTATATGTGTAATAATATTTAAAATATTCGGGTCGGATTGAATCGGTTGTTATACACTGGTAAGATCGATTGAATCGTATGACGTCAAAGACAATATCTAAATAGAAATATATGTATTATATATTTCATAGCTGATATATAATATGTAATTTTTGATATCATATTTGATTTCAATAAACTAAAGAAACTGGAAAGTTCAAAATAGAATTAACAATATTAAATCATTACCAAAAGAGAAGATATGATAAATATTAAATAATATAATTAATTTAAATGGTATGTCATTTATCACTAATTTACCATCATTATTACCTACTTAACGATGTAAAAGAGTAGTGTAAAAGCTTCACTTTTCTCTCACCTCATAAAACATTAATTTTTATTAAAGAAAAAAGAGTTAATTGCCAAAATCGTCCCTGAGGTTTGGGCACATTTGACATTTTCGTCTAAAATGACACTTTTGTACCAAATTGCCCCCAACGTTTGTAATTTTTTTGTCACATAATTTTTATAAATTTTCATCCAAATCACTAACTCAGTTTATTTTTTCTACTAAGGTGAAAGTTGTTTTAAATTTTATAAATTAAGACAGAAATTAATTTACAGCTTCTTTATATAAATCCGTTTTATAAAGAAAAAAACGTCTCGGAGACAGCCCTTCACCTCTTCACTGGATGTGTTTTTTCATAGGAAGTTGAGTTAAATGCTTGGTTGGTCCTTGTGGTTTTCAAAAATTGCAGACTTGGTCCCAGTGGTTTACTAATTACACGCGTGGTCCCTGTGGTTTTCAAAAATGCACTCGGTTGGTCCCAGCCCTAACATCAGTTAAATTTCTCAGTTAAGTCCATGTTAAATGACCAAAATACCCTTGCCTAACTATAAAAGGGTAGTGAACCCTGTCTCATTCATCAGACCTTGAACCCCAAACACGCACACCACACACTCACCTCTGCTTCTCTCTATGCGAACCAGTCAAGGGAGCCCGATTTCCGGCGATCTCCGGCAACAGGTTCCTCCGGCGAACCCCCATAACGACCGTCCTCCTCTTTCTCTCACACATACACACCCCTGAAGCCTTACATCACTTTCATGGACCACCCCCAGCCCCTGTTATCTTGGAATAGACAGCCGGCCACCTACGACGATGAGACGGAGAGAGAGAGCAGACGGAGAGAGCTAGAGGCGACGGGACTGGCCGCGGAGCCGATCTCCGGGAAGAAGAGAATGATGATGATGATGTTTCACGGCGGCGACGGTGGTGTTCCACTCCGGTAAGTTTTTTTTGTTGTCTCCCTTGTTCTATTCCCAGGTGATTGGTTGCAGAAGTCGCATCGGCGGTGGTTGTTGGTGTTTGGAGGAGGTGAATTTGGCATGATTTTGATGAAATTGGAGTGAAATTGGGTGGAATTTGAGGGAAATTGGTGGAATTGAAGTGAAATTTTGTGGATTTGAGAGGTGGGTGAGGATGAATTTGGGTTTAATTTGATGTTTAACGATGGAGATTGGAGATTTAGTGGGTGATGTATGAGATTTGAAAAGAAATGAACAGGGTGGAAGATTCAGGATTTACAGGGATGATGACGTGGAGATATGTTGTACAGATGCAGAGGTTGGTGATGAAGATGATGATGGGGATGAAGATGATGCAGTGGTTTTACCACTGCCAGTTTCTCCAACAATAATAGTGGTGGAATGAGTCTCCACCAGATACAAAATAGACGTTCTGTACTTGAACACAGGTAACCTCTGCCTCTGGTTCTCTAAGCTCGCATAGCCATATCTGCAATTGATACTCCGATAATCGAGTTCGAGACACTAACAAATCTGCATCCTGTATAGCAGAAACAGTAATCGAGACGAGAGAGATGAGAGGGAGAAAGAGGGGCGGCGGCGGCGACTCACGGCGGCAGTGACAGGGTGAGACTGGGGGTGGGTTGGTGATGAAGAAGATGGTGGTGATGAAGATGATGCAGGTTGGGGATGAAGATGATGATGGTGATGAAGATGATGCAGGTTGTGGTGGGTTTATAAAGAGAGTTAATAAGCAAGGGTATTTTGGTCATTTAACATGGACTTAACTGAGAAATTTAACTGATGTTAGGGCTAGGGACCAACCGAGTGCATTTTTGAAAACCACAGGGACCACGCGTGTAATTAGTAAACCACTGGGACCAAGTCTGCAATTTTTGAAAACCACAGGGACCAACCAAGCATTTAACTCTAGGAAGTTTGGTTTAGAATTGAGACTTGGTGCCGCCTTACTCACAGTTTTGCCTTCGAGGTGTTGGATCTCATTCAGATGCCGGAGACTCAGTCACTATCTAAGGATAAGAGGTACATTCTCAAGGGTATTGTCTATACTACGTTGTGGGTGATATGGAATGAACGCAATGACCGGATTTTTTCTAACAAGAGGCGGAGACCAATAGAGGTGGTGGAGAGCATCAAGTCGACGTCTTATTTTTGGTTACGCAATAGGTCTAGATGGAAAAATGTTGATTGGAAAACTTGGTGTTTTTTCCCGTTGGGTTGATGTTGTTTCGTTTGTTTGCTCGTAGGTCCTTGCTTTGAGGCCTTTCGAGCCGTGCTATTGAAATTCTCTTTCCAAAAAAATAAAATAAAGAAAAAACGTCATTGTTGTGCAACACACAACAATCGATTACAACTTTTAGTATTTATCAGTTGTAGAGATAGAAAAAATTGTAAAACGTTACATATTTTTTAAATGTGTTGAGCACCTAGGAAATATGTTGGTAGAAATAAAATATTTATTTAATTAAAATTGTGAGGGTAACTAACTAATACTTATTCTGAGTGGCTTGAGTAAAGAAGCTTTTGGTTCATAGCATTATAATTACAATTTGGTGGGTAATTTTAAGGTTTGGTAATGATACGTTGTTTGATAGGGGGGGCACTGGCTTCTGTTTTCCTTAGGAGTGAATTTAAAAGAGTAGAAGATGAATTACAAACTTGGTACATATGATAAGATTTTTTTATTTGACATTTTTCAATAAGGTCACCAGCATTTTAGTTTTATAAAATTTGGAGGTTTAAATAGATTTTATTTTTATAAAAATTAATCTATATAAAAAGTTAGAAATTAATTTCTGTCTTAGTTTATAAACATCTTTCGCCTTAATAGAAAAATTAATTTAGTTAGTGGTTGGATGAAAATTTTTAAAAATTATGTGACGAAGCTATTATTCTTTTCATATAAAAATTGCATGTATATTCTTTTTTATTATATATGTAACAAAATTAATTAAATAAAAGAAATTTAAAAGAGTTTGAGTAAATTGCCAAAATCGTCCCTGTGGTTTTATATTTGCCAGTTTCATCCAAATATCCTCAACTTAACAGAAAAACTAAACTAAGTTAGTGGTTTGGATGAAAATGGCAAAAGTTTCATTTTGGACGAAAATGGCAAACCTACCTAAACCTCAGGGACGATTTTGGCAATTAACTCAAGAAAAAAAAAAATGCACCCTTCTCTTCCAACGAGAACAGAGATTAACTCCAGCAACAGCTGTTGGCCGGAAAGGTGCGATCACAAAATTTTATGGGGTGCGATCCGGATTTAAATCAATATATAACACTATTGTCGTTTTTTTAAGGGGAGCGCCTGCCCCCCCCCCCCTTGAGCCCACCATAGGTCCGCCCATTTCGGAATCCTTCCTAGGTGTGTGTAAGCATTAAATTAATGGTCGAGAGCCATCTAAGGTGTGTAGGGTTTGATGAATGTCTCCATCATCAATGCTTAGTTTTTTAGGTTTGAAAATTGTCAAGAAACTTAAAAATACTATAAACGAGATTGTTTCCCTCGCGCGTTGCGGCGGTACGTTATTATGGGTGTTCAATCAGTACCAGTTAGGTTCGTTATAGTATTGGTACGATACATACACTCGGTAAAAAAATTAACACATATTTTACATCGACCAAAAACGAAAAAAACAAACATCGGTACCGACAATGATGTTGTCCTAACGGTATCGACCAGTTCAGATCGTCATGGTACTGGTAATGATATTGGTTTATCTTCGCAGATATAGTTGTATAATGAAATTTATCGAAACCGGAAACCATAAAAATGAATACAAGTACATGTACATGTACCAATGTTGTTTGGTTTGACACTTCAATTATCGAAGGCAAAAACAGTAAAGATAAGTACTGGTACAGATGCCGATGTTGTTCGGTTGGTTTCGATTTGGTTAACTACGGTAGTGACACAAAATTCATTACCAAACAAAAACCATACAAATGAGTACATGTACCAATGTCGTTCGGTACGACATAGTAGGAATACGATGTCATTTTATCAAAAAGGAAAAACATTATAAATAAATACTGGACCGATACATATATTATTCGGTCGGTTTCGATTCTTATTTGGTACGATAGCGGCACAATATTCATTTTCGATAACATTTATATTGCAATGTTGAAAAATATAATCGGTTTTGGTTCGGTTTAGTGCTACAGCGACAAAATAAACGTTTTCAATAAATTTATAACGTAATATTGGAAAAATCAACATAAAACGTAAATTATTAGAAAAATAATCAAAATATATGATAAATAAAATATTATTAGGAAAATTGAAACAATTATTTAATAAATAAAAATCACTATTCATCAAGACTCTATTTTAATATGTATAACTAGTTATAAAACCGTCGCCGCGTTGCGGCGAACTTATTTTGTTATTTAGTCTGTGTTTATATGTGTTTGAAATCACTACAAGCGCGTTGCACCCGGAATCGCTGACAAGAAAAAAATGTAGAAAAAAACACTAAAAAATAATCGAAAGAAAATCAACTAAAAAAATTGTATGGTAATGATGTTGTTCGGTAGAAATCCGTAGTCAGAGATGAGCAAATAGTAACGGGTACCGGTACCGAATTTCATGAACCGAAAGATCCTAAGTACCAGTTCGGTACTGACGTTTGGCGTTCCTGCTACCGGTTCGCTACCGGTTTTTACCTTCATATACCGATACCGTAACCGGTATTTTCTGTATCAATACCGATTCGGTATCAGTTGGCACCGAGCTCATCACTACCATTGAGGTTTTTACCTTCATGTACCGATAACGAACATGTATTTTTGATACAAGTAACGGTTAACACCAAGCTTATCAAATTTAAAAAGTAAAGAAAATAACAATTGCTATAATTATAATATTAAAACAATAAGACTACTAAAAATATTTTATTATATTATAATATAACTTACTGTTCATTTCCTTCACTTATTAATAATATACTAGTTTTTTTATATCGCGCGTTGCGGCGAAATCGAGCAAATGATAATGTAAAACAAACGTGATTTGAAAATAAAGCATGTTGTTTAAAAAGTCAAACCATTAAAACGATTTAGTTTATTATTGTACCATTTTATAATACCAAATAAATACTTTATTTTAAGTATAACCTCGTTTTTAACAAAACTTATAAGGGAATGTCAGGGAAAGAAATCAAGCACAACTAAGTACTTAAGTTTTTAGAAAAAAGTTATAAACGTAACTTATTAAAGAAGTATCAAATTAATCGATAAATTAATATATATTCAAAAAAAAAAGAAAAAAACAATTATTAAAAAAAGGTAAAGGAAATATATGTTTAAAAAAAAAAGAAAACTATGTTATCGAAAACAATATATATAATAATAAACTATTATAATATATTAAATAATAAAATAATAAAATAAAAAAACTATATATTATTATAAAAATAAAGTTACTATTCATCATCCCTCGAAAACAATATATACTAGTGATATTCCTACGCGCTTCGCGGCGGGGATTAAGTCGATATCAATTTGGTTCGTTACAGTACCTGCACTCGATATAGTAATTGAAAGAGAAAGCATTACATCGACCGAAAAAATAACACATATTGATATGGTACCTATATATGTTGTTCAGTTGATATCGGTTCGGTTCGCTTGCATTTTATGTTTATTTTATTTCAACATTACGGATTTTTTTTATAACGGATATTCTGCCGCTATTGTACCAAGCTCAATCGAAACCAATTGAACAACATTTGTATCGGTACCAATATTGTTTTTTAGTTTTTTTGCTTTCAATAAAATAAATTGATACTGTATCGCTACCATATTGTACCGAACATCATCGGTACCGGTATACATTCCGTTTTATTGTTTCCTATTTGATAACGGGTACTATGAACGTATCTTAAAAGTTATATGAGAGAACAAAATATACTTAAATTAATTAAAGTAATAAACCAATATAATAATAAAACCTTAGAAAAAACAATATTGAAAAAACTCAAAAACAATTGTTCCCCTCTTTTTATTTCAACATTACGATATATATTTTTTAAACGGATATTGTGTCGCTATCGTACCAAATTCAATAAAAACCGATTGAATAACATCTGTATCCGTATTTATTTTTAGTGTTTTTGCTTTCGATGAATTAATATCGTATCGCTACCATACCGTACTGAACAACATCGGTACCAGTATATATTCATTTTTGTGATTTCTTGTTTGATAGCTGGTACTTTGATCATATCTTAAAAGTATATAAAAATATATGTTTAAATCAATTAAACGAATAAAATTATATAATACTAATAAAAACCTAAAAAAATCAATATTAATAAAAAATCAAATTTACTGTTCATGAGCTCTTGCTATTAATATGTATAACTAGTGATTTTATCCCCGCACTTCGCGGCGGTAATTCGGTTGGTATTTGTTTGGTTCGTTACGGTACCGACACTTGCTATAGTAAACGAAAAAGAAAACCTTACATCGATCGAAAACAATAAAAAAAATTATCGATACCAGCACAGATGTTGTTTAGTTGATATTGGTTCGGTTGGTTTGCGTTGCTATTGTACAAATCCGAACATAACCCGACTGAACAACATTTTTATCGGTACCGGTATTTATTTTTATTATTTTAGCTTTCGATAAATTAAGATCGTATCGCTACCATACCGTACCGGATTGAACAACTTCGTTGCCGATAAGTATTAATTTTTCTGTTTTTTTGTTTGATAACAAATATCCTGTCGCTACCGTAGTGAACAAAACCAAAACCGAACAAACAACGTAAGTTCGACTAATACCGAATAAATAATATGAAACAATTACCTGAGAATTATTAATTACTATTTATAATTGAAAAATCAAATAATTAATAAGTAAAATACTATTAAAAATAAAAACAAATGTATAAAAAAATTAAATGCTAAATATAATAAACAAATACCTAAGAATTTTCAAATACTATATATTATTAAAAAATAAAATAAATAATAGATAAAATATTACTAAAAATAAATACTTAAAAATTTTCATATATGTATAATTTAGGTGTCGCTAAATATGTGAATCATGTGATAACTTAGCATTGATAGAGACAGTCATCAAACCATACACATACCTAGGATGGATTTCCAAAAATGTGGGTGTTATAATTAGTGGTGTGATCATGTCAATTTGAAAGATTATTATGAGCTTTGTTGGTCTTATAAAAGTAAAGAAACTTTATTGTAAATTTCGGTTTTTCAGTTTTGTAAAGCATAAGAGGGAGGTTCTCAAGAAGGATATACGTGTTTCATAGTTGATGATGGTCCTGAGAAGTAACAACGATTTAAAGACAAAATTAGGCCATTGATTTGAAAGAAGATAACCTTGTATTGTGTTGTTGACTCGTTTTAGACAATAGACAGTTTATGTATTTATTTATGAGTGAGGTTAACATACATTACAGCTTAACGTACGACCAGTACGTCACGAAATTACGCACGTTCAATGGAAAATCACGCACGCTATAATCTCAACAAAACAACATGCGTTATTATTTAATATACACATGCGTGATTATCTTTATCATCTTCAACCTCCAAAACTGGGTTCAGCATCATCATTCCAGCTCCTTCTTCGATTCCGTTTCCAACGATAACACTTCCTCATGTTTTCAGGTCTTCCGAAACCGAATCCACCACTGACGTAATCGATTTCCAAACGTATAAATTCATGCTCTGTTCTACAGATTGAATTCGAGGGTCGATTTATTGATGAAACTTTTCAAAGTCAACGATGAATTCGAACCCAATTCGATGAAATTGACCGAACAATAGCCTATTTGAAGTGAAACGAAAAGAAATTTGAATCGAATTGGACAAAATTGATCAAACCCAGTGCTAATTGAAATCACGCATGTTATATACAATAATCACGCATGTTGTCGTACGTGATGTACGTTAAGCCGTAATGTACATTACACTTTCTCTTTATTTATTATACAAAACAGAATTTATTAAATTTATATAAATAATAAGCTCGTATAGTATTATAAATCTAACAAAGCTTGCCTTATTTTAAGCTTTTAACAAATTGTTTTCGAATATGTCACGAGTGGCTCGACTCCTAAATATGTTAGAAAATCTAGATCAAGAGATGGTTTGTTTTTTTCATTAAACATGCATTATTTGTGTTTAATAGCATCGAGGAAATATATAGTATTTTATATTCAATTGCGTTAGTATAGCTAATTTAAAAATGTTCACTTCTCTTATTATTAATTATTAATATATGTTAATAGACAAAGGGGTATGAATAGTGATTTACTTTGGTGGTTTCTTCTGATTGTCCTATTTGGGCGGTCATCCTACCCTTTAGACGTGTGTACCTTTTCACGCATCAAGTAGGGAGAACTAGAAGAGAGTAAGAGGGAACCCTTTAGACGTGTGTACCTTTTCACACATCAAGTAGGGAGAACTAGAAAAAAGTGAGAGGGAAAAGGGAGAGAGAGAGAGGAGGGTGCGGCCGAAGGGTCACCACCGTGACACCACCACCACCATCGCAGTGGTCTTTCTGTTTAGTTGGGGTTTTAGATCTCCATATCACCGCCTCTTTTTCTCTCTACAAATCTCTCTGTCTCTCTCCATGGCCGGGAAGTGAACAGTTTTTTTGTTCGTAGTTTGTTCTGATTGATCTATTTGGGTGGTCATACCGTGTCTTCGAGCGTTATACCTTTTTGTTAACTCATGATCCATTGACCATTGGTATATGGTATATTGGTGTTTTCCTTTTAAAAAAATGGTGTGGGTTTAAATCATTGAAAGTGAAAGATTAGGTGTAAAAAACGATGTTAAGAAAACAAATATTTATACAATATAATATCATACACTTTGCATGTGGTTATGTATTCATTAATAATCACGGAACAATTGTCTTTTTTGAATGGTGAATTTCATATATAAGGTTACCACATTTTTTAAATGAGAGAGTCTCGTATTCCTCACTCTGCCCAAACTAAGTTTGGTTTTTTTGGGTATCCCCCCTGAGAAACCATACCGCCGGCTGCCAATTGACAGTCATTGTGCCACCACAAGAGCAACTCTCTGCCGTAACACACAGTTGGACGAAAACCCGGTTGGGCTTGGGAATCGAACTGACAACCTCATACAAGGCCTAGTACAAATCCTTCATTGCCTATATGCACCTCAATATGACTCAAGTGGGAATTGAACTTGAGTCTACATTGGTAAACCCAAACCTCCTACCACTAGGCCACAACAGAACAATAAATACACGCAGAGGCGCAGCTTTGAAGGGGCCGGGAGGGGCGCCCGACCCCCCGAACTTTTCGCTCGATAGTGTTATATATGTAGTTTTCGTATAGAAATTTTTGGGTATATACTTTTTCGACCCCCGGTTCTATAGAAATTTTTTAGTATATACGTTTTCGCCCCCCCCCCCCCCGGGTCGAAAACGTCAAGCTTCGTCACTGAATACAAGATCAATCACAAGTCTAAATATTATTATCAGATTTACAAGATTAATAAATAATCAAGAAACTTGGAACTGGTTAAAAAAATCAAGTAAAGATCACTTAATAACATAAATCATATTTTCAAATAATTGGATTTCAATATGAATGCAACAACTGACATTTTTATAAAGATGCTTTAGTTTAAAAAAAACTCGGTCAAACAAGAAAGTCTTTGGTACAACTTTTATAGAAAGAAGATATACGACATGCATGATTTCCTATTGAAAGTATAACCAATATGCTTTACTAACTTTGTTAAATTAATACATAAGCACCTTTGTCGCTTTCGGTCTTGATGAACATAAACTAATTTTGTATATCTCAATTTTCTACCATAGTTGGTAAAGTCAGAAGACACCCTAGAAAACACTTAAAAACTAGTCCGCAGACCTAGGATTTTTTTTTAGGGTGCAATGAAGGGTTCAACCATATTTTTAAGAGGAGTAATCAGGTATTAAACTTCTTTTTCAAGGGGTGAGCCAACCCACCCACCGGTCAAGATAGGTCCGGCCCAGGCTCTGATGCAAACTTTCTATAAAGACCAACGAACATTTTGAAAAGACGAAAAATGGAGAGCTAGAGCTAGATCGTGAATTGACCGTCATGCGTCAGCCCACGTTTTTTTCTTTCATTCTTCCTTATAAATTTAACATCAAGTGTAAAAAGATCCAAGATTAGACTGTACGATGTGGGAGGGATGAAAATGGGCATGAAGCGTCATGTGTCACACGTCAGCAAGAGGGCGTGGTAAAAAAACATGAGGTGTTGTTGGGCGTGAAAAGAGCCCCACCTTTTGTTAAAAAAACTCATGAATCACAAACCTCCTACAAGAAACCACCAATCAACTCGCGGCACATTACCAACAAAATTGCCCTCCACGCCGGTGGAGATCCTCAAGCCCCATCCACAACGCCGCCTTCCACGTCATATGCGAAGTGGTATGCCCAGCTTGGAGGGGTTTCCACGCCACATTTTCACACCCACACCACGTGGACTTAAAAAGAAGCTTGGTTACAGACAACAATCAACAGCTTTCGATTATTTGTTCTATTGACGATATTATCACTTCTGTGAGATTATTTAATGATCGCTCCAAATATAGTGAGGCAATTAACGGTCACTATTATTATTTATATTAACTAATTGAGAAGATGTGATCATTACTATGCTATGCGGTTCAATCCTGAGCCGCACCTCAGTTTTTATCCGTCTGTTACTTCAGCGAGGCATCTTGTGTGGAGGCAGTACGGTTTCCGGGGGAACGCCGTAACCAAGTCTGACCAACCCAGCGCGGACCTGGTTAAGATAACGTAGTCTGGGCAGATCTTGGCTAGGGCCGCCGTTTAGACGGTGTGACATTGGGTCACTCAAATTGAAAGTCACCGTTCTGTCCGTTCAAAAAAAAATTACTATGCTATGATGAACATCACCATGGGCGAAGCTTTTAAGGGGCGGGAGGGGGCGGCCAACCCTCCGAACTTTTTGCTCAGTAGTGGAGAGTATGTAGCTTTCGTATAGAATTTTTTGGGTATATACGTTTTCGACCTCCGTTTTATCACGTATTATAATGTTGCAAAGGGTGGGGTAGGGGTGAGGTGGATGAGTGGTAAGAAAGAAACTCTATTTCGTATGAGACCATATAATACACACTCTTGATCAGGTATTGATAAGTCATTTTCAATGTTTTCGTGTTAACATTCTTTTGGTAAATTTATCACGTTTTATAAACTTCATATATAGTCATGTTACACTAGGACTCGCACCTCAATCGTATGGTTATCATCTTTTATGGTTTTACTTCCCACTCTCCATTGTTGGGGAAATTCGAAAATTGCTTGGATAAATCTGAAGTCGTGTAATCACTTTCAGATCAAACAATTGGAGTGGCTACCAATCTTTGATCGGATAAAATCAGATTGATTCTAGATTTCTGTATGAATTTGGTTGAGAGAATTTTTGAGGGATTTTTGACGAACTGTAAATTCGTCTAGGGTTTCCAAAAACCGTTTTGGAGCGTATTTGCAGTTTCCACAATTGCTTGCAGTTTCCATTTATGAACAAAAACCACCTTTAGTCCCTCATGTTTCAAAAGTGCGTATTTAGCCCGAAATTTAATTTCTGATGCATTTTCGATAAAGGACTTTTGTCCAAAATAAAAAATTTTCCAGCTGACCTGGCAGCTCGACCCCAGCCAGGGGCTCTGCCCCTTGGACCCCGCTTCTCTCGGGGGCGCTGCCCTCGAACCCCCGCCAAGGGGGCGCTGCCCCCTTGGATCCCCCGTTAGTCCCGATGACATTCAAATAAGCGTGCACTCTTATTTGTATGTCACGCGCAATCTCAAATTACACTAAAATATCCAACATCCATCTTTATCACCAATTCAACACCTCTCGATCGAGTATACATGCACTATACGTCAACACACTCAACAATATTTTGTTTTTTTAATTATAGGGTAATACACACCCTCCGATGATCAAAATTTTCTTCTGCTAAAAAAACAAGACCGCCCTTTTCTTTTGCATAGTAATATATTTTGTATGAGATTTTGTGATTGAACTCGGACTGTATACTTTTGGGGGCATTGTCAATCGATCAAAGAAAAGAAACCCGAATTGGAAAACCGATTAAGCTAACATATCACAAATGGAATGCATTTCTATCCAAACATCATAGATATCGACATATAACTAAAGTAAATACACAATTATGTAATACACGAATTACACATGTTTTAAAAAGGACTTCAATACAACGCCTAATAGCTTTAAGTATGGTGTTTTAATATTAATTTTTGGCCAAAAATATATGTAATTCATAAATAAGTAAATTTCTTAGTATTTTTAGTTGCAGGGCTGACATAATACACAACATCAATACGATTACCTGAAGTGTTAGATAGGAACATGGCATGATAACTAGTTGTGTCATTTTTTCAAAGCATGAACCTATTTAAAAATAGGTTACACGAACTTGTTTAGGGGCACGATAAATATCATTTTTTTTTTTTTTTGGCAAAAGTCCATAAAAGTTTTAATTAATACATAATCCTTTTACATATATTTTTTTTTAATAAGAAAATTAGTTTTAAGCCTATTCACTTTTTTTGCCTGTGAAATGCACTTTACATCAATATCGCAAGTAAGCGAGCAACAAGCTGCGCCGCTACCCCTTTCTGGATAGCAAACCCTAGCCTATTAAAAACAAACCCCTGCCCCCCTGTTGATGAGCCACTGCTGTGGACAACCTGTTGGAACCTAGTCAGCAAACGGATAGCTTCTGGAGCCAGGGATCCAAAGGTGTCGAAGGTGAAGGGGACAAATGCATGTTGGTTATCAGCACATGCTTTAGCGTGTTTGTCCACCTTTTTAGATTCTGCTTTCTTTATATGAAACTCTTAATTACTATAAAACATATATGAAACAAAATTCCATAAAACTCTTAATTACTATAAAACATACATTAATCATAACATCCTTTAAAAAGACAAAAAAATATATAAATATAAACATGTTTAAACAAGCCATTAACCGGTTAACATGTGTTTAACTTGTTTAGACATGAACTTAATCATGTTTAACCTGTTTTAGACACGAAACATGTTAAGCTTAAACTCATGCTTGTTTAACTTTGTTTGTATACGATGGAAACGAATTTTGAAATGATCATTTAAGCTGGTCTGATTTAAATATAATTTATACAAATCTCGTTGATTAACTTGTTAGTGCTATTGTTTTAGTCATATCAATTGATTGAATTATTTAACCCTCCAGATTCATTGAAATTTTCTTTGTAAAATTTGAGAACGTTGTCCCTTAAGGAGAGCTCTATATTGTTTGAGCTTGTGTGATTGAACTCGGACCTTGTTGATTTAATTCGTCTAAAGTAAAGACATCATCACCGCGATTACGAGAATATGTAGGTTCTGACATGTTTATGTTGAACCCTTCAAATAACACTTTAGTAGAGATCAAAGTTCAATGCATGTCAAGTTGAAACATTATATTTTTAGCTACATTCAAGCCGCTAATGAATTACAACATACCAGATGCACACTATCGCCGGAGCGTCAAAAAATCGTCAAAATTTTCCAAAATGTACACTACCGTCGGAGCGTCAAGGGGTAGCGCGGGCTACCCATTATTATATGGTAGGTCCGCCCCTACTTTACCGATGCACACCAATGGAAATAATGTGTATTTAGCTATTTAGCGTTCCAAATGCTTTCAAGTAGTAGTGTTCATTGAATCGAATATTGAATTATTTGAATCGAATTATTTGAATAATTTTTATTTTCCCTTGAATTTAAATTCGATTAATACCTAACCAATTCGATTTGAATTCATATTCGAATAAAACACCCAATTCGTATTCGATTAAAAATTCGAATTCGAATCGAATTCGATTTGATTCAGATTCTTTTAAAACATGTAGAAAACTATCAAAATGAAACATAAATTTTAATGCAACCATAAAACACGATATCACATTAAAAAGTTTCAAATAAAGCACTATAAGTCTAATATTCAAAAAACGAGAAGTCATAAATAACCACTCCACATTACAAGTTAATATTTTTAGGATTAGAAATCTATTGATAGATTTGCCACTTAGGTTTTAGTTATAGGCCATGTAGTGGGTAATTTACTTGGAATAAATTTGTGAAAATAATTTATAGTATAGCCCAACAAAAGTTATATATGTATTATATATAAAATAATAAATTAAATGTATATTTTTTTATTCAATTTCGAATCGAATTTGAAATTATAAATTCGTATTCGATTTACTTGACTCGAATTGAATCGAATTCGAATTCTTATAATCAAAACGAATCCTTGATAATCGAATCGAATTTTGAATTTTTCAAATTCGAAACAAATTCTGAACACCCTACTTTCAAGGACCAATTCCAACAAGACAAGGAAAACTTGAAAGGCATAATGGTTTGAGCAAACAATTAGTTGGACACAAAGAGACCAAGAAATGAGAAATAATAGGAAACTCAAATGTAGATACCACATGTGCAAGTAGTGACGGATTCAGAAACTTTTTGTATATGGTTCCACTTGCTAACTTCTCACTAATTTGTTTTTTTCAGTTTCCACTAATTTTTTTCCAAACCAAGGAGGTTCCCGGAAGCCAGTAGCGGATCTAGAAAATAATTATAGGGGTAACGTTTAAAAAAATATTTTATAGAGGCAACAAAAGCTAAAAAAACGTATTATTTTCAAAAAAAAATATATACACTACCGCCAGAGCGTCAAGAGGTAGCGGGGACTACCCCTTGTTATAAGGTATATCCGCCCCTTCCGGGATCCCCAAAACACGTTTGGATCCGCCCATGTGTTTCTTTTCTGCCAAAGTTTGTTTCTTTTGTGCTTCTTCATTATATTAAATATAGTATATTTGATAATTTCCTTCTCTTCACATGGTGTTTTATCATCAGTTATAATCCTAAATGGCTAAACCTTAGTTTCAGCTTCATTATTAGCTGCATGCCTCCAGTGACATTTTATTGACCATCCAATGTTATCCTATTAGTTCCTACTTTCATATACTTTCTGTTACAAAATGCTGGGCTGTATCTTTGAATGCACCAAACATCTCTCTAACTCATATCACTTAAAACAAACAGTCAGGATGGCCGAGTGGTCTAAGGCGCCAGACTCAAGTTCTGGTCTTCGAGAGAGGGCGTGGGTTCAAATCCCACTTTTGACAATTTTTGTAATTATTAGAGTAAATTACAAGTTTTGTCCTTTATGTATGTCCCAAATTGCAGGCGCTGTCCTTTAAACCAAAACTTGACAGGCGGTGTCCTTTGTGTTTTCAAAATCTTGCACGTTTTGTCCTTTAGGCCAAACTTAGTTAGATTTGTTAGTTAAATCTGGTATCAAGGGGCTATTTTGTAAAAAAAAATTATTCAGGGACTAAATTGTACAAAACTTAAAAATATAAAACCCCCAAATTAGGTCTTCTTCCCCATTTATCCCCATTCACCACCGCCCCCAAACACCTGCAACCACCACCGCCATTACCACCACACCCACCGCCCTCCGCCGCTCAACCATCACCTTCCCTCATCACGACCATCCACCGATTCACACCATCGTCAGTCACCCACCGACTTCAACTACCGCCATTAGCAACGCCACACCACTCCGCCCTCAACCCTCGGAAGATCATCAATCCAGTAGCGACTATTCTGTTGCGTGCGTCACAACAATCGTCTAACATCGGCATCCAAGTCAGGGTCTCCTGAGCTCGAATTTGTTCCCCTGCCTTTTTACGCTATTAATTTGTTCTTAGGAGAACCTGCTTTCGGTTTTTGGGTTTGCTGAGGAATCGATTGACTGCCATTCACATATAGGGGAGGTCGCTCATACAGATTTGAGCATGATTCACTCCCAATTTGAGAGGAGATATCAATTTTAGGGGGATAGGGATGAGCGGCCACACCAGGGGCAGACCTAATCTCCGCTAAAGAGGGTGGCGGCTGGGCTATATTATCTTCATCAAGCACAGAACTAGGACTATTAACAACAAGGGTTGATTTGGCTATATCAGGAGGACGATCTGGAGGAATTGGAGGGGTTGGAGGTGGAAATAATCCACCAGATGAAGGATTTTCTGGCATGAGAAAGAAGGTTTTTCCAGGTGTTTATTGTGTTTTGGTGTGATTAAATTGATTAATTTGTTTGGAGTTTTGTTTGATTTTGTTTTTGTTGTGTTATGTGGAAATGATTTGTTATATGAATGCAGTTGTTTTAGATTTAGGCTTCTTGAGTTGAACTGGATTTGTGTCGGTTGATGGTTAAAAGTTGAAGCTGATTTGATGATAAATGTGTTATTTTGCAGCTTTTGTTCATCTACATTGTTGATCTGTTTAGCATATGGATTTTTGAAACATGTAAATAGTTGTAATAAGATGATGAGAGTTTGGTTTTGTGGTGGTGGCGGTAGTGGTGGTGGTGGCGGTAGTGGTGGTGGTGGCGGTGGAGATGGTGATGAAGGGTGGTGGTGATGGTGGTTAGTAATTTACTCAATAATATTAATAATAATAATAATAATAATAATAATAATAATAATAAGTCTTGTACAATTTAGTCCCTGAATAAATTTTTTTTACAAAATAGCCCCTTGATACCAGATTTAACTAAAAAATCTAACTAAGTTTGGCCTAAAGGACAAAACGTGCAAGATTTTGAAAACACAAAGGACACCGCCTGTCAAATTTTGGTTTAAAGGACAGCGCCTGCAATTTGGGACATACATAAAGGACAAAACTTGTAATTTACTCTAATTATTAAGATCTTTTTTAACTGAAATTATATTATTGCACCCTTTTTAAACAACTACAACCCTTTTTTATAATATTTATTAGAAACAATATAATAGCCCCTAAACTTAATTTTTTACCGAGTGTTTTTAGTTTTTATATATATTTTTCACATATGCTCCCATAATATATGGTTACGATGTTATGGTTTTAGTTATTAGGTTTGAAGTAATATAAAAATGAGGTGTTATAAAACGATAGAGATGGCTTCATCATCAACATTGGTGTTTGTGTTTACGGATTCTTTGAAAGGGCTTTCTTGACCTACACCAGCAAAAGGATTTCCATCAACAGTTTTTTTTACAAACATCAAGTTCATCGCTAAAGGTTGTAGAATGAGAATGAGATGTAAAAATAGCCAGTTAATCTTTAGTAGCAGAGAAATTAATATTTTCATTTTCAATACTTTCTTTATAATCACTAACTTGGTTATAGATTCTCTTTCAGGCAATGGCGGAGCATAGTGTAAAGTGGGGGATGCAACCCCCCCAAATCTCCCCTCGAATGTTTCGGTTATAAGTGTAAAATTTCCTATTCTTCGTCCGAAAATTTTAAAATTATATAGGATTGTCCCCCACTTATTTTGCCTAAATATTTATACAATACATAAATTGGGTCCCATGACTTTCCGCCCCCTCGAAACTTTTGGTCAAACTCCGCCACTGCTTTCAGGAGAGAAAGAACCTTCTTGATCTGCATGCAACGAGTTTTCAAAATATACAACTGTGATGTGGAAATCGTTACTAATGTCTCATCCTCAAGTGTATCTTTATTGGATCTATAAAATCTTTCCGTAGCTTTTTGTGAAGTATCATTTCGTGATTATGATATGATGATGTGCTTGAATGAAGAAACCCTAATTTGTGTGAGAATGAAGAGTCTGAGCTTTTAAGTGTAGGGAGAGGGTAAATTGACAATTTTACCCCTCACATGAGGGGCACATGGATGCATTTAACTGGGTTGGTGCATGGTAGTTAGAGACAAGGACAGGTTTCTGCAAAATTGTTATTTAAAGGACATGCAGTGCCCAAATTAAGGAAAGGACAGGGTGTGTGCAAAGTTGCTATTTAAAGGACATGCAGTGAACAAGTTAAAGAGAAAGGACAAGTAGTGATATTTTGTATATAAATAAAGAACAATCTGCGTAATTTACTCAAAACGATATATGAGATACAATATGATTAAAATTATATATATTTGTATATATATAGCAGCACGCCCGCGCGATGCAGCGGAAGCGACACAATGCATTGCGATACTCGTGTTTGGTTGTTTTTTATTCATATAATATTTATTGCAGAATCACTGTGATAGATATACATCAAAAGTGAAGTAATCAGGTAATCCATTTCATTGTGTTGTGCATGGTTCGATCGGTTCTGTTATTATCCTCAACCGAGGCCGAAACCAAAGTCATCAGTTAGTCTATTTTATTAACTAATCGGATTTCGGTTAATCACTCGATTTATTCGGTTAGATTGCCGGTTTTTGGTTTGCTTCATTTAATTTCAGTTAATTGTAAAAACCAAATTTTGGCTAAAACTTTTGTTTATAAATATATGAAATTGAGGTATAAAATATGAAATATATGAACTGGAGGTATAAAAGCTAGAAATATATGAAAATATGAATGATTCGGTTCAGTTCAGCTAATTTTGGTTATACGAAAGTACAAAAAAATTGATAACTGGTTTGGTTTAATTCGGTTTTCAGTTAATTCAGTTTTTGGTTGATTTCGGTTAGGTTTCGTCTGTTTTCGGTTTGGTTTAGGTCAACGATTTAGTTATTATTCACCGATAACTGGTTTTGGTTAATAACTGATGGGTGCACGCGCGATGTAGTACGAAACACAGACATTGCCACGGTGTGCATTGTTCGGTTGGTTAGATTATTATCCTCAACCGAAATCAAGGTCATCGATTAGTAAAATTATTTTTAAATAAATTAAAAGTAAAACTATGAGGTTAAATGATAGATTGCCATGTGACATTAAGTGAAGTCTTTTATTAATATTTAGATTAGATGTGAAAATGTTAATAACTAAAAGTTGGCTTGATTTAATTTAAAACAAATTTCGATGGCCATAACTCATAAATACTAAAATTATGGGAAATTCAAATTTAGGACCCGTATAGGACTTGGGCCTTGTGGTTGGGCCAAACTACCACAGAGGATTTTTCAAGCATGCTTGGTCGCAACTCGCAACTCGCAACCTTTTAGTGGATGCGTAACATTTGAAAATAAGATTGGAACTTTTAAAAGGAAAAACAAGATTGGAACTTTTAAAAGGAAATTTTAAAATAAACACAATTAACAATCTTCTTAAAATATACAGATATTTAATTGATATTGTAACTGCATCTCGAACTGAACTCTGATAAATCATAACCAAAAACAAAAACATTTAACTCTTTAACAAAGTGGATTTTGATGAACTTACAGTAGTTTAACAAAGTGGATTTTGATTAAACGGTTTCAAAATTCGGATAAGGCCCTAAATGATTCATTCATACACACATACATTTTACGGTGTGGAACATACGAAGCAAACAAAAAAAAAATGCTATGACATTTTGATAAATAGTGTATTTACGCTACAACAAAATCGAACTAAACTAATTAATACTAAGCTACAATTTTGAAGTAGTGTAATAATTATTACTTTACTTCAAAATTATAGCATAATAATAAATACTCTAGTGCTTTGCTCACTTCGCAAACTAAAATATATTTGTATCGAATCTCCTGATAACTATATACACGCACAAGTGTTTTTTTATAAGTGTAGGAAAGATGTTCAATCATTTTATATCAATTTAATGATTAACATTAATTAGTGGCAATATTTAATCAATTATATACTATTATATTATATACTATTTTAATTGACAAAATTAAATGAATAGTAATTTTTTTTTTTTGTTTTTAATGGGTTTTTTTATATATGTTATATTATTTTCTCTGATGACTCACGTTTGTTTTCTATCGATGTAAACACGTGTTGGTACTTTTCGGCATATCATGAATTTTTTCTTCTGTTTGTTGCTATAACGAGTTTCGATGTTGTAAATATGTGACAAAACGAACCTATGCCGACAAAATTCTCGCCGCGTTGGGATATTTTTGGGTCATATCACAATTTTAGTAACTATTAATAGACAAAGTGAATTGAATAGTAATTTTTTTTGTCTTTAATGGGTTTTTTTATATATTTTATATAATTTTCTGTGATAACTCATGTTTGTTTCCTATCGAAGTAAACACGTCTTAGTATTTTGGGCATATCATGAATTTTTCTTCTATTTGTTGCTATAACGAGTTTCGGTGTTGTAAATCTGTAACGAAATGAACCGATGCCGACAAAATTCTCGTCGCATTGGTATATTTTGGGTCATATCATAATTTTATTTTATTTTTTCTCTATTGGTTGCTATAACGAGTGTCGGTACCGTAACAAATGAACTGATACCGACCCACCGCGTAGCACAAGGTATTCCCGCGCAATGCGCGGATTTGATACCACTTGTTTTTTATAAAGGCAAAAAAGGAATAGCATCACAGTTACCCTTTTTGTGGGTTAAATTAAGCTATATTATTTTTTTTAGAGTTAATTGCCATTTTAGTCCCTGAGTTTTTGTTCAAATTGTCATTTTAGTTCAAATAGATTTTTTTCTCCTCTGGGTCCCTGACTTTTCTTTTTTCTTGCCATTTTGATCACATTGCCTAACTTAGTCTAAAAACCATGTTATAATCAGGGGTATTTTTGACATTAAATTATTATGAGGTTTATAAATTATGTTGTAAACTACTCCTGGTTATCACTACACAACAGTTATGCCAAAAATACCCCTGGTTATAACCAGATTTTTAGACTAAGTTAGGCAATTTGATCAAAATGGCAAGAAAATGGAAAAGTCAGAGACCCAGAGTAGAAAAAAAACTATTTGGACTAAAATGGTAATTTGGACCAAACCTCAGGGACTAAAATGGCAATTTACTCTTCTTTTTTTTAAATCTGATAACTTTTTCTAATGCTATTTTATTATTTTTTTTTAAATATACGATAATATAGAAAATTAAGTTATTTTTAATTGGGAAATTGAAATTTAATAATCGCACCTAGAGGTGGTTGGCCAATAATCTCACTTCTTAAAAATTGTTACTAGCAGTCCTATCTTTTAAAAATATTGTTCTCATCAGTCTGAAATTGATGACGAGGAACCATTGAGAACAACAATTTTGAAAGGTGTGACTACCAGTAGCAAATTTTAAAAACGAGATTATTATTAGCCAATAACCTCTCGGTGTGATTAATAAAATCCGTAAACAAAAAAATTAAGATGGTATGTAATTTATACATTATTACATAACATGTTACATGATTTCATAACATGGTAGTACGACTTGAATATACAATCATATATTTGCTTTTATAACTTGGTACTACATGATTATATAATTTGGTAGACATTTAGGTCCCTCACCTAAAATAAAGGTCTCTTATTGTAATGGCTTTCAACACTTCTCACAAAAACAAACCCATAATACAACAACTATCCCCTGTGTGTTTGTTCGTGTAAAGAACCAATTCAAAACGAAATATTGAACTACTTTTTCTTTGGATTCGAAGGATTTACAAAATACGGGTGTCTACAATAAACAATATATGAAGTATGAATTAGTAATGAATCGGTGATTAGATTTTGGAAGGTGCCTTTTTTATGAATATGTTTTAATCACCGATTCGGTTCCCTGGTTCAATTAGTCGGACAGGTAATTTGCCAACTTAAATGAAGAGGATTTAAGAATGCTTAACCGCAACAAATGTTTAGACGATCACGGCAAGGATGTTGTTCGGGTTTTTTAAAAGGATTTCAGGTTATCCAAGTTTTTTGTTATAGAAATTCTACCCGAGCTAAGTATTATTCGGTTTTGGGTTTTTTCAGGTCTGGTTAATGGGTATTTGAATTCCGTGTACAAGTTGTAATTACTATAGAACTTAACTTACAAAATGTAAAATAAAAACACTTCCAATATGGTCTTTCGTTTAAACTAAACCAATTCAGTATAAAAATATATTAACTAAAGAAATGTTAAATGAAATAAGCACAAACCAAATCAAACCAAACCATATCAACTAATAGTATAAACTTGAAGTGGCATGGTCCCAAATCACAAGTGAATACATGTCAAAGGGACCACACCACACTCCAAGCTGGCGTCCACATCATACGAGTGCATCCAGAAGGTTCTAGAACCTTCTGGAAGAAATCACCTGGTGACAAGAAAGATGCTCCTGCAGACAAAAAGGACAACAGGTGGCACCAATAGTGAGACGTCAGCAACGCTTGCAAGACCCTGGGAGGACAGGACGACAACCAGTACAAGCGAGTGCCCAGCTGGAACGAATAACTGCGCGCCATGTCACCTTAGCGACTGACAACATCAGAGGGGACAGAAAGGATATTCCTTCTGATCGGACAGCTGGCAGGCACTGGCTAGCTGGCAGGTCTCCTCCTTCACTATTCTCCGGCTATAAATAGAAGATTCTACCTCCAGGTTTAAGGATTCGATTTTCTCACTCTCTTACTCTTAACACACACTTATCCTCAAAACAAATAATTATTCTCACGCCGGAGGGTGATCACAAGGAGAACCTCCATCTTCTCCTCCTTGTGGCGAGTCACCGGTGTTGTTTTGCAGAACATTTCTGTGAGATCAATTTTACGGCGAGTGAAAGATAGAGATTGAACCACCCTTTACGAGACGATCAGCTGGGATAATCTAGTATTAACCAGTGTTTCATCAAAACTAAAAATAAAACGTTAAATCATATCAACCGATAGAAGCAACATGTAGATAATACATACAAACAACGAAACAAAGCATCATGTACATAACAAAAACAAAATAAATGAGAGAAAAAAACAAAATAAATGAGAGAAAAACTAGAGTTTTATGTTAATTATGTATGTCGCTTTAACCCGATTAACCTTTTTTTAACCCAATTATCGAACCGAATAGCACCATCAGTCCGACGTGACTGTTTGAAGTGGCGCTAACATCATCCATTTTCATGGTACACAATAAAAACCAGAAGGAAATAACAAACAAACAAACAAAGGATTGGCCAAAACAGAAAGTAAAAGATGCCAAGACTCTACAGTTGAATCTTAAAAAGCTGTTCGGCTTTATGCATTATTTAAATTATTAATTTGCATAAAAAGGATACAATTTGGCTCCCTTTTTTTTTCTTTTTTTTAATCCCAAACAAAACAAATCCCACTTTTTCTTATGTGATTTTGGTAAGAAAAACCCACCTGACACTTCAACTTTTCCTTTGTACAGTTGTCCATTGTACAATGCCAGTCCTTCAAGCTCAAACTTTTATAAATAGTGACTTGAAAGTATATTTAAAAAGAAAATTAGGGTCTTCTTTTAATTTTTGTGTTTAATTGTCTTTAATAACATATGCAAAGCAAAAAAATAACTAAACATAGATGGAATGAGAATTTGGTCGATCAGCGTGTTTGGGGTTTATATTTGCATATTGCGAACTTTACAAGTGTCGATATGTATTAACATAATGACTAGTCGATAAGATGTGATTCCTGATTGGATATGTTTAACTTAAGAAATTTCAATTCATTTTGTTTGGAGCTTTATGATTAAAACTTGAGTTCACTTAGGCTCGAGGGTATGGAGGGTGCCACCCCTCCACATCATCCATGTATAGCGCCCCTTCTCCGTCATCACAACCCCCAGGTTGTTAAGAGGGGGGCGCCATCCCTTGTCTGACACCATGATAACGAGCAAAAAAGGGTGTGCGAGTGGGGTCCACCTCTTTTCAACCAATACAATCTTTTTTTTTTTTTATTTTGTTTAATATGAGGTTTTATACCATACCATGCAAGTTAAGGGAGGGCGTAATATAGCCCCCTGGCTGACGTGGATCTGATGTGATGTTGACGTGTCCTCCACACCCCATAGCCTTATAAGCGTTGTACAAGTTCAAGCTTGGGCCTCACTCGAATGGTATATTATATGTTGGTTATCTAAATTTATGTATATAACTATTGTATGTATAGGGTAGGGTTCCAGCGTGAACAACCTCCCAAGCGTGAACTGCGTGAACTGATCTGGGCCCTTGATTTCTATGATCTTGAGATTATTGATAAGTGGCAAGATTGTAATTATTTGGTTAATTGATACTATTTAATTAAAGACAAAAGGGTATATGGGTAATTACACTATTAAATAATTCAAAACCAAAACACTTAAAAGTTTCCATATTAACCAGATTAACCTAAGATCCTGTTCGAATATACAAGGAGCTTTCTCTCTCACCATTATCGCCGACAACCAAAGAATACTATCATCAGAGGTATCTAATCGCCGGAATACGTAGCCGAAAATTATTGTTCGAATACACAGAGGAGGTCGGTCGAAGGCTGTGTCTCACTCTCACCGCCGTCATGGAGGAAAACCAGAGGAGGACCGTCGAAGATATCTAGTCGCCGGAATTCTCATATGATTTTCAACAATAAAGGTACACAATGATAAAGTGTAAATGTTTAGATGATTCAGTAAATCATTGCATGTTGTTTATGTTTATAATTCTTCTAACAACATCAAATCGGAAGTTAGGGTTTCTAAAAGTTGTTCCAAAAGTTGTTTAATCACGAGCTTTTGGTACAATGGTGTGTTTTTTATCAATTGTTGTTCGAGTATATGCTTAATTTTTTTGAAGGATAGGGTTGATTTAACAAGATATTGGATTATACTCTGTTTTTATTCGATGTACACATGTGTATTGTGTGCGTATTTTTCTGAATGCCAATGTATAAGTGTGTACACATGTGTATGTTGATGTTAAGTTGATTTGAACTATATATGTTCTGTCGATTGTTTTTTTTTTTTTTTTTTTGAACCATATGTTAGTTTTGTCCGGTGTACACATGTGTATATACATTTAATTCAAATAAGTACATCTGTGTACTCATATGTATACATATCATGTGTCACAGCTGCTAGATGAATGTCTTCGCGCTATCTCTGGATTTAAAGGAACCAAAGATATTTCTGATGATAAATTACCTATCAGTCCTTTTACGTATGATTATGTCAAAGTTAAAACGATATCATCAGCTCTGTCATATACTGTGCGGCAAAACGGTGGCTAGTGACAATAAGTCAGTATCCAGCAGCCAGCAATGGTGTGAAGCGATTGAAAAATAATTGTCGTTAAAGTTGTTTCATAGTTCATCCATGGTTAGTTATATTATTAGATTTCGTGTTTATAGATATAATTATATAAATATTGTAATCTTAATTCTTACATTAACGTTCTTTTTGGAAGGTGAGGTCTGCATCGGTGACGTGTTTTGCATGAGTAACGTCTAGCGTTTTCGTTTCACTTCCAGAAGATAAATAGGATCAGATTATCAGTTATTTTGTAAGATATTAATATAGTTATCTTCTTTTAAAAATCTTTAATATTACTATTTTCATTTTGTTGTAAACTTTTGTAGATCAATGCGGCTTTTAACGATGAGGTCCCGTCTGTAAGTTCTGTTGCTCGTCGTGCAATTGGCGTCATTGCGTGTTTTCCACAAGCTTTAAAGAGGTAATTGTTTTTCCAAGATATTATCGTATTGTAGATTTGCATCTGAAGTTTAAAGTTTGAATATACATAATGATATAATATTGTCTGAATGTATATTCTTGGCAAGTTTAAAAATGCTGCTGAAATCAACAGTACATAAGGTGTAAAGGCTATTGTACACTTATGTAATGCACTGTTGTGCACATGTGTACCGACTGTTGTACACAGATGAACATACCAGTGTACACCGAAGTACCTGCTAACCCGAAATGATTGACACCCATAGTTATCGATCTATAGTCTATATATGGATGTAGCTCAATAAAAATTTTCAGCTAGTAATTTAGATGACTAAACTAAAATGTTATATTTTGTTTTGAGTGTTTCTAGCTTGTTTGATATTTATGCAGGCTTTGGCCCGATTTCAAGAAGTTAGTAACAAAAACACCCAGCAATACACAAGCTAGTAGTAATAACGGTGGAAATGACAGAAAAAATCCAGGTGGTGATGGTGAAAACAGCCACAATCCGAGCGAAGAAGGAACCTCGGATCCCAAAAGTGGTTCAATCTTAACCTTAAAGGCAATAGAAAAAGTGGTTAATGACATGCGTCATGGTTTTATTCGGCATGAATCTTTTTGTGTTTTGTTCATATTCGTAGTCGCTTGTTAGTAATCAAAATCAAGAATTGTTTTGTTCATATGAGCTTTACATCATTTGATGAACTTTCTGTACGTTCTTTATCTTCTTTAGCATTGTACATATGTGTAAATATCCAAGTACACATGTGTACACAATGCACATGTAAATATCCGTATCATCAGTATGGGTATCAAATGTGTGATTAACTTTGTTTTCGCTGCGATCTTTGAATTTGTCAATTATCATTTTCACGTCTCTATCACCAATAAAATCTCGAATGTCCAGTACCTAGTCCCATAGGGAGTTTCATAGACGTTACTCGCAATCGACTCTGCACAATTACATTACAAAAGGTTGGTTAAAAAAAAGGACAACAATGCTGAGGGTCTTCAAAGGCTCATTAACTAAAATTATGCTATTTACATGCAACAACAATTGTATTATACACATGTGTACTATCGTGTTGGCATGTATAGAAGAAGCAGTACACATGTGTACCTCGGACCTAAAAATTATACACAAACAAAAAATGACTAAAAACTCAAGTTCTACAAACCTGGTTTTACAGTGGACTGCTATTTACATAGAGCTGAACACTCTTGTATACATGAATTTAGCAAAAAGATAATTATAAAAGAAACATAATCAAATGACATTTAATTACCAAAATATAATTCAATAATATCAAACTATATGTTTATAGATTGATTGATATTTGAACGAGAAAATAACCTGAATGGTGTCCAACCACAAGGATCAGGATAAAGATCTGACTCATTCCACCAATTACCCATAAATTCTTGAATAGCAGAGTATAAAGCATCTTGCTCTGTTTTCACCATTGGAGCTCCAACTGAATCTCCATTACTATCTCCATTAACATAAGTTCCAATCAAACAAACCATCATCAAACCCACAACAACAAACTACCCATCAATTCTACACCTCAAATTCATCACAATTCCTCTGTTTCACAGTTTCACTCACTACTAAAAATCTTGACAATTAGAAATCAATACACAACAATTGTCCGACGGAATGTTAATCAGGCTCCGATTAATGTACACCGATTATTCTTCGCCGGAATCTTAGTTCGGCTCCGATTAATGTCCGACGGAACAAAACTACAACATCCAATCAAATACCGGCAACGATACAATTGATGACGAGAAATAATTGATCTTCAGGCAAAATATGACGTGATGAACGACCGGATATGAACTTGAATTTTCTGGGTTTATGAACGTGATGAACGGCCGACGTGAAGATTTGACGAATCTCATGAAAATATGGATAGTTGTTAGAGATTATCGATGATAATCTTAAAAAATATGTTAAAGATTTTGAAATAATATTCTTATTATGTAACTGATATAGGATTAATAATAAAATGATTTGAATTCAACTTTTTATAAAATTACGATCCTACCCTTGTTAACTATAAATGAAATCAAGGGCCCAGATCAGTTCACGCAGTTCACGCTTGGGATTTTGTTCACGTTTGAACCTAATCCTGTATGTATATGTATATACATATTATTGTATCTTTTTATATATAACTAAGTTTTTTTGGTTATAATTATATTTACTAATATATATTATGTAATTATGTATCATATATTATTTATATACAATCTCGTTTTATAAAATAAGTCTCACTTAAGCTTGAGCTTATTTAAGTCGGACTCTAATGTGAATCGACTTGTTTACATGACCCTCATATATAGGATGATCTCAATTATTAAGTTAAAATAGTGTTAATAATACCACATTATTAATTTCTTCAAACTATATTGTTTCTTTAAGAAGTTTAATAGAAATTGTAAAACACTTTTAATATATAACCCAAATGGCTAAATGACAAAGAGCATTATATATTGTTACTTATGCTCATCGGCCACCGCTTTCAAATGAAATAAAATTTGGCTTATCTATGAAAGCAAGATAACTTTAGACCGGTGGGTATGGGGAGAATAGTCTCTTTGGAGACTACCCGCCACGTAGGCGCCACGTAATCACGGGAGGAGGAGCTTCCTCTTGCGGACTACCCAATGGTGTGGGGGGACTACCCACTTTAATAAAAAAATAATATATATTCAAGGAGAGAGAGAGAGAAACAATGAAGGGGGCCCACCGCACTTTAATAAAAAAATAATAAAAAAACCCTCCTGCCCCGTCTCCTCCGTCTCTATTCCGACGGAAGTGCCGTCGACGTGCCCAGGGGGGCGGTGTGGGACGAGCCACCGGGACGGCGCAGATCCGGGGACGACCCCTATACCGGACGTTCTTACTATTTTAAGTCCCATATTTTCTGAATTTTATATCATTTTATTGTATTTTATGTAAGGATTACGAGCCAACTATTTGTCTAACTAAAAGTGTCAAATTCTTTAATTATCTTCTATAAAACACTTCACAATAATATATGCATTTCAAATATCATTTTGTATAGGTAAAACAAGGATATTGTAACTCATTATAATTATTATAACAATTGGCATTGAATTTAAAGATAATTTTAGTGGTTATTTTCATTGATTTTATAAAATACATTGTCGTGGGATAGAGAACTCTCGAGCAATCGGGCATTGCATATATCTTCTTTCAATCATATGTTACCTTTCTTAGCAGACAATAAACACGATGTTTACAATCAACATCCTCGCCTTTTGTTAAGTTGATAACGTTCACAAATTTTTATTGTCATAATTTAGAGGACATGTTATAACATCCCGTATGGCTTCCTTGATACATAACATAGCTTGAACATATTCCATGTTTAACAAAAAAATGTTGTTTGAAGGTGAAGACCCAAAATAAACATTTTACTAGATGTTTGTACCATTCTATATTAACGAGGTATAAACTCCTACTAATGTTGTTATCTTCGGACTATCAGTGGAACATTATGTTGTTAACATCGATGTAACACCCCATGTAGAAACCTCATACACATAAAAAACGTATAGAATCATTCCCAACACAAGATTGTTGGACTTAATGTTCCGAAACTCACTTTAGGAAAGTCAAGTGATTAAAACTATAATTATTTCAAAGATAGAAGTCCAATGACTAAAACTGAAATTATGAAATTTTCAACATTATGGACGGTAAGGAGCCACGTTGCGATCTGTAATTCATTCCTAAAATCACTCTTGGAAAAACCCAAGTGAAACCACATTATGTGCCTATTGTTCTGGGTACACGAACCATAATATATCCCCTACTTTACAATCTGTAATCGTGTCATATCAGATTTGCAACTTTGGCGACGTTCTGGTTTGCCATGGTTGGGTTGACTTTTATCTTACACAACTTCAGGTTCATTACCAGACCTCCCTTTCGATCCTACAAGTCCTAAACACTATTTAGAACTCTCATTTTTTCATCATTCACGCTTCATGAGATTTTTAAGAGCAAAACCAAGTCTTCTTGGTGTTCTAAAATTTTCTTAAAGATTCTTGATGTCACACCCCGACCGCGTAAAACAACAAACCGCGGCGGAAACGTCGGGGAGTGAAGCGACAGAATTAATGAACGTATTTTAGTTTCGTTAAACAAACCAAATGTCATACCAAATGTAAGCATGTTATGTGAAAATAATGTACTAAGTATGCTAAGTAAACATACGAAGCAGAAATGTTCATGTAAATCAATGTGCCCATATGCTGAGTAAACATATGCAGCAGAAATGTAATGTAAATAAATGTGTCCATATGCTGAGTAAACATATGCAACAAAAGTGTTTATGAAATCAATGTGCAAGGCATGCTCAGTCAACATACATAGCAAAGCATAAATGAAATCATGTACTATATGCGTACTAATGAACATAGCAAGTATATGTCATGAAAGCAAGAAAAGCACGAAAGTAACAAGTATGCACATGTGAATCACCCCAATATATTTGAAAACAGTAAAAGAGGGGACTATGTACTCACTTGATATAGTTCAAAAGTCTTGAAATAACAACCAAGTAACGCTAGAAGGATCACGAAATCAAACGACACCTAATATAGGTAACTATGTTAATAAATCGGACCCAAATCGGGAGATAGGATAGAATGAGGTCTCGTAAACCAAATGAGTATTGGAACTCATATGATATGGTTTAACAAAGCCTACATTCTAAAACGGAACCTATCCTAAGTGCTTACGACCCGTTATGACCCGTTTAGGTTGCTTATGCTACTTTAACGCGTCATTTGCGCAAAAGCGCAAACGAGTAGCCTAACTAGTCCTATGACAAGTATTATATGCCCTAACATGCTTAAATATGTTGCATAATCAGTTTAAGTGACAAAATTTAAGTTACATATGCTAAAAATGAATTTATGCGCAAAAAGGGCATTTTGGTCATTTTCCTAAGGCATATAAACTACCTATCATACAACTAATTAAACTAAGTGACCATAAGGTATAACCTCGGAAGGTTATTCCCTATACAACTATGGTCACAATATATGTTTGGTCGGATCCTAATGATCGACCAAACGGGCCGGGTTCGAAAGTCTAAGCGGTTGTTTAGACCGCTTAACTTACGACCCTAAATAAGCACTAAAACTAAAAGTGACGAGTTAAACATGTTAAAACATGTTTAACTAAGTTAGAAAACAAGTTTGATATCAAAACAAAGTTTTTTGAAACTCGAAAATAGCTTCGTTGCAAAATACGCATAAATACGTATTTTGACCGAAACTTTGACTCGTCACTACGCCTAATCACGTGGTAATCTGTAGGTATAGTCACAAGGGACTATAACCATCGTGATTACACTCACGTTGCAAAGTTCAAACGAACTTTGTGTTGACCAAATCATGGTCAAAGCAGAAAGTCAAACACTGTTTGACTTTCATGCTTGAAATGCATAACCAAGCATGAAGGAGACTTACAAAGGGTCCAAGCTTGGATTAAGAACAAGAAAACAAGAAGAAATGAGCCTTCAACCAGAAGGGATAGCTCCTAATAAGCAGATGAAGAAGAAATTCAGAAATGAGCAAGTTGGGTTTTGAGAATTCATGGGTTTATATAGAAATTCAAGAGCCGTTAAGATCGTTCTAACTGTTTTGAGCTTTGATCTTGGCCCTACATGTGTAGTACATGGTTTAGAATACCATGGGAGTCCAAAAACCACCCTAAAGTATTGAGAAACCATGTATAAAAACCCAAGGAACAGTTGCTGATTGAGAAAAATGGTTTCTGCCCAGCTCCAGCTCTCGCGGGCCGCGAAGGCAAAGCCTTCAGGCTTCGCGCCCCGCCAGGACTCCAGACCAGAAACTTTTACAATTTGGCATAACAGGCCCCTGAAGCTCAAAACTTGATTTTTGACGCGTTTAAGCCCCGTTAACCCAATTTCAAGACTCTACAAGGATGTTAAAGTATAGGGGGCATGAAATATGCTTGAAAATATCTCGGATGTCGGTTCGTTTGGTCGTACGATCATGTTATTCGGTTAATTACGACGAAACACGAACGGACGCGAAAAACGATCCAAATTGCACGACGAATGAAGTTTTAGCATTCCAATATCTAAAATAAAATATTTTAATGATTACAAAAAATTTTGGATGTCCGGATATGTTCAGAACGTGAGATATGCGCGTAAATGCAAACTTATGCACTTTCTGACGCTTTTAGTCCCTGTTTGATCAAATAAGTTTATTTTCGCAAACCGAACCCCTCAAAGCCTATTTCTAAGCTATGTAAATGATATTTATGGTATGTTTAACTTATGATCATGTTCCAGAGTGTACGTTACTATTCGAATCGGCGGACTTTCACAGTTTGTCGCAAATAGTCCCTGCGATCGAATAAACTTGTTTTTGCCATACCAAACCCTTCAAAACTTATTTCTAAGTTATGTAAAGGTTATTTAAGGTATGTTAAGCATATATTGATGTTCCAGAGTGTTTTTCGCGTTAAACTGATCACGTTTTCACATCAGTTTGCGTATAATTTTCCAGCAAGCGATTTAGAGTTTAAAATTGAACAAAATCAAAATGTGCAACATGTCAAACATAAATAAAAAAATATTGGGAACAAATCACATTGTTTTATTGATAATTGAACTGTTTAGAGTTAATACAATGATTACAAGCACAGATGTCACAGTCTCCCCTATGTTAGGAAATTTCGTCCCGAAATTTATTTAGAGGAAACTTGTGAGAATAGATGTGGATATTTCGCCTTCATTTGATCTTCACGTTCCCAAGTAAATTTTGGACCACGTTTAGATTCCCAGCGATCTTTAACAATCGGTATGCGCTTGCGTTTGAGCCACTTGACTTCACGTTCCATGATTTCCACAGGCTTCTCAACAAAATGCATCGTGTTATCAACACGAATTTCATCAAGTGGTATGTGGAGATTCTCATCAGCTAAACACATTTTAAGATTGGACACGTGGAAGGTTGGATGAACATTTCCAAGTTCAGGAGGTAACTCTAATCTGTAGGCTACCTTTCCGATTCTCTCAACGATTTTAAATGGTCCAACATATCTTGGTGCAAGTTTTCCTGTCTTTCCAAATCTGATTACACCTTTCCAAGGTGAAACCTTGAGTAAGACGCGATCACTGACATGAAATTCTAAGGGCTTGCGTCGTCTGTCCGCGTAACTCTTTTGATGGCTTCTAGCTGTCTGACGGTTATCTCAAACTTTCTTAACCTTATCTGTAGTCTCTAGAATGAGCTCAGGTCCAGTAAGTTGAGCTTCACTGATCTCATTCCAGCAGACTGGTGAGCGACATTTTCGACCGTATAAAGCTTCGAAAGGAGCCATGTTGATGCTGGAGTGATAACTATTGTTGTAGGAGAATTCAATCAACGGTAGATACGAATCCCAACTACCACCAAAATCGATCACACAAGCTCTAAGCATATCCTCCAGTGTTTGGATTGTTCTTTCGGATTGACCATTTGTTTACGGATGATAAGCTGTGCTCAAATTAAGTTGGGTTCCCATGGCAGATTGCATGGTTCTCCAAAAATGAGACGAGAATCGAGCATTTCTGTCAGAAATAATGTTCAAATGAACACCTTGTCAGGATACAATCTCATCTACATAGATTTAGCAAGCTTGTCAGCAGATAGATCCTCACGGATCGGCAAGAAATGCGCTGATTTTGTAAGACGATCAACAACTACCCAAATGACATCATGACCTTTCTTAGTGCGTAGCAACTTGGTAATGAGATCCATAGCAATGTTTTCCCATTTCCAAACCGGTATCTCTGGTTGCTCCAATAATCCAGAGGGATGTTGATGTTCAGCCTTAACCTTGAGACAATTAAGGCATTTTGATATGTACAAGGCAATGCCTTTCTTCATACCCGGCCACCAATACTGGGTTCGAAGATCCTTATACATTTTGTCTGCACCAGGATGAATAGAATAACGAGACTTGTGAGCTTCATCCATTAGCAAGGTGCGGAGATTGTCTTGACTTGGGACCCACAAACGATCCATGAAATAATACAATCCATTGTCTTTCAGTTCAAGCCCGGGCTTAATGTGATATGGTAATTCCTTACCCATCAAGTCTTGTGTAACACAAGTATGTTGAGCCTGAGAAATGCGGGTTTGAATATCAGATCGAACTCGAACACAGTGAAGCTTAACACGCTCTTTACGACTCAATGCATCAGCTACAACATTCGCTTTACCAGGATGGTAGCGAATTTCGCAATCATTGTCGTTTAGAAGTTTAACCCAACGTCGTTGCCTCATATTAAGTTCTTTCTGATTGAAAATGTGCTGGAGACTTTTATAGTCAGTAAACACTACACATTTAGTACCATACAGGTAGTGTCTCCAGATTTTGAGAGCAAAAACTACTGCACCTAACTCAAGATCATGAGTCGTGTAGTTCTTCTCGTGTATCTTAAACTATCTCGATGCATAAGCTATGAATTTGTTCCTTTGCATGAGAACACAGCCAAGGCCTAAGTTGGATGCATCACAATATACCACAAAATCGTCGTTGCCCTCAAGTAAAGATAAGATAGGTGCATCACACAGTTTCTGTTTCAAGGTCTGAAAAGCTTCTTCCTATTTGGATCCCCACTCAAAAGGTTTATTCTTCTGAGTTAATGCCGTGAGAGGAACGCCAATCTTGGAGAAATTTTCAATAAAACGGCGGTAATAACCCACGAGACCAAGAAATGAACGAACTTCGGTTGGAGTAGTAGGTGTATTCCAATCTTTAATCGCACAGATTTTGGAGGGATCTACGTGAATACCTTGTTCATTGACGATGTGTCCCAAAAATTGAACTTCCTTAAGCCAAAATTCACACTTGGAGAATTTGGCAAAAAGTTGTTCTTTCTTCAGGAGTTCCATAGTGAGACGGAGATGTTGTTCGTGATCTGCTCGCGTCTTGGAATAGATTAAAATATCATCGATGAAAACAATGATGAACTTGTCCAGATAAGGCTTACAAACCCTATTCATCAAGTCCATGAAAACAGCAGGAACATTAGTCAAACCGAATGGCATAACAGTGAACTCATAATGACCATATCGTGTACGAAAAGCTGTCTTGGGAATATCTTCCTCGAGTACACGAAGCTGATGATACCCAGAACGTAGATCAATCTTTGAAAAACAAGTAGCACCCTGTAACTGATCAAAGAGATCATCAATGCGAGGTAGGGGATATCGATTTTTGATGGTAAGCTTGTTAATCTTATGATAATCGATACACATCTTGAAAGACCCATCTTTCTTCTTAACAAAAAGAATGGGAGCACCCCATGGTGAAAAGCTCGGACGAATAAAACCTTTGTCAGAAAGCTCCTGAAGCTGTTTAGATAATTCTTGCATCTCAGACGGTGCAAGACGATATGGAGATTTAGCAATAGGATTAGCACCAGGAATAAGATCAATACGGAACTCAACTTGGCGTGCTGGGGGTAAACCAGGTAATTCTTCAGGGAATACTTCAGGGAAATCCCGAACAACAGGGATATCTTGAATAGACTTACCTTTGCCTTTCTCCTCTACGACATGTGCCAAGAAGGCCACATAGTTCTTTCGTAAATATTTTTGAGCTTGAATACACGACATGAGTTTGAGACTACTAGCAGGTTTCTCACCTCGAACCTCTAAGATCTCACCAGTCGAAAGCGGTATACGAACAATCTTCTCAAAACAAACTACCTCAGTGTGGTACTTGGCTAACCAATCCATTCCCACTATAATGTCGAAACTTCCAAGTTGCATTGGCGTGAGGTCGATAGGAAAAAGATGGTTATTAAGGTTCAACTGGCAATTTCGAAGAACAGAATCGAGTACAACGGGTTCACCACTAGCTACCTCTACTGTCAAAGGCTTTCCTAGTCTTGTTCTAGTCATGCAAAGCAAAGGTTCAAAAGATAATGACACAAAACTCTTATCGGCACCCGAATCAAAAAGAACAGTTGCAGGTTGATTGTTAACAAAGAACGTACCATTCACCACATCGTTGTCTGTGCGCGCTTCATTAGCATTCATATTAAAGACTCGTCCACGAGCCTGAGCCTGATTCGCATATGCCAACCTCGGGCATTGGTTTCTGTTGTGGGTCAAATCCCCACAATTATAGCAAGATCCAGGCGGATAGTGAGGTCGTGCAGCTTGTGCTGGTTGTTGAACAGGTTGTTGTACAGGTTGCGGAGCAGGGTTTTGGGCTGCTTGATTCTGGTTAGGAGGAAGACGACATGTGTTGGCAAGATAACCAGTTCTCCCACAGTTGGTACAATAACGACACTGAACGTGCGGTTGATGGTGACTGTTACACCTGTTGCACAAAGGTGCATTGCCAATGTACTGTTTCTTGGAAAGTGGTTACGCGGGCTGATTTGGAGCTGCTTGGTTTGCCTGCGCTGTAACAGCGAAATTCTTGGAAGCCTTGCGCTTCCTAGACCTCCTTGAAGACTCAGATTTCTTACCCTTTTGTTTCTCACTCTCGTCAGACGGTTTCTTATCACCTTTCTTGTGGAGTTTACCTTTCCTGATTTGTGACTCAGTCAAGGTCGCAGCTAACTCGATGGCCTGGCGAACTGTGGTAGGTTCGCTACCAGTAACAATATCTTGCACAGGTTCAGGCAGACCATCGATATACCTTTCAATGGCTTTTTTCCAGCAGGGTAACCATTGTGGGACATAGCAAACTTAACTCTTCATATCTGTCGGTATACGCACGGTGTTCACCATTGTCCTGTTTCAGATCATCAAATTCCCTTTCTAATGCCCTTTGTTCATGACGAGGACATAATTCCTTCATCATTAAATCCCTAAGCTCTGCCCAGGTCTGTGCTAAAGCAACATCAGCACCACGGTCTCTCATTACTCCATTCCACCAAGTAAGAGCCCTCTTTTGGAATACACTAGAAGCAAACTCAACTTTACGATTATCGGGACACTGAACATGGCGAAGAGTGCTCTCAAACCACTGTAGGAGCCCAATTGCTCCTTCAGAACTACTGAACATGAGTGGTTTAGCTGAACTGAAACTTTTAAAGTTGCACGGAGCAGGTGCATTGTTATTGTTGGCTTGGTTAATTTGAGCGATAAGATTTGGGAGTGCAGCAGCCATTTGCTGAGCTATGATAGCCGCCAGTTCGGCGTTAGGTGGCTATGTGTCTCGTTGAGGAGGCATTCTAAAAGAGGAAAACATGAGAGAAAACGAGTGAGATGATATGATGAAAAATGAGATGTTACAAATATCGACAAAAAGTAAGGATGGTGGTCATTCATTCGTTACCACAAAGCAAACAAACGACCAAAAGTGACTAATCAAAGTAAATGGGTCATAATAATGTATCGCGAAGACATGCTTTAGCCTATAAGTGGACACTCACCCCAAGAGTTCCCAGGTAAGAGTGACTGGTCCGATTATGTGGATTTGTACGAACACTCTAGCCTAGACAGAAAACTCAAGATACAGGCATCCACCCTTCCAGATTGCACATGTTCACATTATTTAGACCCAAACTTTGACGAGATTTTGAAAACTTGGAGGGTTCAAAACCTTATAACAAATCATCTAAAAATGGATGGTTGATTTTCAAAATCGTTTTGGAAATTTGTGTTCTCGTTTTGGTAATCACCTAAAGATAGGCGACATGTATGTTTTAAGATCTAAACACAAGATAACTTGTGTTGGGGTCCTAGAACGGTTATAGTCTAGGTCAAAGCATTACTAATAACCTAATTCCCTATAACCATGAGCTCTGATACCAACTCTTCTGTCACACTCCGACCGCGTAAAACAACAAACCGCGGCGGAAACGTCGGGGAATGGAGCGACAGAATTATTGTTTCACAACCATAGTATTTAAAGTTTCGTTTTATTTAATAACTTTGATTACATTATCTTAAAACAAAGAAAACATAACATAAATTAAACTAGTCTTGCATCTTTTAAGTCACTAAGGCCCGAGTCCGCCTAAGTGAGTCACGATCCATATCATGCATTAGCTCCTGAAAACACATGTGAAAATAGGTACGTCAGCATAAAAATGCATGTGAGATACATAGGTTTTGTTTATGCAGGATTCATGACTTGTAAGTTAAAAGAAATGTTTAACAAAAGTTAGTCATGAATCTTATAAAAATGTTTTCATTTATAAATCATACAAAAATCGATATGAAAATCAAATGATATAAAAGAAAAGATGTATGGTTAAATGAATAACCAAGTAAATTGAATTTGTATAAAATATGTTTTTTATAAATCAATGTCTTGTGAAAATGTGTCGTTTGTATATAATGTATCATGTCTTTGTCGAAATGATTTAGATAACGCTACGATATGTAATATCATAAAAGCACTTATATATAGGAAGTACCAGCGGCGTATCCACCATGCTTTTATCATATTACACACGCCTCGTTACGTAAAGCACTTATCAATAACCACCAAAATGTCTTGTTTAAACCAATGTCAAAAGGTTTCTGTGTAAACAATGTCCAGTGTTGAATGTAAAACATGTCTTGTATAATCAAATGTTATGTATGGCAAGTAAAAAGTATCTACTCAAACCATATGTATAATGTCAATGTGAAATCAAATGTTATGTATGGTGAATAAAAAGTATTTACTCAACCCCATAGGTAAAATGTACAAAACAATGTATTTGAAATAAATCATAGTTTAAGTCAAAAGTTATGTTTTGCTAAATCAATGCTTTACTGGTACAAACATTTATGTGGTAATGTTTATCGTATACATTCAAGCCTTGAGACTGTCGGATAAACCCTTAAACAAATCAAAGGTTTATCAAAAATGTTTTCGGATTCTGTCATTCCTTACGTCCAAACAAACCTAGGATTCCAGGAATGGGAGTTGTCAATTCCTATGGTACCACTACATACTAACGAGTGGCGTGATCAATGTTAATGAACGTATTTTCGTTTCGTTAAACAAACCAAATGTCATACCAAATGTAAGCATGTTATGTGAAAATAATGTACTAAGTATGCTAAGTAAACATACGAAGCAGAAATGTTCATGTAAATCAATGTGCCCATATGCTGAGTAAACATATGCAGCAGAAATGTAATGTAAATAAATGTGTCCATATGCTGAGTAAACATATGCAACAAAAGTGTTTATGAAATCAATGTGCTAGCATGCTCAGTCAACATACATAGCAAAGCATAAATGAAATCATGTACTATATGCGTACTAATGAACATAGCAAGTATATGTCATGAAAGCATGAAAAGCACGAAAGTAACAAGTAGGCACATGTGAATCACCCCAAAATTTTTGAAAACAGTAAAAGAGGGGACTATGTACTCACTTGATATAGTTCAACAGTCTTGAAATAACAACTAAGTAACGCTAGAAGGATCACGGAATCAAATGGCACCTAATATAGGTAACTATGTTAATAAATCGGACCCAAATCAGGAGATAGGATAGAATGAGGTCTCGTAAACCAAATGCGTATTGGAACTCATATGATATGGTTTAACAAAGCCTACATTCTAAAACGGAACCTAACCTAAGTGCTTACGACCCGTTATGACCCGTTTAGGTAGCTTATGCCACTTTAACGCGTCATTTGCACAAAAGCGCAAACGAGTAGCCTAACTAGTCCTATGACAAGTATTATATGCCCTAACATGCTTAAATATGTTGCATAATCAGTTTAAGTGACAAAATTTAAGTTACATATGCTTAAAATGAATTTATGCACAAAAAGGGCATTTTGGTCATTTTCCTAAGGCATATAAACTACCTATCATACAACTAATTAAACTAAGTGACTATAAGGTATAACCTCGGAAGGTTATTCCCTATACAACTATGGTCACAATATATGTTTGGTCAGATCCTAATGATCGACCAAACGGGTCGGGTTCGAAAGTCTAAGCGGTTGTTCAGACCGCTTAACTTACGACCCTAAATAAGCACTAAAACTAAAAGTGACGAGTTAAACATGTTAAAACATGTTTAACTAAGTTAGAAAACAAGTTTGATATCAAAACAAAGTGTTTTGATACTCGAAAATAGCTTCGTTGCAAAATACGCATAAATACGTATTTTGACCGAAACTTTGACTCGTCACTGCGCCTAATCACGTGGTAATCAGTAGGTATAGTCACAAGGGACTATAACCATCGTGATTACGCTCACGTTGCAGAGTTCAAACGAACTTTGTGTTAACCAAATCATGGTCAAAGCAGAAAGTCAAACACTGTTTGACTTTCATGCTTGAAATGCATAACCAAGCATGAAGGAGACTTAAAAAGGGTCCAAGCTTGGATTAAGAACAAGAAAACTAGAAGAAAGGAGCCTTCAACCAGAAGGGATAGCTCCTAATAAGCAGATGAAGAAGAATTCAGAAATGAGCAAGTTGGGTTTTGAGAATTCATGGGTTTATATAGAAATTCAAGAGCCGTTAAGATCGTTCCAAGTGTTTTGAGCTTTGATCTTAGCCCTACATGTGTGGTACATGGTTTAGAATACCATGGGAGTCCAAAAACCAGCCTAAAGTATTGAGAAACCATGTATAAAAACCAAGGAACAACTGCTGATTAAGAAAACTGGTTTCTGCCCAGCTCCAGCTCTCGCGGGCCACGAAGGCAAAGCCTTCAGGCTTCGCGCCCCGCGAGGACTCCAGACCAGAAACTTTTACAATTTGGCAGAACAGACCCCTGAAGCTCAAAACTTGATTTTCGACGCCTTTAAGCCCCGTTAACCAAATTTCAAGACTATACAAGGATGTTAAAGTATAGGGGGCATGAAATATGCATGAAAATATCTCGGATGTCGGTTCGTTTGGTCGTACGCTCACGTTATTCGGTTAATTATGACGAAACACGAACGGACGCGAAAAACGATCCAAATTGCACGACGAATGAAGTTTTAGCATTCCAATCACTAAAATAAAATATTTTAATGATTACAAAAATTTTTGGATGTCTGGATATGTTCAGAACGTGAGATATGCGCGTAAATGCAAACTTATGCACTTTTTGATGCTTTTAGTCCCTGTTTGACTTATGATCATGTTCTGGAGTGTACGTTACTATACGAATCGGCGGACTTTCACAGTTTGTCGCAAATAGTCCCTGCGATCGAATAAACTTGTTTTTGCCATACCAAACCCTTCAAAACTTATTTCTAAGTTATGTAAAGGTTATTTAAGGTATGTTAAGCATATCTTGGTGTTCCAGAGTGTTTATCGCGTTAAACTGATCACGTTTACGCATCAGTTTGCGTATAACTTTCCAGAAAGCGATTTAGAGTTTAAAATTGAACATAATCAAAATGTGCAAAATGTCAAACATAAATAAACAAATATTGGGATCAAATCACATTGTTTTATTGATAATTGAACTGTTTAGAGTTAATACAATGATTACAAGCACAGATGTCACACTTGACGATTGGAAGCTGCAAGATTTGATTTTTGTATGTGCTTTTCGTTCATAGAAGACCGTACAATCCTTATTCATCAGTGTCAACCTTCTGACAATCCAGATTTGGTAACCTTGTTGCATATAACTCCATTTAGGGTTCATAGTGTTAATTAAGTTAATTCTTGATACATCGAGTGATCTAAGCTCATTAGAAAATTCCTCTTTCGTTAAAACTTTACGTTTTCAGCTAAGGTAATCATCCACAACCATTTAGTTATATCGTAATGTCCAAGATATAACAACTAATGGAGTTTACTGACCGTAAAAGTCCTATTATGGTTTGTAATGTTTATGTCTTTAACCTAATTCCTCAAACCGGGTTACGAACCATAAAGCCTAGATTACGGTCCATAGTATCTCAATTTTCAACCTAACCGTTGGAATTGTGTTACGGAGCTTAAAGTCCTAGATTATGGTCCATAGTATCTCAATTTTCAACCTAACCGTTGGAATTGTGTTACGGAGCTTAAAGTCCTAGATTACGGTTTGTAATGTGTCACCATTGACCACAAAATACATACCGTAAAGTCCTACGATACGGTTTGCAATGTGTTCTTGACAAAGAAAAACAATTTTTGATTAATCAAATCTATTGAACCCATTTTAAACTCGAATTGATAAACCAATTTATTCTCATGAGTTACTAAGACCACCTCCTTCGCGGACTAGGAATCTAAGTCGTACAAACCATTATGTGTTTATAGGTTTGTTCCGGTAAGTAGTTACTTTGACTAGACGAAACACTTATTGTACACTCAAAACCCCAATCAGGTAGATACGACTTAACTCTTTACAAAACTAAGACATATGTTATGTTTTGAAAGCAATATGAAAAGCTCTTAAAGCATGCACTTTGTTTATCATGAAAAATCATTTGAGCTAACTATACATGCATGTTGGTATCGGTATATACATTAAATGGTCATGAAACGGCGTAATAGTAGGCATACGTAAATCTCATAACATGGTGCGTGTACTTATTGAAACAAAGTCTTGGACGTTAATGATACAAGTATTTGCTTTAAGATGTATAAATTGTTAGAGTAAATTGCCATTTTAGTCCCTGAGTTTTGTCCAAATTTGCCATTTTGATCCAAATAGTTTTTTTTTTCCATCTGGGTCCCTGACTTTTCACTTTTATTGCCATTTTGATCCAATCCACTAAAAATGTTTGGATCAAAATGGCAAATTTTGGACAAAACTCAGGGACTAAAATGGCAACTTGGACAAAACTCAGGGACTAAAATGGCAATAAAGTGAAAAGTCAGGGACCCAGATGGGAAAAAAAAACTATTTGGATCAAAATGGCAAATTTGGACAAAACTCAGGGACTAAAATGGCAATTTACTCAAATTGTTATGATCAAGATATTTGTTATATCTTATATAAAAATGTATGTTAGTTGTATTCAATAACGAAAGCTTCCATATTTTATAAGCATGTCTCGTAGGTGAGCAATATAAGGAGATATTGGATTCGATATGAGGTGAGCTTTAGGTTCTTGCCATGATTAGAAACTTGAAAATGGCGTTGCCATCCAAGACTATTTACTTGACTCTCCTTTTGAAACTTGAAACATTGAAACAATGTTGGTGTTACGACACCACGAAACCTTATGTAACTATTTGACTACTTGACTTGATGATTGTGTGGTGTGTTTGAATTTTATTAGCGATCCCTTTACTTAAGCAATATCTTATTTCTTCTGCATATATGAAACTGTTATGAAAATATTCGTCTAATATGCGTAAATAAATAAAATAATATGTAGTCCTTCTGTGCATGTATTGAATTTTGTTAGTTGAAGGTACAATTGTTGATGCTACGCGAGTGATACTACATGATTTGTGGCCTTGATGGATGAGATAAATCTATACGAGAGCACAAGTTGATATACGATAGCGACGCATATTTCATGTTGCATATAGGAAGTATTTTGATATCGTATAAATCATATAAAGATATAAACCCTTAGAAACTAAATAATTTAGTATTTTCTTTAAACTATGATAGAGTTTCTACTTTTCATATATAGTTAACTTATTTTTTATTGTATGATGATTAGTTGGAACTTTGAACCCAGATTTTGTGGTATAACTACAAACCTCGGCATGTGTTTTGTCTTGTGGTTTCTTGCACATTGAGAATCTTGTCGTTTCCATGAGTTTCATTAGGCTGCTAAAACATTTGGATTATAATCTTTTGTTTTATAATAATACTTTTTATTAAAGTCTAATAATAAATTGCCATGTGATATTTATTAAACTCAAACATCTAATATTAAAAAAAAAACTATAAATCTTTGTATTTTTAAACATGCATACGTACTTATATGAAAGTTTTAACTTTTTATCTGTATAATCATGAAACACACTAACTAATATCACGTATCAATTTTATATCCTGTAATATTCATAAATCGACACTAACGTATGTGATTTTCTAGAAAAATATATACACCAATATTACTCCATTATTGGTTCGAACGGTTATATTTAAATGATTATAAGTTTGATTGTAAAAATAAAATAAATGTATAAGATGTGTTTTCACATGATAACTACATTCAAATGATTTTCATACACTAATTAGTTAGTTAGACTATGTGTAGTGAAAGACACAAATAATTTGCATTATGTGACAGTTCAGTCAGCAATGGGGTATTATGAGGTGTTTTTTTTTTTAAATTGGTGTAGTTGGAATGTGAGCATTATGGGGCATTATGTTAAAAGAGGTATAATAGAATTAAATAAAAAAACAATCAAAAAATGATATTGGCCAAACAAAAAGAAGAATACCGGTATTGGCCAAACATTTCGAACAAAGGCGTTAGAAAAAGCACGCTCAGGACCATTTTTTTGAAAAAAAAAAACGCCGGGGGGGGGGGGGGGTTGGAAAAAAAACGCACAAAAACCCTCCACTACGGGTGCTGTTATAGGATGTATGAAAATGTGTTGTACCTTTTAGCTTGTGTGACTTTAAACTCATAGAGTAAAGCCACGATTCTCTCCCTTTTAAAAGATGCGTACTGGTTGTGTGATGGTTCTCTAGTCAAATCTAACAGTATTTTGAACTTCTAGTGTTCTAATCAAGTGAGATTGAATGACAACTTTATATTATATGTTACATTGGATAATATGAATATCTATTGGATCTAATCAAAGTTAGATTGAATGACAACTTTATATTATATGTTAAATTGGATAATATGAATATCTATTGGATTTTTACTTTCTTCAAATCGTTATTTTATTTTTCTAGACCCTATTAGACGTGTTGGACTCATCTTTCGGCTTGTTTAAATTATAACTTGTTTGACACGTTTTTGTTGAACGTATCTTGAAAAACATCACATCCTTCTAATTGTTATAACACTTAGGTTTTGACACTTTTTGTCATAAGACTAAAGGATGTGCCGGCAATAGATATCTGTATTGACACGATTAGATCTGTTTACTGAAAATCTGCATTGACACGATTAGATCTGTTTACTGAAAAAGTACACAACGCGATTTTTTTACTTTTTAAAAATAAATATAATTATGAGGTTAGGATCCATCATTTCTTTTTCTTGGTACATAAAACGTAAAACTGTGTTATAAACATGGGATATAAAGTAGTTAAACGAGTTATATTCATGTTTAATACTTGTGTTACACGCGTCGTTAGAGACCTGTTAAACCCGATACGACGCGATTTGTCAGCCTTAGATGTGGGGGACGTTCCAGGGGTCGTCGAGGATCGTCCACACCGCCCCCATTTGGTCTTTCCCCATCCCCATCGTCCCTCCATTGCAACCCGCGACAGACCCACCTCTTTCTTATCCAACACACACACACACACACATATATATATATATAGGTGATCATTCTCCACACCCGATAATGTGGCTACCTACGTAACGGATCATCCTTAAAGGACTACCCTCCTCCAAACCTTATAGTCAAACCGGCCCATATATATTACTCATGTTGAAGTTAATAGGCATTTATTTGGTAGTGACTAGTCATAAAAATTTACACAATGGGGTAATTTTGAATAAAGCCAAATTCAAATTCAGTTTTCGAATTTGTCTGAATACCTGAAATTGGATTATCTTTTTTAGGGTGAATGGAGTTGTTCCAAATACTCGATAAGATCCGATTTAAGGTTTTTTTGGATTGTTCGTGGGCGTAACAGTGAAAGAATATTGTCTTTAACTAATCATTCGTTTGGCGGATCCTTTTATGCGTTCGAGAGTTATCGCCGCACTGGTATGTTTCAAAATCGTATTATGTAAAATTATACATATGTACATAATTTTTCAAATTCTTCGGGGATGTAATGGCCTAACAGGTTGTGTGAGAATGTGCCACCTGGCTTTTAGGACCCTGAAAGCTCTTTCAACGTCCTTTCATGCCGCTTCGTGTGCTTTCTTGTTGTAACAATGTTTTACATCGTTTTCAGGATGATGTGACAGTGCCTTCACTAAATTTGTCCAAATAGGGTATATCGAATTCGCAAAATAATAACCAAATCCATATTTGACTTCATTTGCCACGAAAGGACAGTGAAGGGCGCATCCATCCATATAATTATTGAACAAATGTGATCGGTCGAGGAGTTGATGTCGTTGTTTGATTAGGGGGTCTAAAAAACGCATGCTAAAACCACAAATCTTGAAACGCCTTCGAAACTGCTCGGGTGTGAACATTTGATCGCTGTTGAAATAGTGACTAACTAGTCGGGCATGAGACGCTTCACGGCTGTCTCTATGAATATACCTAGTTGAAAATACAACATTCCGTTAAAAGTAATATAAATAATAAATAAGAATAAATTATTAATAATAATAAAATTAGAATGCAACACTTTATGAAAAATTTTACAAATATTATAAACATTTTATTATAAATATAATAAAGGAAAAAATGTTTGGTTGATTTTATCGGTTTGGAATTATTTTTATTTTTAAATTTTAATGGCAATTTTACCTATTGACAATGGTAAAAGCCATCACCCACAGGCCCACAATATCCCGATGATCGGTGTGTTGTTATCGGGATTTTATTTATTTATTTTTTTTGAGAAAGAAAACCCAAAATATAGGGGCGGCATTCACATCCGGTACAGTGGATCGCCAATCCTCCCCGACCTTGACTCCACACACCCTATTTTATATTTTCCTATCTCATAATTCATTTCACTTAATTCAATAGATGAAAAACCGAATACGCATTTTCAAATATGTATCGTATTTTTAAATGGGAAAATCTCCATTTTAGCCATGAACCAGTTAAAATATCCAAAATAGCCAATTATAGCGGCTCAACGAGCCTTTTCAATCTCGTGTAATGACTTAAAAAAATCCTTTCAAGTCAACCAACCCATGATTGCTGCGTGTCCGACAGTCGTCCTTCGGTTAGCCGAGCACTTTCAACACGGCTCAAGCCTTTTCAGATTAGTCTTTCTTTGGCTTGGCTTGAGAACTTTCCTTGGCTTAAGATCTTTCAGTGTAGCAGCTTGACTTGGCTTAAGATCTTTCCTTTGCTAAGATTTTTCCTTCGCTTGGCTTAAGGATCTTAGATTTAAGATATAACTCTTTTTATAATTTGACATATGTTAAATTATAAAATCTAATTTTATATGTCAAATTATAAAAAAAAAAAAAAATTATATCTTAAATCTAAGATCCTTAAGTCAAGCCAAGGAAAGATTTTAAGCCAAGCCAAGCCGCTACACTGAAAGATCTTAAAACAAGGAAAGTTCTCAAGCCAAGCCAAAGAAAGACTAATCTGAAAAGGCTTGAGCCGTGTTGAAAGTACTCGGCTAAGAACCTTCAACCGGCTAAGAACTTTCAACCGAATGACGGTTGTCAGACACGTGACAATCATGGGGTGGTTGACTTGAAATGATTTTTTTAAGCCGTCACGAGAGATCGAAAAGGCTCGTTGAGCCGCTACAATTGACTATTTTGACTGGTCAATGGCTAAAATGGAGATTTCCCCTTTTTAAATTCTAATTTAAGTTCTTTACAAAAAAAAGTCAAACTTCAAATAATCCGAATAAAATAAAACAGATTGTCATCACCGCCTTGGTGGGGTGGTATAGACTTTGTGATTTGTGGAGAGAGATCAGGGTTTAATTCCTGATATAGGGTAAAATTTGATGTAATTCAAGAGTATTGTTATGTAACCTTTACCACTAAAAAAAATAAAACAAATTCCACGAATATCTTTAAATTCATTCAAGAAAAATAGATACGAATATGTGAAGATAAGATATAATATCCTTTTTTCTACTCTATATTTTATTTTCAAATATAACATTTTATTATTTTTTGACAAGTGTGAGAAAATGAAACATATTCATTTAATTTCAACAGCTGTCTAATTATGAAGAAATTCAAAGCTTTCGTTATCAAAACAAGTGGATTTTTCCAATGTTACAATCGACGGGTCGGTAGATATTATATAGGTTTTGATATATAAAAAGATACATCCTTAAAGAACTGTGACGTCGATATCCACATACTTTTACATTGTTCGATCATAATTTATAAACGGTATTGTCAAGCTGGTCTCTTAGTCCATTTTGCTTAACTTAATTTATTTGGGCCAAATCTACAACTTATAAATCCAAAAATAAAAACCTAAAATCTCAAATGGTAGAGTTCGATGAGACGGTTCCAATGCCGCTTGAATGAGGTCAATCGGAGTCCGTTGATACCCTTTGTACGACTTCTTATCTTTAGGAGTTTTTATATTTGATCCTAAACCTAATTGTTTTTGATTGTTTTTTATGTAGCTTCTATTTAAAGTCATGCTATAACTTTTTATGTTTACCTTTGAGAGGTTATGTCAATATTTTTATTTGCGTACTCTTAAAATCCAACTTTTTAACATAAACATTAATCACCTACACAATAAAAGACAACAAGAGGGATATAACATCAAATGCATCAATTAGAATGTGTTTGAAGTGTAATGGTTAGCAAGTTAACCGTCATAATCGACAATTAAATCATAACTGACATAATCGAACTAGTATTAACCTATAACCTACATAACCATTAGTTATAGTTATGAAGTTTTGTTTAACCGATCAATCTAGTTATGGTTGCGATTATAAATCGTTGTTAACCGATGTAACCAAAATTGTAATGTTTAAGTCTATATGATGAATTTGTATTTTACATTAACCATGTAAAGGTCTTTTATTAATATAAAAGTATGTTATTTTTTATGAAGAATTGAAATGTAATAAAATCTGATTTTGTGAGGTAGTGTGCTTGAATGTTTGACAAATGAATGAACAAATGTGAAATGTAATGAACAATGAACACAAGGATTTGTACGAGGAAAAGACCCTTGATCTCAATGTGATATCCGGCACAAAAAACCTCGGATAGTGAAAATTATCACTATCATATGTATTAAGCTAACAAGAGTTTACAACTTTCGAAGTTGATCAAGTGTTGTACAAAGTTTGCTAAAGTGTGAGTGTATTCGAGAGCTAGTATTTGAGAGAGAGAGAGAGAGAGAGAGAGTGAGTGTGTGTGTTTCTGCTAATAGCCTATGTTGTTATTTAAATTTGATCAATTCCTTTAAAATAGAAATAACAAACAAGTCCGAAAATGGTGCAAGACCACGTCCAACCAAGTTAACGCTGAGCCATTTCCACACGTGCAACATCTTCAACGATTCCAGTCCGATATTCTCGCCATGACTCCATCCATATTGTCCATGATGCATGCCATTACGAAAATATACAAGGAACAACTGTTAGTTAAGTTATAAAAATAATACGGATCCGTGATCCTTAGACTTCCTGCATCACACTTTAAGGATCAGTGATACAGACGGGTCTAAGGATAAGTGATCCATAAGTATAAAAATTAACCCCTAACATATACAGACACAGATGAATCACAAAACTAAAAAGTTTGATGTGCTTTTTTAAACGGCCAACAAATCAATCTCGAGCACTCTCGTGGCACCCACTGGACAAACAGAGTACTTCGAGAGTAACCCGAGTCGTCCACCACCAATTCCGTGGAAAACCTAGTAACTCACCCACCCGTAGACACGACGGTAAATTACCAGTAAAACCTGATTGGCTCATGAATCGAACTCAGGTTTTCCTGGATCTCCTATCAGGCCGGAGGGTGTGGGGGCGCTACCTCCGCCATGTCACCATCAATGGCGCCGCAGGGCACCACCACCCCATACCACCATAATTAAAGACCAGGCGCCATAGGGTCTTCCGCCAAGATGGTAACGGAAGAAAGGGGGCTCCTTGGAATTTGATTGGCTTTAAAAGGGGGGGGGGGGGGGCGCTATAAAGCCCCTAGCCACACCCTCCACACCCTTCAAGTTAAAGGAGGGGACTTTATAGCCCTTGTTTGACGTGACTGTAATGTGACGCTAAAATGACGGTAATAAACCCCTATCCACACTGTATAGCCTCACTACCTATCAATACCTCACTCTTTTTTGCAAAAGTTTGATGTGTTAACTCATGGTTTTTGTTCTTCTATACAAGTGGGGTCCATAGTTGCATGAAAATTAACTTCTTTTACCATCTCCCTCACAAGTCTTTTCTTGAGATCCTATCATATTTAACCGTCGATATAGAAAGAGAAACACCACTCCACTCCACAACCTCTGTGTATATCTACGTTAGAGAGAGAGAAACAAAACAAAACCACCACATATCTAGTGAGAGAGAGAAAGAGATGCTTCAAATGATCTAACACAAACTTTGAGCAAAACATCCTCACTTTCTTTATGTGGCTTCTCAACCAACATGTCATTTTCTGGCACAAGGATCTTCTTGATCATCATCTTATTCCTTCTTCAAATATGGGCTTTCAATACTGGTTGTTGTAGAGTTATTGCTGCAAGAACTTCACCACCATCACCACCACCACAACCACCGTTGCCACCACCGCAAAAAGATTCCGATGAGATCAAAAGATCCAAGCTTTACAAAAGATTCTTCAATGGCAGATATTCAAGAGTCAACAACACAAAAGATAAAAGCTTCCAAGATGACAAAAGAAAAGTACCCAGTTGCCCGGATCCTTTGCACAACTAAAAAGTTCGGATCTTTTTGTTGACCCGTTAGTTTAATTATTATTATTACTTTCAAGGTTCTTTTTTTTTTTTTTGAATAGTTGGTGAATTATCTATCCAAAATACCCACGTTTTTCCCACTATGTTTTTGGCATTTTGATGTAATATTAGTGCTAAACCGTGGGTATTTTGGTATTATCTTTAGTAAAAAAAAATATGTTATCTTTTTTGGTTAGTAGATCAAGCAAGAAGAATGGCCGATCATGATGTATATACCATTTGAGATTTGAAATTCATATATTACAATTTACAACACTTATTTTTCTGCACTTGTTGTTTGGTTTTATTTTGGTTTTTTGATGTGTTGTTTTGGTTTTTTTTTTGGCTCATGAGTCATGGCCCCTTCAATTTTGACACTATCTAAAGCTAGCTCACAAAATTCAATCATGACTAATTAATTTTGACAAGATTTGTCATCAAGATCAGTCCCCACTTGCCCCTTTGAGGCTTTCATGTTCCATGATTATATGATTTGTATTGGAGGTTTGTCACATGACAGGCAAAAGTTTTCTTAACACATTTAATGTTTAATGTTGAATTAATGCACATTTCACTAATTATAAACTTTTTTTTATGTTAATGCTCAAAACTAAGGAAAACACTTTTGTGAACGGAAAACTAAGTCATCGGATAAGCATTCTGTGATGCCCCTCAATCGAGCAAATACATCCCCTCCTCCGTAATGGTCAGAGTTGGATGCATACCCGAGCCATCAAGCCACCACTTCTGAGGAAAACCCGGTCCGCCCGAAGGTCCACTGCGGTAAAACTCGGTTTGGCTCGGTTTCGAACTGGCGACCTCCAGAGTGACCTGGTTCTAAACTTTATTGCCACTACCAATTTTCTTTAAAGTGATGCTAGTGAGAGTTAAACTTAAGACGTTGTGAACGAATGTTTCACGATCCTAAGAAAAACGCATTTAACTTGGAATGTAAATTGTTGGAAATGATACCATGAAATGTTTATTTATTTTGTGAAGTAATTTTCATTTTGAAAATGAAATAGTCATCTATAGTTTTATTATATTCTTACGTCTTTGCTAACATAAATTCACATATTAATGTATATCTAAAAATGTAAAAATAATCAATGTTTTAAAATTCGGTTTTTATACCGTATTGGATTTGCCTCAAAAACGGTTTAATCAGGTGTATCGGACGGTTCAACTGGTTCTACGGGATGGTTCAACCGGTACAACCGGCCGGTTTGAACCGGTAATTTAAAACATTGAAAATAATCCTCTAATAGCATATAGATATTTGGTATAACAAAACATAATTCAAAAATATAACTTGGAACTTGGGGAGCATTCACATATTTTTTTAGAAGAATTGGAATGTTTTCAAGGACTAAATGTTTGTAGATATCATATTAACTCTATCCATAGTTGGAATGTTTTCAAGGACTTAATGTTAGTAGAAAACATATTAACTCTATCCATAGTTGTAAAGATGTTTGGTTGTGAATAGTAATGTAGAATTGTAAGTAAATTAGATTGTTGTTAAAAAGTATATAGTACGAATAGCGAGTAAACTAGATTGTTGTTAAAAAAAATATAGTAAGGGTTTGGAATGTTAATAAAATCGAAAAGACATAATTAGCCTTAAAAAACACAATTTTATTAAATTACGATGAAGATAGAGATTTATGAATATTTTGGAAGAAATACGATGAATGTTGAATGTGTTAGGATTATTTAGTCAAATACATCATCAAACCCCTTCGTATTATGATCATTACATTGAGAGAGTGATAGAGGAAAGTTGAATTTTAAAGTGTTCAATGAATTATTTGAAATAGAATTAAATACGTTTTTAAATAGAATTAACTCAAATTTCAAGTATTTGATGAAATTCCACAAACCTCTATAAAATTCTGTTGTATAAGTTACAAAATATACGAATATCGTTTTGTAAGAAAATGGATAGATATGAAGAAAGTTGATAAATATTTTGGAAGATTTGATGTAGAAAAAGTAATTTTAGGTTTTTTGGGATGTTTCTTTTCCGACAAATGCAAAGGGACACCTTTATTTTACCCCAAAAGGTGAAAATATGATACTTTCATTTGTCTTTTATTGTACCCTCAAATCTTTAAAACCAATTTCTAAAACATCCCCATGTGAAGTCATATGACTTCTGCTCATTTCTTAACCCCTAATAATGATGCAAATATTTAGTATCTATTTTATGTGGGTAATTGAATTCTATGGGTGATGTGCCAATAAAGACTGATTTGACTTTTGTTGACCAACATATGTAGTTTTAGCATGCATCAAGGATGGACTTCCTGCAAAAGACAATTGCCATTTAGGTGTAAACATGGATACAAAGGATCAATGCCTTGGAAAGGGGGGCAAACATGTCTCATTATAACTTGTACTATATGTTTTAGTTTTACCACATGAATCTTTTTACACATATAGTTTTACAAAATATATGCTCATCATTTCATATATTCCATTCAATGTATTTAGCATTGTTGTACAAAAACACACTCAACTTATTTAACTTTCAATTTTAAATAGAGTGTACCTATCCACACACTCATCTCACTATCTACACACTCAAAAAGGTGATTTTTGTCTTTACATGCACACCCTGCAGTGTCGAACTGTGGCCAAAACGAGGCGTTTTGGTCCGATTAACCAGACAAAGACTGACGGGTGTCTGACGGGTCTGTTGACCGGACCAAAACGCTGAGCTTTGGCCGCGATTTGGTCCTGTCAACCAGACAAAAGACTGATACCCGGTCTGGTTGACAGGACCAAAACGCGGCCAAAGCTCGGCGTTTTGGTCCGGACAACAGACCCGTCAGACACCCGTCAGTCTTTGTCTGGTTAATCGGACCAAAACGCCCCGTTTTGGCCACAGTTCGACACTGCAGGGTGTGCATGTAAAGACAAAAATCACCTTTTAGGTGTGTAGATAGGCAAAATTGGTGTGTGGATAGTTTGGCCCTTTAAATAAGCATTGGTGTACAAACACACGCTTTGCGTCCTAGCTAACGTTCATGTGTAGTAGTCAAAACAACGTTAAACAGGTATTTGTGCGAAGTTCACGAGGAATTCAAACATAAGCTAGATTCGTTTGCTAAACAAAGTTAGATTAGGATTGTTTGTATGTTTTCTTTAGCTCATTAGATAATAAGCTTTGACTTTCAGTTTGACTTTTGGATATTTTCCTCAAAACTTTTGAGAAATAACAGGGTAGAAAATGTAGGAAAGCCATAAGTTGAAAGGTATAAGCTGTGAAAAAAGAAAGCACATTATTAAAATGCTGGCATTCAACACATTCTTCCGTGTTGTTCGGGTAACGTCAACCTAACCCATACCTCCCTAATTTATTCTTCACACACTCCTGTCCCACCCTTTACATCATAACATTTATAAATAACTAGTTTTTGCCCCGCTTGTGTTGCAGGGCAATAAGCTGAATATTTCTCTCTCATAACATGTATGTCTGTACAGAGGGCAAAATCGTAATTATATTTTGAACTGGAGGCGAAATCATAATTTTAAACTGAGAGAAAAATCATAATTTTGAGCTAGGGGGAAAACATAATTTTATTTTGAACTATGGGCAAAAACGTAATTTTAAACTGAGGGCAGAACCGTAATTTTGAGCTAGAGGAAAAAACAACAATTTATTTTGAACTGGGGGAAAAATGTAATTTTAAACGGAAGGCGAAACAGTAATTTTAAACTGGGAACAAAATTAAAAGTGAGTTTTTGAACCGAGGGCAAAAGCGTAATTTTGAGCTACGGGCAAAATTATAATTTTATTTTGAGCTGGAGGCAAAAACGTAATTTTAAACAAAGGACAAAAGCGTAATTTTAAACTGTGAATAAAATTAAATTAAAAATGAGTTGGTTCAATAGGGAAGTGCCAGGCAAGCTGCCTGGCACTATTCCCTGAACTTGTAAATGTATATGTAGGTAATAAATATTTTTAGAAAATACGAGAATAATTATTATTTTATCATATTTATACGATGAAAACTTTTTATATCTATATTATATGCTTTATGTTATGTAAGTATGTTTTTGAGTTTTGACACTTGCTACTATTTCCATTTGTGGGAACTAATGATGCTAATAACTTAGCTAGTGGAATTCCCGTGCGTTGCGGCGAAAAGCCACCCAGTATTGGTTTGATTGAATAAGGCATCGATGTCGTAATCGACACTTTGTATAGCAACTGTAAGATAAACCTCAAAAATTATTGTTATGATATGCCTAAAAGAATATTGATACATAGTTTATATGGATCAAAAATTTTAAAAAAAATGAATATCAAAAGTACAAATATCGGTACCGATGTTCGGTTGAAATCGATGTGGTACCAATGTTGATGTTGTTCCAACAATATCAGTTTTGTTCGTCACTGACACTTGCTATAGCTTATAATATTAAAGAGGTACTCTATACCGCTACCAAAGTTGTTCGGATAGTATCGATTCGGTTTGTCACGGTAAAGAACAAAAAAAAAAACAAACAATTATAATTGAGTCGTTCAATTTTGAACAAAACTTTTATCAAAACGCAGTTAAAAATTATAAGCATGCTGTAACACTATATTCCGAGTTTAATAAATCATTAAATTATATTATTAGAATAAACGAAAAATAGTAAGCGACGTTAATTTATAAAATATCATATCTTTGAAAATTATAGAATATAGTACTGTAGTTTTGAAAATAGTTTTGTTTGAAAGAAAAAGTAAAAAGAGTGTAAGGGAGCTCCTTGACACGATTTTTAGCTGGGGGCAAAGTCATATTTTTATTTATACTTGGGGGAAAAATCAAAATTTTTTCCCGATGGTAAAATCCTAAATTTTAGCTAGGGGAAAACCATATTTTTATTTTGCACTGGGGGCAAAAACATAATTTGGAACTGAGGGTGATATCGTAATTTTGAACCGGGGGGGACATCATAAATTTTAGCTAGGGGCAAAGGCATAATTTTATTTTGAACTGTGGGTAAAAACGTAATTTTGAGTTGAGGGCAAAATCGTAATTTTGAGCTAGAGGAAAAAACAACATTTTATTTTGAACTGGGGGCAAAAACGTAATTTTAAATGGAGGGCGAAACCGTAATTTTAAACTGGGAACAAAATTAAAAGTGAGTTTTTGAACCGAGGGCAAAAACGTAATTTTAAGCTAGGGGCAAAATTATAATTTTATTTTGAGCTGGGGGCAAAAACGTAATTTTAAACGAAGGACGAAAGCGTAATTTTAAGCTGAGAATAAAATTAAATAAAAAATGGGCTGGTCCAATAGGGAAGTGCCAGGCAGCTGCCTGGCCTGCCTGGCACTATTCCCTCAACTTGATAAATGTATATGTAGGATAATTGATTGTAGGTGTTGGTTAGTAAAAGGGTTATTGGATTTTATCACTCCTAACTATTAGGTATTGGTCACTCTCACTCACAACTATCACTTTGACTACCACCACTCCCAACTTAACCCTTTGTGTGTTGTGTCACTCCAGTTGTCTTTTAGGAGCAAATTCACCTAGTGATTCACAAAGTGTTAACTTAATACCACTAATAACACAAGTCAAACCATAAGAAATGTTCACATGCGGAGTGACACAATACACAAAGTGTTAAGTTGAAAGTGATGAGAGTCAAAGTGATAGTTGGGAGTGGCAGCGGTGAATACCTAATAGTTGGTAGTGATAAATTTTAATAACCCTTAGTAAAATGGGCGTCATATCTAACTTATTTGAGATTACTCTGAGATAATTATTTATAATCGGTCATGTGGAGATAGAGGGACCTTTTGCCATGTATTTGAGTACTATCTAGTTAAGTTATCACATGTAATGTAACTGATTGTACCAAACGAGATCCCTTTCATTGTTAGTTTAATGTTTTGGTACACACGCGGTTTAATTTATCGAGTTTTGGGCATAAGCAAAGATGTGATAGTCAGTAGCGGAGCTTGAATGAAAACTAAGTGGGAGTCGGACTTTCAAAATTCAAATTAGTGAGGATGGACTCTTAAAAATACAATATTTTACACTACACAAAAAATATTTTCAGAAATATTCGATAAAATTAACATTACAAACGAAAAATCAGTAGGGGTCAGGGCACCCCCGGGCCATAAGTAACCTCCGCCACTGGTGATTGCTTTGTTGGTGTCAAGTTATTAGATATCAAAGGGAAGGTAAGCCAACGAAGTTTGTGGGGGGGGGGGGGGGGGTGGTGTCGAAATATCAAGAAGGTGATACAAGCAATCGTTAGGACTACAATGTGGCTTTTGTGGAAAAGGAGAAATGACAAAGTTATCAATTCTAAAACGATCTCTATGTTCAAGATGGTGAAAGACATATAGGTGATGGCATTTTCTTGGTTGACAAATAGATCAAAATTGTATTCTATTGATTGGAATATGTGGTGTACGTTTAATTTTGATACAACTCTATGTTCTTGTTTAGATGAAATATTCCCCCCTTGTTTTTAGTTACCTCATAAGGTAGTTGTCAACTTGTCATGTAACTTCTTACGTTTTTATAACTTTTTAGAAATAGATTACCGTTATTTATATGAACTAAATACGTTTTTTAAGTAAACCGTTATTTAACCATCACTAGTGCTCTAGTGGTGGCCACGGGTATTTAAGTTCCACTTATGGTGGGCCCGGGTGAGTTTTCCCCTCAAGGTCTCAAGTTCGAGTCTTGGTGATAGCGGTTTCTCATTGAGGGGTTTAAATTGGGGATCTATTGTGCGAGGGGGCTCTCTAGCGCGGACCCGGTTAAGACAACGTATGCTAGACCTCCCGACATTTGCGAATAATTCACACCTTTCAAAAAAAAAAAAGTAAACCTATTTGATTTAAATATTTAATTAAATGATACTATTTTTCTACTAACATTCCACTTTCCAATACACCTCTCTCTGCTTATTCCATGGAAATCAACATCTTCCATGAAAATGAGGGAAGTATATCAACGTGAATTAAATAATGAATTAATAAGTAAGAAGATTGGAAAGTTGAGTTCAGTTTTTTAATATCCAGAATCCACCATTTGATAAAATAATCCAAGTTATTAGAAAATCACAAACTTTTTATTTATTAGAATTATCCTTACAAGTAGAGTAAAATAATTAACAAAATATCAGAGAACAGACAATTTATAATACATGATAAATGAGTCGAGTCGTTTGTGAGCTACAAACTCTAGTCGTATAGTTAAAAACTTAAATTCGACTAAGCTTAAACAAGCTCGATCACAAACTTGATTAGAAATGAGCCTATTATCTATATAAAAATAACTTTTGTTTTATATCTAAATATGACATAACATAATAAATATTTTGTACTTTGTTTTATATCTTAATATGACATAACATAGTAAATATTTTATATCTATAGTAATGATAAAAATAAATAAAGAATATATTTTTTCTTGTATATAAAAATATAACTATAAAGACACACACATATTAATAAGTATTAACAAGCCGAGCTCAAGATCTCATAGACAAAATGAGTAGAGTTCGGGCTCTTTTAAACTAAATGAACCAAGCTTGAGCTTTGGTGTGCTTGAACTCAGATCATCTCGTTGACATCCTTATGGCCTTATCCATAGATTTTCAACTTACAATCATGATTTTATAAAAGCAAAAAAGTTTATAGCAGAGAGACTAAACCATCACGGTACTTGTAATACTCATGTAAAATTTCCATAAAATGGCAAATATCGAGTGTTTATTCTCACTAAGACTAAAGGGTATGGGGGCCGGCTAGCCCCGGCTTGGACCGGCGCCGGTCCCCCACACCGCCCCCCTCAGGCCCAAACGGCTCCCCACAGCCGATTCAGCCGGCCTCTCTCCTCTCTCCTTAACACACATACATCTATACATACATACATATATATATATAAAGGGGTTCATCCCCCACCCCCCTAGGTTCATCCCCCACGAGCCGAGCCTACGTGGCGCCTACGTGGCGGCTCATCCCCTCCAAGCCCATCCTCACCATACCCTTTAATTCCATAGGTATTTATATTTCTTTTGAGTCTAACTTGATTTGAACTCACATTAGATAGACCTAACCTTTGCACCAATAGTCAACACATTTTTTTGATTTTTTCTGTATGTTATAACTAATTTCTTTTTATAACTTCTAAGAAAACTACAAGTAGGGAAAAAGTAGTAATAATTAAAAGATGGAAAAAGACAAGTTTTGGAGGTGACAAAGAACAAAAAGTGGAGTGATTAGACTAATGGGTATGGTTAGGGTAGGCTTGAATGGGTTGAGCCGCCACGTAGGCGCCACGTAGGCGGCTCGTGGGGGATGAGCCTCCATCATATTTGAGGGGGATGGAGGCTCGTGGGGGATGGGGCCCCACCTCATTATTTTATAATTATCTAAGTTTTAATTTACTAACTTAATAAAAACTTTATAAAAATAAAAAAAATACAACATAAAACAACATAAATAATTTCATTTCATAACATAAAAAAAAATTAGATTTCCTAAAAAAAAAATATTACCGAAAAATAAAAATTAAAAATTACTACTCGTCTTCGTCTTCGTCCTCGTCTTCGTCCTCGTCACCGTCCGCTACGTTAAAGTTGTTCCAAATATGTTCTACCAAATCCTGTTGAAGGTTTGCATGCGTGAAGTCGTTGGTTAGCGAGAACGAGTTTAAATCCTGTTGTGGCGGATCTACCGGGACAGTATTCCCGATAGATGCATTCTCATCATACTCACAAATTGCCCGACCTTCGTCTTCAATAATCATGTTATGGAGCAAAATGCAAGCGTACATACACAGGCGCAACCTCTTCGGTGTGAACGCACGTGCCGGTTGTTCAAGGATGGCCCATTTTTTTCGTAAGACACCAAAAGCACGTTCGATGTCTTTTCTTGCAGCTTCTTGACGCTTGGCAAATTTTTTTCTTTTTTCGTCATCGGGATGTGGAATAGTCTTCACAATTGTAGACCAAGACGGATATATCCCGTCACCAAGATAATACCCACGTCTATACTCAACCCCAGAAACTGTAAAACGGGTGTCCGGACCGGTTCCATTAACGACATCGGTAAAGATCGCCGATTGGTATAACACATTGAGGTCGTTGAGTGAACCAGGGAGACCAAAGAAAGAATGCCAGATCCACAAATCTTGTGATGCCACGGCTTCAAGTATCACGGTTGGATAGCCGTGATCACCGCGAGTATATTGGCCGCGCCACGCAGTCGGGCATCTATGCCACGCCCAATGCATACAATCAATACTACCGAGCATTCCCGGAAACCCGTGCCGTGCTTCATGAGCTTGGTACAACTGCTGAACATCATACACGTTTGGTTTACGCAAATATTTTTTGCTATATAGTTTCACCACATTACGGCAAAACCGATACAAACATTCCCGCGTAGTTCTTGCCGACATTTGTAAGTATTCGTCCAAAGCGTCGGCCACTGTCCCGTACGCCAGTTGGCGAATGGCCGCAGTACACTTTTGTAACGTGGTGAACCCTTCATAACCGCGAGCATCGGGTCGTTGCGTGAAAAACGGGTCTAGCCCCACCAAATCATCAGCAATCCGTGTGAATAACCGACGACTCATTCGGAATCTGCGTCTGAATATCTCGGCATTGTAAAGGGGTGCATCCGAAAAATAATCGTTCACCAATTTCTCTTGCGCTCCTGTCGTAAAAAATATATAAATACGAGGAAATAAGGATAATAAAATTTATTAATGATAAACCTTGGCGGTCTCTGTTAACTCGTATTCGTGTGGTAATAACGCTTTCAGACGAGACGTCTTCCTCTTCGTCTTCCTCTTCCTCCTCGATAAGAATCTCCGCCGCCCGTAGCACAACGTTCGCGATAAACATCTCCTCTTCCTCATCCGAAGACGAGGACCACCAAGAATTAGATGGCATTGTGGATGAAAACGTAAATTTTTTTTATAAAAGTGGAGAGAAAATGGTATAAAAATGAGAGGGTTGTGGGTTGAAAGTGGGGAAAAATGGTGAAAGTGGGAGAGTTTTTATAGAAAAATAGAATTTTTTTTTTTTTTTTTTTGAAAAATAACCGTTGAAAAACGGTAATATATTGAAAAGTGTGAAATGGTGCTTCGTCTCATTCGGCGTGGGTGAGTCGTTTGGGCCGGGCCGAAGCGGAGGGGGGCGGTGTGGGGGCTCGGCGCCGGAGCTAGCCGGGGCTAGCCGACCCCATACCCATTAGTCTTAATGAATTTGCAACTTTTAGTGTTTGGAGTGTTTGTTAGACGAGGACTCTCAGTAGTTTTGTACTGCCAACTTAATTTATTAATAATATGATTTCAGTGGATTAATTAAATGTGCTGGGTGAAAAGGTTAAAAGTATTCAGATTCAGAGGGGGTGGTTTGTTTGATAGCAATTTGGAAGTGGAATCATGTTGACTCTATTGCTGTCTTCTTTCCACGTTTCAATTTCAATGGCTGCTACAATTTATTATTATTATTATTATTATTATTATTATTATTATTATTATTATTATTACTATTACTATTACTATTACTATTACTATTACTATTACTATTACTATTACTATTACTATATATTCCCACTAGTATTAAGCCCATGCGTTGCAGCGATTGTTGTAAAACTGTGTCATGTAGTACCAATGGTACACCACTGTCAGCGATCAACAACACCGGAAAAGCTCGTAAAAACAAATTAAATAAAAACGAAAAAAATAATGCCGAGCGAAAAGCAGACGTAAAATCTTTGAATCACGAACGCTCGTTGCAGAGAAATTAAACCGAAACGTAAAACATAGAAAAAAATAACTCAGTCAATCCAAGACCCGCACGTTGGTCGAACTTGTTAAACGGAGAAAAATAGATTTGATGCGACGGTCCAGTCAAACAGGAAAAAATATACGAAAAAAATGTTGAACCCCACACGCACGTTGCAGTGCATTAACTCATAAAATTTAGAATGAAACGAAAAACTTGGGAAAGATGATAAGTATGGTGGACCAAAATTGAAAATAAAAAAGAGTTGGAATTAAATTGCAAAGGATGAAAAACTTTGAGTTAAAAGTAAAAAAACAAAGGGTTTAAATTGTAAAATTGAAGTTATTTATTAATTTTAGATAAAGATAAGGATAAAAATGAATGATATCTATATATTAGTTATTAAATTAATATTAAAAGAAATTTATTAAATTATTATAAATAAAATTTATGAGGTTGAGGAGAGAATGCCATGTGCCATTATTTGGAGTCTTTTATTATAAGTTAGATGTATACACGGGTCGAATAATAAAAATAGTTTATTCGTAAATAAGAAAAGTAGACGAACATGATAGTCATTCCATAAGCTTGTAATGTTTTACTCATAGCAATTAATACATAACCCGCTTGTAAAGTGCTCATCGTTGTAATCAATTCTTTTGGAAACTTTTTAATTATTTTTACACCGCCAATGAGGTAACGAAGTAATAAAATAATTTTTATTAAATAAATCGAAGAATCTAAAACATATTTGAATCAACAATAAAGTTTTAAGTATATAAAATCCAACACACAAATCATGTCAAAATTTAGACAAAAAAAACCTCAAAGTTGTTACATTTTAATAATATATTTTAGTTTTTAATGTATTAGTTAATTATTGTACGATATATTAAGTTTATTAAAAGATATCCAAAACATTATAAATCTAAAATATATGCATTAATATAAAAAACATAACTATATTTTATTATGTTTAATCGTTGTCTATATTGTTGAATATATTTAATTGTAGTAAAATAAAATTATTTGTTAATGATAACAAAATAGAACGAAAATTTGTCATGTGGTAATTGTAGTTAAACATAATAACGATTAAATAAAATAGAACTTACTTGTAATAAAATATATTAGTCGTAGTTATCAGAATAAAATTTTTAATTAGTTATTCGTAAAGTATTTGAAATATAAAATGGAACTTAATTAATATTATATTGAGGTAGCATGAGGAATTATCAAGTCCCATTTGTTGGAATGGTTTATTAGAGTTTAGGTTAGATTAAATAATATTAAAATTAAAATTGAGAGAATTTATAATAAATAATAATATGGACAACAAATAATATTAAAATTAAAATTGAGTGAATTTATAATAAATAATAATAAGGATAACACAAATATTTTCAAATAAAATAAAAGTTTAATTATAAGATTGAAGGAGAGTTTGCAATGACATTAATTGGTGTCTTTTATTAATATTTAGATTAGATTTTAAATAATTTTGAATGAAAATAAATCAATTGGTACTTTTAATTTCTATCTCTATTTAATTAATTAACCTATCCATGTTCGGGTTTGGGTTTGGTTTTACACAATGATCTTTTTTATTTTAATTTCAGTAGGTCTCCCAATGTTTTTCCCAATAATTCAGCGATAACGTGATTTAATAAAAATAACATATTCTTTAAATTCATATAATATATAATAATAAGGATAAGAAAAATATTTTTAAATAAAATAAAAGTTAAATTATAAGATTGAAGGAGAGGTTGCCATGTGACATTAATTGGAGTCTTTTATTAATATTTAGATTAGATTAGATTTAGATTATTATTAGGGTTATTGGATTTTAATAATCCGAAGTTTCACCCGTTGGCCACTAATAATCTCAACTTCAAAAATTCCCTGTAACAATCCCAACTTGTAAGATTTTGGCCCCCCAAAGATCCTTTGCTAACTTGGTTATAACCCAGTTAGTTTTTTGCTGACGTGGCTGATGACGTGGACACAACTTTGTTCTTTGTTGACTTGGCTGCTTATGTGGCACCATCACCACCTCCACTTCCTCTTCCTCCTCCACTGCCACCACCACCACCCACCACCATCACCTCCGACCACCTCCACCCACCACCATCACAACCTCCACGTCCTCCACCATCACTGCCATCTCCACCAACACCGCCGTCATCTCCACCCACCACCACTGCCATTTCCGCCACCACCTACCATCGCCATCTCAGATTCATCCCAACCTTCGTCACCTGACCGACAACCACTCCCGTATCGGCGGTTCTCAAACTTGACCTAACCGTCACCGATGAAGGATCCAAAACCGTGGGAATAGGGTGAATTCCATTATTGTTGTTGGAGCAGAGGTCGATATGGTGGAGCGGATATCAATGTGGTGGAGCGGAAATAGGGCTAATTCCATTGTTGTTGTTGCAGAGGTTCTGATTTCATTGGAGATTGAAGGATTGTGGGAATGGATAGTAGGTGGTGGTCGGAGGGGATTGAAGATGGTGGTGTCACACCCTGACTTTTTGTAACGCCCCCGAATTTAATTATATGTGTGCATATTTATATTGCTATAATATGTTTTAAGAAATAAATAGGAAGTGAATCTAGTTAGAAAGTAAATTAGAATTTTTAACTAAGAGAAGCAAGTTTTGGCCATTTAAAAATAAGTATGCTAATATGAGGGGTGGAATATGTAAATAATGAAAGTTAAGTTATTAAAAACACAAAAACACACCACACACACACATACTGGCGTGTGTGTGGGTCGATTGGAACAAGAAGAAAGGAGGGGAAACCCTCTAACTCCGCAAAATCAGTAAATTGAAAGGGAAATCGAAGCCTGATTGTATGCATGAACACTAATTATTGATCATCTATGCACTCTAAACATAAGGTAAGTCGAAATTTGTAATTTTATGATCTTGTATGTAAAGGGTTTTCAAGAAATTCACAATCTTGTGTGGAATTGGTATGAATAAGGATTAAGAACATCATTTAGAACCTGATTGATGCTTGAAATAAACTAGATTGATAGTCAATATGAAAACCCACTTGAAAGTGTAATGTTAAGAGGAATTATGTAGAGTTTTATGTAAATTTAGCACAATGGTTATATATGATGAAGTTCATAACAAGAGATTGTTAGTTGGAAACGATTTAAAATGAATGTCACATGGAAAATTATAGAGTTTGATGATCTTGATGATATTGAAACAAAATGGCTAAGTTATGCAAATGATACTTGTACATTATGCTTGATTAGTAGTACGCACGCCAAGTGTTTGTTAAAATGCTTGAACCAAATGAATCTCATGTTAGGCAATACTACATTGCTAGAATTTAGAAACTTTAGTTGTTAATGCAATTATGATAAGAAAGGAATGTAAACAAGACGTGAGATTTAAAGTAAATTGATTTGGAATTGTAGGAATAAAAGAAGAAAGCTAAAGTCGCTCCGGATCGCAAACGAACAACGACAAAGGTAAGTTCTTTGCTTACAAAATATTATTAGCATGAATTAATGGAAAACGTTATTATTTTATAGTCGAAGTCGTATACTTGTATTGAGTTAATGTAAATCGAATGCATGATATGGATATGGGTTGAATGAGTTGGAAAGGATAATGTGCTAAGTTGAGAAAGTCATGTTCGAATGAAGGTTTAAAAAGGTCTTCTTGTAGTCCGACTAGTAACTTGGTGTTGTATGAATTATCTAATTAAAATGTCTAATTGATTGGTTGTATGTAGGTAAAGCTACTTGAAGGATGGCACTCTTGGACCGAACACACTTATGATGCACGCTTCCGCAAAGATCCTAGTTATGGTTTAAACTTTTGTTAAATGATGTCTTTTGTTAAAAACGGGTCCTTTGTAAGTAACTTAACCCGGTAGTTGTTTGATGTTAAAGTAGTAGTTAAAGAATATGTTGTTGGTTTTGAAACGTTTGGGTTGAAAACTCCTTTTGTAATCACTATGTTAGTCATCATGAAGTTAAAAGTAGAATTTTACTTATGAATTATTCGACCCGTTTGCTATTTTGTCAAATGAAAGCTCTCTAGTCTCTTTAAAAAGGGTTGAGGTCTTTACAAGTTGGTATCAGAGCCTAGGTTTGAGATATTCGAGCAAGTTATGGTGCTCGGACTCAAACCGAAAGCTCTTGTGAAGGTGTGTTCGTTCCAAAGCGCCACGCAAGTAAGTGATTTAAGGTTTTCGAGCTATGTTTTAATGGGAAACGGGAAGGGAATTATGGTTAATTTACAATAATGATCTGGTTTAGATGTTCAGAAATGTTGCGGGGGACTCCGGGACTCCGCGGGACCGTTTCGGGTTGAACAAAGGCTTGTGTAACACCCCGAAAACGGGTTTGGTAATTAAACCCCGTTAATACTAAAGACGAGAAAGTACCGTTAGTGGTAAAAGTAAACTGGCAAGTATTAGGAATTAATTGAATAATCCTAATATTTATTTAAAGTGAATAAGAGCTTTTAAGAAAATAGGAAGATAAAAGGCCCGAATTAACGGGACTTAAAGTAAAACGGGTTACGACTTCCCGAACCTACTAAGCTAACTAGGAATAATTCTAACCTAGTTAGATAGTGACTTATGAGTGGGTTAAAAACAATTAATTTATGAACTAAGGAAAATGGAGGGGCCAAAGATGTTAAAATTGAAACTTATGTTGCTAATTCTAATTAAAACAAAAACCAAACACCCCATTTGGGGGTCTGGTCGATCAAGAATAAGCAGGGGGCGACACCCCACTCTCAAACCCTAAAAATTCACTAAAACTCTCAAATTGGAGGTGCAAATCTGGTCCAAAACGAAATTCGAGCATAGATTATTAATCCTCATCACAAGAGGATTACAAGGTATGTAAAATTTCATGAAAACTCTCAACTTGAAATTCTCATGAAATTGGGAAAATCTGAAATTATGGTTGCATGTGTGTCTTATGATGATTTAGGAACAACTATAGTGTCTAGGGACAAACCCTAGACAAATAAGAGTTGAAATCATGTGAAATTTTAGTAAAATCCATGAACCCCATTGTAGGTGATTAGTGGGTTATGTAGATTTTAATAAACACTAGGAAATTGGATGATATTCTAGTGTAATTTGACAATTGTGAAGTGACTTCAGAATTATAGAAGTTAACAACCTTGTAAGATGGTTGATTTATGTGAAATTAGGGCTAAGAGATAAGCTAGAGACTTGATAAATAAACATGTAAAATACTGCCCTTAAAGTGTTTGTTGAAATGCCTCGAAGAAGGCTCGAAACTAGAAATTTTGTAGTTAAAACACCTAATTGTGATGTTTCGGCTATTATGCAAAATGTGATTAAAAAGAGTTATAGATGTGATAAACGTGGTTAGAACTTTGGTTAAAATGGTGGTCTAAAGATAACGCCTACCGGGTAATTAAAGAATGCTAAAACTAGTTGATGAACTCGAATATGCAATTAGTATACTAATGGGCATTTGACTTTTAAAAATTAGTATAAACCTAGCTTGTACTCGTTTTACTTATTCCACCTTACGGACGAACAAACAAAAACGGTTTTAAGTAAAACGAGTACAAGGAAAACCGGGATAGGTTTAAAGGGGATGAAATGGTACTTAAATACCATCTCATACGGAAAAATGGTCAATTTAACTAAATAGGTCAATTGGTGTGGGTAACGCCATTTGACAATAACATTTGATAATTGCTTGTTGAGTTTTGTAATCACAGGAAATAACATAAGCTTGCGTTGCTTTAACTAAAAAGATTTAAAGCAAAAGTTAAGTAAACGGGTCAATACTTTGACCCGAGCCAGGTACGTATAACTAAGCTTTTTGGTTAAACATACAATTTTGGTCAAAATATTTAGCGAAAGTCCTTCGTCGTGAAGTGAGGGACTAAAGTTGACCAAAATACCCTTGAAGGGTATATTGGGCAAACGACTCATAGAGGTCGTTTAGGAACTTGCATAAAGATTATGGAATCATTAGACATGAATAAAGGTCATAGGAATGCACATTCGCGGGTCAAATGCTCAAAAGTGGTCATTTGCGTAAAATGATCAACCGATGGGTAAAATTTGGGATAAAGGGGTTCATCTTGATAAATCCACCACAAAATAATTCTGGTGGAATATTTGTAGTTAATTAGATATGGAACTTTTGTAGCGACAAAAGAAAGGCACAAGTTCTAGACTAAAATGCATAACTACCCTTAACGGGTCAAAATATGCATTTAAGCGTAAACGGGATTTTATTACTTAAGAAACTCGTGATTCGAGGTTAATATAATAGGAGATATTGAAATAATGAATTTCATGAGTTTAACAATCAAATAAACTTGTTGGTGCGATTAAAATTACGAACGGGTCAATATTTGGTAAAAAGGGTAGTAAGCCGAAGACTTAAAAGTCTGAAATTATGTTAATCCGGATGTCGGATTTTAACTCCATTAGATGGAGAATTAAATTACGGGCGCGTAGGAAAAAGAATCGGGTAAAACGGATCAATAACGAAGAAGTTATGGCCGTTTCCGTAAAAACAGGCATAGCTGAAAATGCAGGACCCAGATCTGAACTCGCTGGAAAACCATATCTGTCGCGCCACGCGACGGCTGACCAGAAACACGTCGCGACACGCGACGGTACGACGCGGCCCGCGTGAGACTTGGGTGTCTCTGTCGCGGCCCGCGTGAGAACCCAAAGCTGGCAAATTTAATTCTTTTGTCCGTTTTCGTATCCGGACTTGTTCTAAACCCATTTTAAGCTCGTATAACTAATCATTTCATGGTTTATGAAATGCAGGTATAATTTGGAACTCCGGATGATAATCAAGCTCAACAAAGAACCGAACACAATCAAGAATCAAGCTTCCGCATTATTTTTAGTGGACACGTTTAAACGACGTTATAAACACATAATGTTGAAATGTTAAAATGTTTTAGTAAATTCGTATTTTCATACGTATGTACAATCGTATAAACACGCTTTTATACGAAATATTGTATAAATTGAACAAGAGTGTTACAGCTTGGAAATGAAATTTTTAAGCAAATCAGCGTCTGCAAAATTGAGAGACCGTCGGCGACGCACCCATGTGCCGTCGGCGACGGCACCCCTTCACCCGACGGCTTACTTTCCTGCCTACGGACAAAAGGCAGCGACGCAACTATCTAGGGACCGTTGGCGAAGCACACATGTGCCGTCAGCGACGGCACCTCCTTGTCTGATTTTTCTGATTTGCTTGTTTGTTATGCGAGACTCTTTAATTCAGTACGAGTATTCGTTTAAACGCTAGGAACACCCCAAATTAATTATGAAACTAAGGATTCATGATAGCTAACATGTTTTAATGATGAATGTGGGAAAGAATAGGAAGTCTTGAACACGAACGAATGAAGTAATTAACGCATTTAGAATGTAGTAAAGGAAGATTGGATGGGTTTATGATTTATGAGAATGAATTACTAAGAACGAATGATGTATAGAAAGATAAGGAGAACGCATGTAATAATGTTTAACATGAGTATTTAAATTGTAGATGGCAAGTAGAGGAAACACGGAAACCACGGAACGGATAACTCGAAACGAGTTAAACAAGATGATTTCGGATGAAGTAGTGAAGGCGTTTGATGCAAATGTTTCGAAGTTAGCACAAGAAGTGGAGAGTCAAGTGTTGAGTAGGGTGGAGACTATGGTAACAAGTAAGGTAGATGAGTTAAAAGAAATGATAACTGGGATTCAAGGCAAGAAGGATGCACGACGATGCATGTATAAGGATTTCATGGCATGTAAGCCTACAACTTATAATGGAGAAATTAATCCCATTGAATGCCAAAGATGGATAGCTAATATGGAGAGAGTGTTCATTCGAAGTCATTGTGATAAAGAAGATCAGGTCATGTTTGCCCCTGGGCAACTTTTACGAAGGGCTAAAGATTGGTGGGATACGTATAGTAAAGAGATCGGCGAGGATAGAGTTCAAACCTTGACTTGGCAAGAATTCAAGCAACCTTTTATCAAGTACCATTGTCCACAATCAGCCGTGGATCAAATCCAAGAAGATTTTCTATTACTCCGACAAAAGGATGAATCAATTGATGAGATCACAAATACCTTTCTTGATCAGCTGAAGTTTTGCGGAGAAATAGTCGGAACAGAGAGGAAGAAGATTATCCGTTATCATGGCATGCTTAAGGCTGAATATCGGGAGTTCATAACTCCTTCTAAATGTGAAACTTTGGACGAGATTATCGATTTGGCAAGGGATAGGGAAATTGAGTTAAAAAGACAGACTGAACGCGGGGAGAAAAGGCAAGTAGAGAAGGGATCAACACAAGGTTCTTCTAAGAAACCTAAAACACACGAACAAGGAAAGAAAGAGGCTTCTAAGGGAGGGTTTTCCCGATGTAAAGCATGTGGAAAACCCCATTCGGGTGAATGTTTATTGGGAAGGAAAGGATGTTACAACTGCGGACAAGAAGGGCATCCGTATTACAATTGCCCAAATCCGAAGAGAGTGTGCTACAACTGTAATGAATCGGGCCATGTGAATGCCGAATGCCCAAAACTCAAACAAGGGGTGAAGAAAGAAGGAAAGAAGGAAGAACCCGCTAAAGCTAAAGGAAGAATGTTTCAAATTTCTACGGAAGAAGCTAGAGCTCACCCGAATGTGGTGTCAGGTATCTTTATGATAAACTCTATACCTACATATGTGTTGTTTGATACTGGGGCTAGTAGATCATTCATTTCGACTGAGTTTATACACTCCCCTTTATTCATGATAGAAAGAATGCCTACACCTTTAGAGGTAGAAATAGCCGACTGTAAGAGTTACCTTTTGCATGAGATATGTAGAAATTGTAAAATTACTATTGAGGATGAAGATTTTGACATTGATTTGATTCCCATGGTCTTAGGAGAATTCAAGGTAGTAGTAGGTATGGAATGGTTATCCCGCTATCATGCGGAAATCTTATGTGAAAGCAAAATCATTCATATGACATCTCCTAGGGGAAGACGGGTAAGTATTCATGGGGAAAGGAAGGTAGAGGCAAAACTTTGTACTATCTTAGAAGCGGTTAAGTATGCGAAGAATGGAAGTAAGGCATTTTTAGCCTATGTTGTCGACACAAAATTAGGTGCCTTAAGAGTCGAAAATACTAAGATTGTGAATGAATACCCGGATGTGTTTCTGGATGAATTGCCGGGACTCCCACCCAAGCGAGAAGTCGAATTCCGTATTGAGTTGGAACCAAATGCCAAACCGGTAGCTAAGGCCCCTTACCGGTTAGCACCCGCGGAAGTACGGGAATTAATGGTCCAATTACAAGAACTTCTTGACAAGGGCTTCATATGCCCTAGCGTGTCCCCATGGGGGGCGCCCGTTTTGTTCGTTAAAAAGAAGGATGGGTCGATGAGAATGTGCATCGACTATCGTGAGCTCAACAAACTCACGATAAAGAACCGATATCCCCTTCCGAGAATAGATGATCTATTCGATCAATTACAAGGGGCAAGTTGGTTCTCAAAGATCGACTTGCGATCGGGTTACCATCAAGTGCGAGTGAGGGAAGAGGATGTACCTAAGACCGCGTTCAGAACCCGTTACGGACATTATGAATTTTTAGTAATGTCATTCGGGTTAACTAACGCTTCGGCCGCTTTTATGGATCTAATGAATAGAGTATGCCGAAATATGCTAGATCAGTTCGTAATAGTGTTTATTGATGACATTTTAGTATACTCTCGTTGCGAGTCTGAACATGCGAGTCATCTACGTCAGGTAATTGAGACGCTTCGAAAGGAAAGATTATATGCTAAGTTTTCTAAATGTGCATTTTGGCTCAGGGAAGTGCAGTTCTTAGGCCATGTAATTAATGAAAAAGGAATTTTGGTGGATCCTTCTAAAGTGGAAGCCGTGATAAAATGGGTACTGTTTTGGTCAAAAATTACCGAAGCAATTAAGTGATCAAATTAGTTAAGTGAGGTAGTGTGCTAAAAAGTGTGTTGAAAATATGCTGGTTAAGTTGTTTGGAAAAACAGTATTCAGGATACGGCTCAGGATATTGAGCTGTATCTATGATCAAACAATGAGCAAAAAGTAAAGAGAGTGACACGAGATATACGAGGAAAGCCCTTGATCAATCTAGATCGCCGGCATAAAACCTCGGGAGCTGACAATCGCAGCTGCCTTGTTCTTCTTATTGCTTTAAACTTCAGGATACAGTGCAGGATATTGACCAGATCGCTAAGTGTTACAATGCTTTTGTGCGAGAGTGAAAATTGCTAAAGAACAAGTGTAAGAGTGTAGTGAGTGTTGATGTGATGTCCTATTCGATCTGATATACCCACCTATTTATAGTAACAAGTTACAAACAAAAATTCCTATAAATATGGGATGCTCCGAATATTCCATTGTAAACGTTGTAGACCGAGTAATGCGGCTTCAACGTCTTTATTTGAACGACTTGGACCGAGTCTTCCGCGGAATGAGTCCTTGTGAACGTTGCTAGCTTCTAACCCGCGTACCTGCACATAACCCGTTAGTGATCCTGAGGATACCATTCAGGATGTTACCAATATCCTGAATCAGCATCCCGGATGTGAACAGACATCATATAACCAAGATATATCCCAAGATATTTCTCAGGATATGGGCTCAGAATTTCATCCACAACAATTGTCCCCAAAAATGTTACCGTTTAGTATCCTGGACTAACGGTTACATTTTTCACAGAGATCGAGGTAATTAAGAGATAAGACCCATGATGTGACCGTTTGCAACTACTCAGCCTATATTTACTCATTGCACCCTATATCTTCTCATCCCCATCTCTTTGTTAATCACTATCGATAAGGAAAAAGGTAACATTCTCTCTCTAATCTCCATCTTTATCTTCATTCTCCTTCTCCGGTCAAAAATTCAAGCGATCAAATGCCGAGACAGACGAGATCTAGTTCCGGTGATTCAACTCCCACATTTATCCAGCAGAATCTTCTCCAAGAACCGGAGAAAGAGATATGCTCTTTTGACAGTGCCCACTTGGCAGCTCTCAAATCCTCCGGTATCTTTCCGGAAGGAACGATATTCCGGCCGTTCGACCGGGAAATCCGGTCGGATATGGTCTCCAATGAGTGGTTGTGCTTTAGTGCCTTTCCCTTCACTTTAGGGTTACAGTTCCCCTTTCCAGACTTCATCACGGAATTCTTCAACATTACCAAAATCTCCTTTAGTCAAACAATGCCAATGCTTTGGCGTGTTCTGTCCGTTCTTGACCAGATCAAGAAAAACCACATCCCTGATCTTTCTGTTCATGATCTCCCCCTAGCTTACCAGCTTAGATGCCCCGGATCATGTAGATTTTTATTTTATTCCACCTCCGGCGACCCGCTGATACTTCGTGCCACCAGGAACGAGGATAATTGGCAATCTAAGTTCTTCTTTGTAAAAAGAGACTCAATCCCTGGTGGAACGGAATATCCGGTGAAATGGTTGAAAAAGGGTAGGATTTAGGGTTTAAGGATGATCCTGCCTCATATCCTGTTCCATATCCTGAACTGATCAATTTTCTTTTTTCCGTTGTGCATGCAGCTGATTTTAGGAAGATTGCACCTCCCCTTGTTGATTCACAAAAAAGGATTGACGCCATCAGACTCCTTCCAGAGGCTGAAAGAAGTTTCAACCTGTCTCCGCCATCTCCAAGTCCTCTTTCTAGTGCAAACATGTCTGGTAAGGATCCTGCAAAATATTCTAGAAATACATGCCTTTATTTGATATACTTAGGAGAAATTTTACTCCCTGTATGCAGACTCCAGCAAGGTTCCAATCTACCTAGACCTTGACGAACTTGACAGCTACCCTACTCCAGTCATGGTCAAGAAAGAGACCCCTGCTGCTACCAGCTCCAAGCTGCTCCCAGCTCCCAAGGCTAACCCGAGGACTCGTGCTTCCACAGCAAAAAAGAGGAAAGGTCCTGAAGTCAGTGTTCCAGGTCCAGAAGGGTTCTCCTACGATGAACTCAGCTTTTCTGACTCCTTAGAGCCAATGAAATCCTTCCTCAACAAGGTAATATCCTGCTACATATCCTGCACATATATCCTGATAGGATATCCTGACAGGATATCCTGGTTAATATATTCTAACTCATACCTGAATTTGATGTACAGGGCCTCCAGCATTTGCTCCACCTGTACGACGATGCCTGTGGTACTGTTGTACTACATGAAGCCAGGATTAAACAACTCGAAAGCACCATTGCTGACCAAGGTGCCATCGCTGAAGAAAAGTCCCGGTACTACGAGGGCATGCTGAAGAAGGTCACCCAAGATGCTGAGCTCAAACTTGCCACCGTCCAAATGGATCACGAGTAGGCCATGGTTTCATTTCGGGAAGGAATCAAAGCCTCCGCTATCATTTCCCTGCTACAAGCTCGCATCAAGATGGCATACGAGGCCAAGGAGACAGGCCTTGTATGCCCATCTTGGCCGGTTGATTCCTGGGTGGCCAAGCTGAAGGAGCTTGGGGGCAAAGCTGTGCCACTTCCTGCTGAAGCCGGAGAATCCTCTAAATCAGCAGAGATGATAGACAAGGCTGGAGATAAGAAGGATGCTGGAGAGGATTCTGGGACAGATGCTGGTGAGGATGCTGCTCAGGATGCTGAAGCTGGGAAGGCAGAGAAGGTTGGAGAGGATGCCGCTGCGTGAAGGCATTCAGGTGGGCAATGATGGATATATGTGCCAAGGCCGGAGCCCACCTTTTTAAATTTGAATGTTGGTCTGTAATCCCCTAAACAATTTACTTTTTCCGCACTTTACTTTTCTGCACCTGAACAATTTACATTCCTGCATGCTTTTTGAACTATACAACAGTTGGAGGCGGATGGGTCTCGGTTTGAGATGAAACCTTCAACTGTTGGGTAAATATGTTTAAAGACTAATTGTGCTTTTGGTGGATGGATCTCGGTTTGAGATGAAACCAAAAGCACAAACTTTTGCTATGCTAATAATATAGCTTTTCTTTTGGCCTTACTATTGTTGTTATTAAGACACAAATTTTACTTATGAAAACTGTTTTGTTTGATCATTCTTAGGAATATTATGGGAACACATTCTGAGAATATCCTGACAAGTATCCCAAGAGATATCCTGGTCAGGATATCGTCATATAACTTAGAAAACTTAAGTCTTTTGAATAAAGGAGAGATCATACCAAAGACTCTTAAAGAGTCAACTCCAATCTTCCACCTTAGGAATGTCCCCAGTGCACACTTACAAACTTGGATCCAACCTTTGAATAGTATAATGTATGTCCCCTGTGTATGACACAGAAATGCAAGTGTATTCATATTTTGGTTTGAATAAATTCCAAACACCTCGAGGCAAAACCCTTGATATTCTGAAATGAACCCTTAGCATACTGGGGATAAACCCTGATATCCCAGGGATAAACCCTGAGTTTCATGCGCTACAGGCGAGAGTGTATAAACTCCAAATCTTAGAAAGGTGAAAACCTTTAAACCTTAGAGTGTATGAAAATACCCTTTCGTGAGAGAGGGTGATCAATCCTCATATACCTTCAGGATCCAGGATATAGCCAATAGTAACGAAATTGTCAGCCACTTTTACATGAACTGGTCCCGCTACCTTGAACTATACCTAGATAACTTGCGCTCCAGGCGAGGTGTTTAAACCCAATTCGAAAGAAAGGTGAATACCTTTAAACCTTTGAAGGGATGAAGATCCCTTAAACGTGAGAGGGGGGCCAATCCTCTAATCTTTCGATTTATCCTGAGTGCATATCCTGGAGCTATATCCTGAAACATATGCTGCAAAACAACGGTAAACTAAGGTGGGTGTTAGCCTGGCTAACACCCCTCCGATGCTTAAGTCAGTATTGGGTTCAAGATAATACACAAATACATTTAAAAGAGATAGAATACATACCATTCTGAGATAGAAATTAAATTCTATTCTTACTTGAAATAGAGCTTTAAGTGTATTGCATTCCAGGATCTCGGTAGCATATCCCCTTCCATATTCTTGAGTCTATATGCTCCTTTCCCTGCTTCTGACTCAACTTCATATGGTCCTTCCCATTTTGGAGCTAGCTTGCCATCGGCAGGACTAGTGGTATTTTGAAAAGCCTTTCATAGCACCCAATCACCAACTCGAAATCTCCTAGTCCTTATATTCTTGTTATATGCTCTGGATATTCTTTGTTGATATGCTGCCATCCTTAGCCTTGCTGCATCCCTTTTTTCATCTATAGTATCCAAATCTTGACATAAGGCTTCAGGATTCTGTTCAGGATCCTGTAGGATAGATCTTGCAGTAGGTATCGCCATTTTCGTTGGAATCATTGCTTCTGCTCCAAATAACAAGGAAAATGGGGTTTGGCCTGTTGCATTCTTTACCGTTGTCCTATCAGCCCACAAAACAAAGGGTAATTCTTCTGCCCATCTTCCTTTTTTGGCTCCAAGTCTCTTCTTTAAGTTATTGACAATTATCTTGTTTGAGGATTCTGCTTGTCCATTCGCTTGAGGATGCACCGGAGTAGACGTGATCATTTTGATTCCCCAACTCTTGCAAAAGTCAGTAGTCCTCTTGCTTATAAACTGTGACCCATTATCACAAATGATTTCAGCTGGTACCCCAAACCTGGTCAGGATATTCCTCTTTATGAAGGATACTACTTCTTGGTCTTTAACTTGGACAAATGCTTCAGCTTCAACCCACTTAGAGAAATAATCCGTCATTGCTAGCATAAAGACTTTTCCTCCCGGAGCTTTTGGTAACTTCCCTACTATATCCATCCCCCATTTCATGAACGGCCAAGGGGACGCTACAGGATATAGTGGTTCAGCTGGTTGATGTAGTATGTTACTATGCCTTTGACATGCATCACACCTTCGAGCATATTCTGCAGCATCTTTCCTCATCGTTGGCCAATAATATCCTGTCCTTAATACTTTGGAGAACAATGACCTGCCCCCAGTGTGGTTACCACAATCCCCTTCATGTATATCCTGAAGTACTTCTTTGGCTTCAGGACCCTCCAAGCACCTTAAATACGGTCCTGCAAGAGATTTCTTGTATAACACATTATTTATAATAGTGAATCGTGATACCTTCATCCTAAATGCCTTAGGATTTTCATCTCCGGGGATATGTCCTTCCTTGAGATATCTCATGATTGGAGTCATCCAGGATTTAGGATCCTTTTCAGGATACTCTGCTCCAGGATCCTGAATACCCGCTACTTCTTTATCCTGAGGATTCGTTGCAGGATACAAGATATGTAATATTGGTATTTGGGTCCTTTCTGGTATCCTGATCGATGATCCCAGATTTGCTAAAGCATCTGCTTCAGCATTATCCTCCCTTGGTACCTGTTCTAGTGTAAAAACATCGAAATATCCTGCTAATTTTTTGAGAATATCGAGGTATTCGATTAATTTCTCACCCTTAACTGCATAGGATCCATTAAAATGATTAGTAATTAACAAGGAGTCAACATATACTTGCAAATTCTTGATACTCATATTCTTAGCCAACTCTAATCCTGCAATTAAAGCCTCATACTCTGCTTCATTATTAGTAGCAGGGAACTCACACCTAATAGCCTGGGGTAATATGTCCCCCTGTGGCGATTTTAGTAGTATTCCCAATCCTACTCCTCTTACATTAGATGCACCATCAGTATATAACGTCCAGGATCCTGAGGATTCTCCTAACTATTGAACTTCTAGGTCTACCTCATCCTGAATGTCACTACTGAAATCAGCCACAAAGTCAGCTTGTAGGATCGTTGTTTGACCCGATTGAGTCGATCAGAAGAGCTTTATGTCTGGTTCAAAGGCGGAATCAGAGAACTAGACGCGAAAACAGCTTGATACTATAATATCTGTCACTTATATTGCATTTAACAATGATTACAACCTTGACAGAGTTTCGGCAGCACTTCGTTACAATTCTGGAACCGTACCAAATGAAACAACATTGCCCCTATTTATAGACTTGAAGGTTTCACTTATATGGACAGTCCATATGAGCGAAATCAGTTGATAAGGTTTGGCTTATATGGATGTCCATATGAGCGAAATCACCTTCCTAACTTCTAAAACTCGTTTCTCGAACCTCGTGCACTGATACATCTAATCTATCCTATTCTATTACATGATACAAGACGAAGTCAATAGACGTAATGCACTAACAGACTCCCCCTCGGATATTGACGAAGTCTTCAGTGACAAATCTTCAATAATGACACATCTTCAGTCTTGATCATTTTGCCTTCTCTTTCAATTTGTAACAATGTAAGCATCCAACAATCTTTCTCTTCTTCTATCAGCTTCAGGCTCCCCCTTTCGTCAAGCTTCCGTGCTTTGGGATCGACACCTAGCTTTCCATCTACAAGCTTCTCTTTGCTTCAAGCTTGTCTTCAGACTCCCCCTTAAACTCTGCTCTCGGGATCGTAGTCTGGAATATCTGCAATCACTCAAACATTCATAAATACAATGTTTTCATATTATCAATCAAATTCTCTAATCCACTCCCCCTATCAACAAACTTCATTGATCTAGCAGCATTAAAGAATCCAACTCCCTCACAGTTTATCATCCAAGTTCAAGTTAATGACCTTGGAGATATCACAAACTGTTTTTGAAATTTTTGATTTTAATTCAAGTTTCAAATTAATGAACTTGTTTTATTTTCAGAAACACAATCAGCTTACTTAGATTTTGAAACTCAGCATTTTAGATATCGGTTGTCGAAAATAAAGCAGAATCAAAAATCTTTTTGTATTTTTCTGAAATATAAAGCAGTAAAGAAATATGTACAAACATATTTACAAACAATATTTTTGTTTGAGTATGCGACAGAGGATCATATCAGTTTCTGACAAGTCACAAGTACCGTTGAGCTTTTTAACACATTAAGAATTAAACAATTCACTTAGATTGTCGATATACTGGTCCACTTAAATTTTCATACAAATTTCAACTGATTCAGGATACGAATTAGGTATTTTAAGAACTTAAACTCATTCATGTGTCCCACCACTTGAATATACTCCCGTATCCAGATCCCAATATTCAGTCTTACAGGTGAGTATACCTCGATGATATCTGTAAGGGGAATAAATTATAGTACAAAACCGTGAGAGCTCAGGTCAGAACTTCCGTTCAGCAGAGAGATGACGGCTCGACTTTTGGTGTGTCCCCTTTAGAGGATCTTTTATTTTCAACAGCACACGATTAGCATTTTGCAATGTTTCATCGTTTTTTAAGCTGAGGGTAGGCTATATTTCAAGCAATGCAGAAAGTATTCTCCAGGGACTAGGTCAGAATTTCCATTCAGCAGAAGTCCCAAGATAATACCCCAGATATCACTAAGCATAAAGACCTAGTATCTCAGAAAGAGGGACCTTTCAAACGAGATTTCAGGGGTTACCTATATATCCAAGTAGTGTTCCCCACGAAATAAGTAAGATTCAAACTTGCTTAGGTTTATATCCCGAAAAAGTTTACTAAATGTATAAAAACCTATCGACATATCATCAGTGAGACTGTTTAACGCTATTTAATCATTACAATTCTTTAGCATACTGTAACTGTCTACTGATGTACTATCATTTCCTCTTTTTTTTACGCAAAAACTCAATTTTTGAATTTTATCATGTTTTTGACCTTTTCAAATTTACAAATGTTTTTGTATTTTCTAACAACAATATATCTCCCCCTAAAATGCAAAACCATATAAAGAAAATTTGACAACCAACACTGATAGCTTTGTCTCGCCATCCATGTTCTGCATCTTGTGCACTGAATTACACTAAAATCAGTAATTACCCCCATGATTTACAACACATTGATTTTTACAGTTTGAAAACCGTTTTTCAATCTGGTGAAAGTAATCATGTTTGTTCAGCCGTGAGGGTTTCGGCATATTCAATCAACACATATTTTTGTATATTTTTGAATTTTTTTTACAGAAACTAAAAACAAACAAATTTTTGGTTTTTCAAATTTTTCAATTTTTAGGGTTTTTGAAATATTGTTTATTTATGTACAGAAAATAAACTTCCTGTTTCAACCAAAACAGGATCCAGCAGCCTCCTCTCCTCGTTGTGCCAGGCTGCTCCAACCTCCATTCTCACAATCTTTGGTTTTGTTGAGCACCTGCACATTCAGACTACTTGATTACTTGAACAATTTAGCCCAGGTCTGTTGAACCTTAGGCATTTCAACACAATAATTTTCATTCAATGCTGGAAATTCTTTGTCATTTTTCACAAAAACTTTCTCAATTTTAACTTCAACTTTCTCATCTTTTACCAAATCAACATGTTTCTTAACAAACCATGTCTGACCTTTTGGTGTACCACGTTTGTAAAAATGTGAATCTTTTTGAACATTTTGATTTTGAACAACAACTCTTGAGGTATTGTCATATCAACTGTTGTGTTCCAACTCTGTGTTGTTCTGAATCTGGGTGTGTGAGAATTCCAGGTCTGTCTAGAATCGAACCTGTTCGGGTTTGATTTCCAGTTTTGATTCGAAGCAAACTTGTTTGTGTTGTACCTCCAAGTTTGTTTTGAGTCAAATCTGGTTGACCTTTGTCTCACATTCTCAGATTTTTGTTTCTCAGCATCAATCTTCTTGTTGTCAACATCCACAGGTTTTAGATTAGGACACTTGCGTGCAAGATGTCCTTTTTGATCACATTTGAAACATGTTCTCATGGACACATCTTTGACCTGTGGTTGTTGCTTTTGCTTTTTAGCAAAGAACTCATCATTAGACTGTCTCATTTTAAGTTATTTTTCTTTTTCTAAATTGTCTCCTTGAACAAAACTCATTTTTGCCTGATAATTTGGCATCTCATTTTTGTTCTGATGTTGTTTCTTCTTATAACCCAACCCAGCCTTCATGTTCTTCTTTTTGAAACCAGGTTTGTTATACGAACCTCTATGACTCTTACCAACAAACTTTGAAATCTCAGACTTCTCAATCTCAACCATTTTGAAAACTTTGTCAACCTTTTCTGAAATCACATTCTGAATCGGGAATACAACATCTAAGAATAATTTGTACGATCCAATCATGGTATAAACCAATCCTTTTGAATCATCATTCAAACTTTTCTCGGATTTTATGTTTTTCAGATATCCATCATGAAGATTTCCTTCATCTTCATCCTGTGATTCAGATTTACCTGTATCAACTGACTCTTCTTTCAACACACTTTCAACGACTTTACCTACCACCTCTGAATCATGAGAATCATCAGATTTGGAATAGGTTATGTCAATGTTGTCTGGCAATTGGTCTACCATGTTGAAAGCTTTTTCGACCTTTTCATCATCATAAAATGCAAATTTTCCCGGTGGTGGAACTTGATGAAACTCTGAGCCAATGCCTTTCTTGTTTTGCTCAGACTCACCATCTCCCGGTTTTATATTGAAAATTCGTTCAAGCACATATGACGACACGTGATAACTCTTTAACTTGTTGTTATCCTGTTCTAGATCAGCAATCTGTCGCTTTAGCTTAGCAACATCCTCAATATAGGAATTAACAACATCTTGTTTTATAGAATACATTCGTTTAAGCTCTTTGGTTGTTTCAGACAGATAATTCATTCGTGATTGAGCATATTTCATTTCGTCTTTTATTTTATCATATGACTCTTTTGTAATGTGATATGATAATTTCATTGAGTCATATTCCGTTTTCATTTCTTGACAAGCAATTTCTTTTTGTTCACATTCATTTGTCATTTTTAAAACATTTTCTTTCAAAACTTCATTTTCTTTCTCTAATTTGTTACATTTTTCTGAAAGTTTTTCATCATTTTCTTTAAAAACTTGTTCTTTTTCTAGCATTTCTTTGCATTTTTCTTTGAAATTCTTTTCAATTTTTGTGAATTCAAGATCTCTTGTTCTAAATTGCTCATCTTTTTCAGTACAAGCTCTGCATGGTTCCATGCATTTCTTGCACTGATCAATCAGTTTCAAGTTTTCAGAATCAGAATTTACCTCAGTGATTGGCACTTCGGTGTTTTCAGCAGCTTTTGTCTGCTTCAACTCAGCATCATCTTGCTTTTCTTCAATGTCGACTTCATCACCAACATTACCAGCTTCCAAATTCTCATTCTTTACTTCTTCTTCTTCTTTCCTCACTTCTTCTCCAATTTGCTGTTCTTCAGTAACAACTTTCTCAACCTCTTCATTCACAACAACTTCTTCACTTTTGATTTCCTTCACAACCTCAACTTCAACAGCGTCTGCTTTAATCTCTTCAGCAACTTTCTTCAGATTGTTCACCATTTCTTCAACATTCTTCTTCATCCTTTCCTCATCCCTTTTTCTCAGACACGATAACATGGCATATCTAATCTCTTTTTCATGCCTTTTTGCATATCTGTCATCTTTTAACACATTCCTATAATATTCGGCTCTTGAAGGAATTATGAGAAGAACATCTTCAAAGATTATGTCTTTCTTTGGAACAACTGGTTCTCCTTCTCTGTTATAGTAGCATTCTCTCTTTTTATCCCATCTTTTGCTACTGACAGCAATCTCATATTCTTCCTGCATATCATCCATTCTGTTCAGAACGATGTTTCTTTCTCTGTAAGTTTTCTCACTTAAGATTTCTTCTCGAGTTTTCTCTTTGATCTCAACTTTTTCTTCACGGATTTCAGCAATGTCTTTGTCTTTATTTTCATCTTGAATCTCAGCAACAAAAACAAACTTTCTTTCTTCTGTCATAGCTCTCCCATTAGCTGTTTTACGAACATTCTCTAAACGATCTTCTTCTGGACAAATTTCAGACCAATCATAACCTTCATCTTCGTAAATAACAGCATAAGCTCTAGATTTTTCTTTCGGTTTGTCTTCAATCAACTTTGGCTCTTCTCTGCTTCGATGGTAGATTGCCTTTCGGTAGTAATCATCGTTGAAAGGACGTTCATTTCCTTCAGCAACTTCAGAGTTTCTGCATTCTCTTTTGAAATGACCCTTTTGCTTGCATTTGAAGCAGGTCACTTTGGATTTGTCGAATCTAAGCTTTGTTGACGCACCTCCAAGAGATTGTTTCCCGGTAATCTCCATATACCTCTGAGCTCTTCGAATACAACTAGCTAAACACCAACGAATGTCAATGAGCTCCATCTCTTCCGGATCAATCTGGTCGTAGTCTTCTTTGGTTAACTCAGAGTTTCCAATTTTGCCAGCTACAAGACCTTCATACGATTCCAGAACAGACGCAAGAAAACTCATTTGCTGCTTTGCTGCATTGATGCTCATTGCTGGAGAATTCTTCAGTTTAAGAGCTATGTTGCACAGAATCTCCTCTGCATCTTCAGAACTAGCTTTTGAAGCCGATGAATGATAACCCGGATTGTAACTTGATGAGCTTTTCTCGGGTTCTTTAGTTTTCTCACCAATGAATGTTGTTTTTGGTGAACCAACACTTTTCTCCAAAGGTACACTCATTTTGTAGTACAAGCCAATATTCTGTTGGTTTGAAGAATCAGTCATCTTATTTTGCTTTTGTAGCTCCAGATCATGACTCTCTATCTTTTCAAACAATACATCAAGAGAAATTGTATCAAACAAAACATCATTTTTCAGAATAAAAACAAACGTTTGCCACTGATCTGCTCGTGGTAACGCTTCAACTACTTTGTCTATCAATTCCTCTCTTGGTTTCACTATCTCAAATCTCTCAAGTTCAAGTTTTAAATGGCAAAACCTCTCAATCATTTGCCTCACTGTCTCTCCTTTAATACAATCAAACAGATCAAATTCTTTCTTTAATAAAGCGATTTTGTTCTTTTTAATCTGTTTACCCCCCTCAGCTTTAACTCGTAAAGCTTCCCAAACATATTTAGATGACCCGTCATGAGTTAGTAAAGCAAAAATATCATTTCTGATTGCCGACTGGATCAATGCTATCATTCTCTGTTCAGCTCCGAATTCAGATTTATCTTCTCTGGAAAACTTCTTGAATGAAAGATATTCGCCTTTATCATCTTTTGGTTTTTCATATCCATACTCCAGGCAGAACCAGCTTTCATGAGCATACGCTTTTGCCCAGTTGATGAAACGTTCTTTCCACCAGGTATAATCTTCAATGCTTTCCAGAGTTGGTGGCTTTGAGTGAGTTTCGTAAAAGTTATCATGCTTGATGTTTTCGTTGATCGCCTTCGTGATTGTTTTAGGTGTAACATTTGTAACCTCAGACGATTCAGATGTGAATGCGTTGAAAAACGTGTTGTAGAATTCCTCAGCCATGATGTAAACCTTGACAGATAATCAAACAAACACAATCAGTACAATCAATATCAAATAAATTGTAACAGACTGACACTTGATCGACGTGAAATGATCCCGACAAACATCACATGTATCAACTTATAATGATTGGACCGCACACTTGTTTTAAATGTTGAAACTTTAACTTGGGCCGAAGATTAAGTGAATGTGATTGGACCAAATAATCCACTAACTATATCACATGCAAATTGTTGTTTTCAACACCACTTAGCCGACAACCCTTATCAATTCTCACGCAATTTTTAATATTGGTGAACACTTGCCGACAACTTCAATACCAAATCACATGAACCAATATATTTCACATGCTCACAAATACCAATCCCACTTTGCTGACACCCATTTAATTGTTTAATCACAAATCGATGCAACTATCAAGCGGTTCACACTTTACAAAACACTTTCTTAATCACGTGAACGATAACTTCTAGACAATCAATCAACAGACAATCGATGCACTTTCAAGCAGAAACAGATGATAAATTTTGGATCGGAATCAGAAGTTTAGGGTGGTCCTATGAGCGAAATCAGAGGTTGAACCCTATGAGCGAAATCAGGTTGAACCCTATGAGCGAAATCAGGTTGAACCCTATGAGTGAAATCACATGTATCTTGGAGCGAAATCTCAATGAATATGTGACACAAAAGCGAAATCCCAAGATATGTGTGACACAAGAGCGAAATTAGGGTTTTGAGGTGGACAAATGAGCGAAATCCTTCAGATAATGTGACCCAGGAGCGAAATCAAAATGACTTATAAGCGAAATCACAAGATGTTCGTATGAGCGAAATCAAGTCCGAAGTCAATTTGGTCCATTTTTAGTCCGAATTTCAATGTCCAACTTTCAAGGGTTTATCTATGTCCAATTTTACACAAGCTGTGAAATTTTGATCCGGTTTTGACCGATAAAACTTCCTGAAATGATGAAAGAAGGTGTAGAAGTCAGAATGAGAATGATATCAAGCTAAACTCTCCTTCCTGAGCTCTGATACCACTTGTAGGATCGTTGTTTGACCCGATTGAGTCGATCAGAAGAGCTTTATGTCTGATTCAAAGGCGGAATCAGAGAACTAGACGCGAAAACAGCTTGATACTATAATATCTGTCACTTATATTGCATTTAACAATGATTACAACCTTGACAGAGTTTCGGCAGCACTTCGTTACAATTCTGGAACCGTACCAAATGAAACAACATTGCCCCTATTTATAGACTTGAAGGTTTCGCTTATATGGACAGTCCATATGAGCGAAATCAGTTGATAAGGTTTCGCTTATATGGATGTCCATATGAGCGAAATCACCTTCCTAACTTCTAAAACTCGTTTCTCGAACCTCGTGCACTGATACATCTAATCTATCCTATTCTATTACATGATACAAGACGAAGTCAATAGACGTAATGCACTAACACAGCTAAAGCCTGAGACTTTATAGCATTTCTAGGTTCATATACTAAATCATAAGCACTTAACTTTACTGACCACTTGGCCATCCTGCCTGACATCTCTGGTTTCCTAAGCACATTTTTAACAGGATAATTTGTTTTAACATGAATCCTATGTGTCTCAAAGTAATGTCTAAGCTTCATTGATGCCATAACTAATGCTAGTATCAATTTTTCTAAATGAGAATACCTAGTTTCAGCATTTAACAAACTTTTACTAACATAATAAACATGATATTGCTGACCTTCATGATCCTTTACAAGGACGGCACTTACAGCATTCCCTGATACTGCCAGGTATAGGGATAGTGGTTCACCATTCTCAGGCTTCATCAGTAGAGGTGCAGTTGAAAGATATTGCTTCAAATCCTGCAGGGCTGCTTCATGCTTCTCACCCCATTCAAATTTCTTGTTCTTCTTCAGGATATCATAAAACTCTTTGCATTTCTCTGAGGATCTTGAAATAAATCTGTTTAATGCTGCCACTCTCCCTGTTAATCGTTGAACATCTTTCATATTTGAGGGTGATTTAATATCCAAGATGGCTTTAATCTGCTCCGGGCTCGCCTCTATTCCTCTTTTGGTCACCATATATCCTAGAAATTTTCCTGCCCCCACTCCGAAATGACACTTAGCAGGATTTAGCTTCATGTTATATTGGTCCAGGATATCAAATGCTCCTTTAATATCCTGGAGGTGATCCTGGGCTTTCTTTGATTTTACCACCATATCGTCAATGTATACCTCCATGGTGTCCCCCAGCTTGTCTTTAAACATCATATTTACCAATCTCTGGTATGTTGCACCTGCATTTTTCAAACCAAAAGGCATAGCCGTATAACAATAAATACCTGTTGGTGTCATGAAGGCAGTATCCTCCTGGTCAGAAGGTTCCATTTGGATCTGCTGAAATCCTGAGGATGCATCCATGAAGGTCAACATTTCATGCCCGGTAGTAGCATCCACCATTGCATCAATGTGAGGAAGAGGAAATGGGTCTTTAGGACAAGCCTTGTTCAAGTCTGTGTAGTCTACACAGACTCTCCATTTCCCATTTTTCTTCTGTACCACAACTACGTTTGCTAGCCATCTTGGAAATTTAACTTCTCTGATCATCCTGGACTTCAACAGTCTTTCAACTTCCTCTTGTATAATCGTATTCCGCTCAGGAGCAAATTTCCTTCTTTTTTGCTGAACAGGCTTGAATGATCTGTCAATTCCGAGCTTGTGAGTGATAATGTCTTTGGATATACCTGTCATATCCTCATGCTTCCATGCAAACGTTGACATCCTGCATTTCAAAAAGTTAATTAACTGTTCTTCAATATCCTGAGGGATATTGGTTCCTACGAGCACCGAGATATCAGGATTATCCTGATCCAGGATAATTTTCTTCACATCCTGCTCGGAATTCTCCACGATATCCTGAGCCCGCATCTTTAATTGCTATGCTGCACTAGGTTTGGTCGAGGATTTCATCGAAGATGAGTAGCATTCTTTCGCCTCCTGTTGATCGCTATCAACCTTGACAACCCCCCAAGGGGTTGGGATATTGATGCATTGGTGATATGTTGATGGCACAGCCTTCATATCGTGAATCCATGGTCTTCCCAGTATGACGTTATAGCAGGATAGAGAATCCATCACACAGAAACGTTGTATCGAGTTGACTCCTTCAACATATACTGGTAACTTTATCTCTCCCACTGTGTTCCTAGCCTCTCCACTGAACCCAACAAGCACGGTGGACTTTGAAGTGATATCCATCGGAGATACATTCATTCTCTTCAGAGTCTCTAGTTGGATTATATTGACGGAGCTGCCATTATCAACCAATATCCAGCGTACAAAATGGTTAGCCACATATAATGTTATCACTAGAGCATCATGATGAGGATCCTGGACAGTATCCCTGTCATCAGCATCAAATGTGATCACTTTGTCAGTTGTGAGGGTAGTCATCCTGACAGGTTTGTCTCCCCTTTCGGCCTTAGCTTCTTTTGCATGTCTCTTCGCCGCCGAATACGAAGTCCCACATATGTCGGATCCTCCCGAAATGAAGTTGATTATCTTGGCATCCGCGGGAGGTGAGGCTGCTCGCTCAGGATCCTTCTCAGTATCCTGACCCTTATTCTTCTTTCTTCCTAAGAGATCTTTCAGATACCCCTTGCTTAGAAGATAGCTTATTTCTTTCCTTAGAGCAATGCAATCCTCAGTTACATGTCCGAAATCTTCGTGGAAGGCACACCATTTTGACTTATCTTTCCAATCGGCTTTTTGTTGATTCTTTCGAGGCCATCTAGCCTTGTCTCCTAAACCCTGCATGGCATACATCAATTCAGGAATGTTAACAGAAAAGCAATATTCAGATAATTCAGGATATTCTTCAGGATCCTCGTCTTCGATAGCATTCACTTTCTTATTTTCATTTCTACCATATGGCTTAGGGCGATATGGCTTAAATGAGGATTCTGACTTCCTGTTAGTTGTCTCATAGGTGTTGGATGAGTTCATCCTCTCTTGCATCTTTCTGTCATCCTCCAATCGAATATATCTTAGGGCCCTGTTTCGAGCTTCATCCAAGTTCCTGCATGGGTTCATTACAAGGTCTTGGTAAAATTGAGAATTTTTTTGCAGCCCCATCTTGAAAGCTTGCACAGCTGTTGCAACATCAAGATGCGGAATGTCTAAAGATTCCCGGCTGAACTTGTTCACATAATCCCTTAAGGATTCTTGAGGCCCCTGTGTTATCCTGTAGAGGTCACTTGTTAGTTTTTCAAAGCTTCTACTACAAGAAAACTGACTATTAAATAAATTCACTAGGTGAGCAAATGATGTAATCGAATGAGGAGGAACATTTAGGAGCCATTTCAAGGCTGATCCTGTTAAGGTAGAACCAAAACCCTTGCACAAGCATGCTTCCTTGAGCTCTGGAGGGATAGGGTTAATCTCCATTCTTTCCCTATACTGGGCAATATGCTCTTCAGGATCCGTAGATCCATCATAAAGCTTCATATTGGGGGTTTGAAATCTCTTTGGAATCTCAGCATCACTGATAGGATATGCAAAGCGAGATATCCTGTGGCTGTCTTGGGACACTTCCGGGATTGGCTGGACCACTCCAGGTACACTAGATATCATGTCCTTCAACTTCTAAAGCTCCCTAGTAAATGTTGACGTTACACCTGTATCCTGCAAAGATCCACTATTGTTAGCAGCATGAGTATTATTATTATTTGATACGTTACCCGTCTGAGGATTCTGCCCATATCCTGAAGCATATCCTGAGCTCCTCATGGTTGACATCCTGACCGAGGAGGGTATTTCAGGAGTATGATTCTGAGGAAGGTTGGGCACAATATTCCCCCTATTATCCTCAGTGTACACAGCCGAACTGAAGTTCAAAGTTCTGGGTTGTAACGGAGTGATGATATCCTCAGCAGATCTGCTCGAGCCAGACTTCAGGAGTTATATTTCCCTCAACAGCATTTGGTTTGTTTCCTGTTGCTGCCTCATTTGTTCCTGCACACTTCCAAATAAGGTTAGAATTTCATCATTAGAAGCTAAAATTGGAGCAGATCCCTGAATACTCCGAGTAGGGATAATATCCTGAGGTTGTGAAGAAGATTGCATCCTTGGAGGAGGTGGTGGAAGCACCGGACCAGTAGTAGTAGAAGTTGTAGCAGACACAGTGGAGGAGCTCATGTTTGATCTTGAGGCCATTGTAAACAATGTTGCAAAAAGTTTTGAAAACAGAAAACCGATTAACGATTTCACAAAGATTTTTAGTAAAGAGAGCACCACTTGCCCCACGGTGGGCGCCAAATTGTTTTGGTTAAAAATTACCGAAGCAATTAAGTGATCAAATTAGTTAAGTGAGGTAGTGTGCTAAAAAGTGTGTTGAAAATATGCTGGTTAAGTTGTTTGGAAAAACAGTATTCAGGATACGGCTCAGGATATTGAGATGTATCTATGATCAAACAATGAGCAAAAAGTAAAGAGAGTCACACGAGATATACGAGGAAAGCCCTTGATCAATCTAGATCGCCGGCATAAAACCTCGGGAGCTGACAATCGCAACTGCCTTGTTCTTCTTATTGCTTTAAACTTCAGGATACAATGCAGGATATTGACCAGATCGCTAAGTGTTACAATGCTTTTGTGCGAGAGTGAAAATTGCTAAAGAACAAGTGTAAGAGTGTAGTGAGTGTTGATGTGATGTCCTATTCGATCTGATATACCCACCTATTTATAGTAACAAGTTACAAACAAAAATTCCTATAAATATGGGATGCTCTGAATATTCCATTGTAAACGTTGTAGACCGAGTAATGCGGCTTCAACGTCTTTATTTGAACGACTTGGACCGAGTCTTCCGCGGAATGAGTCCTTGTGAACGTTGCTAGCTTCTAACCCGCGTACCTGCACATAACCCGTTAGTGATCCTGAGGATACCATTCAGGATGTTACCAATATCCTGAATCAGCATCCCGGATGTGAACAGACATCATATAACCAAGATATTTTTTCAGGATATGGGCTCAGAATTTCATCCACAACAGGTACCCCCGAAGAATGCTAGTGAAATAAGAAGTTTCCTCGGTCTAGCCGGCTATTATCGAAGATTCATCCAAAATTTCTCCAAAATAGCCCTCCCTTTAACCAAACTGACAAAAAAGGAAGAAAAGTTTGAATAGGGTGATGATCAACAAAAAGCCTTTCGATTGTTAAAAGAGAAATTGTCAAGCTCTCCCATATTAACCCTGCCAGAGGGAACGGAAGACTTAGTGGTTTACGCGGATGCATCTCATCAAGGGTTAGGATGTGTCTTGATGCAACGAGGCAAAGTTATTGCCTACGCTTCAAGACAACTGAAACAGCATGAAATCAACTATCCAACCCATGATTTAGAACTGGCGGCGGTAGTTTTTGCCTTAAAAATTTGGAGGCATTATTTGTATGGAACAAAGTGTACAATTTATTCAGATCACAAAAGCCTTAAATATATTTTTGAGCAAAAAGATCTTAATATGAGGCAACGGAGGTGGCTAGAGTTGATCAAGGATTACGATTGCGACATTCTTTACCATCCGGGTAAAGCCAATGTTGTAGCGGATGCATTAAGTCGGAAAGAATACCCACCGCCTATCCGGGTAAAGTCGATGAGAATGATAGTCACGCCAAACCTCCTCGAAGCAATACGAAAAGCGCAAGATGAGTCCTTGAATGTTGGTGATCCGAAAAGTGAAAGGACGAAAGGGTTCGAAAATAAACTTGAAGTAAACGCGAGCGGGTTAAAAACAAGGTATGGGCGGGTTTGGATACCGCGACATTGTGAAGCAAAGACCTTATTATTGGAAGAAGCACACAAGTCCCGTTACTCGGTTCATCCGGGAGCCACTAAAATGTACCGGGATTTGAAAGAAAATTATTGGTGGCCGGGAATGAAACGTGACATTGTTAAGTACGTATCTAAATGCTTGACATGTTCCTAAGTGAAGGCGGAACATCAAAAACCATACGGGAAATTGCAACCCTTAGAAATCCCGGTATGGAAATGGGAAAATGTAACCATGGATCTTGTAACCAAACTTCCTAAAACAAGGAAAGGGCATGACGCGATATGGGTCGTGGTCGATCGCCTTACCAAAAGCGCCCATTTCCTACCCATTCGGGAGACTTATTCCTCGGAAAGGTTAGCGGAAATTTATGTGAATGAGATCGTTTCTCGCCACGGTGTACCAGTATCTATTGTGTCGGACCGGGATACGCGATTTACCTCCCGTTACTGGCGGAAATTTCATGAAGGAATGGGTACCCAATTGCATGTGAGTACCGCATATCACCCACAAACGGATGGTCAATCCGAACGGACCATTCAGACTCTCGTAGACATGTTGAGAGCGTGCGTTATGGATTACGGGGGAAATTGGGATGAACATTTGCCATTAGTGGAATTCTCGTATAACAACAGCTACCAAAGTAGCATACAAATGGCGCCGTATGAAATGTTGTATGGGAGAAAGTGTAGGACCCCTGTTTGTTGGGGAGAAGTGGGATAAAGAGAACTCGCACCTAAAGATGTAGTAGCAATAACTAACGAAAAGATCGACATAGTACGGGCCCGATTAAAAGCAGCGCAAGATCGACAAAAGTCTTATGCGGACAAAAGAAGGCGCCCTATTGAGTTCCAAGTGGGGGACCGAGTATTGTTGAAAGTGTCCCGTGGAAAGGCATAATTCGATTTCGTAAGCGAGGAAATTGGGTCCTCGATATATTGGGCCATTCAATATTTTAGCTCGAGTTGGAAAGGTAGCCTACCGGTTAGAACTACCCTCAACATTAGAAGGAATTCACAACACTTTCCATGTGTCACAATTACGAAAGTGTCTTGCGGATGAAACAACTCATATACCGCTTGAAGACATTGAAATAGACGAGAAAATGAATTACATAGAAAGACCGGTAGCTATAAAGGATTCCAAGGTAAAGACTCTTCGTAACAATGAAATCAAGCAAGTTCTAGTTCAATGGCAACACAGAAAAGGGTCGGATCTCACCTGGGAACCGGAGGATGAGATGAGAAGGTTCTACCCGTCCTTGTTTGGTATGTAATCAGGTTTCGGGGATGAAACCTATTTTAAGGGGGGTGGACTTGTAACGCCCCCGAATTTAATTATATGTGTGCATATTTATATTGCTATAATATGTTTTAAGAAATAAATAGGAAGTGAATCTAGTTAGAAAGTAAATTAGAATTTTTAACTAAGAGAAGCAAGTTTTGGCCATTTAAAAATAAGTATGCTAATATGAGGGGTGGAATATGTAAATAATGAAAGTTAAGTTATTAAAAACACAAAAACACACCACACACACACATACTGGCGTGTGTGTGGGTCGATTGGAACAAGAAGAAAGGAGGGGAAACCCTCTAACTCAGCAAAATCAGTAAATTGAAAGGGAAATTGAAGCCTGATTGTATGCATGAACACTAATTCTTGATCATCTATGCACTCTAAACATAAGGTAAGTCGAAATTTGTAATTTTATGATCTTGTATGTAAAGGGTTTTCAAGAAATTCACAATCTTGTGTGGAATTGGTATGAATAAGGATTAAGAACATCATTTAGAACCTGATTGATGCTTGAAATAAACTAGATTGATAGTCAATATGAAAACCCACTTGAAAGTGTAATGTTAAGAGGAATTATGTAGAGTTTTATGTAAATTTAGCACAATGGTTATATATGATGATGTTCATAACAAGAGATTGTTAGTTGGAAACGATTTAAAATGAATGTCACATGGAAAATTATAGAGTTTGATGATCTTGATGATATTGAAACAAAATGGCTAAGTTATGCAAATGATACTTGTACATTATGCTTGATTAGTAGTACGCACGCCAAGTGTTTGTTAAAATTCTTGAACCAAATGAATCTCATGTTAGGCAATACTACATTGCTAGAATTTAGAAACTTTAGTTGTTAATGCAATTATGATAAGAAAGGAATGTAAACAAGACGTGAGATTTAAAGTAAATTGATTTGGAATTGTAGGAATAAAAGAAGAAAGCTCAAGTCGCTCTGGATCGCAAACGAACAACGACAAAGGTAAGTTCTTTGCTTACAAAATATTATTAGCATGAATTAATGGAAAACGTTATTATTTTATAGTCGAAGTCGTATACTTGTATTGAGTTAATGTAAATCGAATGCATGATATGGATATGGGTTGAATGAGTTGGAAAGGATAATGTGCTAAGTTGAGAAAGTCATGTTCGAATGAAGGTTTAAAAAGGTCTTCTTGTAGTCTGACTAGTAACTTGGTGTTGTATGAATTATCTAATTAAAATGTCTAATTGATTGGTTGTATGTAGGTAAAGCTACTTGAAGGATGGCACTCTTGGACCGAACACACTTATGATGCACGCTTCCGCAAAGATCCTAGTTATGGTTTAAACTTTTGTTAAATGATGTCTTTTGTTAAAAACGGGTCCTTTGTAAGTAACTTAACTCGGTAGTTGTTAGATGTTAAAGTAGTAGTTAAAGACTATGTTGTTGGTTTTGAAACGTTTGGGTTGAAAACTCCTTTTGTAATCACTATGTTAGTCATCATGAAGTTAAAAGTAGAATTTTACTTATGAATTATTCGACCCGTTTGCTATTTTGTCAAATGAAAGCTCTCTAGTCTCTTTAAAAAGGGTTGAGGTCTTTACACTTTTGCGGAAGCGTATGATGTGTGACTTGTTCAATACCATTGCATTGAATCATAATAAACAACTATATGATCAAAACGATGTTCATCCATTCATTAAGTTTAAAACATTACAAACACAGGTTATTAATTTTCAAACAACATAACCTTCGACTAAGTTACAAACCAACAAAAGTGGATGACATCTAACTTGGAATTTACTTCTAGAAACAACACCCGCGCCCAAGATCCAACTTGTTACCTGAAATACATGTAATTTTGGAAAACATCAACAAAAGTTGAGCGAGTTCATGCGTTTTTGTATGAGTACTGATAAGCTTGTAAACATTTGAGAGACTCCTTTGAAAACAGGTATGAAAAGCATCTATGAACAGATCGAATTAATGTTTTGCAAGGACATTAATGCATGTGAAGACATAGGGAGCACTCAATATGAGTAGGCTTATACCCTCGTCGATTTCCTCTCGACTGTGTCGAATTTCCCTTCGACTGTGTCAATTTACCTTGACTGTGTTAATTTACCTTGACTGTGTCAATTTTACCCTTGACCGTTGTCGATTTACCTCGACTGGGACACCGAAGCACTCAAGTGGTCACATAAGGGCCATGAGTGGGGCTCGGCCGTACCCGTTAGATCTAACCTTCGTCCAAAATTCTTATAAAAGTTATTGGCATTTCAATTTCAATCTATGCTCACATGATCTATAATTCATTTCATAGCCAAATCATACCATTTAAACATATGCAACATGTATTTCACCCCCGAGAGTTATAAATCCGAAAACAGTTAAGAAAAAGGGGGACATGAACTCACAGTTTTGCGTTCTTCAATCCGACGTAACTCAAGCTGCTACTAGAGTGCACGACTACCTACAACGTACTACGATCTATTAGACGAACGGGTCGTGCCTTGACTTAGTATTAATTAGTGTCTTTGAGTTACGTTTCTTTATGTCCTTAGTATTATTCCAAGTTATATAATTGTTTGTTAAAATAATAAATATATTAACTTAAATTATATTTATGAATTTTGGAATATTAGTTAAAATAATACATTTTAACTTGTCAAGTTTATGTATTTGTACTTGTATAACTTCCCAAGGATGGGTGTATTTGTATTCGTATTCTTATCCTTCTATATTTTTGCCAAGTATCGATGGCGTATTCCGGTATGTAATTATACGTACGAGAATACGTATTTCTATTGAGTTTATTAAGTATCTCATACTTAATTCTTGTATTAACTTTTCCGGAATAATATTTCTAATAGAAATACATCAATATATTCCCAAAATATATTTTAAGAAACATTACATTGAAAAATTATTTATTTTTCCTTGGTAACAATATTTATGCTTTTCATATAGGTTTCAAGGATAATATATTTTCAAGTCTAACTTAGAAAATATATATAAATCTATTTTGCACCCAAAAATAATATGTCCAAAGTTTATTTAAGAGAATGTATATTTTTCTCCCGAAATAATATATCTTCTAATAATTTCAAGAAAATATATATATTTTTACTTACCAAAAATAATATATTTTCTCCTTGTCAAAAATATGATTTATTTTATAATACTCACGAAAATCATATTTTTGTTCTCTTGGTTTTCAAAATACCGTTACCAAAATATACTTATGACTTTGATTCCAGAATATTTATGTAGGTTATATTCCTTGTTCGGTTTCACCAATGTTTTGGGCATAATTTATGTATTTGTTTCTTGGAATTTTGGTAGTATTTTGGATTGTAATTTCTTGGTATTTCGGTGAGTTATATTATTTCAAATCCTCAAATAATATAACTAATGCACATAATATACAAATAATCACACTCATGGTGACATCTAAATATATATTCTCCTAAATACATATTTAGTCACTTTTATTATCAAAAAACCAACCTCTAATATTTATAACCTTGTAACAAAAATTATGGCAAACTTTATATATAAATCATGGTTAAAAGTATACTTGTAAATATTTGTTTAAAAATATTTTTTTAAGTGTTTAATTTCTAGAAAAATTTTGCCATAGTTTCCCCTTAAAATGGTGGTTTCCATGCTTTCAAAGCATATCATTTTCTTTTAAAATCATCATCAATCATCAACAAATCATTCAACACTTACCATGTGCTTTAAATATGCAATTTACACTTTGACATGAACTTGAAATTTTGTAAAAAGTTGTAGTAACTTAGTATGTTATTTAGTAGGTTAAGTTACCCTCTAAAACATGGTTATTTGTTTAATAATCACATTCTTGCAAAATCTAGTCCTTTACAACTTACAAGATGATTTTTTCAAAAACAATTCTTTTGTATTTCTCTTGTTAATAGCATGTTTCTATACTTGATTTATCACTAAAATATGATTAGTTTCTTCAAAAATCATGATCTTGTAAATCTTGTAAATAACTTGGTTCTCTTGAAAATATTATGTTTGAAATCCTTTATTTTCAAAACTTATAACATGTATCACAAATCATCATACACTAAAACAAGTTTATTTTCAAGTTCATGTTTAACATAAAGGATGATCATTATGATTTCTTCAAGATCCATCCTTATACTTGCTAGATCATGTGTTTAATCATCATCTAGCAAGGTTATTATGATGATCAACATCATAAACACAAGAAATCCACAAAGAAGTTTCTTACACACACTAAAACAACATAGATTCTTATGTTTTTAAGCTTTATGTTAGTGTTCATGCTTATGTTTCTTCATGATCTTTATGTTTAACAACTTATATCATCTTTTAACCAACATAATATGAAGTAAAATGAGATTAGGAAGGTCTTACTACTAGCACAAGGCTAGGGATGATGTTCAAGAAGATGAAGATGACAAATGAAGTGGATAAAAGCACTTGCAAGAGGTCCTTCATGTTTCGATGCTGCCACCCTTCTTAAATGTGCTCCTTACACCATGGAATAACCTTAGAATGCTTGAAGATGGCTTGAAAATGGATGTGTAAGTGTGTGGTGTGTGTGCCGTGAACAAGAAGGAGAGAAAGGGAAGGATGTGGTGAATTATGAGTGTTAGAATATGAACTTACGGATTTTATAAAAAAAACTCCAATTTAGGATGGCATAAAGTATCTTATGTTTAGCATATTCCATACATATCTTATAAAATATAACAAAGAAATCCCATGTGGGGTCCATGTCTCCTAACCGGCCATCAAAGGGGGAGGGGGTAAAGTGTAACTTTTAATGATAAGTTAAGTGTTATAGTTAGATTTCAAGTATACTAGTTAGGGTTATTTGTGTTATATGTTTATAGGATGTGTTATGATGTTCGGTGACCATAACTAGCTTTGTAACACTAAAACAATACTTCTAGAAAGAATTTGATGTTTCGGGTAGTGTCCGGTTGTTCGGTTCGTTACTGTTCGTTAAGGTGCTGAATTGCGCAGTTTAGTGTGCTTTATGTAGTCTTTTATGACAGTTTTGATTTCCGACACTTAGGAAAGTATTCTGGACCATTTTATAACAATTCTGCATTAAATTTAGATGTTAAAAGCTGAATTTTTGCTGAATTCGTTTATTTTCTGCAGAATTTTGCAGTTTTAGTGTGTTTCTGGCACTTTCCGGTACCTATGTCATCACTAGGAAGGCAGTTTTGTAATCCCTACTTTCCTACACACTATACTAGTGTAACACTTGGTCCTGGGGCTTATTTTGTGTCTTAACATCATGTCTGTCTAAGTACTAAACTCCTGTCAGTACTTCTAGTTTGTCTGATAACCGTGCCAATTCTGTTCTGTGCATTAATAGAACCATATTGTGTTGCATGTAGTAATGATAAAAGTCTTGCAACAAGAAATGCCATTGTATGTATATAACAGAAATCAGAATTTCATTCGTCTTGTAAACTAAATCATGCACAGTTATTAAAGCACAGATTACTGTTTAATTATTGTACGGAATGCATGGAAAAGTGCCAGTTGTCACATTCTCCCCCCGTTAAAAGAATTTCGTCCCGAAATTCAAGCGATGCCATCGGTCGCATGGGAGTTGTGAATCAAATGTGGTCACTTAGGCTTAGTTTGGCCTTCATGTTCCCAAGTAAACTCTGGTCCATGATAAGAATTCCAACGAACTCTAACAAATCATTTACGACTTCCCCGTGTTTTGCGGACTTCTAGTCTGCAACCTTAACAGGTTCTTTAATATATTGGAGTTTGTCGTTGACGTGAATCCTGTTTGCGGGAATAACGACTGTTCCTAGAGTCAGACTCCTCTAAAGACTAGACACGTGAAACGTGTCGTGATCACTGCTGAATTTCTCTGGAAGTTTCAGCTCGTGAGCAATGGTCCCGATCCTTTCCAGGATCTCAAAAGGTCTAATATACCGTTGGTCCAACCTCCCACGCTTTCCAAATCGTACCACGCCTTCCCAAGGCGAGACTCTTATTAAACCATATCTCCTATCTCAAATTCAAACAGTTTCCGCCGCTCACCGGCGCAGCCTTTCTGTATACCGCGTGTTGACTTGATATGCCCATGTATCTGAACAATCTTGCCTATAATTTCCTGAATCAACTTGGGGCCAATAAATCATTTATCTCCGGTCTCCGTCCAACACAACGAGGACCGACACTTATGTTTCATTTAAAGCTTCACACGAGGCGGCCTAAACGACGGTGTGATAAATATTATTGTAGGAAAACTCCACTAAGGGCTAGTGAGTGATCCATCTTTTCATCAAAGTTTATCACACAAGCACATAGCAGGTCTACCAAAGTTTGTATCTTTCGTTTGCTCTGGCCGTCCCTCGGAGGGTGAAATGTAGTACTAAGGTCCAATCGCGGCCTAAACGCCTTTTGAAATGTCTGCCATACCCTTGGCACTAAATGACCATCTCGGTCGGACAGGATAGAATCAGGCACTCCATGACGTGCCACAACCTTTCTAGGCTAAATCTCTGCTAATTCCCTCGCGTTGTCTTCCTCACCGTTTGGTAGGAAATGTGTAGGCTTGGTGAGTTGATCAATACTCACCCAAATCTTATCGTGACTTTTTGGGTTCTTAGTAGCTTTGTAATGAAGTCCATTGAGATTTGCTCCCACTTCCACATGGGAACCTCAGGCTGTTGCCACAGCCCTGATGGTTTCTGGTATTCTGTCTTAACTTCGGCACAAATAAGACAGTTACCCACATAGGTAGCTATATCAGCTTCCATCTTGGCCACTCATACTAATCTTTCAAGTCTTGGTACCTCTTGTCGGATCCTAGGATGGATCGAGTATCTTGACCTATGAGCCTTGCCCCAAAATAAGCATTCGTAATTTTTCGCGAAACGGAACCCAAAGTCGTTCCAGGAAGTGTGTGGTTCCGTCTTCCTTAGGCAATACTGCACTTACATCCCATACAACGCTTCAGCTTGAAGGTTCTCTGGTTTGAGCATCTCATGCTCAACTTCACGAATCCGAGTGATGAGTTTTGTCTGTATGATCATTTCTAAGGCTCACGCCCTTAGAGGCTTTGCGCGATCCTTGCGGCTCAAGGCGTCTGCTACAATGCTTGCCTTGTTCAGGGTATACTTAATCTCACCATCATACCCATTCAGTAGCCCAGTCCATCTTCGTCATCTCATATTTAAGTCCTTCTGACCAACGGTGTGCTGCAACCCTTGTGATCAGTAAAGATCGTGCAGCGTTTGCCTATACAGGTAATGACGCCAAATCTTCAACGCACAACTACTGCACCTAGTTCAAAGTCTCTTCTCGTGATCCTTTAATCAACGTGACGCATATGCGATGACTTGGTCTCGTTGCATCAATGCGCAATCGAGACCTTGTCGAGAAGCGTCACAAGAACCGCAACTCTATTGGTACTGTCAGGTGAAGACAAGATAGGTATCGTCTGGTTTAGGGTTGTTAGCGGTTGTGTAATCCTTGAAAGGTTTTCTAGGGGTCATCTGATACAGCCTACAATCCCAAAATTCTTAGTTACGTCTTAGGGACTCCTTAGTTTTTGATTGTAGGGTCGATGTGAATCTCATTCTTATCCACCACATATCCTAAGAATCTTACCTTGCGAATCCAAAGTTTGCACTTCGACATCCTGGCTCATAACTGTTCTTTCTCTAGGAGTCCCAAGATAAATTGCAGATGTTGCTCATGACCTTCCTTGGTCTTTGAGCTTATGAGAATGCAGTCAATAAATATAATCACGATTTTATCCTGGTACGACTTACACATCTGATTCATGAGGTCCACGAATACCGTCGGTGCATTTGTTAAGCCAAACGACATGACAAGGAACTCGTAATGTTCAAGGCGAGTCCTTAGAGTCGTTTTAGGGATACTCTCCTCTTGTATTCGTAGTTGAGGACATCCTGACCTCAAGTCGATCTTCGAGTAGTAATCTAGAACCTTGCAATTGGTTGAACAAGTCATCAATTCCTTGGCAAAGGATACCGGTCCTTGGTATCTAATTCTCTGAAGTTGATGCAAAATGGAGACTGCCAACTTTCTTCCCGTGTCCTTAACTAATGATATCATGTTCTTAATTCCGTCTTGGAATAGTAGCTGGGACCTTGCAGGTGGTCGACAGGTCATCGATTCTCGGTAAGGGGTACCGATTCTTGATGGTTAGTTGTCTATCTCCCTGTAACCTATACGTAATACCTTTTTCCCTCATTAGTTCTTCTGAGTTCCTCTCAGATTAAGCCATGTACGTGTGTAAAAACTGCCATCCTACTTCCTAATGAATATCACCGGGGGCTTCCCACGGTGAGAGGCTCGGCCTGGTAGATTTCCTCTATCCAGCAGCTCTTGCAGTTGCATCGGAGGCTCATGTATCTCGGACGAAGCTAGTCGGTAAGGCTTCATCTGTCACTGGTGCCGTTCCTGGCACTAGGTTCATCCTAAACTCCTCTTGTCACTGTGGAGGTAACCTAGGCAAGTCTTCGGGAAAGGCTTCTAGAAATTCCTCCACAACGGGGATGTCTTCTGGCTTTGGCTTCTTGGTCTCTTAATCGACAACATGAGCCGGGAAGGCTATGCAGTCTATTCGGAGGCGCTTCCGTGTCTCTATAACCAATATGAGGCGTCGCCAATTCACCGCCTTATGGGGCCTAGTGCCCTCGCACCTAATGCAGGAAGTTTGTGTACTATAAGTGTTTCATCATTCGCAAGAGGGATGCGAATGATTTTCTTTGTAACGGACAATTTCAGCTCTGTCCTTGGATATCCAATCCATGCTGACTACAATATCGTGACTTCCCAAGTCAACGGTAATTGGAGGTTCCCGCTCTCTAAGTTCCAAAATACGATCCTTAATCGCCTCGTCTGCTTAAACTAACCTTCTATTTGCCACTTCTAAAGAATACGGGACGTCTATTCTACTCGAAACTAGGTCAAGCAGTTTCTTAAGTTCTAAGGATACATGGTTAAAGTCGATGCCAACATTAATAAAAAATAGATGCATAAAGTTGGTTAATAGGGAACGTACCCGTAACCGCATCTGGATCCTGGCGTGCTTCACGAGCTCCGATCATGAAGACCCTTCCTTGTATGGTTCTTCCTAGGGCAATCTTTCCTAAAGTGCCCTACTTCACCACATCTGTAGTAACCTGGAACCCTACCATTATCTCTTCCGTCTTCATACTTCGCCCAACAGGCATCCTTGATGTGCCCTTCCTTTCCACACCTTCCACACTTAGGCCTCAGACATCGACCTTCATGGTGAAAATTGCATTCCTCGCATCTCGGCTTAGTCCCCAAGTAAACCTTATCACCGGCCTTATTAGTGGCTCCATAAGCTTGCATGCCACGAGGCGGCTTCACTTCCCTTCTTTTGTTTGCTTTAGTGCTTCCATAACTGACTTAGGTGCCTATCTTTAGGTTCGAAGACTTCCTTTTCTTATTGCCCGAGGACTCCACATGAGTCTCTTTCTTGTTTGTCTCAGATTCCGAAAACTTTCCCATACGAAGGGCTTCTTCAGTAAGTGTGACACTCAAATCGATAGCCTCTGTGATGGTTGGAGGCTTCGAGGCAGTAACCATGCTCAGGATTTGAGGTGCAAGTCCCCAAATGAATCGCTCAATTCTCTTGAACTTTGGCTTGACTAAGTAGGGAACAATCCTAGACAAGTCGTGAAAGCGTTGGACGTACTCAGAAATCTTCGGCCCATCCATTTTCAAATCCCAGAACTCAGTCTCAAGCTTCTGAATCTCGGCCCTAGAACAGTATTTCTTCCGCATCAATTCCTTGAGCTCGTCCCAGCTCAGTGCATAAGCAGTAGCTTCACCAAGGGTCTGAACCTGAAGGTTCCACCAGGAGAGTGCGCCATCCAAAAACAACCCTGAGATATAGGTAACACTCCACTTGGGCGAACAGTTACTCATTCTCAGAACAGAGTCAGTCTTTTCTGCCCAACAAACAAAAGCAACGGCACCTCCTGTGCCACCAAAATTCAATGGTTTGCAGTCCAGGAACTGTTTATAGGTGCAGCCAGTTGGAGGGTTACTTCCGGGAGTGCCACTGCTGCGTTCAGAGCGGAGGGCTTTATGATGCGCTATAGCTTGGGAAATGCGCTTATTGAGTTCGGCCTCAGTTCTTGGTAACGTATTGGTGTCCGTGTCACGTCTGGGCGGCATTTTCTTCTGGCAAAAAGGTATAAGGTAGGTTAGACAACATTCCATAATTGTCTATGAGGTACATGTTACCACAAGCAAACATGTAATCACCCAATATCACATAGATATATGATCAACAATGTATGAGTAAGGAAACAACTACTAAGCTTTCATATAGGCTTGACAACTTGACTTATTTTTTGTACCAGGGAAAACAAAATGAACTCGAGGTTACATCACCTCGGTCATACAAGTTTCATAATATGAAAGTAGTAGTTATTTTCCTTCTACATTGGTTTTCTTAGGTCTTTAGCTTCACAAAGGCGGGTATACTCCCAAAGAGATGGGGGTTGTTCATATAGGGGTGATCGAGAGTGTAACGTCACTGCGTCTTTCCCGTGTGTTAGCCATCTTCACTTGCTTAGATATCGGTTCCCAACCAACTCGTACGGGTAGAAGTGTCAGACACGAAGTAGGTAAAGACAGGTTTCCTACTTTGTAGAGTGCTAAGGCAACTGTATAGGTATTGTTCTACCAGATGAAGGTGTGAACACCTAGAGATTATTTTTGGATAGGTGGTGATCATTAGCTTGACCCGCAGAGTCCACCAGGATTTCCATGCACTACAAGTCGTTATTACTTGGGCCCCCGTAATAATAAATTGTCTTGCACGGTCACCCCAACTTTCCCTCATTCAAAGCAGATGATCCACCAAAGAGGGGACACTATTGTCCTTATACCTCCGACATGGATTGGACCATTGCGGTGGTCCACGCGCTAACATCCGTTATCGTTACGTGCGAATAGGCACGATGATTAAACGTAATAGGAATATGGAGAATTCCTAGTAGTTGGAGGGGCACCTTCAAGATGAGTGCTTCATCTTCCTAGTCTGGACGAAAGCGTCTTCAATCTTGTCTCACAAAAGCCACAGGGACCTCGTCCTGCTGATAAGGGTGTTGTCCAAGGTAGCCGCCTCCGCCTCGCCGTCACTACCGTAGTCAGGCACCTTCACACTCGAGAGGGAAGAACAGCCATCTCCTACGGAAACAAACTCAGAATCTCGTTTGGTAATCACTCCAGCCATGAGCTTTGCAATAAACGCGAGGTCGATAGTCTCATCGTGCGAGTCAAGAACAATAATAGGATTCAGAGTCATAGGTATCTCGTTCACGTCAATAATTATTCCGTACACTTATACGTATATATATATATATATATATATATCAGTAAATAAATGTGTTACTTAACATAAACAAGCAAATAGATGCATCATATCACATATAACTCTCGTTTATCCCTTCGGAGGGGGGGGGGTCATTTTGTCTTTGGCAAGTCTATCTCACGTAGACTATGCCTTAATTGGCACTTTAATTTGGGGTATCCTCCTCCCTACTAATGTCCTTGCCTTGTCTTTTCTTTGAAAAAATTTTTTGACTCATGGATCTTGACGCTTTCGTGAATGCAATGTAAAACCTTTTTGTAAAAATTGATTTCGTGAGAGAGTCCTAGTGATTCTAGTCTAGACTCGAGAAGGAGTCCTAGTTCACTACAATCGAAGCTCTGATACCAAACTGTCACACCCTGACTTTTGCGGAAGCGTATGATGTGTGACTTGTTCAATACCATTGCATTCAATCATAATAAACAACTATATGATCAAAACGATGTTCATCCATTCATTAAGTTTAAAACATTACAAACACCAGTTATTAAGTTTCAAACAACACAACCTTCGACTAAGTTACAAACCAACAAAAGTGGATGACATCTAACTTGGAATTTACTTCTAGAAACAACACCCTCGCCCAAGATCCAACTTGTTACCTGAAATACATGTAATTTTGGAAAACATCAACAAAAGTTGAGCGAGTTCATGCGTTTTTGTATGAGTACTGATAAGCTTGTAAACATTTGAGAGACTCCTTTGAAAACAGGTATGAAAAGCATCTATGAACAGATCGAATTAATGTTTTGCAAGGACATTAATACATGTGAAGACATAGGGAGCACTCAATATGAGTAGGCTTATACCCTCATCGATTTCCTCTGGACTATGTCGAATTTCCCTTCGACTGTGTCAATTTACCTTGACTGTGTCAATTTACCTTGACTGTGTCAATTTACCTTGACTGTGTCAATTTTACCCTTGACCGTTGTCGATTTACCTCGACTGGGACACCGAAGCACTCAAGTGGTCACTTAAGGGCCATGAGTGGGGCTCGGCCATACCCGTTAGATCTAACCTTCGTCCAAAATTCTTATAAAAGTTATTGGCATTTCAATTTCAATCTATGCTCACATGATCTATAATTCATTTCATAGCCAAATCATACCATTTAAACATATGCAACATGTATTCCACCCCCGAGAGTTATAAATCTGAAAACAGTTAAGAAAAAGGGGGACATGAACTCACAATTTTGCGTTCTTCAATCCGACGTAACTCAAGCTGCTACTAGAGTGCACGACTACCTACAACATACTACGGTCTATTAAACGAGCGGGTCGTGCCTTGACTTAGTATTAATTAGTGTCTTTGAGTTATGTTTCTTTGTGTCCTTAGTATTATTCCAAGTTATATAATTGTTTGTTAAAATAATAAATATTTTAACTTAAATTATATTTACAAATTTTGGAATATTAGTTAAAATAATACATTTTAATTTGTCAAGTTTATGTATTTGTACTTGTATAACTTCCCAAGGATGGGTGTATTTGTATTCGTATTCTTATCCTTCTATATTTTTGCCAAGTATCGATGGCGTATTCCGGTGTGTAATTAAACGTACGAGAATACGTATTTCTATTGAGTTTATTAAGTATCTCATACTTAATTCTTGTATTAACTTTTCCGGAATAATATTTCTAATAGAAATACATCAATATATTCCCAAAATATATTTTAAGAAACATTACATTGAAAAATTATTTATTTTTCCTTGGTAACAATATTTATGCTTTTCATATAGGTTTCAAGGATAATATATTTTCAAGTCTAACTTAGAAAATATATATAAATCTATTTTTCACCCAAAAATAATATGTCCAAAGTTTATTTAAGAGAATATATATTTTTCTCGCGAAATAATATATCTTCTAATAATTTCAAGAAAATATATATATTTTTACTTACCAAAAATAATATATTTTCTCCTTGTCAAAAATATGATTTATTTTATAATACTCACGAAAATCATATTTTTGTTCTCTTGGTTTCCAAAATACCGTTACCAAAATATACTTATGACTTTGATTCCAGAATATTTATGTAGGTTATATTCCTTGTTCGGTTTCACCAATGTTTTGGGCATAATTTATGTATTTGTTTCTTGGAATTTTGGTAGTATTTTGGACTGTAATTTCTTGGTATTTCGGTGAGTTATATTATTTCAAGTACTCAGAGCCGGCCCATTGGGCTTATGAACCTAGATCCAGGCCTAGGGCCACCAAATTTGAAGGGCCACCAATTTTCTAATAGATTTACTTTATATTAGGCCCATTTTAGCAGATCAGGCCCAAGTACCTAATCATAAACCTAATAACCCAAGCATGTCTCTCATCTGTGGGCTGTGAACAATGAAAGCACGGGTGCAGAAGCCAAAGAGGCGCCATCGGCTATCATCATATCAATCAGAGCACGTGTAGCGGAATCGAGCAATGAGCAATCAAAGTGTCCAGGCAATAATCATGGCATCAGGAGCGACTCTGCATCATCGCACAAGGTAAGTAACATTTAACAGGAACATGAACACAATTTCAAACCATTATCCATCTTCTAAAGCCTTTAATCTTTGATATACACTCTGCGTCTCTACAACAGGAACAGGAACACAATTTCAAACTTGGAAGTTGGAACAGGAACACACTGAAACCAGTTGTGATTTGTCGAACTTGTATATCCTCGCTGAAACCATTTGTGATTTGGTACTCAGAGTCTTTTTGTGGCTCTCACTCAGGTTAGACATTCACATCCTCATTTGTTGAATAGGGAACTAGGGTGTATTTGTCAATTTGAATCTCTTGTTTAGGGATTATATGCTTATTTCATTATTTGCTGATTTTAAGTTGTTGAATTAGGGCTAATTTGCTGATTTCAGTTTGTTATTTAATCTCTTAAATAGATTTATATTTTAGCAATGTCAAATCGAATCCGAACTTTTGAATCCGGTTATGCAAAAAGACAAAAAAAAAAAAACGAAAACAAGACGCTTTAATTGAATCACAAAAAGGAACACTTCTAAATATGTTGAAAATGATACTTTTGCAAAAGGGCCACTACTTCGTTATGCAAAAAGACAAAAAAAAACGAAAACAAGACGCTTTAATTAACTACGCCAATTATAAACTTTTTAGTTTATAATTGCCGGTCCCAAGCCCGGATAAAGGAGGAGGGTTTTGTTACTAAATATGTTGAAAATGATACTTTTGCAAAAGGGCCACCACTTCGTAGTTCGATTAGGGCCTCCGAAAACGTAGGAACGGCTCTGCAAGTACTAAAATAATATAACTAATGCACATAGTATACAAATAATCACACTCATGGTGACATCTAAATATATATTCTCCTAAATACATATTTAGTCACTTTTATTATCAAAAACCAACCTCCAATATTTATAACCTTGTAACAAAAATTATGGCAAACTTTATATATAAATCATGGTTAAAAGTATACTTGTAAATATTTGTTTAAAAATATTTTTCTAAGTGTTTAATTTCTAAAAATTTTTTGCCATAGTTTCCCCTTAAAATGGAGGTTTCCATGCTTTCAAAGCATATCATTTTCTTTTAAAATCATCATCAATCATCAACAAATCATTCAACACTTACCATGTGCTTTAAATATGCAATTTACACTTTGACATGAACTTGAAATTTTGTAAAAAGTTGTAGTAACTTAGAATGTTATTTAGTAGGTTAAGTTATCCTCTAAAACATGGTTATTTGTTTAATAATCACATTCTTGCAAAATCTAGTCCTTTACAGCTTACAAGATGATTTTTCCAAAAACAATTCTTTTATATTTCTCTTGTTAATAGCATGTTTCTATACTTGATTTATCACTAAAATATGATTAGTTTCTTCAAAAATCATGATCTTGGAAATAACTTGGTTCTCTTGAAAATATTATATTTTAAATCCTTTATTTTCAAGACTTATAACATGTATCACAAATCATCATACACTAAAACAAGTTTATTTTCAAGTTCATGTTTAACATAAAGGATGATCATTATGATTTCTTCAAGATCCATCCTTATACTTGCTAGATCATGTGTTTAATTCATCATCTAGCAAGGTTATTATGATGATCAACATCATAAACACAAGAAATCCACAAACAAGTTTCTTACATACAATAAAACAACATAGATTCTTATGTTTTTATGCTTTATGTTAGTGTTCATGCTTATGTTTCTTCATGATCTTTATGTTTAACAACTTATATAATCTTTTAACCAACATAATATGAAGTAAAATAAGATTAGGAAGGTCTTACTACTAGCACAAGGCTAGGGATGATGTTCAAGAAGATGAAGATGACAAATGAAGTGGATAAAAGCACTTGCAAGAGGTCCTTCAAGTTTTGATGCTTCCACCCTTCTTAAATGTGCTCCTTACACCATGGAATCACCTTAGAATGCTTGAAGATGGCTTGAAAATGGATGTGTAAGTGTGTGGTGTGTGTGCCGTGAACAAGAAAGAGAGAAAGGGAAGGATGTGGTGAATTATGAGTGTTAGAATATGAACTTAAGGATTTTATAAAAAAAAACTCCAACTTTAGGATGGCATAAAGTATCTTAAGTTTAGCATATTCCATACATATCTTATAAAATATAACAAAGAAATCCCATGTAGGGGTGTTCATCGAATCGAATATCGAATTTTCGAATTATTCGAATCGAATTGTTCGAATAATTTTTATTTTTCCTTGAATTCGTATTCGATTCGAATTCGATTAAAACCTACCGAATTCGATTCGAATTCGTATTCGAATAAAAAACCCAATTCGTATTCGATTAAAAATTCGAATTCGAATAAATTCGATTTAATTCAGATTCCTTTAAAAACATGTAAAAAACTTTCATAATGAAACATAAATTTTAAAGCAGCCATAAAGCATGATATCACATTAAAAAGTTCCAAATAAAGTACCACAAGTCTAAAATTCAAAACGAGAAGTCAGAAATAACCACTCCACATTACAAGTTAACATTTTTACGCTTAAAAATCTATTGATAGATTTGTTACTTAGGTTTTAGTTATGAGCCATGTAGTGGGTTTGGTAATGGGTAATTTTAATACTTGGAAAAAAATTTGAAAATAATTTATAGTATAGCCTAATCAAAGTTATATATATAAATAATAAATAAAAATGTATAATTTTTATTCGAATTTCGAATCGAATCGAATTTGAAATTATAAATTCGTATTCGATTTACTTGACTCGAATTGAATCGAATTCGAATTCGAATTCTTATAATCGAAATGAATTCTTGATAATCGAATCGAATTTAAACGAATTTCGAATTTTTCGAATTCGAAACGAATTATGCACACCCCTAATCCCATGTGGGGTCCATGTCTCCTAACCGGCCATCAAAAGGGGGGGGGGGGGGGGTAAAGTGTAACTTTTAATGGTAAGTTAAGTGTTATAGTTAGATTTCAAATATACTAGTTAGGGTTATTTATGTTATATGTTTATAGGATGTGTTATGATGTTCGGTGACCATAACTAGCTTTGTAACACTAAAACAATGCTTCTAGTAAGAATTTGATGTTTCGGGTAGTGTCCGGTTGTTCGGTTCGTTACTGTTCGTTAAGGTGCTGAATTGCGCAGTTTAGTGTGCTTTATGTAGTCTTTTATGACAGTTTTGATTTCCGACACTTAGAAAAGTATTCTGGACCATTATATCACAATTCTGCATTATATTTAGATGTTAAAAGCTGAATTTTTGCTAAATTCGTTTATTTTCTGCAGAATTTTGCAGTTTTAGTGTGTTTCTAGCACTTTCCGGTACCTATGTGATCACTAGGAAGGCAGTTTTGTAATCCCTACTTTCCTACACACTATACTAGTGTAACACTTGGTCCTTGGGCTTATTTTGTGTCTTAACATCATGTCTGTCTAAGTACTGAACTCCTGTCAGTACTTCTAGTTTGTCTGATAACCGTGCCAATTCTGTTCTGTGCATTAATAGAACCATATTGTGTTGCATGTAGTAATGATAAAAGTCTTGCAACAAGAAATGCCATTGTATGTATATAACAGAAATCAGAATTTCATTCGTCTTGTAAATTAAATCATGCACAGTTATTAAAGCACAGATTACTGTTTAATTATTGTACGGAATGCATGGAAAAGTGCCAGTTGTCACTGGTGGTTGTGCGGTGGGAGCTGGTGTAACACCCCGAATACGGGTTTGGTAATCAAACCACGTTAATACTAAAAGACGGGTAAAGTACCGTTAGTGGTAAAATTAACCCGGAAAATATTAGGATTTATATAACTAAACCTAATATTTAATAAAAAAGGGAAAAAGAATGCTTTTTGGAAATAAAGTTTATAGAAGGCCCGAGTTAACGGGACTTAAAATAAACTGAGTCATAAATTCCCCAAACCCACTAAGTTAACTAGGAATGTTTAACCTAGTTAATAAGTGGGAATATTGTTAGAAATAAGTAGGTTGTGGCCTACTTAATAGCTAACCAAACAAGAGGGGCCAAATGCGGATAAATGGAAAGTTAAGTTATAAAAAGAAAACTTAAAAATAAAACACACGTTCAATGTGTGTTTTGGGTGTTCTGTTCGACTAGAAGAATCCCTCAGGAACCAAAACCCTAACCTCAAACAAAATCATCAAATTGGAAGCTTAAACGAAGCTTAAATTCACAATTGAACGTGAATTAATGATCACCCAAGCTAGGGGATCATAAGGTATGTCAAATTTTGATGATTTGTGAACTTGTGAAATTTGGATAATCATCATAATCGCGAATTATGAATGAATTATTGAAGCTATGATTGAATTATTGATGTATACTTGCTTAGGAACAAAACCCTAAGTGAAAATTTCACATATGATGCTAAGAATTGAATGATTAGATGAATTACCACACTAGGATAAGTGGGTATTAATCATATGATGAATTTGATGATATAATTATGATTAGAATCATCATATCGGATAGTAATCAGGAAATACTTGAACAAATTGTGTGTTTGAGTATATGATCATACTTGCTAATGTATGATCAAATAAAAATAATGATATATTAGTATCAAAATGATGTTTGATATCATCATATGTTAATCGAATGAAATTCGATTACAATAACTTGATTTAAAAAGTAGTTAAAACGGTAGCATAAGAATGATGCTTACCGGATATTGACCAAGTAATAAGACGAGTAGTTGAGCTACATCGTGTAATTTCTTTCGTCAATAGGCAGTTTGACTTTTTAAAGTCAAAATGACCTTTGATATGATCGAATGATAATTTCGACATAAAGTCGTAGGATGGAATAGTCGTAAATGATTATGACTAACCAAACCCCTTTACAAATTTCAATGATAGTTTGACGCTTGACGAGCTAGGTGAAAGCTTAGGAAGGAAGCGGGTCAAACGAATCAATAAAGAAGGAAAAGCATAATCAGTATGTAAGGTAAGTAAAGCTTACACTCTATTTATTTAATACCTATTGGTTTTATAGGTTATGAATAATAGAAAGTCATGTTCGAATTATGATGTTCCGACACGACATGTGCGGTTCGAAACAAAAGAAAATGATAATAAACCATGTTTAATGGTTAAAAAGGACTAATACAACTATTTGGTCATGCAATGACTAATAGATAATGAGTTTCGAGTGTTTACCTTATAGGGTAAACCAACATAAATAATAAGGGTAAAACGGTAATTCGGTCACTCGTTGACGATAACCGTTAGTTTGTGAAAGACACTTTATAGCATAAGTCATAATGGGTCAAAAGAGTCAAGAAATGATTTATAAGAAAAAAAATGACCCTTTGACACTATCGACTAATGATTTTTATCGAGTTGTATGATTACAGGATTAAATATCGAATGGATATTTGCATCGCTATTATTAGCGGTTATTAAGGCAAGGTATTAAAATAGGTCAATATATTGATCCAAGCCAGGTATGTGTAATAGTTTAACTACTCATTTAGGACTTAAGGTCCAATGAGAGTTAAATAAGGTTAAAAATGGACATTTGGTTATCTTTTTAGGTAAACCGAATGATTTAAAATATAGTCATTGTGTTTTGAAAACATAATGATTATTCAAACAAGATCATAGTTTAATATGTGTGATTTTGGGTCAGTATGCCTTTCAAAATCATTCATCGTAAATGAAAAGCTTAAATGGACCAAAATGCCCTTGATCGACAAATCAAGCAAATGACCCTTATGGGTTGTTTAGAAATAAGTCATTTGATCAAGTAAATACTTAGAACAAGTATAAAAGCGAAATGTATGATTCTTGTGAGTCAAATGCCTTAAAATGCGTTTTGCCGTATAATGTTAATCCGAGAGGTAAAACTCGGAATATATTGATCACCACATTAAATCCACCACAAATATAGTTGTGGTGGAAGATCATTTGATAAGAAATGTGGAAATATGAAGCTAGAAACGAATTAAAGCGATTCGTGCTTAAAATATGCTTAAATACCCTTAACGGGTCAAAATAAGCATAATAGCGAAAACGGGTTAAGAATACGTAATAAACCCGTGGTTTGGACCTTGAATAATAGGAAACTGATATAAAATGAAGTTCATGATAATTTGTATACAACAAACTAGTTTTAGTTTGATAAACTCATGAGCCGGTCAAAAAATGGTAACTACATATTTAGTCGAAGGCTTAAAAATCTCGAATTTTGTTAATCCGGACGTCGGATTTTAACTTCATGTGATAGAGAATCGAATTACGATCACGTAGGAAGAAACGTGACGTAAATCGGATAAAAAATGAGCAAGTTATGCTCGTTTTCGTAAAAACTTGGATTGCTGGATATGTACAGCAACAGAACCAAAACATTCTGTCGAAAAGGGCCCTCGCGTCACGCGACGGAGGAACCCCCTTGCTCTCGCGGTACGCGACATCTGTCGCGGCACGTGACAGGTTTACTGACTTCTGTCGCGGCACGCGACAGATCTCAGGTTTGAAATTTGTTGCTGTGGATCAGTTTGAAACCAGGAAATAGTATAAACAAGTTTTAGACTCTCATAACTAATAAATTTTGAGGGTTTGGACTCACGAACTTATTCGAACATGTTTTAACATCGAACAACTAACTCATTTCATGTTTTGATGAAATGTAGGGTACTATACTTTGCCTGATGATGATCAAGCTCGATAAAGAACCGAACACAATCAAGATTCAAGCTTCCGCGTTACATTTTGTCGTCACTTTTAAACGACGAATTTATCTATGTTATGTTGAAATGTTTTATCTTTTAAAATGTTTTAATAAACTCATATTTTAAGTGTATGTTTAACCATAAATACACTGTTATAGTCGAGATTTATATGATAATCGTATAAATGGACTAAGGGTCTTACAGCTGGGTGGTCGGAGGGGTTGAAGATGGTGGTTGTGCGGTGGGAGTTGGGTGGTTGTGGTGGTAGTGGAGTGGTGGTGGTGAAGATGGTGAGTGTCTGTGTATGTATATATATAATTAAAAGAATATATTTTTTTCATATCAATATCCACATCATCATCCACATAATGAACCAGTTTATTTTTTACACATCAGCGTCCACGTCAACATCCACGTCATCAAAAACTAACCCCGTTAGCAGAGGATCATTGGGGGCCAAAATCTTACAAGTTGGGATTGTTACAGAGAATTTTTGAAGTAGCGATTATTAGTGGCCAATGGGTGAAACTTCAGATTATTAAAATCCAATAACCCTTATTATTATTATTATTATTATTTTTATTATTATTATTATTATTATTTTTATTATTATTATTATTATTTATAAATAAAAAATAAGGAATTTGAGATAATACGAATCTATGAATTCAAAAGAATTATTCTACATTTGCACTTGTGTTTTATATCTTTCAAAATTGCATGTTTTTTCCTGGATGAAGTACACGAAAGAACGAAACACACGTAGTCGAGCAAGATTTTGTAATCAGTAGTGGCGCAACAAAAAGTCTAAAACAACATAGACTTATACAAGTAGCAAGAGAGGGCACAACTTACAAGTGTATCCAATGAATCATGTCTCTTACGTATGGAGCGTGATATAAATATAAGCATAATCTTAAATCTGTCAAATATAATTCATTGCTTACATCATCGATTATACATTTATACCAAAGAGACTATATGATCAAGCCTTCTTCTCATGTTAGAGTCGGGTCTCAGAATCAACGTGCTCGCCGCAAAGCTAACAATATTTTCATCTTTAAAATGTGGTACTTAGACTGAAGGGAGTGGGGCGTCCCTTATAGGGGGCGTCTTGCGACACGTGGCGCCACGTCATATAAGAGGATTTTGAGCAAAAAAGGGGGCGTGGTGTTTGGGGCGGCTTGGGGCGTCTTGGAGGGGGGAATTCTTGGAATATTGTGCATGCTCAACGGCTTGTGTGAGGGGCTTGGCGACGAGAAGAGGACGCCCAAACTTGGAACGCCCAAGTGGACGCCTCCGGGGGCGGTGTAACCGGCGACTAGGGGCGACGTGGGAGGGGGAGACGCCCCACTCTGTTTAGTCTTACGAATCCGAGCCGGCCTGTCTTGTCTATCTAACCTTTGGTTTTCATTGTAGCTATAGTAATATATGATTTGATTTATATTTTGTTTTCATTGCATCAATTATTTGATTTGATTTATAATTTGTTTGCTTTTAGAAAGAAATATTGATGTGATGGAGAAAATAAAGATATATGGTATAGAAAGTCAACCGAGTGTCTTAGAAGTCAAGAAATCATTTTCTTTCACTGTAGCTACTGTAATATTTGATTTGATTTATAGCCTAGTGGCATCATCTGAGGGTGGGATAAGGCTTTGGGACCAATAGGTCTTGAGTTCGATTCTCACAAAGGGGGTTTTCCCGTATTTATTGGGTTTCCTCCTGAATTGGTGTATATATAGGCATTATGCCTAGTGGAGATGATTATGATCGGGTGGTTCCGCTGGTGGCACGATGATACTCCAGTGGTCCGTCAGTGATTCAAATTTGCCGTTCAAAAAAAAAATATTTGATTTGATTTATATGTTTGTTTAGACCATGTGTAGTGGTAATGTGTTATAATGCCCCCACCATGGGGCATTATCCGACACGTGGCGTCCTAGTCAGCGATGGGGCATTATAGCAAAAGTGGCGTAGTGGGGCATTATGCCAATAACCCCCTTCCAATTTAGAAAAAAAAAAAAAAAATTGGTCATGTGCATGTGAGGGATGGCTGTGCATGTTTCGGTCCCTGTGCATATTAATTTTTTATTGAAAAGTGGGGATAAAAGCAAAAGTTGTCAGAGGCTCTCAAACATCATTGGTGGGTGACAAAATGGTCAAAGCTCTCAAACATCATTTTGGGCGTGTTTATTAAAACGCTGGGAACATTTTTTTTCAAAAAATCTTAAAAATAACGCCCTATGTAATGGTTGGGGGGGCGTTTTAGGGCGTTTTTTTTCAATTTTTTTTTTTAAAATAACGCCCCACTACACATGGTCTTAGTTAGGGTGTAGGGAGTGGTTAGACATTTGAAAGTGGTAAACTTCAAAATCAACCGATGAGAATTTGCCATGTCATTCAACCTTAATTGTTTAAACTATGCCCAAAAGTGTTGGCAATAATTAGACACTTCATGAATTGGTAAACTATTTAAAAAAAAAAAGGAAAAATGTGTAATTGATTGAGATGGCATGGACCCCACCACACACCGCCCCTCTCTCTCCTTCCCTCCCTCTCCCCGCTTCGGCAAACCCTTACTGATTCTCCATCTTTACCGAGCGGCAAAACCCACCGGCGGCAATGTTACCGCGCGGGGTTACCGCTTTGCCGAGTGGGTTTGCCGCCCCCTCCGGACACCCTTATATTTGATTTGATTTGATTTATATGTTTAATTACTTTCAAAAAAAACATTGATGTGTTGGAAAAAAACAGATAAATATGGTATAGAAAGCCAACCAAGACTCTTGGAAGTCAAGATTTTTAAACTTGTTTGCTTGTTTAGTATGCTTTTAAAAGAAAATTACAATAACATCAACTGATTTTTGGTATATTTATATGATCATTTTTTGTTTCAGTTAAATTTTTGTTCATTTGTAGTTATGAAATACGTGTATTTACTCTGTATTCATATAAGGACGTAATCGTGATGGAAGGTTAGATGCAATGAAAGAACGGAGACACTTACACAAGTCATAAAACAATTAAAAGCTTCTATAAATAAAAAGTGTAAATGTAATATAGTATTGATATTCGTACTTTTAGTTGGAATGTAAGAATGAAACGGATTATCACTGCAAAACTCTTTGGTAGGTAGGAGTTAACGCTAAGACCATGGGGTATGGTGGGGCTTGGGTTGGGCATTGGTTGACACGTGGAATTTCTCAACTCAAGTCTTCAACCCACTTTTGAAGGGGGTATGGTGGGCGTGGCTTGGCTGGCGTGGCCAAGCCACATCAGCTTTTTTTTTTTTTAATATATATATATATATATATATATATATATATATATATATATATATAACCAAAAACTACTAAACATACAACATAATTATTAAAATAAACATACAAAATAATTATCAAAATAAAAACCTATCATTCTTCGTCGTCTTCGTCGGTTTCGAACCCAGGAATCGTTGAAACATGTTCCACCAAATCAGCTCGAAGGTTGTGATGTATATCCCTTGACTTTATTAAAAATTCATTTGCCGCTTTATCTTCGTCTGTTACGTTACCTGGTTGGGGGTCATCATCATCATAGTAGGTTACGACCGCTCTACCTTCATCCTCCAAAATCATGTTGTGAAGAATGATACATGTGTACATCACGTTTCCAATTTGATCCTTGTCCCATAGTCGACAAGGCATTGCCAATATTCGCCACATTTTCTTCAAAACACCGAATGCTCGCTCGACGTCTTTACGTGCAGTCATCTGGACCCTGTTAAACTTTAATCTCTTTGGATCTGCGGTACCGTGTCTTGTGAACGATTTTACGAAAACCCCTCACTCTGGGTAAATCCCATCAACTAGGTAGTACCCGTACACGTACTCAACCCCGTTTATAAAGAAAGTTCATTTGGGTCCTATACCATTTACCCGATCATCGAAAAGAGGCGAGTGGTTTATGATGGTAATATCATTATGTGAACCTGGCATACCGAAGAACGCATGCCATATCCAAAGATCTTGGGACGCAACCGCTTCAAGCATGATGGCTGGCACCCCGTGAAATCCACTAGTGTGACCGCCTTGCCATTGGGTAGGACAAAGTTCCCAATGTCATTTCATACAATCTAAACTACCTAGCATCCCGGGTAGCCCATGATAATCTGCGTGATGTTCCAATATTTGTTGCATGTCACTGAAGGAGGGCTTTCTCAAATATCTTTTCCTATAAAGTTCTAGAATACACGAACAAAAGTTGTGAAGAGTTTCTCTAGCTACACGTGCAGACATTTTTAAATAGTCATCAATAATGTCTGAACTATTGCCGTACGCTAACTGCCTAAGTGCGGCCGTGACCTTTTGCCACGTACTAAATCCTAATTGCCCGGTTACATCGGGTTTTTGTTGGAAATAAACATATTTCTCCTCAAGATCTCTAGATATCCTTAAAAATAAGTTTCTACTTATACGAAAACGACGCCTAAACATTTTTTCATCATATTTAGGTTCCGCTGAGAAGTAATCGCTTACCAACAAATCGTTAGCGGTGTGCCGTTCACGAGCGATGTACCTTCTCCTCCGTTTAGGTTGTTGAGTCTCTTCCTCATCGTCTTCGTCTTCCACGATAGCTTTCACCACCGCCGCGATCGTTTGTAGAAATATTTCTGCACCATCGTCAGATGATGATGCCGATTCACTATAACTTGAAGAACTCATGGCAATATTGTGTTTTATGTGCTTGATATTGTGTGAGAAAGATGTTAAATGTGGTAAGTATTTATAAAGGAAAAAAGATTTTTTTTTAAATATAGCCCCCAACGGCTAGCCCAACGGCTAGTTTGAAAGGGCCATTCACAACCCGCCATGTCAGCTTGCTCCCCCGCCCCACGCCCGGCTTGAAAGCCAAGGCCCAAGGGCCACGCCCCAACCCAAGCCCACCCGGGATGGTGGCTTGGGCGTTTTCCCCCAACCCACGCCCCAACCCAAGCCTCATACCCCATGCCCTAAAATAGAATGAACAAACAACAAGTACATTTGTTGTTATTTCACGAGTATAGGTTTGTCTCTTTCGTACACTTATGGGTGCCTCGTCTAAGTACCAAAACAATTACCAAATTGAATATGTGGCATTAGAATATATATGTATACTACTGATAGTCGTCAACTATTATTACCAGATTGCGTCGATAAGGATCAAGACAAGATAGTAACTATTATCTAAAATTAAAATACAAATTATATGTTATAGATACATGGGGTCTCACAACGTGAAGCTAGCGCCCTCCTCTCGGACATTGGTCTTCAGGACCCTAAGCGATCGATGGTACGGTCACATTTTATTGCTCGAGTCAGAGTATGGTAGTCTCATGACATGCAAAGTTGTGAAAACGTTGAGACTAGTGGGGCGAATATTCGTATGCTATAAGGCGGGTGATAGGGATTTAGTGAAATAGTGTTTCACATTTGGGCCCGATAAACTAAATCATAAGCTTCAGTAGTTCAGTACCTCAGTTTGAAGCCCATTATGGTTGGCCCATATGGCGCAACTCCGGTTTAAATGTTTAATGAGAAATTTTAAATAAAAGCAGCCCATTACATTTTTCTTGATAAATTTGTGTGGGTTAAAACCTAATTTTAGTTTTTAGCCAACTAATTTTAGTTTTTAGCCATATTGTCAAAAATAAAGATGATTATTTTGGGTAATTTGACCAAACTGATTGTGTGGGTGGGTTTTTTCAAGGGTTGTTCACGGTTCGGTTTCAAATTGTGAACCAGTCCAAACCAGTCACCGGCTGGTTTCACGGTAGGTACTTTTACTTAATTTTCGGTCACTCAATTTCAATATTTTAAGAATGTAGTTAACGGTTTGGTTTATGGTTTATACTAGAAACCAAACGTATAAAACCGGACCAGACAGTAAGAATTTACTTAGGTTGTGTGTAGTGGGGCGCCATGTGTCCCTACAAAGCCCCAATGGCGCATGGAACACCATGACGAAGGGCATTATGTGGCCAAAAAAAGGGGGGGAGCGTCATCTCCTTCGCGGCGTGATGGAGGGGCTTTTCAAAACTTTGACCAATCAAAAATTAGTTAGTGTTTTTTTAATTAATTAATAAAAATGAAAATTAATAATTAGGTAATGATGTGTAGGGGCTCTAGTGATATAACGCCCCATAAAGCCCCTGTGTGACGTGGCACGACACGTGTCGCGCAACGCTCACAAATGGGCTTTATGACTACGGGTGGCCTTAGGCTACAGGGTGTGGAGCCCCTAGGGGCTTTATCACGCCACGTCACAAAGGGGGCTTTAAAGCCATTCCTTTAACTTGTAGGGTGTTGTTTAAAGGCCCCCCTTTAAGCCATAGCGCCCCCCTCTAACCAATCTCAGCCTTCATCCCCTCAATTCTGCTAGTTAACACAATGGCGAGGACATGATGGCGCCCCCCTTTAATTCTGGCGGTATGGGCGATGGCACCCTAGGGACGCTATGTGTGACAACGCTCACAATTACAGGTATCCGTACAATTAATTAATATTAACTTTGTGCTTAATGACTGTGCTAGAATTACAACTGACGAATTAAACTGTTTTATGAGTTATGCATCATACATACATATGCATCACATTCATACTATCACTCCATTTATTACACACAAACTTTAGTGATAAACTTGATGCACAAAACACAGTTAGCACAGTGAACGGATAACTCAGAAACATGCTGACAATGCCAGCACATAGACAAACAATATGTTGAGGCCAATATGAACCAGAGTCAAGGTACTACAGTAGTATGGAGTGTAGGGAAGTAGGGACCAAAACTGTTATTTTTAAACTTATATAAACTGAAAACCCTAACTGTGTTAGTCCTTTCATAAAGATTTCCTTCTTTAAACATTAACTCAGTTAGCATACTTAACTAAACAGTACAGGGACCATTTGTGTAAATTTTAGAAACTTCAGGGACCAATTATGTACTTTTTATGAAAGTATAGGGACTGTTTTTGCAACTTTTGAAACTACAGGGACTATTCTTGTAAAAACTGAAACTACAGGGACCAAAGTGTAAATATTCAAAAATTCAGAAAAAAAAGGGGGGTCTCCTTTGTAAAGAACCGGCCCCTTATGGGATTCGAACTCACGACCTCTCGGTTGTAACCGCAACGCCTTAACCAGTTTATCCTCTGTACAGAGCTGGTAGAATATGGAATTTAAATTCATATATATACTATTTAGGATTTAAATATTATTAATTATAAACAGTTTTGAATAAAAAGGTTTTAAACAATAACGAACCGGCCACACACAGACTCGAACCCGAACAACTCGCGTACAACACCAAAGCCTTAACCAGTTTATCCTCCCATTGGGAGCTGATAAACTTCTAGGTTATATTATATTTATACACTATTTATAATTAAATATAAATAATTCAAAAACAGATCGCATTACCATTTGCCGGTAATCGATCCAAACCCCACTTGATCTTTGTTTAATTTATCCGAAAACATCACCAATGATTCCCAACCCTTTGCCAACCCAGAAACCCACTTCAATTCGACACAATTGAGTGTCTATACATGTGCATTCGGCTTTTTATAAAAAAAATTAAAAGTGGATCAAGAACACTATAGTTTATCGAATCTGAGATCAAATTGAAGTGCTATATAAGTTCATTAACTCCATACGAACCTCCTGCACCTTTCAAAACACCCAAAACACTTAAACATTCTCCTGTTGAAGCTCTGCAACTTCGCCGGAGTTACTCCTCGCCGGAATTTTGCCGATTCATCGTTTTACCCGATACCGGTTAGTTTTTATTTGCCCAATTAGTTCGTTTATGCTTATACAATGATCCCTCAAAGTTAATTTGAATAAAACATTGTTTTGATCGTAAATTACGAAGGTTGACTTTTCTGTTGACTCTAGTTGGGGAAGATGACTAGTTTTCATCTCTGTATTTATTTTATATAAACTAAACTTAAACACAAACCACCAGGCCTAGCCCAGTGGTTGTGTGTGTGCTTGCCTTCAGTACAGACCCGGGTTCGAACCCAGGGGTCTGCAACTTTTTTTTTTTATAAACTTATTTATTGTTACTTTAACCGTTTTAATTCATTTTATTTATTTAAAATGATTCCAAGGCCATAATAATTTATGTCACACCCCAACCGATGGCAGAAACATCGGGGCATGGCACTGAGCGAAACAGATTGTCCAGAAGTTTCCATAACAATTATCATTACCATTCAATTTAAAATAACATGTCCCATACCATGTCTCAAACAGTAAACAAATTATTACAGATAAAAACTAGGCAAATAATTCTGTTCCGACAACTCAGATTTAAATGCAGCAATTGTTTATCTGCTTCTAGAGACCCTTGATCTAATGTCTACAGACAACTATTTGTTGGGCTCTAAAGCTTTATTCTAGCTTCAACATCCTAACATGTGTGCATCCTAAGCACCTGTCACATACGTTAAAATAACAGTCAATACATATAATGTAAAGGTGAGCATACAAGTTTGATAATAGCATATAAAGTTCGAATTCGTTTACGCGTAACCAGCACGTACACATAGTGAAATGAAGCACGTTAGTTATCGACATAGATCCATCGATACCAATGACTGCGGGTTGACTGCCCGAGGCAGTTCGCAATACATGATTACCACCGTAATCCATGCAAGTAATTGTCCTTAACAACCCCCGTGTGAACGGGTGCTGAGTCCAAACTATAGTACTATCGTTGCTAAGGCAGGTAGACAGCATTCCATGTGTAAACATAACAAACAAGCATTCATAAGCCACGTATAACATGCATTAACGGTTAGTGTTCAAATAGTATTGAGTAGTGTGATTGTTGTAGTTTGAATATTCGTAACGTATGTAACACCCAAAAGTGCGTAAAGCAAAAAGGGATCGAGTATACTCACAGCGGTTGATGGATTGAAGGGAGCGCTTAGCGAGTAAAGTTAGCCTGAATGGATTAATAGCTTAATGTTAAGCAACGCGTAAAACGGAAAACAAGTGTTGGAGGGTCGGACAGCTGGTCGATCGAACGGTAGTTCGATCGGACGGCTGACCGTTCGGTTGACAGTCCGTTCGGTCCGCTGTCCGGTCGGTCGGTAGGCCGATCGGATGGCCGTTCGAGTGGATTGTTTCTTCCTTTGAGAAAGATGTGTTTGTGTATGATGGCTTGACTTTTGAAGTTTTCATTGTAGCATTTGAAAACATTGAAGTACCTTTACCCTTCAGGTCGGGCGATCGGACGGCTGTTCGATCGGCCGGCAACCTGATCGGTTAGGTATTCAAATGAATTGTAGTGTTTCGCTTTGGATCGGACAGGTGTTCGATCGGACAGGTATTCGATCGGACAGGTGTTCGATCGGTCAGGTCAACAAGTGACGCAATAATACGGCTTGCTGACCGATCGGTTGGCAAGTCAACAATAGTCAACAACTTTAAATGGAATGCAAAGTATGGTGCAGTGGATCGGTTAGCTGATCGATCGAACACTAATGCTGTTCGATCGGACAACATGCATAGACAATCATGACGAGTCCTCAGCAGGGTGTCACCTGATCGGACGGCTGTTCGATCGGGTGGCACTCCTAGCACATCGAACATGTTGAAAAATCGATTAAGTGTTGAAGTATAGTATCTCATGATCCGAAGAGTAATCCGATCGGACAGTAGTTCGATCGAACAACAGTTCGTTCAATACTAGTCTTCAAAATAAATTGATTAAGTGTGGAACCATGTGTTAACCGATCGGCTGGCCAGTCGATCGGCTGACTGTCCGATCGGCTGGCTGTCCGTTCGGACAGCAGTCCGATCGGTCAGTACCCTGACCTGATCAGCCTATTCGTCTAACACTTGGTTGTTCTGTTTGTTTGTCGTTTTATTGAGGTATCTTGACAACGAGTCGAACCATAGATTCCTCGACTTTACTTGGTTCCCCCGGTCTGACAGGAATCACCTAAATCCGGCCGGTGAACTGTTCGGACGGAGTTGAACGTTTAACCCGAAATCGGGTAACCTTGTGGATAGAATCCGGATCTTGAGCCATGAAACCACCGGAGTGATTTGTAACCCGGCACAGGTTCCGTTTATATCGGTTTGAAGGCATTGGGTGAAAAAGAGTTGAAAGAAAGTTGGAAAATCCGTATTTCAATCCTTTTTACCACGTATATGTTTAGATCTATGAAAGATCTTTGTTTGTTTATGTGGAAATCGGATAGATCCAAGTTATTCTTGGTGGATTGAGGCCAAAACATGAAGTTCTTCAAGAACCCATGATGACATCATCCTAAAACACTTGAATCTTGATGATTTCACGGTTAAAAGTTAAGATTTGAAAGATAGAAAGGTGTAGGAGTGCGTGTAGATCAAGAAAGTACAAGGTTTAGGACGAAATCTTACCGAAATCGAGAGGAATCTGCGAAAAGGATGAACTAAGCGTGCTGGTCGAACAGAGGTTTCCAAAAGTGGAAAGGATGACAATGACAGGGATATTTATAGGATACCAAATGGGGAAAGTGCTGGCCGATCGGCCAGGCAGCTCGATCGGACAGCCGTCCGATCGGCTGGCTGTTCGATCGGCTGGTAGCCTGATCGATCAGTCTGCACGTTTCGAGTGTTCGGCGCGACGATTTTTGATATTTCGATTTCGGTTGCGAGCGGTTCGATACGATAGGGTTTCCTAGTCAAATTACTTTTAATCCCAACCACTCATATCTCGCACTATCCTTTCTCCACTAATTATCATAATTCGATTGTGATTCGAGTTTGATGTCGATTGAGTTCGATTGCATTTCGAGTTTCGATTGATTACCACAACACACATAAGTAAACATGCACAGATAACACGTAAGGCACACACACGTATAATCAATATTCCAAATGCGTATTTCGAGTTGAGGTTTGATTTGATGTCGATTTGATTAGCATAGTTTGATTATCGTTTAGTTAACTTTATCGCATTGTTACTTCCTATGGTTCACAGTCGTAGGTCGATTCGAATAGCGATTAATATACGTCGATTTATTGCAGTTATAGGCACTTACTCCACATAATAGCTAAAATAAAAGAAATCTATTATTAATCGGCTGCGTGAAGTCGGTCGTTGACTTGGACCTTGACTTTGACTTTGACTTCCCTGAAAACATGGGGTGTTACAGCTTCCCCTTGTTTAGGGAATTTCGTCCCGAAATTAAGCTGGAAGTTGTACAACACCGTGAATCACGTTTGAGAACTTTCTCTCTCTAGACTTTCTCCTTAAATAACTGCGGGTAATTCGCCTTCATGTCGCTTTCGAGTTCCCAAGTGAACTCTGCGCCTCGTTTGCCTTCCCATCGGACTTTCACAATAGGAATGCGAGAGCGTCTGAGCTGCTTGGTTTGGCGATCCATGATTTCGACAGGCTTCTCCACGAAGTGTAATGTTTCGTTCACTTGTAAGTCATCGAGAGAGACATGTAAGTCATGGTCGGCTAGGCACTTTCGGAGGTTTGACACGTGGAAAGTTGGGTGGACGTTACTAAGTTCCTCCGGTAGTTCGAGTCTATAGGCAACTTTTCCGATCCTTTCCAGAATCTTAAAAGGTCTAACATATCGAGGCGCGAGCTTTCCTTTCTTGCCGAATCGGACCACACCCTTCCAAGGTGATACCTTTAGGAGTACGTAGTCACCAACGTCAAATTCAAGGGGCTTGCCTCGTCTATCGGAGTACGTAGTCACCAACGTCAAATTCAAGGGGCTTGACACACGAACGGAGCATGTCTTCAAGAGTTCGAATCGTTCTTTCAGTCTGACCGTCGGTTTGTGGGTGGAAGGCGGTACTTAGATTAAGCGATGTACCGAGAGCCTTTTGAAACGTTTCCCACAGTCGTGAGGTAAACCGAGCATCACGATCAGAGATGATGTCACGAGGCGTCCCATGATTACAAATGATCTCGTCGGTGTAGATTCGGGCTAATCGTTCTACCTTGTAGTCTTCCCGTATCGGCAAAAAGTGAGCTGATTTAGTCAAACGGTCGACCACAACCCAAATGCTGTCGTGACCTGATGACGTGTGTGGTAGCTTTGTTATAAAGTCCATAGCTATACTCTCCCACTTCCACATGGGGATTGGTGGTTGTTCGAGTAAGCCAAAGGGTCTCTGATGTTCAGCCTTGACTCTTGCACAGGTTAGGCATTTTCCAACATAGAGAGCAATATCCCTCTTCATGCCCGGCCACCAGTACTTATAGCGAAGGTCCTGGTACATTTTGTCGGCACCGGGATGAATAGAATACCGGGATTTGTGGGCTTCGTCCATCAAGATCTGTCGCAAATTGGTCCGTTTGGGGATCCAAATTCGGTCCAGAAAGTGGAATATCCCATTCGACTTGCTCACAAGCTGGGCTCCATCGTGGTAGATTCTTTCTTTCTTCAGGGTGCGTTCGTTAAAACACGCGTGTTGAGCGTTGCGGATAAGGGTTTCGAGATCGTATTGGGCTTGAATATTACGAGTGCTAAGCAGATAGCTCCGTCTACTGAGTGCGTCAGCAACAACATTTGCTTTGCCTGGGTGGTAACGAATCTCACAGTCGTAATCGTTGAGAAGTTCTACCCATCGGCGTTGACGCATATTAAGTTCCTTCTGATTAAAGATGTGTTGTAGGCTCCTATGATCGGTGAAGATCATACACTTGGTACCATATAAGTAGTGTCGCAAAAACAACTGCGCCTAGCTTGAGATCATGGGTTGTATAGTTCTTCTCGTGGATTTTGAGCTGACGAGATGCGTAAGCTATAACCTTGTCCCGTTGCATGAGGACACAACCAAGACCAAGGTTGGAAGCATCACAGTAGACAATGAAATCATTGTTTCCGTCGGGTAGTGTGAGAACAGGAGCATTGCAAAGCATGTGCTTAAGGGTTCGAAAGGCAGACTCTTGTTCGGTTCTCCAAACAAAAGGCTTATCTTTATGCGTGAGAGCGGTAAGCGGCACAGCGATCTTTGAGAATCCTTCGATAAATCGTCAATAATAGCCCGCTAGTCCGAGAAAAGAACAGACTTCGGACGGGTTCTTAGGTGTAATCCAGCTCTTAACAGCTTCAATCTTCGCAGGATCGACGTGAATACCTTGACTATTAACAATGTGACCCAGAAACTGAACTTCCTCCAACCAGAATTCACACTTGGAGAACTTGGCGTAGAGTTGGTTCCCCTGGAGTAGCTCGAGAACCAAACGTAGATGTTGCGCGTGTTCGATTTTCGATTTGGAATAGATCAAGACATCGTCGATGAATACAATGACGAAACGGTCGAGATATGGTTTACACACGCGATTCATCAGATCCATGAAAACCGCTGGTGCGTTGGTTAAACCAAAAGGCATAACAACGAATTCGTAGTGACCGTGTCGAGTGCGAAAAGCGGTTTTGGGTTTATCCTCCTCTTGAATACGTAGCTGGTGATATCCTGAGTGTAGATCGATCTTCGAGAAACACGTAGCACCTTGCAGTTGATCAAACAAATCGTCGATGCGAGGTAGGGGATAGCGGTTCTTGATAGTTAACTTATTCAGTTCCCGATAGTCGATGCACATCCTGAACGACCCATCCCTATTTTTGACGAAAAGGACTGGCGCGCCCCAAGGAGAGGTGCTCGGGTGAATGAAGCCTTTCTCAAGTAATTCCTGGAGTTGGTTTGAGAGTTCACGCATTTCAGACGGCGCGAGTTGGTAGGGAGCTTTGGCAATAGGGTTGGCTCCAGGAATAAGGTCGATACGGAAGTCGATATCACGACTTGGCGGTAGTCCGGGAAGATCCTCTGGAAAAACATTAGGAAATTCTCGAACCACAGGAACGTCTTTACCTCCTTCTTTTCTTTATTTTCCTTCTCCGCTACTACAATGTTAGCCAAGAAAGCCCTGTATTCCTTACGGAGATACTTGCTAGCTTGAACACATGACATAAGCTTGAGACCTTTCGAGGTAGTATCACCGTAAACACACAATAAGTCACCATTCGCGAGCGAGAATCGAATCATCTTGTCTAAGCACACAACTTCAGCATGGTTTTCACGAAGAAAGTCCATGCCTACTATGACGTCAAAACTTCCGAGTTGCATTGGAATAAGGTCGATTGGGAAGATGTGATTGTTGAGCTCAAGAGTACAATCACGAAGAACGGAATTTACGGCGACAGTTCTTCCGGTAGCGACTTCGACATCAAACGTCGAGGAGAGATGTGAGCGCTTTCGACTAAGGAGTTTCTCGAATTCGAACGACACAAAGCAATTATCGGCTCCAGTATCAAACAAACATGAAGCATAAATACCATTCACAAGGAACGTACCATTGACCACGTTGTTGTCGGCTTGGGCTTGACACACGTTGATGTTGAAAGTTCTGGCGCGTGTGGCCTGTTGTTGCTGCTGCTGCTGTTGTTGCTGCTGAGGCTGCTGCTGCTGGGTCTCTTGTTTCACGACCCTGTTCGGGCACATGTTGGCGAAATGGTTAGGATCGCCACATGCGAAGCAGGCTCTGGCTTTGACTGCGGGTACCGGAGGAGCTTGTTGACCCTGTGGGGCGGTGAGTAGAGTTTGATGAGCAGGAGCTTGTCGAACACGGCAGTTGGTAGTAAAATGGCCGTACATATTACAATGAGCACAGAAACGACAAGCAATGGTAGTCGGGTGGTGGTAGGTACAAGTAGGGCAGAGCGGGTGTGGACCAGTGTATGCATGCTTTGCAGGCGGTGCATTAGCCACAGGCGCCGCTACTTGACGCGGTTGGGCTGGTACAGCTTGAAACGGTGCAGCAGTGATCGCACAGTTCTTGTTGCTGGAGCTGTTCTTTCTCTTGTTCTTCCTCTTGTTGCTCGATGAGGTGGTAGTTTCAGCAGTTGGTGCGGTGGTGGCAGCTTGATGCAGATGCTTTGAAGTTTTATCCCAGACACCAGCCTTGACCCGCTTGTCATTGATTTCAGCGGCCAGCAGATAGGTCTCTTCGATCGTCTTAGTCTTAGCCGCTTGCACGAAATCTGCGACGCAGTCGGGCAAAGCTCGGATGCACTTCTTGATTGTAATCTCCGGAGTCTTGACTTGGTCGGGACAGATGATGCTGAGCTGTTTGAAGCGAGCAGTGAGCGCAGCATTGTCACCTTCATGTTGATGTATGTGCCAAAATTCATCCTCTAGCTTTTGACGTTCATGAGGAGGGCAGAATTCCTCTAGCATGACTTCCTTGAGCTCGTCCCACGACAGACCGTAGGCTGCATCGTTCCCTCGCTTGTTCCTCTCGGCCATCCACCAGTCTGGTGCACGGGACTGGAAAACGCCGGTAGCATTCAGAGTTCGGAGGTCATCGGGGCAACCACTCTGCCGTAGAGTGACCTCAATGGAATCAAACCATTGGAATAGTGCAGTAGGACCTCCCTCGCCAGTGAATTCCTTTGGCACACACGACTTGAATTGCTTGAAATTGAAGGACTTGGTAGCATCTTTAGGAGCTTCGGTCCTTGATTCCTCAGATGATTTGCTGGCATTCTCGTAAACATCACTCACTGCCTTTGCTACACTTTTAGTGATGATGGCAACAAGACATTTGTCTCTCTTTTCTTGATGAGAAAGTAGGGGATGACGGGATCCAGATGACATTGTCTGCAACAGACATCGTCACAGGACTCAACACATTGTATTTGAATCTCACATCACACGTTTACTACTTACTAAAGCTTAGGAACACAGTCATGTAACTACGCATACACATAACCACATATTTGCAGAAATACAGAAGCACATAATTACATAAGCACATAGGCACATAAGCACATAGGCACATAAGCACATAAGCACATAGGCATATAGCCACCTTCTTACGATTATGCGTGTTCCTTTATCATTTAAGAGGTAGTCAGAATACAGAAACCTATCATTCAAAGTCTGCGAGTGTTCGAATATAGCGTTCGCGTTGTAGCATATCGAGTAGTGTAGTATAATCGTATATCATATCATAAGGTCGTCCCTAATTTTAGCGATTTGTTGGCGTTGTGTAGTGTGTTGTGTGATCAGCAGAAGCAAAAGGCGTTAGATCGAATCCAATAATACCTCAAAACGCTAACAAATAAACATAAACCACATAATTAACATAAAATCGACGAATCATCAGAGTCAGCAGTTGCGGGCTCAAAATCGAAACACATAAAATTCGAGAAATACATTGTCTGCGGCTAGTAGACTTCGACTACCCAAAGTGGTTCGACTATTCACAAAGATCCGTTGTGCACATTTAACCTTCAGGACTGTGCCTTTGCCTCGATTCTTGGGCATTTGGCACGCATCCCGTTAGTCATATCGTGACTTCAGGTCGTTGGAGTCCGTCGAGACTTTGGTGAGAGTTTTGTATAAAAGCAGAATAAGTCATCAAGGTTAGGGTTCCACCCCTAGCTTAACCACTTCGTTCCTGTTTTTAATAAAATAGAGGAGATTATTCATCAAAATACGGATTTCACTCCTGATTTGGCATAATTCTCCTTGTTTGTAGATAAAATGCGGGTTGACCAATTGGGGAAGATGACTAGTTTTCATCTCTGTATTTATTTTATATAAACTAAACTTAAACACAAACCACCAGGCCTAGCCCAATGGTTGTGTGTGTGCTTGCCTTCAGTACAGACCCGGGTTCGAACCCAGGGGTCTGCAACTTTTTTTTTATAAACTTATTTATTGTTACAGCAGTCCGATCGGTCAGTACCCTGACCTGATCAGCCTATTCGTCTAACACTTGGTTGTTCTGTTTGTTTGTCGTTTTATTGAGGTATCTTGACAACGAGTCGAACCATAGATTCCTCGTCTTTACTTGGTTCCCCCGGTCTGACAGGAATCACCCAAATCCGGCCGGTGAACTGTTCGGACGGAGTTGAACGTTTAACCCGAAATCGGGTAACCTCGTGGATAGAATCCGGATCTTGAGCCATGAAACCACCGGAGTGATTTGTAACCCGGCACAGGTTCCGTTTCTATCGGTTTGAAGGCATTGGGTGAAAAAGAGTTGAAAGAAAGTTGGAAAATCCGTCTTTCAATCCTTTTTACCACGTATATGTTTAGATCTATGAAAGATCTTTGTTTGTTTATGTGGAAATCGGATAGATCCAAGTTATTCTTGGTGGATTGAGGCCAAAACATGAAGTTCTTCAAGAACCCATGATGACATCATCCTAGAACACTTGAATCTTGATGATTTCACGGTTAAAAGTTAAGATTTGAAAGATAGAAAGGTGTAGGAGTGCGTGTAGATCAAGAAACTACAAGGTTTAGGACGAAATCTTACCGGAATCGAGAGGAATCTACGAAAAGGATGAACTAAGCGTGCTGGTCGAACAGAGGTTTCCAAAAGTGGAAAGGATGACAATGACAGGGGTATTTATAGGATACCAAATGGGGAAAGTGCTGGCCGATAGGCCAGGCAGCTCGATCGGACAGCCTGTCCGATCGGACAGCAGTCCGATCGGCTGGCAGTTCGATCGGCTGGTAGCCTGATCGATCAGTCTGCACGTTTCGAGTGTTCGGCGCGACGATTTTTGATATTTCGATTTCGATTGCGAGCGGTTCGATACGATAGGGTTTCCTAGTCAAATTACTTTTAATCCCAACCACTCATATCTCGCACTATCCTTTCTCCACTAATTATCATAATTCGATTGTGATTCGAGTTCGATGTCGATTGAGGTCGATTGCATTTCCAGTTTCGATTGATTACCACAACACACATAAATAAACATGCACAGATAACACGTAAGTCACACACACACGTATAATCAATATTCCAAATACGTATTTCGAGTTGAGGTTTGATTCGATGTCGATTTGATTAGCATAGTTTGATTATCGTTTAGTTAACTTTATCGCATTGTTACTTCCTATGGTTCACAGTCGTAGGTCGATTCGAATAGCGATTAATATACGTCGATTTATTGCAGTTATAGGCACTTACTCCACATAATAGCTAAAATAAAAGAAATCCATTATTAATCGGCTGCGCGAAGTCGGTCGTTGACTTGGACCTTGACTTTGACTTTGACTTCCCTGAAAACACGGGGTGTTACAATTTAAATCAGTTATATTCAAGTTTAATAATTAAAAATATTATTTTTAATTATTCATATTTAATATAATTATTTTGATAATTAGTTATGTAATTATCATATTAATTCTTTTAAACAAAACACTACCGAATCCCATAGATTTAGGATTTCCAATTATCCAATTAAACATTATGGTTGATACATATTCCATATTGTTGCATGTTCAATCAATTAGAGTGACGTGGAATCTTATTTCCAAGAACTCTCACATTTGCATACTTGTTTGGACTTACTCGCTATCAAGGTGAGTTCATGTCCCCCTTTTCTCTTAACTGTTTTCAGTTTTATACTTCGGGGTGGAATACATGTTACAACTATTACGGACATTTTTATAGATGGTATGGTTAGCTTAAGGAAGGTTTACTACTAGACTGTGAAGGGTGGGCACAACACTTAAGGCCATTAATCCTCGTCGTAGGACCGAGGGACATGAGTGATAGATCTATTTGGGTGTAGCGAGCCCACACCCATGAGGCCGGGGCGGCCCATAGAGGTGACTATGTCTTCCAGCCGGAAGCCTGGTACAAATTTGCTAGGTTTGAGTACTTCCTGCACCATTTTCACACAAACCATTGGCTTTGCAACCCATTGGTGATCTCTTTTTCCTTAATTGCTACATACCAGGGACATTTATACACACAAGACATATTTTAAAGGCTTATACACACAGACTTACACATGAACTCGCTCAACTTTTTGTTGATTTTTCAAACTACATGTATTTCAGGGAACTAGCGGATCTGGCAGGGTATGCATGTGTCTAGCTGCGTTGAATAAAAGATGTCATCCAGAGTTGTGGAGTTTGAGAGGTGTAACCTATTCCTGGACGGGTTACATATCTCTAAACCTCGTCTTATCTAAAGTCTTTTGGTGTCTTATGAAAACGTTTTAAACAAGTTATGGTTTGTAGGTTATGGTATGGGATCAAATACAAACTCTTATGTTTGTAAGAACCATAAGAACCAATACATAAATAACAAGTGTTCTTCAATTAAAAATTAGTTTTGGGGTAATTTAGACCTTTTAACCCTATTTCTTTATAACTAATTGAAATTAATGATCAAAATATCCCTAAATCCACCCAGATTAATTCAAACCAAAATTTGAATTTTGTAACATATCAGATCAAACTAACCTGTAGGAACCACCAAAAAAAAAAAAAAAAAAAACATAAGTACACTCACATAAACGACATTAGCACAATCAAAAAAGGAACTTCCATTATTAGCACAATCGTTTCAATAAAAAAAAGGAACTTTCATTATCAACGACCTTAGCACAATCAAAAAACGACATTAGCATAACATAAGACCATCCACATTATCAGCATTCTCGTTTCAATCAAAAAATGAACTTCCATTATCAACGACATTAGCACAATCAAAAAACGACATTAGCACAATCAAATAAAGACATTAGCCCAATCAAAAAACGATATTAGCACAATCAAATAACGACATTAGCACTCTCTTAACACCACCGTTTGGGCATCCGACGACAACACCAACATAAGCAACATTAGCACAATAATAAAACGACCTTCCAACGAATTTATTTCTAAATAGGCTCCCAATAACAACACAAAAGGAAAAAAAATAACAACAAACACTATTACATAACTAGCATAATTTCATTTTTTTTTTAATTTTATAAACAACACATGTTGTTCTATACTAGCACAATTTCATTTTTTTTAATTTTATAAACAACACATACTACTACATACTAGCACAATTTCATGTTATTTTAATTTTATGAACATATACTGTTACATACTAGCACAATTTTATAACTATTACATAACTAGCACAATTTCATTTTTTATTTTATAAACAACACATACTGTTACATGCTAGCACATTTCATGTTTTTGTTTTAATTTTGTAAACAACACATACTATTAACTTGTAGAAAACGAATTTATTTATAAATAGGCTCCCAATAACAATAAAAAAGGAAAAAATAACAACACATAAGAATTACATAACAAAATAAGAACTTACGTATAGATTTAAAATCAACACAATACATTTTCATATTAGCACATTCCAACTACATAACTAGCACAATTATAAAACAACTTTTTGTAACTTTTTTAAAAGTCATTTTTATAAATAAGAAAAAGTATAGCAATATGGTACTCATATTAAAAATAAAAAAAATCTTGATTTTATGGTATAATTTTTTTCCAAAATTAATAAAATATATAAAAGTTATTTTAGTTTAAAAAACTTGGTGGAATTAGTATTTTATAGGAAATGACTAAATGACTAAAATACCCCTAACTTGATAGTATTAATTATTAATTATAGGGTTTTATTTTTAATCAATATCAACTCTTGATTTAGACTATCAATGGCTCAGATCTGTTCTTACGGTTCTTACAGTTAGCACTGTTTGTACAGGATCTCAACTCATGGTTTGTAACTTATTTCAAGTGTCGATGTTTCTAAACAATGATGTTGTGATATTTTCTCACTTAAATTAATGGATGTACATCTCGTATTTTTTTTTTATCATATAGCATTGTTATGATTGTTGCTATGGTATTAAGAAGTCACACCAAATAAACCACGCTTCCGCAAAAGCCAGGGTGTGACACTATGGTGGCTGAGGTGGCGGGGTGGCGTTAAGCCACACCCACCGGCCTTGCTATTTTTTTATGTTTCATGTCATTTATAGATATAAATATAAATCTGTTTTTGATATATATTTCACTACATTAATACAGTATCATGTGAGACAACTATAACAGTAGCCAACCTATATTTTGATATATGGGCATATTATGTTTGATGTATTTGCTTTTTGTACTGCGTTTTGAGTTGTGGATAGTTATTTATTATTGTAAACTTCTTGCTAAAAATGTGCACAACTTGTTTTTTTTTTTTTCGCAAATTCGGGTCAATTTGTATAAAGGCCCAACGAGCCCAAACTAGAACCAAATAGTTACTAACGGTTTGGTTTGGTTTAAAATTCATACGGTTCGGTTTTGGTTTAAAAAATAAAAAATCGTCATTAACGGTTTAGTTCATGGTTTTGATCCAAAAATCATGAAAATCAGACCGTGAACACTCCTGGTTTTTACTTTTTAGTCAAGTTATAAACTTTAACAAACTCCAACGTGTTTGCCACTTTTACATAAGTTTTATTGATATTTAATCAAACATTTTGTTTGAACACCATTCCTAAGTATATATCAAAGCTTTTGAAAAAGGGGTTGGCTATTTTATTTCTTAAAATGGGACAAATTTAGTTAAGACTCTTCAGTTTTACCAATTGGGTCCTAACATATATGAATAACAATTATAACTACTCATAACTAATATTTAAGGTTAAAAACAGTTTTACGAGTTTTTTTTTTTTTTTTTGATTTTTTTTAGAGTAAACTGCAATTTTACCCCCTGGGGTTTAGGGTGATTGGCACCTTTACCCCCTCTCCCCTCTAACAAAATAATTGCAATTTTACCCCCCAACGTTTGCTGTTATGTCACAACCTTACCTCCCGGCTTCAAATTTGTTGACTGATATGTTGACAATAACTTGAAATGACTATAATGCCCTTTCATATTACTCCCTGTGTTTTGTTCACTCTGTGATATTACCCCCTACCACCACTGCCACCGCCATTCACTACCACAACCACCACTGCCACCTCCAGCCACCACCACAACTTAATATCCCTTTCATATATACTCTTTCTCATCCCCTCTCTATCCCCATCTTTGCCCATCGCAACCACCACCGCCACCACCGCCCGCCACCGCCACCGCCACCACCAACCAGTACTGTCCTCCCAGCCATCTCCGACAGCAACTATAACCACCACCGCCACAGCAACTTAATATCCTAAATCACCACCATGGTGGCTCTATCGTACCCACTGCTGCATCCCAGGACGTCAACCAATACCCACCAACCCTTCTTCCCACTTCTCCGGCCACCACTCTCCTCGTCGTCATCAACCGTCGCTGTACTCTGCCGCCGGAGTTGCCTGCCCTTGATGTCACTCATATCCATTGTACTTGGAAACTTTCCTGACCCAAAACCAAACATAAACACATGCCATTTCCACAGAATATAATGTTTTCAGGTGAAGGATTAGGACTCGGTTTTTCACTAAAGAACCCTAAGAAATCTTGATCAAACGAAGACGGAGACGATGATGATGATGAACTGATGTTATCGTATTCGAATTGAAGGTCAGAGAGAGAAATTGTATCTACTGTGTCATTCATGTGATCTTCCATAGTATTATGAATTTGGGTTTCGAAGAAACTTGTGGTGTGGTTTATGAATATTGTGATTTGTGAGAGATGATGGTTGAATATCTCAGTGGTATTGTGGTCGCGTGCACCGTTTCTACTCTTTAGAGCTATATAAATGGAGGGTGAAACTGAAAGGGGATGCGATGGGCTTTGCTTGTTGCTGAGTGGGTAAGTATTCTTTTCTGGGTCTTTTTCTTTTTATATATTCTAGATCAGTTATCAAGCTACAGTGTTGATCTGTTGTTAAATGTGTACCGTATGATTTGTTGTTTTGATAAGGTGAAGTGATTTTGAGTTTGGGTTTTCGTTGGATCTGCTTTTTAATGCCATAAATGCACATGGGTTTGCGTTTGATTCAGTTATTTGTCTGGTTGAGATGTAAATCTGAGATATAAACTGAATAACAGATTTAACTTGACGGTATCTAGATAATGTTGTTGAGGATGAATCATGAAGTTGTTTTTAAGCAGTTTTCAGGGGTGAATCAAGTTTTTTGTTGTTGAATATGTGCTCATTTACTTTGATTTGAACTGGGTTTGGATCTGATTGCATTAAGGCAGATTTGTAGATACATTAATTTTTAAGTTTTATGGTGGCTGGATGTGGCAGTGGTGGTTGTGGTGGTGAATGGCAGTGGCAGTGGTGGCAGGGGGTAATATCACAGAGTGAACAAAACACAGGGGGTAATATGAAAGGGCATTATAGTCATTTCAAGTTATAGTCAACAGATCAGTCAGCAAATTTGAAGTCAGGGGGTAAGGTTGCGACATAACAGCAAACGTTGGGGGGTAAAATTGCAATTATTTCGTTAGGGGGGGGGGGGGTAAAGGTGCCAATCACCCTAAACCCCAGGGGGTAAAATTGCAGTTTACTCTTTTTTTTATTAATTCGACCCTTTAGATCCGTTTGACACAAGCACAGGCGGAGGATAGTGGAGGCCCGGGGGTGCCCTGGCCCCGCCAATTTTTCGTGCGTAGTGTTATTTTTACCGAAAATTTTTAAAAAAATTGTTTTTTTTTTTGTAGCGTAAAATATTAGATTTTTAAGAGTTCAGCCCCCAGCGATTTGGTTTTTTAAGAGTCCAGCCCTTACCGAGTTTCCGTTCAAGCTCCGCCACTAGACACAAGTAACACTTGTACCATCAATATTAGTTTCCCTCGCGCATTTACATATCTTTTGATTAATGAAGTAAAATGTAAATTTTAGGACTTTAAAACTAACTATAGTTCAAGTGTTGGAAAATACTACAACACAAACACCAAGTGCAAAAGCAGCATTACTTTCTTAAACTCATTATTGAACTTCTATAAACCATACTTGATGAAATTCTAAGTTATGCTGCAAAACTTGTCCTCTTAACAAATCTTCCTTTAATTCTAGGCCTCTTTTCCGCGTTCAATTTCCTTACCTCGTACCTTATCTTCTTCGAAAACAACCTTGTTTGTCTCTTCTTTTTATATCTTGACACCCTGGCTTCTCTCCCTGCATTCAACCTAGTTGTCGTCGATCCCATATCTCCAGACTCACAATGCCTCATTTCTTCACTTCCAACCTGTCGAAACAAAACATTTAAAAGAATTTAATCAGTTGTAAGACGATTTGTGTAGGTTTTGTACTTCCATGCAGCTCAATTCCCGTCAAGGGCGTTGCTACTTGGACCCCTGGTGGGACCCCACCAGGGGTCGTGACGTTGTCCCCTTGGAACCCCCATACAGTACTTGATATCAGAAAGGTTGTGTTAAACGTACCCCCTCCCCCCTACTAAATCAGTAACATCATCACTCTACTTTTTCTTATAGAGGACGCGTTAAGCATAAAGAGGGGGTACGTTTAGTCTCAACTTATCAAAATAGTCTTGAATGAGTATGTACTGCACACATGTTAACTCGTATCAATGTTTATTTAAATTCTTATCTATATTAAGTAAATCTAATTATACTAAAATGACTGATACAAAGAGAATTAGCCATACCATGCAATCTTTAGGGTCCAACTCCGGCGGGTTACCCGTGGTCCATGGAGATCTCTCATCATCCCAACCAGCAATGATCCCATTATAATCTAACTTCAACATGTTCATAGTTTTGTTACGCATATCGCGAATATCGTCATAGAACAACATATCTCTATAGACATTCACATGATCATATCCATCACAAACTAATTCACAATTTTCATCTTCAACCTTAACCGGTTCATTTAATCCACAACCTACCATTCCTAATGCTTCATCATTAACTACCACCTCATTGTCATGACTCTTTCCTAATAACCTTTCCATATCAGCGGCAAACTCCGCTACTTCTGAATCCGATGGAAGTATTAATCCGTCGGATTCAGTGTTACTTTTATCTCCTTGAAACCATTCGCTTGAAAGTGGATCAAACACGGGCACTTGATAGCTAAACTGCTCGTCGCAGTTTATGTTAACCGGTTCATCGGTTTCGATCTCGGGGACTATGTGAAGTGGATTGAAGGTGACCATAGGGGCATGTTTTTTGCTATTTTTGTCATGAGGGGTTCGGGATTTCTTCGTGAAAGTGTGAAACCGTGGTGCCATGTTGTTAGTGACACCATTTGATGATATAAAAATGTTACATTTTCATATTTATAAGGAGTTTTGGTTTTGAGTTTAAATAGGTCCCACTAGGTTGCCTTATCTGGTCTGTGAATGGTTCATTATCCTTAACGTTGGTTTCTTATTGGTAGCCAATGGATTTTATGGACTCATGTGACCGATGACTAGGCATCAAACGTTGTTAAATTTAATTTAATATTATATGTTACAAGCTTCTCCTCATTTATCACGAGTGTTTACTTTTAGGTTTTTAAGAGTTTTAAATTTTAAAACATATGAGTGACTCAAGATCTAAAATAGAAATTTTTATGGAAGGAGGTAGGGGTGAGTAATAACCGAACTGTTAATTAAAACTGAATTGAACTGAATCATTTGAATCTTTATATATTTTTAGCTCTTATACATCCATGTCATGTTTTATACTTCTATTTCGTGTGCGATTGTGCTAGATGATTTCAGTTTTGCATGCGGATACTATTGTAGATAGACGCATACCTATTAAAGACAAGTTGTTTTTGGAAGAGTTCATGTGTAATAGACATAGTGTCTAAACGAATCATGTAACCGATGTTTCTCTAGTGTTTCATACAATATCTTTACGAACAATGTGGTTGTGCCATGTATCTGTTGCTGCTACGAGTCTAGGTGTCATAGTACTTATTTTAATGAAGATACATAAAAATTCATCAAAAGTAAATTAACAAGTTAACTATGCAGGTTATATCTAACTCGAGTTAAATACGAGTTATTAATGAGTTGGTGGTCCATTGACAAATGCAAACCTTTTAAACTCCTGAGTTGAAAAAGTGAAAGTCTTGAATTCAAGTCTCACTTGAGAGAGATTAAAAGAAATTAGCCACTATAAAAAAAAGTTAAATGCGAACCAAAAACAAGTTTTAAAGACTACAACATGAGCCCGAATTTTTACGTTATTTTACTATCTTCGTGAAAATAAAATTAAAAGAGGGGGCATCATGTGGTGGCGTTGATAGCCGAAAGACAATGGAGTACATGCACTAATCGTCATTTGTCTCAATTGCTGAGTGTTATGTGCCTTATGTCCAAGGCTTGATGCAAAACTACTATCAAGTCGAGGGTCTCACTGGAAGTAGTCTCTCTATTTCTACAGGGTAGAGGTAAGACTGTCTACATCTTAACCTCTCATATCCTACCTTAAATTTGCTATTAGTAAGATTTACTAAGTATGATGATGAACATGATCCCGAATTATTGATGACTCAGTTCAACTTTTTCCCCACCATGTATATGTATATGTCCTTGTCAATATCATTTCCCCACACTAAATATTGAGATCTACTTTTATGTGAAAATATTTTTTCCATGATGCGCTAGCTACTGTATAAAGAGTGCACTTTTTGTTTTGTGCCCTGACCATAGGTCCCACCACAAAATTATTCAATTGATTTCTTTATCAGTAGAAATATCTAGACTTGAATGATAAAAATGTGCACTATATGGATAGTTAGGTGTGAATAAAAAAGATATTTACAGCTTGTCCGTTTTTGTGGGAATATAGTAACATCATCTCTATCGTCGCAAACAAAGGGCGGAGCTTCTCTCCTCCGTGCTAGACGGCTCACGGGTCGCCCTTCATTTCACATAGAGAAGGAATATACTGTCCCATTCTCATTGTCTCGACAGACCTGTCTGTCTTCCCTCCTTCCTCTCTCTTTCACGTTGGTTACATATTTTATTTTCAACCTCACAGTGTTGGAGGTGGTAAAAGGGGTACCTTTGATATAAAAATAACCAAGAGAAACCTATTTTTGTTCATTTTGATTATAAATAGAAGTAGAATTCATAACCTTAATTGGTTTGAGCAGTTTTGTAATATAAGCTTTGCTTGTTCACATTCACCTGCTAAAGATAACTTAATAATACAATCTATGTCATTTGAAAAACACAGCTTGTGCCAACAAATAAAATCCATTAGAAGGCACATCATTCAATATTTTACATAAAAGAATAATTTGCTAAATATTGCTAAGTAAACAAGGAAAAAAACAAACCTATGCCAGGGGTCAAACAACTAATCACTTTGGCTAAGAGACCTTGTTCATTTGTACACAAACTCACAATCTTTAAGTCTTCTGTACACTATAGAATAGAGGATTTTCATCAGCAAATTAACACGTTGGAAATCTATCAGTGAAGGTACCGTCGATGAAGGTCCATGTGTAAACAAATCACTGACGGACCACCAACTATTTTTGTCAATGGATCATCGATTAGCGATGGATATCTTACTAGAGGATATTTACTAGTTGATTATAGTGGTAACATCATTGAGAGATAGATATCACTGGTGGATTAGCCGATTAGTGCATTTTAGGTACACTATATCCTATAATAATAGAATAAGACGCTGTTTGGCAAGTTCGAAATGTCGGTACAATGCTTAACCATTCAGAGGGAAATAAATTCATATAAGAGGTCTTAACCATTCAGACTCAGTATAATGCTTAACTATTCAAAAACAAATGTCTAAACCTTTTAGACATTTGCTCGCGAAACAAACAGTCTGAACCATCAAATACTAAACCATCAAATACTAAACCAGCAAAGGGTCTGAACCAAAACAACAATGTATTATATAAGGATAAGTATACAATAAATATATTACTTCAATTAGCTTTTGTTTCAATTAGGTTTTTGAGGAAATTAACTAGATGGAGGGGAATAGTGACAACTTATATATACTACAAATTACATGAAGGTGAATAGTGTTCAGTCAGCTACATGGCATTTTCTGATTAGTTCAGCCAAATTACAATTTTTCTCTGTTTAAATTGAAAGTTTTGCCATTGGTTTTTTTCTCCCTGCCAAATTACGATTTTGCTCTCAGTTCATATTTACAATTTTGCGTTGTTTTTGTTTTTTTCTTGTTAAATTACGATTTTGCCCCCAGTGTAAAATTACAGTGATGCCATCGTTTTCGTTTTTTTTTTTTTTTTTTTTTTTTTTTTTGCAAATCTATGGTAGTGTTTTGTTTTAACTGGTTGACTCGGTGTAATTTTTATTCGTGTCAGACGACTGTTTGGCACACGCTTATTTATCCTGAAAAATTAGAATTTTACCCTCAATTTATAATTATAGTTTTTTCGTCATTTTAGTTTTTTTAGCAAAAGTATAGTAGTGTTTTTTTTAATTGGTTTACTCAATGTAATTTTTTGTTATAAGTAATATGTACAAGTAATCAAAACACAAACGTACATGTTATGAGAAAGAATATCCGGCTTAGTGTCCCACAACGCGGGCGGGGCAAAAACTAGTAGGTTTACATGGATGGACTTAAAACAATTAAATAAAAAGAATTAACATGATAATATGAAGATTAAGTTCATAATGGTTAAATGGTTTTAATGAGTTACGAAAAATATAAAGTTTAAAATAAAAAGGACTTTGAAGCAATTGTTTGAAGATTATAATTATATTATATTATTAATTTATACATATCAATACAAACTGCTCATGAACAGTGTTCACAATTACTATTTTACTGGGTTTTAATGGGCTCACTTTATACATATTAATATAAACCTCAGATCTAACTTTTTTAACTATTAGCTTACGTATCTCTTACCTTTTGTGTTGTTCTCTTCCTATGGCTGCCGCGTGTACTGTTTCAATGACATTCATCAGTGTAACTGGTTTCCAAATCATCGACTTTCCAATGTTCTTTTCGCTGAAAAAACAGAGCCTTCACCAGTTACAGTGGTTTCCAAATGATCGACCTTCCAATGTGTCCTCTCACTGAAAAAACGGAGCCTTAAATTGAAGCAGCAAGTGTTCCACAGGTTTGTTGCTATTTTTATAAATCATTTATATATTCAGTTCATGATTATGGTGGGGATGGTTGGTGGTTTTGGAATGGCAGCTGATGGGAAAAATGCTAGTAGGTGAGGGTTTTGGGATCGAATTAGGGGGGAAATTAGGGATTTGGGAAGAAAGGGGTGGAGTGACTTGGCACTTGCCTATGTTTGATTAATGATTATTTTTAAACACCAAAGGGCTTAGAGCACCCACATCACTACAATTGAATTTTTATTAGTATTAGATTGATAGATTTTATGGAACATTTATACGACTTCTAAAACCATCATCTGAATTTTTACTGCGAACAGACATCGGTTATTAACATACCACTTTTTAAGAGTGAGATTCTAGACATAAAATGCCATTTACTACCCTCTCTTTTAACATTTACTTTATTGAAATAATTTTATTTTCAGATTGAAGTGGGAGGCCTCCCTGTAAGTGTTGGAGTCTTATATGAACATGTTAGTTGAAAAAATTGGAGCTCTAAGTAATTGATTTTTATAATTTTGAAAGAAAATCATGACTTGTCCTACAATTTCAATATTTTTTTCCTGTTTCTATTTTCTAGAGTTCAACAATATCTTCAAATTTAGTCATTCAATAATATATGTATTTTTTCACACGAGGGATTGGTTTTGGGGAACTGGCATTTAAGCTTATGAAAATAAAATTGTAGGCTGCCATTGATAGGGGTTGTTGGAGATCCAATTATAGAGCTTCTTCCATAGCATAGCACTATTTTTACAAATCATTTATATATTCAATTTATGGTTAAGAATCAGAGGTTTTTTATCTTAAAAGTTGTGATTTTTAATATCGAAACTAGGGTTTATGTTAATAAACTGGGGAATATATGCTAATTTTTAAACAGATGAAGCCTTTTAACCTCTTATTATGAATTTGTGTTACATATTTAACCCTGAATCTTCTGCTGATGTGTAGGAAGAAACTCAAATATTACCGAGGAAAAAGAAGTTCTCCTCAATTATCTAAAAATATGTACTTATTCAATTGTTCATATATGGTAATTGTTCTTTTTTGGGGTCTATTTTTATATTACATCTTAGTACTAACAGTTATTCAGGAAAATTCACATAGGTAAAGTGATAACAAAATAAGTTAACACTAGAAACTCAGTTTGTAATTAATATATCTGGTAACTATGATTTAACAGAAAAAGACGGCCACATCTCAAATTTTGATTTTGTTTTATTCGGTTCCAGTGTTTGTGTTTATTATAGTTTAGAATTGGGATGTATCATATTTTATCATCTGTATGTCGGTTTGGTTGAGATAAAAGCGCTCTTTTGTATGTTGGTCCGCTTCATTCGTATACTACCTGATGTTTTTGTTCTTTTTATAGTCCAACCTTATTTCCATTTTAACCCAGCGTTTGCAAAAGTATGGCTACCCATCCTTTGAATAGAAAACGAAAGGCTCTTGCACTTGAAAATACCAGCACACGGTCTTCCTCGAAAGTACCTAATGAGTTTGATGTGCAAACAGTTGCTCAGTCAGTAAGGCAATCAGCCATGCTGAGGGCTGCCGCTAATCAAAGCTCCTTACAGTCTCTCACTTCCATCCAGCCTAATATGGAACAGTCTGAGGGTGCATCAACATCATCATTTCATTCACAGTCGCCTGGCCCTTCATATGTTGATTTGGGAGATTGTACAAGCGAATTCGAATACTGTGGCGCATTGTTTTGGTTTGAAGAGCGGCTGAAATCATCTTCTCTAAGACAAAGGCCTAGATATAACACATGTTGTAAAGCAGGTGGTGTACGCATTCCTTTTCCAACTGGGCGACCGTCATGTATCAAAGAATTGTATTCTAGCTCACAATTCATGTTAAACATACGTGCGTATAATTCAATGTTTTCCATGACATCGTTTGGTGGTAACGTTGATGATACAGTTAACCATTCTGCTGGTCCATACGTTTTTAAGGTGGCTGGTCAAATTTCACATTGGATTGGATTGGATCTTTGTGCCCTTCAGAAGGCGAGAGACCTAGGTTCCTTCAAATGTATGTCTATGATACACTACCCGAAGTTGAAAATAGACTTCACTTTTTTTATAGTGATGATGAACGCCGGTTGTCCTCAGATGTTGTCTCACTTCTTACACGTACATTAACTGAAATCAATGGTTTCGTACGCCTTTTCAAGAGTGCTGCTGAGCTTTGCTCGCAACAAGTACCGGAGTTTGCAATTACTCTTTATAACAAGGCTAGGCAAAACAATTACGGCTTACCTGTTGCAGGTACTCTTGGTGCTATCGTACGCGACAATGACCCTTTAGCAAGCGACTTTGATATTGTGATACATAGTAAAGAAGACATACCAAAGCGTGTGAGCAAGTTGCATCCTTCGTATATGCCTCTTCAGTATCCGCTTCTTTTCCCTTATGCGGAACCAGGCTGGTCTCCAGAACTACAATTGACTCTGGATTCTAGAGAAAAAGACCGAAACCTAACCATGAATATGTTTTATGCCTATCAAATCCACGATCGTAAGGACACGTACACATTATTGTTAAAGGCAAGTCGTCTCTTCCAACAATATTTGGTCGACGCCTATGTGTGCATAGAGCAATGTCGGCTTGAATATTATCGTAACAATCAAAATAAATTCCACTCTGAATTCTTATGTGGCATCCATGATGCCTTCTCGAAAGGTGATACCGAGGGTCGAGAGGTCGGAAAAAGAATAGTCCTAGCATCTTCTTTTACCGGCGGCCCTCGATATATGTACAAGCATTATCAAGATGCTCTTGCAATTTGTAGGGTACATGGTAACCCACAGTAGTTCATAACTTTCACTTGTAGCGTCAAATGGCCGGAAATCAAGCGTTACTTGAATAACGTTGGTTGCGCAAACTCGCAAGATAGACCAGAGATTATTGCAAGAGTGTTTCAAATGAAGGTTGAAGCTTTAGCTAAGTTTTTGAAGACTCATAAGACTTTTGGGAAGGTTGCAGCGGGTATATTCCTCAACTTTGTGTTATTAGTTAACACGTATGTTCTTTTCTCCCTTAGGTACTAATATTCACAACCTCTCCTTTTTCCAGATCTATACACAATCGAATTTCAAAAAAGAGGCCTTCCACATTGTCATATGCTTCTTTGGGTTACGCCAGAATGCAAGATACAAAATGCAAAAGATGTTGATAACTTCATTTGCGCAAAAATTCCTAACCCGTCAACTGATCCGGTTTTGTATCGAAAAGTAAGAATTTATGATGCATGGACCTTGCGGATTACCAAGAATGAATGCTCCCTATATGATAGATGGTAAATGTTCTAAGTCGTTCCCAAAGGCTTATGAACGTGTTACCCGATTTGACGAGCAAGGTTACGTTCATTATAAAAGATCACCATATGGCATTCAAGTAGATAAAGGCTGAATACCACTTGACAATGGATACGTCGTTCATTACAATAGAATTTTGTGTCTACGTTTTGAGGCTCACATTAACGTTGAATATTGTGGATGGAGTATGCTTATTAAGTATCTTTTCAAGTACATCTCCAAAGGTGCAGACCGTGTACGTTATCCTGTCACAAGGTCTGTTGAATCTTCAGCACAATCTGAATCTTCAACACAATCTGACACTAATGTTGTTGAAACTGTTAACGAGATAAATAATTTTGTCGATGGAAGATTCATATGTCCTCAAGAGGCAGCATGGAGAATTCTACAGTTCCCAATCCACCATAGAAATCCACCAGTGCAGTTGTTGGCCATACATCTCGAACACATGCAGAATGTTACTTTTAAAGACAATAAAAAATTGCAAAGCATACTAGGTAATCCAGGAACAAGCAAGACAACTTTGACTGAATGGTTAAGAAACAATCAATCAGACCCTAGCGGCAGGGATCTCAGATACATTGACTATGTATCCAGATATAGGTGGGAACCTTCTGGAAAAGGCTGGATCCGAAGATTGTTGGCAACAAATCCAACAATTGGACGATTAGCATATATTCATCCTACATGTGGTGAGCCTTACTATATGAGATTGTTGCTTGGACACCAAACAGGCTGCTGTTCCTTTGAAGATATCCGAACAGTTTTCGGTGTCATTTGTCCAACGTATCGTCTTGCTTGCGAAAAGCTGGGTTTGATTGGAGATGATAAAGAATGGACATCGGCCTTTATAGAAGCATCAAGCTGGGTTACATCTGCAGAGCTCAGGGCCCTGTTTACTCACATGTTGCTATATTGTGAGATATCAAATCCATCGGCATTGTGGCAAGAACATTGGCAAAAGATGAGTGACGACATAGCTCTTAATTTAAGGCAAGTTGCTGGGACATCAAACATGCATTTTGGTGGTCCAAATTTGCAACAATACGTACTCTATGAGATAGAGTTGCTTCTTAATTCAAACGCAAGCTCCCGCTTGCTCGCAGATTTTGGTCTTCCAATGCCTCCTATCACCATGGTCACAGCACTTAGAAATCGGTTGCTTATGGAAGAAAAGTGCTATGATCTTGAGGCACTAGCTGCCCAAAGTGTTACAATGTTACGTGGTCTAAATCTTCGACAGCGAAAAATATATGACATGGTCCTTAAATCAGTAAATGATGACGTACAAGAACTTTTATTTGTGTATGGCCATGGAGGTACAGGCAAAACGTATCTTAGGACTGCCATTATTGTTGCACTTAGGTCGACTGGAAAGATTGTTTTTGCAGTAGCAGCATTTGGAATTGCCTCATTATTATTGCCATTAGGAAGAACAGCCCACTCTTGATTCAAAATGCCCTTGGATTTAACTGATGACTCTTTGTGCTACATAAAAAACACACGCAACTTGCACAACTACATAGAAACATCCCTTATAATTTGGGACGAGGCTCCAATGAGCGATCGTCGGTGCTTCGAATCTTTAGATAAAAGTCTCAGAGATATTCTTGGAAACCAAGATAAACCATTTGGCGGAAAATCAGTACTACCGGGAGGAGACTTCAGACAAACACTTTCGGTCAAACCAAAAGCTTCAAAAGCAGAAATCACAGCATCATCACTACCCAGGTCTTATTTGTGGGACAAATTCAGCGTTCACAGGCTCACAGAGAATATGCGCTTATCACAATCCAATGCAACTATCGCTGAAAAAGTAGTTATAGCATCCTTCTCCAAATGGCTACTTGATGTTGGGGATGGTAGGACAGGTGCAATTGACAAAGAATCACCGTCTGACTCAAAATTCATTGATATACCTGCATAATATGTTATCCAATCTGGAGAGAACATGATTGGGAGAAAGAGCGAAAGCGATAAAGACTTAATTAAGGGAAAGCAGACTCGCCTGCCACAGAGTTAATAAGATTCATTTATGATGATGACCTGCTCAAATTTCCTACATCAGTTTCTTTGTCCGAAAGAGCCATAGTATGCCCGAGAAATGACACTGCTGATGAAATAAACGACATGATACTTGCATCTTCCCCCGGAGAATGTTTAACATATTTAAGTCTCGACTCGATGGTACCTCACTCCGAAAGTAGAGGTGACACAGATATTATGTACCCTCCTAAGTATCTTAACTTACTAAACTTCAACGGCATTCCCCCACATTGCCTAAAACTTAAAGTGAATGCCCCTGTAATTCTGCTACGCAATATTAATCAAAAATCTGGTTTGTGTAACGGTACTAGATTGTTAATATCTCAATTGTTACCCAGAATTATCGAGGCACGTGCAATTACAGGCACCGCTGTAGGACACCGTGTTTACATCCCTAGAATTAACTTTGTACACAATAGCAACGACTTGCCCTTCGTCTTCACAAGACGACAATTCCCGATAAAAACATGTTATGCAATGACCATAAATAAAAGCCAAGGCCAATCCTTTAAAAAATTGCTGTTTATTTGCCACAACCTGTTTTTAGTCATGGCCAACTATATGTTGCTCTATCAAGAGCAACATCCCCAACAGGTCTCAAAGTCCTTATAGAACCTCAACAAAATTTCGAAGCGAACAAAACAAAAAAACATTGTGTACTCGGAGCTGCTAGATGAAATTACAGCTCACGAGGTTATTACCAGACTTCACAAACACATTTAAAGAATAATAACAACTATAAATAACTATCATGAATATTCATTACAACTTCTAACTTAATCAAACGACCCTTTACTTAGATTACTTATCTAATAGCATTAGTGCCTTCAATACTTTTATTAACACGCAACAACTACTAACATCCAATACATTGTATTTAATAACATCAATGTTTTTGTTCAGCAGGACGACAATCATGACTGACTTCAGAATAGCATCGATCGTCCTCGGTGGCGATCCAGCACCAATAGAGGTCCGTGTTATAAGAAAGTGGAAACGAAGTAACGACCTCTACTACTTCATGATAGACAAGTATGTATGTACTTCTTTTACACACATTACTTACCCATTATCATCATTATAATAAAATAACCTATCGTAAATGCAGGGAGATGGAATACAGGCAACCGTCCCTTGGTTAGACAACGATTACTTTGAAAGGAAGATCAGTTTGTTTTCATGTTACTTGCTGGACGATTACATATGCAACGATGCACCTGCATCACTAAAAGTTAACACACATCCAGCCAGTATTTACATGGGAACAACAACAACAACAATAACCTTGATACCTGCTTTAGAAACATTCCCAATGTATTACTTTAACTTTTGTCCATATGCTGACTTGCATCTCCGGATTAACGATAACCTCACAGACGAGAAGCTAAGTGTTCTCACAGGTATTGCATTTGTTATATTAATAGATCAAAGACTACTGAATGCATGCTGAATATAGCTATAACAACCAACCAAATTTCCATCGTAATTATTTTCATTCATGAACTTAGATATCTAGCTGGTATATTAACTTCTTAACACTTAATAAAATAATCCACTCATCTGATTCTTTCTCTATTAGTAATCTTATTTTAAAAAAAAAATTATTTACTTAAAATCTGTAAAAATATGTAAAAAAGTGTTAGTAGTCTCAGTTATGATATTTCACACCTTTATCATTTAATTATATCACTTTTCATTGCCATCACCTACATGTTTACTAATCTTTATCATTTAATTATATAACTTTCAATGCATCTTTTAATTTAATACTATTCTGTTACATTATTATAATTATAATTATAATTATTATTTTTATCCGGTATGATATACGTTTTCAATCGTTTAACTCTTTTATTAATTTAATTCTTCTCCGATAACTTGCGTTCGTTGGCTTAAAAAACTAAATACGTAGCTGTATTTGATTTAATTTCTCGACGTTCGTATATAAATTTTATTGAAAACAAAGTTATATTCGAAATAGAGTATTCTTTTGTGTAGTAGGCTAGATGAAGTGCCGACGTCATATCGGTAACGTGACAAACAAAACGTATACCGACCGAACAAGTCGATACCAGTATCGGTATATGCTTAAAAAATTACACATTTTAACCCATTTAGTTTGTATATAATTTGGATTTCTTTCGATAGGTCACGTTCATTAACTTTTTTATATAAAGTTGAATACGCGACTTTATTTCATACTTTTTCTCATCCTTCTTTTATTAACTTTGTTGAAAAAGAATTCTTTTTCTTATTAGTACCATGAGTTCGTGATAGGCAACCCGATGCCGATATCGGTACCAGTGTAGTTATTAGTGGAATTGTGTTTTCTCATCATCCCTTTATTAACTTTTTGAAAAATAATTTTTTTCCTTCTTATTTTTAATGTAAAACACATTCTTTTAGACATATCATGACTTTAAATCAAATGTCGGTACCACATGAATACCGACATTTGTGTTTTTAGTTCCATATTTTGATGTTGTTTTTGTTCATTTGAATATCCAGTGATAGTTATTTAGAGTTTAACTGGTAGATTATACCGCGTATGATACGTGCTCTTTGAAGTTTAAACAATTTATTTCTTATTATACATCTCTTAAAATATGAGACTCAGTATTTTGACCAAATTTTATTGGTGTTTGATGTATGAGGTTTTGTGGAGGTGTGTTTGTTCAATTTTCTATTTTTGACTTCTTTGATTTGGCAGTTTATGGTTTATGATTTTCAAATTTAGTGGTCTATGATTTTTTGAGTTGTTAATTGAATTAAACGAAAACTTTAAATATTTATAAAACCGTATTAAATTAAAAAAACTAAATAAACTACAACAAAAACGATAAACTAAAAGCGCTTTTTTGAAAGATACTCACTTCCATTTATACCTTTATTTAGTTGCATATTCAAGCATGACACTGTATTTAATTTGACAGATTACATGGGCAAAATAGAAGACACCATACCAGGTACCACTAAAAAGGGGAAGCAATATTTGCGTATAAAATTGACAGATATCAGGTACTATTATATAACAAATGCTTCATACATTAACTTTAATCAGAAAATAATAAGAAAATCAATACAGTGGTTCAACCATTGATGTCACCCTATGGGAAGAGGTTCTACCATGCTTTGATAGGCAGGCAATGTTAAGTGCAGAAGAACCAGTTGTTGCTGCATTCACATCGTTGAAGGTCACCATCTTCAAAGGCCACACGTCAGAAAAACTACAACTGTCATCAACCCCAGCAACACACATTTACGTCAACCCTATTGTAGACAACGTCATAGAAACTAGAAACACGTAAAGAAGAAAACTCTTTATCTTACTCAATTATAAGATTTACTTTCTAATCTAACAAACAACTTTACTTCTATAGGTTCAAAGATGGAACACAACTTCTACTGACAGCAGCCCTTGGCCATGAATCACATGAACGCCATCTTCGCGCAGAAGACAGAAACAATAGAACGATTTCAGAACTCCTAGAACACCAAAAAGAAAACCAGGTACTCAAATAGTCTTCTTATGAAAGTCACGACTTATATTATTCATTAAAATAATGTCATGATCTAATAACTTTGTGATATAAGGGCAAACGTTCAGTTGCAAAGCATCAATCACAGCTTACATCAAAGGTCGGCCATGGTACTACACAATGTGCCCACAATGCCCAAGAAAAATAATCCAAACAAAAAGAGGTTGGTCGTGTGGTAGCCACCAAAACCTACCTGAACCAAAATTCATGTAAGCCTAAGAAAAATAAACACAAAAAACAAAAACAAGAAATCATATATCCTAATTAATAATTAATTGTAGGTACTGCGTCACAACAACAATCCCAGACAACACGACTCCTACTATGGCAACATTTTTTGACGAGGCAACCGTTGGATTAATCGGCATCCTATGCAGAGACATGATCTTGCAACAGGCTTCGCAGACCTTTATGAAACACCAGAACCCCTATATCAAGCCATTGGAAAAGTGGTCACAATGCAAGTTCAATATGCCCGTGCATCAACTGCCAACTCAAGTCTTCTCTCCGTCAACAAAGTCTTCAACAACACGCTAAACATCGCAGCCACACCGCCTTAGCCTACCCAATAAACAACACCTGCTGCAAACAAAAAGCTGGCCTTAGAATCAAGTGAAAACAGGCCTTCAGCTAAACGTCAACTATATCAATCAGGTATCCCATCCTATTCCAACTATTAACTTAAACCCATTTTTAACAAAGACATCATTACTAATAAACTTAAACAACACATACAGAAGGCATAAGCGACACCAAGAAACTCAGGTTCCCGAAATAGATCGCTAACAAATGCGCTACATTTTGTACATCTGAACTAACTGAAGTAGTTATTGTAAATAAACTTATGATACGTTCTGCAAAACCATGGGCTGCTTTTTGTATGTATTAACCACATTTTGTAACCAAACCTTGCAATCTATTATATGAAAACCAGGTTGCACCTTTGATCCTCAACTGAATTACTGCCGTGAAGCGCAGGTCAAATCATCTAGTTATAATTAATAATAAACAACAACCAACAACAACCATACCCATATAATCCCATCTATAGTGAAGCTATTGATAGGGTTTGGAGAGGGTAGGATGTAAGCAAGCCTTACCTCTATCCTGGGGGTAGAGAGGCTGCTTCCAGTAGGACCCTTAGCTCCAAAAACCAAAACCAAGACATAAGCTTCTGGCAAAACATATATAAGAAAACAACTACTAAAAAAAGTGGAAAGAAAAATAATAAAAATAAACACATAAATAAATAAGTATTTGTCAGTAAAACTCTGACACCGAAAATAGGTGGAAGCTTATAAAAAGTTATATCACATCTCATAGAAACTGAAAAGTTAAACTCATAAGACAAGAACCTCCACCAAAAACCAGGCCAAACTCCTAAATGTCCTTAACCTTAATCCTAAGTCTCCACGGAGTTCTGTCCTCGACCATGTTCTCAAAGAGGTGCAAATCTTGCCTAATCCGCTCATCCCAAGCCATTTTTGGCATGCCTCTACTCCTCATTCCATCTACAGTGAGTGTTTCAACTATTCTAATCGGGTCTGTCGTCTGCCTCCTCCTAACATGCCCAAACCATCTCAGTATCCCCCCCCCCTTATCTTACTGAAATACTAGCAACTCCTAATCTTTCCTTAAAAACCTCATTTCTTATCTTGTCTAGCCTAGTATGCCCACACATCTATCTCTACATACAGGTACAAAGTCAAAATAAAACGCACAAGGCTTATGGATAACAAATGGAATTGAAGGTGTAACGCTCCGCGTTTTTATGACTTTCCTGATTTAGAAATCGAGCCTTAAAAATCTATTTTTAGAAGCTTGCCTCTTTCAAAATTATAATCCGTTGCATCGTCGAAAATCTTTTACCTTTATTTTTAATTCGTTATAAAATTGGTTAATTTTTCTGTGTTTAATTAATTAAATTAATTAATTTTACAATTTAAAAAGTTAATTTTTTTTATAATCTAGTTAGTCTCGTTAAATTTCAAAGTTAGTTTAAGATAATACAAGTTAACCCAGTTAGTTTTGTTGTTAAGTTAGTTTTTATATATAATAACTTAACCTAACTATATAATCACCCTAACTTCTACACCTTCTTTGAGACCTCAAACCCCCCTAATCCCCTTTCACTTGAACCAGCCGACACCCACAAACTTCTTCACATCCCTCACTCTCTACACCCAAACAAATAAACACAAAACTTGCATCTACTCTCCCTCTCTCGATGTACACTGCACACAAAAGAAAAGGCAACACCTTCCTTCTTCACTCACACCTCCCACACCTTGCAACCTCACCTACCTCCTCCCTGCAACTCGGTGAACGGCCGACCACCACCACTACCGTCTGGTGGTGGCGGCGACGGTGCAAAGAGAGAGACGCCGGAAAGTGAGAGAGAGAGGTGCGACGAGGGTGAACGTGGCAGGTCCTATCTCCGGAAACAGAAGCCGCTTCAGCGGCGGCACCGGCGACTTTACGATGATGATGGTGGTGGTCGCGTTCAGCGACAGGTGAAATGACGGCGGCGGCGCGACAGCGTTATAACTAGAGCAAGAGAGAGAAACGGCGGAGCCGGAGCCACATACGACAGCGACGACATTTCGGGGTTTCCGGCAGGTTTCCGGAATAACCCCTCCCCTGCCTTCTGTTTCTTTTTATATATATTTTTTTTTGAAATTGTTGATGATGGTGGTTTGCGGCTGTGGTACAGTCGCCGGAGCCACGCCGGTGATCTACGGCGGAGCAGGTGGCTGTGGTGGTTATTATTGCTCAGATGTGATTCATCGGGCTTCGGTTCAAGCTTTGGTGCAACACAGTTATGTTTGGGTTTGTTCCGATTCAGATTTTGGGTCGGTTTCGGCTCATGTTCAGTTCGGGCCAGTTTCGGTTAGGTCAACAGTAGTCAACTGGTCAAACCCGGTCGACTAACGGGTCAACGGCTTATTCGAGTTTCGGTACAATTTAAACAACGCTAAATTTTATTATTGTTTCATATATGTGTATATTACTTTAAACGTTGAACCGATACATTTATTAATTATTCGCGGTTAGCACATTCTACGTATATTGTTTATAATCGTTGATTAATTGTTGAATCTTGAACTTACTACGACAACTTGTACTGTCGGGATCGTCCAAAAACAGAGGAAACTGTGCCCGTTTTTTGTATAATTCCGTAAAAGACGAAACGCGTTAATTTTATAAAACGAAACCTATCGAAGTTCTAATACTTTTATGAAGAAAATATAAATTTTATCATTTTGTATTAATTAATATTTTTATCACGAAACTGAACTTTATATAATTGTAAACATACATAGAAAAATAATTATATAATTATATTGTACGTTAACCTAACCCTATGTATAAATATATATACTTTATAGTCGAACCACTAATGAAAACGCGTCGGATTCAGATAATTTTATTACGATAAACATAAATGTATATTTAGTTTTGACAATACTTCTATAATACCCTCGATGGGTTTAAATTGGAACTTTTACATAAACTAAGTAGAATATATATATATACATTAACTAGATATACTCTGAATTTCCACTTCAATCCTCCGTCATAATTTCGTTTACTCATACGCCTTCGTTTGCCCATATAGGGTGACCTCGGTGTTCCACCCTCCTAATCTCATTACTCGTCAACAATTGGATAATCGGAAAGCATATGCAAATTTTGTGAGTATACTTGACCCATTTTACCGTTTTCACACTTTTGGGTGTAACATGTTTTAAATACAACACACACTTATTATACATATTCTTATGCAAATGTATAAACAAACAATCCAATACATGCTTACTATTTGTTATGCTTGATTCGTGTTTTCTAGACCATACTTATGTGATGAACTTGTCATTAGCTTCGTACGAGCCTCCATTTAACATGTATAGCGCTATAGGAGTAACGCACCGCCCGTAGACTATTGGTCATGCTAAATTTTAATTTATACTTGCGTAAACAGAGGGTTGACTTGTAAATCACATGCCAGTTTATACGTTAATCTTGATAACTAGGTTTGCCATGTGGATTGTTCCTTATCGTTTTTATACTTATATACTATGCACCAAACTTGTATGCTCGCCAATACCTTTGTATTGAACTACACTTTTAAAACATGTTGCAGGTTTAGCGATAACGTTGGTGATGCATGGAATCTAATAGGATGCCTAGATACACACTTTAAATTGTATTCTTATTGTATTGTATTTCATTATTCATGATGTTGTATTTACTTCAAATTCTTGTAATTGATTCTTAGAAATGAAATGAAATCGACTATTTAAATACTTGTCACAATTATTAGTGTTATGATGTCTCGAGCAATCTATTTCGTCTCACTCCGATGTTTCCGCCATCGGTTGGGGTGTGACTGATTGGTATCAGAGCCATAACTATAGGGAATTAGGAAAAGTAGGAATGCTTTAACCCAGTCTATAGTTTTAGAGCTTTATTCTTATGTTTTGCTTGAAACTACTTGCTTGCTACTTTATTTGCTTTTATTTATTCTCTTTTGATGTTTTAAACATATATGTCACTTATGTGTTAACACTTGACATGCTATACTTGTTTTATTATGTGTTAATACTTGTTCCATTGTTTGATTCCTTGTGTGTGTTCTTGACATATTCCTCTATGCGTTAGTACTTGTTTTATTGTCCCATTCTTTATGTACCATTCTTGATGTGCCTCCTTATGTGTTTATACTTGTTTATGTATTCCTTTAACATACGCCCTTTTCTAAAGCATTTTACTCGATTTTTCTTAAACTCGAAAACACTCGTATTACACAAATGAGACGAGTTTACCAAAATAGGCGTGAAACCCATAATTTGGTAAACGACTCTCATCCTGTTTGATTCTATTTTTGAACGAAATTACACCATTAAGTTAGGAGGTAAATCCACATCTTAATGGTAAATTTCAAATTTCGATTTCTAGTGGATCCTCGTCAACATGTCGAAATTAAATTTTGACCCGACGAGTACCAACCACACTTAGGGTACAAAGTCGTCAAGTTAGGAGTGAAACCCGCACCTTATCGACTAGTCCCACTCCTTAACTTATATAAATCCCGCCAAGTCTCGAAATTTTCGATTGAATTGGAACATGTAGTAACCGGAAGGGTAAATACCATCAACCGACATGTCGGAGAGAGTATTTCATCTATTAGGCCAAAGCATGTTTTCAATTTCGAAAGACCTTTCGACCACTTTGGTTAGTCAACGTTCCATTTTGGAACCATCCAAGTTTCTTTTATCAAACTCACGCTTTATTATTTTCGATCTTTTGTCCATTTTGAACCATTTTGAGATTTCACTTTTGCGCATGCATCATATTATTACTTTTCATGCGATTATACATTATTAGCATGCATGATTTCATGTAATTTTATTTACACTTTTGTAACAACGAGTGGAGACATATCATCGAGATAGGAGTTATTTCCTTACCTTGACAATTAACTCCGCTTCCTTTCTCATATTACAATGACCACATCAACGGTTTGGGGTGATTCACTTACCTGGGTGATCGTTACCAATACTTTTTTTTAGTAGACTATAATATGTAAACACAATCATGTCTATGTCTAATCGTTTATCGTTACAAATCTTCAATTATTTCAAAATGCATTGTTTATATGAACGGATTTCTTATCCTACAATCTATTTTCATGTAGCTCACACACAAAATTCTTAACTTATGCCCTAAATGCTTATTCCTTGATTTTCAAAATTTCACGAAATACTACTTATCAACTTACTCGGTCTAATAAATCCATTTCCCACAAAATTTTGTATTCCACGTAATTACTAAAACACACTCATCTCGCATGGTTATATTAAAGATTATTATTTTTCAATTGAGAATCAAACCAACTTTTCATACAAAATATTACAAATATTATTCGATCGTTTAGCAAAACCCTTCTCAAAATCAACAAAATATTTTGTTAAGAACGCCTTTCATGATCCCTAAACTCAGGTACCAAATTCCTTTTTTCTAAGGATCAACTCTTCACAAGAATCGGTAAACTTCAAAATTTTATAATACAAAGTTACGATGCAAACTTGTTAATCCCTAGAACTTTTCAATACCTCGCTCGACACATCAAATTAAATTCAAAACACGTGGGTAAGGAAACTTCATAAGAACCGACAAATGTTCAACTTATGTAAACCCTTTTAAAACCATAGTAGCATTTCCATTCATTTCCAAAGTACCTTTTCACATAACCAATAGACGTTTTATACTCTCTCTTTACATTCAAAAACTAGAGTCTATATTTCGTGACAATTCAATCTATTTCAACTTCACGTTTTGCGCAAACACCTATTTATGCATATCATTTTACACGTTTTAGTCAATATCACACGACAACTTCACGTATAATTCGTTTTACATACCCACAACTTCTTGATCATTTTACACGCTCAAATTCGTTGTATTCAATTTATTTCGCACACACAATTGTCATTACTTATACCTACTTACATTCATACTAATGCACTTTTTCATGTTTATACTCATACGTTTCATGTTCATACCAATATACTTATTCATACTTATACTATTATATATATTCACACGCATGCTTACATTCATACGCATGATTCATACATTCGTACCCGTACGCGAGCGGGATCTGAGGGATTCGCTTACGTGGGTCCCATACATACTTAAGCATGGACTTGCTTATATCCTACATTCTTATACGTACACATTCTTATTTTTAAATTTATGTATACCCTAATTCATACACAACTAGTACAAGCTATGCGGATCATGCGACGGTCAAAATAATCGCAGGTGCACACGGGATTATAGTGATTGACGCATGAGAATCATAGAGTGTACTACTGTGTATGGTAAGACACATAACCTAACATGACACCGAATACGAAACCGACATAGCATGGTTAAAACATGGTGGATACGCCGCTGGTACTTCTTATATATAAATGTTTTCACCATGTTACCAAACTTTCGTGAGACATGCCATGAGAAATTCGGTGTTTTGCAAACCATGTTTAGACCTAATATGCAAACTTTAACGACACACAAACGCGTTGCTACACGCATTATATCTGATTATCCAGGGCGAGACCTTATTCTTAACACACCACTTTCGTCTATCCGATACTTATGCTATTCTTATACTCATAATCGTTTATTAGATCAATCGTTCACCCTTATACCTCAATTATTCTCCGTTGTCTCAGACTCCAAAGCCTCAATTTTAAATAATCCTCTTCGGTTTGCCAAAAACCCTTTCGAGTCTTCCTCTTGAATAGATTTTGGGACGAAATTTTCTAAAGGAGGGGAGACTGTAACGCTCCGCGTTTTTATGACTTTCCTAATTTAGAAATCGAGCCTTAAAAATCTATTTTTTGAAGCTTGCCTCTATCAAAATTATAATCCGTTGCATCGTCGAAAATCTTTTACCTTTATTTTTAATTCGTTATAAAATTGGTCAATTTTTCATTGTTTAATTAATTAAATTAATTAACTTTACAATTTAAAAAGTTAATTTTTTTTATAATCCAGTTAGTCTCGTTAAATTTCAAAGTTAGTTTAAGATAATTCAAGTTAACCCAGTTAGTTTTGTTGTTAAGTTAGTTTTTATATATAATAACTTAACCTAACTATATAAACACCCTAACTTCTACACCTTCTTTGAGACCTCAAACCAAACCCTAATCCCCTTTCACTTGAACCAGCCGACACCCACAAACTTCTTCACCTCCCTCACTCTCTACACCCAAACAAATATACACAAAACTTGCATCTACTCTCCCTCTCTCGATGTACACTGCACACAAAAGAAAAGGCAACACCTTCCTTCTTCACTCACACCTCCCACACCTTGCAACCTCACTTACCTTCTCCCTGCAACTCGGTGAATGGCCGACCACCACCACTACCGTCTGGTGGTGGCGGCGACGGTGCGAAGAGAGAGACGCCGAAAAGTGAGAGAGAGAGAGAGGTGCGACGAGGGTGAACGTGGCAGGTCCTATCTCCGGCAAAAGAAGCCGCTTCAGCGGCGTCACCGACGACTTTATGATGATGGTGGTGGTCGCGTTCAGCGACCGGTGAAATGACGGCGGCGGCGCGGCAGCGTGATAACCAGAGCAAGAGAGAGAAACGGCGGAGCCGGAGCCACCTACGACAGCGACAACATTTCTGGGTTTCTGGCAGGTTTCCGGTATAACCCCTCCCCTGCCTTCTGTTTCTTTTTATATATTTTTTTTTAAATTGTTGATGATGGTGGTTTGCGGCTGAGGTATAGTCGTCGGAGCCACGCTGGTGATCTACGGCGGAGCAGGTGGCTGTGGTGGTTATTATTGCTCAGATGTGATTCAATGGGCTTCGGTTCAAGCTTTGGTGCAACACAATTATGTTCGGGTTTGTTCCGATTCAGATTTTGGGTCGGTTTTGGCTCATGTTCAGTTCAGGCCAGTTTCGGTTCGGTCAATAGTAGTCAACTGGTCAAACCCGGTCGACTAACGGGTCAACGGCTTATTCGAGTTTCAGTACAATTTAAACAACGCTAAATTTTATTATTGTTTCATATATGTGTATATTACTTTAAACGTTGAACCGATACATTTATTAATTATTCGCGGTTGGCACATTCTACATATATTGTTTATAATCGTTGATTAATTGTTGAATCTTGAACTTACAACGACAAATTGTACTGTCAGGATCGTCTAAAAACAGAGGAAACTCTGCCCGTTTTTCGTAAAATTCCGTAAAAGACGAAACGCGTTAATTTTATAAAACGAAACCTATCGAAGTTCTAATACTTTTATGAAGAAAATATAAATTTTATTGTTTTGTATTAATTAATATTTTTATCACGAAACTGAACTTTATATAATTGTAAACATACATAGAAAAATATATATATAATTATATTGTACGTTAACCTAACCCTATGTATAAATATATATACTTTATAGTCGAACCACTAATGAAAAGTATCGGATTCAGATAATTTTATTACGATAAACATAAATGTATATTTAGTTTTGACAATACTTCTATAATACCCTCGATGGGTTTAAATTGGAACTTTTACATAAACTATGTAGAATATATATATATATATACATTAACTAGATATACTCTGAATTTCCACTTCAATCCTCTGTCATAATTCCGTTTACTCATACGCCTTCGTTTGCCCATATAGGGTGACCTCGGTGTTCCACCCTCCTAATCTCATTACTCGTCAACAATTGGATAATCGGAAAGCATATGCAAATTTTGTGAGTATACTTGACCCATTTTACCGTTTTCATACTTTTGGGTGTAACATGTTTTAAATACAACACACACTTAATATACATATTCTTATGCAAATGTATAAACAAACAATCCAATACATGCTTACAATTGGTTATGCTTGATTCGTGTTTTCTGGACCATACTTATGTGATGAACTTGTCATTAGCTTCATACGAGCCTCCATTTAACATGTATAGCGCTATAGGAGTAACACACCGCCCGTAGACTAGTGGTCATGCTAAATTTTCATTTATACTTGCGTAAACTGAGGGTTGACTTGTAAATCGCATGTCAGTTTATACGTTAATCTTGATTACTAGGTTTGCCATGTGGATTGTTCCTTATCGTTTTTATACTTATATACTACGCACCAAACTTGTATGCTCGCCAATACCTTTGTATTGAACTACACTTTTAAAACATGTTGCAGGTTTAGCGATGACGTTGGTGATGCATGGAATCTAATAGGATGCCTAGATACACACTTTAAATTGTATTCTTATTGTATTGTATTTCATTATTCATGATGTTGTATTTACTTCAAATTCTTGTAATTGATTCTTAGAAATGAAATGAAATCGACTATTTAAATACTTGTCACAATTATTAGTGTTATGATGTCTCGAGCAATCTATTTCGTCTCACTCCGATGTTTCCGCCATCGGTTGGGGTGTGACAGAAGGGAATATTTGGAACAAAACTCAACAACGTACTATATGTTACCCCCATGATTCACTTGTTCTTATATATATGAGTAATTGTGGAGCACTTTGCGCTACAACTAAAAGTCGATATAATGGGCAAGTACTAAAACAAGATATGCCATAACAAAATTGTGATGGAATTAAATAGGCCCTAAACAACATGGCGTGAGATTTTAGTCGGAAAATTAGGGATATTGGAAGGCATGCTTCACGAGAGCTATTTAAGGTTTTCTTTATCAATCTGGTGAGGGCCAAGGGGGTTCGACGCAGAAGAACGCACGGAAAAGGGGGACCCACGGTGATCAAGAAGCAACTTCAATGTTGCACGAAAATCGAGAAGGGCGCAAGGGGTTTCGAATTGCTAGTTTTGAACGCGATTAGTATGCGAGGCTAATACCTGTGATCATCTCCAACTATAAGGTTCATATAGGAAAAACAAAACTTTGTTTGATTTAGATTCTTGGATTGTTTTCTTATTGACGCTTTGAATATACTTGTTGTTTGGTTAATTTAAACAAATTATTTGTGTTTTAGATATTCATCTTTTATCATTCGCATTCAGTTTTATTGCATCGTGTGCAGTGTGATAATTAGAGGGGTATTTAGCATCTATGATTTGGTAATTAGATTGTACAAGTTAGTATTAAAACTGGTGAATAATTATCAATTTGATTAAACTATTTACGAGACCATATCTATGTGGTTTCCAACTGATTAAACAAGTTTGTGTGGATTCTTATACTTGAAACCTTGAGATTGATCATTTTTCTTATATTTTGTTTTGAAACCTAATGTAAGTTTTGGAGTAAAATGCCCGGATGCTCCCTATTGTTTTGTAAATTAACACGTTTAGTCCTCAGCTTTTGGAAATTACATTCCTGTTCCTTGTGGTTTATCACTTTGTTACTCGGATAGTCCCTGAGCAAAACGGACGTTAGTTCCAAACGTTAAATGGTGTCACGTGCTGTACATGTGAGGGCATTTTCGTCCATTTATGTCAAAAACCCTTCATGCACCTCTTTAATACCTTTTCAGTTGTATTCTCTCCCAATTCACACCAACACATCACTCTCTCTCTCTGTGAAAGCACCGGATCCGTGATGAACATCAACATTGCAATTGATTCAAGACATGAAGAACAATCATAACCATAAAAGATAGAATAATGTAGAAGATGAATCTCTTTATTAACGAATCAGTCATCACAAATATCAAAAGCGTATAAATCATCTACAAGCTGGTTTAGATCACAAAGATCTAAACCGAGCTTTCTCTCACTAACACATAGTCACTCGCTCTCTAGAAATATGCACACACTATTGAGGAATTCCTTAGGGCTTGTGAGAGGTTGCACAAAGCTAATCACCCAGATCTATTCTCACTAAGATGAACGAATGTGATGGATTGATTGCCAATTCCCACCTATACTCCCATATATATAGGCTAGGGCCAAACCCTAAATTCTGACAAACTTTACAAAGACATGAAGTTCAATTTGATAAGTTAATAACAAACTGAACTTTGTAAAAGTACGTCCCCCATCCTTATCAAAATCTTCAATCCTTCATGTATGATCTCAATCCACTGAATTCCCGATGCCTTAAATCTCCGATCTCCCCCTTATCAAGAAGCACCACATTATTTCGAGAACCGACTAGCAATCATCTTGGAAGAGAGAACAAGAAACTAATCATCTTTACTCTAAACAACAACTAATAAGGTTGAATCTTTAACTAGTCGTCAACCGAGAACCCAACTTCATCACGTCCATACTTGATTGAAAACACGAACATACTTGACAAAACTCAATCACACACGAGTCTTTTTACACACAAGCTATCAAAGTCCAACCAAGTCACGATAACAGTCTAAGAATGTCCCAAAACTCAATTAAGGACCAAATCCGAACTCCGAGAATCTTGAAAAGAACACTGTGGACCACCATTTCCGCTTCTCATTCCCTTACTTGATCCTGACAACATAAGTATCCTATAACTTTTTAGTAATCCAAAACGGACTTCAAATTTCCAAATTGCACAAAATTCTGACCCTTGCTAATTATTTGGTACCAACGGTAACCCGTCACAACTAGAAAAACTCAGAACATGCACACATCTAAACCTCCGAGCTACACAAACTTCAAAAACTTAACTAAAAATTTGGTACCCCCGGTAACCCGAAATTCTAGAAAGTTCAGAACTCGTAAAACCCGAAAGCTTTTGAAACCGCGAATCAGATTAACCGAACAACACTTCTGAATACGAAGACATTCAGAACAAGCAACGAAATTCCGAATATAACTTGTAAGTTCGGACTTCAAAGGAATGAAAAGATTCGCACAACACAAAGAGAAGAAATCCGACAAACACTTAAACTCGCGCAAAGAGTAAATAAGCACTGACAAACACTAAGTTCATCAAGTTCAACCAAAAATCCCCAATTTTGCTAACACCCAAACCCTAACCAAAACCAAAATCAAAATCAAGTATCAATCAAATCAACATGTCATCTTCATTTAAACATCAGGCATTCAAGCAAGAAACTTTCAAATCATCCAAAAATCAAGAATACCAAGTTCAACTTACTTGCAAGAACAAGCCCTAGAAAGAAAATTGGACCTTTATTGAAGAATATTAAGATGAATGAAGTGTAATAGACATACCTCATGAAGATACTACTCTTGATATCAAACATAATGAATCAAAAGATTAGAGATTTTAAAAGAAAGAGTGTGTCACCGTTGGGTGTAGTCGAAGGAGCAGGGGATTTGAAAGATAACAAGGTTGCACAATCTACTTCAACCTTATAAGGTTAAGTTCGGACGACAAAAATTCAAACCCCAACATTTTTAACAAGTGTAGATGGGTATAAGATGAATCGACTGTGATACCTGTGTCTCTACGACCATCATACAAATACAAAACTAATTAAATATTGTGTTTCATACTTGGGATTTTGTAACACCCGTTCTTATAATTCAAGGTTTAACGTATATTTTACGAAAAACAATCAGGTAATTAAGATTACATAAACATTGGAAATACGGGCTTATTAAAAACTTTTACAATCATAAGTCATTCAACATAACGTGAACGGGTTCGTCGTTTAAAATTTACAACGTGACCAAGTGCGGAAGCATGACTCTATATCGTGTTCGGTTCTTCGAGGAGCTTGGTCGTCTTCCGGCATTCTAAATGTACCTACATTTCATAAACATGAAATGCTTTAGTCATACGGGGATTAAAAAAATGTCTAAACAAATCCGGAATGATAATGGAAGGAAAAAGAATCCCAACGTTAAACTCTTGATCTCAAAACATGGATTTCCAACTGGCCTCCACCGTAACTTACGGTGCCACCGTAAGTTACGGTGGCCCCTGGTGTGACATGCCCCTACCGTAAGTCAGTAGGGGGCTGCCGTAAAGCCTTCAGCTCCACCGTAACTTACGGTGGCACCGTAAGTTACGGTGGCCCCTGCATTCCAGCTTTCCATTTTGCCGTTTATTGACACGAAAACTTTCGTATCTTTCAATCCGCTTATCCGTTTGACCCACCGTTCCTTCCTACATGATTGTAATTTGACCCTTCATCATATGGAGTCAAAATCCAACATCCGGATTAACAAAATTTAAGACTTTTAAGTCTTCGGCTTATTACCATTTTTACCAAATTTTGACCCGTTCGCGATTTTATCAAACAAACATGTTTACTTGATCTATAAACTCATGAGAATCATAATTTCAATATTTCCTATCAAATAAATCGTAAATCATGGGTTTCTTACATAGTTATAACCCGTTTACATTCAAGTGCTTATTTTGACCCATTAAGGGTATTTAAGCACTTTAAAGCTTAAAATCGCTTTCATTCATTTCTAGTGTTATTTACATCATTCTTATCAAGTAATCTTCCTCCACAACTATAATAGTGGTGGACTTAATGAGGTGATCTATATAATCCGAGTTTTTCTCGTCTGATTGCTAATTTACGACAAAGACTCATATAGAGTCATTTGACCTAAGGTTTACATCTTTCGCTTCTTACACTTATTCCAATTATTTATTTGATCATAAAACTCGTTTCAAAACTACCTTTAAAGGTTGTTTATTCGAATTAGCCAACAAGGGCGTTTTAGTCAATTTTAGTCATTCTTTTACGACGAAGGACTATTAGTGCTTGTTTGAACCCCAAAATCCGACCTTTTAACCATATTCTTGTTTAGAAACCAATATGTTTCTAAAACACCATAATCATAACTCAATTTATTCGCTTTACCTAAAAGATAACCGAATATCTTATTTTAACCTTGTCTAACTGTTATAAAACTCCAAATTCTACATGATGAGTTGTATTATTATACATACCTGGCTCGGATCAATATATTGACCCGTTTCAATACCTTTCCTTAGTGGCTGCTAAGTGATAGCGATGTAGGCATCCATGTGCTATTTATTTCCTAAAATCATGCAACTCGACAACCCATTAATCGGTATTGTCAAAGGGTGATAATTTCACCTTTTGACCCGTTTGGTCTACATGACCAATTACCATTGTCAAATTGTCAAATATTGTCAAATTACCATTTTGCCCTTAATGGTTATTATGATTTAACTTATATGATAACCATTAAAAGTACATGTTTCATTCGTCATAATATGATCGAATTACCGATTTAACTCATTTTTAGCCATCACTAAGTTTTCTTGTCATATTTGATTATCTTGTTCCGTACGACTACACGCCGGAACATCATATCTCAATTAGGTATTTTTCTTTTTCGTAACTAATACGACGAAAGAATATTATAAATATATGACTAGTGTAAGATATACTTACCTTGCATCCTGTTTATGCATTTTCCTTCACTACCGATTAGTTTGACCCGCTTCCTTCCCAAGCTTCCCCTTAGCTTGTCAGCGTCAAACTATCATCATAATTCATAAGATGGTTAACTTAGTCCTAATCATTCACGACTATTCCATCCTACGACTTTTATGTCGAAATTACCATTCGACCATATCATTGATCAGTTTGACTTTTAAAAGTCAACTGACTGTTGACATAATTAACTATACGAAGTAGCTTAACTACTAGTTTTAGTTATTTGGCCAATTATCCGGTAAACATCATTCTTATGTTACCGTTTTAATCACGTATTTAGCAAGCTCTTGTAACTATAAGTTACCAAATTAATACTTGATGATATTAAACATCATTAATCATGAACAATCATCCAATTTTATCATATCATACTAAACCCTTTTTTTTAGTAGGTATAATCATATACTTAAACAAATCATTTGTTCAAGTATTTATCGACTATTATCATGCATGATGATTCTAATCACAATTATATCATCTTTTTCATCTTATGTTTAAAACCCACTTGATTAAGTGTAGTAAATCATCTAATCATTCAATACATAGCATGTCATGTATGATTTTCACTTAGGGTTTTGTTCCTAAGCAAGTATACATCACTAATCTAGCCATACCTTCTCTAATCCATGCCTAATTCATGATTAGGATGATTATCCATATTTCACAACTTCACTAATCATCAAGATTTTACATACCTTACGATCCTCTTGTTCGGGTGATCGTTAATTCACGCTCGGTTGTGAATTTGGGCTTCATTTGATCCTTCAATTTGATGATTATGTTAGATGTTAGGGTTTGGCTCCTTGGGAGCTCTCCTGAGCTCGATCCAGAACACACACTTATGTGTGTGTGTTTTGTTTAGTTATTAATAAATAACTTTTCAAGTTATCCCGCTTTGCCTCCTCGTGTTTGGTTCGTTATTTAAGTAGGCGACAACCTAATTATTTTCAGCAATATCCCCACTTATTAACTAGGTTTAATATTCCTAGTTAACTTAGCGGGTTTGCGAATATTTATGTCTAAGCTTATTTTAAGTCCCGTTAGGTCGGGCCTTCTATAAACTTTATTTCCTCAAAAGCCTTTATACTACTTTTATTTAATATTAGGTTTATTTATTTAAAATACTAATATTCACCGGGTTACTTTTACCACTAACGGTACTTTACCCGTCTTTTAGTATTAACGTGGGTTAATTACCAAACCCGTTTTCGGGGTGTTACAAGTCTACCCCCCTTAAAGAGGTTTCGTCCTCGAAACCCTTTCTTACATAATTCATTGAGTTTAAACTCAATGTATTTGATCCGAGATATCATTTAAACATTACTTGTACTTTTAACCAATTGTTAGTATTACCAGATAAGTATGGTAACATCTTTTTGGTCACTAATTGTCTACGTATCTCATACGACATAGTGCAACTTAAAATAACGTAATCTCGTTATTTCCACTGGTTTAGTTAACTTAGCGATATCCATCGCTTTCATATACTATCGAATTCTTTATGAATCCGTTATTTTGACCCGTTTAAAGGTCTTTAGTGAAATCTTTCACTTTTAGCAACAAATTCTTTTATTTTCAAATTTATTTATTCGGTTCAATTATACCGAATCTACCACTTGCAAGCAAACCAAATTTCCTGATTTGAATTGCTGACCTTAACCGGTCTCACTAACTAGACTTATTAGTCCAGTTACTTTTACCGCTCGCCTAGTTATAACGTGATTCTACCTCACATTGCATTTCTTAACCGTGATCGTGTCACATTATGTTTAATTCATATCAACCTTTCATTTTCGAAAACATCACTTTTTCGAATATATCGTCTTGCGCCTATTAGTGTCAAGACTTGTATCCTTCATGCTTACTATTTAAATTCCTATCAGAATTTCTATTTGTAAAAACATTATTTCTTACTAAAACTGAAGTTTTAGTTTAGGATGTTCTCTTTATCTTTTGTCAATTATCCGTACCAGGATATTGACAGTCCATAATTTATTCTTTTACAGTCTTAGTTTCATGCAGGGATTCTCTACTGGTTCCATTGCTTGTCTAAGTAACCCTCAGATTCTTTCACTTAGCCTCGTAGGCTATTTCTTTAGGCTTTTGCCTCTTTAGGGCGTTGCCTTTATGTCCCTTTTACCTTTTATTCATGACCCGTGGGCCAGTTTAGTCCCGTAGACCTTTACACTGTTTATAACCCGAAGGTTATAATGATCCCGTAGTTCGTCCCTTTTATGTTTGAAAATTTATTTATTTTCACATCAAAAGTTCGTTCACTCCGACTGTGATTCGTGTCTGCAATCATTTCATATTCAATTCCGACCCATTACATGGGTTCATTAATATCTCGCGCTTTCCTTTATTCGGTTTGCGCCCATATTTGTATTCAATCTCGTCCCATTACCGGGCTTATTATCCTTTCCAATGTTACGTTTTATCTAACCCGTTTAACTTGTTCGTGTGAAAATTCGTCACTTATGAATGTCAAACTTCAATATTTGTTCGACCCGTTCAACTTTAGAATAGTTGGACATGATTTATCAAAACTTCTATTTACTTTATCTTGTCGTCTTTTGGTCATGATTCAAAATTCAAGTCTTTTAACTTTCCATCCGAGTTCCCGTTTCTCGGTCTACGCATGTTTTTAAACCCTTACCCACCAACCGGGTGTTTTACCGAAGTCGTTATTATTGCAACCCTTACGGTATGCATTATGACTTCGTTTCGCTTTTATATTCCTACTTTGTTCTCAAGTTTGGCGTTTTACAAAATCGACCCGTTTAGAGACATATTCGCACTTTCCGGGTTCGAGTGTAAGTACACTCCCTCCCAATGCATATTTTGATCATTCTACGTGTTTATATTCTTCGGGTTCGAGTGTAAGTACACCCCCTCCCAATACGTACCTTAATTATTTTACATGTTTCTTTGTCCCTTCCTTCGGGCTTATCATCCTAATGTAATACGCTTCCGTCACCCGGCTGTGCGTTTACATTATTATCAAATATTTTGCTCATTTGATTTATTTGGGTACTTTTTAAGTTAGTCCCATTCACTCCACCCTTACTACATCGGATGTAAATGTGTCCGATATAAGAAACTCGTGGTATCATATGCCACTACTTACTTGGCCAGAGTAAGCGATTAACACATGACATACACGACCTTTTTATAGTTTTCACATCACGCCCTATGTAAGTAACGCCTCTATTTACTTTTCTTGGAAATGATATCCTGGATATGTATTTCTATTTAGGTTTTTCCAAGTTTCTAAGTCACCTATGCAACAATCATTCTCTACTTGTTTATTGCGTTTTACTATTTAAGCATATTTAAAAGCGTGCACCTGGTATCGCTTGCCCCGTCGGACGTTCCCTGCCATTAACCTTGTTCGCGGTCGTTACGCGATTTAGGTCCTTAATGAGCATGCTCTCCTTGTCATAGCTCGGACCGTTCCATCATCATATCCACAATTCATTCAACTCTCGTCATCTTCAGATGCGAGTGTCCTTCAATTAAACATTCACAAGAGTTAGTAATGTCAACTTCAATAATCGCCCGTATTATAATACAATGCTTTTTTTTCTACTATACGCGTCAACGCGCGTATTTTCGTCAACTACATCAATCATTTCAATTGGGGTAACGTGTATCACACGATAGCCCTATGTGATATTTACAATACTTTAGCATGCTAAACTATTAACATACATGTACTTACCGGATTTGCGATCAAGCCTCGAACCGAACACTATTCTTTATCAAGAGCATAAGGTTTAAGTCCAAGCATGGTTCTCCCCACCATACTTGAATCTCTTAAACCAGGGCTCTGATACCAACTTGTAACACCCGTTCTTATAATTCAAGATTTAACGTATATTTTACGAAAAACAATCAGGTAATTAAGATTACATAAACATTGGAAATACGGGTTTATTAAAAACTTTTACAATCATAAGTCATTCAACATAACGTGAACGGGTTCGTCGTTTAAAATTTACAACGTGACCAAGTGCGGAAGCATGACTCTATATCGTGTTCGGTTCTTCGAGGAGCTTGGTCGTCTTCCGGCATTCTAAATGTACCTACATTTCATAAACATGAAATGCTTTAGTCATACGGGGATTAAAAAAATGTCTAAACAAATCCAGAATGATAATGGAAGGAAAAAGAATCCCAACGTTAAACTCTTGATCTCAAAACATGGATTTCCAACTGGCCTTCACCGTAACTTACGGTGCCACCGTAAGTTACGGTGGCCCCTGGTGTGACATACCCCTACTGACTTACGGTAGGGGCATGTCACACCAGGGGCCACCGTAAGTTACGGTGGAGGCCAGTTGGAAATCCATGTTTTGTGATCAAGAGTTTAACGTTGGGATTCTTTTTCCTTCCATTATCATTCCGGATTTGTTTAGACATTTTTTTAATCCCCGTATGACTAAAGCATTTCATGTTTATGAAATGTAGGTAAATTTAGAATGCCGGAAGACGACCAAGCTCCTCGAAGAACCGAACACGATATGGAGTCATGCTTCCGCACTTGGTCACGTTGTAAATTTTAAACGACGAACCCGTTCACGTTATGTTGAATGACTTATGATTGTAAAAGTTTTTAATAAACCCGTATTTCCAACGTTTATGTAATCTTAATTACCTGATTGTTTTTTGTAAAATATACGTTAAACCTTGAATTATAAGAACGGGTGTTACAGATTTGTATAAATATGTGTATCATTTGCACATACCAATTCTTGTTCGATTTCGAGCTTTAAATTACTTTCTAGAAGGTTATACGTGAACTGATGCGTAAATGTAATCAGTTTAATGCAAAAAACACTCTGGAATAGTGACATAGGCTTAACATACCTTAAATAACCTTTACATAACTTAGAAATAAGTTTTGTAGGGTTTGGTGTGTCGAAAACAAGTTTATTCGATCGCAGGGACTATTTGCGTCAAACTGTGAAACTATGTCGATTTGTATAGCAACGAACATTCCAGAACTTGATCATCAGTTAAACATACCCTAAATATCATTTACACAGCTTAGAAATAGGCTTTGAGGGATTCGGTATGCGAAAATAAACCTTTTGATCAAACAGGGACTAAAAGCGTCAAAAAGTACATAAGTTTGCATTTTCGCGTATATCTTACGTTCTGAACATATCCGGACATCCAAAAATTTTTGTAATCATCAAAATATTTTATTTTAGTGATTGGAATGCAAAAATACCACTCGTAGCGTAATTTGGATCGTTTTCGCGTCCGTTTGAGTTTTTGTCGTAATTAACCGAACAACACGACCGTACGGCTAAACGAACCGACATCCGAGATGTTTTCAAGCATATTTCATGTTCCCTATGCTTTAAGTTCATTGTGGAGCCTTGAAATGGGGTTAACGGGGCTTAAACGCATAAAAAATGCATCAAAATCAAAGTTTTGGACATGCAGGGGCCATTTTTGACAATCTGTCAAAGTAGTCTAGGAGGGGCACGTAAGACTCAATGAGAGTCTATGCGGCCCGTGATAGACTGTTAGACCAAAATCATTGAATCTGCATTTTTCAGCTGGTTTTCTGGGTTTGGACATGGTTTTCTCAATACCTTAGGCTAGTTTTGGGCTCCCATGGTATACAAATCAGTGTGCCACACTTGTATGGTCCAGATCAAAGCCCAAATTACGAGAAATGATCCTAACGGTTCTTGAAAATCTATAAATACCCACCTTGTTCAAGCACCATTCCTCACATTTGATCTGATTTTGCTCTAAGTTGAAGCCTTAGCTTCATACCTGAGTATTTTAGATCAAATTCTTCATTGCTTGGACCTTTTGTAAGTTTCTTTCATGCTTGTTATTGCTTTTTAAGCGTGAAAGTCAAACAGTGTTTGACTTTCTGCTTTGACCATGAGATTGGTCAACACAAAGTTCGTTCGAACTTTGCAACGTGAGCGTAATCACGATGGTTATAGTCCCATGTGACTATACCTACTGATTACCACGTCGATTAGTCGAAGTGACGAGTCAAAGTTTCGGTCAAAATACGTGTTTATGCGTATTTTGCATCGAAGCTATTTTCGGGTATCAAAACACTTTGTTTTGATATCAAACTTTTTTTCTAACTTAGTTAAACATGTTTTAACATGTTTAACTCGTCAGTTTTAGTCTAGTGCTTATTTAGGGTCGTAAAGTCAAGCGGTCTAAACCACCGCTTAGACTTTCAAACCCAACCCGTTTGGTCGATCGTTAGGATCCGACCAAGCATATTTTGTGACCATAGTTGTACAGGGAATAACCTTCCGAGGTTATACCTTATGGTCACTTAGTTTAATTAGTTGTATGATAGGTAGTTTATATGCCTTAGGTAAATTACCAAAATGCCCTTTTCATGCATAATTGGTATTTAAGCATATGTAACTTAATTTTTGTCACTTAATCTGATTATGCAACATATTTAAACATGTTAGGGCATATAAGACTTGTCATAGGACTAGTTATGCGTCTCGAACGCGCATTCGCGCGAACGACGCGTTAAAGTAGCTTAAGCTACCTTAATGTGTCACACCCCGACTTTCCACGTATTACCGGTGGGCCCGGTGGGGAGTATCGTGACGTAGTTGATATCATCATAGTCAAACAATACAATATATATGAATGCACAGCGGAAGCAAAAGGTAAATATATTACAATCCGAATATAAAGTAATATCAAAGTATTACAATGGAAAGTAAGGATCCACATGCGGATCTTAAAACATAAACATTATTCAACAGACTTTAGGCGCCTAGAACTCGCAAGATTCCTTATAAACGCCCTGAGCTTCTAGCCAATTACGTTCAGTACCTGTCACTTAACCCTTTTGGAAAATACGTCAGTTTTCACTGGTAAATACACTCAACCGACTCATTTTGAAAATGTTTAATAAAATTGATTTGAATGCACGTAGCACAAACTCATTATAACTTGGGACAATTATATTTATAATCTTGTATACAGATTTACATGTTCGTTATACGTTCAGGGCCCGATGTAGAAACCGAGTCAGATTAACAGACACGCCACAAGTATAGGCCCACAAGAGAGTGAGATAACGTTTTTCCTTATGCAACTGTCAGGTGTATGCCTACACCCCGTGTATAAGGCGTGGCCATTTTATAATACAATGATGTCAAGGATATCCAGGACATGGTCATTAACCCCTAAAGGTCTTTATTTCAAACAATACAGATTAAACCGGGTTACCTCAATAATTTAATCACAATAAGATTAAACATTCAATACCCGACCAAGCGGTATTATTATAATACCGTATCCCAAGCCCGTATAGGGAAAATAAGTTAAGAGTATTTACCTGAGCTAGCTCCTGTCTTAAATAGCCGTATTCACTTAAGTAAGCGTAGGTACCATTTACCGGAAGGCTCTAGTCTGGAATGATGGTATAAATAACCAGTTAGATTGCTAACGGGTCTTTAATTAAGCCTAAGCTTAGACCGGTTAGTCTTACAGAAAGATATGGTTCAAACGCATGACGAAGCGAAGACCGATTTAGAATGTGGTTTTGACCCGACAAGCTTGTATACTTGTTTAATATGGGTAACTTAAACACATCCTGGAATTTGAGACAAAAATGATATGGTTTGACCCGTCTCGGCTAATATATGCAAACTAGTTACATACGCCGCTCCGAACGCGAAAAGTGCGTAACGGTAACCAAATGAGTCATATGCGAGTTTCCTAAGTTATTATGCTTTAATTATGTTGTGACATCAGAAAAGATATCTTATATTATGCCCAAAACGGATTTAGACTCACATTACGCCCCGTAGGGGTATTTTGGTCATTTAAAAGGTTATAAAAGAGTTTAAATATAAATCTGAGTTTCGGGTCTGATGTAATCAGTAAAAAAAATACTTAATTTACTAGGTTATATCAGTAGGGTATCATATATATGTGAAATCTATCCTTTATAACCAAACTATGCCTCTTAGGGGTATTTTGGTAATTTCACATAGGCTTAAAAAGTCAAAACTGGAAACCTGAGTTTAAAACTTTAGCTTACTGTAAAAATATAATAATTTACTTAAAATATCAGTAGGTATCAAACCTTATGTGCTCAACATAATCTTAATACATACTATGCGTCAAAAATGCCTAAAAAGGCGATTTGGAGTCATTTCTGGGTTTTCAAAGGAAAGCTGATATTTTTATAATTCCAGAAGGCTCAAAATACTTTATTTATTATATTAGATCAGTAGAAAAAGATTTGGGGTCAAAAGGATTTGTAAAACTCATTTTATGGCTTAAAAGGGCAAAATCGGCATTAACCGAATTATACTTAGAACTCTAAGTTATGCTCAGCCTAAAAATAAATAAAAATCTCCAAAAATCCCTAAATATTATATTACAACAGTAGGTAAAAATTTTTATATCAAAAATTGGGTTTAGATAGGCTATACGCTAAATACACCATTTAATTACTAAAAAGCTTTCAAATTACGCTAATGAGCATAACTCTTAATCTAGACCTCAAACTGATGTCAAATTTTAGGTGTAAGTTTATAAATCAGTATCTAAGGTTTCTACTCTTTTACTTTTTCAAAAATCACGTTTTAAGGTCAAAAGGGCATAATAGTCAACATTTAAGCATTTAACGGAATCATGCATATGAATCGGATAACTAATGAACCAAGTTGTATAATCACAGAGGGTTATACTTATAGGTAACTTGGTCCTAATAAAACTCTAAGGCGTTTCTAAACTATGCTTAAACGGGTCAGAACTGAAAGTCAAAGCATAAGTCAAACTATGCGACTTTCGGTTCCGAACCGAGCCTAAACTGAAAATTGTCGAGTTGAACATGTTTAGACATGTTCTTATATTAATTACCAAGTTATATTAATGACAAAACAGGTTGCATAGCCTTTACTTAGCTAATTATGCATTTATTTGAAAATAAGCTTCCTGTTGACTTTTTATAATCAAGTTTGACCCGACAATTGACCTAGATAGAGTGGGAATCAGAGGGTGCTCTTTTAAGGGTTTAATGCCCACATAATTACCCACTCATAGGTACATTCAAATTGAATTTTGACTGAAGAGATTAAGATTAATGACGAAGTCAAATCTTAATTACGACGGTTTGACTTTACGCTAATTAACTAAGCAAAACTGAATTAAAGGAGGTTAAGCATACTTACTATAGTCCTAAGTACGACTAATGATCACTAGGAAAGGTGCTTGAGCTCCAGGAACCTCCAAGAAGTCAGTTGTGAAGTTTACAAGTGAATGAGCAATGAAGAACCCAACTTCATGGCCTTTATATAGGTTTCTAAATGCAATTTGATCATGCCAAACAAGTCTATGAATGAATCCAGATGATTACAAGTGTCCCTAGTCCTTAAAATACCATCAAACAAGCCCCTGAATTCGAATACCATCGTTTTATGGCGGTGTAACCGTTTTAACAGGCAGCTGGAAGTTTTTCTGCATCTGGGACCTGCTTGCGCACCGTAACGTCCATAGTGTTGAGGTGCGCAAGCCCTTGGCCAGCACAATGAATCTTTCAAATGTTGACAGTTTTGACCCCTGGACTTCCAAACTTGATTTTTACCTTTATTTCTTGCACTTTGGGCCCTCTAAATTGAATTCTAAGGGCTTCAAGACTTATACCAACTTTGTTAAGTCCTTGGTTAACTTTTGATTACCCGAAAAGTCATAGATTTCAACGTTGACGCTTTTAACCCCTCGCACACGAATTTTATCATAACTTTCTCATACGATAACGAAACTTTGTGAAATTTTTATCACGCATTCTAGTGAGCATAATTAATCATTACAAAGCTTCGGGTTTGCTAAAAGGTCACTCAGAGGTATACTTTAAACATGTTGACATATTTAACCCTTGTCGTTTGTAATTCCTCACTTTCTTTCACAATTAGCTTCGTATGATCCATGATTTATTCGTTTAAGGTTTTAAACATCATGTAGGGTTATTGTAAAGTATATTTATCCATTGTTGACATTTTGAATCCTTTTATACACACCGATTCCTTGTTTGTAAACTTTAGTCCTTCTAAATCAATCCTTTACACGTTTTAAGTCCATGACACGTGTCAATACATTATAGGATGTGGATTTTCGAGGTGTTACATAATGGGTAGTAATGGGTCGTAAGCACTTAGGATAGGTTCCAATTTAGAATGTAGGTTTTGTTAAACCATAACACATGAGTTCAAATACTCATTTGGTTTACGAGACCTCATTCTACCCAAACTTCCGATTTAGATGCCGATTGTTTAACTAGCGATCTGATTACTAGGTACCACTTGATTCCTTGATTTCTGAGCTTTCTTAAGACACTTAATCGAGGATACTTACAATCTCAAGTGAGTACATAGTCCCTTCTTTTACGCATTCAAATGTTTTGGGGTGATACATATGTGCCGATACGCTGTTTTCATGATTTCGACTATATGATACACATGCATAGTACTATCCTTTGACGAATTGAACTATTATCCATGATTTAAACATTGATTTCCAAAGTTTGTTACGACTATTTGTTTGTTCATATGTTTAGTTATACATTCATTAACAATGATCAAGCCGATTGGTTGTACGATGTAGCGCTATAGGACTAGACACCCCATTCCTGTTGTATGGAATGTCAGAAACCAAGTTTTAACCAAATAGAATTTGCCTTTATAGTATTTCTATAGTCTCTAAAGTGTAGTATGATGTAGCGCTATAGGACTAAAATATAGTTTGATATATTACCAAACCACGATTTAGGTATGTTCCGACATACTACCAACGTGATATTGTTTACTAAAGTATGTGTTGATATACTACCAAAGCATAGTTGATATGCTATTTTCAAACGAAAACATAAGTTGATATGTTATTTACAAAACCAAAGTATAATGTATTATACTACCGATGTTTTTCATTCTTATACCAAAGTATACTTGTGATATACTACCGAATCTATTATTTTCGAAACTGAAGTATAGTCTAATATACTATCTATTTGTCTATTTCAAAACTAAAGTATATTTAGATATACTACTCTTCCGCTTATCTCAAAACCAAAGCATATTTTTTGTATATACTATAAACATTTTACCAAAACGACGCATTGTAGAAACAAAACTTTTACAAGGATTCATGGCTACTTTTGAAAACATAAAACCTTTTCTTGTGTTATCCAAAGCCATGAATCTAATACACAAAACCTATGTTACTCACAGACATTTTTATGCTAACGTACCTATTTTCACATATGTTTCAGGTGCTGCTATGTGACGATTATTGATGCATGCTACACATAGGATGGACTCGTGCCTTAGCGACTTTAAAACTTGAGAGACAATTATTTGTATGTATCTGATTTGTAATAAAACAATGAGTTCAATAATTCAACAAAATGAAACTATTTAATCCATGGTTGTGAAACAATGATTCTGTTACCACACTCCCCGACGTTTCCGCCACGATTTGTTGTTTTACGTGGTCGGGGTGTGACAGAAAAGTTGGTATCAGAGCCAATGGTTATAGGGAATTAGGTTATTAGTAATGCTTTGACCTAGACTATAACCTTCCTAGGACCCTAACACAAGTTATCTTGTGTTTAGTCTTAAAACAATAACGTCGCCTATCTTTAGGTGGCAACCAAAACAAGAACACAAATTACAAATCCATTTTTGAAAACCAATCATCTTTTCTTGGATGATTTATTATAAGGTTTTGAACCTCCAAAGTTTTCAAAATCTCGTCAAATTTTGGGTCTAAATAATGTGAACACATGCAATCTGGAAGGGTGGATGCCTGTACCTCGAGTTTTCTGTCTAAGGCTAGAGTGTTCGTACAAATCCACATACTCGGACCAGTCACTCTTACCTGGGAACTCTTGGGGTGGTGTCCACTTATAGGATAAAGCATGTCATCGCGATACATTAGTATGACCCATTTACTTTGATTAGTCACAGTGTCATCTGTTTGTTTTAAGTAACGAACAAATGATCACAAGCATGTCGTCGCGATACATTAGTATGACCCATTTACTTTGATTAGTCACAGTGTCATCTATTTGTTTTAAGTAACTAACAAATGATCACAATCTCTATGCTTTGTCGACATTCCTTTCAGCATTCAATTTTCACTATCCGATATCATCTCACTCGTTTCCTTTTCATGTTTCTTTGCTCTTTTAGAATATGCCTGCTCGACGTGATGCACAACCTCAAAATAACGCCGAACTCCCAGCTATTATCACCCAGCAAATCGCTGTTGTACTCCCAAACCTGATAACCCAAGTAAACCAAGCAAATAACAACAATGCCACGTGCAACTATAAGACATTCAACTCAGCTAAGCCGCTCACATTTACTGGGTCTGAAGGGGCCACTGGGCTCCTACAATGGTTTGAGAGTCTCGAAAGCACGTTTCGTCATGTGCAATGCCCAAACGAACGTAAGGTTGAATTTGCATCGAGCGTATTCCAGAAAAGAGCACTTACATGGTGGAACGGTGTAATGAGGGATAGGGGTGCCGATGTGGCAATGGCACAAACTTGGGAAGAGCTTCGAGCTCTAATGATGAAGGAGTTCTGTCCGCGCCATGAACTCAGGGCTTTGGAAAGGGAATTCGATGATCTAAAGTAAGATGGCGGTGAACATCGAGCCTACACTGACCGTTATGAGGAACTGAGCCTGTTATGTCCTACCATGGTTACGCCTTTGGATAAGGCGATCGAAAAGTACATTGATGGTCTCCCTGACCTGGTTCAGGATATCGTTACTGGTAGCAGCCCTACTACCGTCAGACAAGCCATTGAACTATCTGCTACCCTGACTGAATCCCAGATCAGGAAAGGTAAGCTTTTCCGAAAAGGCGACCCAAAACCATCTGATAAGTCTACACAAGAAAAACCAAAGGAAAAACAGACTGAGACCTCCAAAAAGTCGAAGAAGCGTAAGACTTCACAAAACTTCGCTATAGTTACTCAGAACAATCAGGATGCACCAAACCAGCCAGCAGAACCTCGTACAAGGAAAAACTATGTTGGTATTGCACCTTTGTGCAACAAATGCAACCGTCATCATCTGGAGCAAACAAAGTGTCACAAATGTACCCACTGTGGGCTATTGGGACATTTGGTCAATACCAGTCGTTATGCAAATCAAAACCAAGTTGCTGCAAATCCTGCTGCTGCCCAAGCACAGTTTCCACCTGGGTCGTCCTATAACTGTGGTGATCTTACTCACTATCGAAACAATTGCCCAAGACTTGTTAACGTAATCCAGCGCGTGGACGAGTGTTTAACATAAACGAGGCAAACGCAAACGACAATGCAGTAGTGAACAATTAGTCTTTTGTATTTCCTTGTTTGTTATCTTTTGATGTTTGAAACAATTCAGCTGTTATATAAATAAAATTTGTTATTTCAATTTTATTTTATGAAACTGATACGATTGTGTGTATGTTTGACATACCCCTACGATGCCGACATCAAGGAACTGTGTTCCTTACAAAACAAACTACTCGTGTGATTCTTTCATTTTATGATCACTTGTGATCTCCCCAAAAATCCTAAGTACTCATTTCTTTTAAGAAACAAAGTACAAAGTACAAGTTACAAATTCTTAAACAGATACTTGAAGTACCATTTCAAATCCCTGATTTGATATCTAAAGGTACTAGCGTGAGTCCTTAATTGGATTCCTTATGTGTTCTAATACGAATGTTACGATACGACAAAGACAAAACCAAATCCTTATAAGATCTTCCTATCTTCATAGTTAGATTCTTGGGGATATTTAAAGTACCAATTAAAGTCCGTGATTGGATTTCTGGTGTACTTTAAATGCATTTGATTCAAGTTAATAAATGAGCTAATAACTAAATTAACGAATACGCGATTATGTGATTATGTGTTTATGTGTAATTCTAAAGCTCGGTATCTAAGTCCTAGTAGAATCTTTCGTATTTTCATATGTTAGATTCTCAAAAGGATATTCAAAGTACTATCTTAAATTCCTTAAGGGGTTTTTCTATGCAAATAGTAAGAACCTTGGATTCCAAAGTGCTATTTCAAAACGATTATTTGATTCAAAGTTACAAAGATCCTTTAGTGGTCTATTTAAAGAAATCATACGACGGTCTAGTTAAGGAGATCATGTGTTGATCTAGTTAAAAAGATCGTTCATTGATCTAGTTAAAAAGATCCTTTGGTGGTCTAGTCAAGTCATTACATGTTTGTTCGATTGATTTTACCCTACGCATTATGAAATAAATTGTGCGGACTGTGCAAGGAATTACGTAATTATGGATGTATACATAATTATGGAATTCAGTGCACAGAAACCACGGCAAGTTTTGTCATATGTTAAGACCTATAGTGATAAGAATAACGAAACAGGAACAATGTAAAAAGGGCATGGTGGATACGCCGCTGGTACTTCCTATATATAAGTGTTCCTTATTACATTGCGAACGTAGCGTTATTTAAGTTACTAGAAGTCCTGGACCTTGACCAATGTTATTTTATCTTACAATCTCCGACTCCGATGTCGAGCACACACAAGTTTCCTATAATAGTCTTCATAGGAAAATTTCTTCTATCCATTGTTCGAAACTCCATATTTTGTTGAAACAACGTCATCATTTTGAAAATTAACAAATTCGCAAAAAAATCCAAACATGGCCCAGAGTTTTACTTAGGGTACGAAGGATTCATTCGAAAGCGAAACAATCATAGTTGTCTTCACAGGTTTCCTCTAAAATTAAATTTCGGGACGAATTTCCTAAAGTATGGGAGACTGTGACACCTGTATCTCTACGACCATCATACAAATACAAAACTAATGAAATATTGTGTTTCATACTTGGGATTTGTATAAATATGTGTATCATTTGCACATACCAATTCTTGTTCGATTTCGAGCTTTAAATCACTTTCTGGAAGGTTATACGCGAACTGATGCGTAAATGTAATCAGTTTAACGTGACAAACACTCCGGAATAGTGACATAGTCTTAACATACCTTAAATAACCTTTACATAACTTAGAAATAAGTTTTGGAGGGTTTGGTGTGTCGAAAACAAGTTTATTCGATCGCAGGGACTATTTGCGTCAAACTGCGAAACTATGCCGATTTGTATAGTAACGAACATTCCAGAACTTTATCATAAGTTAAACATACCCAAAATATCCTTTACATAGCTTAGAAATAGGCTTTGAGGGGTTCAGAATGCGAAAATAAACTTTTTGATCAAACAGGGACTAAAAGCGTCAAAAAGTGCATAAGTTTGCATTTTCGCGCATATCTTACGTTCTGAACATATCCGGACATCCAAAAATTTTTGTAATCATTAAAATATTTTATTTTAGTGATTGGAATGCAAAAATACCACTCGTCGCGTAATTTGGATTGTTTTCGCGTCCGTTTGAGTTTTTGTCGTAATTAACCGAACAACGCGACCGTGCGGCCAAAGGAACCGACATCTGAGATGTTTTTAAGCATATTTCATGTTCCCTATGCTTTAACTTCATTGTGGAGCCTTGAAATGGGGTTAACGGGGCTTAAACGCATCAAAAATGCATCAAAATCAAAGTTTTGGACATGCAGGGGCCATTTTTGACAATCTGTCAAAGTAGTCTAGGAGGGGCGCGTAAGACTCAGTGAGAGTCTACGTGGCCCACGACAGACTGTTAGACCAGAAACATTGAATCTGCATTTTTCAGCTGTTTTTCTGGGTTTGGACATGGTTTTCTCAATACCTTAGGCTAGTTTTGGGCTCCCATGGTATACAAATCAGTGTGCCACACGTGTATGGTCCAGATCAAAGCCCAAATTACAAGAAATGATCCTAACGGTTCTTGAAAATCTATAAAGTGTAGTTTGATGTACTAAGGTTTGAATGTATTTCTAAATCGCGATATATGGTATACTTGTGATATACTACCGAATCTATTATTTCCGAAACTGAAGTATATTCTAATATACTATCTATTTGTCTATTTCAAAACTAAAGTATATTTAGATATACTACTCATCCACTTAACTCAAAACCAAAGTATATTTTTTGTATATACTATAAACATTTTACCAAAACAACGCATTGTAGAAACAAAACTTTTACAAGGATTCATGGCTACTTTTGAAAACATAAAACCGTTTCTTGTGTTATCCATGTAGGTCCCCTAATCCGTGCGGATCGTAACAGAATCGTCGATCTAACCTAGAGTGCGGAATCCCCTAGATCAGATTTCACAGAAAACGTGTAGAAACAGAATCAAGAACACGATACACTTTCAATCCGGTCTTCTATTGATTATCCAACACGAAGTTTACAATCAACTCAAGACCCACAAGAAATCTCTCAGCCACTCTCTGTAGATTTCTCTAACTCTCTCTCAATTCCTCTAAATGTCCAAGTGTCTCACTAAACCCTTATGCCAAGCCTTGTCTTATATAGGACAAGGTTTGCACATGGGATTTGGTCTGGGCCAGGCCATTCTCCAAGCCCATAACACTAATTAACTCCCTAACCAATAATGCTAAGCCCAATACAAAATATCCAAAGACTAAATAATCAAACTATTAAGCTGTTTCATAAAACATTCACCAACAAACTCCCCCTTGACAATAGCTTCATAGTGTAACTTTGTCTTCAAACATCTTGCAGTCTTTTGGTCTTTGGATAGCGTCAGCTACACAGTTTCTGACATCAACAAACTCCCCCTTAGCTGATGCTTCCAATCTCCAAAACTTTCATTCGTTGTAGATCAGTTAGCTAGCAATCCTTGGTTAAGCAAGTAAGCTCCAACTCTTCCATATCTCTCTCTCTTTCTGCAATGTAGTAGAAGGATCCTACCATGCATCTTCACACGTTCTTCACTTCACTCTCAATCTGCACTTTACTTGTATTCTGCACTTCATTTTGATAACTGCATCAATCTGTTTAGAAACACAAGCAAGTATCTCGAAAAACCATTAGTCTTTTTCACATTCAAAGATAAACCAATATTTTATCTTAATTTGCAAAAACAACTACCTGTCAGTTCAAAATGGAAGTCTTTTGAAAGAAAATATTTTTGGTATTTTTGATATTTTTCAAAACAACTAAACAAACTAAACTAAATTCAAAAATATGTACAATACATCTTTTTGTGAGAATCACCGGTAAGAAGATCATATCAGCACAATCAAACTGTTTTCACACTATTAGATAATTCTTTATGTAATTTATCGTGAAAAGCAGTTTAAGACGATTACCAGTATGTTTGTCCACCTAAACAAAATGCATGAACATTTCAAGTACCTTTACCGTATGATACATTAAGGTAATATTAATTCTGATATATTAGTGTGTCCCACTACAGGATATACCCCTGCGATCAAGGTATGCACAAAGATTCATCGTAGTAGGTGAGTATACTGAATTCATCCGTTTTGTATTTCAACGTTTAGATAATTGGTGAACAGGTCAGTACTTCCGTACAGCAGAGAGACCAAAATATCTAACGAGGGCTAAGACAAATACCATTTTGGTACGATTTATGCATTTTGCACATTTGAATAACTCTCTTTGAGAGCTTCTTCATTTAAGGGTTTTGGCATTTTTAGCTCTTTTAAGATATCCTGGGTGTGTCTAGGTCAGCATATATCTGGATGCAGCAGAAGGACACCCCTGATATCCCCAGATGAAATAACAGTATAAAGACCCAAAACTTCAGATTTTGGCAATCTATCAACGCAAGATTTAAGGTCATTAAACCATACACCACTAATGTGTTCCCCACTCATACTCAGTGCATTTAAGTTTATATCACATTGGTAAGTTGATTATTTCATGCTTTTGCCTACTGGTATATCATATGATGAAGCTGCTATCACACTTAAGCATTTTAATTCAGTTTGAGTGTGACAGTCTAACTTGCTGATGTACTATCATTTCTTCTTTTTCACACAGTGATAACTCATTTTTTATTTTCTATATATTTTTTTTTGTTTTTGATTTTTTTTAAAATTTTATAACTTACTCCCCCTAAACACACGCACTAACTAAACTCTTTTTTGGCTTAGAGGAATTTCTCCCCCTAAATTTTTGTTTTTATGGAGTAAGTTCTAAAAACACAAATTTAAACACAAACAGACTCCCACTCTAAATCTGACAAAAGTTTTTCACCAATAAATCATCAATTAATCACTAAAGTAAATAGTTCGTTACCCATGTTAACCTACTATTCACCTCAGATACTTAGCAGGAACAACCACTGTTGAACACATCAACAGTCCTTCTTGGTCATCCTGCATTCACTCAACAACTCAGTTAGACTTTAGAACCCAAGCCCTGATAGTCTTGGGTTTTCCAAATTCATCCATTACAGGAACATCCATCCAATATCCATCACGCCTCAGTGGAGTCTTGGGTTGCTTACCCATTGTTGAACAAGATTGATAATTTCCACCAGGTCTTTGATTGCGAGAGTTCCAATAACCTCTCGGATTTTCTGACCTTTGGAAATTATTATCTTGATACCTTCTTCTCCCATTCTCATACCATGAATTTTGGAAAAAATTTTGATGTTGTTGAACATTTGAGTTACTGAAACTCCTATGTTCGTTTCTTCTTTGAAAATTTCGATTACCAGATGTCTGGTATCGATTTTGATATCCAAAATTTCTATTTTGACTTTGAAACTGATTTGATTTACCATTATAATGACTAAATTGTGGAGAAATACTTCTTGGTCTATCAAATCTTTTTGAAGTTGAGGGTTTAGTATGAATTCTAGGTTTCTTTGTCTGACAACTTGATTTTTCATTATTGCTTGACCCAACCTGATTTCCGTCTTTAACCTCATCAACTTTTTGCTTACCTTTCTTCAAAGGACAACAACTCGCCACATGTCCTTTGTTGTGACATTTAAAACATGATCTTTTCTTATAACTTTTCTTTTTGTTTGATCCCTTTTAACTGTGTTGGCCTTTTTGTCTTCAGTATCCTCATCCACTTTATGAGGTGTACTGTTAGACCCAACAGATTCTTTCAAAGAAACTGGACTATTTGGCAAGTCCACAGCTATCGGATCCACTACTACTTGTGCAGTGGTTACGAAATCAGTTAGCTCATCTTCAGTTGGTAAAAATGAGTAGTCTTGATGTTTAGAAGATGAAGCTTTAGTAAACCCCACCCCTGTTTTATCATTACTTCTTTTTAAACCTTTTTGAATATGAGTCCTGACTAACGAAGAATTCCCAAAATTGTTTAACTTCCCCTGGAGTTCTACAATTTTGGTTTGTGCATCAGCCAATTCTGTGCACTTTTCTGAATGCTCGTTAGTTTTATCCTTCACAGTTTCACGAGCCAAATCAATGATCTGTAACAGTTCATTGACTTTGCTTGTTAAACTGCTGATTTCTTGTTCATTTGATTTGAGTTTTGTTAAACAATCTGACTCTCGTTTAATCAAAGGAACATTTGACTCTTTCAACTTTTCTAATTCAGCTGACTGAATTTTGTTTTGCTCCGATAGTCTGTCAACTTTGCCCTGTAGTTCAGTGCAATTATGACATGTATGACCTACAGATTTTGCTGATACCTTCACCTCTGCTATAAGTCCATTCACGTCAGCCAAGCCCTTTGAACCTTCAGCACCCTTCTTTTCAGCATTCTCCTTCTTCTCTTCTACCTCAGCAGCTACCTCTCCTATCTTCACCGCTGCAAGCTCAGCTACCAATGCTTGATCACAAGAATTTACTTTGGAAGAGATCTGATAACGTTTTTCCAAGGCTTCCCACAGCTCTCTAGAAGACCCATACTTCTTGAAAGTATGTTTAACACTCTCAGGCAAGGACATCTTTATTGCTGCGAAAGCTTTCTGCTCAGCATCAAACAACTGTTTCTCAGATTCATCCATCTTCTCATAAGAAATTACTTTTACCCTTCCTTCAACACGACGTGTGGGAGCAACGTATCCATCAATCATACAGCTCCACATTCTCGTATCCTTACTCTGAACATATGCCTCAACCTTCTTTTTCCATTCAGCATATTCTTTGACGTTTATAAGCTTTGGCCAGTTTTTAACAACCTCACTGCCACTTTCCATCTTAGCCATCACGCAGCGTAAAAGTGTAAGTGAATTTTGGTAACCTGTGTCCAAATCCAAATCTAACTCCTATACTGGTCCTTGTTAAGCTTTTACCGTAACCGTACTGTCAAAACCGTACAAAAATTATCCGAAAACTGTTTTTATCAAATTATACCGTTAGATTCGTCTCGAAATTACGATTTTTTTGCCCTAAAAATCCAAGGATTCCAACGGTGCAAATAGTTTCCTGAGATGAGCTACGGATGATTCCTAAACTCGAAACGGTGAAATTTTTCTTACGCAAGCCACGAAAAATTCCACCCCTTCCGAAATGAATAGAAATGGTCCGAAATGGTTATCTGAAAAAAGGTTCTTTATCCGAAATGAGCACCTCTGGTCCGAAATGAACTAAAGTTATCCGAAATCAGAACTGTTTATCCGAAATGAATAATCTGATTCGAAATCAGCACACTCTTGTCCGAAATGGGTTATTCTGATCCGAAATCAGCTCTTGCTCATCCGAAATGAGACAGTCTTGTCCGAAATCCTTAAGTATAATCCGAAATGCAAGCTTAAATGGTCCGAAATGCAACCTGATGATCCGAAATACTTGAACTGTGTCCGAAATGGATCCGAAAAGCTTGTTGATTATCCGAAATACTTAAAGTTTATTCAAAATTGATGCTGATTTATCCGAAATACTTGCTGTTAATCTGAAATGACTGATTTTTGCTCCGAATCCAAGTATTTTGATCAGTAATGATCCGAAATGCTTGAATTTTATCCGAAATTCTTGTCTTCTGGTTCGAAATCAGCAGCAGAACTCAAGAACAGCCTCAAAAACGCGTCCAAAAATCCAGATTTCTGCAGAAACGATTCTGAACCAAGCCAATCAAGAGCCTAACGCTCTGATACCAATTGTAGGTCCCCTAATCCGTGCGGATCGTAACAAAATCGTCGATCTAACCTAGAGTACGGAATCCCCTAGATCAGATTTCACAAAAAACGTGTAGAAACAGAATCAAGAACACGATACACTTTCAATCCGGTCTTCTATTGATTATCCAACACGAAGTTTACAATCAACTCAAGACCCACAAGAAATCTCTCAGCCACTCTCTGTAGATTTCTCTAACTCTCTCTCAATTCCTCTAAATGTCCAAGTGTCTCACTAAACCCTTATGCCAAGCCTTGTCTTATATAGGACAAGGTTTGCACATGGGCTTTGGTCTGGGCCAGGCCATTCTCCAAGCCCATAACACTAATTAACTCCCTAACTAATAATGCTAAGCCCAATACAAAATATCCAAAGACTAAATAATCAAACTATTAAGCTGTTATCATAAAACACGCACCAACAATCCAAAGCCATGAATCTAATACACAAAACCTATGTTACTCACAGGCATTTTTATGCTGGCGTACCTATTTTAACATATGTTTCAGATGCTGCTATGTGACGATTATTGATGCATGCTACACATAGGATGGACTCGTGCCTTAGCGAATTTAAAACTTGAGAGACAATTATTTGTATTTATCTGATTTGTAATAAAACAATGAGTTCAGTAATTCAATAAAACGAAACTATTTAATCCATGGTTGTGAAACAATGATTCTGTTACGACACTCCCCGACGTTTCCGCCATGATTTGTTGTTTTACGTGGTCGGGGTGTGACATCGACAAGTACGGACATAAGAAAAATCCACAAGTTCGGACTAGATGAAATAAATGTCCACAAGTGCGGACAAGGTCTGATGTTCACAAATGCGCACAATCTAAGAAACCACAAGTGCGGACAAAGTATTATTTACGGACATGAATAAGTTTTTCAAGTTCGGACAGGAGAACAACATAGGTAAGTTCTGATGAGATAAAAGTCTGGCCTATTTTAAGTTAAATGCGGATGGGTAATGTTCACACATAAGGTCGGACACAAGAAAAATCACAAGTTCAGATAATAAAGAAAGTTCACAAGTTCTGATAAGCAGATTTAAAACATCACAAGTGTGGATAACTAATAAAGCTGATATGTGCGGATAAATATTACAAATCACAAATAAGTGCTGATGACATGGAGAATCACAAGTGCTGATGAAATAAGAGATTCACAAGTGCTGACAAAATTCTTTGACAAGTGCGGACAAAGTGAATATTTATCACAAATGCTGATGAAATATTGTGATTCACAAGTTCTCATGATTATCAACAAACACAAGTGGTGATGGTTATTAACAAACACAAGTTCTGATGGTTATCAAAAATCACAAGTGCTGAGAGAATTTGTTTATCACAAATACTGACAAGTGTGATTTCACACTAGTCATCAGAACAACAAATACGGATACTCAAACTTCTAACACATAGTAAAGTTCACACAGTACCTTTTTGATCAAAACATAGATCTGAAACAACTTGGAAAAGAAGAAAACTTCTCAGACGACGAACATCTTCAAAATCTTCATTTTTTCTGCAAAATCTTCAAGTCACCATGATGTTTGGCGGAAACAAACATCAAATCAAGAGCAATGGTGATCCGGAAGGCGGTTAGACCATTCCGAATCAGTAACCATGCTCTGATACCACTGTGAGAGCACCAAATCGACGAACATCAACATTGCACTTGATTCAAGACATAAAGAACAATCATAAACATAAAAGATAGAAGAATGTAGAAGATGAATCTCTTTATTAACGAATCAGTCATCACAGATTACATACCATAAGAGTATACATCATCTACAAGCTGGTTTAGATCACAAAGATCTAAACCGAGCTTTCTATCACTAACACATAGTCACTCTCTCTCTCTAGAAATGTGCACACACTATTGAGAAATTCCTTAGGGCTTGTGAGAGGTTGCACAAAGTTGATCACCCAGATCCATTCTCACTAAGATGAATGAATGTGATGGATTCATTACCAATTCTCACCTATACTCCTATATATATAGGCTAGGGCTAAACCCTAAATTCTGACAAAACCCAACTCACAAATTCGGACCATTTAACGTATAACTGTCCGAATTTGTTAGTGAATAACAACATGTATGTCCAAACTTGTTGGATCTTGACTTTTCTTGACATTGGACTTTGACTAGAACTGATAAAGTACAGTTACCCGATGAGAGCTGCACTTACACACTCTCTCTCTATCATAGGCGGTCATCCTCAAAATAAAAAACGATCAAAACCCTAATCCTAATCCAAGATGGAAGACGATCATCCTCAAAACCCATGGTATCACAAAAATTGGAGAATAAAGAGTCCTACTGAGGCGTTTGTAGCACATAATGTGTATCGTAAGTATCCTAAAACCCTAAGGAGATTCTGTAAAAAAAATCAAAATTATTGATGTTTCCCTTGTTTATTGTGACATAACAGTTGGTTACGACAACTTGTTCACTTTAAAAGTCTATCATGGAGGTATATTCACTAAACTTCCAAGGAGAAAATACGTGGATGGCAAGGTTAGCTATATCGACTACTACAACATATAGGAGTTTTCTGTTCATGAGATTGATTTTATGGTAAGAGATCTCAACCTTTATATCCCTGATGTTGAAATTTACTGCCATTTTCAAATACCTGGGCAAGATTTGGACACTAGTTTGACACCATTAGGAAATGATGGGGATGTTCTATGTTTAGCCAAATATATGGCAGGAAACAAGATTATAAGGATGTATATAGAACATTGTTTTACTAGGATTGCAGATTACCTTAGCCCTCCAAAAGCAACTGCAGTGGTTATTGAAGAACTAGAAGATGCAGGGCCCACTGTTGTTAATGCTAATATACATAGAAGGAAGTTGCAGGTAGCCAAAAGCTTGAGGGTTTTGACATAAATGGACAAAAATGCCCTCATATGTACAACACATGACACCATTTAACATCTGGAACTAACGTCTTTTTGACTCAGGGACTATCCGAGTAACAAAGTGATAAACCATAGGGAACAGGAATGTAATATCTAAAAGGTGGGGACTAAAGATGTTACGTTACAAAACCACAAGGAGCATATGGGCATTTTACTCTAAGTTTTGTTTAGTTATTTAAAAAAAATCAACCAAATCCAAATTCAGTTTTAAATTAATTTAGATATTTCTACTTTAAATATGTGACAACTGTCACTTTTCCGTACATTTCGTACACTAATTGAACAGTAATCTGTGCTTTAATAACTGTGCATGATCTATTTTACAAGACAAATGAATTTCTGAATACTGTCATATACATACAATGGCATTTCATGTTGCAAAACTTACTACATGCAACACGATATAGTTCAAATAATGCACAGAACAGAATTGGCACCATTATCAGACAAACTAAAATGCTGACGAAGTTCAGTACATAGACAGACAGTGTTTTGAGGCCCAGTATGAGCCAGAGACTACGTATTACACTAGTATAGTGTGTAGGGAAGTAAGGACCACAAAACTGCTTTTCTAGGTGATATTTTAAGTGCCGGAAAGTGCCTAAAACACACTAAAAGTGCAGAATTCTGCAGAAAATAACCAAAATTCAGTTATTTTCAGCATTTAAACTCCAACATATAAGGCATAATTATGACTAAACGGTCCTGAATGTTTTCCTAAGTGTCGGGAATTAAAAGGGTCACAAAAGGGTACATAAAGATCACTAAACGGTATAATTTGACACTTTAACGAACCGGTATCTAACCGAACAACCGGACATTACCCGAAACACCAAAATTATACTAGAAGCATTGTTTTAATGTTTCTGAGCTAGTTATGATCCCCGAACACCCTAACACCATATATTCATACACACTAACTATTATACTTAGAACTTCCAACTAAATTCTCTAAATTATCATTAAAACCAAACCAATACCCCCCCCCCCCTCATGTTCACGGTTATGAAGGTGGCCCCACTCATAATCTTTCTTGATCTTTCTTGATCTTATGAGATTTGGAAAGATTTAGTGAAGATCATGCATTGTACTTAAGGGAACATGTTAACCAATGGGTAATGAAATGTTGGAAGAACTTGCTTTAAAACCATGAGACCTTCACCATTTCATTTCATCTTCTTCAACTCACCAAAAACTCTCCACCCTTCCACCATACCTACGGCCCAACACCCCCTCACTAACACATCCATTTCCAACTCACTCTCAAGTAATCTAAGCACTCTCTGATGTGTAACAAGCATATGTAAGAAGGTTGCAAGCAAGGAGAATTGAAGGACCTCTCTCTAGTGCTTTTATCCAACCCATTTGTCATCTACAACATCAAGTGTTCTTCCCTAGCCTTGTGCTAGTAGTAAGGCCCTCATAACCCTTTGTTACTTCATATTTTGATGGTTAAAAGATGATACACATTGTTAATCTTGATGAATACTAAAGAACATAATCATAAATCTCTAACATAAGATTATAAACATATGAATACTTGTTGATTTGTGTTTATTTGCTTCTTGTTGATTGATTACTAGTGTTAGTGATGTTAGACATCATATGGAACCTACTAGATTGTGATTAAACACATGATCTAGTAAGTTAATGTGATGATCTTGTGAAAGACCAAGATCATCATGCCTTATGTTACATGAACTTGAATGATAAAAGATGTTTTCATGTGACGATGACTTAAACAAAATACAAGTCTTGTGAGTAGATGATTTCTAAGTTAGTTTTCCAAAGAAACCAAGTTAAACCACAAGATTTACAAGAACATTGTTTTTAAAGAAACTAACCATGTTTCTAGTATTGAAACAAGTATAAGAATACATTGCTTGCAAGAAAAATACAAAAGAACGATTTTTGGAAAAATCATCTAGTAAGTTGCAAACACCTAAATCTTTCAAGAATGAGATTTTTAAAGAAATAAACACACTTTAAAGGGGTAACTAAACCCACTAAACACACTACCAAGTTACTACAAGTTTTTATGAAAACTTAAGTTCATGATCATTATGTAGATAGCTTTGTTTTAGCACTTGGTAAGTGTAAATTGATTGTTGATTGTTTGTAATGATTTTTGAAAAGAAAATGATGTGTTTTGATAGCATGGACACCTCCATGTTTAGGGGAAACTATGACAAAATTTTCTAAAAATATAAACACTTAGAAAAATATTTTCTAAACAAATATTTACAAGTGTGTTTTAACTATGATTTTCAATATAAACTTTGCCATAGACTTTGCTACAAAAATACAAGTATTGGAGGTTGGTTTTTATAAATAAAAACAGATAAATATGTATTTAGAATATATATTTACATTAATAACACATTGTGTGTGATTATTTGTATACTTGGTGTAATAGTTATATTATTTTAGGATTTAAAGTAATATAACTTAACAAAATACCAAGGATTTACAATCCAATCCAAAACAATACCAAAAATCACAAGGAATAAATATATAAGTTACACACATAATACTGCGAAACCGAACAAAAGAACGTAACTTACAAGATATTCCGGAAACTACATTTATGAGCATATTTTTGGTAAATATTATTTTGGATACAAAAGAAATGAAAGTATGATTTTTATTATTATTACAAAGTATATCATATTTTCGACAAGGAGAAAATATATTATTTTAGGAAGTTAAATTATATTTTCTTGAAATATTTAGAAGATATATGATTTTTGGGGAAAAATATATATATTCTTGAAATACATTATTTTTGGGACAAAACAAGTTTAAATATATTTTCTGAAGTAAGACTTGAAAATATATTATTTTGGAAACTACAAATACAAGAATACGAAAATACATGTATGAGATACCCCCATCCTTGGGAAGGAAATACGAAAATAAATACTCGAGAAGTATTGTTACAAAAATATTGTTTAACTATTATTCCAAAATTAAATATAATTTAAAGTTAAAATAATTATTATCTTAACAAGGAATTATAACTTGGAATAATATTGGAGACATAAAAGAAACGTAACTAAAAAACGTAAATACTAAGGCAAGGCACGGCCCGTTCGTCTAATAGACCCTAGTACTTTGTAGGGAGTCGTGTTTGCTGAGGAGAATTGAGTTACGAGTATCGAAGACGCAAAACAGTGAGTTCATGCTCCCCCTTTTCTTTAACTGTTTTCGGTTTTATAACTCTCGAGGGTGGAATACATGTTACGAATGCTTAAACGGTATGAAATGCCTATAAAATGCACTATTAGATCATGTGAGCATAGACTAAATATTGAAATGCCATTAATACTTAATTAGGGACGAAGGCTAGATCTAACGGGTACGACCGAGCCCCACTCATGGTCCTCATGTGATCACTTGAGTGCTTCGGTGTCCCAGTCGAGGGTAATCGACATAGTCAAGGGAAATTGACATAGTCAAGGTAAATTGACATAGTCGAAGGGAAATTCGACATAGTCGAGGGAAATCGACATAGTCGAGGGAAAATCGACAAGGGTATAAGCCTACTCATTACGAGTGCTCCCTATGTCCTCACATGCCTTAATGTCCTTATAAAACATTTATTTGGTATGTACATACACGCTTTTAATACCTGTTTTTAAGAGGAGTCTCTCAAAGGTTTACAAGTTTACCAGTACTCACACAAACGCATGAACTCGCTCAACGTTTGTTGATGTTTTCCAAAATTACATGTATTTCAGGTGACAGGTTGGATCTTGGGCGCGGGTGTTGTTTCTAGAAGTAGACTTCAAGTTTAGATGTCATCCACTTTTGTTGGTTTGTAACCTAGTCGAAGGTTGTGTTTTAAAACTTTAATAACTAGTGTTTGTAATACTAAAATTTTATAAATAGATGAACATCGTTTTGATAAAGTAGTTGTTTATTATGATTGAATGCAATGATATTAAACCAGTCACACATCATACGCTTCCGCAAAAGTCAGGGTGTGACAGTTTGGTATCAGAGCTTCGATTGTAGTGAACTAGGATTCCTTCACGAGTCTAGACTACAATCACTAGGACTCTTTCACAAAAACATTTTTAGAAAAAGGTTTTCATTGCATTCACGTAAGCGTCAATATCCATGAGTCTAACATTTTTCAAGGAAGAGACAAGGCAAGGACATTAGTAGGGAATACCCCAAAATAAGGTGCCAACTAAGGCATAGTCTACACGAGTTAGACTTGCCAAAGACAAAATGACACCCCCTAAGGAATAAACGAGAGTTATATGTGATATGATGCAATCGAATTGCCTGCTTATGCTAAGTAACATATGTGTTTATCGATATATACATACAAATAAGTGTACGGAATGATTATTGACGTGAATAAGATACCTTCAACTCCGAATCCTATTATTGTTCTTGCTCGCACGATGAAGCTATCGGCCTCGCGTTCATTATAAAACTCATGGCTGGAGTGATTACCAAACGAGATTCTAAGCTTGCTTCCGTAGGAGATGGCTACTCTTCCCTCTCGATCGTGAAGGTGCCTGACTACGGTAGTGACGGCGAGCCAAAGGCGGCAACCTTGAACAACTTCTTAATCAGCAGGACGAGATCCCTGCGGCTTTTGTGAAGCAAGATCGACGACACACTTGACCAGACAAGGAAGACGAAGTATTCATCTTGAAGGTGCCCCTCCAACTACTAGGAATTCTCCCTTATTCCTATTTCGTTTAATCATCGTGCCTATTCGCGCGTAACGATAACGAATGTTAGCGCGCGGACCACCGCAATGGTCATTTCCGTGTCAGAGGTATAAGGATAGTAGTGTCCCCTCCTTGGTGGATCATCTGCTTGGACGAGGGAAAATTGGGGTAACTATGCAAGACAATTCATTATTACGGGGGCCCACGTAATAACGACTTGTAGTGCATGGAAATCCTGGTGGACTCTGCGGGTCAGGATAATGATCACCATCCCTTCAAAAATAATCTATAGGTGTTCACACCTCCATCTGGTAGAACAACGCAGAGACCATTGCCTTAGCACTTTATAAAGTAGGAAACCTGTCTTTGCCTATTTCGTGCTTGACACTTCTACCAGTGTACGCTACGTTTGAGAACCGATATTTAAGCAAGTGAAGATGGATAACATTTGGAAGGGTTCAGTGACGTTACACTCTCTATCACCCTTACATGAACAACCCCCATCTCAGGGAAAGTATACCCGTCTTGTAAAGCTATGTAGAAGGAAAACAACTATCGCTTCACGAAACTTGTATAACCGAGGCGATGTAGCCCCGGGTTCATTTTATTTTTCCATTACAAACAATAAGCCAAGCTGCCAAGCCTATGTGAAGGCTCAGTAATTGTTTCCTCGCTCATACATTATTGATTATATATGCATGTGATATTGGGTGATTACATGTTTGCTTATGGTGCTATGTACCTCATAGACAATTATGGAGTGTTGTCTAACCTACCTTATACCTTTTGACAGAAGAGAATGCCGCCCAGACGAGACACAGACACCAGTACGTTACCAAGGACAGAAGTCGAGCTTCAAGAATGCATCTCACAGGCAATTGCACGACATGAAGCCCTCCACTCTCAACACAGCGGTGGCACTTTCGGAAATAACCCTCCACCTGGCTGCACCTATAAACGATTCCTGGACTGCAAGCCATTGAATTTTGATGGCACAGGAGGTGCCGTTGCATTTGTTCGTTGGGCAGAAAAGACTGACTCCATTCTAAGAATGAGTAACTGTTCGCCCCAGTAGAGTGTTACCTTTATCTCAGGGTTGTTTTTGGATGGCGCTCTCCTGGTGGAACCTTCAGGTTCAGACCCTTGGTGCAGATGCTACTTATGCACTGAGCTGGGATGAGCTCAAGGAAATGATGGAGAATAAATATTGTTCTAGGGCTGAAATCCAGAAGCTTGAGGTGGAGTTCTGGAATTTGAAAATGGACTGGCCGAAGATTCCTGAATATGTCCAGCGATTTCACGACTTGTCTAGGGTCGTTCCCTACTTAGTCAAGCCGGAATTCAAGAGGATTGAGCGATTCATTTGGGGATTTGCACCTCAAATTAGGAGCATGGTTACTACCTCAAAGCCCCCAACCATCACAGAGGTTATCGATTTGAGTGTCACTCTTACTGAAGAAGCTCTACGCATGGGAAAATTTTCGGAATCTGAGGATAACAAGAAAGAGACTCATGTGGAGTCATCAGGCAACAAGAAGAGGAAGTCTTCAAACCTAAAGATAGGCACCCAAGTCAGCTATGGAAGCTCTAAAGCAAACAAAAGAAAGGAAGTGAACCCGCCGCGTGGCAGGAAAGCTAATGGAGCCACTAATAAGGCTGGAGGTAAGGTTTACTTGGGGACCAAGCCGAGGTGCGAGGAATGCAATTTTTACCATGAAGGTTGATGTCTGAGGCCTAAGTGTGGAAAGGAAGGGCACAGCAAGGATGCCTGTTGGGCGAAGGATCCAGACGGATGAGATAATGGGAAAATTCCAGGCTGCTACAGGTGTGGTGAAGTAGGGCACTTTAGGAAAGATTGCCCTAGGAAGAACCAAGCAAGGAAGGGTCTTCACGATCGGAGCTCGTGAAGCACGCCAGGATCCAGATGCGGTTACGGGTACGTTCCCTATTAACCAACCTTATGCATCCATTTCTGATTAATACTGGCATCAACTTTCCTTAGAACTTAAGAACTACTTGGCCCAGTTTCAAGTAGATAGACGTCCCCTATTCTTCAGAATTGGCGAATGGAAGGATAGTTAAGCGAAAGATTAAGTTCTATATTTTGGAAACTTAAGAGTCCAAGAAGCCTTTCCTGAAGTTTTGCCAGGAATACCCCCCCTCAACGACAAGAGAAGTTTATATGAACCTTGTGCCAGGAGCGGCACCAGTGACAAGATGTCGCCTTACCAACTAGTTTCGTCCGAGATATAAGAGCCTCTGATGCAGCTGTGAGAGCTGAGGAAATCTACCAGGCCGCGTCTCTCACCTTGGGAAGCCCCAGTGTTATTCGTCAGGAAACAGGACAACAGTTTTTACACTCGTATATAGCCTAATCTGAGAGGAACTCAGAGGGAATAATGAGGGAGAAAAGTATTACGCATGGGTTACAGGGAGATAGACAACTAACCAACAAGAATCGGTACCCCGTACCGAGAACCGATGACTTGTCAACCACCTACAAGATCCCAACTACTACTCCGAGATGGAATTAAGGACATGGTGTCCTTAGTTAAGAACACAAGGAGAAAGTTGACAGTTTCCACTTTGCATAAATTCCAGAGAATTGGATATCAAGGATCGGTATCTTTTGCCAAGGATTAATGACATGAACAGACCAATCGTAAGGTTCCAGTTGCCACTCGAAGATCGACTTGAGGACAGGAAGTCCTCAACAGCGAACACATTAAAGAAATATCCTTAAAACGACCTATAGGACTTGCTTCGAGCATTACGAGTCCCTTGTCGTACCATTTGGCTTAACACATGCATCGACAGTATTCATGGACCTCATGAATCGAACGTGTAAGCCATACCGGGATAGATCACGATTATATTTATTGACTGCATTCTTATATGCCCAACGACCAAGGAAGGTCGTGAGCAACATCTGCAATTTATCTTGCGACTTTTAGAGAAAGAACAGTTATGTGCTAAGGTGTCGAAAAGCGGATTTCGAATTCGCAAGGTAAGAACTTTAGGATACATGGTGGATAAGAACGAGATTCATGCCAACCCTGCAATCAGGAGCTAAGGAGTTAGAGTTGCAATTATGTGACGCTTCTCGACAAAGTCTCGATTACGCGTCAATGCAACGAGACCAGGGCATTGCATACGTGTCACGTTGATTAAGGGATCATGAGAAGAAACCTTGATCTAGATACAGTAATTGCGCGCCGCAAACTTGACGTCATTACCTGTAAGAAAACGCTGCACGACCTTTACTGATCACAAGGGTTGCAGCACACCGTTGATCGTAAGAACTTAAATATTAACGAAGATGAACTGAGCTACTAGACGATGCAGACTGTATGGACATGTTACGTGCATGTGTGATAAACTTTGATGAAAAGTGGAACACTCACTTGCCCTTAGTGTAGTTTTCCCTACAACAGTATTTATCACACCGTTGTTTAAACCGCTTCATGTGAAGCTTTAGATGGAACATAATAAGTCGATCCCCATTGTGTTGAACGGAGATCGGAGATAAACAATCTATTGGCCCGAGTTGGTTCAGGAAAAATTAGAGGCAAGATCGTTTAGATATGTGATCATATCAAGACAGCCCGCGGAATACAGAAAGAATGCGCCAACGAGCGGCAGAAATCGTAGGAATTTGAGGTAAGAAGTATGACTTTATTGAGAGCCTCGCCTTGAGAAGGCGTGGTGTGATCTGGAAAACGTGGAAGGTTGGACCCCCGGTATATAAGACCTTTCGAGATCCTGGTAGGGATCGGAACCATTGCTCACAAGCTGAAACTTCCAGAAAAGATCGGTAGTGATCGCGACACAATCCACGTGTCTAGTCTTTAGAGGAGTCTGACTCAAGGAACAGTCGTTGTTCCCTCAAATAAGGTTCACGTCAACGACAAACTCCAATTTACTATAGAACCTGTTAAGGTTGCGGACCAAGAGTCCACAAAACACAGAGAAGACATAGTTGATTTATTTGAGTATGTTGGAAATTCATATCATGGCCCAGAGTTACTTGGGAACATGAAGACAAATCTTAAACCTAAGTGACCACATTTGATTCACAACTCCCCTGCGACCAATGGCATCGCTTGAATTTCGGGATGAAATTCTTTTAACGGGGGGAGTCTGTGACAACTGTCACTTTTCTGTACATTTCGTACACTAATTGAACAGTAATCTGTGCTTTAATAACTGTGCATGATCTAGTTTACAAGACAAATGAATTTCTGAATACTGTTATATACATACAATGGCATTTCATGTTGCAAAACTTACTACATGCAACACGATATAGTTCTAATAATGCACAGAACAGAATTGGCACCATTATCAGACAAACTAAAATGCTGACGAAGTTCAGTACATAGACAGACAGTGTTTTGAGGCCCAGTATGAGCCAGAGACTACGTATTACACTAGTATAGTGTGTAGGGAAGTAAGGACCACAAAACTGCTTTTCTAGGTGATAGTTTAAGTGCCGAAAAGTGCCTAAAACACACTAAAAGTGCAGAATTCTGCAGAAAATAACCAAAATTCAGCTATTTTCAGCATTTAAACTCCAACATATAAGGCAGAATTATGACTAAACGGTCCTGAATGCTTTCCTAAGTGTCGGGAATTAAAAGGGTCACAAAAGGGTACATAAAGATCACTAAACGGTATAATTTGACACTTTAACGAACCGGTATCTAACCGAACAACCGGACATTACCCGAAACACCAAAATTATACTAGAAGCATTGTTTTAATGTTTCTGAGCTAGTTATGATCCCCGAACACCCTAACACCATATATTCATACACACTAACTATTATACTTAGAACTTCCAACTAAATTCTCTAACTTATCATTAAAACCAAACCAATACCCCCCCCCCCCTCATGTTCACGGTTATGAAGGTGGCCCCACTCATAATCTTTCTTGATCTTTCTTGATCTTATGAGATTTGGAAAGATTTAGTGAAGATCATGCATTGTACTTAAGGGAACATGTTAACCAATGGGTAATGAAATGTTGGAAGAACTTGCTTTAAAACCATGAGACCTTCACCATTTCATTTCATCTTCTTCAACTCACCAAAAACTCTCCACCCTTCCACCATACCTACGGCCCAACACCCCCTCACTAACACATCCATTTCCAACTCACTCTCAAGTAATCTAAGCACTCTCTAATGTGTAACAAGCATATGTAAGAAGGTTGCAAGCAAGGAGAATGATCGGAGTGTCGCGCTCCGGTCAAAGATAATATTTATAAGCCCAAATTACCCTTAACAAATAGTTAGTGGTAGCAAGGGGTCGAACCACGAAGAGTATGTGGTTTGTGTATGGATTCGAATGAATTAGAGCAAATGTCACGATTTATGAAGCTTACTAGAATGTTTTTGTATTTTTGTTTAATTGAGAGATGTGAGTTTAAACTAAGTGAATTGATTAAAATGATTAACAACTAATGATTAACGATTACGAGAAAATTGATTACGAGAACCATAATAAGAAAAAGGAATCACACCCGGTTTCGGTACTTGCTAACCTAGGATTTCTACAAGTTTTAGATTCAACTCAAATGCATTCGATTAACGGATTTAGTGTACCGTGACTTAGGTGCTAATAACTATCAACGTCCCAAAGAACGGACAAGAATACACTTTCTAATCAACACAAGTAAATCCTAACCACGACAATGCACAATTACATATCATCGTTTCGCAAAGTCATAACTTTTAACATCGTTCGACAATTTACGAATTCGCAACAAATGTAACACTATTGTCAAAAGTTTCAAAAATCAAATACAAATTGTCACTAAGTTGAAACAAGAACAATTCGAAATCCTAGAATTAACAACTACCTACACCGGGGTGAAACCGAGATGATTAGCCGCTCATGGTTGAAGAAGCTTGATCACCGGATGTTTGGAACGTGAATGAGAGCATCTTGAAGCTTGATGGATGAATGAATGGTGGATGATTAGGGTTTGTGGAATGATTGGTAATGGTGAAGTATGGAGAATTAGGGTTTTGATGAATTGATTGTGTAGATGGATTCTTGATGATGAAGATCTTGATTCGGGTGATGTAGTGATGATAGATGATGGAATGGTAGGTGAATAAGGCTCCAAGAACAAGTTTCAAACTCTCCCACAAGTGTAACTTACGAGTTTAATGGCTCCCCAACCAATTAGAATCGTTCCAAACAACCCAAACACCAAACTTCGCGTTTCAGCAAACTACAACCCGTCGCCGACGCCCTGGAGCCCGTCCCCGACGGCCTCCAGATCTCTGAAATCCATCCGACGGCTTGTTTGGCTGTTTACGGGCACTTTTTGACGACGAGACTTTCTAGAGCCCGTCGGCGACGGCCTAGAGCCCGTCCCCGACGACCTCTAGTTTTTCCTGTTTTGTCCAAAACTGTTTTCTTCATAACTTCTTCGTTATAGCTCCGTTTTACTCACTGTTTTCGCCCACGTACTCGTAATTCAGCCCTCTATCATGCCATCTTCCAATATATTCATTTTAAATCCATTAACATTCCCAAAACACATCCAATCTTCTTGATTAACCCGATTTTGTTCATTTCACATCCCCGGTTGATCCGATTCACGTCCCGGTGCTCCGTTTAGCTCCTGATTAGCTCCTTAAACTCTTTTAGACCTGTAAAACACGAATCCCATTAAAAGGAGGCTATTCAAGATTAAAAGCTATGTAAAAACATCAACTTAAGCACAAACGATAACCAGTTTTCGACCACGTATCACATCCCCACACTTGTCTTTTGTTTGCCCTCTAGCAAATCTGTTTTTCACTTTCACGTGGGTCGAACAACGAATACACTTCCCATTCCCGAGACGAAGGTTAAGGTCTATTGTCATACAAAAGTTCAACCCTTTTACAATTTACAACATATTTAACGATAAAGTGAGCATTCACATATACAATGGTTATTCAAGATTAACCCGCCCGTAAAACTAGCAAGTCATGCATATCCCTCTCAATGTTCTCTCCACTCGGCTTATAATTCGGCTAATGTATATAATGTATTAGCACTTCAATCAATTAATCGCTCAAAACCGGTTAGAACACGTACCCGCATAGGCTTGCAACTCAATCATTCTCCACCACCGATCACGAATACTAAGCACAAGTCAAAAGGTCTTTGAAGGGTTGTAACGGGGCTAGGCTTAGGGTAGGGAATAGGAAATTTTAAAGTGGCTAAGGTGATGAAAATTCGATTTTTATTACAACGCAACTATTCTAAACTCAAGTAAACTATAACATCACTCCAAGGCAACGATTTTCGCCTTTTATTCAATAACTAGAAACACATATTTTTGGATTTTTCTCAATGATTTTTCATTTTTTTTCACGACATTTTCTGATTTTTTTTTATATATAAATCACAACTATACAATTTAAACTCCTATAATCGAATTTTCATCACACGGGTTTAAAAAAGAAAAGGCTTATGGTTATGGGCTAAATGGGTTGTCAAATGAAAGGTTTAGACTCAAAGTTGGCTACTAGGGGATAATTTTTTTTTTTGGGTAAGGATATAAAAATGGTGTAAAAAGAAAAGGTTTGCCTAATGCCTTAATCATTCTTGTGCTTGTATTCGGTCTATGGTCTCAAACGTATCAAAAGTTGCAAGTTGTACAATACGCGACTAATGGTCCACTCAAACAAAGAAACATGTAAATGTAAATCTATGATATAAAAGTGGCTCAAACCTCACGTATAAGGGTATGATATGTGATATGCATAAAATGCTAGTTCCTTAGGCGAATTATTCCCAAATAACCACCCCTAAATACCCGTTATGCTTATTAATTTGAACTTGACCATGACAAAAGACCAAATGGGTTGTGACATCCCTCGTTGACTTGGTTACTTGTGTTTTTAAGATCGCTTTTGAAACAAGAATTTTTGAAAAATTTTTGAAATGTTCCCCCATCCCCACACATGAGGTAAACATTGTCCTCAATGTGTAGAATTTAAATGAACGGGTCAAAATCGAAAACTTTTACTACTCTCCCATCCCCACACTTGAGGTGAACATTGCCCTCAATGTGTAAGAACTAGAGTTTTTGAAACGCACAAGGGATGTGACACGACTACCCTTCCCAAAATTTCACCCCGGAAAATAATATACAAAATACATTCCACTTATTACTAACTAAGAATCAAAGTAAAAAGAAACACATGCACCTGATTTTTGTCGCTTGATACTCATATCTCCTTCGTCTCTTCATAAAAACGGTTGTCCCGTGAACATGTACCTACAAATTCTAATCCTTGTGTAGAAGCATGCTTCTCACAACCATCAAAATTTGTTAGTTACCTAGTTCTACCCTTTTTATGAACACATTACCAAGCCATGCGTTATTTCACTTCGATTTATGTGGAAAATAATTTACAACAACAACAAACCTAACTCACTTTCGTAGGAATCACGGCGGCATTTAGCATATGCACGCAAGCCCTTTAAACCTCCCGATAGCTCGGGAGGACGAGTAGGTCTCGTGAGGGTTATATAGGGAACACACCCACAACGTTCATTTATCTACTAAAACGAAATAACAGATTATACAACAACAATTACAACAGAACTACGGAGAAAAACTATAACTAACTAAAACTAACTATAAAATGTATACAACAACAATTAACTTACCACCTCATGGTGGTCGAATGGAGTGCTTGCCGCTCACAAACTCATCGAAATCACCCACCGGTGATTCATGCCATTTGTTGCCAAATGGTCCAAACTTCCTCACCTCCTCTTCCTTCTTCTTTTCTAGAGGTGACTTTTTCACCTTCTTTTTCTTGACCGTTTTCTTCCTTGTTTCTCCAAACCTACCAACCATAGCACACACCTTTTTGTTTGGGTTCATGTCCTTTTTAGGACACTTATCCTCACCGAGTGGGTTAGTGAAATTTGGAAAAACATTTAAATTTAATTCCCGGTCCCCAAACTTCATGCTTACCGTTCCCGTTGCACAATTTATTATGGCATTAGCAGTTGCCAAGAACGGTCTACCCAAGATAACTACCGGTTGGGTGTCCTCAACACACCCAACATAGTCTACTACCAAAAAGTCAACTGGATAGTAGCAATCATCCACCTTAACAATCACATCCTCCACCATCCCCCTTGGATGCGTGGGAGTCTGATCGGCTAATACCACGGGAGTATCAAATTTTTTTAATGGACCAAAATCGTATTGGTCATACAAACTCCCGGGTAAAATGCTCACACAAGCTCCAAGATCGAGGAGCGCCCTCTCAATTTTGAAGGTTCCAATTTGAATTGGAATAAGAGGGTCTCCTGGATCTTGAGCTTTTTGAGGAAGGGCACTCGATAGAACGGCACTAACATGAGATATCAAATCAACCGGTTCAGGTAATTTGTTGTGCCGTTTTTCGATGCTTAACTCCTTTAAGCATTCCACATGAGTCGGAACCTTTTTAATGTCATCGAGTAACGGTAAATTAATTTTTGCTTGTTTAAAATTTTCCCACCTCTCGTCCTTCGGTGGGTACCGTTCTTCAACTTTTGATGCATTAATCAGGTTAAGTTGATTTAAACAATTTTCACAAAAAGAATTTTTAGTTATATTTTCAATTTTACTTTGTGAAGTTGTTTCTTGTTCATTTTCAATTTCCAGCTCATCATTTATATTTTCCACTACACCATCAACTAACTGTGGTGGTGGAATGCTTTCAACACTACAAGCTTCATCATTTAAAAAATTTGATCGGAGTGTCGCGCTCCAGTCAAAGATAATATTTATAAACCCAAATTACCCTTAACAATGTGTTAGCGGTAGTAAGGGGTCGAACCACGAAGAGTATGTGGTTTGTGTGTGGATTCGAATGAATTAAAACATTTGTCACGATATATGAAGCTTGCTAGAATAATTTTGTGTTTTCGTTTAATTGAGAGATATGATTTTTAACTAAATGAATTGATGAGAATGATTAACGACTACTACTTAACGATTGCAAGAAAAATGGTTACTAGAACAATAATGATAAAAAGGAATCACACCCGGTTTCGGTAATTGTTAACCTAGGATTTCTACAAGTTTTAGTTTCAACTCAAATGCATTCGATTAACGGATTTAGTGTACCGTGACTTAGGTGCTACTAGCTATCAACGTCCCGAAGAACGGACAAAAAGACACTTTGTAATCAACACAAGTAAATCCTAACAACGACAATGTACAATCACATATCACCATTTCGCAAAGTCATAACTTTTAACATCGTTCGACAATTCACGAATTCGTAACAAATGTAATACTATTGTCAAAAGTTTCAAAAACCAAACACAAATTGTCACTAAGATGAAACAAGAACAATTCGAAACACTAAAATCAACAACTACCTACACCGGGGTGAAACCGAGATGATTAGCCGCTCATGGTTGATAAAGCTTGATCACCGGAAGTTTGGAACGCGAATGAAACCATCTTGAAACTTGGTGGATGAAGGAATGATGGAAGATTAGGGTTTATGGATGATGATGGTGAGATGGATAATGGATTGGATGAATTAGGGTTTGTATGATTGATTGTGTGATGGATGATGATGATTCGGGTTGTAGGTTGATGATAGATGGAATTGGATGGTGAATTGTGGATGATTATGGCTCCAAGATGAAGATTCAAAATCCACCCAAGTGTAACTTCCGACTTTAATGAGCCAATAAAAATCGTTCCTAAACCAAAAAATGCTGAAATTCGCGTTTCGAGAAAACACAACCCGTCGGCGACGGGTGGGGGACCGTCGGCGACGGGTTCCCCTGATCCTGTTTTTGTCCGACGGCTAATATATCTGGATACGGCTTTGTGTGCCGACGGGGCTTTCTGGGGCCCGTCCAGGACGGGTAGACCCCCGTCGCCGACGGCCTCTAGAGTACTGATTCTCTGAACTTTGATCCTTGCACTCCCGGTTGATCCGTAACGCGTCCTGGTGCTCCGGTTTTCGACCCGGTGACCCGTAAAGCTCCCGAAAAGCTCCTTAAACTCCATCAAACCTGCAAAACACATTCTTGAATAATAGTAGGCTATTCGAAACTACAACTTACGTAAAAACGTCAAGTTAAACAATAACGAGCACCGGTTTTCAACCACGTATCACATCCCCACACTTGTCTTTTGCTTGCCCTCAAGCAAATCTGTTTTTCACTTTCACGTGGGTCGAACAACAAATACACTTCCCATTCCCGAGACAAAGGTTAAGGTCTATTGTCATGCAAAAGTTCATATTCTTTACAATTTCCACATATTTACCGGTAAAGTGAATAATCACATATAATAATGGTTATCCAAGATTAACCCGCCCGTAAAACTAATAAATCATACATATCCCTCACAATGTGCTCTCCACTCGGCTTAAAAATAAATGGCTAATGTGTATAATGTATTAGCACTTCAACAATTAACCGCTCAAAACCGATTAGAACACGTACCCGCATAGGCTTGCAACTCAATCATTCTCCACCACCGATCACGAATACTAAGCACAAGTCAAAAGGTCTTTGAAGGGTTGTAACGGGGCTAGGCTAAGGATAGGAAATTTGATATTTTAAAGTGGCTAAGGCGATGAGAATTCGATTTTTATTACAAACTACTAAATTAACAAAACTAAATATAAACATTAACAATGGGCAATAATCTTTCACCCTTTTATTCGACAACTACTAACACTTCTTTTTGTGTTTTTCTTCAACGATTTTCCAATCTTTTTCGCAACATTTTCTGTTTTTTTTTTTTTTTTTTTTTTTTTTGATGAATCACAACAACTATACAAACTTAAGCTCCTATAATCGAATTTTCATCACACGGGTTTAAAAAGAAAAGGTTTAAGGCTATGGGCTATAGGGTAGTCAAACGAAAGGTTTAGGCTCAAAATGGGCGACTAGGGAATTTGTTCAGGTAAGGATAGATAAATGGTTTTAAGAGAAAAGGTTTACCTAATGCCTTAATCATTCTCGTGCTTGTATTCGGTCTATAGACTCAAACGTATCAAAAGTTGCAAGTTCTACAATACGCGACTAATGGTCCACTCAAACAAAGAAACATGTAAATGTAAATCTATGATATAAAAGTGGCTCAAACCTCACGTATAAGGGTATGATATGTGATATGCATAAATTGCTAGTTCCTTAGGCGAATTATTCCCAAATAACCACCCGCTAAATACCCGTTATGCTTATTAATTTGAACTTGACCATGACAAAAGACCAAATGGGTTGTGACATCCCTCGTTGACTTGGTTACTTGTGCTTTTAAGATCGCTTTTGAGACAAGAAATTTTGAAATTTTTTTTGAAATTTTCCCCCATCCCCACACTTGAGGTAAACATTGTCCTCAATGTATAGAATTTAAATGAATCGGTCAAAATCGAAAACTTTTACTACTCCCCCATCCCCACACTTGAGGTAAACATTGTCCTCAATGTGTAAGAACTAGAGTTTTAAAACGCACAAGGGATGTGACACGGCTAACCTTCCCAAAATTTCACCCCGGAAAAATAAAATACAAAATACAATCCACTTATTACAAAACTAAGAATCAAGGTAAAAAGGAAACACATGCACCTGATTTTTGTCGCTTGACGCCCATATCTTCTTCTTCTCTTCATAAAACGGTTGTCCCGCGAACATGTTGTACCTACAAATTCTAACCCTTGTGTAGAAGCATGCTTCTCACAACCATTGCAATTTGTTAGGTGATTAGTTCTACCGTTTTTATGAAAGTGTTACCAAGTCATGCGTTAAATTACCTTGATTTTTGTGGAAAAATAATGTACAACAGTAACAAACCTAACTCACTTTCGTAGGAATCACGGCGGCATTTAGCATATGCACGCAAGCCCTTTAAACCTCCCGATAGCTCAGGAGGACGAGTAGGTCTCGTGAGGGTTATATAGGGAACACACCCACAACGTTCATTTATCTACTAAAACGAAATAACAAATTATACAACAACAACAACAAAAAAAAACTACGGAGAAAAACTAAAACTAACTATAAAATGTATACAACAACAATTAACTTACCACCTCATGGTGGTCGAATGGAGTGCTTGCCGCTCACAAACTCCTCGAAATCACCCGCCGGTGATTCATACCATTTGTTTCCAAACGGTCCAAATTTCCTCACCTCCTCTTCCTTCTTCTTTTCCAGAGGTGACTTTTTCGCCTTCTTTTTCTTGACCGTTTTCTTCCTTGTTTCTCCAAACCTACCAACCATAGCACACACCTTTTTGTTTGGATTCATGTCCTTTTTAGGACACTTATCCTCACCGAGCGGGTTAGTAAATTTTGGAAAAACATTTAAATTTAACTCCCGGTCCCCAAACTTCATGCTTACCGTTCCCGTGGCACAATTTATTATGGCATTAGCAGTTGCCAAGAACGGTCTACCCAGTATGACTATCGGTTGGGTGTCCCCAACACACCCAACATAGTCTACTACCAAAAAGTCAACTGGGTAGTAGCAATCATCCACCTTAACAATCACATCCTCCACCATCCCCCTTGGATGCGAGGGGGTCTGATCGGCCAATACCACGGGAGTATCAAATTTTTTTAATGGACCAAAATCATATTGGTCATACAAACTCCCGGGCAAGATGCTCACACAAGCTCCAAGATCTAGGAGCGCCCTCTCAATTTTAAATGTTCCTATTTGAATTGGAATAATAGGGTCTCCCGGATCTTGAGCTTTTTGAGGAAGGGCACTCGATAAAACGGCACTCACATGAGATATCAAATCAACCGGTTCGGGTAATTTGTTGTGCCTTTTTTCGATGCTTAACCCCTTTAAGCATTCCACATGGGCCGGAACTTTTTTAATGTCATCTAGTAACGGTAAATTAATTTTTGCTTGCTTAAAATTTTCCCACCCCTCGTCCTTCGGTGGGCACCGTTCTTCACTTTTCGATGCATTAAACGGGTTAAATTGATTTAAACAATTTTCACAAAAAGAATTTTTAGTTACGTTTTCATTTTTACTTTGTGAAATCGTTTCGTGTTCATTTTCATTTTCCGGCCCTTCACCTATATTTTCCACTACACCATCAACAAATTGTGGTGGTGGAATGCTTTCAACACTACAAACTTCATCATTTAAAAGAATACTTACCGCGCTAACGCGTGCATCCCTCACGTTGCTTGTGCTAAAACTTTGATGCTTCGGGTTCACTGTAGTGTCACTTGGAAGTTTTCCCATGCTTCCCCTCATTTGAGCCATCTCTTCCGCTAGTTGGCCCACTTGCTTTGCCAATGCGTCATGTGCTTTGTCCAGAATCTCGTTTGTCTTCTTTATCTCCTTGATATCATGGTGAGATTCTTTTATATTGTTTTGAGATTCTTTTTGCATATTCAACAAAGCATCCATTTTGGCACTCAAATCATCGCCACCGGTTTGATTGTTCGACCCGCTTCCATTACCACCTTGATTATGGTAATTCCTTTGGTAACCTCCTTGGTTACCTCCTTGGCGAGTTTGGTGCGAATACCCACCTTGATTTCCCGATTGGAAATTCGGGTTTATTTGATTGGAGGCATTACCATACCTAAAGTTAGGATGGTTCCTCAACCCGGGGTGGTAAGTGTTGGAGTCCATATCGTATTGGCTCCGGTCTCCATACACTTGATTCACATCCGCGGTGGCTTGGCAATTCTCGGTTCGGTGACCAATGTCACCACATTCTTCACATACGCTATATTGTACCGCACCCACTTCTTTCTTCTTCATGCGGGCCAATTCCCGCTCCAACGTATCAATCCGATCCTTAGAACTTGCATCACGATCGGGCCAAGACCTTGAGGTAGGGTGCTTTTTGGCTCGGTCGGCCGACTCTTTTGCCTTTGATCTCTTGCTCATTCTTTCTAGGAACTCCCAATCGTCATCCTCGTGATTGCTTAATAGAGTTCCATTACTGGTCGATTCAAGGCGGTTCCACGTCTCATCATCCAAACCCCTCACGAAGCATTTAACCAACTCCCACCTTTCGATTTGGTGATGTGGGCACTTCCGGATCAATTCCTTGAATCGAGTGAATGCTTCATGTAACGGTTCACTCGAAAGTTGGCGAAAAGACCGAATTTCATCTCTAGCATCGTCGGTCTTCGCCATTGAGTAGTATTCGTCAAGAAACACTTGCTGCATTTCAGCCCATGTGCGAATACTATTCGCCGGTAGTGTAAGAAACCATTGTTTCGCTTTATCTTTTAGCGAAAACTGAAATAATCGAAGCTTGACCTCCTCTAATGCAAAATTATGCCCCCCGATAGTGCTACATATGGACGAAAACTCCGCCAAATGAGTGTACGGTTCATCATTGGACCTCCCGTTGAAGTGGGGAAGTATGTTGATGTAGTGGGGCTTGCAATCGAACATCCTTCTTTCACAAACTATTGGAGAGTCATTGTCGGTGACCACCGGCCTAAAACGGTCATTTACTCCTCGCGGGGGTTGTTGATGACGACGCGGGCCGTTCACTTCTTGATCAACTGGCCTTCGATTATACCTTCGGTCACCTCTTCTATTTCCACCTTGATTACCACCCCCACGAATTGGGGAATCCGGTTACGGTTAGCATTGTTGTTATTGTTGTAATAACCGTCATCCCGGTTCCTTGGATTATTGTTTCGTGGCTGGCGGTTATTTCCATAACCATCATTCCGGACATTCCCATAACCATAACCTTCGTTGTTTCCCACAAAATTAGCATTTTGATTACCGAAGTCCTCATACTCAAACCCCCGAGCGTTATGAAAGTCCCCCATGTTATCATCTTCCCAAAAGTCATCTTCAACCCGCTCGTTGTAATTCCCACCGTCATCCGAATACTCCGAGTGAATACTCACGTGTTCTGGCGATTGGTAACCGGGAACACTATATGGTTCATCGTCGGGGATTGCGTTCCTCAAATCATCGATATTGAAGAATGGGTCTTCATTCGCGGGATTGCCGCGATCACGATTTCCCCGACGGTCGGAATTGATATTCCGGTCATCTAGGTTAATGGGTAAAGAGGTTTGTCGATGAAGGTTTTGTTGTTGAGGTGTTCTTTGATTGTGGTTGGGATTTTGGTTTTGGAAAGGTGGTGTGGGTGGTCCGGTATTGTTGTTATTACCACCCGGTCGCTCTTGAGGCATGGGTTGAACATTTTGAGCGGGGTAAAAGGTTCCTCGGGATTGGAATTGGTTTTGGTTGAGGTTTGGGTGGTTGGAGTTTTGGTTCGCCATTGAATCGGTTTCAATGGTCGGTGTAAGTTGTGGTGTTTGGTTGGTTTGATTAGAAGCAAGAGTTGCTTCTAACCGGCTTGCTAGGTTTCTTCTTGCAACTCTTTCGATTTCCGGTTCGTAGACTAAAGGTGAAGTCCTCCCGGAGTTCCGCGTATGCATGCACTACCTGTAACCTGCACAAGTAACACACCCACGTAACAAGGAAAAAGACAAAGTGCAAAAAGAAAGCAAAACAATTTAAACAGTTAATCACGCAAATTCAAACAATATCTAAACACAAAGCGCACGCACTCCCCGGCAACGGCGCCAAAATTTGATTGGAGTGTCGCGCTCCAGTCAAAGATAATAATTATAAACCCAAATTACCCTTAACAATGTGTTAGCGGTAGTAAGGGGTCGAACCACGAAGAGTATGTGGTTTGTGTGTGGATTCGAATGAATTAAAACAATTGTCACGATATATGAAGCTTGCTAGAATAATTTTGTGTTTTCGTTTAATTGAGAGATATGATTTTTAACTAAATGAATTGATGAGAATGATTAACGACTACTACGTAACGATTGCAAGAAAAATGGTTACTAGAACAATAATGATAAAAAGGACTCACACCCGGTTTCGGTAATTGTTAACCTAGGATTTCTACAAGTTTTAGTTTCAACTCAAATGCATTCGATTAACGGATTTAGTGTACCGTGACTTAGGTGCTACTAGCTATCAACGTCCCGAAGAACGGACAAAAAGACACTTTGTAATCAACACAAGTAAATCCTAACAACGACAATGTACAATCACATATCACCATTTCGCAAAGTCATAACTTTTAACATCGTTCGACAATTCACGAATTCGTAACAAATGTAATACTATTGTCAAAAGTTTCAAAAACCAAACACAAATTGTCACTAAGATGAAACAAGAACAATTCGAAACACTAAAATCAACAACTACCTACACCGGGGTGAAACCGAGATGATTAGCCGCTCATGGTTGATAAAGCTTGATCACCGGAAGTTTGGAACGCGAATGAAACCATCTTGAAACTTGGTGGATGAAGGAATGATGGAAGATTAGGGTTTATGGATGATGATGGTGAGATGGATAATGGATTGGATGAATTAGGGTTTGTATGATTGATTGTGTGATGGATGATGATGATTCGGGTTGTAGGTTGATGATAGATGGAATTGGATGGTGAATTGTGGATGATTATGGCTCCAAGATGAAGATTCAAAATCCACCCAAGTGTAACTTCCGACTTTAATGAGCAACAACCAATAAATCGTTCCTAAACCAAAAAATGCTGAAATTCGCGTTTCGAGAAAACACAACCCGTCGGCGACAGGTGGGGGACCGTCGGCGACGGGTTCCCCTGATCCTGTTTTTGTCCGACGGCTAATATATCTGGATACGGCTTTGTGTGCCGACGGGGCTTTCTGGGGCCCGTCCGGGACGGGTAGACCCCCGTCGCCGACGGCCTCTAGAGTACTGATTCTCTGAACTTTGATCCTTGCACTCCCGGTTGATCCGTAACGCGTCCTGGTGCTCCGGTTTTCGACCCGGTGACCCGTAAAGCTCCCGAAAAGCTCCTTAAACTCCATCAAACCTGCAAAACACATTCTTGATTAAAAGTAGGCTATTCGAAACTACAACTTACGTAAAAACGTCAAGTTAAACAATAACGAGCACCGGTTTTCAACCACGTATCAGAGAATTGAAGGACCTCTCTCTAGTGCTTTTATCCAACCCATTTGTCATCTACAACATCAAGTGTTCTTCCCTAGCCTTGTGCTAGTAGTAAGGCCCTCATAACCCTTTGTTACTTCATATTTTGATGGTTAATAGATGATACACATTGTTAATCTTGATGAACACTAAAGAACATAATCATAAATCTCTAACATAAGCTTATAAACATATGAATACTTGTTGATTTGTGTTTATTTACTTCTTGTTGATTGATTACTAGTGTTAGTGATGTTAGACATCATATGGAACCTACTAGATTGTGATTAAACACATGATCTAGTAAGTTAATGTGATGATCTTGTGAAAGACCAAGATCATCATGCCTTATGTTACATGAACTTGAATGATAAAAGATGTTTTCATGTGACGGTGACTTAAACAAAATACAAGTCTTGTGAGTAGATGATTTCTAAGATAGTTTTCCAAAGAAACCAAGTTAAACCACAAGATTTACAAGAACATTGTTTTTAAAGAAACTAACCATGTTTCTAGTATTGAAACAAGTATAAGAATACATTGCTTGCAAGAAAAATACAAAAGAATGATTTTTGGAAAAATCATCTAGTAAGTTGCAAACACCTAAATCTTTCAAGAATGAGATTTTTAAAGAAATAAACACACTTTAAAGGGGTAACTAAACCCACTAAACACACTACCAAGTTATTACAAGTTTTTATGAAAACTCAAGTTCATGATCATTATGTAGATAGCTTTGTTTTAGCACTTGGTAAGTGTAAATTGATTGTTGATTGTTTGTAATGATTTTTGAAAAGAAAATGATATGTTTTGATAGCATGGACACCTCCATTTTTAGGGGAAACTATGGCAAAATTTTCTAAAAATATAAACACTTAGAAAAATATTTTCTAAACAAATATTTACAAGTGTGTTTTAACTATGATTTTCAATATAAACTTTGCCATAGAATTTGCTACAAAAATACAAGTATTGGAGGTTGGTTTTTATAAATAAAAACAGATAAATATGTATTTAGAATATATATTTACATTAATAACACATTGTGTGTGATTATTTGTATACTTGGTGTAATAGTTATATTATTTTAGGATTTAAAGTAATATAACTTAACAAAATACCAAGGATTTACAATCCAATCCAAAACAATACCAAAAATCACAAGGAATAAATATATAAGTTACACACATAATACTGCGAAACCGAACGATAGAACGTAACTTACAAGATATTCCGGAAACTACATTTATGAGCATATTTTTGGTAAATATTATTTTGGATACAAAAGAAATGAAAGTATGATTTTTATTATTATTACAAAGTATATCATATTTTCGACAAGGAGAAAATATATTATTTTAGGAAGTTAAATTGTATTTTCTTGAAATATTTAGAAGATATATGATTTTTGGGGAAAAATATATATATTCTTGAAATACATTATTTTTGGGACAAAACAAGTTTAAATATATTTTCTGAAGTAAGACTTGAAAATATATTATTTTGGAAACTACAAATACAAGAATACGAAAATACATGTATGAGATACCCCCATCCTTGGGAAGGAAATACGAAAATAAATACTCGAGAAGTATTGTTACAAAAATATTGTTTAAATATTATTCCAAAATTAAATATAATTTAAAGTTAAAATAATTATTATCTTAACAAGGAATTATAACTTGGAATAATATTGGAGACATAAAAGAAACGTAACTAAAAAACATAAATACTAAGGCAAGGCACGGCCCGTTCGTCTAATAGACCCTAGTACATTGTAGGGAGTCCTGTTTGCTGAGGAGAATTGAGTTACGAGTATTGAAGACGCAAAACAGTTAGTTCATGCTCCCCATTTTCTTTAACTGTTTTCGGTTTTATAACTCTCGGGGGTGGAATACATGTTACGAATGCTTAAACGGTATGAAATGCCTATAAAATGCACTATTAGATCATGTGAGCATAGACTAAATATTGAAATGCCATTAATACTTAATTAGGGACGAAGGTTAGATCTAACGGGTACGGCCGAGCCCCACTCATGGTCCTCATGTGATCACTTGAGTGCTTCGGTGTCCCAGTCGAGGGTAATCGACATAGTCAAGGGAAATTGACATAGTCAAGGTAAATTGACATAGTCGAAGGGAAATTTGACATAGTCGAGGGAAATCGACATAGTCGAGGGAAAATCGACAAGGGTATAAGCCTACTCATTACGAGTGCTCCCTATGTCCTCACATGCCTTAATGTCCTTATAAAACATTTATTTGGTATGTACATACACGCTTTTCATACCTGTTTTTAAAAGGAGTCTCTCAAAGGTTTACAAGTTTACTAGTACTCACACAAACGCATGAACTCGCTCAACTTTTGTTGATGTTTTCCAAAATTACATGTATTTCAGGTGACAGGTTGGATCTTGGGCGCGGGTGTTGTTTCTAGAAGTAGACTTCAAGTTTAGATGTCATCCACTTTTGTTGGTTTGTAACCTAGTCGAAGGTTGTGTTTTAAAACTTTAATAACCAGTGTTTGTAATACTAAAATTTTATAAATGGATGAACATCGTTTTAATCATGTAGTTGTTTATTATGATTGAATGCAATGATATTAAACCAGTCACACATCATACCCTTCCGCAAAAGTCAGGGTGTGACAAAATAACTGAATGAAACGTGTAATACTAACCGCATGCTCCTCGTGGATTCGATAGGTCAACATTAGCAACCAATGAATTAGGTTTTTGCATAACCCCAACGACAGGTCAACATTAGCAACTAATGAATTACCAAGGGATTATTGGCAGATTATTCCCCGACTGAAAGGCGAGGAGCGACGAGTCTTTCACCAAGAACTCTTTTCGTCGATAATAGCTATTATCTAGCTGCTGTAAGTTTTCGATAAGATCTTTAATAGTATCCTAGAAGACTCATTCTTTTTCTGTGAAAAACGATAACATCGAGATTTTGATTCTCGAAGAATGAGGCCAAAGATTATCCCTAAACCTGATGTGAGTTTTTCATTTTGATTTGCTACTCGCTGTGATTGAATGAGAATGGATAAGAGGCTTGTAAAATGAAACGTTCTAAATTATAAAAAAATACTATAAATAAAAAACCTTTTTTTCAATAAAATTCTATAACAATATACAAAATACGTTAAGAAAACCCATAGCGGGCGTGGTTAAAGTGGCGTAATGTTGTGTTTGTATCTTTTTGAGCGTTTTTAGTTTTGATTCTTCAAATTCTTGAGGAGACATAATCTTGTTGATCATCAAAAACCACTTTCAAGGACAATGAGCAAAATATATACCCAAAATATGTGAAGAGACCACCACATAATCGCATATATGTGTAAATATTTGGTTACTATATAAAAGTATAAAACCCATAACTCACTAGATGGACGGGTGTCACCGTATGATAGGGATCAAGACTATTAAACTTACATTATAATATAAACTATTATTATTACGTGACAATTATTCTAACATTACATTAGGACTACTAAGAAATTAGTAATTAGTATTAGTAATAATAACTATTATTATTATTACTAGTGGGGAACCCGCGCGTTGCGGCGGAGTCGACAATACGCGGTGAAAACATGATACCCATCAAACAATGAAGAGTGAAATATCCCATTGATATCTCACCGAGATATCCTATATTTCAAATATCGACCAATACCCAATGTTTTACCGCATTAACTGCATACGTTCAAAGGACAAATACATGTCACTGAGATGGAACAGATGGCTAATTCATTTATGAGGGATATGGATTGTGGGCTGCATCTTCATTTCAATTATAGTCTCAGCTCCATTTTTATTAAACATAAATGACATACTTCCAATATACAGTCAAAAAACAAAGAATTTAAAATAAACTACCATAAATTCAAATACAAAAAATAAAACATTATGATCCATATATGAAGCACAAATCCGCCATTAGCAAAGCAAAATATGAACACACAATATACAGATATAGCAGAGGTTGTACTTAACACGCCCCTTTAGTATACCGGGAAGTGGTGGCGATGTTGACGGCAAAGGGGCGGGAGGCTGAACCATGGCAGACATGCTGGACCCGACACCTCCGTCTGTACAAACATTGTTTGATCTCCCGCTTAATTTCATGGCCTTAAGGACATAATTGCATCATGTAACTCAAACGGTGTACTGCAATTATATCAAGAATAAAACTTAATACTTACTGTGGTAAATTATAATTTTTAATAAAGAAATAAACCAAGCGCGCGCTATGAGCTAACCTGTTGAAGTCAAAATGAATGGGTTGCATATGTTCTAAAATTTCCACCTCGACAGTCTCATGAGGGCGGGTCTCAAATTACCAGACAGCAAAAAGCTAGCTTACATATGGGTAAAAATTCATAACGGTAATTTTATGATCTGGTCAATACGTTTTTCGTTGTTTTGCAAGAAAGACGCTAACAACCTTTTTGAAGAACCGTACCTGTACCAGTATAAAAGGTAAAGCCACTCCACCACTTGGTGTGTCTCCTGAGCCATATAAGTGCTCGTTCAATTTAATTAGATTTTGAAGACGTACATGGTTTATAATAGAAAAAATAAACACTTCAGCAAAATCTTAAAAAAGAAGATTAATACTCGATTGCCAATATAAATCATATAAGCTGGTTCTCACTTGATCTTCCAGTTCTCGCAAATAAGCAGTTTTCTTCCCAATTCGGGGCAAGCTTCGCCACGGGTCTTAAACTATTAATTTTGTGGTGAATTCAGTCCGGGTAACCACAAAATGTGAAACATATTAAGCCTAAAAGTATACATATTTGGTTGTGAACGGGCCCAACCCGAAAAGACCAAGACCGAGCCAGTTACCTAACAAGTATAACTAACGGGTTGAGACAGAAATCAAACAAACGGCTTTAAGCCAAGATAGTGACCATGGATAACAGAATAGTTGCATTAGAAGATGTACTCTGGCATAACCAAGGAAATCTAGCGACTTCAACCTCAAAGGGGCTTCCTTGTGGATCCGCCAATCTGCAAACAGATTACACAAACATTTTACATATTTATCTAATACAAATGCTAAAAAAAGATTTGATGAACATAGCATGACACACCTGCCCGGGATAAACCTGTAAGAACCCTCTATCGATCCAGGTGAAGCTGTAGAAGTTATGCAGCATTCGTAAACAAACACTTTCTCCCCCTATCGTAAGCGAAAATTGTAATAAAAAAACAAAAAGGCGCAGTCTTCTTTACTTTAGATCCGTGCAACGAAATGAGCACCTCGACCACCTTAACACAAAATCAAATAACCGTTACCAAAATTATTAAAAATTAAGAAACAAGTTATTGATGCAAAAGATAACTTAAAGACGTAATTTAAAACGCACAGTTGATGATCTCTGTATGTTCTGTAGTTGTAGATCCTGGTATATTATAATACAAGATGAGAATATGAATATTAAACAAACAATATTTATTAAATGATAGCAGTGGTCATGATGGCAGATTTGATGCACAGTTGACGATCTCTATATGTTCTGGGAAAGCATCTGAGAGAAGAACATTGTTTTATAATTGAAAAGGTGCCCGTAATTATGGCTTGACTTCCGAAAACTGCAGCGAGTATGGCTATCAACAGCACCGGCACCCTCAATTGTTTGGTTCGTTTACATCCATAGTCTTAATAATGAAAAGTAGTAGTAAGAACAACCAAATGCACAACAGGTCAGTTAATCATTTAATTGAGTTGTATTTTCTTCTGTCAGGTTTGCAATAATATGGATTGTGTCGAGTTTAACCAAACCTAGAACCCAACAACTCCAGATTTCATTCGACTCAATTAGCACTACCTTAAGTCTTATATCTTCAACCAGCAGTCATGGGTTTCACGGTTAACGGCTCATCAAAAAATAAGTAAACCAAAAGATAATAATGAAAGCAATGCTATAAAGACAAAAACGGAAACAATCATTGGATGCTCAAAAATATTACACTCTTAGTTTCGGCAATACCTTAAAAAATCTCTTTAACACGATTTTCATTCTAACAAACCAGACGATGAAAGAAACCGCAATGCTTGATTCGAGTTGTCCAGAATTGCAGACGGTCTTGGAACTTGCATTTTCCGTTTCTTCAAAAACTCCAATGAGTTATGTAAGCATGGAGGCGGAGGTATTTCCTTCAGAATAACCGTCTCCATCCTATGAAACAGTTACAAAAAAATAGTAATTTTATCAGCACAAATCATTCATTTAATCGTTTCAAAAAAAAAATTACCCTGAGCGTTTGGATTTCTTCTTTCTTGGTTTTTTTCGGATTTTTCTTCCTCAGAGTCTGAGGAGAAAACATTCCTGTAGAATAAAATACACTCTAGCGTGATTTAATTAAATAAAAACAGAAGTGGAAGTTGTGAGATTATCAAGAGTGAATACTTCTCATTGGCTGCAAGCAATTTGACAATGTCATCTGGGAGCATTCATTTATTTGATGGTGTTTCCGTTTCCTCTTCTTCATCTGGGACGTTTTTGTTTGGACGAGGTCACGAGGTTGACGTGGCGTTAACTTAGGTAATTAACGGATCAAAATGGGTAATGGTTAAAGTAGGAGTGCTGCCAAGGCCGGGTTGTGTTAAAACATGTAATTACATTTTTTACCAGTTCTCTTACGTTTACAAAACAAGCCCGAGTTTCACTTATCGAGCTCGAGGCGGCTGGCGAGCTTATACGAGCCCATTATTTATATAATTTTTAAAACTTATACGACCTCTGCCACACGTAAATTCAGCAGCATATAAGCTGCACATCCGAGGATCCTTGTGCTTAGAATCGATGTCAATAAGAGTTTGATCATTTCCATCTTCCACTTTGTTGAGAATCTTGGTTTCTCCTACAGACTCCAATGATAAAAAAAAAATTCAACAACAGAATTCAATTTAAATGACCAGTTCCTTTCAACTATTGTTGTCGAAACTTAAAAAGCAACCATTACCTTCAAGTAGGAACCATGAGCCGATTAAGCTACCTCATCCTATCATTGGTCGGAGCTGTAATCATCGGGTAACCGCCATCGCCACTTGAATCCCAAAATAATTTAACTTTATATCAAATAACTATCAAAGTAATAAAAGAATAATAAGAAAAAATATTAATTCTTTGATCAAATACTATCAAAACATGTAATTAAAATCTTTACCAGTTCTCTAACGTTTACGAAACAAGCCGGAGTTTCGCTTATCAAGCTCGATGCGGCTAGCGAGCTTATACGAGCCCATTATTTGTATAATTTTTAAAACTTATACGACCTCTGCCACATGTAAATTCAGCAGCATATAAGCTGCACATTCGAAGATCCTTGTGCTTAGAATCGATGTCAATAAGAGTTTGATCATTTCCATCCTCCACTTTGTTGAGAATCTTGGTTTCTCCTACAGAATCCATTGATAAAAAACTTCAACAACAGAATTCAATTTAGATGACCAGTTCCTTTCAACTATTATTATCGAAACTTAAAAAGCAACCATTACCTTCAATCAGGAACCATGAGCCGATTAAGCTACCGCATCCCATCATTGGTCGGAGCTGAAACCATCTGGTAACTGCCATCGCCACTTTGAATCCCAATATACTCTAACTTTTATATCAAATAACTATCAAAGTAATAAACGAATAATAAAAAAATGACTAATTATTCGATCGTAATGTATACGAAACGAATAATAAGAAAAATTACTAATCACCGGAGTCAAAATTACCAGTTTGCCCTTCAATCGCCGGTGAAATCGTATCGGATACCATCACCGGCGGCCCCTTAACAATCATACATCTAAAGTTAACCTAAACAATAAAACATGAAATAATTTTGGGTTCTGAAACCCTCAATCATACAACTGAACCATTCGATAAACCATTAATTCAGTTAAAAGCATTTACCTCATCTGAAAGACGCTACGATAAAATCAAGCAAGATAGCATAAAACCTGATACTCAAGACTGATAATTGCAACTCCATATATCTATTATCAGTTTAATCGTGCATCCAAACACCCCGCCTAATATATATATATATATATATAGGGAGAAGATCATGCGAGAACCACCTCTTATTGCGAGAACCGCGAGAACCAATGTGAACACACCAAAAATGCCTAAAAATAGCTAAAAATCACACAAAAAAAAAAAATTTTGGCTTCGAAAAGTAGCGATTTTAACCTAAAAAATATTAAAAAAATCAAAAAAAAAATTTTGGATTTTTTTTTGATTTTTTTAGATTTTTTTTAGATTTTTTTAGGTTTTTTGGGGGTTTAGTTTTTATTTTTTAGCATTTTAGCTTGGGGGGGGGGGGGGGGTTTAGGTTTTTGGGGGGTGGGGGAGGGGGGTTTAGGTTTTTTTTCGGGGGGGGGGGGGGGGGTGGGTTAGGTTTTTTTTAGGTTTTTTTAGGGTTTTTTTAAGCTTGGGGGGGGGGGGGGTGGGGGTTAGGTTTTTTTTAGGTTTTTTTTAGCTTGGGGGGGGGGGGGGGTTAGGTTTTTTTTTTTAGGGTGGGGGGTTTAGGTTTTTGGGTGGGGGGGGTGGGGGTTAGGTTTTTTTAGGTTTTTTTAGCTATTTTAGGTTGTGTTCACATTGGTTCTCAAGGTTCTCACAATAAGGGTGGTTCTCGCATGAGCCCCCTCCCTATATATATATATATATATACACACACACACTATTAGTGGAGAGTTCAAATGAGAAGAATTTTTTGGAAGAAGAAAAAAGAAGAAATTTCAACCAATAAAAATGTTTCATTTTACTTCATTTAGTATAAGTATTTAATGTTACTATAAGGGTAATATGGTAAACCTACAAAGATAATTAATTAGTAGTATTCCTCTTTAATAGCTAACTACATTAAAATTTGTAACTTATCTTCAAAATATATATTTTTTCAAAAAAAATAAAATAAAATAATTTAGAGTGTAGGATAAATTACAATGTGTATATGATAAATTACGGGTTGTGTAGGATAAATTTCAACATGTATAGGGTAAATTTTCGAAAGGTGTAGGGTAACTTTTGATGTGTGTAGTTAAAAAACATTAGTGTGAAGGATGATAGTTTTTATGACTAATTAATTAGTCAAAAATGATAATAAATGAGATAAATGAAAATGTATTTAATGTTTTACAATTATACCCTTTGTTCTTTTTCTTCTCAATTGAATTTTCTTCTCAAATGAACCTTCCCCTACACTATTAATAGGGAAAGTGAAATGAACAGTAATTAAGGTTAGTTTTGGTATTTTATTAAAGATAATACGTGTTTAACTAATAGATGAGACATGTTTCAACCAACAAAATCACAATACCCCCCAAATGGTTCAATCACAGAACGAGAGAAACACTATTAATAGGGAAAGTGAAATGAACAGTAATTAAGGTTAGTTTTGGTATTTTATTAAAGATAATACGTGTTTAACTAATAGATGAGACATGTTTCAACCAACAAAATCACAAAACCCCCCAAATGGTTCAATCACAGAACGAGAGAAATACATGGAACCGGAAGAAATCCAGCAAGTGTGAGAGAGAAAGATGAGAGGATCAGTGATACAGCGGAGAGCCACATGTGGAAACGACGGTGTACCGGGGTTTCCGATCACTGCAGCGGTGGTCAACAGTCGCACCCTAAGTGGTGGCAAGGGTTTCGATTGCGGTTTCAAGAGGCATCAGCGGGCAGAACCCGATGGTGATGAAGATGGCTTCAAGAAGCTCCGGCGAAATACCTAGGGTTTCGGCTATATTCCGGCGAAGTTCCAACATAAGGATTAAAGCTTGCATGTTCGATTTTCAAGTAGAATGGTGACTAATTCATCTGCATGTGTGCTTCTCTGATTATTAAGGTAAAACCCATCTACCTCACCCCATCAATCTCATATTATCTCACCACAACATCTCTGCATCTGTTTGTTTCTGCCCCGGTGACGTCAGGCGGCCAAAGTTGAGGTTTATTGTTGGGGATTTCATTATCCTATTTGTTCGCCATGCTCTCTTCGTTTCTTTTGTTGTAGATGTCTGAGTTTAGCCGTGGGTTTGATGTTGGGATGGTTTCTGTGTTCAACCTCCTCTAAACTCTTTGGGGTTTTTAGAACTTTGTGGTTGAGCATAACCTTTAAAACGTTGTGTTATTTAGTTTTCGTAAATACCTTTGATGTGATTACAAAAAGGAAGGTGGTTTTGTTTCAGTTAGTTTTAATGTTTTAGATCACCAATCAGCAATGTGGATCTTACTTTTTGGTGGATTAATTTGATTTGAAGCTAATTGTGGTGGTTGTTTTAAGATAGGCTGGTTTATGTCACTTTCTGGTGTCTGTACTATTGAAGAAAACTTTAAAGGTACATGATTGTGTAGCATGATCCTATTTTAACATGGTTGGCTTCAACAAAACGGAAAGAACCCCAAAATGGGGTTCATCCGTTCATAAAGGAATATATGCTGAAAAAATAGAGAGATTGATAAACATAATCTTTGTTTTCAGTTTATGATGATAGAAAACCTAACAAACAATAAATTTTGTCAATGGTTTTGGTGATTTAAGTTTGCTAAACGAGTTGATTTAGGTCTTGTCAAACTAAATAGTGATTTTAACGGGTCGGTTTGGGTCTTCTCACATTTGACATTGATTTTAGTTTGTTAAACAGGTTGGTTTGGTTCTTCTCAAATTAAATAGTGATTTTAGTTTGTTTATTTATTTTCTTTTCCAATTTTTGTTTCATCGTCTACAAGAAGCTAACCATCTAATCCAATGATTTTTTTTTGGTTCAATTTGTATGTACAGAAACAAGATGTATTATTGTGGATGCTTTGTGCATTGGAACCAATCGATTCTTGAGCAGTTGTGTCTTAACCTTGAAAGGCCATACTAATGAGAAGGTATGTTCTTCTATTTTACTACATCATTATTAGATTTACTACATTCTTTATTAAGTATGGGTCTTTTAGAACTTTTTTGGATTCTCTGTTATTACATTGCATGGGGTTTAGAAACTAATGACGTATGCTCTATTTAACTAGAATTTAGTTGTTGTTTGGACATAAGCAAACAAGATTTGATTGTCTGAACAAGGATTTCGGTAACCTGATGCCTGCTTTGTGGTGAAGGAGAAACAAAGGAATGTATCTTTAAATGTTATTATTTCATTGAAGCGTTATGTATCCATGCCATAGTGGTTTAGTGGTATGATGTATGTCTTTACAAAAGTGTTGCTTCCTTATAAGTACAAAATAAAAAAATTGTCGTTGTGTACACATGATTTCACGGTTATTACAATTCTTAAGAATAAGGTTACTTTTGTACAGTATAATAAATGGTCTATGTTTATAACAATAAATTAGAATATTTATTATAAAGAAAGTATATATGTTTCAAAAATCTTCAATAGTTTGAAAGTTTGAAATGCATCTTACCATTAGGCTTAAATAAAGAAAGTATAATTTTCTAAAATTATTAATAGTTTGAAAGTTTGGAATTTACTGTTAGGTAGGTTAGAACAATGCAATGCAATGCTGGATGAACGGGTGTTTCAAGACGTGAATGTAAACCACTTCAAGCGGAAGAAAACTGCAGTCCCTAAGGTCAATTGTTTTGTTTGGGGAGCCATTGATGGCAAGATCCCTTTGGTGATGGCCCTTGCAGCTAGAAACGTTACCTTCGGCAGTGGCTTGTGACCAGTGTGTGGGATTAGTCTTGAGACAGCAGACCACTTGCTGGTTGAGTGCACTTTTGCTAAAATAATTTGGTAGATGGTGTGTGTATGGTTAAAAGTCACTATCTCAACGGAGTTTAATATGATTACTCAGATGTTGGAACATTGTCTTAATCTAGGTAAGGGGGCGAGAAGAAGCGGGTCATTTATGCCGTCTTCCTTATGACTCTTTGGGAGATCTGGATTAATCGAAACAAAAGGTTTTTATTCGAAAGTTCACGGCTGCAACTATAGTGTTGGAGAACCTCAAAGCGGAAACCTATTGGTGTATGGTGAAGAGGAGCATAATCGATGGTCTCAATCTGGACAGTTGGAAAAAGTTTTGAGAGTCAGCAGTTCAGATAGGAGTGTTTCTGTTTTGGCTATGGTCTATAATGTTATTTTTTCTTTTTTCCTTTAGTGGATGTTTGGTGCTCTTCGCTTCTGTTTGTTTTATGAATAAATGCTCTCTTGATTGGCGAAAATAAAGTAGGCTTCAAATATAGTTTTGTATCTTGAATTTGATATACTCACTAAATACGAATAACGCTATGTTATTGAAATATTGGAAGGCAAAAGGAGTTCAAATGCAATTAAATGAAATCCGATTGTTGATTTAATTCATTGAACTTTTAGTGAGCTGGTGGTTATTAGTTTTTTTTTTTAACTGTGGGCCGTAACCATGTTACTAATTTTTTAGTGGGTTGCAATTTCTAAGTAAATTAAGTAGATTGAGACTTGATTAAGTTGGTAATAGGAGACTTTGTGAGACTTGATTAATTAGCTAAACTGATACTTGGTTAATTAGGTGATTTACATAAGTTCTTTTTTTTACCTCATATAAGTTTATTTCAAGTAAGTTCTATGTCAATTTGAAATCAAAAGAGAAATTAAATTGTTCAAAAAGATTGAGCCAAATTTTATAACAATAAAACTTATTATTCATATTTATATATATGTTATGTTATATTCGTGCTATAAACGTCATTCTAAACTCGTATGCACTTAGAATAGTCACTCGGACTAACCCCTTTAACCCATTTATCTAAATTCGTGAAATGGGTTTTTCCCTGAGATGATGTTGTCTGCAGTAATGTACAAGTAATGGAAACATAAAAGTATATGTTATCAAACCGAGAACGATTAGACGATTTGGGTTAGCGCGCTGCAACGGGTTTAAAACTAGAGATGGGCATAATACCCGGTTCCAAACCCGGACCCGTAGAACCGACCCGGAACCGGTTCCAGTTCGTACCCGGTACATAGGAGAACCGGGTCCAGGTTCAAAAAACCCGGTGGTTCCTACCCGGTTCCAAACCATACCCGGTTTATACCCATACCCGGTTCCTCTGTTATACCCGGTTCTGCCATTACTCGGTTCCTCCAGTATACCCGGTATTTTTGTTACCGTTGGAACCGGTTCTAGCCGTTGCAAACTCTTTAATATGCATTAAATGCCTAATATATCCATTGGAACCGGTTTCTATCCGTTGGAACCGGTTATTAGCCGTTGTAACCGGTTACTAGCCGTTAGAACCGATTCCTATATAATGTTTTCAAATTTCAATTTTTTAACTCACCAATCCTCTTATTCTTCTTATATCATTTTCTTCTAATTATTCTAATACTTTTTACAATGGCTTCAAAGACATCTAAAACCACAAATTCCCCATCCGTCAATAATGTTCCTACAAGTCAAACCGCTCCATATGTTGTTGGAACATTGTCACATAATCGCAATGCGGAAGTATGGTGCAATTGAGACTTGGTCGAAATGAGTGACGGTTCGCAAAAGGCCCAATGTAAACATTGTGGCGCCTTGTTAAGCAAGGACTCTAACTCGACTTTAGCGAAGCATGCTAAAAAGTTTTGTAAAGCTTTAAAAGATTTGACACCCGGTCAAGTTCAACACTGTCACACCCCGAATTTCCACGTGTCACCGGTGGGCCCGGTGGGGAGTATCGTGACGTCATGGTTGGCAACATAATAGTCAAACAACACAATATTATTAAGCACAGCGGAAGCAATTGAAAATATAATACAACCGAATTTATTATTGTAATATCAATTGTCACAATATTCGGAAGTTTATCCACAGAAGGATCGAACATAAAATGGAAACAATAGTTCAACAGACTTTTAGGCATCTTAAGCTTGCGAGACTTCTATTGATGCTAAGGAGACATATCCAGCCAATTTCGTATAGTACCTGCATTTAGCCTTTTTGGAAAATACGTCAGTTTACACTGGTAAATACATTCAACTGACTCATTTTGGAAAAAGAGTTTGTAAATTGTTTTGAATGCACGTGGCACAAAATATCTTGACACATTGATTAAAATGCACAGAGGCAAAATTAATCTTTTTAACTTGGGAGAATTATTTAATATTATAATCTTGTGAACGATTTACATGTTACTTATGCGTTCAGTAGCCCGGACGTATCCGGGTTAAGGATCAATTGGACACACCACAATTCTAGAGTTATACACCGACAGGTGTACGCCTACACCCCGTGCTCAGGTCGTGGCCATCTCGTAAGATAATGCCAAGGATATCCGGGACATGGTCATTAACCCCCCAAAGGCGGTAAAGTAAACAATACTGTTTAAACGAGCCGTTCAAATTATTCAATTAACCACCTCAGCGATGGAAGATTTGACGCCCGATCAAGCGGTACGCTATGTACCGTAACCCAAGCCCGTATAGGGAAAATAAGTTAAAAGTATTTACCTGAGCTAAATATAAATTCAATCCCAGCCGTATATCAAATCAGCAAGTACAGATAGCTTTTACTGGGCTCCTAATCTGGAACGAAGGTTTTTAATAACCTATTAGAATTCTAACGGGTCTTTAGTTAAGCTTAAGCTTAGACCGGCTAGTTTCAAGGATACGGTTCGTACGCACGATTAAGCGAAGACCGGATAGAATGTGATTTAGACCCGACAAGTTCAGAGACTTGTTTAATATGGGTCCTTCATCCACATTCTGGATTTTGAGATTAAACCGATAAGGTTTGACCCGTTTCGGCTAATTTATGTAAACTTGTTACATAAGCCGAACCGAACGCGTAATATGCGTAACGGGTATCCGTAAGAGCCATATACATGTTTCCTTAGTTAATATGCTTCAAAGAGGTTGTGACATCAATAGGATGTCTTTCGTTATGCCCCGAACTAGTTTAAACACAAACTATGCCCCGTAGGGGTAGTTTGGTCATTTTAAAGTTTGTAAAAGAGTTTAATTGTTTAACTGAGTTACAGGTCTGATGTAAACAGTAAACATACTCATTTTGATGAGTTATAACAGTAGGCTAAAGCATATATGTGATATTTATCATATTTAACCAAACTATGCCCCGTAGGGGTATTTTGGTAATTTCACATAAGCCGCAAAGCTCAAAAACGAAGTCTGAGTTTATAAACCTTTGCTTACTGTTAAGTTATGCTAATTTGCCTCATATATCAGTATGTATCAACCCGGGTATGTCCAATATGATTCTATGACATACTATGCGTTAAAAACGCTAATTATGGCGATTAAAGGCCATTACCGGGTTCGATACTTAAATCTGATATTTTTATATTTCTAGAAGGCTTAAAATAATTTATTTACCATAACTAATCAGTAGCAAAAGGTTTGGAATCGTTTAGATGTGTAAAACTCATTTTACGGCCCGTAAGGGCAAAACCGACAATTACCGGATTAAGCCTACGACTACTAGTTATGCTCGACCTAAAATTAATTAAAAATCTTTAAAAATACCATAATAATATATATCATCAGTGGGTAAAGGATTTGATATCAAAAAGTATGTTTAACTAGGCTTTATGCTAATTACGCCATGTTGTTAACATAAAGCCTTAATTTAGCGACAATGAGCATAACTCTTAATCTACAAGTCAAACTGATGTCAAACTTTGCAACCAAGTCTTTATATCAGTAACTAAGGTTTCTACACTTTTACATTTTCATAAATCATGATTTAAGGTAATAAGGGCATAACGGTCCACGTATGAGCATTTAACGGAAACTTGCATATTAATTGGATAACTAGTGAACCAAGGTGTATGATCACAGAGGGTTGTTCTAACATGTATCCTAATCCAATTTAAGCTCTGAGGCATTTTTAAAATATGCCCAAACGGGTCAGAACTGAAAGTCAACCGAAAAGTCAAACTATGTGACTTTCGGTTCCGAACCGGGTCTAAACAGGAAATAGTCGGGTTGAACATGTCGGGACATGTTCTTACACTTATTTCTAAGTTATATCAATGTTCAAACAGGTTACAAATGTTCTAGATAGCTAATTATGCATAAATGACATTTTAAGCAATATGTTGACTTTTTAAATAAATGTTTGACCCGACATTTGACCTGCTTAGGATGGTGATCAGGGGAAACCCTTTTGGGGTTTTATTACCCACATAAATACCATTCTAAAACTACTTTTAATTCGAGATAAGACTGAGTCATTAGTGACTAATCTCGAAGTCAAACCGTAATTACGACGGTTTGACTTTTAGCTAATTAACTAAGCTAAAAGCAATTAGGGAAAGATTAGAATACTTACTGAAGTCCTATGCACGAGATATGATCACTAGGAAGCAAACTTGAGCTCCAGAATCAATCCAATTATGCAGGAGAGGTGTGTGAATGAATGTTGCACTTGAAGGCCTTTTATACTTGTTCATACACCACAACAAGTTGCCAACAAGGTCTATGATCCATCCACAACTGATTGACACTTGTTGCTACTGCTTAGGAATGTCTAGGGGTCTTTTATAACTGAGAAATACCGGTTAAATGGGTCACAATCGCGTACAACAGCCAACAGCAGGTTTCTGCTGTATCTGGGCACCCCTAGCGCACCGTTACGCTACATTTGTAGCGGTGCGCTAGCCCGCTATAAAGGGCCGTTTGACTTTACACGGTAGCGCACCGTTACGCTACACTTGTAGCGGTGCGCTACCTCTTCTCAGGGGCAGATTTTGTTGCTGTTTGTTGGTGTTTCGAACAATTAAACCACTTGCACGATTTTTAGTCATTCTTTTACATGAAGGGGCCTCTAATAAGAGTCTATTCATGTATGTTACCCTACCATGAACCTTTGTTGAAATTGAATGAACTTTCAAGACCCGAAAACAACGGTTTATCATTCGTTTTCCTCTTTGGGTCAAATCATGCTTTTCAAGATCCATTATTGTAACCAGAATTCTGAATTGAGGGTATTAAAAGATGTGTATAACATTTAATCGGGTCTTGGGATTTATAATTGAGGTCGTTCAGAGGTAACAGTTTAACATGACGCCACTTTAAATCCTGCCGAATCATCTTTATTAATTCCGGGTTTTCAACGCGTTTTGTCTGACATGACACGTGTCGTTTTATTATTGAACCCGAAATTTTCGAGGTGTTACAAACACTCAAAAGATGGTACAATATTTCGCTATGAACAAAAAATAGCTCGTGATAGGATGGCGAAGTTGGTGATTCAAAAAGCCTTGCCGTTTGGACACTTCGACGACCCCGATCTTACTAAGCTTATTAGGGAAACGCTTCAACCTCGCTACAAACATGTAAGTCGTCGTACTTTAAAACGACATTGTTTAAATTTATGGGAAAATGCAAGAAAAGATTTAATCGTTTTTTTTTTAATTTAAAAACTAGTGTAAACTTAACTAGTGATGTGTGGTCGGCTCCACACGGTTTACCCGAATCATACATTTGTGTCACCGCTCATTGGGTTGATCCCGATACGTGGCAAATGATGAAGCGTACGATTGCATTTGAAGAGTTTCCTTCTCCTCATACGGGAGAAAATATTTATAAAATTATAAATGCCACAATAATGAAATATTGTTTAGAGGATAAATTTTTTTCAATATCATTTGATAATGCTTCAAACAACTCAAATGCAATCGACAAATTAAAGTTAAAGTACAAACCAATTGTTGATGGTGTTTTTTTCCACACACGTTGTGTTGCACATATTGTTAACTTAGTTGTGCAAACCGGTTTAAAAGATAAATTTGTATCGGATTTTATTATAGCTTTTAGAGCTATGCTTCAAGATGTTTTCAAAAGTGGCAAAGAGCGATACCAAGATTACAAAAAGCTTTGTAAAGATGTAAACTAAAAATTAATTGGACCTAATTGGGATATTCCAACTCGTTGGAATTCAACTTGTCATATGTTTGAAATGGCGTTAAAACAAATGGGAACTTTAAAAACATTTCATACAAATTTAAGTGACGACTACCAAGTCGACCCATTTCCCGATACGGCTTGGTCTAATATTCAAACACTAAGTAATTTTTTAAAAGTTTTTAAAACCTCAACAACTTTGCTTTCGGGTGTTTATTATCCAACAAGTTCAAAAGTTTTATCCGAATTGTATTTGATAACAACAAATTTTAAAAAGTTTGAAAATAAAAGTGACATGTTGAGGAATATGATGAAACCTATGATTGAAAAATTTTAAAAATATTTTTTAAATTTACCGCCCGTTTTTCTTTGTGCCGCCGCTTTAAATCCAATTTTAAACGTACCGGGTGTTGAAGCTTTAATCGAAGAAATATATGACAAGTTGGATATGCATGAGGAGGATCCAACATTGAAACCTAAAACGAAAAAATTATTCAACGAGAATTTGTCCAAGCTTTATGATCATTATTTAAAAAAATATGGGGAAAAACAACATAGCAATTTGTTTGCGTCTAGGTCGTCGACCTCTAACGATGAAACTATTGGAGACCCGATCATAACCATGTTGAATGTCGTTAGAGACGAAACGGCCAAGCAACAAAGGGGTAACGAACCATCAAGTGAACTCGGTCGGTATAAAATATATGATTATTCACGTACTATGACGGCCGAGGAATATACAAATTTTGATATTTTGGCATGGTGGAAATCAAAAGAATCGGAATTCCCGATTCTAGCCACCATGGCTCGTGATATACTAACGGTCCAAGCTTCCACGGTAGCTTCGGAAAGTGTTTTTTCTCTTAGTGGTAGGGTATTATCCATTCGAAGAACAAGACTAACACCGGAATCGCTCGAGATGGCAATTTGCCTAAAGGATCATTTGGATGCAATTGACCGTGTTCAACATAAAACGAGTCTTGAAGACGAAGTGGAGTTAGAGCACAAGATTATTGAAGAAGAAGAAGAAGAAGAGGACGACGAAGTAGAGACTAACGATTCCGAAGATGAATGTACCGAAACGGCCGGACCAAAGCGTAGCGCATGTGAAAGTTCCGCACCCGACACAAGCAAAAGGCAAAAGAAGTAAACCGGTTACTGTTAGTTTTAAACCGGTTACTATTAGTTTTAAACCGGTTACTGTAAACCGGTTCTGTTTATTTTTAAATCTTCTTACTGGAAACCGGTTACTGTAAACCGGTTCTGTTTTTTTTTTTAAGTTGTTACTGGAAACCGGTTACTGGAAGTTAATATATTTATTTGAGTTTTTTTTAATAACCCGTTAGTAAACCTAAAACACACCGTTTATTTTTAACAAACGAATACAATATTACATAACAAACCTAAGTTAATTAAACATTACCAAACCTAACTTACTAAAACATAACAATCCTAACTTAACTAAACATTACACAACAACAACCTAAACATTAGAAGAACCGGATCCTTCACCCTTCTCGTTTTTCGCCTTCGTCACGGGGCAATGGCGTTCGGTGTGCTTCTTTAGAGTGGAGTTGGCGGCCGCTTTCATAAACTTTCCACATCCCTTGCACCTAGCCATTTCGTGGTTGTCGGTCATCAAACACAAGTCGAAGTGCTTCCAAATAGTCGGGTTTCTTTTGGTTTCCAAAATCATCACCACTTCTTCGTTGCATGCCATCCTCTCTTCGTTTGATTTGTTTTTGGAGTAGTAAACTAGTAGGTTAAGGTGAAATGAATAACTTGGGGTAATAATGTGAGTGAAGGGTGAGAATTTGGGTTTTTATAGGAAAAGAAAAACAATTTTTTAATATAAAATCGGTCCCAACGGTCATATACCCGTTGGAACCGGTTCCAAATAGTGAAATGCAGCTTTTGGTTTGAAAGTACCCGACAGAACCGGTTCCTGTCAGTACCCGGAATAACCGGTTCCAAACTGTACCCGAACCCGGTTTGAAAATACCCGTAACCGGTTACATCGGTTCCGTTTTTTTATACTTATACCCGGGTTCAACCCGGACCCGGTTCCTTAGTGTACCCGGTTCCGCTACGCAATGTCAGTACCCGGGTACGGGTAGTACCCGGTTCCGGGTATTCAGAATACCCGATTATGCCCATCTCTATTTAAAACTAGTTTAGTATTAAATTGATGGATGTTCAATTTTGCCATTGTTGATCCAAAAGACATAATATTATGCGTGTTTGGGCCCATAGATGATGGGCTTATTGTTTGGACTTTATTGAGTGTGTAAAGAACCCAGATCTCAGCCCATATGAGACAAGCACATAGTTGTTGTAGAGTGGTGGTTGTTGTTGCTTATTCTCTTTCTTCTTTTTTTTAACGGACTTATAACTTCAATTCAATAAAAATATCATTATGTAGAGTAATTTTCTATTTTATGCTTCTAAACTTAAATGTCATGTGTTTACATATAATAAAAAGCATGTACGGACTTTCCTTTTCAAGGTATAAATACCTACTATTTCTTAATTCAAGAAATATTCTTGTAAAATATATTCTCATTCGATAGTTAGAAGGGAAACATAAATTTCTTTTATGGATTTATGGGTGTTTACGATTTACTTTGTTTAGTATGAAGAAAAGTTTAGAGTGAATTGTTAACTACAGTTTCGAAAATGACAAAAGAAATTAAACTGGTCAGGTTAGACCTATCAAGTATCAACCCGACCAGTTTTATTTGTTTTGTCATTTTGGTATGAGCAGTGTGAGGAGTTAATGGTTCATTTTCTACCGTTAGAACTTATTGAGTACACTACATATTCATAAGTGTGTATTTCATATTGAAAAAAAAAACTAGCTAAACAAGACGGGTTGGTTGATAATTCCAGTTACACGTTTCAAGCCGTCGGCCAAACCGAACGTAAAATGGGTGATTCAGTCGGCTCACAATATTCCGACAATACAAAAACGTGTGTAAAAAATGAAATTAAAAACGTTATCAAGCCACAGTATATGACTATATATAACAAACCAAAACGATAAATTTAAACAAACCATTAGGAAAACTAATATAACCGAGGTAAAGTTAGTCAAAAAATTAGGAATAGATTAATGGAAGAGGTCTAAACTTGTTAAGCTGGAGGGTGTGGGAGGGCTTTATCACGCCACGTCAGATCTATGTCAATGTCACGTCATGAAATAAAGCCCCTTTAACTTGAATGGTATGGTATAAAGCCCAATGTTAAACAAAATTAAAAAAAAAAATTATTGAATGAAATGATGTGGGCCCCACCTGAACACACCTTCTTCCTCGTTACCACAGTGGCAGATTAACCATGACGCCCCTTTTAATTGGCTGGGTATGGGTGGTGGCGCCCCTCCAGCGCTATCGGAGGTGAGGTGACAGGGGTGGCGCCCTCCACACCCTCCGACCTTATTAATTAAAAATATATATATTTAAGGTTAATACAAGGTCTAAACTTGTTATTAAAAAAAATACATATTTAAAGTTAATACAACTTGTAGTTGAAAAAGAAAGAGAATGCCCTAGAAATTTAACAAATAGATACGCAAATCATAATTTAATAGTGTCAATGACACAAATTAATGTCTTTGACCAATAAAAATCAGAAATGTGTGTGAGGAGACATCATATTTCGGTTTTTTAATTAATGTCGTTGATTTTAATAATATTAAAAAATAAAAATCCATCCCACCTAGTCACCCATGTCCCATCTCTCACCCACCCTCTTGTTTATAGTCAAACACACTATTTTGAAGCGTACTATGTCCACTCTAATATTAATAATTAAAAGGGAAAATCACGAAAATGGCCAAGTCAACGCCGTTTTTTCAATTTTGGCCATGTGACACCCCTCGCTGAGCCGTTTCAGCATCTTGAAACGGCACAAGATTCCCCTTTAACGGCCAGCCATTCCTTGATAGCCACGTGTCCGACAAAGCCTGTAACGGCTTGAGGTTGCTTCTGAAGACGCCACGTGTCCGACATTGTGGAAAGACCTTAGCCAAGCCGTTACAGTCGGCTGCCGTTGAAAGATCTTAGCCGAGTTCTTTCCACGAGCCAAGCCGTGTACTTAGGTTCCAGCCGAGCCGTTACCCGCACACACGTGGACCCCAGTTCTGCATGCCAAGCCGGTTCAGCTGGTTCGAGCCGGGTCGTTTAACTGTCCAAGCCGGTACACCTGGCCAAGCCGGTACAGCTGTCTAACGAGCCGGTTCAATTAACTGTCCAAGCCGTCTCAACTGCTCCGAGCCGGTACAGCTGTCTAACGCCGGTTCAACCTATACTTCGAGCCGGTTCAACCGTCTTTTCCCCCTATATATTTACCCACTTGTTATTTTTTGGTGTGTTTGTTAAACGAATGCCTCTACCACACTTAAATCTTATAGAAAATGTTATCTTGCTTTGTTCATTTGATTGTCATAGATGTTTTCGTCTATGACCGCCAAGAAATATTTATGAAATCTCACGTATCTGATAGTGTAAAAGACTTGTTCCTGGGCTTTAGTTATCAAATTAGCTTTTGATATTGTTTCTCATATTGGAGTGTCTTTCTCTTCAGAAATGCCACCTCTACTTACGCAGTGAGTGTGGATGGAACTATCGAGCAAAAGACGCATCTTTATCATTGCTACAAGCGTTTTGACTCGATTTCCCGAAGAAGAGATTTGAATCACTCCTAACTTTCAATTTCCTCTCGGTTATCTGCCGATTCAGAAGCAGCGGTTTGGCGAAGTTATGTTGTTATCTGAAGACTGCTTGGTTTGAGACCGAGATTTTTTCTCTACTAGCCGTTTCAGCGGTTATCAGAAATTCTGTGGATGAAATTGAATCACTTTATTATGTTTGAATTTTTACATGTTATATCTTTTATGTAATTTGTATTATAGAATAGTCCAGTAAATAATTTTAAATCTTGTTTGGGCTGTTTATGTGTTTGGGCCGTTCATTTTAAATAATTTATTTAAATTTTGTTTGGGCTGTTTATGTGTTTGGGCCGTTCCAAGTTCCCACAATAAATAAAAAAAAAAAAAAAAAAACAAATTACATTCAAAAAACTAAAACGGCGTTTTATATTAAATGATAACCGTTGCCGTTCCAAGTTCCCACGAATTTACTCCTTATAAATAGCCTCACCGCGTTCAACAACCACGTCGTCTGCAATACAAAAAAAACTCGCCGTTTTCAGAAGTTTTATCTCCGACTCCGTCAACGAATGGCAAATACCTGGACCGACGTCGACGACGTGGCATTGTGCGAGGCATGGGAAGAAGCGATGACCGATCCCCCAAGACGTGGACAGGGGGGGCTGTGGGTTAAGGTTCAACAGATCTTTGGGCAGCTTCGGGGTCCGGACCATAACCGGACCGTGGACGCCTTATCGTCCCGCTTTCGTGTGCTGCGGTTGGAGTGTGAGCGGTTTGACAGCTATTTCAAGAAGGTCGAGAGAGAAATGCCGGACCTGGTTGAGGATGACCAGAAGGAGGTGGCATTGATCAATTACCGTCATGACGAGGGTCATGAATTTAAGCACGTCGCAGAGTGGGAGGCAATTAGGATTTGGTTTTAGATATATTATGTTTTGGTTTCTTTTTTTAAGTTATGTTTAATGTTTATGTTTGCAATATTTATATATTATATATAAAAAATTTTGTCTCCATAACAAAGAAAAATAAACTGTATCACAAAATAAAACAGTATCACAAAATAAAACAGGCCCAAGTTTTATAAATTTTATTATGCCGTTAACAAACGATTTGGGCCGTCCACTTTTAATAATTTAACAGCTACAGTTGGGCCGTCCACTTTTAATAATGTAACAGCTCATGTTGGGCCGTTAAAGGCTGTAATTTAACAACTGTTGTTGGACCGTCCAAACGGGCCCAGTTTATTAACCAAGTTAGCTAACATTGTTAACTTTATTAACGGGTACAAAATTAATTTTATCAAATTAATTTTAATAATTAACTATTTTTATTTAACTTTTATTAACCAAGTTAGCTAACCTTGTTAACCTTATTAACTGGTACAAAATTAATTTTATCAAATTAATTTTAATATATAACTATTTTTATTTTACTTTATTAACTAGTTTAATTAATTATATTAATTTATAACTAATTAACGGGTTTAAAAAAGTTAAAAAAACTAAATTCACGGTTCACATAGACAAACGGTTAAAAGTCATACATTAAGTTGCACGATACAAGCTAAATATTACAAAATCATTTCGTGAATTACAGATAAATTTTTAAAGTTTCAAACACTGAAAGGTGTTCAAAGTCCTCGTCGTAAAGGATTGCGTAGTCGAGCATGGCCTCTTCAACGACCTCTTGTTCATCCATGTTCGGATTATTTTTTTTAACAGCTTTGCACACACATAAAAAACGGTTACATTTAAAGCGTAGAAAAGCAAGACGAGTCGTCAAGGCATCGACACTCCGGGACGTCTCTTGTAGGTGAATGCAAAAGTAGTTGAAAACCTGCCCCTTGAAAGCAGCATCGGAAACTGAATAAGTGCCTAGATCACGAGCGGCAGCGTACGAAACGACAGCAGCAATATCTTCCTCGTCGGTCCAAGACTCCATTTTTTTTAGTGGGAACTTTGAGAGGATAATGGGGTTAAATGGGAGGAGTAATGTATGTATTTATAGGTTTGAAATGAGAATGGAGTTAATATTAAATACTAAAACATATTAAAATGAAGAGTTATTTTATTTAACAGCATTTGGGCGTGGCAAACACCGCCAAAAATACAGTTTATCGGCCATGAATCGTCTATATGACAAACATATTTTTTTTACGTCTCCAGTAATGTTAATTGGTTTGTCCGTAACGAGATGCTCCATAAGCATACACAGATAGACAGCTTCATTGCCTACGATTGACCTGTTAGAAATCACGTAGTTATCGTTTAGCTCATGAGTTATGCAGCATTCTGGTTTGCCTGTCTTTTTCCAATACTGCAAATGCACCAGCAAACCAGTTAAATACACCTTAAGCTTCATCAACCGTGGAATAATAACTGCTCTAAATTTGTCTAGTCGTCCACAAAAGTTTTCAAAAGGGTACAAAACTAATTCCTGGGATGCCAACTCTAATCGTACCAACAGCCATTCGTTATTGCCAATCGGTAGTGGGATAAACACAAAATCCACATCAAAAAAGGAAGGAAATGGGTTTTCTTTACCATTTCCATAACCAACCACGCTCTTAGGAACGGATTGTAGTAACGTGTCATAGAATTGCGGTGGAAGAATTGTCCACCGCAAATTTAACGTGGGATCCTTTTGTAGGTTTCTGCTTCTCCAAGCCATTAGTCTTCCAGTCCATCCCTCAATATGCTTTTAATGAATATCATATTTAATACAAGTTACATGTAATAAACAATATAAATAGAAATTTTGTTAATAAAAAAAGTTCTAATGAAATTACCGTTGCTGTTAGGTAGCCATTACAACGATATCCTAACAGAGTGCCCCAAAATTTTTGGTCCAACTCCACATAACGACTGAACACAGCTAAATAACAAAATGGGGCGTCCCCATTACTGTAAAATGTTGCAACATCTTTTGACCAATTCTCAGATTCGTCGTCTGGAATTGCCCATCTTCCGCCTCTGTTCGGGTGTAAGCTTTGACGATTAGTTACAAAGTTGTTTTCTTCCGGCACCTGCGGCACAGCCGTTTCAGACGATGAAGTTTCACCCGATTGTCTGGGTGCTCTCCATTTCTTAAGAATCCACGTTGATGATTTACTAACTGGTTGAGAGCAGTATACATCACTCTTGTTTTTGTCAGCCATTATTTGTTTGAAGGGTGTTTCAAGGCTTCTCAATGGAGGTGTAACAATATTTTGCGATCTTATATAACATGAAATGAAATTTTGAATAAATTAATGGTTAAGCCGTTTCAATATACTGCTCGAGTCGTTTAAGGCACGTGCTCCAATAAAGTAAAAAGTCAAGCCGTTACCATGCAATGCATGTGCCGTCTCAACACTCTCCAATAAAGTTAAAAGCAACTGCCCGAGCCGTTTCACGTAACTGCCCGAGCCGTTTCCAGCTTCTGTCGTTTCATGCTCATGCCGGTTCATGCTACTGTCCAAGCCGTTTCCCCTGCAACGCACGTTCTACAACAAAGTAAAAAGCAACTGCCGAGCCGTTTCATGCTACTGTCCAAGCCGTTTCAGTTGCTTTTTTATGCCGTTTCCAGTGCATGTCCATGCGCTTTGACTGCTCGTGTTCCAATAAAGTACTGTTCCCCGTCAGACGACATTCAAGTCGGGTCAACAAGAACGGGTCAGACGACATTCAAGTCGTTTCCCCCCATGTGACAAACACCAAAACACAACTTTGAACTCACTTTGAATCTTTTCTCCACTTTGGAGCAAAGCAAAGTACTTGAAGACCCAACGTTGAAGATCCGAAAGATCGTTGACTCGTCTGGGACCACTAATCACACTTCTTCGACATTACTTGTGGGCCCCCCACTATGGACTTCAACCGACACGTGAACATGCCAAATGATTTCGGGAACATGCCAAACGTCCAAGAGATGCAAGAAGCTTTCATGGACCCCCCTTTATGCCCGGTAAAATGTTTGCGGCTTATTGAACAAAAGATAAGATTTAAGATTTTTATTTGAATTTGTGTTCTTTTTTATTTATTTTTTCTTTTTATGTAGCAAATAAACATTAAAGTACGACAAAAGTGGTTGGTTTTACAAAAATTGCGTGAAGTGATGACTCCGGCGGTTGAAACAGCTATTAGACAGACGTGTTTCGGTCCATATTTAGACAATAGATGCACCATATGTGATAGCCTTCTTTTATATGGCGTTGCACAACTGCAAATACCGACTCCTACTCCCCGTCTCGGTATTTCATATAGATTACGAGGGGAGCTATTTACATTCACTCCTAAACAATTTTGTTTAATAACGGGGCTACGTTTTGGGCACAGTTCTTGGGCACCTATAGACCATATGAACTCCTTTAGGAACAAATATTTTGAACCTGGATCAAATGTTAGTTTTTCTCGAATAATTACTTTATTCGAGAACATTAACCAGATTAACGATAATGACGCCACGAGGATATGTCTCCTCATGCTAATCGGTCAAGGTTTTTTGGGTTGGCAAAGCACCAATGTTGTTGATAATTTGCTTTTAGACCTTGTGAATAATTTAGAGGCATTCAGACAGTATCCATGGGGTAATTATTTTTGGGAAAGTACTTATACTGCCATATACAATTTGCACAATCGACAAAAAGAAGACGCTAAAGGTTTTTCTTTGGCTGGATTTGTCTGGCCCTTCAAGGTACCCGTGAATGTCAATTAATAGTGTTATTTCGAAAACCATATAAAATTTCAATATATTCTTTTGTGTAGATGTGGGTGTTGGAGATTTTTCCTGAATTTAAGAATTCAAGGGAATGGTTTGAAGGTGAGACGATTCCAAGATTTTTGGGATGGAAAGAAGGCAAAAAGTTTATGAGGGGCACTGTGGACCGATTGCTTAACCATGCTGCAAAGGTTAGAATTTTACCTTTAATTATTTTACTGTTTATAAATTTTTAATTTGTTGTATTTTTTTTAGTAGCTTTTCATACCCAAAGTAATAAAGATTAAAAATTAAACATAAACATTTTTATTGTTTATATTAATAAAAGTAAACTGCCATTTTGCAAAAAATATGAGTTTTGGGCTAAATTTGCAAAAGTGACAAACGAACAGGGACTAAAATTGGAGAGAGAAATATTATTATTTTATTAATTTTTTTTTGTTATTTATAACATTGCAGAGACGTGAATATAGGCCGTCTTTGGTTATTTTGCCCACTGAAAATGAGTTGCAAAGCGCGTGGTATTTGTCTAGTTCAGATTATTTAGACGCTGAACGTCGGATGTATGCCAGTGCAATGCCGGGTGAGAATCCGGTTCAAATGGCCACGGAAATACCCATTCAAATGCCCACGGAAATACCCATTCAAATGCCCACGGGGTTCACGGGTCCAATTCAACCAGAAATGCAGGCTGGCCCCGGTGTAAACACACAAGAACATATAGCGTCTGCAATAAACAATTTGTTTGGTGACGATGGGGCGAATGAAGGTTATAATCGGGCATCGGATCGACACGAGATTCCACAACAAAATTTTGTTCCCCCTATGACCCCGTTTCGAGAAAATTACGAGAATGAGCTGATTTCACAATTTAGATCACTCATGGACGAGAGGCTGCTAGAGAACAACCGGAGACTGACTGATATGTTCATGTCAGAGTTTTCACAATCATATCGCTGTTCCCCAAAACAAAAAACTGTCAGGACTCCCGTACAAACGCCAAAAGAACAGGCACACACTCAGAGTGATAATGTAATGTGCTTTCTGAATAATTTTTTTTATTTTATAATAACAATATCTACTAATAACCGTTCATTTAACTGACATGCTTTGTTGTAGGCTGTTGCAGATTCATTTATCAATTACGAGAATGCCGATAATGCATACCACGTCTCTTTGAGCCCCATGGTGAACGTACATGATGTAAGTTTTTTCATTTTATATATTTTAATTACTGGTCATATTTTTATATTACCACTATAAATATATAAAATTTCAGTACGATTTAATTGTTTAAAAGAAAGTTAATTAAAATATATTTTATAAAGTGAAATTAATACGTATATACAATATTTGTAGAATGAGGATCCTGAATTAATCAAAATGAGACGATCCGAAAGGCTTGTAAAGCCCGCATCAGCTTTGCTATCCCCGTATGTGGCTTACAAAAGATTGAAAAAAAACAAGCCCAAAGGTTAAGGAATGAGGATAGACAAATTGAGTTCATCAAGACGTGGTATCCAAATAGCGGAAGTAAACATCTTTCCCTAATAGTGGGGAATTCCGTCGGTCCAAAATTTTGGGGGTCGTTGCTGGGCCAGGAAGGTAGCGGCTGGTTAAGCGATGATGTAAGTAATGGCATCTGTATATAACAACCATAAAATAAATAAATTTATATTTTTTTGTATATTGTTTTCAAACTAACTTATCATGTTTAACAGCATATATTTGGGTGGATGATCCATTTGTAATATTCAAGAAAAGAAAGTGATCGCTGGAGTATTCTACCCCCATATTTTCAGAATTATTTTCGATCGCGGTCCGTCGACCAGAACTGTAAAGGTTACTTCACTGGGCAGGTTGAACCTTTTCCATCAATACATACTGTTGACGAGGTAATGTGGAACGAACATATTAATTACTAGATAAATGTATTTCTTATTGAATTCATTTAATATTTTGCGTAATAATTATATAGGTTTACGTACCGTTGTTTATAGAAGGCCTTCACTGGTTTTTAGGCGTTTTCAACCTTGTACATTACAAGCTGACGATATACGACAGGTATTAACCCGATTTAACTGATTAGTACTCCAAAATACATGTTGCTAACTGTGTTAATTTGTTGCTGTTTTAGTCTTTTATATGCTATGGAAAAGGAAAGAACGGAAGTGGTGTGTCATATAAATTTTGTGTTTGACAATTGGCTACGAACTCATGGTTATAATGCCCAGAGACCACTACCGTTATGTTACCCCTTCGAAGTTATTTACGCGACCGATGCTCCTCAGCAGTCCGGACCTTTGGGAGACTGTGGAGTTTGGGTTTGCATATTTATTGAAAGGTTGATAAATAAAAAACCGTTGAACGATGATGAAGATACTCAGAAAACAGCGGAACGAATGAGACGTCAACTAGCTTTACTATTTTATGATTCGGTGTTACCCGATAGTACAAGTGAAGTCTTTGATGATGATGATGAAGATCCCGTAATTGTAGGATAATTGTATTGTTTCTTTTAAAAATTAAATGAATTTGTACTGCTGCCTATGTCTATATATATGTGTGTTCCACCTTTATACAAAGACATATGTGTTATAAAACATTTACCAATGACAAGCATTCCTCCTTCCGTACAACACACAGTTTGGATCAATCAACATGATCGGAATCGCCAGTGGTCTCCAAATGTTCTTGAATTTTACTACGATGGGGATAATACTACTTGCTTTTCTTCATACACGGGGACAACAGCACTCGGAAAAGCTTGGTGGGGGGGACTGCTTGGATTTACTGGAGCGGGTTTTATTCAAAAAACGGTACATTAATAATAAATATTTTCGGAATAAAAATCAGTTTCATTATTTTTGTATTAAATAATTTACCGTTATTTCTTAGCACGTAAAAGCATGGTGTAACAAACTCATGTATGAACGAGAGATTGAAATAAATTCAAGAACGCTGTCGTCAAACGATTATCGTTGGACAGTTCTACCTCCAAATTTCTTCGACATGTTAAATGAACAAGATATTGATGCAACCAGATACGGAGATGGTTCTACAGCAACATATCCTCCATTCTGGGAAATTGATACGGTATACTTAATCAATTTTTTTATTTTATTATATCCGTTTTTTATAAAGATTTTATATTTATTGTTCTTTTACTTTGTAAATACCTATACCATATATACCAAAGCACAAGGCTCGTTCTTACTCCACACCTATTTAAACACATGTTGCTCCACTACTCAATTGGCATCCCCCTTATTTCTACCTCATGGCGAATCAAGAACACAACATTCATCTACACATTCATATCAACATCAACATTTCCCAAACATTTAACCACCCAAACCCACCCTCAGATAACCCCAAACCAAACAATTCCCAAACTCGTAACCCCCCAAACCCGGTGCAACAGCCAACACGTGAAGCACCAATTAGCGGTTCAGGTCAGTGTCAGGCACTTGTGCCGTTACCTAACACCGATGAACGACAACGTCCTTTGGACCAGATTATTCCACAACAATGTTTGACGGCTACTGCTGACGAAGACTCAGAGGAGGAACTGGATTTCGAAAGACTGTACGACGAAGTGCGTTTTGAAGCTTATTTTGCGGAAATGGAAGAGTCAGACGAGTATGATTCTGAATCGGAAGACCATTCCGGTTATTAGTTAAATGTCAGTGGTTTTTTTTTTAATAAGAACTTAAACATGTGTTTAAAACGTGTTTGATGTAATATTTACAAACTAAAAGAACAATAATATTTTTTTTAATAATAATTTTATAATATTTTGTTTCTGAAGCGTTTTGAATCCTATGCTTCCTGTTCGACTAATACAGGCATACAGCCCACGAGCCTCTATGCTTTCAGCACACTGACAGCCCACGAGCCACGAGCAGCCCACGAGTAGCCCACCAGCCTCAAGCCCACTAACAGCCCATGCTTAAATAAAACAAACCCACTAACAGCGCATGCTTAAATAAAACAAACAAATATAAGTTATAAAAGAAATAATATCTATAAAAGTGAAAATATATGTTTATTTTTAACAAGATTATTCACTTTTTGCAGATATACATTCCTATACCGGACAAGGATCAAAATTGGTTGCTTTTTAAAATAAATCTAAGGTCACTAGAATTAAAAAAAAATTTTGCCAATAGTTGTGACACGATTAATTGCGGAGACTCATTTTGCGTACACAAAAGAGTACATCAAATTGTACTAGAATTTGAATCTCTATTTTTGTGGTTTCTCGGACGTATATCGTACTGGCAACACTCACAAATATATGAGACGCGTGCCATGCAAATAGTAGGGGATTTCGTGTGGCCTGATCAAACAGATCGTATTGGCAGAAATGCAGGAGTCATCATATGTATGCTAATGGAAAAACTTGTTCGGGATCTTTCTTTAACATGGAACGAAGGAAACCTTCAGGATGCTTGTTTCAGATACAGACGATACATGGCAGATGAGCTCTACGCCGGGCGCTTCACACCTGTTAATGTTTAATGGTTCTATGTATGCATGTAATATAATAAAAAATAATAACATATTGTAATGAAATGATTTTCAATATTAATTATTTGAAACTAAAAAGACTTACTACGTTATTTGAGAAATTGAAATACACAAAATAAATTTATTAAAAGTCTCCCAGGTTAAAAGACGGATACATATAATTAGAAGGAGATTGTATATTAAAAGTCTCCCAAATTAAAGTATTATCAGTTTCTTTCCCTTTCCCTTTGTCTGGGCCTTTGCGAGTACGAATTTCTGACGGCATGGGCTGCCGACAGACATCCCGATGATGACCATAGGAGTTACACCGGGAACAATACAGGGGAGTAGGTTCTTCCCCGCGGGATAAGATACGGTGGTTTTCTCGAGGACGACCGGCCTGGCGTTTTGTCATATGCGGCGGTTGAAGATTGATAAGGTCTTCTGGAGTCTCCCATTCAGATCTATGAGGAAGAGGATTAATCGCTTCTTCATAAGTTTTTTTATAGACTTCGTTTGAGTAACACGGGAAACAATACTTACTGCAGTCGGTTTCACCTAAAAATTTTGACACGGCAATAACATGCCCGCAAGGTAAACCAGAAACCTGCCAAACTCGGCAACTACAACTTCCATTAACAAAGTCAACTAAACCCCCCTTTCCACTGTCTGCGACAGAATAACTGTTTAACCCAATCCCAGCAACTGTCCAGCTTCTAGACCCTTCAATTTTTTTAAAAATTTTCTTCTGTGCCCATTGTGTAAGTAAATGTTTTTCAAAAATACCTTGCAAGCGGCGATCGTAAAACCATTTCTGTACAGATTGCCGGAAGAACTCTAAGAGTTGCGTTACCGGCATTTTACGCGAGTGTCTAGATAAAGCATTAATAGACTCCGCGCTGTTAGATGTCATATAATGATATCGATTGCCTGGGCAATGCGCCCTTGCCCATCTACCAAACCCAATACTTGTTAGAGTGCGACGTACCCTAGGAACGGCAAGACAAAGAGCATCGAATGACTCATTAAAATCAGACAATCGGTAGGATTTGCATGTCTTCCACCACAAGTTCTCGTTTTCCTTTTTTTTATCAGATGGTAAACGGAGGTTCATCATTAAATGACGACAGCATAACCCGTGATAAGCATGTGGAAAGACGTTTCTAACAGCTAGGTGTATAGAATTCGCTCTATCCGATATTATCGCCATGTCAGGTATTTCACCGATACATTCTTTAAGCTTAGACAGAAACCATGTCCAAGATTCACCGTCCTCTGATTTTCCTATTCCATAGGAAATTGGTAAAATTTGGTTGTTTCCATCCATCCCAACTGCTAAAAATAACATCCCTTTAAATTCACCCTTTAGGTGTGCAGCATCAATGATCACCACCGGTCTTAGATTACGGATAAAGGTACGAATCTGAAACAATATTATTTAAAAAACGTCAACAAGATGTATTTTGACGAAAAAAACAGAGACTGCTGTAACTTACCGCAGCACCAATCGCGACAAAGACCATTTCAAACCGACGTTCGTCATCAGTCTTGATATGAGTGACAGAACCTGGATTTACCCGCTCTAGATTGTAACAGTAAAATGGTAGTTCTGCAAACGAATTTCTGCTTGTTCCTTGTAAAACCTCTAGTGCCAGACTTTTTCCACGCCAAGCTTGACTAGTGGTTATCTCAACTTGAAATCTTTGTCTAAAATCTTTCACTATTTCATTACAACGATATATTCTACCACTGTCTTTTAAAGGTTCTTTTAAATAGTGAGCAACAACCTTTGGGTTTGCCTGACGAAGATGTGGGTACGTTAGCGTCTTCGAGCATGTGTGTTTATCGTTAAAACTCTTAACAAAAAACACCCCACTATCCCCAAAACTGTATGCACGAAAACGCCAAACGCATCCGTCCACCAAACATGACACTTCGTACCGTGTTTTAGAAGATCTATCTACTTTAAACTCAAAGCGTTCTAACAAGCATTTTTTTCCCAACTCAAGTTTCATGTCTTCTTTGTTATTAAATACGTGCCCTTGTTCAAAAGTAATTGATGAAGATGGCAAACAATTTTCAAATGAATTATCAGGAGTTGGCTGGTAGTCGTTTAAAACATCATAGTTTTCTTCGTCAGTATATAGATTCAAATCAGGAACTGTAAATTTTTTTGGAGAAGAAAAACTAGATGACCCAGCACAAAACCCTTCAACGACATATAATTTATAAATTTCAAAAATATTTTCCATAGCAAAATTATAAAACATTTCAACATCATCATCGTTTATTATATCGATTGGATCACTAAAGGATGACAAACGATACGATAACTTCGTAATGTTTGTAGAACTACACATGTTTGACACTTTACTTAGAAAACCAGTGTATGAAAGGTTGGGTTCAACTTCTAAACCACGTCTACTTGAATCAGCATCAGCAACATACTCCAACTTTCCGTTTACGATTTCCCACTTTCCGCCGGTGTATACAACCAAACGAATCTTCATAATTCTAAGTTGATAAGTTCCTTACAAAAGATAACCTATAAATCAGACAAATATATACCAAAATATAATAAATAAAATAATCCATTGAACCGACTTGGACAGTTAATTGAACCAGCTCGTTAGACAGCTGTACCGGCTTGGCCAGGTGTACCGGCTTGGCCAGGTGTACCGGCTTGGCCAGGTGTACCGGCTTGGACAGTTAAACGACCCGGCTCGAACCAGCTGAACCGGCTTGGCATGCAGAACTGGGGTCCACGTGTGTGCGGGTAACGGCTCGGCTGGAACCTAAGTACACGGCTTGGCTCGTGGAAAGAACTCGGCTAAGATCTTTCAACGGCAGCCGACTGTAACGGCTTGGCTAAGGTCTTTCCACAATGTCGGACACGTGGCGTCTTCAGAAGCAACCTCAAGCCGTTACAGGCTTTGTCGGACACGTGGCTATCAAGGAATGGCTGGCCGTTAAAGGGGAATCTTGTGCCGTTTCAAGATGCTGAAACGGCTCAGCGAGGGGTGTCACATGGCCAAAATTGAAAAAACGGCGTTGACTTGGCCATTTTCGTGATTTTCCCTAATTAAAATGTTACACATTACCATAAAGTTTTTTCTTTATAAACGGGGGATCAAGTTGTTCATCTCTAGATTTGATTAACATAAAGTTTATGAACCTACTTCTAGTTATCTATAACAAAAAGAATAAAATAAATTATTTGAAAATAAGAATTATGTAAAATAAATTGTGAAAATTGTTCATGACATTATAGCTTAGTGACATCTTAGGGGTGAGATAAAGCTTAGGAACCATTAGGTCCTGGGTTCGATTCTCACAAGAGGTTTTTTCTCAAGATTTATTGGGTTACTCCTGAATTGGTGTATAGGCATTATTGACTAGTGAAGATGGATATGATCAGGTGGCTCCGCTGGTGGCACGAGATACTCCAGCGGTCTGTTAGTGATCGAAGTTTGTCGTTCAAAAAAAATCGTGAAAACTATTTATGGTACAACAATTATGACATAGATTTGCTTTTGGTATTTCAACATGTTGAAAATAACTTAGTGAAGAGTGGACATGAGTGAAAGTCTTTAATTATTGGCCAATTGGATTTTAACACCTTTAACTTTGAAGAGTTGGCCGATAACACCCGCAACTAACACTTTGATCTGTGACACCCCAAACTTTTAATTTTGTTTGTCATTTCACCACTCAGTTAAAAAATGACTAACTGAGTTAGTCTTCCATCCTACGTGGCACAGACTTGATTACGTGGACAAGATGACATGGCAAATTCTTGATTACGTGGCACTACATGTCAACCCCAACACAAACAACATCACCCCACAAACCACCGTACACGAAATCCTCCGCCCACCACCGCCGCTGTCTCCGGCGGTGCCCATAACACACATTGATGAAACTCCGGCAACAACCACCCTCGAATCACCCTCACCACCAACATCTTCACCCAACTGCCACCGAGGCAATCTTAACCGATTACTCTTCAACCCTGCAACCTCCAAAACTAAAAAACAAACTCCAAACAACCTCACATTACTTATCACCTCACATCCCCTGTTTAGGTTCCAGCATATCACACATTCAATTATGCATCATCCCCTGTTTAGGTTCCATCCCCTGTTTAGGTTCCAGCATATCACACACTCAATTATGCATAAACCATAATTAACTAACCAAACCTAACATAAAAAAAACATACAAATTCAACAAAACACAAACACATTACCCAATATCGAAGCGATAGATACTCAAAAACCGATTCATCAGACGAAAACCCCAAGCTCTGCTGTTTAGCAGCCTTAATCTGCGCCATTTCAGCGTCCGGCTCACCGGCCGTAACCGATCCCGACGAAACACTAATCGCAAGCCCTGAATCAACGGTGAGACGGAAACAACTTGGATGGCGGCTCCCCTTGGTGTAGGTGTGCAGGTGATTGTAGGCTAAAACGTGATTTTGGGGGTGCTGTGGGTGGTGTTTGGCGGAGAGGGTGAGACGCCGGAGCGCCGATGATACGGCTCCGGTCATCGGAGCTCGTGAGGATGAGAGAGAGGCAGAGAAATGTTGTTGGCTGCAAGTTTATGATTTATTGATGGCCATGAATCGATGAGGATTATGAGGAAATTAGGGTTGTTTGGACTTGTCTGGTTATAAAGAAGGAGAGGAGAGTTAAAAGACACATCATCGCCACGTAATCAGCTCCAACTCATCACATTTGTGCCACATTGGCAAAAATAGTCCACGTAGGATGCCAGCTAGGATGGAAGACTAACTCAGTTAGTCATTTTTTAACTGAGTGGTGAAATGACAAACAAAATTAAAAGTTTGGGGTGTCACAGATCAAAGTGTTAGTTGCGGGTGTTATCGGCCAACTCTTCAAAGTTAAAGGTGTTAAAATCCAATTGGCCTTAATTATTCTTAGATCTAACTTGAAGATGAAGGTGTCGAAAGCCTAAATAATTGGTTTAAATTTACTTTCCTTGTCTTACAATTACTTTTCAAGTAATTAGGTATTGTATCATTTTTATTGTTGATTTGAGAATTAAACCAGCTTCTTTGTTATATATTTGTATTCTTCTTTACCTTTTTATGTTTGATCACACCATTAAAATTTGTAGCAATACTTGTAATGTTTTTTGTCTTCAATTGTTATGGTGTTTTTCCAGTTTTGTTAGTTTATTGTGGGTTTTTCTTCATTGTTTTTTTAAACCAATTTCTTAAATCAAGTTGCATGTTTAAGCATGAAAAAAAATATTCAAACTGAGCATAAAAATTGTAATGAAATTTATAAAAGGGCTATGAAATTGGTGTCAAAAATAAATATTATTGAATAAGGTTTGAAGAATTATCATAGAAAATATCACCTTATTGTTAGTATTATTATATCTTTGTAAACCATAAAATAAAGCGATTTCTTCCTTTCTCCTTATTAAGCTTAAAACAAATGACTTAATACGCTAATCAAGCAAGTCATTATAAACATTTTAAATTTTACACGTTGAGAGCTATGAGGCGCCTTCTTAGAGTGTGTGGGCGCGGAACACCGCCACATTGGGGTGCTATGACGAGGTGCAGGGGCAAACATTGACTAGATTGCGGGCACAAGGGAGGGGGAGGTGGTGAACGATGGATGAGAGATTGAGAGGGGAAGGTGAACAATGGACATAAGTGGATTTATACCTTTAAATTTTCAAATTTTACAATAATATTTCTGGTTTATATTTCACACCACCGCAACACACCTTAGTGAGTATGAAATGTGAAAGCACTTATGCCTACTTAGCACTTACGTAGCTCACTTTTTTTTTTACATTTAGGCTAGTGGGTATGGTTGATGGACCATCCTTGAGGATGATCCGCCACGTAGGCGCCACGTCATCATCCTCCCAAGAATGGTCCATCCTCCAAAACTAGAGGGCATGGTTAAGTTGGTCCTAGTCATCATCCTACACCACTTTTATGTTTTTTTATTTTTTTTAATCTTCCACTTTTTTTAACATTTAACAAATAAAGTAACAAAATATTTTCATTAATATTAAAAAACATTACATAAACTTTAAAAAAAAATTAAAAAAAACATAAACTTAAAAAAAAAAAAAACTTAAAAAAAAAACTTAAAAATATCCTAATATATTAAAAGAAGCAACTAGTCTTCGTCTTCCATGTCGTGGTCGGGTTCGTTTTGAGCGTTGTTCCAAATGTACTCCACCAAGTCCGCTTGTAGGTTATGATGTGTGTACTCGTTACGTAGAGCGAACATGTTCAAATCTTGTTGTTCCGCACTAACTGGAACAGAATTTCCAGTTGACGCGTCTTCGTCGTACTCGCATATCGCTCTACCTTCGTCTTCAATGACCATGTTATGAAGGATGATACAAGCGTACATAATGTGTCGTAACCTCTTTGGTGTTTGCGAACGTGCTGGATGTTCAATGATGTGCCATTTTTTTTGTAGAACACCAAAAGCCCGTTCAATATCTTTTCTCGCACCCTCTTGAAACTTCGCAAACTTTTTTCTTTTGTCGTCTGTCGGGTGCGGAATAGTTTTAACGATTGTCGAGTACTTTTGGTATATCCCATCGCCTAGGTAGTAACCTCGCCTGTATTCCACCCCCGAAACTGTAAAGCTTGTGTCCGGACCTGTACCCGCCACTACATCCTCAAATATCGGTGACTGGTATATGATGTTAAGGTCATTGAGCGAACCAGGTAGACCAAAAAAAGCATGCCAGATCCAGAGATCCTGTGACGCAACCGCCTCTAGAATAATAGTCGGATGTCCATGATCTCCCCTAGTATACTGACCTTGCCATTGGACTGGGCAGTTCTGCCACGCCCAGTGCATGCAATCAATGCTCCCGAGCATTCCTGGGAAACCATGTCTCTGTTCGTGTGCTTGATATAATTTTTGAACGTCGTTTGCGTTCGGTTTCCGCAAATATCGCTTGCTATACAATTTGACAACCCATTCGCAAAACTTGTGCAAACATCGACGTGCGGTTCTTTCAGACATCCTAATATACTCGTCTAATGCATCGGGTGCGTAACTGTACGCAAGTTGGCGAATGGCCGACGTGCATTTTTGTAAATTACTGAAACCCCTTAGCCCCCTAGCGTCGTTCCGCAATGTAAAAAACGGATCAGACTGGGCCATGTCGCCTGCAATACGTAAAAACAGTGGACGACTCATGCGGAACCGACGTCGGAAAATCTCGGCTGGGTACACGGGTTCGTCGGCAAAATAATCGGCTAGTAGTTTAGCGTGGCCGGCTATAAATTTAAAACGAAACATAAATGAAATTAATTATAAAATACATTTTCAAATCTATATAAAACATAAGGAAAAAAAAGTAAAATACCTTCTTGGTCTCGGTTATATTTTGCTCGTCTAGCTAGCCGTTGGGACGACCCTTGATCAGCCGCCATGAAGACTTGAGCCGCGTTCATAATCATGTTGTGCATAATATCATCCTCTTCCGAAGATGATGAATACCACGCAGACGAAGCCGATGAAGACATAGAAGAAATTGAAGAAATGGAAGACATGGGTGAAGCCCTGATAATTTTTGAGCGAGAAATGGGGTGGTAGTGTGTAAAAAACGGTATAAAATATGATGAGTTTTTATAAAAAGGGAAGAGTGGTTTATAAAATGTGAGAGAGATGGGGTGGTAGTGGGTGAAAAGTTGTGAAAAAAATGGTTAAAGATGTGAGTATTTATAAAAACGGAAGTGAATTGGGGTATATTTTAAATTATAACCGTTTGAATATTTAATGTTAATTAGAAAATTAAATTTTTTTTTTATTTTGAACGGTCACAAACGATCCGGGGCCCACCACTTAGCTTCGTCGCAAACGGCTACAACCCGACGTTCAAGACGGGACCGGGGGGGGGGGGGGGGCACGGTGTTGGGACCGTCGCCGACCCAGGACGATCCGGGGATGAACCCCATGCCGACTAGCCTTACACCTACCACAATACATAGTCTAAAATACCTATCTAACATCTATATATAATAAAATGAAAACTGAATGAACAGTAGAATTTGAATTAGAACATTCAGTGATTTATTATTATTAAATTAAAATTAGAATTAGAATTAGAATTATTTAAAATTAGAATGGAATGAATAGTAACACCATTAAGAGATAAGCAAATGGTATCGGGTATAGGTATTGGTCTCAAATTTACCAAACCGGTGTATTTTCGGTACCGGTTCTGCACAGGTATTCACCGGTTTTTACCTTCAAATACCGGTGCCGTACCAGTACCGACCGGTACCGAACCGTACCATACTAGGTATATTCGGTACCAATACCCACTTTTGGGGATTTCGGTAACGGTATTTTCGGTACCGAATGGTACCGAGCTCATCAAATCCTGTAGCAACGCAGCAATGCAAGTAATTGCACCGCTTAGATTACTTTTCATACACATGGTAAGTAAACTGTATTTTGTTTGAATGAAGTTTTATATACACAACAACTTATTTTGCTTTCTTTTTGGTCTTTTTCTGTAATGAATGAATTGTAGCATGTAAAATTAACTTGGATATCTAGAATATTGATGAGCAAATCGTATCAAATCCTGTAAACGAACCGGTATCGTATCGGTACCAAATTTACTATACCAAATCATTTTCGGTACCAATTTGGTACCCACCTTTTGGCGTTTTCAGAATCGTTACTTTCGGTTCGACACCGGTCTAGCACCATACCTGTATTTATTGATTTTTACCTTCAAATACCATATCGTATTGTACCGAGCATTTTCGGTGCTGGTACTTAATTTCGATGATTTTCCGGATCGGTACTTTCGCTGTCGTTACCGGTACCGAGCTCATCCATATTTTAACGTGTTAGTACCGTAATAACTAAACTGAAAACAATCGAATTTCCAACGTGTAGGACGTGTGGGTCCTATTATTATATATTAGGTTATTTAAAATCGTTTTTTTATGACGGGGTGACTATACTTACCACGTCATTTTATTTATGTTTTGATATTCGGTATCTGTTTGCTGTTTCTGACACGCCTTTTGTAGTCGTTGGGTCCCGCCGCAACGCGCGGGCGGAAAATAACTAGTTAAGAAGAATGAATATCTTTGGTAACTAAAACTGAATATATAAAGAATATCTAACATTAAAATCTTTTCTCTTTTCTCATAAGGGTTTTTTTCTTATATTTATTGGGTTTTCTCCTGAATTGGTGTATAGACATTATGTCTAGTGAAGATAGATATGATCGGGTGGTTCAGTTGATGTCACGATAATACTCTAGTAATCCGTCATTGATTCAAATTTGCTGTTTAAATAAAAAATAAACATTTTCTCTAAACTAAAAATTATTAAAATAACTATATGAAGATCATCCAAATCTGCATGCAATCTTATGTTGTCATATATACTAAATCCGGCAAGCACATACCAATTAACAAATGTATTCTGACATTTTAAATAAACAAAAATGTATTTTCTTACCTTTTCTATTCTGTGAAGTAAAAAAAAAGTCAATCAAACGGTCAAATTATTAAAAGAAATTTCCACAATTCAACATGTATTCTGACATTTTAAATAAACAAAAATGTATTTTCTTACCTTTTCTACTCTGTGAAGTAAAAAAAAAAGTCAATCAAACCGTCAAATTATTAAAAGAAATATCCACAATTCAACAGGAAAATAAAAACTTTTTATTAAATATGAAAATGTGAAGGTTGGTCTATCCTAATAGTAATACTAATTACAAATAAAGTAAACATAATGAGTTTTGACCCAATTAAATTTCCCTTTAATTATAAGCTATCATCAATTTCTTTAGCATTTTGGTTACATTATTACTAAATATTGATGGTTGTTAATCATGTTTGTTGGTTAGTGGTACAATTATAATACATTCGTTTCTATGAAGACACTTTGATTGTGACTAGTCTAGATGTGTATTATTCTCATCTTTAAATACATGTCTATGCTTTGAGAAGCATAATTTTGAACACAAATTAAAAGAAGAAAGAAAAAGGATTTTGGAATCAAATTTCAATTCCTCAATACTTCCAACCTTAATCCCTTTTGGTACTTTTACTGTATTGTTCAACACAATTAAGGAAATTTGTGTGACATGCTTCATTCATATACTATAGATCTTGGGTGATAAAGTAGCTAAATATATATGTAGTCTAATATATCTTTATTTTATATAATGGTTATTCAGATTAAAGAAAAATGAAAATAATAAGGTTTTAAGTCGAACAAGTTAAAATTTCGAACAATCTCGCCTTATACTATGTTGAAAGTGTTAGAAGTTGTTCACGTCTTATTAGTTTAGCTATCGTATTTAACAAAATAATATGCCCTTCGTAGCAAAACATACATAAAATGTCATAACTAAATGTTGGTTATTAGAATGACATTTTTATTAATATGTTGATAATAATGTGTGTAACACCTCTCACTAATAGATCGTACAAACCAAAGTGCACAAAAGATAATACACGAGGGGTTAAACACGTATGCAATATTTTTGGCCGACATTGATGAAGTAAAGTGGGATACACGAGTCAAAGCAGATACGCAACCATGGTATTAGGTATCTTGTAACTAGTCGTATCTCGTGGTTACATGCTTAATCAATCTCTAACCACAACTATAAAAACATCACACACACAACATGACTACTTTTGTAATTTTCTTTTTAATCAAACAGCTCACACACTAGACTCTAGACTCAAATATGTCCATAGTCTATCTATCATTGTATGCGTGAATGTTAAGGATTAGGACCATTAAAAATCAATGAAGCACATGCATGCCTTCATGAACAACAACTTAGTGTTTATCCAACATACAATAAATTGTGTTTATAATCAGGTTTTGTTATTAAATTCAATTAAGAATAACCTTATAATTTCAAGTGTAAATTTTTTAAATCGTTGGCTCCTAAGTAAGAGTGAGTCACTGGTGGGCAATGATAGGAGACTCAGGGAAACCTGGGTTTGATCCTGGAGCCAAACGAGTTTTACCGGTAATTTTACCGTCATGTCTACGGATGGCTGGGTTACCGGGTTTTCCGCGGAATCAGTGGTGGACTCGGCTTACTCTTGGAATACTCGGTTCGGTCCAGTGGGTGCCCTAAGAGTGCTCAGGAGTGATTTTGTTGGCCGTTAAAAAAACAGAGTAACGACAATAGTGATGGTAAACATTTAAGAGCCACCAAACACACTACAAATGCTCAACCCTCATCACCCACTTGTGTTTATTTGCTGACAAGAGTCACGAAACCAACATGTGAGGTACGATTGTTGGTATTGCATTAAATCCACCTTAAATTTTGTCCTTCTGATGCTGATATTTTATTGGTAAAAACTTTAAATATTTATTGAATAATGTTTTTTTAATTATATATGAAATTTAAAAGTTCAGAAGTATAAAAATTGGTTAGTTCTAAAAATTATATACGTTGACAAAAGGTAACCATCTCTTTTATCTTGTTAGATATGAGAGATACAAGGTTTGTTCATACTTTAAGAAATTTTGTGTGTGTTTATCAAACATTTAATCCTTTAGATATGTCATGAGTGTAATTTGATACAAACAGTTAATTAAATTTTAATTACTTAAAATACATAAGATGATAACACTTAGAGAACTAACATAACAGTGGCCATTGTTGGAAATCAGGCCCTTAATCGAATAAACAAACACACAATGTGAACAAACTTGTTCGACTCTTTTATTAATTTATCAATGAGAGCACACTCATTACAATGACCCTAACAATCTATTTATACTAAACTTATTCTAGTCCTAACCCGACTCAAACTCTATTAATAAAATAAATAAACAAACTAGATAAACCTATCTAATAAACCTTGATGCCCAAGAAACATAGCTATACTAGAATTAGGAAACCTAAATAAAATAAACTAAAACACTTAGCATCCTCCAACTTTTGAGTTATGACAAGATTAGTCCCAACAATCACCCCCCTAATCTTGTCAATAACTTTCTTCACATTAGAGCCGGTTCATCACCATCTCGACCTCTCCCGGACCCACGGCCTAAAGCCTTCTCGGTTCAACTCGAATACAAACTCGCTACACTTGTAACATGTCACATGGCATTACGCTGGAAACGTTCACTAACATCTTGACTCATCACGGATCAACGACCTCTACCCGGTCACATCCGAGTCACCCGATTTGAACTCCAACGCCATTATCTTGACACCCGTACCTTTTCCCGATCAAACTTGTTCCAAGAGGCCTCTCCACCGACAAAGAAAACAAGCTACCCGCTTATTAACGTTTTCTCACCTTGCCAAACGAACCAAATCCAAAGCCACCTGCTTTGACGGATCTTTTACGCCCGTTTATCATGCAACACGCCGGTCTCATCTTATCACGAAACAAGCCAATCAAGTTACCTGCGAAACCTGCTGTTGTCACCGGATATATACCAGTTGCTCAAACCCGCAACTAATAACCGAACAGCCCTGTTCTTCCTCCTTTCTTTGGAATCGTGAAGTTCAATAACATTCACTGACCCACGAAATTCCAACCTTCATATAAATTAAGCCGCATCTTCATAATTTCGAACAAACCTTATTCGAATGAATATAATAAATATTTCTTGACCAAATATACCCTTTTTTTTTCTTTTCCACATTAATTACAACTTCAATTAATACGGCTTGATCACGCAATTCGTACCAGAAAAATCGTCTTTGACGACACCGTTGTCTACACCAATCACTTCAACAACCCCGGTTTCACCTCTGTAACACCGTCACACCCCCGCTAGGGGTGCTCTCCCCTTCTCGAAAAACGACTCTCAAAACCGCCAACCGTTAAGCTCTGATACCAATTGTTGGAAATCAAGCCCTTGATCGAATAAACAAACACACAATATGAACAAACTTGTTCGACTCTTTTATTAATTTATCAATGAGAGCACACTCATTACAATGACCCTAACAATCTATTTATACTAAACTTATTCTAGTCCTAACCCGACTCAAACTCTATTAATAAAATAAATAAACAAACTAGATAAACCTATCTAATAAACCTTGATGCCCAAGAAACATAGCTATACTAGAATTAGGAAACCTAAATAAAATAAACTAAAACACTTAGCACCCTCCAACTTTTGAGTTATGACAAGATTAGTCCCAACAAATGAGATAAAGGGCCGGCTCCATAGGCTTGGCAATCTAGGCACGGGCCTATGGCCACAAAAAAATAAGGGCCTCCAAGTTTTTAGAAAGTTCTTATATAGAGTATATGTACTGGGCCCAAATAAATACGTTTATTTCAACACTAAACTGGTTTATCATTGAAGGGGCCCAAAATAAATATTGTAAAGGCCAAGTTTCAAAACCCGTTTCGACTTGATTCCAATTATTACAACACAACAACCATCGACCTAATCATTAATATTTAGTGGCCTAAAGCCCCTAAATACAACCGCAATCATCGTTCTCACTTCCCATCGCAGCCGGCTTTCAATTTCTAGGCTATCGACTATCACTAGACAAAAAGTAAGGGTAATCACCCATTGCGTTGGGATTGGAGAAGAGTTTATCGGCGAAATTAGGGCCCCTACTTCATAGTTCGCTTAGGGTCTTAAAAAACGTAGGAACGGCCCTCAGATAAGATCCAAACATTGTTTTTGGAATGAAACGAAACCAAATGTAATTTTTCTTTTAAAACATATTACATGATTCCTAACTATAAAAGTAGCTTAATTCAAAGGTGTATTATAAAGTAATTTTAGTGAGATAATAAAGGTGAAGGGTATTTATAAGCAGAACCAATTTGACAAGTGAAGCAAGTAAAATAGGTCCTAAGTGACATCTAAGTGGTATTTATGTGGCATCTATGTCATAATTGGTAACCAATTCTAAATATTTTGATTTAATGTATAGACATATTACATATATGACGTCTGTGTGTATATGCTGAAAATCTTAATCAAAACACCACATGTTACGATTGTTTATTTTTTTTTCAGATGCATCTTATGTCTATAGCCGGTAGGTTAATAGGCGGTTAGAAGTTTTGGTGTCGAGCGCTTTTTTTAATAGTTTAATTATGTTGTTTGGATGTTATGGGCAAAGGATCAGGCTCGATTAGGCTTAATGTTTATGGTGTTTCGCCTTAATGTTTACGCACCACTATAAATAGCCTGATCCTTTATACATTTCATAACTTTCTCACACTTCTTCTCCAGAGTCAAATTTCGTCTTCTATTGCATATATACCGAAATACGATACCGACCGAGTCTCCGTATATATACCGAAATACGATACCGACCGAGTCTCCGTCGAATCACCTGTCACAACACGCGGACAAACTTCTAGTTATTTATTTTTTTCTATAAAATAAAATTTTCTTAGAAGAAGGACAAACTCCTAGTAAATAATTTTGTTCTATAAAATAAAATTTTCTTAGAAGAAAATATTATATTCAATAACACGTGGCCTAGTTGATAAACATTTTCAACTAGAGCGAACAAACCTTTTTATTCAAAATTGTCATCCTTTTCAAACAAATTAATGCCTTTCTAAGAGAATATTTGAACAACCTTAAAGCAGTGTACAAATGTGCACTTCAAATGATAAATTCATTAGTCAAACCGTGATGAGATATATCAATATCAGACTAGTGGAGTGTTCGCAATGGAACACGGTATTTAATTTGGTGCTTTCAGGGGTGCATGAGGGGGTTTAGTTCGGTTTTGAGTAATAACCATAATTCTAACCTAGGTATATTTAAAGGTCAATTTTGTTATACTTATCCATTTTCAAAAATTTAATTTTAATTTTTAAACAAAGTATTAACAATTACGTATTTAATAATATGGTTTTATTTTAAAAATAATATTGTGTAGGAACTAATCGAAATAGAGATGGTTTTTGGAACCAAGTTTGTCAACATTTTTTTCATTTGATGAAATGCAAATTGTATCGATTAGTCCATTCCGTTATTTCTAAATTTAGAGAGATGAACACAAAAATTGGATGGTTTGCGGGTTACTGTCAACAAGCATGGAATAATCGTCCGAGTGGTGCAAATGATTAAAGTGTTTTGGCGACGACTATTGGTAAATACACCAAGAAACATGGGATGTTACCATACGTGAGGCCATATGAAATATTGAGAAAATGTGAGAAGTGGAAACCAGAGCCTAATGAGGTAACATAAACTAAAAGATCTAAAACGAGCGTGTTAGGAAGTTATGGTGGTGGTGGTGGTGGTTCTGATGCACAGTGTGCTATCAATATAAACGTTGAACTCGAGTTCAAAGATAAAGCTCTAACTCCTGAATCAGAGCATCCAATTAGAAGGGACTGGGCCAAAAAAGCAGCGGATGCAAAGGCTTCGGGTTCAAAGAGAACGGCCTCAAGCGACGTATAAAAAATGATGCACTTCTTCACAACTTCAACGAGTTTAAGGAGTTACAAGTTGACAGGTACAAAAAGAGAGAAAAAGAAAAGGCAGTAGCAGCGGCGAGGGAAATGGAGAGGCTGTAGTTGGATAGGAAGCGCCCCGAAATGAAACTACAACAACAAGAGGCTGAAGAGTTTCGAATCATGAGAACCGACATCGAAAGTCTACCTGAAGGAGACCGTGCGTTGATCTCAAAAATGAAAGACAAGATTGCAAGGAAATGGTTAGGAGGAAATGCACCGTAGTAGTTTTTTATTTAAATTATGTCATTTTTTATATTATGTGCTTTTTTTTAGTTTTGAAGAATTTATTTTATATTTTATAGATTAGCGTTAAAGAAAGAACAAAATGAAAGGGGAAAGGGGGAGGAAGAGAACCATACCCTTGAATGAGGGAATGAAAATGAGATAGAAAGGAAGAGTGATGTGATTTTGAAGTGGAGGATGGAGTGAAGAGGGAAATGGAAGCACACCCCACAATATGAGCACCTTAGGTAAACACTCAAAAGAAAAAAAGAAAAAAAAGAGTTGATGAGCCATTAGCCATATTTTATAGCATGCCTAAGCGTATACCTAGAAGTGTAGTAAGGTAAACACTCAAAAGAAAAAAAAATTGATGGCGACTTTTTGGCAAATTTGAAAAGCTCGAAACGCAAAGGAGTTCGAAGGTTGGAACGTCCCGATTTTGAAGGTGGTGGAGAAATCAAGTTGAATTCCTTTCTTTGGATCACCTGTAGAACTAAATTTAAAGCTTTAAATTGGGATAGGTGGTTGGATTTCAACATCCGTGATGTAATTGTGTAATTGTTGCTCGTTTGTTTTTCAGGTTTTCAGTTTCTTGCTGGCCCGGTTTATATATATTATATAGAAGTTGTTGCCGTTCAAAAAAAAGTAACTATTAAGGTGTTGTCCTTCAAGTGGCAAGAGTTTTACTATCATAGTAGACAGTTGAGTAAGATTTAGGAATAATTTTATTGGGTGGGTAAATTTGCGGCTCTAAACAAAGCTAGTACGATGAGTAAATATAACTTTACTACTAAATTAAATACAATTTATAGCGATTTAATAGATAGTTAATAGAGTAAATTACAAGTTTTGTCCTTTATGTATGTCCCAAATTGCAGGCGCTGTCCTTTGTATTTAAAATTGATGAGTTTTGTCCTTAATGTTTGCAAATCTTGCACGTTATGTCCTTTATGCCAAACCCAGTTAAATTTTTTGGTTAAAACTGATCATGTGCAAGGCACATGAGGGTATAATAGTCTTTTTATCTCTATTATTTAAAAAAAATCTGAAAATAAATATATATATATATATATATAACTCAGTCCAGTCCATGTCTTTCTCTCTCTCTAACTCCATCTCTCTCTACATCTCTCTCCTAACTCCATCTCTCAAAACTGAACCCCCACCATCATCATCTTCCGCCATCACCATCATCTTCCACCATCATCTTCCGCCATCACCATCACCACCACCTCACAAAACTGAACCCCCAACTCGGAAACACCTAACCACCACTATCCGCCACCAGAAACACCCACCACCACCTGTTAGACACCACCCAAACCCCCATCGCCGCTCAAATTTAATAATCCTTTCAACCCCCACAACCACCTCCACCAAATCAACAACCACAGCCACCAAAAAACCAACTCAACAAAAAATCCCCAAAAAACCAACTCAACAAAAAAATCCAATCTATACGAAAATAGAATTTGCAGGTCAAAACAAGGTTACCGGAATCCTGTCGGAACTTCATCGGAACCCTAGATGGGTTCCTGTCGGAACTTCATCGGAACCCTAGATGGGTCGCAAGAATCTTTCGATCTTTCTTCGATCTCCGGTCGTCTTACCTTCATCTTCAACTTTTACAGCCGCCGCTGCAACAACACACTGCCACCATCGTCGTCCTGTTCACCGTCTCCACCATCGTCGTCCTGTTCATGACCAGGTTTGGTCAGCGGTTGGGGTTTGGAGATGGTCGCCGAAATGGGCGGTGATGGTGTGGCGGTTAGGGTTTGCAGATAGGTAATCGGGCTAGGTTTTTAGTGGTGGAAGGTGAACAATTGTGGTGGTAGTGGTGGTGCAATTCGTAGATGGATAATCAGGTGGTGGGTAATAATAGAGGGGTCGTGGTGGTGGCAGGTGGGTGTAATCGACTAGGGGTTGGGGTGGCGGTGGTGGTGGTGGTGGTGTTGGTGTGGTGTAGCAGAACTTGTAAGAGAGATGTAGAGAGAGATGGAGTTAGGAGAGAGATGTAGACATGGACTGGACTGAGTTATATATATATATATATATATATTTATATATATATTTATTTTTAGATTTTTTTTAAATAATAGAGATAAAAAGACTATTATATCTTTATGTGCCTTGCACATGATCAGTTTTAACCAAAAAATTTAACTGGGTTTGACATAAAGGACATAACGTGCAAGATTTGCAAACATTAAGGACAAAACTCATCAATTTTAAAGACAAAGGACAGCGCCTGCAATTTGGGACATACATAAAGGACAAAACTTGTAATTTACTCTAGTTAATAAGAGTTACAATAAGTCATGAATAAAGGTAAGGTGTTTTCGTCAAAATATACGTTCTTCAACGCTAGCCTAGAAATTCAATAGCCCGTTTACCAAATTACCAAAATCGAACACAGAAATAATAATAGTTGTAGGAAAAGCTTTGGTCTCAGATTTATTTCACATTCAATTTTTATTTTGAAATAATTATAATAATTGAGAATAATATAACTACTTTAATTTAATATGTGGACCTTATTATATTGAAGAAAACCAATCTATTATATATAATAAATGAAAGTTATTTGGGCCACGTGTCACTTGATTAGGGCATCCTCAGTTCTCTTTTCCCGCCCAACAGTGCCATCCCCTTTTCCTTATATAATCTCTCTTCTCACTTCTAATCTTTGTTTACAAACCTTGGGTTCTTTCTCTCTCTATATTCAGGCGATTCAAATTCAAATTTCACAAACCCTGCAAATTATTGAGATAATTCTTTCCATCCAAACCTTAATCTTCTTCAGACGCCACCAAAAAATCTTCTTTTGTTCATCGATTACTTCATCAAAAGGTTTGTTCTTTTTTTTAGTTGAAATACTTTCATGATTTCCTCTTATTTACACTAATCCTAATTTCTACTCGTAATCTAATCATATGGTTCCAGGGTTGTTGTCATCAAAGTTGAAATCCGCTTAGCTGCGGATAGATTTCTGCCATAAGCTGGTATGTTTGAATATGTTTTGAAATTAGCGTTTTTTTCTAGATGGTGATGATATGAGTATAACATCTGTTGATTATTGATGTTTGAGTATGTTCAGCCATTATTCTTTCTGAAATTAGAGTTTCATTTCCAGTTCTCGAGGTATTATCTGTTTGTAACAGCAGTGGTTCAGCATCTACAGTGGATTCAACATCAGGTGTTTGCTATTATTGTTTGATGTTGTTTGCTATTATTGTCTGATGTTGTTTGCTATTATTGTTTGATGTTGTTTGCTATTGTTGTTTGCAGTTGAAGATATCTTAATTAAGGTAATAATTGTATTACATCCTGTTGAAAATTAGAATTGATAAATTTAGGGAAAGTGAGGTTGAAAGTTAATAACCCAACAGTGGAGCATTTCATTCTACAGGTTCCATAAATTAAGGGTATTCTCATATAATGATGATGATTGTTCCACGGTTGTTTCCAGTATTATTGTTCCAACATCGTTTAAAGTATGTGTTTTTTGCTACTCTGATTTTCAATTTTGAGTTTTTTATTTTGAAGTGATATACTCTAATTCTCGGTTTATATTTCAGTCTAATCACAGTTGTTTGAAATTCATACAATCTGCTGCGGGTTATTATAGGTTTGTATTCAAAGAAGCATAAAGTTTAATTAAACACAAAGAAAGATTATTAAATTTATAGTTAAAATAATTTTTGCTTATGTCTAAATGATGATGATGATTATAATTGACTTGTGCAGAAGATGATGATGGAGAACCCACAGTAGTTCCTACTAAACGCAAGAAAGGATCTGCTATTGTTGTAAGATAAGATTTTATGTTACTAGAGAGTCTAGAGTAATGGTGTTTCCTACCTTTTTTGTATTAAAAGAAGCATAAAGTTTGTTTTAAAGGAGCTCTTTATGAACAAAGACTGATGAGGCCTATCCACTGTTGAAGACAAGGTCCTGTTAAAGACAAGCACTTTATGTACCTAGAGTTTGATTAATCAAAGGAAAACGTCTGTTTAGTATCAGCAGTGGTTCAGCATCTACAACGGATTCAAATTTAGTATTTAATTATCAGTGGTTCTTATGTAACTTTAGTATTTCATTATGAGTTTGTTTCATGTTGTAAGAATCAGTGAATTCTCAGATAATAGATTGCTTTGCCGGATTAGATTATGTGTTAAATTATAGTTCTTTAAGTGATTGTTTCGTTTTCTTGAATTCTATGTAATTTTGTAAAGAAGTACAATAACAAACAGTGGTTTTAACATCTGTTTGCAATTTGGTCAATAGTTAATGGAAACCCCTGTTAGGTTGAACAGTAGATGTTATTAACTTAAACATCTGTTCAGGAAAACGACTGTTTGCACTTTATGTACCTAGAGTTTGATTAATCAAAGGAAAACGACTGTTTAGTATCAGCAGTGGTTCAGCATCTACAACGGATTCAAATTTAGTATTTAATTATCAATGGTTCTTATGTAACTTTAGTATTTCATTATGAGTTTGTTTCATGTTGTAAGAATCAGTGAATTCTTAGATAATAGATTGCTTTGCCCGATTAGATTATGTGTTAAATTATAGTTCTTTAAGTGTTTGTTTCGTTTTCTTGAATTCTATGTAATTTTGTAAAGAAGTACAATAACAAACAGTGGTTTTAACATCTGTTTGCAATTTGGTCAATAGTTAATGGAAACCCCTGTTAGGTTGAACAGTAGATGTTATTAACTTAAACATCTGTTCAGGGTTAAACAGATGTTTGGGCTTTAACAGATGTTTGGCTCTAAACCAAACATCTGTTTAAGGTCAACATCTATTTGAGTATTGGTCCTGTTGTGAAATTTGTTTGACCCAACAGTGGTTTTAAACCACCAGATAAACATCTCTTTATGTGCAAACACCTGTTTATGGTCAAACTTCTGTTTATGGGCAAACTTCTGTTTAAGGCGAAACATATGTTTCTTCAAAATCTGTTGACCATTGACTGACCAAACATCAGTGTTTAAAAAACTGTTGGGTATCCACTAATAGGAAAAATAGCCACTGCTCACTTTTTTTATTGTTGGCATCTATTGATATTGACCATCAGTGGTTTTCCTAAAAAACAGCCACTGCTCACTTTTTTGTTATTGATGGTGTTAATTAGTGATAGATTGAAATTATCAAATAAAAACTAGAATTACAATGAAATTACCATTTTACCTCATCTTTACATACCAATGAGGTAAGATTTCCTCCAACATTGTTTTGATCATACAATTTAAAAAATTCTTTATAACTATTTGTTGGAAATCAAATCAGTAATTAATGTTAATTTCTTGAGCTTTGGACATTTAAAACATGCAAAATGTGAATTTCAAACTCACGGTTTAAAAATTAGAAAAGTCATCATGACAATGACAGTTGTTTTCAAATCATCATCAGTAATTACTGATAATATCAGTAATTACAGAAAAGTCATAATGACAATTGACGTTCTCTCTCTTTTTTTTTCCTACTTTGCATAACAATTCAAATTCAAATATTTAATATTTAATATTTAATATTTTAATAAATGAGTATATAAGGATATAGGCGCTAATCTCCGATTACACTTCTTTCTTCGAATGCATCTTTCTGTTGACCATTGACTGACCAAACATCAGTGTTTAAAAAACTGTGGGGTATCCACTGATAGGAAAAATAGCCACTGCTCACTTTTTTTATTGTTGAGATCTATTGATATTGACCATCAGTGGTTTTCCTAAAAAACGGCCATTGCTCACTTTTTTGTTATTGATTGTTTTAGTTTAGTGATAGATTGAAATTATCAAATAAAAAGTAGAATTACAATAAAATTACCATTTTACCTCATCTTTACATACCAATGAGGTAAGATTTCAAACAACATTGTTTTGATCATAAAATTTAAAATTAAATTAAAAAATAAAAAAATTTCTTTATAACTATTTGTTGCAAATCAAATCAGTAATTAATGTTAATTTCTTGAGCTTTAGACATTTAAAACATGCAAAATGTGAATTTCAAACTCATGGTTATTATGTTTTTAAAAATTAGAAAAGTCATCATGACAATGACAGTTGCTTTCAAATCATCATCAGTAACTACAGAAAAGTCATCATGAAAATTGACCTTCTCTCTCTTTTTTTTTCCTACTTTGCATAACAATTCAAATATTTAATATTTTAATAAAGAGAGGATAAGGATATATACTACTGTGGATTACGTATAAACATCAGTTCCCAATAAACATCAGTTCCCAATAAATAAGATAATTTAATAATTATCAGTTCCCACATTCAAAATTGAAAATTCAAACCGTATATTCTAATCCTATAAATAAGATATAATTATCTACTATCACATTCAAATCTCGCTCGCTCATATATGTGTGCGTATATCTCTCTCTCAAATGCATCTTTCTCGTGATTTAGGCGCTAATCTCCGATTACACTTCTTTGTTCGAATGTTTGTTGAACATGTTATCGTTCCAGTATCATTGTTCCAACATCGTCGTTTCAATGAAGATTCCCATCACAAGTCAACCTTTCAATATGGATGTTGCAGTATCATTGTTGCAACATCGTGAAAAGTTGCGTTGTTCGATTTTCTTTAAATCGAAAGTCAGGTTTTCTTGTGTCAGGTTTGTCATTGGGATTTCTTCTTTTATAGAAAGTATGGATAGATTCTTGCAATATCTTGAAAACTTAGATGTGCTACAACAGTTGAGAAGAGACCTTTGCATTTTAGGTTTGTTTCTTGTTTGTGTTGTCAGTAATATAGAGTGCGGTGATAGAGACTTGCAGTTCTTGGCGATGCTGAAGTACATACATCTAGAGGTTCAGCAATGGATGGAGTTGAAACTAAAGTTTCTTAATTCTTGCTGTTATTCTTAGATTTGAACTTTAATACTGTTTAGTATGTCATGTAATTATTGGACTTTTAGTTTTAAGGTCATGAATAAATTAATAAATTTTATTTTATGAATCTATGTTGTATTTTATTTTTTATTATTATTTACTGTTTTAGTAAGATTTAAATTATGTTGATGTTGAATTGTGTCTGAACATCTGTTTGGTAAGACAACAGAGGTTTAATAGTGTCAATGCTTCTTCTCAAAGGGTTATGTTGCGGTTATAACAGCTGATCATGCTAAGGACTGTTATAGTTAACAACTGCTCTTTATAAAGACTGATGTTCTTAATGGTTGATGAGGCCTATCCACTGTTGAAGACAAAGCCATGTTAAAGACAAGCACTTATGTAGCTAAAGCCTGATCAACCAAAGGAAAACCACTGCTCAGTAGCAGCAGTGCTTCAGCATCTATAGTGGATTCAACTTTAGTATTGATGTACCAGTGTTTCTATGTTGTGTTATATTTTTATTTATTATTTAGTGTTTGAATACGATTTAAATTATGTTGATGTTGAATTGTGTCTGAACATCTGTTTGATAAGACAACAGAGATTTAATAGTTTCAATGCTTCCTCTCAAAGGGTTAGGTTGTGGTTATAACAGCTGATCATGCTAAGGACTGTTATAATTAACCACTGCTCCTTATAAATACTGATGTTCTTAAAGGCTGATGAGGCCTATCCACTGTTGAAGACAAAGCCATGTTAAAGACAAGCACTTATGTACCTAAAGCCTGATCAACGAAAGGAAAACCACTGCTCAGTAACAGCAGTGCTTCAGCATCTATAGTGGATTCAACTTTAGTATTTATGTACCAGTGTTTCTATGTTGTATTCTATTTTTATTTATTATTTAGTGTTTGAGTACGATTTAAATTATGTTGATGTTGAATTGTGTCTGAACATCTGTTTGATAAGACAACAGAGGTTTAATACTTTCAATGCTTCCTCTCAAAGAGGTTTTTGAGTCGTTATAACAGCTGATCATGCTAAGGACTGTTATAATTAACCACTGCTCCTTATAAATACTGATGTTCTTAAAGATTGATGAGGCCTATCCACTGTTGAAGACAAAGCCATGTTAAAGACAAGCACTTATGTTCCTAAAGCCTGATCAACGAAAGGAAAAACATTGCTCAGTAGCAGCAGTGCTTCAGCATCTATAGTGGATTCAACATCAGTATTTTATACTCTGTTAGATTGTTAAATTTCATATCATAGGGTTGTTTATATGTAACGGTATTTATCACATCACCCCAGCATGCTAACTGATTATATGTAATACTTTATTTAAAAAATCTCAACATTCATCTTAAAAATAGTTAAAATGAATTTTTTTTATGAATTATAAGCATTAAAATGTTTTAAGGCTATCCACTGATAACTTAAAGTCTCCCACTGTTTTTCAGTGTAATCATGGCAACCACTGTTATTATTCCATCAGTGTCTTCATAAAACAACTGTGTTCCATTACTCATCAGGGGTTGGCTCGTGGACAGTTCATAGCCGTCAGATCTTTTGTAACCGCTGCCACGTCAGCATTCACTTTTCCTGCTATAAAACCCTGATCAAAACCCCCAATCAGGGTTTTAACTGTCGAATCGAATTCATTTTTCCTTTTTCAAAGCAGTTATCCTCCATTTCTCTCAAAATTCCTCATCGTCCTTCTTCCTCAAATGGCAAAATCACGGTCTTCATCAGTTAAAAGGAAATCCAGTCAAAAGGTCATACAAATTCGATACAAAGCTCCCCATAACTACTTGGGTCTCTTGACAAAACCAAGTAACACTGAAACGTTCAATTCCGTCATAGATGCCCTTTCGTCTTCAAAATACAAAACTTTGTTGACTTCTGATGCTCCGATTTACTTGGCAACCCAGAGGGAATTTTGGAAAAATGCAAAACTTGAATATCAAGATAAAACACCCATAGCTATCAATTCCTCGATAAAGGGTGTTGATGTTAAAATCACACCACAAACCATTTCTGAGGTGTTTGAACTCAATGATCTTGAAGGTAAGACTTCTTTCCCTAAAATAGAGTATCAAACAGATTTTTTAGAAAGAGGGTATGCAAAGCAAATGAAAAAAAAAACACTTTGCAAAAAGGCAGTTTTCCCCCTGCCCCAAGGTTTTTGTTTCATACCCTCTTAATGTGTGTTTCTAATAAGACCACTGCTTTCAATGAAATTCCATTAAAGATCCAATACCTGGCGTATGCTATCTTGCATGGGGAAAACTTTAACTATTCACATGAGATCTTTAATGACTTGGTAAAAAATGTTGATAGCAAATCATTTTTACTATTTTCAAGGTTCCTAAGCTTTTATTTTCAAAAGAAATTTGGAAAGGATGATGCTCATGTACTCATCCAGGGTGAACCTTTTCAAATAAATGGCCTTACACCGTTAACATTTACAAGGCTATCAAAAGTGTCCAAAACACAAGCACAGGCTCCTGAGCAGACTTTAGCAGCTACCACTGCTCCTCAGGCACCTGCTGCTGAGCCCACTGCTCAAGGTGATCACAGCAGCAAAACAACTGCTGTGAAACCGACACCTAAATCCACCAAAAGACCAAGACAAAAGAAAACACAAAAGCCCCTCAAACCTAAAACAAAGGCAACTCTGGAAGATGAGATCCCAGAGCCACTGCCGGTGAAAACACAAAAGTCACCAGAAACCACTGCTGCTACTTCCTCACAGCAGATGGTAGAAATATCTCAACCTGAGCCTCAAACTCCTCCTGTTTCTTTTCAAAAAGAACAGGTTGTAAGAATAGGGACATCAAATTATGTTGCTTTGGACTCACTTTAATCCATCATCCCCAGCCCACTGCCCGGGGCAAATCCTCTTTCCACTCCCGTACTCACTGTTACAATTCCACCACAAACAAAACTTTTGTTGGATGCAGTTGATATAAATCAGATAGCAATCAGTTCCTCTCAACCCCCTATCACTGAGAGCATGCCACAGAAAGTGACTGTGTCTGAGCTCCCTATCATTGCTAACCCACCAACAACACCTGATGAGGTTACACTGCAGGATGTACAAGTACTTCCTGTCAGTAGTTCAAGTGAAGCAGCTACTACAAGTGTTGAACCCACTGGTTTACACTTGGACAGTAGTTTCATTAATCAGACTTCCTTGAAGGCAATTTCTTCTATGGGAACCTTTCTAAATACTGGTGTGTATCCTGTATACACTGGTGAGCTTAGATTGGTAACCTCTGCTGAGGAAAGAAGTCCCCAGTTCCAAGAAAAAGGGGCAACATGGGATGACTTTTGGGAAAGTCTCCCTCAGTCAACCACTGTTACAACCACCTCTGGTGGGAAATCAGATGATCCTATTAAATTGGATGATGGTTTAATGTACCGAGAATTGAGGGAGAGGCTTAACAAACTGGATACATCTATTGCAGAAATCAAAACCATACTGCAACAGTTGTTACAAAAACAGCAGGCACCACCTGCTCCCACTGACCTTTGGGCATTATTTCAACCTCTGCTTCACCAACAAAGAGCAAATGCTGATCAGAAACATGAAATTCAGCTTCAAAATATCAGAAATATAATGGAAGCCAGGTTCAAAGACACTCAGGCAGATATAAAAACCCTGAAGGCTCAATTTATGAACACCACTGGCACTGCACCTCCCTCTATCATCTTTGTGGACAGCCCACCACCAAATAATGCCAAAAAGGCGGAGAAAATGAGGCAGTTGAAGAAAAAGGGATATGAAGATGGTCTGTACATTGCACCAGATAATTCAACAATGCTTGCACACATCCCTTTGCCAGATGGTTCCAAAAAGGTTGATGTAACCTTAAATGCCATTGCTGATGCAAAAGCAAGGGTGAAAAAGGATATGGAGGCAAAGGATAAAGGAAGGTTTGAACAGGAGAAGAAAGTTTTTATGGAGATGAATGAACAGGGTACTTCTGAGCCAAAGGATCAAGAAAATTCTCAGCCCATAAGAAAGTCTACTAGAAAAGTCATACAACCCAAAACCACACCTCCCAAATCCACAAAACAAACTCCCAAACCTTCCAAAAGCTCCACACATCAATCTTCGAAACCAACAGATGTTAAAACACCTGTTGTATCAACAGTTGTTGCTTCTTCAGTGGTTTCAACATCTGTTATCCAAACTTTCACCACTACCACTTCAACACACACTACATCCACTGTCTTATCTCCATTACGAAAAATCCCTTCACCACCACCAATACCACCTGCTAAAAGGCAGAAGACAACAGTTGACACATCATCCGTGGTAATGGCAACAGTGGTTGAAACCCCAGTTGTTTCAACAGCTGTTAGTCAAACACACACCATCACTACTCAAACACCCCAAACAAAACCATCATCACAAAACTCACCACCTGCCTTAAAGCAAAAGACAACTGTTGATACATCAACAGTGGTTGAGACACCAGTTGTTTCGACAACTGTTAGTCAATTACCTACCACTTTTAACAATCCTTCCCAAGCCATAATTCTGTTTGCTCCAAAACCTCAAATAGAAACACATCCTCTTGAAAATGTGTATACTAGAAGAAAAAATCTTCAAGTGCATGATGATGATATACCAGCACCTGATCCTGTTTCATCTGTACCTTACAAAATACCAAACCTGAATCTTTCATTCCTCCAAAATTGGTCAATCCAATCAAAGATCCAATAGCTCTTCAAGGATATGAGTCTGCAGATGGTACCCCAGCTGCTGCCAGTTATCCACTGGAACTCCATGCAGTAAAGAATGAAATGAGGCAGTTCTACACAGTTGATGATCCTTCAAAAAGGAAATTCCCTTCTCTGCTTGGTTTTAGAAATCCAAAAAACATGGATGAATATCTAAAACTAAAAGCTAGACAAGCTCAAATAATAGCTAGGGTTGAATGCGAAGGAGAAAATGACAATGTGTATTCAAGTCATTATCAGTTTTTACTCACTAAAGTCAAGCTCATGGAAGACTATGCTAGAGATTTGAGTAAAGAAATGTCAAATTTACCACCAGAACCTGGCCTGCAAAAAGATGTGAGAAAAGACATTCTGGCATTGATCATGAGTGAGAAGTTCTACCCTGCCAAGGAAGAGCAATTCCAAGATTGGCCACTTGTTGGTCTCAAAGCAGAACTCAATAGAATTGAAAGAGTAAAAAGAGATCCAAGCATGAAAAGGTCAGCACCAAATTGGCGTAAATACAAAAAGGCTATTGATGATCTTACCTTGGAGTATAAAAGAAAGAAACAAGAGTTGGTTGATGCAAAGGTTGCAACTGCCAAGGCCATAGCAAAATGGACAAGGCAGTACACTGATGAAGCTTATGAAAGGCTTAGAAAAAAGAGAGAAACATATCCTAGCCTTCCAAAGAAGCCTGATTACAAAACTATTAACATGTCAAAGAAGCAGCTCCACAATTCTGAACCACTGTTCACATCATCAGATACCTCTGTCATTATGTTAAACCAAAGAAAGAGGCAAAAGTTGACTGATGCAGAAGAGAAAGAGCAAGAAGCTGTATATTTTAAACAGGCTATCAAGACAATGACACTTGAAGATGACAGCTCAGCAAAGCTTCTACATACATTGGAATCCAACCACTGATGAAGCATAAAAATTGAACCTCAAACTACTGATGGGATCCAAGCATTGTTAAAGATCAAAGCATAGTCATTCAAGCTCTGATCACCCTTTGAAAATAGCACTGATCCTCAACATCAGTGCTTAGATTACAACAGTGGAATGAAGAATCAATGTTTATGTATCAGTAGTTTGAATATAATCAGTGTCTGGAGTGTCTGTTGTTATAGATTCAGTGTTTATGTTGAACATCTGATCTGATTTACTTTTGGTCAACATCTTATTTTGTTAAGAAGTACAAGAACAAACATTTTTACAAAATCCCAAGTCACCCCATCATTTAAGTGCATTGAAGTAAAATTGGAAATAATGTTATTCATGTGGTCCTGTTGTTGAATAGATCTAATTCCGTGATTTTAAGACAATGTTGTTGAATAGAATAAGATGGTTGATGTAATGTGGTCGTATTAATAACAAATTGTAATTAATTAATCTAAATAACTTTTCCGAGCCCGGGAAGCAATCCCGGGTAAAAACCTAGTAGTAAATATATAATTTTCTAAACTATGATTATTATATATAAAATCGCGTAGAAAAGTCGAGTTGTGACGGCTTCCAAATATATGTTTCTTGGGGGCTACGTCCCTTTGCATCAAAATATTAACACAGTAAAATGAAAATGACATGCCAACTACTTACACACTTATTAGTTGAATACTAGGTGAGTTTAGACTAGTTTAATCCCAAGATTTTAACATTTTCGTCCACGTTCTTCGGTATTTACTTTAGGATAATATGTTTTCGAAAAATATTAAATACAAATACTTTTAACGTATAAAACGTACGAACTAAAGGTTTTATTGAAAAAAACGCGATGATATTTTCGTAATAATCTTGTAGGGTAATTTTGTAAAACGATCTTTTTGGTAATTTTGTATAGTATCATAATTACTCTATAAATGATTTTGTAAGGTAATTTTGATCTTGTTGTGTAATTTTGAATTGTATGTTATTTGATAAACTAGTAGAATAATTTTGATAATTACCTTATAAAAGCACATTTTACAAAATTACCCTACAAGATTATTTGTAGGGTAATTTTAATAATTACTCTACGAGTAAATAATTACAAAAATGTCACCGCGTTTTTTTTTTTTTTTTTACTTTTTCATGTCTTTCATACGTTTTGTACGATAAGTTTGTTTGTACGAAAACTTTACCCAATACGTTTATTGTAATCTTCTATATGACCTATAAAAGTCCATGGTAAAATCCTAGTTATAACAAGTTATTGATAGGGTATAGGAAATGTGGGATAACAATAGCTAGTAAAACAACAAAACAAAAAGTATTTCAAAATAATAGCTAGGATACCCTTGAATGTGGGGCTGCAAAAGAAATCAAACGTTCGGCGGAAAGTTCGTTTGCGTTTGTTCGTTTATTAAATAAATAAATACAAATAAGATATTTCGTTCGTTTAGTTAAATGAACAAAATGAACAGAGGGCATGTTCGTGAACGTTCGGTAACGTGTTCGTTTGTGTTCGATAGTTCCTTAATGTTTTCAGAATTTATATTTTATTTAAATACTTCAAAATTCCGACAATTAAAATATTTAATAAGTGTCTATTTTATTCATAAACGTTTGTTTGTGTTCGTTTGTTACCATTTGTGTTCATCATCTTTCGCCTTCATTCGTTGCCTAAAATTAATAAACAAACACAAACGAACACGAACAAGTTTATTTCCTTAACAAACACAAACATAAAATCTTGTTCGGTAAGTCTTCATAAACAGTATGTGAACACATATATTACTTAACAAACAAACACGAACAACGACTTATTCGTGTTCGTTCGGTTCATTTGCAGCCCTACTTGAATGCACACATACGCTCCCTTAAAAGAAATCTACGTTGTCATCCCCTCATGCATTCTTACTACCTTGCCTTAGAAGATATCGGGTTTAGAGTACTTTAATTTAATTGGTCCACTTGAAAGAGCAAACCAACAAAATTCAAGCTAGTACAAAGTAAATTATACAATCAAATATTACCAAAAATAACAAACCGTGTAAAAAAAACACTATCCCTTCATACGAGGGAAGAACGTACCAAGTGCAAGACAGCTGGTTTTTTAACTTCAATCATAAACACAGGGGACAATATGTTACATGTTTCAAAACAAAAACCACTGGCTGGCCTCACACAGTCACATATCTCACATGCATTAATTAAAACTTGTACATAAACAAAAATTGCCACTTTGTCCCAAAAAAAACACCAACACAAACACACACATAATAACCTTAAAATTACCACCAAAACATATCACAACAAGCAAAAGATATTGTCTTTAAAGTTTAAACACTTCATAACCTTACAACTCAACAACACTCACTCCTTTGGACGGCTCTAATAGCACAATAAAACCCAAAGGACTCTTCAACAAAAACATATAATAAACTGATAAAATTAAACTCTAATAAAACACTGCAAAACTCATAGGCAAGCGATATTAAGCGGCTGCTCATTCATCAACGGCTCGTCAACCCTCAATGTGTTCATCCAAGCTAGTTCTTCGCGATTGAGCTCGTCGAAATCCCAATCCGGCAATTCACACGCTTCGTTGTCGTCGAACCCACACAACTGGAAATCGTCAAGATCCCCAAACCCGTCAAGCGGCGAAGCAAGGCTCTCGAATATCGAATCGAGCTCCAAATTCATTTCCAACCCCGCGCCGATTTCCGCCAGCGTCATCATCTCATCCGTTCCGATTTTCGTTCCCGTTCCCTCGTCTATTTTCACCGACGATGTTTCGGTTTCAGGTTCGGGCTCGAGGACTGACAACGGCGAGCTTCGAGAAATAACACCCACAGATTCTTCCGAAGCCGCGGGTCCGGTTACGGGTTCGGATCCGGATACAGTTCCGGGTCCGGTTTTAACATGATTTGACCCACCCTTTGAAGCTTCAGCTAGGGTTTCAAACTCAAGTTTTTTCTCTTCATAAGCTCTAGAAGCTTCTTCAGCAGTATTATAAGTTCCAAGCCAGACCCGTCTCTGCTTAAACGGGTCACGGATCTCCGCGGCCCATTTTCCCCATTTCCGTTGCCGGACCCCCCTAAACTTCGACCCGGAAACCCTTTGACTTTGACCAGGAGATTTAGTCAAAACCCTCTTTCGCTTCACACATGTTTTTTCACCATTATTATTATTACTATCTTGAACCGAACTTGTAACCACCGCCGCCGCCTCAAAACCACCGTCAGCCGCCACCGGAATCTTGATTTCCCGAACAATCCGTTTTGACCCGTAGGGTTTGTTATCGGGTTCATCGTCGGAGGAGTCAGTTAGATCCGGGTCGTAACAGATGACCCGGATCTTCCTCATGGGTTTGTTTTGTCCCATGAAGACTTCTTTTGTTTTCAAAAACTCCGGCGGCTCAAATAATAATGATTTTCACTTATAAAAACAACCAAAAACACAAAACTTTGAAATATAAAATAAAATAAAATAAACTAAAACTTATTAGGGTTTATATGTTAACGGCCCTCTAAAAAACAAAAAAAGATGAAATAATCTGTTTATGTGAAACCCACCAAAACACTCTACTCCAGACCAAGTCCTGCAAAAACATTAAAAACATCAAAAAAACATACAAAATAGGGAAAAAGAAACATAGATTTATCCGAAGTAAAAGATTAATAATTACCGTTTTGGCCTCAAACGCATCGAAACAGTTGGAAAAGATTGAGGAAGACCCTGCTGAGAACACCAGCAGAGAGGGGAGATGATGACGAAAGCAAAGGAAAGATAGAGCTTCAATGGAGCCCTTGTGAACGTCAACAAACCTGCCGACATAAAATCAGGTCGTCTTCTCCGTTAACGCCGTTAGAGAGAGGGTGTGTTTGTGTGGGTGTTTTGCGGGGTTCAAAAAAGAGTGATAATAAGATGAGAGTGGAGATACATATAGAAGAAGACTGAGAAAATGAATGATATTATTATAATATAATAATATTATAATAGTGTTGATCTTTGGGATGAGGGATGTATGGTTGGGATTTTTTGGTGTAAAAGAAAGTGAAAAAATGGGGAAATTGGATTGGAGTGTACGACCCACTTGGGTGAAGAAAGGGGAAGAACGCAAATCTCAATAAAACAAGGGGATTAATTTATAAATAAAAACATTGAGAATTGCATAGAAAAATGTGCTCTGCTTTTTCTTCTTTTCACTGTTTATGCCAGCGGTCAAAATTCAAGACCATGGGGTATGGGGCGGGGGTTTGGGCGTGGGTTGGGGGAAAACGTCCAAGCCACCATCCCGGGTGGGCTTGGATTGAGGCGTGACCCTTGGGTTTCAAGCCGGGCGTGGGGCGGTCTGGCCAAGCTGACATGGCGGGCTCTCACTGGACAAACCAAAGTAGCCGTTGGCCAACGGCTATCTTAAAAAAAATTATTTTTCAACTATAAAACTCACATTTTTCTTCCATTTTTTACCACATTCAACCACATCAATCGGCTTGCGTAGGGGAATATACAGCGACCAGTTGGATGACATTTCATCCAAGTTAGATACATTCAACGTCTTCCAACAACAAAGGGCCGAACAACGAAGGAGGAAAGAAGCTAGAGATGCCCTAAGACAAAGACGTGATGATTTGAAAATTCTATCCCAGCCGATTGATCACCTACATGGTGACGAGTTACAACTAGTCTTGGAGATGAGAGAAGAGATAAAAAAACAAATATAAACATTAGGAATTTTTTTTATGTAATTTTCTTTAATTAAAAATATTAAAAAAAAAAAATTTGTTGTTTAACAAACAGCCCAGCGGGTCAGCCCAGCGAGCCCACCAAACCCACGCCCCAAACCCCCGCCCCACCATACCCTGTTTAAATGCGGGTCGCCCCATGTCTGCCCCCCAAGCCACGTGTCAACAAATGCCCCAACCCAAGCCCCACCATACCCCACGGTCTAAGTATGGTAGGTGTCTATAAGACCAGTGGGTATGGGAGGCTCGTCTCCATGAGGATGGGCCGTCATGTCACCGCCATGTAGGAGAGGCTTGGAGAGGATGGACCTAGGGGGTGGGGGATGAACCCCTTTATATATATATATATGTATATATATATATGTATATATATATATGTATGTATGTATAGATGTGTGTGTGTGAGGAGAGAGGAAGTTGGCCCGTGAAAACCGGCTGGGGGAGGACGATTTGGACGGGAGAAGGGGCGGCGACGGGCATGGGGGTTGGTAAGATGGGGCGGCGACGGGAGGACGGAGCCCATACCCTCCGGTCTAACCGCCTTTTCGTTAGTTAGACCATGTCTAGCATGTTTAGTAGGTTAACGAAAAATCCGATGATCCAGGTTTGATTTTTGCCCTTGTGATTTAGTTTTGTTGCTACATGGTGATGATTTGAGACTAGGAAAGTTGGTTGTGATCGCTAGTTCGATATTTAAACTGAGCGGGTTTTACCTTACCACACTAACATGCTTTCGGGCGAGTGTTCACGGGTTTCGGTGAGGGTTTTTCCTGATTCGGAAGTGAGTGTATCCCGATTTGGTGAATTTCGCCAGTAGCCTATTTGAAAGATTCGTTAACTGTTCGGAAAAAAAAGTAGGTTAATTTTTTTTAATTGTTAAAATTATCACATCTATTGAAAAGATTAAATAGTAATTATGAACTAAGAAGTCCGGCCAACCGGGCCATAAATGATGGTCATCTAGACTAAGAGTAACCTGGCACTTTGGCTACCGGAGCAATTGCAAATTGGTCAGATAACAACTGGTCCGGCCATAACTATCTACTGAAGTACGTTTTTCTAAACTTCGAATCTTACTCTCTCTTTACTTCAAATACTTATTTTTACGTCGAGAGTGGTTGCAGAGTGGCATTCCTACCTCTACGACGAGCCTAACAATTTTCTGTTTTGTAGGTTCTTCTTCCTGTCATAAGATTCAATACATCCGTTCAGCTAAAGGACTGGTTTTTGAATCTTTACATGTCAATTACAATATTTAAACTCATAACCACTTAATTGATGAATAAATCATTTTATCATTAAGGTATCCCCTTTGAGATGTTTAGTTGGTTAATTAAAAAATATAAAATATAGAGAAAATATATAGAAAATGAAGATCAATTGAGTGTGAACCCCATTTCAACTTCGACATCCACAAGCGTTAAGAGAATAAAGAAAAACGGGGCATGAGCCCCTTGGCGCCCCACTCATTTGGGCAAATATGCTTTGATGGAGAGTGTTGATGCAACAAACACAAGACCAACGGTGGTAGCTGGACTGGCTAGGCAGAACGGTTGAAGGGTTCAACCTTGCCTAACGCAGGTCGTGGGGTCCCCCCACGTTTGCGAGACGTGGAAGGAGGTTTACTAGTTTATTGTTGTTCTTTGCTATAGTTCCTCCTCTGAATTGTATCCAGATTTGGAAGTGGTAGCAAAGGGAATGTGTGTGTTGGATGTGAAAGAGAATGACTTGTGCGAGACAAGTATTCGATGTGAATGACCAGAGATTGAAGAATCAGAGCTGGTCCAGATGATCCCTCTGAAGTAAATGAAGTGTCATTTTATAAGAGAAGGTATCTCCCGAAGTGGAATGGATTAGACTAGCAACCTCGCTTGCAGTGGAGGGTTTCCCCTTTTGGGGGTTGAAGGCTTTTGTCCCCCGGATAATAGCGTGCATTGTGCAGACCTGCATTGCCTTTGCGGCTGTGGGTTGGTGAAGTGATCTCCAGATGTGACTGGCTACTGTTTCCGTGTTGCTTTTTCCTTTCTCACAGCTTTTTAAGCCTTGAACCATTTAACCATTTAAGCATTTACGTGATTAGCCATTTTATTCAATCTTGGGCTACCCCCGTCATCAGCCCCCCAAGTCAGAGGTTTTTGGGAGATGAGCTCAAAGACTTCTGACTTTATACGCGTGTTTTACTGCCTAAAAGTTTCAAGGGTTCCATGCTTGAAGGCTTGAAAGGTTGTGTTCAGTTAATATTTGAATTTTGAAATGACTGACGGTTGATGTGATTGATGTATGGCAGTTTTTAGGGTGGCAGTTACTGTTTGCCATTATTACCCCTATTTGTAGATTAATTTATATTTTCTCACTTATTTACATACTTTACTCCGGATAAACATCACCCTTTCTTCTTCTTTTCTTTCAAGTTTTCCCCTCTTTCCTTCGAAAATCAGGTCAGTTCCTTTCCCTTATTCTCTTTTTAATTGTTCATAGTTATGGGTGCTCGGAAGGATATGGCAAAATCCTTTTCTCGACTGACCCAAGAGGAAGTCGATTTATTTTGTGCGGAATGGGGAATAGGGACGAAGTATAGGCCGGTTGCACCGGCTTGTGATAAATCTGTCAATGCTTGTCCTTCTGGTATGATTGCCTTGTATTGTCGTCATTTTGAGTTTTCGAACCTCCGTTATCCGTTTTCAAACTTTGTGTTGAATGTGTTGGAATATTATCGAGTGTCTTTCGGTCAAGTTCATCCCCTAGGTATGGCTAGGGTTTTGCATTTCGAAATTCTCTGCCGGGCTTGTGGGTATGATCCTACTCTTCTATCATTCCGTCGTTTCTTTCGTCTTGCCAAAAATGGTGATTGGTTTACCTTCGAAACCAGTCAAGTTGATACTTGTTTGATTTCGTCCATGGTTTCTACACTTGGGGTTTGGAAGGATCGGTTTTTCTGGGTGTCGGAGGAAATTGTTCCTTTCAAACTTATTTGGAGACACCCGGATGCTGTTCTGAACGAGCCGGAGCCTTCTGATTCCGAGATAAACACCCGTTTTTTAGAAATTCTTAGGGAATGCCCTTCGAGGCTTCGTCCCTTTCCTGAGCATTTGTTGGTGTTATTGGGTATAAGTAAAATTTGGGAAAATGCTAACCGGGACCCGGTGCTTATTAGAGATGGGAAGGGTATGCTTTTTTCCCTTTCCTGCTTTTTATTTCTTTTTATTTGTCTGCTTATATCTTTTTATATTTTGTATTGTAGTTATGTCTGCCTTGGATTTTATTAAGAGTGATGATACCTCGGACGTTGTTTTTGGTGATGCTGCTGCTACCCCTGGTGAGAATGCGGTTGTTAAGGGTGCTGACTATAGGTTTGAGGGTTCTGGTTATGTCAATGTTCCAAACGTCAAAGGCTTCACCAAGGTTACTGTGTCCAAAGGTTCTACTCGTCGTTCTCAACGTCATCTGAAGGGTGTTGATCAGCCCTCTGGCTCAGAGCCTGTTGACGTTAGTGATGACATCGAAGCATCAGAGGATCAAGCTGTGGATGTTGGTAAAGGCAAAGAAAAGGAGTTGATCGTTTCGAGCAAGAAGAAGAAATTGGTCAAGAAGGGTGCTATTTCTGCTATTGAAGGTTCATCGGCCAAGAGTGTTGAAAGCTTCGAGGGTTCAGATGACATTTATGTACCCAATTGGAAGGTTAAGGTTGGTGATAATTTAAAGGATCCTGTTGTGTGTGCTGAAGCGTTGGCTCATTTTGCTCCTCCTGGTGTTCGAGATGCCATATCTGAGATGGAGGGTGATCATCTTATCTCAAGGATGATGCTCAGTTCCTGCAACCTTTCTGCCTTTTTGGCTGAAGGTGTCACCCGTTTTTCCAAAGGGATGCGGGAATATGAAGAGACTTCCAAGAAGAAGGAGAAAATGAAAGCTTCTATTGCTGCCATGAAGAAGGAAATTGATAGCTTTTCTGAGAAGGAGTTGGGTTGGAACAAGAAGATTGAGGAGTTAACTAAGAGGCATGACATAGAAATGGGTGATCTTAGGAAAAGTTTTGAAGCTAACTTTTTGAAACTGAAGTCTGACCGGGAAACCTTGGCTGTGCAAAAGAAAGCTTTTGATAAGGAGAAGGATGGTTTGAAAGCTTTGGTTGCCCAAACCACCGGGGATAACCAATGGCTTATTGAACATGGGTTTCATCAGGTGGTTACCTATCTCTTGCACTCTAAAGAATTTAACTCCGCTCTCGGTGATGTCTACACTAAGCTGCTCAACCTGGGAAAATACCAAGGCCTTGTTGCAGGTTATAAGCTTTGTGAGTCTGGCAACCCTTTGGAGCAATCTCCTCTATACCGTCCCGAAGCTTCTGAGGTCTTTAAGAGTTCCGTGGAGCAGATGGAGAGGTTATCCTACCCGTATGTCAGTCAAGTTTCCTCTTGTTATGGTAAGCCTCTCTCTGCTTTACAGGAACTGAAGCCGGATGGTTTAAATGACAAGTTATGTGCTGAACTGCTTGGCTCCCTGTCGAGGAAACGTTCCTTTTCAGGGGATAGTGAGGATAGTTTTCCTGGGGAGGCCGATGTTCCGAAGGATGCTAGTTTGGAAGTTTCAGCTGTTGATGATCAAGGTCCGAAGGCTAAGAAGGTTAAGAAGACTAAGAAGGCCAAGGGTAGCATTTCTGGGGCTACTAAGCCTTCTGCTGATGCCTAAAATTCGTAGCTTTCTTAGCACTTTGTTAAAACAATTCGTGGTTTGTAACTGTTGAACAATATTAGGTTTTCAGGAACCCCTAAGGTTCCTTTTGGTTATGTTGAAGGCCTGTATGGCCGTTGAACAATGATTAGATTTGCAAGTTACTAGGACTTGCCTTAACTTATGTTTGGAAGTCTTTTGGAACTTTCTTTGACATGGTACGATGTTGTAACTTTCTACTTTATGTTGTGTTTTTTTAGACTTGTGCCTGCTTTCTGCTAAGGTAGTCCATTTGGTTTTCAACCGTCCAAGCCTTTTGGCTGTCTGTCAATAGGTTGAAGCCTTTAAGGTTTCGGGGTATTGCCCGGGTGACTTGAAGCCTTGAAGGCTTCTTGGTTTTGCGTTCTGGCTTGGTTTGTACCTTTGTGATTTTTTGTTCAATTGACTTTGTTCTTTTTGGATTCGCTTTGTTCTTTTTGTAACTTTGTCTTTGTCGGGTTTGCGCTGCCCTTATGTTTTTTATGCCCAAAAGGGTTCAGTGCTGCAGACACTTAGCCTTGGCATTTTTAACAAGAAGAGATGGCACCTATCCGCTTAATCATTTCTTTTGGTTTTTTACCCTTTTTGTAGATTATATTTCTAAGACTTAGGGAGCATTTGGTGTGGGCTGCTTATACCCGTCTATGAGACAATTTTATTTTTTCTTAACGAGTCTCATGGAGTTGTATTGATTTAGGAACTCACCCCTTATATAGGCTCATTCAACCCTTGAACCTATTGAGCGATGTGGCCTGGGAGCTCATCCCCTTACATGGCCCTTGCCATGGAGTTTTTTGCTAGGTTCTCAACCTGATTTTGGGATAGAAAGACAAGTTTGATAAAAACAACTTCATTCATTAAAGCAATACCTGCTTTTTACAAAAGGTATTCATAATCCTGCTTGAAATACATTTTGATACAAACCAAACTTTTCGTTTAAACATGGAACCTTTTAAGGGTTTTGCCATTCTAATGTCTTGGAAGCTTTTTGCCTTCTGAATCAGCCAACTTGTAGGATCCACCTTTGTGTGCTTCAAGGATGGTGTATGGACCCTCCCATTTTGGGCCAAGCTTTCCTTGGTTTTCTTTCTTGCTGGCTTCGTTGTTTCTGAGGACTAGGTCCCCTGGCTTGAAACGTTCGTTTTTTGACTTTTTTGTTGTAGTAAGCTTCCATCTGTTGCTTGTATTTGGCTTCTTGGATTGCGGCTTGATCTCTTGCTTCCTCTAGGAGTTGTAAATTCAACATGGTCTCTTTTTGGTTTGTTTCGGGATCCATGTTGACAATTCTTTGGGTTACAACTCCTATTTCGGCAGGGATCACAGCTTCGGATCCAAATACCAAGCTGTAAGGTGTTTTCTTATGGCTTGTTTTTTCTGTTGTTCTAATTGCCCATAGGACACTAGGTAATTCTTCAAGCCAGTTACTTTCGTATCTTCCCAATCTTGTCTTTATGCCTTCCACTATGCTTCTATTTGTTCTCTCAACCTGCCCGTTTGATTGCGGATAAGCCACTGAACTGAAAATCTGATCGATTTTGTATTCTTTGCACCAAACGCTGAAAGGCTTCTCAGCAAATTGCCTTCCATTATCAGTGACAAGTACTCCCGGCAATCCATAACGGCAAATGATGTTTTCCCAGACGAAGTCAATGACTTGCTTTCCTGTGATCTTGGCAAGTGGCTTGACCTCGGGCCACTTGGTGAAATAGTCTACCGCCACTAGTAGGAATTTCACTCCCCCTTTGCTTGGGGGAAATGGACCAACAATGTCCATTCCCCACTTATGGAATGGCCAAGCCGGGGTTATTAGGACTAAATCATGCTTGGGACTTTTTGGGATTGGTGCATGGATCTGGCAGGCATCACATTTCTTCAATTCTTCGGCTGTGTCGCGATGCATTGAAGGCCAGAAATATCCGAGGTTCATGAGTTTTGCAACTACCGACCTAGCTCCAAAGTGAGCTCCACACACTCCTTCATGAATTTCCTTGATCAAATACTTGCTTTGCTCGGGGCCGACACACCTTAACAAGGGAGCAAGGTAACCCTTTTTGTAAAGGGTTTCTCCTTGCAGCATGTATTGTCTTACCTTGATTTCAACCCTTTTAGCTTCCACTTGATCATTGGGTAATTCACCATTTTTGAGGAACTTTCTTATGGGAGTCATCCAGTTTGGTTCTTCTTCGGTAACCACATCTTGAACCTCCAATTCATTAATGGATGGGGCCTTCAACACTTCTACCAGTACCTTCTTGGTGAGGTGGGCAAAAGTGAGAGATGCAAGCTTACTTAGGGCATCGGCCTTTTTGTTTTGAGTTCTGGGGATTTGTTTGATGTTGCATGCTTGGAAGGTACTCATTAGTTCCTTTGATTTTTCTCTGTATTTTTTCATGTTGGGCTCTTTAGCTATGTAGCTATCATTCACTTGGCTTGAGACCAGCAACGAATCCGTGAACACTTCAAGCTTTTCAACCTTCATTTCTTTGGCCAGCCTTAGGCCGGCTATTAGTGCTTCGTATTCAGCCTCGTTATTGGTGGTCTGAAAATCAAATCGAAGAGCATATGTGAACTCCAAACCTTTTGGGTTAATCAAAATTAATCCAGCCCCTGACCCTTCAACGCTTGAAGCCCCATCGGTAAAAAGCTTCCAGGCTTCAGGGTTGGAAGGTTCAGTGGTGGCAGTGTTTACTTCAGTAAGTGTTTGGTTTGGGATTTCCACAATGAAATCGGCCAAGACTTGAGCCTTGATAGCTTTCCTTGGGACATAGGTGATGTTATGTTCACCCAGTTCTATGGCCCATTTGGCTAATCGCCCCGAGTTTTCAGGTTTTTCACGCACACTCTTAATTGGTTGGTCGGTGACCACTTGTATGGGGTGTGCTTGGAAATACCTTCGAAGCCTTCTAGCTGTTTGAACTAAAGCTAGGGCAAGTTTTTCAAGGGGAAGGTATTTCGTTTCAGCTAATTTTAAAGTTTTGCTGAAAAAATAAACGGGTACCTGGGCCTTGTCTCGCTCAATGGTGAGAACTGCACTGATGGCCTCATCCGTAATTGAGAGGTACACCGATATTAACTCCCCGGTTTTTGGTGCCGCAATGTCTGGTAGGGAAGCTAGATGTTGCTTCATCTGGTTGAAAGCTTCACCAGCTTCTTCAGTCCATTTGAAATCCTTTTTATCTGAGCAGTTCTTGAGCGTTTTGTAGAAGGGCAAAGATTTTTCGGCTAACTTGGAGGTAAAACGCTTCAAGGCTGCAAGCTTCCCATTCAAGCTTTCAACCTCCTTCTTGGTCTTTGGTGGCTTGGTTTCAAGGACGGCTTTTACTTTGTTGGGGTTGGCTTTGATGCTTTGTTTTCCAACAATGTGGCCCAAAAATTTTCCTTCCTCGAATCCAAATGAACACTTTTCTGGATTAAGCTTCATGTTAACCTTTCTGAGGTTCTTGAAAGTTTCTTGAATATCATCGAGCATTTGGTATTCCGTCTTGCTTTTAATAACCAAGTCATCGACATATGCCTCCATGTTTTTGCCAATTTGGCTTTCGAAGGCTTTGTCAACGAGCCGTTGATAGGTTGCTCCTGCATTTTTTAGGCCGAAAGGCATCTTTTGATAGCAAAAGATTCCTTTGTCCGTGTGAAAGGCTGTTTTTTCCTCATCTTCTTCCTTCATGAGGATTTGGTGATAACCTTTGTATGCATCAAGAAAGCATTTGAACGAGTATCCGGTGAGGGAGTCAACTTTGAGGTCAATTTCTGGTAGTGGATAGCAATCCTTAGGACAAGCTTTGTTAAGATCCTTGAAGTCTATGCACATCCTCCAAGAGTTGTCTGGTTTCTTGACCATAACTGGGTTTGCAACCCATGACTGGTACTTGACTTCTCGGAGGATGTCGGCTGACACAAGCTTTTCAACCTCTTGGCAGGCTGCCAGACTTCTTTCAGGTGCCAAGCTTCTTTTCTTCTGGACCACAGGCTTGACCTCTGGTGGTATTCTCAACTCGTGCTCGGCAATATCCCGGGGGATCCCGGTCATATCTTCAGGACACCAAGCGAATACATCACTGTAGTGTGTTAGCAATTTTTCAAGGTATGAAAGGGTCTCTTGAGAAAGGTCAGGGTTGACCCTTATCCTTTGTTCAGGGTATTTATGGTTTATGACCAACCTTTGCCTGTCTTCTTCACTGTTTGAACTTTCACCTTCAACCATGTAGGCTTCCTGAGAGGGTTGAAGGGTTGCTATGCCCCTTTCGGTGGGAAATTTGACTGTGCCATGGCCAACAGACACGGCCATGTAAAATGCACACTGTCCTGGTCTTCCGATGATCGCATCATAGCTTGAGGGGATGTTGATAACCACAAAGGTGAGTGGTTGGGTTCTTTCTTTTGATCCTTCACTAAAACGAACATTAAGTGTTAGTTGCCCTAAAGGCTTGAGGGGTATGTCAGCGATACCTTTTATGGAGGTCCCAGAGGGTTGAAGCCTTGAACGTTCTTCATTGCTCAATTGATTGAAGAATTTTTCAAACATAATTTCGGTGGCTGCCCCCGTGTCTATGTATGCCTTGCATGTTTGCAACGTTCCCACGGTTGCTTCTACCACGAGAGGGCTAGGGAGAGGGTCATTCTCCGTAGGGGGGAAACAGACACACTGAAGCTCCCAAGCTTCCAACCTCTGCCTCTTGTGAGGAACCTTTCCATCGAAATCTACCATGTTGACTTCCTTACTCTTTCCTTCAGCCATTTTGTCCCGGACTCCCTTTACCAAATGAGCGAGTTCTCCGGACTTAACAGCTTCTTCTATTCTTTTCTTGAGCTGGAAGCAATCATTGGTGTGGTGACCTTTTTCTTCATGAAACTCGCAGTATTGGGTGGAGTTTTCGTTTTTCCTACTTTTGGGGAGAGGTCTAGGAGGCCGAAAGTTTTGTTTAACTTCTTCTGTTGCAAGGATTTCTTGAGGGGTTTTTGTGAGGGGTGTGAAACTTATGCCTTTTTCCCTGCTTGAAAGGTTCCGACCTTCAGACCTTCGAAGGTCTGAACCCTTTGACCGCCTGTCATAGGAGTTGAAGTTCCATCTTTTTCTGGCTGGACTGTTGCTTCTCCAGCCGGACCCTCTTTTCCTTTGCTCCTTAATGTCTACTGCCTCCTCTCCCCGGATGTGGGCTTCAGCCCTTTCAAGAGCTTCTTCTAAGGTTTTAGGTAGAGATTTGTTGAAATCCCTGGTAAGGTACTTAGAGGTGATGGCATTCATGAAGCCAGCCACCCTCATTTTCTCATCGACCCCTACATAAGTTAGACCTTCCTTCTTGTATCGTTCGATGAAAGCACGGAGGCTTTCATCATCACGTTGTTTTATCTGAAAGATCACTGTTGCGTCTTTGACATATCGTCTTTGTTGGGAGAAATTGGCCAGGAAACCCTTACTGAGATCGTCAAAGCTTCGAACGCTTTGAGCAGGTAAATCGTTGAACCAGATCCTGGCAGATCCAACAAGAGTTTGCATGAACATTAGGCAACACTCAGCGTTGGACCATTTCTCTATCCGAGCTGCACCGGTGAAGATCTGAAGATGGTCCTCAGGATCTTCAGTTCCATCATATGTCCTGATGTGTGCCGGCATTTTGATCTTTGACTGGAAATCATAGTCGGCTATCTGCCTTGAAAAGCATGAAAGGTTACTTGGCTTGTATGGTTTAGCCAAGTCTTCTTCTGTCCTTGCGTCCACATTACTGCTATTGCCGTTGTTTCCCTGAGTGGCAAGCACTTGATTGATGAAGTGTTGCCATGGGAAGTTGGCCATCATCTGGGTCATCATGCCGGGAATTGGGTTGAAGCCTTGGAGGCTTCCTGGAGCGACTGAGTAGTTTATTCCGAGGGGAGTGCTCATAGCAGCACTTCGTGCCAAAGGAAGCACTGACAGAGCTTGTTCCCATGTAGTCGTTGTGGACACTGGAAAGCTTGTTACTGGGGATTGAAGGAGCTGGTCAAGAGTCAGCTCATGTCCCAAAGGAGCACCACTAGTAATTGGTTGGGAAGAGAAGATAGGATGCACCGTAGGATTTGTCATAGAGGACAGATAAGGGTGAGGGTTTGAAAGGTTACTGGGACCAGCCTCACTTCTTGTTGCAAAAAGAGGAGGGGGTGGTCCAGGAGACAATGTTGGCTCAGGTTCGTCATAGTCTAGACGAATCCTCACCCCCTTTTCTCTTTCTTTGTTCACATGCTGGTTGAGAAGAGTCCTTAGTACAAGGAAATTCTTAGCAACCCCTTCAGGGGTGAGTTCAACACACGACGGGGCATCAGAGACACCGATATTGGGAGACGGAACTCCGAATCTGGACGGAGTTGGTGTGTTGAAATTGAGGAACTCGGGTGTGCTCCCCGGAGTTGAAAAAGAAGTCGGTATAGCCACGTGAGCTTGGCTACTACCTGGAGTAGAAGCGTTTGGGATCTGGTTTACTTCTTCCGGGGATCCACTTTCAGACATGGTGATTTTAAGTGAATAGAGCTACACTACTAGGTCTTTTGGAGAAGAAATAGCGGCGTAGCCCCACGGTGGGCGCCAACTTGTTGATGCAACAAACACAAGACCAACGGTGGTAGCTGGACTGGCTAGGCAGAACGGTTGAAGGGTTCAACCTTGCCTAACGCAGGTCGTGGGGTCCCCCCACGTTTGCGAGACGTGGAAGGAGGTTTACTAGTTTATTGTTGTTCTTTGCTATAGTTCCTCCTCTGAATTGTATCCAGATTTGGAAGTGGTAGCAAAGGGAATGTGTGTGTTGGATGTGAAAGAGAATGACTTGTGCGAGACAAGTATTCGATGTGAATGACCAGAGATTGAAGAATCAGAGCTGGTCCAGATGATCCCTCTGAAGTAAATGAAGTGTCATTTTATAAGAGAAGGTATCTCCCGAAGTGGAATGGATTAGACTAGCAACCTCGCTTGCAGTGGAGGGTTTCCCCTTTTGGGGGTTGAAGGCTTTTGTCCCCCGGATAATAGCGTGCATTGTGCAGACCTGCATTGCCTTTGCGGCTGTGGGTTGGTGAAGTGATCTCCAGATGTGACTGGATACTGTTTCCGTGTTGCTTTTTCCTTTCTCACAGCTTTTAAGCCTTGAACCATTTAACCATTTAAGCATTTACGTGATTAGCCATTTTATTCAATCTTGGGCTACCCCCGTCATCAGAGAGGATGGTTGACTAGGCATGGACTTAATGCCCGTTACAGGTAATTTTAAGGGTGTTCACGTTCCAGTTCGGCTAAAACTTATTGCCAAACCAATAGTAACACATACATATTAATATACGGTCGGATTGATTTATACGTTTTAGTCCAAACAAAACCAAACCAACCAGTTTGTAAATGAGCCTAGCTCAAGCCAAAAATGGCTCGACTCGTTTTGTTTAAACTACGAGCCAAGTCGGATCATTTAACTTGAGTCTGAGCCCGAGCCCAACTTGACCCGACGCTGCTCGGCTTGTTTATATCCATAGTTGATGACATGTGATTGCAAGTGATATTATTAGTATTTTCCTAAGCTAGCCGCCTAATAATTTTGGTGCATATGGTTGATAGACGTGTTTAATTTTTAGCTAATGATTCCTTTTGACAAATTAGTGGCATTGGGTTACTTTATAGTTAAGTGTTGATAGTAACGTTTATTAGATGTGAGGTGTCCATATATAATGTGTATATATGATATTGATGGCTTCAATATATGAAACATTTTTTTTTTCTAATTCTATCTCTATCAACACCAAACTCTATTATTTTTTTCTCATCGCACTACGACTCTTCTTAATATCACCTTTTTGCCCTACATTTATCTACCACCACAATTCAAACTTTGATTTTGAATTGTTTACATATTATCGTTCCCATGGTCAACATAAACCTTCATAGATGTAGACACTTTAATTCAATTCGTTTAAATGCGGCAATGAGCCTACAATGTAAATAGTTTGATGAGATGATTTTTTAAGTTGTGATGCATTTGGGTGACAAATTATCAAGTTTAATTTGTTAAACAATTTAATAATATGTATGTTATACATGTTAAACATGCTTCTACCCACAACAAAATGCATTTATAAACGCAATTCATACATACTACATATGCATCGAATCCTAAACATTTGTATCGATACACCTAAATCCTAAATCTTATATAATAAAACCGTACGGAGTGGAAGCCGGGAAAGGTTTCACTGATCGACCCTGACCAGGACCACTGTTCCCCGGTCTCAGGGAATCAAATTTCACTCTCCGGTCGATGGGTATTCATCGTTCTTCATCAATGCAAAAAGAGGATGATTTGGAACGTTGGAACAAAACAAACGGCCATATGATTTTAGGGTGGGGTTCGGCTATAAATTACATTTTTCCTACAAAGTGTACAAAGTCATAAAACACCACAATTTCAGCCATAAAACACACTCAAAAGCCACAAATAAGATAGTGAAGACCACTACAACACAAGATTCAAACCCTAACAGTCCATAAAAACTTCAAACACACCATCGTAAAACTATGAATATAAAACACAACATGATAATCAACATAAAACACACTAATGTTAGTCATTCGATAATCAAAGCCTTATCATCCGAAACACAACACAAAACCCACAAATATGGCGTTTTAGTGATCTTGACTCTCTTGTTTGTGGGTTTTGAGTGTGTTTTATGGTTAAAATTGTGGTGTTTTAAGACTTTGTACACTTTGTAGGAAAAATAGACTTTGTAGCCAACTCCCACCCATGATTTTAAATACTCTACCTAAATAAACCATTTCCGCTATTTTTCACACAAAATTCTACTCCTCCCTCTCATTATTTTTACCTTTTCTACACAAAAATGGATTCAACATCTCAACATGGTAAAAAGAAAAACCAATTTCAAAAGCCCGGATGAAAACTCAAGATGCATCATCGTTGAAACAACGGGTTCAACAACCAAACACATTTGAGACACCGCTATATCGTCTTGAATTGTAACCGCCATCCTACTACAACCAATACAACCACTACCCGCCATCACAACACATTGAAAACTTCAATCCAATGTCATCGCAAATTGGGAATTAAAATGGGTATGAATTAAATCGGGACGAAATAAGTATAGAGGATGAGGAAATAGAAGAACCTATCTAAAAGCAAAGGTAACGGAAAAGCTAAGCCGACAAGGTGGACCGATAAAGAAGATGTGGCGTTGGCGAAAGCATGGATTTATAGCTCGGAAGATCCAATCCATGACAATGAACAAAGTCAGGAAGGCTTCAAGAAACCAATTTTTTTTCTTTTTATTCGTTTATTTTTAAGTATTTATTATGTTAATAATCAATGTTAATTCCTTTTAGTTTAATTACTTTAGGGTGTTGATATTAACACATGGTAAAATCTTATATTAACATGGTGTGTACGGGCCGTATAAGGTTATACTGCCTGTATAGTATAGAATAAAATGATCTGACAAAGTCTGTGGGCGAAGCCTTTGTCAGTTTATTTTATTCTATACGGATCGTAAAACCTTATACGACCCGTATACACCATGTTAAAACAATCATGATCGTATATAACGTATACGATAGCTTTATACGGGCCGTATAATTGTATACGACCCGTATAGATAGGATTTCCTTTTTTAGTTAATATTCACACACTAGTGTTTTGATCTGGCAGTCTATATAGTGTTAAGAACCATCAAATTGAACGAATTCTGCTATCAAGGAAAATGGGTTTCAGTTTTCTTTTTACTTTGAAACAAATCTCATTTCATTAAAGAGAAAGAAAACTCAGATAAACGACCATTCGATCTAGCAGTCTATGTAGTGTTCTGAACCATCAAATTGAACGGCTTCTACTATCAAGGAAAACATGTTTCAGTTTTCTTTTTACTTTGAAACAAATCCCATTTCATTAAAAAGAAAGAAAACTCAGATAAATGACCATTCGATCTGGCAGTCTATATAGTGTTCAGAACCATCAAATCGAACGGCTTCTGCTATCAAGGAAAACGGGTTTCAGATTTATTTTTACTTTGAAACAAATCCGATTTCATCAAAGAGAAAGAAAACTCAGACAAACTGGTTCTAGTTTTGTTTTTACTTTTAAATAAATCTCATTTCACACATTTGTGTTCGTCAATTGGACATCAATTGATGTTGATGTCCTAGTTTGGTGGTTTGGTTGAGTTTTCTTCTAATAGTGCAAGTCATCTATCATCAGTCGTGCTTGCTAAAAAACGCAATATAACTTTTTTGAAACCAGTGGGTAGATAAACAAAGTTACAAGCAGACTTCTTACCACCATTGTTAAGCTTCCTGTTCTCAAGTTCACAATGATTATCAAGAGTCTGAGTGTTCTTTCTCTTTGAATAAATGTGATTTGTTTCAAAGTAAAAAGAACACTGAAACCAGTTGTCCTTGCTGTAGGAAACCGCGTTGCGTCGGCCGACGAAAGTGGTTTTGTTGCGGAGTTGTGGTCCACCATCTTTTCGCGTGGACAAATGAAATTTGGTGTTGAATCATTATTATTGTACAGTTTCAACCTTCATTTTCCTTCAATTTCCAGAACATTTTCCCCAAACGAACATTCTCAATATCAGAACATCGTTTAAGAAAGAATCTATACTCAAGGAGACCATACACGACATGGTGGTGGTTTTGGAGGGAAGAGATTCACAATTACGAGATTTTAGTTGGGTTACAAATGAGTTGTATCGGTTATTCAGATCTCTATTTGGTCATCTTTCAAACTGCAACACACGAAGATGTGGTTCCCAATTTCATCACAAAGCCCCCGTGCTTACATGCAGTGTACAGTGTTCTAGTATCACCATATTGTTGCTATCAAGTTTAAGGATGCATTTCACGGTAAACGATGGGCCTGCTATTAGGGGAATTATAACTATACCCTAATGAAATCTTAGGGATAATGGATAGATATAGTTCTCGAAGAATCTCGTTCCGTATTCTCTCCTTCTGCTAGTTCTCGAAGATGAAATAAGATCAAGCTTAACGTAATTAAATAATGGTAACAACTACCAAGGGGATAACGGATATGGTAACAACTACCACGGGGATAATGGAGATGGTAAATTCAAAAACACAGTCTTTTTCCTTCAATTTCCAAAACATTCTCCCCAAACCATAACAAAGTCATTTTCCTTCAATTTCCATAACCTTCATCATCACCCAAATTCTTAACAAACCAAGAAAAACTTTTACAAGGAACGTATAACTCGATATCAAAACATTGTTGAAGCAAGAAGTTGCTATCAAGTTTACAAATGCAAAAGCTGCTATCAAGTTTAAGGATGTATTCTCTGACAACTTTCAATATCATAACATCGTTGGTGTATAATGTACTAACTCAAACAAAGTTCGTAGTTCTAATTCCTCAACGTTACTGCGTTTTCGTCAATTCCACATATACTAATTTAAAAAAGAAAGTTGGTTAATTGAATACGGGTCGTATAACGTTATACGGCCCGTATACAAGACATAAAACAGTGCTCGTATGTTGAGTATACGAACGATTAAAAAATTATAAAAGTTGTATACGACCCGTATAACTTTATACAGGCCGTATACAGTCTTGCAATTAGTCAGCAGTCATTACTTCTTAATGAACTCGGATTCAGGAAATGATGAGTAATGTAAGGAGAAGCGTTGGGTGTAACGCCCTGTTTTTTCATAACTTTCCCTATCTAGGAAGCATGTCTTGTATTCCCATTTTTGGAAGCTCGTTTCCTTTGTAATCGTGTTTCGTTTCAAGCTATTGTAAATCCGAGACTTCGATCATAATGAAAATAATTTTTCGTGTGAATTATTCATTTTTTATACATGTTTATACATTAATACGTGCATTCGTTTGATACATGATTCGTAATTCGCTTAAACGTAAGTTTAACTTGTAAACATTGATTGTGTATTCGTAATTCTCAAATCTCCATACATTCAAATACTTGGTTATTCGATTGTAAGATTAAGTTATATGGTTTCACTTGATTATACCTAATCATAAATCAAACATACTAGTTACATTTGATATGTCACATACATGTATTTTTATCACAAATTTTGGTACTTTAAAACATGTTTAATATGCACTTTAGACCTTGATAACATGTGAATTATACACCAAACATTATGTAACATCTTATTTATATAAAGTGCATCTCATTTATACCTTTTATTACATTTAAACAACAAATATATATATATATATATATATATATATATATATATAAAGCTGTTAATAATAGCTTGCGACCAGCCCTTATGACTGAGTTTTAGTTGTTTTTTTTACTAACCAACCTTCAATTACTTGTATATCATAAATACATATTATGCTTCGCTAAAATACATCAATTATATGTCACACAAAGAAAAAAAAGTATTTTATGGCCGTTAACAGCCTTGGGCTGGGTTTAATGGACTTATTTCAATGATTAACCCTACTAAACACTCCCAAAGCCCAACCCAATGAAACCCTAATCCATCCCCTATATAACCCAAGCCTCCTCCAAGCATTTTTCACTTTCCAAACACTCCTCATTCATTCTCAAACACTCCAAATCGCGGCTAAGATCAAGAGTTCGAGCAGATTCAACACCTCTTACAAAAGTGAGCATAACTCACTCATTTCTTAACCGTTTCACTTGATTCTTTTTCCTACTTACTTGGATTGACCTTAGGAACATTTCCACAGGTTTTCCATGGAAAAACAAGGTCTGGAATGTCACCAAAAAGGCTCCAAATTGACTGATCTTTCTGTTTTTTATTCAATCTTTGTTAAACTTGATTAAACTTGAGTTATCTCATCTCAAATCTATGTCCTTATGCTCATAACCACTTCTATGGTTAGTTGGGCTTAAAAACAAGGTTGAGACATGTAAAATCAGAGGTGTAAACCTCACAAACTTTCTGTTTTGTTTAAGGGCTTAACCCACAAGTGATGTTCAAGCCTAAAACTTGATGATTGTGTGATTTAGGATTAGCTTGGGCTATCCTACTTGAAAATCCACACATTGCTTGATGTTTTCTCATAGATTAGTTGTCTTATTTCCTTTCTTATTGTATGTTCGTGACCCTCCTTGAATGTTCATAACATCAAGTGTAGTGGTGAACACCTAGAGGTACCTAAATGGAAGACTTGTTCTTCATACCTCCTACATGACTTCTATGATAAACAAAGAGGTACCTAAATGGGGGATTCATCCTCCTACCTCATGCTTGACCTATATGACTATATAAACATTATATAATACTTATATATTATCCAAATAATCGAACCTTTGATGATGAATTTGTGTTCATTTGTCAAAGTATTAGATTACATCGTCTAAGACTTAATAACTTGTTATGATTCTATTGGGTGATTTACCCATAAAAGCATTCTAACCCTTGGGGTTTCATAGTGTCAAACAAGAATTATATGACTATATGATTACTTTTGCATATGTACTTTCCATATTCCTAAACATACCTTGAACTTTTAACCCTTATACATTCGTCCTCCCAATCTCATACACTCGTCAACACTTGGATAATAGGAAGACTTAGCAATTTTGTGAGTACACTTGAACCCCCTTTTTCGTTTCACTACTTTTTGGGGTGTAACATGTTATCTATTAACTTACACTTAAACTTATTTCATAATGCACAAACATTCCTTATACATGCTTGCATACTTGATTACTTGATACTTTAAACTTGGGGTTATACGTTTTGTGTTAGACTTATCATTAACTTCGTACAAGCCTGTCCTTGACATATATAGCGCTATAGGATTAACGCACCGCCTGTAGACTTTGGGTTATGTCATGAGCTTATTGCGTTTCATCATTGGTTTGATAAGTTAAACACATGCCGATTTTATTGTTTATCTTGTATCAATAGCTTGCCATGTGGAATTGTTTAAACTCATTTTTATGCTATGTATGTATCAAACTTGTATACTCGTCTTTGCTTTTGCATTGAACTTTATTTTAAACAGATTACAGGTTGAGGATGACGACGCTTTAAAATTGAAGTAGTGATGATGCTTAGATACACACTTAGACGTCTTAAGTTTTATTATGTTGTATCAATTTGTACTTGGTTGTTGTATTCTTATATTGAACATATTGTATAACAAGTTGTTGTATTTGATTTTAACCTTTGTAATCGACTTTTAGAAATGAAATGAAATCCATTATTTGATTATTGTCACAAATAGTGTTATGAAGTCTCTTGCAATCTCGTTTTCGTCTCACTCCGATTTTTCCGCCATCGGTTGGGGTGTGACATTGGGATTCAAGGGTTTAGACGCCATGTCACAGGAAGATGGGTACAGAAACCTTGGGAGAGTGTGGGATGGAGTGCAGTGACAGTGATAAGGTGAAGGTTATTGGTTATGATGAGGAGGTGAGATGTTAAATGTGTTCCTCACCGTTCACCTCTTTTTTAGTTGCTTCTCTTGTTAAATTTCTGTATTGACAACTAGTGCCTATCAAATTTTAAGTATTGCATTTGCGTTAGTGAGATGTTACATGTTTCACTTGCAAATATAAATGTTTTACTTCAAATTTTCAACCTCAGTTTCCAATATAACACGTCTCATTACATCTTTTTTACTCTAAATTTTTTTTCTTCGATTTCAACAAATCTCTTCAACAATAAGTAAGCAAATACACAACAATTCTCTAATTACAGATCAACGTTGTTTATCATCCGTGTGAGCATTCAAAGCCCGACAAACAGTCTTGCAATTAGTCAGCAGACATTATTTCTTAATGAACTAGAATTCATGAAATGACGAGTAATATTGAAAGCGATATTATTGAATCTGTTGGTGCAACTCTATACATTGATTGTGGATTTAACTTGCAACATACATGGATGGTTTGTTCACGTTCAATAAGATTCTGTAATTATATTTAATATTGAATGAAACTAACAAGGTGAACCTGAATTTTCAGATTTTTAGACACTTACTTGAACCGTTAGTCATGCTTGATGTCATTTAAGCTGAACCAGAACCTCTTCTGACACTAAAGGAAATGTAAAGCTTCATGCAGCCGAGGCCGCTTTGTTAAAAGTAACAAAACCGAAAAACTAGTGATATGGGCCCACGAGCTATTGTTAATTTTAATGAAGCAACGAAGATTGAAGTTATCCTTTTGCTAGTCCTCGAAGAATCTCGTTCCGTATTTTCTCCTTTTGCTAGTTCTCGAATAATCTCGTTCCGTATTTTCTCTTTTTCTAGTTCTCGAAGAATCTCGTTCCGTATTTTCTCCTTTTCTAGTTCTTGGAGAATCTCGTTCCGATTTTTCTCCTTTTCTAGTCCTCGAAGAATCTCATTCCATATTTTCTCCTTTTGCTAGTTCTCGAAGAATCTCGTTCCGTATTTTCTCATTTTCTAGTTATCTGCTCCATGTAGTGAATAATATGATTAGACATAAAATAAGTAAAATATATTTCTCCATTCATTGTTTCACTTGACTCAAAAGATGATAACTTTCACCAAGGTGTTTATAATAAAACTTCAAGTAGGGGTGTGAATTTCTGACACGACCCGAAAATCCGACACGAACCTAACACGAAATTCGCGGGTTTAGATTTAGTCTAAACGGGTTCGGGTCAAATTCGGATTGAACCCGCAAACCCGTTTAGGTTAACGGGTCGGGTTCGAGTCAACCTGGTCGGGTTGGCGGGTTGACCCGTTTAACACATTTATACTATTTTATATTTTTACAATATTTTTTATGTTATAAATTAAATGGGTGTGTATTTTGTGCTATGATTATAACTTAAAAAGAGAAATTAACATTGATTTTATAATTTAAATATGATATTATTATATACATTTGTGTTTTTAAGTAAATTGTAATTTTAATATATAAATTTCAGAAAAAAATTAAAAAATTCGGGTTAAACGGGTCGTGTTCGGCTCAACCCATGAAACTTCGGTTCGTGTTCGGGTTCATATGTATGATACAATTTTTGGGTTCGGGTTCATGTAAAATTTTCGGGTTCGGGTCGGGTTGAACCCGCCAACCCGCGAACATGACCCGTTTAGCACCCCTAACTTCAAGCATTCTCAACTCTAGCGACAAATAACCCGACAAACCCTAGCTAGAAACGGTTCCCATAAACCAACTTATTAGCGATGAATACTCTGTTAATCAACTTATTCCCACCTACGTAAAGTTCACCGTTATCTGCTACATGTAGTGAATGATATGATTAGACCACGAAAGTACTTCATCCGGTAGTTAATCATCAGCAAGGTTCTGGCGACAACCCAGATGGACAGTTGTTAGGGTTCAGAAGATGAGAACTCGTTATATGTATTTTTATGTATTAGTCTATGATTTCTTCTGGAGGGTTCGCCCATGGTAGTGTTTTTCTTTGTCTAATATCACCATATTCAAGCATTTTGAACCCTAGCTACAAACAACCTAACAAACTCCGGATACTGAAAACGCTATCTAAAGGATTACTAAAATTTATTAAACAACAACAGCCCCGCAAAGCCCATTAACGACTGAGTGTTGTGGGCATTGAGACAACAATAGACAATGAACGAATTGTTGGACTTATTGTTCCAAATGCAGCTGTAGGATTCGTACTTAAAGGTCTCTATCTCTCTTACATAGTTGATATGATTAGACCACGAAAGGAATCTGTAACACCCTTACCAATATTTAACGGTTTTCTTAAAAATTAAGACTAAAAATGTGTATTAATGATTACACATACTAATAAGAATACGGGGTTATTTAAAACTTTACCTAGTATTAAAACAATACAATAAAATGTGATTTAATTCGTTGTTCAACACAACAACGTAATAATGTGCGGAAGCTTAAACTTGATCGTGTTCGGTTCTTCGTTGAGCTTGATCACCCTCCGGTACTGTAAATATACCTACAATCCATAAAACATGAATTGAATCAGTCATACGTAGTTTGAAACGTGTCAAAACGAGTCCGGGAAGCGGAACTGATGAAAATACAATTTTTTCGACGAAACTGGGTTCCGTCGCGCCACGCGCCAGCGCCATGTTGCTCCCTCGCGTGGCGCGGGGGAGGCACTTTTCCAGCAGGTCTGAAGCTGGGACCTGCATTTTCAGCTATGCCAGTTTTTACGGAAACGACCATAACTTCTTCGTTATTGATCCGTTTTACGCGATTCTTTTTCCTACGCGTTTGTAATTTAATGCTCCATCTAATGGAGTTAAAATTCAACATTCAAACTAATAAAATTCTAAATCTTTAAGCGTTCGGCTTATTATTCAAAAACAATATTTTGACCCGTTTGTATTTAAGACCCCCAAACTTGTTTCTAGGTAATCCTAAATCATACCCCCAAGTATTTAACTCAAATGTTTGTCTCGGCTTCATAACTATTGTGAATTACGCGACCAGTATCTAAGTTATGCGCGTAATCCGTTTTGACCCGTTTAGGGGATTTTTTTTTGTTCGTATAAGCATCAAACCCGCTCTTCTCTTTTCCCGCCTCGCATTTCCAAATTTAAATGCCTACTTATTTTCCACCACAACTATTTTTGTGGTGGATTTAACTTAAGAAAACCCAAAATCCCAAATGTACCCTTTGTTTAGTCACTTTACGCTAATGACCCCTTTAGGGCATCTAACTCATAAAAGATTTTGCCTAAAACTCATATACGTGTCTAAGGGCTACATAATCACAACACAAGTTCCTAAACAACCTCTAAGGGTCATTTATCCGGTTAACCTATTAAGGGCTTTTTGGTCAATTTTAGTCCTTCATTTTTTTACGACAAAGGTCTTTCGCTAATTATTTGACCAAATCACTTTCAACCATAAATTGATTTATACGTACCTGGCTCGGGTTAATGTATCGACCCGTAAAAAAATACCTTTCACTATTAATCGTTAGTTAATAGTAGCGTGAGCCTTATGTTAATTCCTATGAACACAAAACTCAACAAGCGATGTCAAATGTTATTGTCAAATGGCGTTAACAACACCATTTGACCCAGTTAGTCTAATGACCACTTGTCCGTATGAGATGGTACTTAATTACCATTTCACCCCTTTAAACCTATTCCGGTTTTCTCTTTGAACTAGTTTTACTATAAAAAAAACGTTTCTTATTTGTTTGTCATTACATGACTAATTTACCATTTTGCCCTTTTTACCATACTCCATGATTTCTCACCATTTCCCCTTGTTCCGACTCTCGTTAAATCATGTCGGAATGTAATGTACCAATCATTTAATAGCATTCATATACACTACTTGAAATTAAGAAATTTGTAAATAATGTAAATGGGTGTAAGCTTTACTTACATCGCATCCAAGCCACTCGTTTCTCTTCATGCTTGATTTGTTTGACCCACTTCCTCCCAAGCCTCCACCTAGCTCGTTAAGCGTCAAACTATCGTCATCATTTACAAGGTGGTTAGATTAGTCATTTAAAAATCACGAATATTCCACCTTACATATTTTCTATGTCAAAACTACCATTCGACTGTATCGTTGGTTAGTTTGACTTTCAAAGTCAACTACCTTCAATCATATGATATGCACAATTGAGTTCCATATTTCACTTAGGCATTTTAACGAACACCTTGCGGGCAAGATTTTTATACATCTTTTATCTAGTGCAAACTAACTTTTAACCAAGTTTCAAACATCAAAATTAGGCTCTTATGTCTAGCATTAATGAACAATATCAAAAACTTGCATCATAACATTAGTTTTCACAATTTAAACATTCGAATTCATGAGTTCATCATTTTGTTATGAAACCCACTTAGCACATACATGGTTAATCATCAAATTCCTATTTTTCAATCTTAATTCATAAATTTTTCGACTAGGGTTTGTTCCTAGACATGGATTCATCCTAGTTTCATCTAAACATCAATCATGCAAAGCTCGAATTTTGATTTCATAAGTTCATCAAGAATTCAAGATGCAACCAAATAATGAAATTTAACATACCTTGTGATCACTTCACTGAGGTGATCACCAATTTGTGCTTGGATTTTCGATTTGGGTTTGATTGCCTCTTTGATTTGATAAGTTCTTGAAATTTAGGGTTTTGAGCAAGAGAGCCTTTCCTGGCTCTGGTTAAAATCGCAGACACACACACACGTATGTGTGTGTGTTTTATTTATTTATTTTGTTTTAATAAAACTTTATCTCATTTGCCCAGGTTTAGTCCCTCAAATTTACCCAAGTTATTTAAAGGGTTATCTATTTCTTGTTTCTTTTATTGTTTTAACAACACTTAACCAACTAGGTTGATATCTCTAGTTACTTAATGGGTTTGGGGAAGTCATAACCCGTAGTATTTTTAAGTCCCGTTAACTCGGGCTTTATATACGCTTTGTTTTCTCAAAGCGTTTATTCTCTTTTTAATTTTATTAACATAAAATTATTTATTTAAATCCTAATTTTCACCGGGTTAATTTTACCACTAACGGTATTTTACTCGTTCTTAGTATTAACGGGGTTTAATTACCAAACCCGTTTTCGGGGTGTTACAGACTCAATCCGGTAGTTAACAGACGAATAACAATATCATATAATGAAATTTAACGTACATACTGCATTTGAAGATCCCTGTATCACAAAGCCACAATGTTTACATACACTGTAGAGTGTTCTAATACCACCATATTCAAGCATTTTGAACCCTACCTACAAACAAACAAACCAACAAACTCCGGATACTAAAAACGTTATCTAAAGAATTACTAAAATTTATTAAAAAGTTGTTTAGTTTTACAAAAAAAAAAAAAAAAAAATTATATACGGGCCGTATAGCATTATAAGACCCGCATACAGATCTTAAAATCCAAAAAACTAATCAAACCTTAAAAAATAAACACATTTGGCCGTATAACAATATATTGTTCGGATACATGCCGTATAATATTATACGACCCGTATACATGCAAAAAAAAGATTCCAGCACATTTATTTCTGTGCAAAATCATTCTATACACTATGGGGTGTGTGTATAGAAAGGGCCGTTACTGGCCGGAAGCTTTCGCTAGCTACCGGCACAACGTGGGGAACGACTGGCACAATTTAAACGTGTGCCAACACAAGTGGCGCGAGCTACGACCGAAGCTCGGTCGTTTTAAAGCCTACTACGACAGCGTCTCTGGCGGTGATATAAGTCACAAAGACCGGGTGGCGGTGGCCAACATCAAGTTCCGGGGCAAGGAGCGGAAGCCGTTTGACAAGTTCACCCTTTTCGAAATCTACCTAACGCTTTAGGTTTTTTTTTTTTATTTTGTAATCCTTTAATTTTGTGTGTATTTTAATGGAGGGGGACTCGAAGTCCAGGTGTCAAGCCATGCCTCAAACCCCCGTCCCACCATACCCCACTGTCGTATTAACAATAAACTTTTATAAAACTTTGATATTCAAGGGTTTTCTTTTTATATAAAAGCTGTTTATCACTGTTGCTGGTGGGTCCAAGTAAAAGAGGTTATGTAAATGTGTAGTGCATGTATGTATGTATGTTGGGGAAAGAGCCATTAAGGAAGAAGTGATATGTACCCACCCAGTTGCTTTTTTTTCCCGCCAAAGTTGCCTTACGTGTCATCCTCCACCTATCGATTCCCGCCATTAACGTGCCTCTGCGCCATACGTCCTGACACGTGTCAGTTCTTTTCTTGCAATCCTGTCCGTTTCTCGGAAAGTCAGGCTGCTGATGCTGACTGCACATTCATTTTTTCAACTAATAGATTGTTATTTTTTTTAAATCACCGGATAAACATTCTGAATTGTCATCAATCAAGCAAATGCATTATCTCCTCTATAACAGTTAGAGTTGGATGCATATCCGAGCCATCAAGCCACCAGTTCCGGGGAAAATCCGCCGCTCGAAGACCGACAGCGGTAAAACCCGGTTCGGCTCGGTTTCGAACTGGCGAAATTTCATTGCCATCACCAATGTCCTTCAAAGTGATGCTGGTGGGAGTTGAACTTTAGACCTCAAAGAGAGAAACAAGTGACTAACCACTAGACCAATTTGTTAGAACAATAAATTGTAATTTTAATTAGGCCTGTAAATGGACCGAACGAACACGAACATAGGCATGTTCGTGTTCGTTCATTTAACTTTAATAGAACACAAACACGGACACGGACATATAACCGAACACATTTTTTTGTTCGTGTTTGTTCATTAAGCAATCAGGCATGTTCGTGTTCGTTTAAAGCCTAAACGAACAGTTCACGAACATAAACGAACATAAAAAAATTAACTGAACATATTTGAATAAACATAAATTAACATGATTGAAGAAAAGAAGTCTAATATATTACATTTCATCCAAAAACACATCTAAATAAGGGGTCATAGATATACTATTAGTTATATTTATATAACTAGTTAGAAAACCTAATATTTATATAAATAAAACGATTTATGTATTTATTAAAATTTAAACAACATAAATGAACGTTCACGAACATAAATGAAAGAACATAAAACAATGTTCACGAACATAAATGAACGAACACAATATGTGTTCATGTTCGTTCATTTAATTAAACGAACAATTTTTTTTGTTCGTGTTCGTTCGTTTATTAAATAAACGAACATAAACGAACCTCCCGCCGAACAAGTTCATGAACGTTCGGTTCGTTTACAGGCCTAATTTTAATGGGTGATTCTATTTCCAGTTTTCCACCCCTAAATCTTATTTCTATATCTTTTTCACTTTATATCTCTCTACATGTACCTATATATATATATAGAGAGAGAGAGAGAGAGGATGTATGTGGGAATATAAACACCTTTTTTTATATGATTGGTGTTGTGCTAATAATCTCTAGATCAAGTGACTAAGACTTACATTTCTCTTGGGAGTACTGGTGGACAATTATAGGAGACCCATAGAAATTTGGGTTCGATCATTGAGCCAAATGAGTTTTACCAGTAATTTCACCGTCGTGTCTACGGACGGGTGAGTTACCAGGTTTTCCCTGGAATTGATGGTAGACTAAGATTACTCTCGAAGTACCTCGTTTAATTTAATGGATACCTCAAAAGTACTTAGGATTGATTATATTGACCATAAAAAAGTTATTGATGTATTTTTTTCCAATATAAATCAACCTTTCATTGGTAAGAATATTATATTTTTTTAGTTGAGTTTTTTAGGGGTTAATATTCCCAGAGTGGGGATCCTACGGAAAGTGTGTTTTTCCTAAAAAGTGTAAAAAGTCATAAAACACAATAATTTCAGGCATATAACACACCTAAAACTCACAAATAATAGAATGAATATTACTAAAACACCATATTCAAACTCTAATAGTTCATAAAAACTTCAAACATACCATCGTAGAACTATGAATATAAAACACAAAATGCTAAACAACATAAAACACAATAATATTTGTCATTCCATAATCAGAGCCTTAACATCTAAAACACCCCACAAAACCCACATATATGATGTTTTAGTAATCTTCATCATATTATTTGTGGGTTTTTGGTGTGTTTTATGGTTGACATTATGGTGTTTTATGACTTTTTACACTTTTTAGGAAATTTGGACTTTCTGGCCAACTCCTAGCCAATATTCCCATATTCTTTTCCTTTATTTCTCTCTGTATATACATAGATATATAGAGAGAGAAATAGTAAAAATGACATGAGAATAAGATTTTAAGAGTATGATAATAGAATGATCCTTTCTTAAACATGTATGTGAAAGTTGAATAAATGTATGTGAAAGTTGAATAAAATACTTTAAACGTAAGTGTTCTTAAAGGGTTTTCGTTTGCTAACGAGGTGATTTCTTATAATCAAGCATGTAATAACTAGAGTTAGCGTAAGCGTACGTTTCGTGGCGGACATCAAGTTAATAGTTTTTTTTTTTTCCGATATAAATCAACTCCGAATCTCTGATTGGTAAAAGTAAAAATACGTTTTCTTTGAACGGTAAAACTTATTTATAAAATAAAGAAATACACGAGGTGATTTCTTTTTAATCAAACATATAATAATTAGAGTTAATATATAAGCCTGCGTTTGTGGCGCAAATCAAGTTTGATGTTGAAGTATACAATTGTAAATGTTGTTAGAAGATGAATAGATACATATTACGTTAAAAAAATGGTACGATTATCACATGCAACATAAATATTTTGGAAACATTCAGCTAAAGAGTTGTGGTTTCTAAGATCCTAAAAACAACTTTTTTTAACGGCTTTTTCATTTAAAAAGACTGACTAGCAAGAGACTAGACTAAAAACAACAAACAACATGGAAACAAGATTATAAAATAAAATTACAGTAATAATATATCCTAGAAAAACTACTAAGGGGGTGTTTGGTTCGCAGGAATTCAATGGAATTTAAAGGAATTGGAATTTGAATTTCATCTTTTAAGATGTTTGGTTCACAGAATTTGATGGAATTGGAATCCCAATTCCAATCTTCATGTGTTTGGTTGACAATGGAATTGGAATTGGAATTAGGCATGAATTCATTCAAATTCCTTTAACTAAAGGAATTCAAAATCATTCCTATATGTGAAGGAATTAAAGTAAATTCATTGGAATATTCGACCGTTTCGACGCGGACCGTTTTGACCCGTACCGTTTCCACCCGTACCGTTTCGACCCGAACTGAGGGTTGTGGGTGCCGGGTGATGGATTCCAATTCATTTGACAAACAAACACATAAAAAATGGAATTGAGATTCCAATTTCAACAATTTCCAATTCCAATTGGAATGTTTAAATTCCAAATCCAATTCCTTCAAATTATAATTCCTATACAAATTCCAATTGCAATTCCAAATCATTCCGTGAACCAAACGCCCCCTAAGATTCTAACTAATCTTCATCTTATAATAATATATCGGAATATTTTCTAAAGCAAATATTCTAACTTTCTATTTTATATATTGATTTTAAAAATAATTAGTTATTCTAGTTCGTCTTTGGCAAAGTTAGAGAGCCAATAAAAATGAATTACAAACTTATTTTCACTTTTTTAATAAACTTTAACTAATTACAAACCTATTTCCAATCTTTAAAAAACTAGTTTAAAATTTATAAAATTAAATTTCTGATTTTGGTGGTAAACGATTCGTATTACGACTTATAACTTTAACAATTACAAAGTCTAGTATAACGGTTTGGACCACTTGCAAACACGCAAACACCACTCAAGCCCCCAACTTCTCGACACAACCTCATTGGTCATTGCCTACCACAAACAACATCATCAGTGTCAGCTAACCATCGGCATCAGTTTCGCGAACCTTGCCCCCTTTGTCGCTACCATCACTACCCACCACAACTATCATAATTCGCCATATCGCTTACCATCATGGACATCTGATTTCTACAATATGGTTAAAATTTTGTTCCATAACTTTAAATAAATCCAAATTTAAATAATTGCAAATTAACACAAATGAAGGCGGGATTGATGAAGACAAAAAGTAATGGCGACGAATAAGATGCATATTGGAATTTTCGATCATCAAATGGTCCCGGCTTTGTCTTTCTTGTTCTTAAGTGGCTATCAAACACTGCACACTTAGGAGCGGTGCCACGGTGGTCACGAGCCACCAACGAACTGCAATCGATGATCGTTTAGTTATACTTGAAATGGCCTACTAATTTGCAATTTTATTGATCCAAAATTTGTAACAAATTAGTTTTGGGACAGAAGTTGAAATTTGGTTCAAAGTTCAAACTGTACCTTATACAATGTATATGCAAAATTGCAAAAAATATATATATTTGGGCCCAAAGTGTACTTCAAGTCTAACATCATCTTTTGGGCTGATCCATCAACCGAAATTTCTACAACTACGCCCTTTTACATTTAAACCATTCACGTGACTTCTGTTTCATTGTCTTTTCACGTCTTTAATATTTTGATGTGGCAAATCTTTATGGTTGGTGCATATCTAATGTTGTTTTCAATCTCCATCTTCTTTTCAAAAATAGAGTAATGTTTTCATAACCAAACCGGTTATTGAACCGATCATCTTACTGATTCACTGGCCGGAGATGATTCAAAACAAGACAACGTTACAATTAGATTAAAAGTACTTTAATGTCCTAAAAATATTATTACATTAAATTGATAGTATGATAGAACTATTTTGTTATGTTATTTGTACTTTAAAAAATAAATGAAATGTATTTTCTTAAAATATAATAAAAAACAAGGGAGATGATCAAACATAAAGTTTATTTTTGCTAGAATGGATATGAAACGAAAAGATTATGACATGTGCCAAAAATTAAAACAAAGGGGAAATGTATTTTAGTCAATTGTATCCAATCTTTTTCATTCTTCTCTCTGTAACTTCAAACCCACTATCTTTAACTTTTTCTTCACTTTCTATCTACATTCGATTTTCGTCACCAATCAATTATTCAAATATGAAATACCCAATCAACGTGTTCTTCAACTTTTTTGAAGAAACTCAGTTTAATTTCATACGATATCTCATTTTTTCCCGTGATTTTGAAGCGAATTACTCGATTCGTTCAATTCGATCACTGATAAATGTTTCTAACATTCAAATTTCGTCAATCGTTGAAGAAATCTGAAGAAATCGGCTTCGATCTATGTAAGAAAATTTTGAATTGCATTTTTACGACCTGGGTTTTTGAATTGAGTCATTGCGTTTTACAAATTAATGAAAAACACCGTTTTTTTTTTTTTCTATTTTCAGTCCATTGAGTTTTAGAAACAACACATTTTATTGTGTTTTTAGTTCATTACGTTTTAGGTAAAATACATTTTATGTGTTTTTAGTCCGTAGCGTTTTAGAAAAAAAAAACACTTCCTTTTGTGTTTTTATTTATTGCGTTTTAGGAAAACACATTTTTATGTGTTTTTTGGTCCAACGCGTTTTAGAAAAACACATTTTGAAGTGTTTTTAGTCTATTGCGTTTTAGGTAAAACATATTTTTAAGTGTTTTTAGTCCATTATGTTTTAAAAAGAACATTTTCTTTTGCGTTTTTAGGCCATTACATTTTAGAAAAACACATTTTGAAGTGTTTTTAGTCCATTGCATTTTAGGTAAAATACATAATTGTGTTTTAGAAAGAACAATTTCTTTTGTGTTTTTAGGCCATTGCGTTTTAGAAAAAAGACATTTTTATGTGTTTTTTGGTCCATTGCTGTTTAGAAAAACACATTTTGAAGTATTTTTAGTCCATTGTGTTTTAGGTAAAACACATTTTTATGTGTTTTCAGTCTATTGCGTTTTAGAGAAAAACATTTTCTTTTGTGTTTTCAGGCCATTGCGTTTTAGAAATAAGACATTTCTTTGTGTTTTCTGGCCATTGCGTTTTAGAAATAAGACATTTCTTTGTGTTTTTTGTCCATTGCGTTTAAAAAAAGTCACTTTTTACGCTTTTTGTCCATTGCGTTTTACGCAACTGGGTTTTCGAAAAAAATCGAAAATATAGCAATAGTATACTCGTTTTAGAGATAAAAAAACGCTCGTTTTTTTGTGCAATTTTTATAAAAAAATAATGTCGTATGAAAGAGTTATTAACGTTTAAAAAATGAGAGGGAATTGGGGGAGAGAAAAACTATTACTCTGGATTGACTAGAATGTCTCTACACAAACTCATTTGAGCCTAAACCTTTTCATTTCTAAACCCACAAAAAAACACCCTTTACCCACCAAAACCCTTTTTCATTTTAAACCCTTTATCTTAGTAACAAAGCTCGGTTTTCTTGTGACTTCCTTATCAAAAAAAAAAAAAAAAAAAATTATAGAGAAGAAAAGAAAAATGAAGTTAGCAATAAACAAACAAGCTCATCAAAAGAAAGCTTGTTTGAAAAATGCTTCATTAGAATAAAAAAGTCAGAAAAACAAAATGTTTTACGAAAGCCGACGATTTTAACGCCTTTCGCCCTTTTATACTAACCACTAACCCAAAACCACCTACCTTTAACCCAAGCCTAACCCTTTCCCAAAAGTCCTCTTGATATTTACAAAGGTTTATAGTTAAAAAGGAGGAGGATTGATTGCTTGGCAAGCATATGGTAGAAGTAAGTTCCATGCCTCTATCGAGTGTTTCACAAAAATACATCTTCGGCCGAGTGTTGAGTGATCTCCCGTGAGGTATGTGAACTTGTATATAAATAGAATTTTAAAGAGGCATCTTATGCCCAAATAAGTAATTTCTCTTATGTAATGTTCTAAATAAATCATAACGAATATAATTGTAAATAACATAAAAATAAAAGCTAATAAAGAATCTTGGAATCCCGACACTCTATGACAAGCCCAAAACCTTCTCTTCTACCCATTCCATTTGGGTGTGTAAGCCACAAAATAAAGAGTTTTGCTTGAGGACAAGCAAGATTCAAGTGTGGGGGTATTTGATGTGTGCAAAATGCAACATATAAATTACATCAAATGAGGCATAAAACTAACCCTTTTTTAGTACTAATGTTGGAAAATGTTGGTGCATACATCTGTCGTCTTCGTCTTAAATCGAGTCTGGGTTGCATTGCAGTTCTGTACAAGTGTGATGTCATAAAGATGACATCATTACATGACATCATAACTTGTGATAGCTTGAATGTGTGTGACAGCTTGAACGTGTGTGACAGCTTGAACGTGTGTGATAGCTTGAACCGTGTATGTGTCATTTCAAGCTGTCTAGCATGTAGTATATATATGGGTCATTTGTTGTCATTTGAAGAGATCAAGGTAGAAGACTAGAACTTGTACCGAAGTGCTGCCGGTATATTTTGTGGCTGTAATATTTGTTAAATCAATACACAAGGTGTTTAAAGTGATATTCAAACTGTTTCGAAGTCGGTTTCTTATTTTCCGCATCTGAAACTGATAAAATCTCTTCTGAACGACTCGTTTGGGTCACAAACCGATCCTACAAGTGGTATCAGAGCTCAGGAGGAAGAGATCTTTCCAAAACAACTTATTTTCGTCACTTTTTCTGATTTCTACACCATTCTTTTCAAATTTAAAAATTTTTCACGGTTAAAAACGGTTCAAATTTTCACATATTGTGCGTAATCATGTTTTAACGAATCCTGGAAAGTTTCATCATTAAAATCGATCTAAAACTTGATTTTTTCGGTATACTCGCTTGAAAGTTGTTCGTATTTGCTGACATCATTGACATTTCAAGCGAACTAAGTGTCATGTGTTAGCTTGAAACTGGTTTCTCGCTTGAAAATACACCGTGTTCGCTTGAAATTGTCTGTTCGCTTGAATAGGCTTCTCGCTTGAAAATACATCGTCTGATCGCTTGAGTTTACACCGTGATCGCTTGAAACCGACACACCACTTGAAAAGTGCATAGTGTATTTTCAAAAAGTTGCATGTGATACTGGTTTGTAATCAGCCATAGTGATCATATCAGTTATCAAAGTTTGAGGTCCAATAGAATTGTTTTGGTATAAATTGTTGTCGGCAAATTTAAAAAAAAATTTGGTTTACATGTGATCTGATCAGTAAGTTTGAAGGTCCAATCGATTTGTTTTGAATATTAAAATTTGTCAGTCCAAGGTTTGGATAAATACTGAAAAGTTGGGGCCCAATCAAAGAATTGTGAAAGATGATGTTGTTGGTTCATGCGCATGTGAAGAAAGATAAATAGTCATAATTGTTTTCGGATTTATGTGACAAGTCTTAAAGTGTTTATTGGCCCAATCAATATCATTTGTTAAAAGAGCTCATGTTGAACATTTAAAGGTTGACGACCATCGATATAGTGCATGTGAATTGTGTACAAAGTGACAGTTTGACTATTCAGTAAAACTAATTGGACATTTCAAACATCAAGTAAAGGAAGGTTGAATTGTGGGTCAAAGCCCAATTGACGGCCCAATCTAGTTTTTTTTGTGTCAAGCACTTCATACAAAAGGTCAAGTTCACGAGAGTTTTGATTGTCAGGTCCATTTCACCTGCCCATGTGACTTGGATTAGTGTCAGATACACAAAGTTGGTTTCAGCTCATTCACTCAGTTTGCGCAATTTGGAATTTAGTCAGTCCGCAAATCTTCGACACGAGTCCTAGATCAAGTCAACCGTCACACATTTTTACGTATTTTGTCCGTTTAAATTGATTGTTTGTTCGTTTCAGTTATTTTACAAGGTGATACAGCTCATTTGAAAATCCGAATCATGGAAGAGGAATTCTACAACGCATTCGCTACCCCGGTTACCCCGATGACTATTGCTCAGAACACGATGTTGGAAAACGAAACGGGAACTATGCAGAAACCCCCGAAACTTATGAACATTGAAGAGTACAAGAGTTGGGAAGAAAAGTTTGAGAACTGGGTACAAGCTAATTATCTAGATGCATGGGAAAATGTCGAGACAAAATACGTTAGACCGATGAATGACGATGAAGAGAAAATTCCGATTAAAGATCTTAGTGCTGAAAATCGGAAGAGATACAAAGATGAGAAGATGATGTTAAGTCTTATTCAACAAGCAGTTAAAGAAGACATCCTGGTTCTATTACAACATAATGGAACATCTTATTCAATATGGAAAGCGTTAAAGTCAAAGTTTCAAGGCAGTGAGGAAATGGTCAAGAACAAGAAGTCATTACTGAAGAAAGAGTTTGATTTGTTCCGAGGTTTGAAGAATGAGAGCACAAAGCAAATAATTGAAAGATATTGCAATCTGCTTGCTAACATGAAGAGGTTGAAGATCAATAAAGACAATGAGGAATTAATTGAAAAATTGTCAGATGCGTTACCATATGAAACGTGGGGTACTTATCTCATGATGCTCAGAAACAAGAAAGGTTTTAAAGATTTGACTCTGAGCAAGTTTATTGAAAAGATTGAAGCTCAGGAGATGGAGCAGAGAAAGGCTATAAGAATGAAAGATTTCGACGGTGAACAAGACATAGGACTTTACTACAAAGGTGGTGTGAGTGATAAATCCACCAACTTGTCGCCAAAAGTTCAAACAGCATTCAATGCAAAGAGTCCATCTGAAAGTTCATCCAAAGGATCAAGCAGCAACATAAGCTTTTCATCATATCCATCTTTTGATCCGAACGTTTCAACAACAAGAAATGGAAAAAAAGCTTTAATGCAACATTGTATTGAATATTGAAAATGATCAGGAATATTCTGAAGAGTTAGCAAAAAGTCATTTGTCTTTATTGGGAACTGTTCTTGAATCTTATGGTAGTTTTGTTGCAGGTCGAATCGGGAATCCAATGCTGACAAAGGAAGATTACGACCAGATCGATGCTGAAGAGATGGAACTGATGGACATAAAATGGTGCTTGGCCAGCGTATTGAGGAGAGCTGAGAAATTCAAGCAAATCACTGGAAGAGATGATCTTCGTGAGGCTGGTGTTTCTACTTTAGGTTTTGACAAATCTAAAGTCACTTGTTTTCGTTGCAGGGAGAAGGGTCACTTCAAGAGGGAGTGCACCAATCGTGAAGCAAGTGGAGCTCAGAATCCTTTCAACAACAACAATGATTACTATCGAAAGGCTATCTACCATCAAGTTGCTCAGCAACCATCTCAACAACATCAACATCAAGCACAAACTGCACATGGAAGGAATGTGATTGAAGACTCTGGAAAGAGAGCTTGTGTGGTTAATCAAGATTCTTCAAAGAGAACTGATGGTAGTGACTTGATAATAGATCAAGATGACGAAAAGTTACCTGAAGGGTTTAGCTGGGAAAATTTCACATGGGATAATTATGTTCCTAATCAAGCTATAGCTCACACAGCTTTTGTAGCCCGAGTTGAAGAAGATAGTGATGATGATACTGAGTATTGGGCGAGAAAATTCGATGCTGATATGAAACTGATTGCTGAAAGTGACAGTGAAGATGAAAAGGTTAAAAAGAAGAAGAAAAAGGTTAAAACACCAGTTAGCAGTGATGACGAAGAAGTTCCAGTGATCAAAAGGAAAGTAAAGGTTGAAGTTCCAAAGTTCAAAGTTGATCAAGAAGTTGATGCGAAAAAGATTCCAGTAAAGTGTGACAACTGTGAAGCTATAAAGAAGCAGAAAAGTACACTGATTTATAACTTGAACAGTTTGAAGGAATCTTATGATGTGTTGAACAAAGCGATGAATCAATACAACCAAACAAGTGAAGAACAAGCAACAGCAATGAAGACACTTCAAGGAGCTTTCATGATAAAGCAAAAAGTGGTGAACAACTACATTGAGAAGTGTGCTGTGCTTGAGCAGAAACTGGAAACACAAAGGATTGAAACTGAGAGGGTTAATCATTTGTTGAAAAGTTACTCATGCACTTCTTATGTTATTGACAGGATCTATCCAACAGTAGAAGGCATGAAAGCTTTTGAGGAAGAGGAAACTTCTGAGGCAAAGCATTCTGAAGAACAGAAAGGTTCTGTAGAAAAGACTCCTGAAAAGAAGAAAGTAAAGAAGAAGGATACTAAAGAGAATGATTCTGGTAAGAAACAAAGTTTCAGTTACAACAAGTGTCCACCCCCGCTTGAAAATGGATATTCTCCTAGAAATCCAAATTCAGAGAGAGTCGAAAAAGCTACAAATTTACAGTGGGAGTCGGAGTCTTCAGTTAAATTGCCAGAAAATATTGATGTGACGTTTACATCATCTGACACCGATCATGAGTCCGAGTTAATAAAGAAAGTGGTCGATCAGGTGTTGGATAAAGAAGAAACTGAGGAGTCAAAGTTGGAATCAAACTCAGAGTCAAAGTCAGAGTCAGAGTCAGAGTCAAAGTCAAAGTCTGGTTCTGAAAGTTCGAGTTCGACAGACAACAGTTCAAAATCTTCAGTTAAAAGAGTTTACAACAAAGAATTCCTGTTATCAAAATCTAATTTGAATGATGAAACATTTAAAGTTGCATATACTTTGAATAATTCGGATAAATTATATTCTGATGAGGAATTTCCAATAAGAGGTGTAAAAACTGAGATGATAAAAAAGATTTTCAAACTTACAGAAATTAACATTTCTGAAATAAAAGATTTAAATCTTACTGATAAAACTAAAAAAATACACCTCAAGAGTACAACAAAGATTAAACAAGAAAAAAGGTTACAGTTCTGGTTCTGGTTTTCACAAGAAACCAAACCCTAACCGTAATTTCAAAAAGAAAGGTCTTGGTTTTACTCCAACAGAAAAACAGAAAAATGAAAAATATGTTCGTGATTTTAAAGCAAAAATGACATTTGTTTCAGGAACAAGCTCAGAAGAGGAAGAAAAGAAAGAATTCTGGAGGCAGTCAAACAGTGAGTTCCTTGCAAAGAAGCAAAGATGACATGAAGAAGATGACTGAGCAGAAGAAAGATATGAGAACCTGTTTCCAATGCAACAAAGTTGGACATATTGCCAGGGAGTGTTCAAAGGCAATAAAATCAAAACAGGGAGTATCACGTAAACTAAAAGAAAAAGTGGTTGAGTTTGAATCACCAATTGACAGAACTAAATTGTTTAAAAATTCAAAATTTGAAATTGGTGAAAGTTCAAACAGGTTTTATAAAAAAAAAGGGAAATCTTGACAACCAGAAATGGGTTGTTAAGAAGTCTGATGGTAGTTCTAGCAATGATTCTGATTCATCAAAATCAGAGGAGCTATCTTTTGGCGATGAATCTGATTCCATAAAATCAGATGAGCCACAGGTTGAGGTAAAAGGTGAAAAGTCAGTAACTCAGATGGATGATGAAAATTTTCCACCATTGAGTGCTGAAAACTATAAAAAGAAAATTGGTAAAGTTGAGATTTCAAACCAATTTTATGATGACAAAAAGATTCTTGATGTTGATAAGGTCTTTAACTCCAAAGTTCATCATATTTTTGGAAAAATAATTGACAGGAAGGTAAAAGGAGTGAAAGAGTTTTACGAAAAGAAGACGAAGAAAGATAAAGTTGAACCATCCCTGGTTTGTGATTGGGATGGTACATATTACGAACAGTAAGTCTCTGGACTTGCCGGAGCTCCCAGGTTGGTAAGAGTGGAGCAGGAATCGGCATCTATCTTTCTTGGTTGGTAATTTTACAAGTGATACAAATTGTAAAGTACATGTGATATCATTTAAATTGTCAGTTTTCTACAAATGGTATGATTGAGAGGAAAAACCTACAAGAGGTTGAAGAAGATTTACACTTACAAGTGGTTAATCAAGGTCATTAGGTTGAACTTGATTGGACCATACATTCATGTGGTATTTGAAGGACAGTGTGATGAACCAAACCCTAACTTCACAAATGGTTAAAATCAATCAACAAAACTTATTTTCCGGAAAAACCATTTGATTAAAACAAACTTAAGTGTTTTGAAATCAATGGGAAAATAGTTTGTTGTGAGGGGGAGTTCTGATTGTTTATGCCAAGTGGATGGCGAATTGAAGTGATTCAATATCGGTTGTCAATTTATTGTACAATTTATTTTCAAATTTCCTAAAATGTGTTTGCGTTTTAGGGGGAGTAAGAAATTTTAGAAAATCCAAAAACATTTGAAAATTTGAAAAAGCCAAAAACATGATAAAAATTCAAAATGAGTTTTGTTGTCAAAAAGAGGAAATGACAGTACATCAGTGGACGATCACAACATGCTAAAGAATTGGAAAGTCAAATGTGATAAACGATCTCACTGATGATGTGCCAGTAGATTTTTACACATTTAGTAGATTGTGACGAGATATAAACCTAAATTTCAAACTTGCTTATATTGTGGGGAAACATCTCTCGGATATATGGGTAACCCCCGAAATCTTGTTTGAAAGGTCCCTCTTTCTGAGATACTAGGTCTTTATACTCAGTGATATCTGGGGTATTATCCCGGGACTTCTGATTTTGCGGAAGCAATGGCCTAGTCCCCGGAGAATACTTTCTGCTTGCTTGAAATATAGCGCCGCCCTCAGCAAATTGATGAAACAATAAAATTGATAGTCATTGCTGTTGTAAAAAAGATCCTCTAAAGGGGACACACCAAAAGTCGAAGCCGTCATCTCTCTGCGTATACGGAAGTATCGACCTGAGCTCTCACGGCCCTCGCATTTTAACCCCTTACAGATATCATCTGTGGTATACTCACCTGTAAGACTGAATATTGGGATCTAGATACGGGAGTATATTCTGAGGTGGGACACGCGATTGAGTTTAAGTGCTTAAGACACTAATCTCGTATCTCGAAACAGTTGAACTTTGTGTGAAAATTTAAGTGGACCAGTATACTGATAATCTAAGTGAATCGTTTAGAACTTAAAATGTTTAAAGCTTAACGGTGTTGGTGATTTGTCTCATAAACTGATATGATCCTCTTACACAAACTCACAAAAATATTGTTTGTAAATATTTCTTTACTGCATTTCATTCTATTCAAAAATCCAAAAAGATTTTCAGTGTGTTTTAGCAAAATTTTGTAAAATTCAAAAAGATTTTCGACAACTGGTGTTGGAAAGCTAATTTTCAAAATTCCGAGTGCTAGACATGATGAACAGATGGTTTGGGAGAGTGTGTTGTTTTGAAAATAAAAATGATATATCTTCAATTGGTTCATCAAAAGATTAACATTGCAAAAATCATACTTTAATTGTATAACTCTTGCAATTGGTTCAGTAGATGGTGAGATAGTTTTTACAAGTTATCATCAGAAGATTTATTGTGAGGTAGAGGATGTGCAAGTTTCTAAGTGATAGAAAGCCAGGTTCCGATACCTGAGGAATGTGTGATTTCAACATGCCAGACTGCGATCCCAACATATTGAAAGGGGGGAGTCTGAAGACATCCGAGTAGAGATTGTTCGTGGGAAATCTGTTGATGCTGAAGAGGAGAAGGAGATAAAGTTTGAGGATGCTTACAGTGTCAGATATTTCAAAGAGTTAGAAAGGACTGATAAAGACTGAAGATGTAAAGACTCGATACTTAAGACTCGTCAACATCTGAGGGGGAGTCTATTGGTGCATACATCTGTCGTCTTCGTCTTAAATCGAGTCTGGGTTGCATTGCAGTTCTGTACAAGTGTGATGTCATAAAGATGACATCATTACATGACATCATAACTTGTGATAGCTTGAACATGTGTGATAGCTTGAACATGTGTGATAGCTTGAACATGTGTGATAGCTTGAACGTGTGTGACAGCTTGAACGTGTGTGATAGCTTGAACCGTGTATGTGTCATTTCAAGCTGTCTAGCATGTAGTATATATATGGGTCATTTGTTGTCATTTGAAGAGATCAAGGTAGAAGACTAGAACTTGTACCGAAGTGTTGCCGGTATATTTTGTGGCTGTAATCTTTGTTAAATCAATACACAAGGTGTTTAAAGTGATATTCAAACTGTTTCGAAGTCGGTTTCTTATTTTCCGCATCTGAAACTGATAAAATCTCTTCTGAACGACTCGTTTGGGTCACAAACCGATCCTACAGAAAAAGTGTGCTTTTGTCTTCCTTTTGTATTTTTAGGGTTAAATGAGCTTAAATGAATAAAAGAAGCAAAAATGCAGCCAAATCGAACAATAATACAAGAAAAGGAATAAACGTGGCATGCCCGACCCCTCGACATCATCTTCCCAAGCAAAAACAAGACATCAGAAGTCTGAACACGCCCCGTTCTCAATGAACACGAGGGCATGCCCAAGTGTCTGCAGAAAAGACAAAGCTGTAGAAGCTTTTATTTCCCAACATGGGGGCGTGGCCAGCGGACACGGGGCCGTGGTAAACGCTAAGATTCGCATAATCTAGGCAAATCTTGATAGTACAGATACGCTTCTACACACGGGGCCGTGCCCAGCGGACACGGGGGCGTGGTCAACTAATGCAGACAAACTGCAATTAATGAAGAAAGAGAAGATGGGTGGACACGGGGCCGTGTCCGGGCTTCTGTGCAGGCTATAAATAGGGGTGCTTGGCTCACTTGCAAATCATCCTTTGGCAAACCACCTCTCTCACACTTCACCCACCCACCACCACCATCACAACCCACATCCACCACCATCATCCATCATCCATCATCCATCATAGAGTGTGTGTATTAGTCTCAGGATCCAAGATTGATCATAAGAGTTCTTGAGAAATAAATGCCATGTTTGCCTAAGTCTCTTACATCACTAGGTGAAGACAAGCATTTAGTGTAATACTTTTTATTTTTAATCTTTTCGCACTTTTTATTTGGTTATGTATTAATGACTTTAATAACTAGTTTCTTATGTTGAAGGTGAAACTTCCTTATCATTTGTCCGTGGTGTCTTGGCGTTATTTTACTGTCTATATAAAATAAAAGATTTACACCATTCATATCTCCACGGTCTATATGGAGATATGTTGGCTACCTGGTCGAGGGTTAAGGGAATGGTTTGGTAAGCGTCTTGCCTTGTTCAGTGTATAGATCCTGCAAGGACCTGGGTCAAGTTTAGTAGGACCTCCTTCAATACCCACTGGTATTGGATGGCGGGGGTCCGAACTCCTTGATCCCCTCATATGTAAACTACTATTAAAACATTAACCCGACTATTTAGGATTGCATCCCTGCTGACTCAAACTACTTAGCTGAGGGTAACGTCACCTTCAAAAGAGGGGCCTACCACATTACGCATTAATAACTTAATTAATTATCTTTCAATAATCCAACCCTTAAGGATTGTATCCTTGCTGACTCAAACTACTGGGTTGAGGGTAACGTCACCTTCAAAAGAGGGGCCTACTACTATAACTAAGATAATCTCTTAAAAAGTGCAAAAGTGCGGAAATAATCAAAGGTTACACTGAAGGCGAGTCGGAAGCGGAAATAATCAAAGGTTACACTGTTGGATCCAAGTGATTCATCTTGTCTATCTGTTTTTATTTTTATTTTTTTATTTTCAGCATTTTTAGTTAGTTTTATTTTCTTGTTTAAAACCCTTTTCTAAATTTTTGATTTGATTAGACGTTGACGATAAACCGGTACTAAAAGCTCTTGTGTCCTTGGACGACCTCGGTATCTTACCAACACTATACTACGCTCACGATGGGTGCACTTGCCCATATGTGTGTTTAGTGTTAGTAAATATCGTGTTTTATAAATTTAAAACTTGACTAAAGTGTTAAAAATGGCTTAAAATATACATAAATATATATACACACCGACACACATCAAGTTTTTGGCGCCGCTGCTGGGGAAATAAGGATTTTAAGAAAGCTTGGAATCGACGGCTTAATCAGTTTTTCAAAACCTTTTTAAACCGCGCGCATTTTTCTGCATTTTAGTTAGTTTTTGCATTTACAGTAGCCTGAACACGGGGCTGTGTTCATTGAACACGGGGCCGTGCTGCATTTTTTTTTAAAAACACCCAGATACAGAGTCTAAACACGGGGTCGTGCTCACTGAACACGCCCCCGTGTTGCACAAAACCAGTCACTTTTATTAAAACGCCCAGATACCGATTCTGAACACGGGCCATGCTCACTAAAAACGGGGTCGTGTCCAGCCTCTGTTTCCGTTCTTATGGATCAATACTCAGGAGGTTACAACTACACCTATGAGGAGGATGATTATAGGGAAGACTATTGCACCAATTGCGGTAACCCTCACTCGGTACAATATTGTGACTTATTTCAACCATCCACTTCATACACCTACTATGAGGAGCCCAGGTACGAGCCATCAACTTCATACACATCCTATGAAGACCCAAGGTATGAACCTTCTCCCTCATACTCATATTTTGAAGAACCGAGGTATGAGCCGTCATACTCATACTTTGAGGAACCAAGATATGAGCCACCACCTTCATATGCTTATTATGAGGAACCATGGCATGAACAACCCACCTCATATGAGTATTATGAAGAACAAAATTACGACCCTTATCCATCATATACTTACAATGAAGAACAATGGTGTGAACCATCTACTTCCTATGAGTATTATGAGGAACAAAGGATCGAACATCCGGATTCAAGCTTTGAGGATCCCGATCCTTACTCTATCACTGACATAGCCGATAGGATAATAGAACACATTAAAACTATCGAACGATGCATAAAAGAATCTCGCGCAAGGGAAGAGGAGTCCCGCGCAAGAGAAGAATTAACTTGTAATAAAGAAGAGATAGTTGAAAATGTAAAAATGGAAGAACAAATAAGTGAAAAGCCGACACATGAGTTAAACAACGAAAAATGTGAGTCCAACAACGTTAAAATTCAAGAAGAGTCCAATTTTGAAGAAATTAATCTCTTGTCACATTCTTTCGAAAATCATTGTTTAGTTCTCACTCATGCTAAGTTTTTAAAAGAGTTAAACACTAACACTAAAATTGACGAAACGGTAAGCATTAAGTTAATAAATGATCAAACTTCGCTAATAAAAGAAGATCCATTTGAAATTAACATTACACCGGTTCCATGTTTCTTTCAAAATTCCTTTATTAGTAATATCACAATCGATAAAGATCTTTGCGTTAATATAATGCCAAACTACATTTTCGAAAAATTAAGTATTGGTGATTTTTCTCCACTTCAAATACCCATTTTTCTATCCAATCGGAAAGTAATAACATCAATAGGGTAGTTGAGGATGTCTTGGTCCAAACCAACCAAATGGTAATCCCAACCGACTTTGTCATCCTTGATGACGCTCCTCTAGTGTTGGGACGACCTTTTGTAAAAACCCACGAAGCTTTGAAAAACCGGAAGTACAACAATCTATCTATTCAATTAGGGGTATTTAAGAAAAGTGTCGTCTTGAGCGTTCAATGAAATATTCATTCGGCAATAATGACCCCCTAATTGAAGATGAGGATGAACCACCCGATACAAGAGAAGAAATTGACCACTTTGTTGAAGAAGAGGTCGCCATAGAACAAACTTTTGTGGTTCTTGATCGAATTGAGCAACCAAATAAGGAGTCTCCTAAAGACCCACCTCTTGAGCTCAAAGAACTCCCAAAAGGTTTGGAATATGATTTTCTAGACAAAGATGGTAAATCACCTGTAATTATTTCGTCAAAATTAACTAGTTTAGAAAAAGAAAAATTAATTTCGCTTTTGAAAAAACACAAAAATGCGATCGCTTGGAAGCTTGTAGATATTAAAGGCATAAGTCCTTCCATGTGCACGCACAAAATTTTAATGAACGATGACTATAAATCGGTAATACAACCACAACTTAGAGTAAATCCAAATGTCCAAGAAGTGGTTAAAAATGAAGTCATCAAATTACTTGACGCCGGACTTATTTACCCTATCTCCGATAGTCCTTGGGTAAGTCCCGTCCAAGTAGTTCCAAAGAAAGGTGGTATGACGGTAATAACTAATGAAAAGAATGAATTGATACCAACGAGAACAATCACAGGATGGAGGGTATCTATAGATTATCGTCGATTAAATGAGGCAATAAGGAAAGATCACTTTCCTTTACATTTTATTGATCAAATGTTAGAAAGATTATCCGGTCATAAATTTTATTGTTTCTTAGATGGTTTTTCAGGATACTTTCAAATTCCGATAGCACCCGAAGACCAAGAAAAGACAACATTTACATGTCCCTACGAAACTTTTGCTTATCGACGCATGCCTTTTGGTCTATGTAATGCCCCCGCAACCTTTCAACGTTGCATGGTGGCCATCTTCCATGATATGATAGAAAAGACAATGGAAGTCTTCATGGACGACTTTTCTATCTTTGGAGATTCATACGACCAATGCCTCGATAACCTTGAACGAATGCTATCCCGATGTGAGGAAACTAACCTCGCCCTTAACTGGGAAAAATGCCATTTCATGGTAACGGAGGGAATAGTACTCGGTCACAAAATCTCAAGCGAAGGAATGGAGGTAGATCGAGCCAAAATAGACACTATGTCTCGGTTACCACCCCCATCCTCCGTTAGATCTATCAGAAGTTTCCTAGGGCATGCCGGATTTTATAGACGATTTATCAAGGACTTTTCTAAAATCTCAAGGCCTCTAACAAAATTACTTGAAAAAGATGCCCCTTTCATCTTTGACAAGGATTGCAACCAAGCATGTCTAACCCTAAAAGAAATGCTAGTCAATGCACCTATCATGATAGCGCCTGATTGGAAATTACCTTTCGAAATCATGTGTGATGCAAGTGACTTTGCAGTTGGAGCCGTCTTGGGACAAAGAAAAGATAATCATTTTCACCCAATTTATTATGCCAGTAAAACACTTAACGATGCACAAGAAAATTACACAACAACAGAAAAGGAATTGCTAGCTGGGGTATTTGCTTTTGATAAATTTCGTTCTTATCTTGTTCTTTCTAAAACAATAGTCTATACAGATCATGCAGCCATTCGATATCTCTTCAAGAAACAGGATGCTAAACCATGTTTGATTCGGTGGATTCTACTCCTCCAAGAATTTGACATTGAAATAAAAGACAAAAGAGGAGCCGAAAACATCGCAACAAATCATCTTTCGCGCTTAGAAGACCCAGCTTTGGAGGCAACCAGGGACGAGCAAATCAATGAAAAATTCCCAACGGAGTCCCTAGAAATGGTGGAATACCGAGAAGAGCCATGGTACGCCGACTATGCTAACTACCTAGCTAGCAGTACAGTCGCGAAAGGATGGCCACATTATCAAAGGAAGAAATTCTTTCCTGATGTAAAGCATTACTTTTGGGAAGATCCTTATCTTTTCAAAATATGTGCCGACCAACTCATCCGACGATGCGTACATGGTAGTGAAGCAAGGAGAATTCTCCGCCATTGTCATGAAGGCCCATACGGAGGACATCATGGTGCCGCAAGTACCGCACGAAAGGTATTTGATTCAGGATTTTATTGGCCAACCATTTACAAAGACGCCCAAAGTCTTGTCAAGACATGTGACACTTGCCAAAGATTAGGTAATATTTCTTCCAAAAACGAAATACCACAAAATGGCATTCTTGTTTGTGAAATTTTTTATGTGTGGGGACTCGACTTTATGGGACCTTTCCCACCATCAAAAGGAAACAAATATATACTTGTGGCGGTAGATTACTTGTCTAAATGGTGTGACAACTGCCACTTTCTGGTAATTTACGTACATTTAAAACGATGATTTACATTATACAAGTATGTGTTTTGAATATATTCGAACTGCATGATTACATGATACACATCTTAGAATACTCATGGAATATTCATTTATGATGCACATGATTCATTTTTATTGGTTACATTTGAAACAGTGTAAACAATGCATCGAAACAACTAGAGTAGTACCTAGTGAACTAGCGTACTGACGAAAACTCAGGATCCACAGAAACCATCTAAATGACATCTTTAGGACTCAGACGAAAGTCCAACATCAAATATACATTAAACCCTAATTAGAAATACAAGGGTTTGGCCTAATACTTTCCCTATGTTCGGTAGCACTAGAAACTGCCCGAAAAGCGCTAAAAGTTACCATTTCATTAATTTTCCGCAAAATTCAGCATTAGTGTTTTTATTACAAGATGCAAAAGTGTTGTTTAAACACAAATTTCATATAAAAATACATAGGGAATATCATTTATATACATAGTCGAATTTTTCCCTACAACTTTCATAAGTTAACCATTCGACTATTTACTTGCGGAACGAGCACTAAACAACTATCCGAACTATAATTTGACATATTTGGCAAACTAGTGAATATTATTTTTGACCAAATAAAGCTAGTTTATGATCAATTTATGTCATGAATCATCTTGAAAAGTTGCAAAAACTTAAACCTTTAAACACTTAACCATTTCATCACATTTTGAGTCCTTAAAATTTACTAACACTTTTAACCACATAAGACCCCCCCCCCCCACATGTTTATAACCGAAATTAAAGGGGTCCCACACCCTTAATTACTTGCTAATAATATCTAGATATTTTAGTGGTTACTAGTGGATGAGAATTGGTGATTAATTATAACACTTATCACATTAAAGATTACTACACTTTACCACATATTTCACCTTTTATTACAAAACACAAACTCTCTCATCATCTTCATCTTTTCCTCAAGAACACCCACCAAAAACCCTTTTTATTTTTTTATCTCCTTGATGATCAATATGGATTTCCATGGAACATAAGAAGATCTAAAGCACTTACAAGTAAAAGGACACTTTTTCATCCATCCAAGAACCTTCAATCATCAAGATCATCATCTTCTTTGGTTCTTAATAATCCTTTAGATCATCCCTAGCCTAGTGCTAGAAGTGAGCTTCTAATCTATTTTTTTTTCATACTTATTTATGTTTATGATTATTAATATGACTAGTTATAACTAAATAATCATACATAATATTATGAAGATACAAAGAAGCAAAAATAAAAATCATAATATATAAGATTGTTTATGTTGTGTTTTGAAGCTTGTTATTTGTTTATTTGATCTAGTTATGATAAACATCATATGAAAACTTGTTAGATAATGTTTAAAAACATAATCTAACAAGTGTACGTGAAAGTATAAAAAGGGTTATGTTAAACTTGATGTTTAATGGATGAACATAATATTTGATGTTGTAAAAGTATATAAAGCTTTTCACTAAAAATAATGCTTTTTGAAAGATTTATAAAAGTAACATACAAAATGGGTTTTCTATAGAACTTTGGAAAAACTAGAAGTAAAGTATGATTTTTAAACAAGTAAACATATGTAAAGATCATACTAAAACCCTACATGTTTATGAGTTCATCTTGTTAAAAATATGTTACAAATCTCATGTGTTTTTGTGTAGAAATAATATGAGGTAATTGTTGTTGATTTTAAAAGAAAATCATATGTTTTGATAACATGGCAAAGTTCATATTTCGAAGGAACTATGGCTAATTTTTCTTAGAAATCATGTGTTAGAAAAATTGTCGTTTTTAACAAAGTCTTTACAAGATTAGAAAGTTGGTCTTTCTAAACATAAAAATTGACATAAATATATATTTTGGTAAAATATATATTTAGTGAACATATCAAGTATGTGCTATGTGTTTATTATTTGTATTAGTTATATATAAAAGTTAGAGACTTGATAACAATGACACAAATAAATACAAGACATACTTACAACTAAAGACTTACAAGAATACATATAGACACACTTGAAAACAACTTACGGACATTCCGAACTTTCAGACACAACTTATGGTCAAAACGGACGACGGGCGAATCTATGAACATATCGCCATTCCGAGAAGTTACTACGACGCTTAGGCGATCTTTCGACGCGGACACCAAAATTTCGTTACCATTAACAAAATTCGGACATTTTGAAACTTATAAAAACTATTATGTTTTTATTAACTAAAAAGTATACTTAGTGAATTTTTATAAAAATGTTTTTATAAAAATAAAAGACTTATACTTTCAAATGGGCTATTTTATACAAATGGGCTTACACATCTTAATGGGCTATTTTATACAAATGGGCTTACACTTCTTAATGGGCTTATCTTCATAATGGGCTTAACATAAATACATGGGCTAAGCCCAATACCAAAAACTCATGGGCTAAGCCCAATACCAAACATATGGGCCAAGGCCCAACACTATTTAGGCCCAACACTATTTAGGCCCAATAACATAAATTCTTGGGTTAAGCCCAATGACATATAATTGGTAAAAATTACCATTATACAATTTACTTAAACAACGACACGAAATCAAGAAGACAAGACCCGATGATACAACTCACAAGATACAAGATTACATATATATATATATATATATATATATATATATATTTGGTGAAATATATATATAACAGTTAACAATTCATTCATCTAATACACAGTTCAACGAACAGTAAAGACATACAAGTTTTACACATATTTAAGACACAAGACTTGTACTCAAGTTATTTACAAAGACCGAAGTGTCTAACAAATATAAGAACATTTGTAAGTCGCAACACTATTCAGGACGACCGCACGTGAGATCATAGTTACTTCTATTCATGGACGCGATACTGTGAGTTCATGTCCCCTATTCATTTAAATGTTTTACAACTTTACAACTACCGGGGAAAATACATGTTCAACGTATGTTAAAGTTAGGGAATGGAACACCTTAGATCATGTGCGAATTAGGGTTATACATCTAAGCACCATTAATCCAGTTTGGACCTAGGTACAAGTGGTTAGATCTAATGGGTTTTGGCGAGCCCCACTCTTGGTCGTGGACCCATACAGAAGAGTGCGTTTGTGTCCCAGTCGATAGTAGTCAACACAAAATCGTCTAGGTTTGGATTGCTTCCTATTTCGTCTCACATATTAATGTCCTCGCGAAACATTAATGATCAACGATTTCATTGACGCTTTACATACTACATCATTACATACAGATACATTTCATACAACTCACATTTTATGGATACATTTTATACAACTCACATTTTACGAATACATTTTATACAACTCACATTTTACAGATACATCTCATACAACTAAACTGCATGAACTCGCCAACTTTTGTTGATGTTTTTCAAACTTAACATGTATTTCAGGAAATTAGTGGACCATGCAGACATTTCAGTCAAGGAAAGAAAGTATCAAGACTCCATGCCACCATTTGAAGGGTTTACCCGTTATATACCGCCTCTTTGCGGTGATATGGTGGTCAAAGCCTTGATATTTTAAGACTTACATTTTGATGTATAAAACGATGACAACTTATGTTCATTTGATGGTTTGTAACCAATACATTTAACTTATGTTGCGTTCTTTTGAAACAATTATGACAATGGCATTGGAGCTTGTGTTTATTCATTTAGTATGTTCACTTATATTGTTATGCAATGAGAACCGATCAGATCACACCTCGCGCTTCCGCTACGAGCGGGTGTGACAAATGGGCCGAGGCACTTCCAACCAACGATGGAAGAGTCGTGGTAAGATTTCTGAAAATATTATTCTCTCATTTTGGAACACCAAAGGCTTTAATAAGTGATAGAGGTACCCATTTTTGTAACCATCAACTAGAAAAAATCTTAACAAGGTATGGGGTCTATCACCGGGTCTCAACAGCATATCACCCTCAAACAAACGGACAAGCCGAAGTGACTAATAGAGGTTTAAAAAGAATAATTGAAAAAACCGTAGGGCTAAATAAAAAAGAATGGGCCGATAAATTAGATGACGCTTTATGGGCTTTTCGAACTGCTTATAAAACGACAATAGGTACAACCCCATACAAGCTCGTCTATGGAAAAAGTTGTCATTTGCCAGTAGAAATAGCTCACAAGGCCTACTGGGCAATTAAAAATGTAAACTTAGACTTAGAAGTTGCCTGTAAAAATCGATTTTGCCAATTAAATGAATTAAACGAATTAAGGAATTATGCATACTCTAACTCCGAAATTTATAAGGAAATAATGAAAAATTTACATGATAAACACATTAAACCTAATGAATTTCAAGTAGGAGATTGTAAGGCCCTCACTTGCGTTTAGTAGAAAAGACATCCAAAAGACGCTAGAAACATAATCTTTTAAAATGTCTAAACTTTTCTCAATTGAGAGGTAAAATATACTAATATCATTAATGCATGATTTTAACAAAATTTGGGCATGACCCGTCCATAAGACGAGCATATCCCTGTTTAACCATCATAAAAAACAACTAAGTCTACAACCCGTTCGACTAGAGACGACTAAAAAAAACATAACATCAAGTGTTTAAAAAGTATGACTACTAACAAGTTGTACAAAACGGACATTTAACCCAAAACATCAATACGAACTAGCGGAAGCGCTTGATGGTCATAAAGTGTACGTATGCTCGCTCCAACTTGCCAAGTCGCCTAAACTGAGGATTTACCTACGTTCAACATAAACAAAAGAAGTTAGCATTTCATCTCTAACATAATTGACTAATAACCCGAATAATCATTACAGCGGCCTTGCATCTTTCAATTACATTACCAACCGTTAGACGGTTCGTTACATGCTCGTCTCAATATAGAGACTAGCATTGCTTTCTTAACATACCCGCTAACAACGGGTACTAGTATGGTTATCATAATTTTCATTCGATTCATTCATAACGAACGAATTTATTCTTTACATACGATTACACTCCAACCCGATAAGACGGGTCGAGTAAACTTTCATTCAAACATAATTAACTTTCCATACCCGATTCGACTAGAAGGAACCGGATATGAAGCATTTCCATCATATCATATTCCTTTCTCTCCATCCGTTTATGACGGTTCTAAACTTTGCTTTCAACAATATTATATAGTTTGACTTTCATGATTCCAACATAACAACATAATACAATTAAGATTGTTATACATATGACAACATAATAGAGATAAGATGTACACTAACGTACCTCGGTCTTGTGAGCTTTCCGACTTCCTAGTGTTGGAACCTTCTTCCTTCACGCCTACATTAAACGCATTCATTCATTTAGTCCAACACTTTCATTCCATCATTTACAAGTGACAACATTATCACCAATTTTCAGAATTTACACATTTATTCTCTTAAGCATTTCATCAAACACTTAGTGTGCGTCACATTAATAAAGCATAAAGTACAAGTATTCAAGCATGACCTTTACTAGTTTATCATACATATCATCAATAATCAATCTAGTTCATATAATTCTTTTATTCTACATCAATTTATCTAGCATTCGAGTATTATAATCAAGATCATGTATCTCAATTACACATATTTACTTCTACTTGATTATGTTTTCATGTTAATTTCTCATCAAGTGGGTTTATAAAATTTTCTTTCAATTAAACTACAATCAAGCATGATTTCTACTCTAGGGAGTAACCCTAACATCCAATTTAGACAAATCACACCACAAATTCATGATTGGGTTGAAACCCTTTTTCTACAATTCACCAAGTTAAGAAATTCGACTTACCACTTCACTAGGTATGCTTAGTAGATCGAGAATTTAAGACATGCAGCTGATTAACATTGGATTCTCTTGCTAATTGATGAGTTTTTGCAAGAACAAGGGTGAACCCTTGTTTCTCCAGTCCCTGGTCGATCCCAGATCACGCACATAGTGTGTGTTTTTGGGTTTCTACATTATAAATCCCAAACTAATAAAACTTTACACATTACCCCCTTCCAAGTTTAATAAGTATCTAATTCAAGCATTTTTCCAACATTTAACTTATATCTTATCATAACCCATCAACTAAGTTAATTTTTGTTCGCTTTCATTTATTTTAATATTAACCGATTTATGGGGCGTTACAGAGATCAAGTTCTATTGTTTAATTCACGACTTCGATTATTTCCTGGTAAATTTAAGTCTAGGTGGTCAGGACCTTTTTCCATCACCCATATTTTCCCGCACGGTGCAGTCGAAATTAAACCTCAGAATGGAATTCCATTCAAAGTCAATGGCCAACGCCCAACGGCTGAAGCTCTATCAAGGATTCATTGAGGATGAGGAGGAAGAAATCTCGCTTCAAACGGTCGAAGAATGAAACAAAGGTTCAAGCATCAACATCATACCTGGTAAGTTACGAGCAATCGGGAAAACATCTGAATCAGTAAGATCTCTAAAACCGAGTTTTTGGAAACAGGGCACTCACACGAGCACTTAAAAAAATTAAAACTTGCCCACCCACGGGGCCGTGCTCAGCGAGCACGAAGCCGTGTCCGCGCAACTATCGGGATAAAACCCCCATTTTCATTCAGTTTCTTCATTCCACACGCCCCGTTTCCCCAAAAAACTCTCCGGTTCCGGCGATTTTTCTGCAGATTTCGACGTTTCCCCTCCTTCTAACAACGTCAAGGTATGATTCTACCCTCATAACTAGTTAGATTAAGTACTTGCATGTAGTTTAACATCAAAATTTGGGGAAAAATCTAGGGTTCTTCAACTTGAACCGGATCGAACCTCAAATTTTTGCATAAATCTGTTAGCATTAGTTTAGATACATGTTATAGGAAGTAAACCAACTTGTATTTTTTGTAGAATTACCCGATTTCTCACAAAAACCCCCAAACCCTTGTTTTTTAACCGAAAAAGATAAAATTAAAGGGGTAAACGGTTTGTTTTGGGAAAAACGGCACTTGGGGTTTCATTTTCGGGGAAAACCGCCCCTACTGGATAAAAAATTTTCAAGTTTTCGGGAACGGGTCGAAAAATGGGATTTTTGGGAAACAGACGTCTGGACACGGGGTCGTGCTCGTTGAGCACGGGGGCGTGTCCAGCAGAATTCAGGCGAACTCGGGGCGTGTCCGCTGAACACGGGGTCGTGTTCAGCCGACTGTTTTCAATTTTCTTCGAAAATTTCACTGTTTCTTGCTAATTGTTTGGTATTTTCTTTCAGATGGCCAAGAAATTCACTCAATTCAATGCAAATGAGTTGGATGCTCAAGCAAGATATGAGGTGCTAAGAACTAGGCCCGAGGAGTACCCACGACAAGTATGCATGGATCTTTTAGGAGCAGTGAACCAGATAGACCACTTCAACAACATTGTCACCGGCCCACTGCGAGTTGCCCTTTGCACTCGGCTTCACTCCGTGCATGAATACAACATGGGATTCTACAGCACGTTCGCCTTCAAGACAAGAGCTGATCCGTTTGACAACGACGGGGTAGAGTTCCGTTGTGGGGGAACTATGTATTCGATCTCGATCGCACAGTTTGGGGCAATAGTTGGGTTGTATGCGGACGAGGATGCTGGAGATGAAGAGAACACCGGCGGTCTACGCGAGATTCCGGAAAGCCAACGCCAAGCTTCTTGGTCTCAAATAGGAGAAGGCAACTACAACCCGAGCCGAACTAAGAGCACCTAGTTGAGAGACCCTCTTTACCTCTACATCCACAGGGTCCTCACCTACTCTCTTAGTCAAAGGCACGACAGCAGCGGTGTTGTAGGTTTGCGGGATCTACTAGTCCTCCATTGCATCCACAACCGGGTCAACCTTGATATTCCGTACCTTCTACTCCGAAACATGCACTGGAACCAACTTGTTACTCCCCCGACTCCTATCTTCTTTTGAGGGTGGATATATCGCCTCTTCAAACACTTCGTGAATATGCCAAGGTCCTTCCGTAAGGGACCATGGTCGGGGAAAGTGGACATGGTCATATGCCGCTCCATGAACTTAATCTACGAAGCGGAAGATGGGACGGTCAGTTTTCAAAGAGTTCAAGGGCATGCATGGAACCCGCAGGAAGCACTCGTCTTACACGCTCCACACATCCGTCCTACTCCTCATTACCACTACCAGCACCAGGGTGATCCGGGTTAATCCTCCTCTCAAGGAGGCGGTTTTCCTAACTTTCAAATCTTACATGATTTATTGCAGGAAAACCTTATGTGCACCAGGAACACCTACAACATGGCCAACAACACATACGCCCGGGTCGGAGCAATAGAGAGAAACATCTCCGACATGCAGGATGACATTGGAAACATCCGGGAGTATATGGCGGGCCACATAGGAGGTAATGATGATGAAGACGAGGACATGGATTGAGCAGGAGGAGTTGGAGGTAGCGGTACACGGTTGGAGGTCTCACAGGTTAACCCCCTTATATCATGAACAATTTCTGGCCTGCGTGCCACTTGTTGAACAATTTACTTTCCTTTAACACTTTTTTATTTTTCTGCATTTCTTTTCTTTTTTTTTTAACTTGTGGTGTGGATGATTAACTTTGGTAAATTAGGATGTTTGTTATTGTTTGTTGTGGTATTTACTAGTTAAACAGGTACATACGAGGCTTAGAGCACTAAACATTAGTGCTACTAAAGCCGGGACAGCAAAACCGAAGCCAGAAACCTGTTTTACACTTTTGCAGTTTGTCCACACGGGGTCGTGCTCAGCTGACACGCCCCCCGTGCCCATCGCCCAGACCTGCTGTTTGTTTAAATTATGCAGACTTTCGCCAGACACGGGGTCATGTTCATCTAACACGCCCCCGTGTCCACCTTCTGTAAGTTCTCGTTACTGGCAATCTGACAACGGGGTCGTGTTCATCCGACACGGGGCCGTGTCCAGATGCCCAGTAACATAAAGTTTTGTTTTTAACAGACCTTTTACACATTCAATCAACCTAAAAACTTATTTTTGGGACACATTGAGGAAAATGTGTAATTTAAGTGTGGGGGGGGGGGGATGCTAAAACCTTGAATTTTGCAAGTCCTAATGACAAGCCTTACACAAAACTCTATTGGAACCGCTAAACACCCCAAATTTTTTTCAAAAACTTTTCATTTTTTTTTACTTGTCGTGGTTTAATTTGGGAATTACAAGTTCTAAAAAGGTTATATTTTTATAAATTTACAACCGATAGCGTCATGATAAAAAGAACCAACATAAGAAAATTATGAAACGGCATGACAAATCTAGTTATAATTTGATTATATATACTTGATCACATAAAAACCCATTCTCACAAAAAGTGAGTTTTGAGCCTTTATTGAGCATACAAATACACATCTTTAAACTAAATGCTCATTTTTCGTTTCTTGTGTGAATAGCCGCTTGGTTTCTTATGACTCTAGAACTTGCCATGACGATACATTCCCGGTCCTTACCAACTTAAACCCAAGTAAGTAAATGATGAAGGCATTAGGACTAACCCTTTTTATTTCAACACCATTATTTTTTCTTTTTTTTTTACCACCTACCAAAAAAATCCCCCTAGTTAACCCCTTTGAGCTTAAACCTTTTCATTTCTAAACCCACAAAACAAACACCCTTTACCCACCAGAACCCTTTTTCATTTTAAACCCTTTATTTTAGTAACAAAGCTCGATTTTCTTGTGACTTCCTTATAAAAAAGAAATTATAGAGAAGAAAAGAAAAATGAAGTTAGCAATAAACAAACAAGCTCATCAAAAGAAAGCTTGTTTGAAAAATGCTTCATTAGAATAAAAAAGTCACAAAAACAAAATGTTTTACGAAAACTGACGCTTTTTACGCCTTTCGCCCTTTTCTACTAACCACTAACCCAAAACCACCTACCTTTAACCCAAGTCTAACCATTCCCCAAAAGTCCTCTTGATATTTACAAAGGTTTATAGTTAAAAAGGAGGGGGATTGATTGCTTGGCAAGCATATGGTAGAAGTAAGTTCCATGCCGCTCTCGAGTGTTTCACAAAAATACATCTTCGGCCGAGTGTTGAGTGATCTCCCGTGAGGTATGTGAACTTGTATATAAATAGAATTTTAAAGAGGCATGTTATGCTCAAATAAGTAATTTCTCTTATGTAATGTTCTAAATAAATCATAACGAATAGGATTGTAAATAACATAAAAATAAAACCTAATAAATAATCTTGGAATCCCGACACTCTATGACAAGCCAAAAACCTTCTCTTCTACCCATTCCATTTGGGTGTGTAAGCCACAAAATAAAGAGTTTTGCTTGAGGACAAGCAAAGATTCAAGTGTGGGGTATTTGATGTGTGCAAAATGCAACATAATAAATTACATCAAATGAGGCATTAAACTAACCATTTTTTAGTAATAATGTTGGAAAAAGTGTGCTTTTGTCTTTCTTTTATATTTTCAGGGTTAAATGAGCTTAAATGAACAAAAGAAGCAAAAATGCAGCCAAATCTAACAATAATACAAGAAAAGGAATAAACTTGGCATGCCCGACCCCTCGACAACATCTTCCTAAGCAAAAACAAGATATCAGAAGGCTGAATACGCCCCGTGCTCAATGAACACGGGGGCGTGCCCAAGTGTCTGCAGAAAAGACAAAGCTGTAGAAGCTTATATTTCTCAACACGGGGGCGTGGCCAGCGGACATGGGGCCGTGGTCAACGCTAAGATTCGCAGAATCTAGGCAAATCTTGATAGTACAGATACGCTTCTGCACACGGGGCCGTGCCGAGCGGACACGGGGGCATGGTCAACTAATGCAGACAAACTGCAATTAATGAAGAAAGAGAAGATGGGTGGACACGGGGCCGTGCCCAACGGGCACGGGGCCGTGTCCAGGCTTCTGTGCAGGCTATAAATAGCGGTGCTTGTCTCACTTGCAAATCATCCCTTGGCAAACCACCTCTCTCACGCTTCACCCACCCACCACCACCATCACAACCCACATCCACCACCATCATCCATCATCCATCATAGAGTGTGTGTAGTAGTCTCGGGATCCAAGATTGATCGTAAGAGTTCTTGACAATCAAAGGCCATGTTTGCCTAAGTCTCCTACATCATTTGGCGAAGACAAGCATTTAGTGTAATACTTTTTATTTTTAATCTTTTCGCACTTTTTATTTGGTTATGTATTAATGACTTGAATAACTAGTTTCTTATGTTGAAGGTGAAACTTCCTTATCATTTGTCCGTGGTGTCTATATAAAATAAAAGATTTACACCATTCATATCTCCACAGTCTATATGGAGATATGTTGGCTACCTAATCGGGGGTTAAGTGAATGGTTTGGTAAGCGTCCTGCCTTGTTCAGTGTATAGATCCTGCAAGGACCTGGGTCAAGTTTAGTAGGACCTCCTTCAATACCCACTGGTATTGGATGGCTGGGGTCCGAACTCCTTGATCCCCTCATATGTAAACTACTATTAAAACATTAACCCGGTTATTTAGGATTGTATCCCTACTGACTCAAACTACTTAGTCGAGGGTAACGTCTGTAACAACCCGCACTTTTGTGCGTTGTTACCACTCAATATACTCGTTACGCCTAGCACCAGAGATTCGGATCATAATGTAACTATATCGCATACATCGCTATTCGAAGGATAATCGCATATTTTCAAAATGCAATATTGTTATACTATACACTATTATCACGAACACTAACGCTCACGGAGGCATTGAGTGAGGACCTATTCTACCCTCCTCAGTGGCAGTGATGTGTCGAACGCAGACAATTAACGCTAACAAAGACTCCCGGGTGAGTGCTATAACTCCAGTCGTCGTGACGATGATGACAATACGAGTGAATGGTACCCCGTCAGTCATTGTGGCACAACTCGCAATAACGTTCACGATGACGTCGAGAAAGGACCTATACTACCCTCCTTGATGGCCGTGAAACGTCGCTAATAATCGCATACTCGAATTGGAAACCGAAGGTTATATCGAAACTTTGGAATATGGATACGTAAATACGACCTTTAGTGATATATATACATATATAATAATAATATAAATTTACTATGAAAAGCGCGTACTTCGAAATCTATCAAAACGATCGACAACGGAGAAATCCATCTCGTCGGAGTGGCCATCCGGACGGATGGGCTGTCCGGACGGATAGCAATCCGCACGGATGGGCTGTCCGGACGGATAGCAATCCGCACCAGTCACTCCCTTCAGCCTCATTTTGCCTATAAATAGCCTGCCACACCACTGTCCATGTCCAAGAAAAGTTTCATAAGTCCAATTTTCCTTAAAACTTTTACAACGATCGACAACGGAGAAATCCATCTCGTCGGAGTGGCCATCCGGACGGATAGCCATCCGGACGGATGGGCTGTCCGGACGGATAGCAATCCGCACGGATGGGCTGTCCGAAGGGATAACCATCCGGACCAGTCACTCCCTTCAGCCTCATTTTGCCTATAAATAGCCTGCCACACCACTGTCCATGTCCAAGAAAAGTTTCATAAGTCCAATTTTCCTTAAAACTTTTACAACGTCAAAGCAAAATCCTTCTCAAGACATTGGTTCGATATCGAATTCAGCTTGAACCCATGTCATAGGAGAGTTTTCGTAACCCTTGTTTTCACCTTCGAATTCCTTAAAATGTTTAAAAACTTAAACTTCCTTGCAACATCGGTTAACATCGACTCCGTTAACCTCACGTTAAAAGGAAAATTTTCAAAGATTTTCATCCTAAATTCCTTTTAAATATCTAAAAATGAACGTTTCTTATAACGCTGGTTAACGATCGACTCATTTAGTTCCACGTCATGAGAAATCCTTCAAATTCTTCAAAATTGTAGTCGTATTGAACTAACGAATTCTTCGCAACACGAGGTGCTTTGTAACGACAACTCGTGGGATATTACTTTTGTCCTTACGTCGCCTTCTCGCTATCGCAATCGATCCCTCTCATTCGAAGCACTCTCGCTTGTCAACTCGCGATCAAATCGCTCGCTGTATCGCTACTCATACAAGACCAACTCTTAGAAGTCTACCTATTGGATTAATTTCGGGACGAAATTTCCTAAAGTAGGGGAGACTGTAACAACCCGCACTTTTGTGCGTTGTTACCACTCGATATACTCGTTACGCCTAGCACCAGAGATTCGGATCATAATGTAACTATATCGCATACATCGCTATTTGAAGGATAATCGCATATTTTCGAAATGCAATATTGTTATACTATACACTATTATCACGAACACTAACGCTCATGGAGGCATTGAGTGAGGACCTATTCTACCCTCCTCAGTGGCCGTGATGTGTCGAACGCAGACAATTAACGCTAACAAAGACTCTCGGGTGAGTGCTATAACTCCAGTCGTCGTGACGATGATGACAATACGAGTGAATGGTACCCCGTCAGTCATTGTGGCACAACTCGCAATAACGTTCACGATGACGTCGAGAAAGGACCTATACTACCCTCCTTGATGGTCGTGAAACGTCGCTAATAATCGCATACTCGAATTGGAAACCGAAGGTTATATCAAAACTTTGGAATATGGATACGTAAATACGACCCTTAGTGATATATATACACATATAATTATAATATAAATTTACTATGAAAAGCGCGTACTTCGAAATCTATCAAAACGATCGACAACGGAGAAATCCATCTCGTCGGAGTGGCCATCCGGACGGATGGGATGTCCGGACGGATAGCAATCCGCACGGATGGGCTGTCCGGACGGATAGCAATCCGTACGAATGGGCCATCTGGACCAGTCACTCCCTTCAGCCTCATTTTGCCTATAAATAGCCTGCCACACCACTGTTCAAGTGATGTGACGGCTCCCACTCGACCAAACACGCTCAGAACCCTTTTCTCTCGATTTCTCGCGATTCTGGTAAGATTTCAACCTAGAAACTTGTACTTCTATGATCTACACTCCATTCTACATCATTCTATCTTTTAAAACTCAATTTCTAACCGTGAAATCTGCTGATTTGAGGTGTTTTGAGGTGATGTCACCAAGAGTTCTTGTGAACTTCAAGTTGTGACCTCATCCCACCGTAAACGACTCAGATCTGGGTGATTTCCACATGTTTTGATAACAAATCTCACCTAAATCTGTGTATCTAGCCAAGGAACTGTGCAAATTCGAGTTAACCATGAGAAACCGTCAAGAACGGCCAGTTCTGGTGGAGCGGGGTGATTCCCGGCCGTTAGAAAGGGTCGGAACTGATGGAAATTTCAAGTGTTAGTGCGAAATTACATTGTCCCGGTAACTCCACACGTATTCCTTCCGATAAACACTCAGAAACAGTATTCAGAATGCGAAACAGACGTGTTATCCGCACGGATCAAAAGTAATCCGCATGGATAACATGTCAATCCGCACGGATCACATGTAATCCGGACGAATACATGTCAATCCGCACGGATCACATGTAATCCACACGGATAACATGTCATCCGGACGAATACATGTCATCCGGACGGGTAAGCACCATTCGACCCATGACTGTCATCCGAACCGATGAGCATCATCCGACCAGATAACTGACTTTTCGATGCTAATCTCGCTTAACCGTACATCGTTTACTATATCCTTCAATGATTTAACGCAGACGTACCCGTAACCGACCCAATCAAGTTGTATCCTCGCTAAATACGCACTGTGAGTATACTTGAACCCTTTTTAACCACATTTTGGGTGTAACATACGTTTCTAACAAATCGAACTTATCAAACGAATTATTCAATCAATCAAATTATCACTTGCGAATGACTGTTATGCATAGATATACGTGATGCTAGTTGCATATGTGCTAGGGCTTATACTCGCGACGTCCCACCATGACTAGTATAGTACTATTGCGCCCGACGGGGTCTAGTTTGCCATCGCATATTCGAGCATCGAGGACTTAGTTGGTAGTATCAGCTTTGTGAGTATATATGTCGTGTGTTACGTTTATGCATGTGGAAATTCGCTACACTTTTTATCTATTATGCTATACTTATCAAACCTGTATACTCGCCAATACTTTTGTATTGACAAATATTTTAACGTATGTTGCAGGTTAGATCGCAGACTATATCAAATCAAGCTAGGAAGTCTAGAAACTCAACTAAAATCTAGGTTGTCGGATTTGCATTGTTCGAGAGGACAAGAAATCTGTGATAACTTATGTGATTGTATTATTTGTTAGTATGGGATAACGAATGTATTAAATATTATCGCAATATAGTTGTTATGGATTCTCTTGAGCAATCTGATTCGCCTAGTGCCGCGCCCCGATGATTCCGCCATCGGTTGGGGTGTGACAACGTCACCTTCAAAAGAGGGGCCTACCACATTACGCATTAATAACTTAATTAAATATCTTTCAATAATCCGACCCTTTAGGATTGTATCCTTGCTGACTCAAACTACTGGGTTGAGGGTAACGTCACCTTCAAAAGAGGGGCCTACTACTATAACTAAGATAATCTCTTAAAAAGTGCAAAAGTGCAGAAATAATCTAAGGTTACACTAAAGGCGAGTCGGATCCAAGTGATTCATCTTGTCTATCTGTTTTTATTTTTATTTTTTTATTTTCAGCATGTTTAGTTAGTTTTATTTTCTTGTTTAAAACCCTTTTTTCTAAATTTTTGATTTGATTAGACGTTGAGGATAAACCGGTACTAAAAGCTCTTGTGTCCTTGGACGACCTCGGTATCTTACCAACACTATACGACGCTCACGATGGGTGCACTTGCCCATATGTGTGTTTAGTGTTAGTAAATATCGTGTTTTGTAAATTTAAAACTTGACAAAAGTGTTAAAAAGGGCTTAAAATATACATAAATATATATACACTCCGACACACATCAAACGCATCCACCAACATCTTTTGTAACCGCTCAAAAACATCTTCATGTTGACTTAAAGACGATATCTAAAAGTAAAAATAATAAGTTAAATAATAATGTAATAAAAAAAACAAATTGAGAGTCATGTTGCAAGATAACGTAAACTCGTTATCAAAATTCGATTGAGAGGCTCTTAAACAAGGCTGCAACTGGTAGCTTATTTCAAGCTACCTTAGTTAACATTCTAGAATAACAACTCGTTCAACACCGCCATTGACCTTAAAAATAATAAATTTATGCAGTATTAATTTGCAGCTTGAATGTGCATAATCGAGAAACCTAGGCTCACATAAAACATCTGCAAATGGTTGCTTATTGGAAGCATCCACAGTGGCCACGCCAATTATATGACATCCTCATCGCCAATACGCCCAACATATTTTCTGATTACCACAGTATGTACAAGTAGAAAGAGTAAAATGCCATTTTCGTCCCTAAGGTTTGACCACTTTTGCGACTTTCGTCCCTGAAGTGCAATTTTCATCCAAAAAGTTTAAAATCTTGCATTTTTATTCCTAAGGCCATTTGTAAGGGAAGAAAGTTGCAATAAATTGCTAACCTCAAGGATGAAAAAAAAACCAAAGGTGGAGGACTTAAATGTACAAAAAGTCTTTTTGGATGGAACACGCAAATATGCCCAAATCTTAGGGATGATTTTGGCATTTTTCTCAAGCAGAAATAAGGGATAACTATTGTTTTAATAGAGCAAACAAACGTGCAACACCAATAAGCACAAAAACAAGTGAAGCATAAAGTACAAACAATAATGTAAAACCATGTTGCAAATTAATACTGTATAAATACAAATCAGAAGTTGCTAAACCAACTGCAACACAACTTGCTCAGATTCATATTATTAGATCCTAGGCTTAAAAGCATCATCATCACAACCAACAAACGTTATGGCTGCAACATGTGTTGCCATGCCCAACAACGAAACATCATCATAGCAGCAACAAACAAACATACATTACCAAATCTGTCAAATAATATTACCGTCACCTTCATCAACCATGCGTATCTCTCTGATGACCTGTAATCATCTTCATCGAGAAAGCAAAGTGTTAAAATAGGTATTCAATAAACTTTAAAGACTAAAAAATATAGTATGAAGCTAGCTGCACACATGTGCATTACCTCTCTCAGATGACAAACAATCATCTTCATCAAGAAACACCAAACCTTTGTGTAACAGAGAATACAAAGCCCCAAACTTTCAACAACCACCGTCGATCAAAACCCCAATGTTTCAAATACCATAACCAACAGTATCAAGGTAACTGTTTACATGCAGATAACCTCTCTCAGATGACAACACGGTCATCTTCATCGAATAACAAAGTAGACAAAGACCTAAACTTTCAAACACAACCATCTTCAGAACAATCGAAACAAAAAACAAACAAAAAAATGTTCTTATCAAACAAAAAATCACATGCAGATAAGCTCTGATATGAGATTTAACTCATCTTCACCGAAGTAAAAACTTCCTAAACACAGATAATCCAAAATAAAATAAATCTGATGAAAGACATTGCCGACCCTGTAAAGCCTAAGGGTTAATCGGCCTAAACGTACGAGGAATGATAACTAAAACTGCCATCAAAATGTTGATGATTAACTGAGGTTTCGCTAGAAATTCAAAAAACAAAGACTAACGCATACCTTAAAAATTTAATAGGTTAATAGTAATGCTAACCAAACAAAAAGGGTAAGAAGAAACTTACCTCAACGTAACAACGGTTGGCCGAAGACGAGGTCAAACGGGAATCGGCAGAGGATTGATAGGCGGGTGGGAAGTGATGAAAAGACCAAATAAGGGAAGGGTGGATTTTTTTATAAAGGAAACCGACGTACAATGCCCAAAAGCAAGGCACAACACCACCAAACACAAAAATGAAGAAAAACATAAAGTATAGCACAATAATGAGCAACAATGTTACAAATTAATACTATATAAATTACACTCTTTTGCCTCATTTTCTTGATCATCGACTTATTCTCTTTAAGGAACACCACTTTTAATAATGAATATAACTATCGCATCAAATCTAGTTTTCATGGAAATTCTAAGTTTTCAGAGATTGTCAAATACGGTCTATATTATAATTAAATGGATATCCGAGAAAATACAGAAAAAGAGGTTCTAGATGAAGGAATTTGGGTTAAGAGTCGAGCAACCCAACTATGGTTGTTTGTCACAATGTTCATCATGGGTTTTTCCTTTTCTTCCATATTTTATGTGTTAGTAACTCTAAACATATTGTAAGTATGTTCGTTTTAAACTGACCAACACATGTGCTTACCCGCCACGCAACGTGCGCCAAAAATACATAAGTGACTGTGGCAACTCGTGAGTATTCCCACTAGTTAGTGTAAAAATATATTTTCATCCTCAATTTTAATTTCACAAAAAATTAAGACAACTAACACAAGTTATAATATGTAATGCATGAAAATATTTTTTTTCCCATTTAACCCTTTTTAATACAATGTAAACATTATTACTTGTAAACCTGTCAGTTGTAATTAATATTATAAAGCCTAAAATAACATCACATAATAAATAAATTAAGTGGTGAGGTATGATATTTTAAAATAATAAATAAATTAATCAATAATAATTATTATAATTACAAGAAAACTATGTGAATTAAGTTCGATTTTATAACTTTAGGGTCAATGTTTTTATAACAAACTCAAGGGTTTAATTTATATTTTACCTATTAATATAGGGCCTAAGTGAAAAGAAATCAAATCAAGTCAGTTGAATTTGAATTTTAAGTATTAAATATAAGGGCCTAAGTGAAAAAATCCATCCCGAGATTATGGGGTGGTGTTCTCGGATGGGGTAAATATGATTTTAACGAAAAGAGTGTGTTACGTTGTGTTCTTTCTTATATAACGTTCTCATTGAGAGGTGCTTTTAAAGAAATAATAATGATACGCAACATGCATGTTAGGTTTTTGTTGAGAACCGTATAAAAGATTTTATCAACAAGATTAAAAGCTTAAAATTATTGAGAACGAATCAAGAGTTGCTGTAAAACAATGTTAATAAGAGATTAATATTTCAAAATATGACTTGTAATATCTTTTTCTAAAACCTTGAAATGATTATTAAAAAATATTTTAATTTAAATGTTCATTTAAAAAAATGTTGTTTAAGAGCAATGACTTGAATCGCACTTGTAAAATGTTCATCTGAAAGTGGATCGATTGGAAACCACTTAAAATTGAACCAACTCTGGACATGGTGTCGTCCAAGATTTCCACAAAACTAAATTATTTTAACCTAATGTAAACATATATATTTAAATTTTTTTAGTTAATTAAAAACTAAAATAATATCAAATAATAAATAAATCAATAGGTGAAATATAGTATTTTTAAACTTATATATTTAAAATACTTTAATTAATTAAAAGATAAACCTAAAATAACATCAAATAAAAAAGAAATAAATAATAAGAATTATAGATATAACTAATTATAAGAATTAAATTTAATTTTACAACTTTAGGTGAAATTTATAAAAAAATGTATTGTGCTAGTTTTTAAATCTTTATATGTGTAATTGTTATATGCTGCTACTATTTTCTTTTATGTTGTTATTGAGATTCTATATGAACTAGTACTTTACCCGTCCGGTGGACGGGAACATCAACGTCATAATGTAAGCACTAAATCAATTCAAATTCGCAAGTAAAACCATTTTGCTTTAATTAGATTGGCAAATCGTAAAATTTACAGGCCCGTGTTTCTAATTCAAATAGAACCATAAAATAAAATTGAAAACAAAAACTGCTCTACTACCCACCAACCATCCCCAACCTTAACCCATTATAAAATCATCATATACTGACCTTAAAACTTTTCGGCCCCATTCAAGAGTAAATTGACAAAATGATATTGAATAATTGATAGCATCATCCAAGCTACCAACTGTCACATGCCTAATATATTAGTGTAAATATAATCACCTACAAAGAACCCCAAACATTATCTACTGTAGTGAAATATTTATCTTCCAATGCGCTACAATCCAACGGTTTACACAATCCGATATCTAATAATCTCAAATGCCCATACTATCGAGTAGCAAATTATTATGTTCGATACCTCTGTTACAATCCAACATAACAAAATAAGTACTACATGATTAAACTTCAATGAAGTACATTAATTATAGCATGCATATTCACATAATCATGTTTGTGGATGGATTCGAATGCTAAACTGTTTCATCATCATAAAATCTGGCTTCATCATCAGTCAAGTATCTTTTCTCATAAATAATGTCATCATGCCTCCAACATGTAGATATTCCGTTACGACATATTATATGTTATCTTGAAAAGATCAATAAAGCTTAACAATGCAATTGTTGTCCATCACTAAAAAAAAAAAAAAAAACACTTGATTTAGCAAACAGAATATAAATAAGGGCATGTACAAGCAATCTATAATTCTATATATGCAATTATGCAACCCAAACCCCTTTTATATATGCTGAATATGTGAAGGTATATAATCACTTGCCAGAATAATTTCTATATAGATACTATACTATTTTTTTATTAGCTAAAGAACAAAAAGAAAAGGAGAGATGGCAATTTCGGCTAATTTACTTACGAATGGGCTGGACCCCGTTGTGTTTATCTCAAATGGATCCACTCAGAAAGTTCGGCTAAAGAGAAATGGGTCAAACACAATGAAAGTTGCCTTGCGCATATATAAGGCATGCAACCACTAAAACCGTCTTACTCGAAGATTTACAACACTTGTTTTTGTAGTCAGAATAAACTCATCGATTAGGTATAAAAAACATAGATAAATGTTCGCGATTCAGGCCAACCCAACACGCTTTGAACAGTATTAAAACGACCATGTTTCAACCCTCAACTGTTACGCAAATTGGTCTTGTTGCCACCTCTATTAGTTTGTTGCAAACTTACATTAAAAAAGATATCATCTTTAAAAAAAATATAAGAACCATTCTTAGAAAAAGAGACTCCATATGTTTTCTACCAAAACCAAAATTCTGCTAAATTAGTAAGTAAATTAAAATCAAGTGAGATTCATCTATAAACACAATCATACTCACAAACTATATAGAATTTTACTTACATATTACAATCAAGCTCTGAAGAAGATGGAATCTCATGCCCAAAATTCATGATCATTCCAAACTGATCATTTCAATTTTGTCATTCAGACATTTCATCGAATACTTGGTCTGTATGTAACATTAACTTCAAAACACTATCATTCGAATCATTATTCACATGCGAAATAATTTAATAAGAGTTGGATATTGCTAGATAGAAAGAAAAATAAGGAAATATATAATCACATACCATAAAATAAAATAACGGACTCAAATTTAAATCAATATGAGCAAGGAATAATGCATAGATAACACTTACAGCAATATAGCTACATGATTTTACAATAAAACCAAAACAATTATCTCTCCACCATCATTGCTTGTGTTTGCTTAACAGCCTTAAAAACCTCAAAAAGAACATTAGCAGTGCAGATATTGGGGGTGGGGCATTTGTAAGCAGCTTTTCCCTTTAATTTAGCATACAGCCAGAAATGAGAAAACTTACAAAGACAAGCAACCCTAGGGTTACCAGGCTGTACATTATTGAGGCAATCAGCCAATTTCCATGTTGTATGTGTCAGCTTGATCCGTACCTACGTTCAGGGGCGGATTTAGCATGGTTCCATGGGTTCCCAGGAACCCATTCGATTCGAAGAAAATGGAAAAAAATAGTGTAAACCTTGTATGATTTGGGAAAAAATAATGAAAATTAGTGAAAAACTACCAAAAGGAACCCAGTGGAATCTGACCCTGGATCCGCCACTGCCTACGTTGGTTTCTGTTGACCCGGCGAACCAAAATTAAGAAATTTAAACTCACCTTGCTAAGATCAGATAAAGAAATAAAGATTCTCTGTTCACACCTTAGATCAAACAACACCGAAATTTGATGATGCCTTTGATAAAATACAAATCCAATCTTTTTTTTCATCAAAATATATTTCATTCCAATAATTTGGCCAAATTACACAAGGAAAGCAGGTAGACGAGCAACAAACTGCGCCGCCATCCCTTTCTGGATAGAAAACCCTAATCTACTAAAAACAAAGACTAGCCCCTGATGGGTCGAAAAGTTGCTATGGACCACACATTGAACTCTAGACAAGAACCAAACTGCCTCCGGCGCCAATCCGAGAAAAACAAAAAGAAAGAGCAAAATAGTAGCTATGATACCTTCGAGTATTAACAAACGGCAACCTGCGATGGTTTCCTGTGACCGGAGGCTAAATTGTCGCAACCCCCGATCCTTGATTCCCGGGAACGTGCGGCCGCGAGCCAGTTTCGGTGGTATCGTGTATCGTCTGATTTGGCAGCGGAATTTTTCATCAGGACCGTAGTTAGGAAATATTTTGATCAGAGTAAAATACCACATTTTCATAATATTAAACATATGGGATAAATCCCAAGTTTGCATTACACACATTTTCATAGGAATAAATCCTATTTTATTTAAGAAAAACATTTATTTCTTTTTAGGTAACTTTATTGCCACTTTTCCAAGCCTTCAGTGCTGTCCAGCTGGCTTCTATTTGGCTTTCACATTTTGTTACCTGAAACGCGTTTTAAAAACATTTGTCAGTGGGAAATACTGGTGAGTGAATCCCAGTTTAATCAAGTTTAATTAAAAACCAATTCACAGTATTGAGGGCGATCCCGCAATTATATTTGTTTCCAAGACATCACAATTAACATCCATGGTACTGTCGAACCCGACTTGTGGACATGTTACTCCTTGACCAGGTGGTAACAAATTTTGTATACAAAACCCCAACATACTCATGATAATTGTACTCTTACAAATACTTAATCGCTGTTTAATATATAATTAATTAAATGAGGTTTTGTAAAAACAGTTAACAAAAAGCGGATCAACTCACTTTGCTGTCTTAGATTTTCGGTAAGGGTTCCCTGGTGATAATCTAAAATTTACACAAATGTGCACGCGTTAGTATTAATAACCCATTTTAACATTAGCAATACCCTTCCCGAGACGGCATTCCAATGACTACGTCGGGCAGAACCACGACAGCCATTACGGAACCCTAGATCAATCGGGCAGCGTATCTAATACGTATCCAGGGGTTATAATACTTACAACGGAGCAGAACTTCGCTAATTAGGGGGGTATAATACCCGCTTTATAAAGCCTATATTCAAAATTTGAGAGAAAGAAACGATTTTGAACGATCGGAAATGAAATCCCGAGGCCATTCTTATATAGTTGCTGATTCTGGGTTTGTCGCGGCCCGCGTAACATACGGGCAGGGCTTACGCGGCCCACGTTGACTCCAGGTCAACGTATAGCTTGTCCCGGTCACTATGTAGCCCCGCCACGATGATGACACGTGTCATCACCGGGCTGTGCCACTATTTCGATCTCTCGCGACCCGCGTAAACTTAATGGAAATCTTACGCGGCCCGCCCGAACTTAAGAAATCAAACGAATTCAGGTCTTGACCTTTATACCGCCCGCGTAAGGTTGGGGTGGGGTCCTACGCGGCCCGCCTCAACTGATATTTCAGATTTTTTTTATTTATTTTTAATACTATTTAATATATTTGAGGCCCGTATTCGCGTATGGGGTGTATTTTGGGACATTTTGGGATATTTTAAAATATATTAGGGTGTCGAAACAATTATAAGGGTGTCGGTTTATTGAGGATTATTACATCCTCCCCACCTTGTTTTAGAGCTCGTCCTCGAGATCTACTGGAATAAGTGTGGATATTTCCTTTGCATTCCAGATTCAAGCTCCCATGTATACTCAGGTCCTCTTTTGGAATCCCACTTCACTTTGACTAGAACTAATCTCTTGTGCTTGAGATTCTTGACTTTCCTGTCTTCAATCTGTAGAGGCCTTTCTACAAACTTGAGTTGTTCATTTACCTCTATGTCCTTAAGAGGTACTATTAGCGATTCATCAGCTAAACATTTCTTGAGATTAGATACATGAAATACATCATGTATTCCTGCCATTTCCTCTGGCAGTTGTAGCTGATAGGCTACAGTTCTTATTCTTCTAATAATCTCAAAAGGTCCAATATATTTGGGACTTAGCTTTCCTCTTTTGATGAATCTTACTGCTACTTTCCAAGGAGAGACCTTCAACAATACTTTATCTCCTATTTGAAATTCCAATGACTTGCGTCGATTGTCAGCGTAGCTCTTTTGTCGATCACGTGCTGCTTTCAATCGTTCTTTGACTTGAATAATCTTGTCGGTTGTTTCCTGCACTATCTAAGGTCCAGATAGTTGCTTTTCCCAAATTTCTGCCCAACAGACTGGGGTTCGGCACTTTCGTCCATAAAGTGCTTCGAATGGGGCAGCATTGATACTTGTGTGATAACTATTATTATAAGAAAATTCTATTAAAGGTAAGTGATCGTCCCAACTACCTCCAAAATCAATTACACAAGCTCTAAGCATGTCTTCCATTGTCTGAATGGTTCTTTCGTTTTGTCCATCCGTTTGAGGATGATAAGTTGTGCTTAGATTTAACTTGGTTCCCATTTCTTTTTGGAAACTTGACCAAAAATGAGAGGTAAATCGGCTATCCCTATCAGAAACAATTGATAAAGGAATTCCATGTAATGAAACAATTTCATTTACATATAATTTAGCTAGCTGTTCCATACTGAAAGTTTCCTTCATTGGTAGGAAATGAGCTGACTTGGTTAGCCTATCTACAATCACCCAGATTGTATCATTACATTTCTTTGTTTTGGGTAATTTAGTAACAAAATCCATTGTTATCAATTCCCATTTCCACACTGGCATTTCTAACTGTTGTAGCAATCCTGAGGGTTTCTGATGTTCAGCTTTAACTTGTGAACAAGTTAAACATTTAGAAACATAGGCTGCTATGTCCTTCTTCATTCCTATCCACCAGAATTTTTTCCTTAAATCCTGGTACATTTTATCGATTCCTGGATGCATCGTATACTTAGACTTATGGGCTTCTTCTAATATACGATGACGTAGGTTTCCTAATTTAGGTATCCACATTCTCTTTTCATGGAATCTCCAAATTCCATCTGTTCCTTGTTCTAGTTCCTTAATCATACCTTTTAGTTTTTCAGCATCATCCTTGATTACTGATTCTTGTGCTTTTCTTATCTGATCATTTAAATCTACTTGTAGATTTAATTTAAGAGAACGTACCCTTTTTGGTTCTTCATGATACTTTCGACTCAAAGCATCTGCCACTACGTTTGCTTTTCCTTCATGATACTGGATATCACAATCATAATCACTAAGCAATTCCATCCAACGTCTTTGCCTCATATTCAACTCTTTTTGCCCGAAAACATACCTTAAACTCTTATGATCAGTGAATATGGTAAACTTACTACCATAAAGATAATGCCTCCAAATCTTAAGGGTAAAAATTATAGCTCCTAACTCTAGATCGTGGGTTGAATAATTCTCTTCATGATTCTTAAGTTGTCTAGAGGCGTAAGCTATAACCTTTTGACGTTGCATTAATACACATCCATAACCTAACTTAGAAGCGTCACAATAGACTACAAAGTCTTCAGTTCCTTCTGGTAACGCTAGTATGGGTGTATGGGTTAATCTTTGCTTAAGAATTCTAAATGCTTCTTCTTGTTTTGGTCCCCATTCAAACTTAATGGATTTATAGGTTAACTTAGTTAAAGGAATGGTTATTCTAGAGAAATTTTGAATAAATCTTCTATAATAACCGGTCAATCCTAAGAAACTTCTAACCTCGGTTGGTGATTCAGGGGTTTTCTATTTAGTAATCGCCTCGATCTTTGTGGGATCCACATGAATTCCTTCACGATTCACTAAATGTCCAAGAAATTGTACTTGTTCTAACCAAAATTCGCACCTAGAAAGCTTAGCATAAAGCTTTTCCTTTCTTAATAAATTCAAAAGTGCGTGCAAATGCTTTGCATGATCCTCTTTACTCTTAGAATAAATTAGAATATCATCTATAAAGACAATTATGAATTTATCCAAATATGGCTTACAGATTCGGTTCATCATGTTCATAAATGCGGCTGGGGCATTTGTTAGACCAAATGGCATTACAGTAAATTCATAATGACCATACCTTGTTCTGAAAGCGGTCTTAGGAATGTCCTCTTCCTGTACCTTTAATTGATGATATCCTGATCTTAAATCGATTTTAGAGAAAAATCAAGCTCCTTGTAGTTGATCGAACAGATCATCGATTCTTGGTAATGGATACCGGTTCTTAATCGTGACCTTGTTTAATTCACGATAATCAATGCACATACGCATTGATCCGTCCTTCTTTTTAACGAACAGTATCGGCGCTCCCCATGGCGACCTTGGCTGTATGAATCCCTTTTCTAGTAATTCATCTAATTGTTTCTTTAGTTCCTGCATTTCGGCGGGTGCCAAATGATAAGGTGCTTTGGCAATCGATGCGGTTTCAGGTAGCAGGTGAATTCAGAATTCAACTTCTCTGTCTGGCGGTAGTCCTGGTAATTCTTCTGGAAAGACATCTGAAAACTGAGACACTACTGGAATGTCTTTTAGTTCTTTTCCTTTAGTGTTAGTGATTATGGAAATCAAATACACTATAGAACCTTTTCTTATATAACTTGCAGTTTTCATCACAGAGATGAATTTTGTGGATCGAGATGGTTTATCTCCCTTAATTGTGATTGTTTTACCTTTTGGTGAATTTACTTGGATTGACTTTTGATCACATAAAATACTGGCTTTATTGGTTATTAACCAATCCATTCCCAAAACGACATCAAATCCTGCCAGATTCATTGGATACAGGTTTGCCATAAACTTTTGATTTAAAATTTCTATTCTTGCTCCCTGCAAGATTTCAGAAATCTTAACAGTTTCTCCATTAGCTGTCTCTACGAGACATTCTTGTGGTAGTTTAGTTAATGACTGATTTAGAAGTTTGCAAAACGAAGTATTAATAAAACTTTGGTTTGCACCAGAGTCAAATAATACTTTAGCAAAAACATCATTAACTAAAAACGTACCAACTATTACGTCCGGAATCATCTTGGCTTCATCTGCACTCAGCACAAATGTTCTAGCATTTTTGGTGTTCCTGTTGTTCACAGCTGGAGCCAATTTTGGACAGTTTGTCCTCATATGACCTTTTTCTCCATAATTGAAGCACATTCCATTACTGGATTTCCTTCTGCAATCTTTTTCCTTGTGTCCTAGCATCTTGCAAAAATTGCAAAAAGTTGAGCATTTTTCTGAATGCTTTTTCTTGCAGACCTTGCAGAATGGTGCAGAGGTAGAACCCATATTCCTACGATTGAAATTCCCAGAACGGAATTCTTGAGTAAGCCTCTGTGCTAGGTTTTTCCTCTGGTCTTCTTCTCTAGTATGTACCAATTCATCAGTCAAGTTGTTTGTTAGTTCTACAGCTTCTTCTATAGTTTGAGGTCTAGCTGCCTTGACTACATGTCTAATCTCTCCGATTAATCCCCAGATGTAATAGGAGATTAACACTGGTTCGGGTGATGCAAGGGTTGGTACTATTCTAGCATATTCAAAGAATAACTTTGTGTACCCCTTACTATCCACTCCATTCATCCTAAGATTTAGGAATTTGTTTGCTATTTGCTCTTTTTCATTAGGAGGGCAGAATTTCCTTTCTACCATGTTCCTAAATTCTTCCCATTCCATGTTATATACCCTATCACTCCCTCTCGACTGAAGGATAGTGTTCCACCATTCTAAGGCTGAGTTCTTAAACAGATTAGAAGCAAACATTATCTTGTCCTCTTCCGCACATTTACTTATTTTTAGAACAGCCTCAGTCTTTTCTATCCAGCATAGAGCTGCAATGGGTTCTTCATTGCCCGAGAATTCTATTGGCTTGCAGGACCAGAATTCTTTGTATGGTTATCGTTATTCAGATTGTCTTGATTTCCTTCATCGGCCATCTGAATTTTAAACATTTACCCCGTATTAATATCACAAAATAATATTAACATAGTCAATCATATGACACGCATTTTTGCCAAAAGCGTCGATCATTGCGACTTTACTCTATTCATATACTATTATGCATCTATTATCAGTACTGAAATGAAAATTACAATACCAACTGAAATAGAATTATACTAATAGTAATAGGCATCCATACACACATATTTTATTTTATTATTATTACTACCATTTCACCATCTTATTCAAGGATATGGATTCATCCAGAAATCCATATTGCGCTCATCGTATTTCCATACGAGTCGCTCTCCCACCTGTCGCATTCGCTAACTACTCTCTAAAATTTCCTCACCAAAAGTCCTAAGTTCTTGGACGTTTTCTGCACTCATTGGGGGTGCAGGTTCTAGGACTGGGTTCGGAATCTGGGGTGCGGGTTCCTGATATGGGGGTGAAAGTGCCTGAAATCGGTAAGGATCTTCTAAGATCTCCCTAATGTATTCCCAGGAACCCATTCGATTCGAAGAAAATGGAAAAAAATAGTGTAAACCTTGTATGATTTGGGAAAAAATAATGAAAATTAGTGAAAAACTACCAAAAGGAACCCAGTGGAATCTGACCCTGGATCCGCCACTGCCTACGTTGGTTTCTGTTGACCCGGCGAACCAAAATTAAGAAATTTAAACTCACCTTGCTAAGATCAGATGAAGAAATAAAGATTCTCTGTTCACACCTTAGATCAAACAACACCGAAATTCGATGATGCCTTTGATAAAATACAAATCCAATCTTTTTTTTCATCAAAATATATTTCATTCCAATAATTTGGGCAAATTACACAAGGATAGCAGGTAGACGAGCAACAAACTGCGTAGCCATCCCTTTCTGGATAGAAAACCCTAATCTACTAAAAACAAAGCCTCGCCCCTGATGGGTCGAAAAGTTGCTGTGGACCATACGTTGAACTCTAGACAAGAACCAAACTGGCTCCAGCGCCAATCCGAGAAAAACAAAAAGAAAGAGCAAAATAATAGCTATGATACCTTCGAGTATTAACAAACGACAACCTGCGATGGTTTCCTGTGACCGGAGGCTAAATTGTCGCAACCCCCGATCCTTGATTCCCAGGAACGGGCGGCCGCGAGCCAGTTTCGGTGGTATCGTGTATTGTCTGATTTGGCAGCGGAATTTTTCATCAGGACCGTAGTTAGGAAATATTTTGATCAGAGTAAAATACCACATTTTCATAATATTAAACATATGGGATAAATCCCAAGTTTGCATTACACACATTTTCATAGGAATAAATCCTATTTTATTTAAGAAAAACATCTATTTCTTTTTAGGTAACTTTATTGATACTTTTCCAAGCCTTCAGTGCTGTCCAGCTGGCTTCTATTTGGCTTTCACATTTTGTTACCTGAAACGCGTTTTAAAAACATTTGTCAGTGGGAAATACTGGTGAGTGAATCCCAGTTTAATCAAGTTTAATTAAAAACCAATTCACAGTATTGAGGGCGATCCCGCAATTATATTTGTTTCCAAGACATCACAATTAACATCCATGGTACTGTCGAACCCGACTTGTGGACATGTTACTCCTTGACCAGGTGGTAACAAATTTTGTATACAAAACCACAATATACTCATGATAATTGTACTCTTACAAATACTCAATCATTGTTTAATATATAATTAATTAAATGAGGTTTTATAAAAACAGTTAACAAAAAGCGGATCAACTCACTTTGCTGTCTTAGATTTTCCGTAAGGGTTCCCTGGTGATAATCTAAAATTTACACAAATGTGCACGCGTTAGTATTAATAACCCATGTTAACATTAGCTATACCCTTCCCGAGACGGCATTCCAATGACTACGTCGGGCAGAACCACGATAGCCATTACGGAACCCTAGATCAATCGGGCAGCGTATCTAATACGTATCCAGGGGTTATAATATTTACAACGGAGCAGAACTTCGCTAATTAGGGGGGGTATAATACCCGCTTTATAAAGCCTATATTCAGAATTTGAGAGAAAGAAACGATTTTGAACGATTGGAAATGAAATCCCGAGGCCATTCTTATATAGTTGCTGATTCTGGGTTTGTCGCGGCCCGCGTAACATACGGGCAGGGCTTACGCGGCCCGCGTTGACTCCAGGTCAACGTATAGCTTGTCCCGGTCACTATGTAGCCCCGCCACGATGATGACACGTGTCATCACCGGGCTGTGCCACTATTTCGATCTCTCGCAGCCCGCGTAAACTTAATGGAAATCTTACGCGGCCCACCTGAACTTAAGAAATCAAACGAATTCAGGTCTTGACCTTTATACCGCCCGCGTAAGGTTGGGGTGGGGTCCTACGCTGCCCGCCTCGACTGATATTTCAGATTTTTTTTTATTTTTTTTAATACTATTTAATATATTTGAGGCCCGTATTCGCGTATGTGGTGTATTTTGGGACATTTAGGGATATTTTAAAATATATTAGGGTGTCGGAACAATTATAAGGGTGTCGGTTTATTGAGGATTATTACATAAATGGTGGTGATTGTATGCTTCAATCGTGAAACGATCACTGATTTCGGTGATGAACGATTGGAAGTGAAAAAAAAAACAGAATGAAGTGTTGTTGCTGTGATTAAAGAAAGAAAGGAGGGAGGGTTGCCTTCTTTAATACCATGTAAACCGGAGAAAAAAGAGGAGTGGGTAAAAACCGTGCGAACGTGGATAGGGTAAATCACCGGAAACCTCCTAACTGCATCATAATAGGAAAGAGACTGTGAAACCGCCGTGAAGTGCCACTTTTTCGGTTACGTTTTTTAGTTAACACGGCTAGGATTTAATCCTGAAAAGATCCAACAGTCATCAATGAATTTGGAAGCAGTTACACTATACGTTGTCTATAATATATATATATAATATGAACTTGTTTTGTCATAGATATTTAATTATAATGTGTTGTTCTATTGATCTACAAAATTAAAAAAAAAACATGGAATCAGGGACTTTCATAAACTTTGGTTAAATGGTTCGAGACGAAGATACCCTCAGTTAGTCAACATAAGATTTGTCATACATTACTATTGTATTGGTTTCCATTGTTTTTATATAAAATCAAGTTTGTGTTTGATTCTCCAGTGGCGAAGCTTGACAATGAAGACGGGGGTCGAAAACGTATATACCAAAAAATTTCTATAGAACTGGGGGTCGAAAACGTATATACCAAAAAATTTCTATACAAAAACTACATATATAAAACTACTGAGCGAAAAGTTCGGGTGGTCGAACACCCCCGGCCCCTCTTAAGCTGCGCCCCTGATTCTCCTTCATTTTGATTATACATGTATAAAAGAAACCCTGTGTTCAGATTTAATTTTTGTTTTCTAAAGGTTAGCATCATTAGTGCCAAAGAAAATTGTGACATTGTATAAAATCTTTATATCGTAATTGTCGGCGATTTTAAACATCTCTAGGTGAAAGAGACCCAGACCCCTCTTGCGTTTTAATTGGTGAGTGGTCCTTGAATTCTAGGGAGCATTTTGGAACACGTTGTATTGACTCTTGATCGTAATTTGTACGGGAAAGATTTAGGTTTCTAAGAGATCCAAGTTCAATTCATGCTTCTCCCCTTTAGTTTTCAACGGCACCTGGTGATGATGGGAGACTAGACGAGTAGGCGGCGATCACTAGTTCGATCCTTGAACTGAATAAGTTTTACATCACTGCACTGTTGTGCCTTTGGGCTAGTGTTCACGGGTTTCTGCCCTAAGTGAGGGTTTTTCCCGGTTCGAAGACGAGTGTATATTGATTTGGTAAATTTCGCCAGTAGCCAATTTGAAAGATTTGTTAGCCGTTTAAAAAAAATTAACAATGTGAGGTGGCTAATACAACATGGCCGATAATATCACATTGGTGTGGAATTCCATTTGTCTATGCATTTTTCTGTTAAGAGACTTAATTTAAATGGAGTGGAGAATAAAAGCAGTTAAATGTTATTTTAGTCCCTATGATTTGGGCCATTTTGCAGTTTAGTCTAAAAGTTTTATTTTTCGCCTGTGGTTCCAAAATATTTCATCGTTGTCATTTTAGTCCATTGCGTTAACTTCATCCATTTTTTCTGTTAACGAGAAGGGCACTTCGGTCATTTTATATGTAATTCTATTAACTAGAAGGGCAATTCGGCCTTATAAAATCACCAAATTGACCTTCTCGTTAATGGAAATAATTGATGGAGTTTACCCAGTTGACTAAAATGGCAACGGTGAAACCTTTTTGAACCCACAGGCGAAAAATAAAACATTTCGACTGAACTGCCAAAATAGCTCATAACACAGGGACTAAAATGACATTTAACTCAAAAACAAAAGAAAGGCATTAAATGTAGTTATACTTGCAAGTTGCTTGATGATATGGAGGGCAAGAAACGACGTAACATTCAATAACAAAAGGGTGCGTATGTTGAAGATAGTTGAAGACATTAAATCGTATTGCTTTTTATGGGTCAAGAATAGATCTAGGGAACTTAACGTGGACAAAATGGTGTAATTTCAATTTTAATCTCTTGCGAACTCACGTGTGATCTATGTTATTTAATGGCAGTGTAGCAACTTGCTAGTATGGTCGAGTAATAAAATACACCTGCTTTAAAAAGAACTATAGTTAACTATTACGACAAATTTTTACACATAAATACAATCTAATTTTGTGGAGGACAAACACTACTTGACCACTAGGTGATGAATAAATATAACTATAGTTAATTATAGCAATAAATTCATTTGATAAAAATTATGTATAATTTTTATTAACAATTAACAATAAGAATAGAAGAATAGTTCTTATGAGAAATTATGCGGTGGTAAGATATCACCTCTCTTTTTTACAGCGCAAAGACAAAGAGTTTAAAACTTCTCTTGCTTCCGTCCGAATAAACTACCCTTTGAACATTTTTTCTCTACCAAAATCAATAAAAAAAATCCTCTTTCTCCTCTTAAATATTCAATATTCCTTCTTTTATTTGTATGAAACTTAACCTTTTATGTATAATTTTTATATGATTATTTCAAAATACTATTTTGTTGCTTGATTTCATATAAACTTTATAAAAATAACTATCCATAAATTAATTATTACGAAGTAACAAAAAACACCATTTTGCTTCTTTTTTTTTATATTTAAAAACATAAAATAAAAAAGATAAATTATTTTATTCCACTAAAATGAAGCTAAAAAAAGAGGAAGCACTTGATTTTAGCCCCTCTATTCTCCTCAAGCACCCTACCAACAACCAAGTACACAACAATCTAAACGGTACAAAAGAACATGTAATTTGCAAACAAGCCCCTTAAGAACTAACTAATTCCCATTTTCCAAGACATTGTAAACTTTTTACCAACTGGTATATTCAACCCTCCAACTTCCACCATCACACTCTTCATGTCCTCCGCTCCGTATATAAACTTATGCTCGGTTTGCGCCAACTCCACATTCGACACGTCCAAAATGTCTGAACTACCCTCGACCTCGACGCTAAATGCACTTCCGACGCCACTTAATCCCAACACGCTAATCTTCTCAATAACCCAACCTTTGTCAAGCGCAAACTTACTCTCTTGCACATCCGACCACACTTTCACCATTTCTTTAGACGTGGATGCGCTAAACTCAACATAAGTTGACTGACCGTTCCCGAGTTGCATCTCGGGAAGCTCGTCATTGTCGAGGAAAAGCTTTCCTTTCGCTTTGGCATCCGTGGCCCCCGCTGGGAAAGTTACTATAAGGGTAAAAGGTGTCATTCTTGCTTCTTTGGATATCATTCCTCCCCTTTGCATTGGAAGAATGGTATTTTGATATAAATGGACATTGATCACGTGCAAAGGAGCATCCAAGGTGAAAGTTTGGGTATCTTTTGAAACGATTGCTTGACTGGGGTCGAACAGACTGTACCATGTTCCAGGAGGGAACACAGCTGACACGTTGGTTCGACCCTGGTCAAGAACTGGTGAGACCATCAGACTCTCACCAAGTAAGAATTGTGTGCTCAATCCATACAGTTCTTGGATGGTTGGGAATGAGAAAAAGAGAGGGCGAGCGATGGGTGCGCCAGTGGTGTGCGCCTCGTAAGTCAAAGTGTACAAGTAAGGAAGCAGCTTGTACCGCATACCTAAAGCATTACGAGCGGATGTTGCAACTGTTTCCCATTGGTAAAGCTCTTGTCTTGGAGAATGGTAATTTGCATGGTCTCTTGAAAACGGGTAAAAAGCACCCAACTCTATCCAACGGTTACATAGCTCTTCGGTTGGTTGCGGGTAAAACCCGCAAATATCCGACCCGACCATAGGAACACCAAAAATCCCGAAATTCAACATGGTATATATCGAGTACTTAATATCGTTCCAAGTACCTTGGTTGTCACCGGTCCAATGAGCAGTGTAATGACCCGATCCAACAAATGTGGATCGGGATAAGATAAATGGGCGCTTCCCTTCAAGCCCCTGAAGCGCCTTGTGAGTCGCAATAGCATGAGAAAACCCGTAAATACTATGAGCATCATACTCTCGAACGCCATTATAATGAACCGCACTCGTAGCAATCGTCTTGTACCCGATAGGAACATGCGTCCCGGACGCGTTAATCTTATAAGGAGGATCATCCCATCTTGTCTTTGTTATATTCTTACAATCCAAACAACATATCCAACCGGGCCCAGTCCCGGTTGGACACTGCTTACCTTCAGGAAGCGTGCACAACCCAGAACAAAAATTAGAAGCCTCGTTCATGTCGATCCACAACCCATCGACAGGAACGAGCTCATGAAACCTCCGTACTTCATCTCCCCACCACGCAACCGTGTCGGGGTTAAGGAAATCCGGAAAGTTAACCGCCCCAGGCCACACTTGAGCCAAATACGGCTTCCCCTCGTATTTAATAAACACGTCTTTCGCGAGACCTCGTTGGTAGGTCCCGTAAGACGTGTTGACACCGATCCCGGGGTCGATAATGACAATGTACTTCATGCCACGGGCGTGTATTCTTTGGAGGAAATCAAGTAGTTTGGGTCTAGGGTAAGCATTGGGGTTAAGAGTGAAGTCTTTGTGACCATCCATGTGATCATCATCGTTCCAAATAACGTCTAATGGGATGTTGGCTTTTTTGTAATTTTCCACCACGTCTTCCACCACTGAAAGATTGTGGTAACCCCACCGACATTGGTGAAATCCTGTAAAACACAAAACATGTTATTTTGGAGAATTTAATATAATGAGTTAACTTTCGTTTTGTTTTTTTTGGTTTGGTCACTTTAACGGTTTTGCCTCAATCATTTAAAAACGACCATTTTCCTCCTTGATGTTTCAATCTTGTCGCCAGTTTGCTCCTAGGGTTCTAACTCCATCCATATTGTATATTAACTGGAATGGTATTTTGGTAATTTCAAGTATAACGTAACGGTACTTGGATCTTGTATGTGAACTTGAAATTACAAAAATACCCTTTTAGTTAACATACAATATGGATGGAGTTAGAGCCGTGGAGCAAACTGACAACAAGATCGAAACATAAAGGAGAAAAATGACCATTTTTAATTGACTGGACCAAAACCGTTAAAGTGACCAAACTACAGAGAGAAAACGGAAGCTAACTCTAATATAATTTTGGAGAATTTAATATAATATTATTATACTATCTTGGACCCTTGGTCGGGCCAAAAGATTTGTAAAAAGATTTTCTTTTTCACTTTTTTATGTAGTGCGTGGGTACCAACAAATACTTTACACAGAAAAGATAATATTTTTTAAATAAACTTTCTTGGTTTTTTAACTAATTTTTCCAAAAACAAGACAGATGCAATGATGCATTGTGAAGTTGTACAGTACAACCACATGATGCATGAAGCCTGCAACATGGGATACCTGAATCTAGTCAGCATAGTCGGTTTCTGCATCCGGTACCAGCATTTGTTTTTATGGTTTTTAGTCATTACAAAAAGAACGTTGATATCGTTTTTGACATATCACAATTTTATTTTTTTAAGTTTCCATGCTAAACTAAGTTCTGGTAAAATAACGAACCAAACTGATACTAATTGAATTCTCGTGCAAAATGACAGTAAGAATCGAGCAAAACAAATTACCTACATTTGTTTTTATAGTGTTTTCAATTTATACTAAAAAAAACGTATCGCTGTTTTTTAGGCATATGACCACATCATAACTTTATTTTTGAATGTTATATAATAAATCAAACACTGGTACTATCAGTGACGTAGCCTGAACGAAAACTCGGCGATGACCAGACTCGTTAAATCCAAATCGGTGGGGCCGGCTCTTCAAAAATCCAATATTTTACACTATAAAAATATTATTTTCGAAAATTTTCAGTAAAATTTAACAATCAAGCAAAAAACCGACAACTCTGCCTGTGAGTACAATATTAAACTGAACCGATACCATCTGAATTCCCATCGAGAATCCACTAATTCAAACTTATACGGTACAACCACATGCAATATGGGATACCTGACTCAACAAGGGCAAAACGGTAAAAGAATATGTACTAACCTAGAGACCAGTAAGGCATAGCAGCAGGCCGACCAATAAGCTGAGTATACTGATCCACAACCGTTAACGGCGTGGGCCCCGCAAAGAAGTAAAAGTCCAAAACACCCCCAATAACTTTATACGTCAAAGAATCACCCCTATAAAAAACATCCATCCCATTACTATTCAACAACAAAACCCCATGGGCATACGGGTCCCCACCCACATTCCTCATATCCATATAAACCGGGTGCGACCCGTAAAGATCCATATTCAAATTAATAGCTGATTGATCCGTAGTCCACAAAGTATACGGGTCATTCGGGTAGAGTTTAATCCCATGTGGCTGTGAGTTCTCACCAAGACCATACAACGACGCCGTTTTGGGTAATGTTGTTGAGATTTCAATGTATTGGTCTTTGAAGACTAGTGAGTTGTATGTGTCGGATGATGAGTTGAAGATTGTTTGGCCGTTGGATTTTCTTCTGACGGCGAATGAGAATGGGTTGGAGATGTAGCTGAATATTAGTTCGTTTCCGGAGGATTCGGATACGGTTATCGGGTTTTTTAAGGTCCGGGTGAAAGGTTGTTGTGATGGTGTTGGTGGTTGTGTTCTTGGTAAAAGGTTGTATGGTACTTCCCATCGTTGGTTTTGTGCGTCGGTTATGTGTACCCTTAAACGGTCGTCGGTTTCATGCCTGAAATTTTTTCAACGACAAATGTTACTCTACTGTACCTAATACCAATAATCATAAATTATTCTTTTGTCCTCTTTAAAAGACATATGGCTCTATCAAATGTGCTAACTTTGCATTGACGGTCACTTTAAATAATTAATATTAAAAGAAAGCACGTGCTGGTTGTCAAGGCACGCTTTGGTCACTTTACCCGAAACAGCCTTTAAAGCAGCTTGACCCACCGTAAAAGCACTACCCCCTAAGCCCACAAGCGGCGAAACCACTGTTAGATCCACATAGGCATGTTTTCCTCCTACCTGAGAAAGTGTGCCTTGACAACCAGCACGTGTTTATCCCGTTTGCCTTTGATATTTTTGGTTTTCTGGCGCCAGAGGCCATGGGTCTACTTAGTCGAGTTCAAAGGGTCATGCATAGTAATGTTATAACCCGAGGTCTATGGACGTAGTTTTTAAAAGACTTAGTTTTGCTATTTAAAAAGAGGTAGCAGCGCATCTTGTTGCCCGTTTACCAACTATCTCAATGTAAATTCGTAACCTATATATATTATAAAGATCAAGAAAGCTCTCTAAACTAATTCTTGGTAGTTTGGTACTAATAGGACCGGTAATGATATAGGTATCAGTAATCTTGGTCTAATATCTGATTGTAAAATCGTGTCATTTACTCAGCTTAATATGGGTAGGTATACCTGACTTTTGGTTAATAATCACTAGAGATTTTAAAGCACATTTATTACTATTTAAGTTTATATAAAAATATCACCTAAAAAAGTTAGAAATATAAAAACTAAAAGTTAGTAAATTAGTAGATTAATTTATAAACTAATTAAAATAAAAAACATTAATGTGTATGTTTGTTTCTCGTAATAGAGTCAGATATGACCTAATACTATACCAGTCCATATCCAAATACATGTCCCAAGTCTTTTAGGTTTCGGATTTGCTCGTTTAGTTGGGTTCATCTGTCATTTCTAATACTAATGACAGACGTGATCAAGTGTCATTCCTAATACTAATGCCAGACGTGATCAATTTTTTTTCTAACCCTTTTGGCTCTAAAAGTAAATGGATGGAGTTAGTGTTAGGGGTCAAAATGGTTAGAAAAAAAAGATATGGGACTCATATGTTAAAAGATTCCTTTTTAAACTAAAAGGGTAAAAATGATATAATAATAGGGGCCAAAATCGAAATTTACTAAAATAAAAAAAATAAAAAATAAAAATAAATTTGTCATTCTTAACATGTGAAGCATAGCACGAAGTCATGAACAAAAGTCCAAAAGCTTGAAAAACAATAAAAGTGCTTAGTACTTTATGGAACTAAAGTGAAAAACATAAATTAATGTAAAGTAAGTGAGTAGTTTGAGTGAGTTGAAACATGAAACTTACTTGATGTACAATTGCAAATGAGGGATATCCGGCCCATAAATCTTGTTTTGCTTGTTAACCTGAAGATGACCAACAAGCCCACCATCCGGTGACTCTTGAAGTGAGACCAACCGGTACCCATTACCGATCTTGGTGGGTGCAACCGGTGGTTTACTAGACTTAGAACATACACATGAAAATGTAACAAGTAACAATGTGAGGTATAAAATAGGTGTCAAATGAGATGACACCATGGTGCCGTTTAGTGGTGGTGGGTGGTGGTGCAGTTGGGTAGCAAGCTACAGGGTGGTGTAAATATATAGGCAAAATGGAGGGAAGTGATAAGATGAAGGTGGTGGTGACTGGTGTGTTGGTGTTAAAGTTCATGTGACTGTTGGGCCCACCATTTGGGCCAGGGAGCACATGGGGACAAACACAAGCTTTGATTGTGGTAAGATTGGGTTGATCAAATTAGGGTTTGTGTATTTACTTCAAGGTTCTAATTTCGATCCACCGCAATTTTTGGATTCTAGATTTCTTGAAACTTGAAAGTAGCACATAGATAGAGATTTTTAACATTTATTACCCATGTTTGTTGGTCATTTATGAAAGTTGTTCAAATTCATGTGTTTTAAATGGATTTAATCAGTTATGTAAGTGTACTCACATCAAATTCATGTAATAGCATATATAAAATGTTGCCCATCGCTTTAGACTGGTGGGTGTGGGCGTGGGTTGTGGGCGTTTTGGCCCTTTAACGCCGGGTGCTCCACCCTGGGTTGGTATTTTGGTCAGCGTTGAATTCTGTCTGGCGTGGGGCGGGGGGGGGGGGGGGGGGGTGGGTGACATGGCGGAGCGACGCCTAACCACACCTCTAGTTTTTGAGTATTAGCTTGTGGATCCCACCATCGGCACATGTCGAGCCATGTCCCCAACCCAAGCCTTCCACACCCCATAGTCTTAGTGGCATCTTGGGGTTGGGATAAGGCCTTGGGACCAATAGGTCATGGGTTCGATTTCCACAAGTGGGTTTTTCCCATATTTATTGGGTTTCTTCCTGAATTGGTATATAGACATTATGCCTAGTAAAGAAGGATATGACCGGGTGATTCTGCTGGTGGCACGATGATACTTAAGTGGTCAGTCAGTGATCCAAATTTTCTGTTAAAAAAGGCATATATGAAATGTTTTAGAACATGTAAGTTGGGTGATCTTATAATCAAAAGTGTGAATTTCGAAAACTATTTGGGTGAATTCGGTTTATTTGTTGTTTAATATAATGAATGTATATAGTTTTTAACCTTGTATAATCCAAAGACTTATAACTATTTTCATATGTAATCATTATTAATTCAAATTAGTTAGAGAGAATATGTTTGCTACTTGATTTTTAACATTATTATTTTTGTGGTCCTTTATCCTTTTCTTTTATAACTGATGACGACGTAGAATGTTAAGCTAAGGAAATTGACAATATTAAATAGTTTTATTAATAGATTTTATTTTTTATTTTTTTTTGGTATTAGCCTCGAGGGATTCCATTATGTTCGTTGATTGTCACAAGTGCAAGTAGCTATGGAATTATGTGTGCGCGCACACATGTATATACGTGCGTGTGTCACACAATTAAATAAATTATTGTCTAATTTCTCATGAATCTAAATATACACAGATTAATAATCATATAAACAAAGCTATTTTATAAACATCAATAAACTAGTTACAATTCTTTTTAATAGACTAATTAGAAAATAAAATACAATTTTAATAGAAGTAGTGGAAGTTATTTTCATACTAAAGTAAAATGGACAATGTCGATGGAAAACTTGTCTTTGTCCTTGACATATCCATGCGGAATCTCATACCCATGCGTGTTGCTAGATTACATATGAACCCGAATCAAGGAAAAGGTTAAAACCTGTAATATTCGAGCCGTGTACTTAGTAGAAAACTCACAAAACAAATGTCAACGCCGGTCAACGATCAGTAGGGACGACTGCAGACTGCGCAGGACAATTCCAGCGATCAAAAGGGACGTCAATTCCGAATCAGCGAACAACAGGGACAATTCCAGTGATCATCAGGCTAGCATGGACGATTTCAAGCTTTCAGCACTCAGTAGACAACAACCAGCACTTTAGAGTTCAAGCAGCAGGGACGATGTCGATTTTAGAAGCTATATTTTATTCGACGTTTGGTTTCTAGATTGGCTCCCATAATCAAAATGTGTATTTTGTTGTTTTGGGTCTTGGGCTAATATTTTGTAACACCCTTGCTTGTTTAATACAATATTTTATAGAAGTTTCGTAAATTTGCATGTTTTTACGATTACACGTAAGTATGTCAATACGAGTTTACTAAAACTTTTACAATTTAAAAAAAAAAAAGAACAACTTAATGTAATTGAATTCGTCGTTTAAAGGATACGACGAAACGCCGCGCGGAAGCTTTTAACTTTATCGTGTTCGGTTCTTCTTCGAGCTTGATCTTCATCCGGGCACTCTTGGCAATCACATATGATCAAAACCAACTTAAAAGTTAGTTTTGATAGTTAAATAACAAGTTTAAACAAGTTATATGGGTCAAACAAACAAAATTAAACGTTTTTCAGGTTCAGGGGGGGCTAGGCGTCACGCCTAGGGGCTAGACGCCCCACCTAGCCCCCTTTTTGGCAGAAAGTTTTTATTATGTTGCTGCATATTCTCAGCATAACCCGATTTCACGGAAACGAGCATAACTCTCTCGTTTTTAATCCGTTTTACGCGATTCTTTTTCCTACGCGTCCGTAATTTAATTCTCCATCTTATGGAGTTAAAATCCTACATCCAACATAAGAAATTTTTGAGACTTCTAAGCCCTCGACTCATTACCTTTTTGCCGAATTTTAACCCGTTTATGCATTTTATCAAGCAAACATATTTGTTTGATCCTTATTTCACACGCACATCTTCAAACTAATGTTATCTATCATAATAGGTTCTAGTCACAGGTTTCTTACACAATTTAAACCCGTTTTCGCTCGTATGCTTATTTTGACCCGTTAGGGGTATTTACGCATTTTAGTCTAGAACTTGTGCTTTTCTTTTGACACTACAAAAATTCCATGTCTAATTAACTACAAATATTCTACCACAAAATAGTTGTGGTGGATTTAACATAATGAACACCTTTTCCCCAATTTTACCCATCGGTTGGTCATTTTACGCAAATGACCATTTTTTTGAGCATTTGACCCACGAATGTGTATTCCTATGACTTTTATTCATATTTAATGATTCTCTAATCTTAATGCAAGTTCCTAAACAACCCCAATGGGTCATTTACCCAATATACCCTTCAAGGGTGTTTTGGTTAACTTTAGTCCCTCACTGTACGACGAGGGACTTTCGCTAAATATTTGACCAAAAATTGTATGTTAAACTAAAAGCTTATTTATGCGTACCTGGCCTGGGTCAAAGTACTGATCCGTTTACATAACTTTTGCTTTAAATCTTTCTAGTTAAAGCAACGCAAGCTTATGTTATTTCCTGTGATTACAAAACTCAACAAGCGATTGTCAAATGTTATTGTCAAATGGTGTTAACCACACCATTTGACCCATTTAGTCTAATTGACCATTTGTCCGTATGAGATGGTATTTAATTACCATTTCACCCCTTTAAACCTATCCCGGTTTTCCTTTGAACTTGTTTTACTTAAAACCGTTTTTATTTATTCGTCATTACATGACTAATTTACCACTTTACCCCTTTTACTATAATTCATGATTTCTTACCATTTTCCCTCATTCCGACTCTCATTGAATCGTGTCGGAATATCATATATCAACCACTTAGTAGCATTCATATCAATACTTGAAATTAAGTAACTTTGCAAATAATGTAAAGGGGCGTAAGCTCTACTTACCTCGCATCCGAATACACTTTCTTCTCGTGCTTGGTTCGTTTGACCGCTTCTTTCCCAAGCCTCCACCTAGCTCGTTAGGCGACAAACTATCATCATTCACAAGGTGGTTAGATTAGTCATTTCAATTCACGACTATTCCACCTTACGTATTTTCTATGTCGAAACCACTATTCGACTTTATCATTGGTTAGTTTGACTTTTATAGGTCAACTATCTTAAATCATACAATAGGCATAATTAAGTTAAATCAACATTATGATTAGAACCCGTTTTAACCCTTATTTCACGTAATTAGTCAAACAAGGCAATTACGCGTTTCATTCGTAATTTCAACATATAAACATTCACTTAGGCATTTTAACAAACACCTTGCGGGCATGATTTCTCACAATTTATTATCAAGCTCAATACTTGTCATTTAGCCATGGTTAACATCAACTAAGCATGTTTACATCAATTTTCACATTAACTAAATCTGAATTTACTTCCTAGAACTCAAATTACACTAGAACTACAATTAAAATTCTAGTGTTTAACATGTTCCTACAACACCCACTTATCACCTTCAATGGTGATTGTGAATTCATAAGAAATAAGCATGATTTCAACATGTGATTGACTAGGGTTTTACTCCTAGACATTATATCATTCCTATTTCATCCAATTAACAAACATGCATCATCAAATTTCTGATTTCCCAAATTCATGAGAATTTCAAGTAGAGGATTTTTACGAATTTTCACATACCTTATGATCTCCTTTCAATGGGGATCACTAATCCGGGTTCGGATTTCGTTTTAGGGCTGATCTTGACCTTCAATTTGTGGATTTAAACAAGAACTAGGGTTGGAGTTCTTTCCCTTGGTCGCCCCTTGCTTCTGGTCGAATTCAGACACTCTCAATTGTGAGTGTTTGAGGTTTTTTTTTATTGATATTAGTTTCAAGTTAAACACTTTTGGTCCCTCTAGTTTCTTTTGATCAAATGAAGCTATATCTCACCATTAGTCACTTAATCACATGCTACTAACTAGGTTAATTACTCCTAGTTACTTTAACGGGTTCGGGAAAATATAACCCGTTATGTTTTAAGTCCTGTTAATTTGGCCTTTTTATATACTTTGTTTTCTCAAAGTATTTATTCCCCTTTTCAATTAATATTAGGTTTATTTATTTGAGTCCTAATATTTATCGGGTTAATTTTTACCACTAACGGTATTTTACCCGTCTTTACTATTAACGTGGTTTGATTACCAAACCCGTTTTTGGGATGTTACAAGTCTACCCCCCTTAAAGAGGTTTCGTCCCCGAAACCTTATTTACGTAGTTCATTGGTTTAATCAAACGAACCTAGTTTCGTTTTCAAGGCTCCTGTTTCCTTTGGTCAAAAGTTTTCATGTATACTGACGCGTACGTCTTTCATGTGTAAGGCCTCGCGGGCCGTTACTTACACCTTATAACCCTTTATCTTTATTGACTGAGTTGTCACTTGACCACTTAGTCTCGTTAGTCTTTTAATAGGTCTATCCCGCGCTTGTGTCATATTAACAAGCGCTTGTATTTGTTATGACGCTTTCTTAACTTTGAATAGTTTTACTGGCTAGACTAATTAGTCGCCGTCACTTCATACCCCGTAACTCACGTTACAACGTGATCATTTTCTATATTTCTTTTCTTGTCCGTGAGCGTGTCACGTCACGTTTAAGTTTAATTCAACGTTTCTTTATCATACTTCTTCTTTTCGAATGTATCGTCTCGCACTTATCGATGTTAAAACTCATACTCTTTGATATTTGTTATTTCCGAATTCGCCTTATAGTATTCATATTTGTTAAAACGTTATTTCTTACTAAAACTGAATTTTTAGTTTAACGTTTTTCTCTTTAACTATGTCAATTACTCATATCAAGGAAATTGACAACCCATAATTTATTTTTTTCCGTTCTCGTTTTACGCGGGGATTCGTAACAAGTTCCCCCACCTTACACTATTGACCCGTAGGTTCCTTCACTTAACCTCGTAGGCTATTTCCTTAAGCTTTCACCTCTTTAAGGCAAGGCCCTTATGATCCCTTTGCTTCAATTCATGACCCGTGGGTCATTTTGGCCCCGTAGACCGTTACACTAATTAATATCCCGTAGGTTATGATGATCTCGTAGATCATCTTTTATTCGAGTCTTTATTCAAATGTATATACGTTTATATACGCATATGGCGTTAAGGCACCCCTTTTTATGTTTAGAATTATTCACCTTTACTTTTTAGATTTCGTTTGACCTTGACCGTAGTCTAAGGCTACATTGTTTTCTTTCGAATTATCTTTCCGACTTCTTGACTTCTAACGTCAATTACACGTCAGTTTGCCCTACACTTACCGTTACCCGGTTCTTACCTATACTTCTTTACGTCCCATTACCCGGGTTCTTTTATTTTAATGTTTTTAACGCCTATAACTCCTTTACATAGGTTTATTAATTTTTCACACTTTTATTTATTCGATTCGCGCTTACTTACTTTAGCAAGTGTCATTCTTTATTAAATTTGTTTGACTTGTTCGTGTGAAAATTCATCACTTATGAATGTCAAACTTCAGTCTTTGTTCGAACCGTTCAGCTTTGAAATAGTTGAACGTAATTTATCAAAATTTCTATTTGCAGTATCTTATCGTCCTTTAGTCATGACCCAAAACCCGAGTCTTTTTGACTTTCCATACGCGTTCCTGTTTCTCAGTCTACGCATGCGTTTAATTCCTTACCCATCAATCGAGTGTTTTACCGAAATCGTTATCATAGCACCCCTTCCGGTATGCATTAAGACTTCATTTCGATTTACTTGGTCATCTTAGCGAAATCCGTCGCTTTTATTCGACCATGTCTTTTATTCTTTACGTGACCACCATTGGCGGCCTTATTAATTATGAGTGACGATTATCATCGTTATCCTTGCTTTACTACGACTAAAGTTAACAACCTTGATTATCTTTTTCGTGTGGGCAACACCTTTGTTTTTATGACCCGGCGGATCATCTATACTTTGGTTTTACTTGCACATATTGTTCTCCATGGCCCTTTCGTCCAAGATGACTTATTTTCGTGAATTTTCTTTTGATCATTCATTTATATCATCATTTACATTAATCCTTGTCCCTTCTCTCGGACTCATTATCCTAATGTAATACGCTTCCGTCACCCGGCTGTGCGTTTACATTATTATCAACTATTTTGTTCATTTGTTTCATTTGGGTACTTTTTAATTTGTCCCATTCACCCCGTCCTTACTACATCGGATGTAAATGTGTCCGCTATAAGAAGTTCATGGTATCATATGCCACTACTTACTTGGCCAGAGTAAGCGATTAACACATGACACGCATGACCTTTTTATAGTTTTCACATCACGCCCTATGTAAGTAATGCCTCTATTTGTTTCTCTTGGAAACAATATCCCGAATACATATTCTATTCGGTTTTCCAAGTTTCTAATTTACATATGCAACAATCATTCTCTACATGTTTGTTGCATATTGCTATTTGTGCGTTTACATTTAAAAGCGTGCACCTGGTAATGTTTGCCCCGACGAGCGTTCCTTGCCATTAACCTTGTTCGCGGTCGTTACGCGATTTAGTCCTTGGTGAGCATGCTCCTCTTGTCATACTTCGGACCGTTCCTCTATCATATCCGTAATTTGTTCAATCCTCGTCATCTTCAAATGCGAGTTTCCTCCAATTAAAACATTCATAAAAGTTAGTAATGTTAACTTTACTAAATGTCCGTATCATAATACAAGGCTTTTCTACTACACGTGTTAACGCACGTAATTTTGTTAACTATATCTATTATTTAATTGAGGTATCGTATATTACACGATAACCCTATGTGTTGTTTACAACACTTTAACATGCTAAACCATTAAAATACACGTACTTACCGGATTTGCGATCAAGCCTCGAACCGAACACACTTTACTTTTTAACCATGAGCTCTGATTACCAACTTGTAACACCCTTGCTTGTTTAATACAATATTTTATAGAAGTTTCGTAAATTTGCATGTTTTTACGATTACACGTAAGTATGTCAATACGAGTTTACTAAAACTTTTACAATTTAAAAAAAAGAACAACTTAATGTAATTGAATTCGTCGTTTAAAGGATACGACGAAACGCCGCGCGGAAGCTTTTAACTTTATCGTGTTCGGTTCTTCTTCGAGCTTGATCTTCATCCGGGCACTCTTGGCAATTACCTATGATCAAAACCAACTTAAAAGTTAGTTTTGATAGTTAAATAACAAGTTTAAACAAGTTATATGGGTCAAACAAACAAAATTAAACGTTTTTCAGGTTCAGGGGGGGCTAGACGTCACGCCTAGGGGCTAGACGCCCCACCTAGCCCCCTTTTTGGCAGAAAGTTTTTATTATGTTGCTGCATATTCTCAGCATAACCCGATTTCACGGAAACGAGCATAACTCTCTCGTTTTTAATCCGTTTTACGCGATTCTTTTTCCTACGCATCCGTAATTTAATTCTCCATCTTATGGAGTTAAAATCCTACATCTAACATAAGAAATTTTTGAGACTTCTAAGCCCTCGACTCATTACCTTTTTGCCGAATTTTAACCCGTTTATGCATTTTATCAAGCAAACATATTTGTTTGATCCTTATTTCACACGCACCTCTTCAAACTAATGTTATCTATCATAATAGGTTCTAGTCACAGGTTTCTTACACAATTTAAACCCTTTTTCGCTCGTATGCTTATTTTGACCCGTTAGGGGTATTTACGCATTTTAGTCTAGAACTTGTGCTTTTCGTTTGACACTACAAAAATTCCATGTCTAATTAACTACAAATATTCCACCACAAAATAGTTGTGGTGGATTTAACATAATGAACACCTTTTCCCCAATTTTACCCATCGGTTGGTCATTTTACGCAAATGACCATTTTTTTGAGCATTTGACCCACGAATGTGTATTCCTATTACTTTTATTCATATTTAATGATTCCCTAATCTTAATGCAAGTTCCTAAACAACCCCTATGGGTCATTTACCCAATATACCCTTCAAGGGTGTTTTGGTTAACTTTAGTCCCTCACTTTACGACGAGGGACTTTCGCTAAATATTTGACCAAAAATTGTATGTTTAACTAAAAGCTTATTTATGCGTACTTGGCCCGGGTCAAAGTACTGACCCGTTTACATATCTTTTTCTTTAAATCTTTCTAGTTAAAGCAACGCAAGCTTATGTTATTTCCTGTGATTACAAAACTCAACAAGCGATTGTCAAATGTTATTGTCAAATGGTGTTAACCACACCATTTGACCCATTTAGTCTAATTGACCATTTGTCCGTATGAGATGGTATTTAATTACCATTTCACCCCTTTAAACCTATCCCAGTTTTCCTTTGAACTTGTTTTACTTAAAACCGTTTTTATTTATTCGTCATTACATGACTAATTTACCACTTTACCCCTTTTTACTATAATTCATGATTTCTTACCATTTTCCCTTATTCCGACTCTCATTGAATCGTGTCGGAATATCATATATCAACCACTTAGTAGCATTCATATCAATACTTGAAATTAAGTATCTTTGCAAATAATGTAAAGGGGCGTAAGCTCTACTTACCTCGCATCCGAATACACTTTCTTCTCGTGCTTGATTCGTTTGACCGCTTCTTTCCCAAGCCTCCACCTAGCTCGTTAGGCGACAAACTGTCATCATTCACTAGGTGGTTTGATTAGTCATTTCAATTCACGACTATTCCACCTTACGTATTTTCTATGTCGAAACCACTATTTGACTTTATCATTGGTTAGTTTGACTTTTATAGGTCAACTATCTTAAATCATACAATAGGCATAATTAAGTTAAATCAACATTATGATTAGAACCCGTTTTAACCCTTATTTCACGTAATTAGTCAAACAAGGCAATTACGCGTTTCATTCGTAATTTCAACATATAAACATTCACTTAGGCATTTTAACAAACACCTTGCGGGCATGATTTCTCACAATTTATTATCAAACTCAATACTTGTCATTTAGCCATGGTTAACATCAACTAAGCATGTTTACATCAATTTTCACATTAACTAAATCTGAATTTACTTCCTAGAACTCAAATTACACTAGAACAACAATTAAAATTCTAGTGTTTAACATGTTCCTACAACACCCACTTATCACCTTCAATGGTGATTGTGAATTCACAAGAAATAAGCATGATTTCAACATGTGATTGACTAGGGTTTTACTCCTAGACATTATATCATTCCTATTTCATCCAATTAACAAACATGCATCATCAAATTTCTGATTTCCCAAATTCATGAGAATTTCAAGTAGAGGATTTTTATGAATTTTCACATACCTTATGATCTCCTTTCAATGGGGATCACTAATCCGGGTTCGGATTTCGTTTTAGGGCTGATCTTGACCTTCAATTTGTGGATTTAAACAAGAACTAGGGTTGGAGTTCTTTCCCTTGGTCGCCCCTTGCTTCTGGTCGAATTCAGACACTCACAATTGTGAGTGTTTGAGTTTTTTTTTTTTTTTATTGATATTAGTTTCAAGTTAAACACTTTTGGTCCCTCTAGTTTCTTTTGATCAAATGAAGCTATATCTCACCATTAGTCACTTTATCACATGCTACTAACTAGGTTAATTACTCTTAGTTACTTTAACGGGTTTGGGAAAATATAACACGTTATGTTTTAAGTCCCGTTAATTTGGCCTTTTTATATACTTTGTTTTCTCAAAGTATTTATTCCCCTTTTCAATTAATATTAGGTTTATTTATTTGAGTCCTAATATTTATCGGGTTAATTTTTACCACTAACGGTATTTTACCCGTCTTTACTATTAACGTGGTTTGATTACCAAACCCGTTTTTGGGATGTTACATCTTTGCTATTTACCAATTGGGCATTTGGGCCGCCTTTTAATTCTATTATTATTAATTTGGGATTATCTAATCATTCGAGCTTAATTATTGTACAAGTTTTGAGTTGTAAAACATTTGGGCTTATAAAAAATTGGGATTTTAGTAATATCAAGTATCTGTTTTTTTTTTTTTTTTTTTTTTTTGTGTGTGTTAGGGATATCCTCGTATTTTTTTGGGGTATCATTTGTATAAAACCGAAAAAATAAATAAAAAAATACACTACGAATACGGAGTTGAGCCGTAACCCGTGCTACAGCTCCTTATACACTACTTCCCCTCCCTCCTCATCAGATTACTTGAATCTCTTTACTCACATCAAAACGAAATATACCAATACATTATTTCATCATAAAAGTATAACAAATACCAATGTTTAATAAATATTGTGGTGAATCTTTAACGACTTCAAACTATTAAAGTATGAAATTGTTACAACTGTGTAATTGATTTTTTTTTTTTTTTTTTTTGAACGGTCAACAAAAAAATTTATTCATTCAACTAGCAAGATGCTAGACACGAAATATACATTAATGTTACACCAAAAAACCACCAGACGGTCAAAACCGGATATTACATTACAATACTAAAGTTCCGCCATTCGTCCCATGTCCAATCAAGTGATTTCATCCGATTCTTTATCCAAAGAAAACTCATCGATTTTTATTCTTCCACCACCTTAGAGATGTTTGGATATTCATTACCAAAAATTACCTCGTTCCTCATCTTCCAAACGCTCCAATTGACGTGATAGCAAAGAGAAGAGAAAACAAGACTTAACAATAATTTGTATTATTAAAATAAAAATTTGATAGAAAAATAATAATAAAGACACATGTTCAGATTTTACGTTTGGCTAACCCGGATTCGATGCGGCATTACGATTTGGATCGATACGGACTTCCTGCACTCATCGTCCTTTGATGCCTTTTAGCGTGAACCATGCTAGACATGTGGAGCCCATATTTATAAAGGCTTTATATGAATTATAATTTAGAAAATGATGAAACAAATTATTTTTTTTCTAAAAATTACGCTTATAACCCCATGATACATATTAAGAATAACTAGAATTACGACCCGCCGCAATAAGGCGGGGATTCTTTAGTTATAACTAAGTCGATTTAGGACGCGCACGTTATGTTGAATCTGTCAAACGGGAAAAAATAGACGATGTAAAAACGTTCACCCACACACGCACGTTGCGTCGTGTTAACTCGCAAAGTTTAGAACGAAACGTGAAAAATGCTAAACCATAGACGCACGTTGCGATGTTTTAAGTCACAAAATTTAGAACGAAGCATAAAGCGGAAAATTTGCGGAAAATGAAAACTATAAAGGACCGAAGTTGAAAGTAAAAAAGTTGTGAGAATATATTGCAAAAGATAAAAAGTTGTGTTAAAAGTAAAAAAAAAAAAAAAAAACAAATAGTTTTGGGCTAAAAGTAATTTATGAAATACTTTTGGGCTAAAAGTAAAAAAATCATTTTTTTTAAAAGCCCAAAGCCAACGTTACAACAACCATATGCATAACCATTTTTTCTTTGAAAAACCCCCTAAAGCCAAAATTACAACACATAAGTAAAAAAAATCAAAGTGGTTAAATCGCAAAAGATGGAAACGTTTGAATTAGAAGTAAAATAATCAAATTAATCAAAGGGGTTAAATTACCAAATATTAAAACTTTAAACTTAAATTGTCAAAGATTAAAACTTTAGGGTTAAAAAGGAAAGAAAGATTAAAAATTTTAAACTTAAATTGTCAAAGATTAAAATTTTAGGGTAAATTATCAAAGATTTAAACTTTAGGGTTAAAAAGGAAACAAAGATTAGAAGTTTAAACTTAAATTGTCAAATATTTAAAACTTTAGGGTTAAAAAGAAAAATTTTCAATTTTTTTTTGAAAGACTCTCAAAGCCCAACTTACAACACATATATGCACTAACATCTTGCTTATTTATAGTGTTTAATTACGTGGAACTACACTATACGTAATCATATTTCATAAATAAAATACGTGTTTTATAAGGTGTGAAAATATATTTAAAAAAAAATCTCTTCATCACTTCTTATATTTTAGGTGGTGTTTGTTTTTCTAAAAAAATATATGCAGACTCTTCTGTTTGCGCCGCATAGACCACGCGGAGACATTGCTATTTACAGACTGTTTGTTTTTCCGAAGACGTTTCACTAAAAAAATACTTTTTATCAACTTGTAAATTCGGTCTTTCTCTTCTTCTCCGACCATTTGTTTTTCAAAAATAATTTGAGAAAGGTGAAGTATATACAAAATGAGAGGCGATAATTACCTCAGATTTTATGTTTCGGACATTTTTTTAATAATTTATTTAATCTTCAAGTATATACAAAATTGTATCTTTAAGATTACCTTTTCTCTATTTTTTTTTCAATCTTTAATCATCTAATTTTAAAATCCACCAACTCTAAAACTTGGTTAAATATATAGTATTGTTTAAATGATAAAGATGTAAATTGAAAACATAATAAACTATTTTAAAAATGTATAGTGATCCTCTGAAACATCAAATATCGATAGAAGTTGTAGCTTACAACAATGGTTAAATATTGCCTTCTTCTGCCATCATGATTTTTTTTAATTCTGACTATTTAATTATTTATCAAAAGATCTATACGAGCTTGGCTAAAAATTGATCACGAGCTTTAAATAAACATGTATAAGAAAGGAAGCTTTACGTACCAAGCTTGACTAATCTCCCAAGTGTGTTATATATGATATTTTTGTTTAATATATTAAATATATAAAAAAAAGTATATCGTACAATTGGCCTTTACATACATTACGTACGTGAGATAAGTTCGCATGTTATAAAAATCTTTTGCTATAAAATTCGCATGTTATGTTACTGAAATCGCATATTGTATACATGAAATTTTCATGTAAAAATTGCATATATACACATATCTGAAAGTCGCATGTTATATTACTGAAGTCGCATGTATATATAGAAATGAAAGTCACACGTTATAAACCAATTTCGCATGTTGATAATGTCTCGCGTACGCAATGTACGTTAAGCCATTTTGTACGTTAACCGGCCTCTAAATTACATACCAAAAGTAATCATATACGACTACGATAAAAATTAAAATTAGAACTAAAAATCTGTATATTTATAGAAATAAGAAAGTTAAACATACATATTAAACGAGCTGAGTTTAAGTTTGTAATTTCTTTAACGAGCTGGACTCAAGTTTTGAATATATGTCTTAAAACAGGTCGATATCTTGATTTGCATTTTGCACGGCACGTTCATAGCTAAGGAAACAATCAAACAATGGAGTTGAAAAGAAAGATAGAAAAACATAGTTTACAATGAAATTCGTCATATTAATATAAATTTGTACTTTAGAATATATTTTGTTATAGAAAAACAAGAATGAAGACACAAATTAAAATTTTATGTTTAGTTAACCCAGATTCGATAGCTCCATTACGATTTGGTTCGATATATGGAGTTCATTCATTGTCCTTTTACATGTGGAACCCATTTCTTTATATAAAGATTTTTCAAAGAAATATAGAGAAAATGACAAAAATTAGCTATTGTTGTTAACGTGTTACACCTAAGAGAAATAATAGGTTTATGATCGCAAAATTCATGTATGTTTGCTAGCGTATGACGTTGTTTCATACATAAATCATATTAAACTTGATAAGTTTTTGTTAGGGTTGTTCAAGATCAGATTATCTGGTTTTCGGATATCCGAAAATTCATTAATATCTAAAATTTCGGATACGGATTCGGGAATTTATAAAAACAAAATCAAAAAATCCGTTTCTTGCATAGATTAAAACTAGACCTTTATTCGATTATCCAAAATTTCAACATTGAAAAAAAAAAAACATATATAAATCCACATCCAATTCCGATCATTTGCATTAACAATTACACATGATCTTATAAAACTTTTAAACCACATACCATATTTGAATTCACACATTCACAACTAAACATGTCAATTAGCGAAACTTTCAGGCTAACACAAACTTCACTTGTTTGCCTAAACATGTTTGCAAGTTTGATTCGAAACTAACCTGAAATCTTTCAGACTAAATCCAAACTCATAAGTTATACAGCCCTAACAGAGCCTGTTGGTTTTCTTTCTAATATCAACTGTAGTTGAAAGAAATTTAAATTAAAAAAAAAAAACAAATTGTTATATATATATATAGCTTATGACTTGCTAGATTTATCATTTGCATCCTTTCAATTATTATTTGAAACAAGTATGAAAAATATGTCCCTTTCAGTTTTCTCAATCATTGATCTAGTTTGTGGATTTAATTTAATATATTGAATTGATCCATCAAGTATATTTTTTTTTTTTGAACGGCGATCCATCAAGTATTTTAATTATTTATAAAGCTCAAATGTTTGGAATCTAAACATAACAAATTTATTTTAAATTCTTCAATGAAATAAAGTTTAACGTTATAAATGATTATTCGACAAACATATCTTCATAGTAGCCAACCTTTTTACACAAAGATTTTCATCCCTGCAAAGTGCAAACCATCTACAACTTGGGCTTTTAGCCGAACAAACTTGATCTTGAATTACCTCAAATACATCTCTAGCCCTCTAGGTATATGATTGAACTCATTTTTTACGAGGAACTATTTCTGTTTTAACAAACACAATAAAATAAAATACAAATCCTAAAAACATGTGGGGTGAAAAAAATGTTTACATTTTTTAATTTTAGATTTAAAAAAAATAGCAACTTATATGATAAATATAAAAATAGGGGTGACATGTACACAATCACTTTTGGTGACAACTTTTCCCTTTAATCATACATACTATTTTTTTTGTCTTTGTTTAATTTTATAATTCTATTCTAATCAAATTAAAAAAAATGGTATGAGTAGAAAAGAATCTAATATGAAAATACTTGTATCTATATATCAATCTCTGTAACTACTAAGTCTATATATAGCTATGTCAAGAATAAGAGATGAGCTCATTGAATAAAATTTCACAATGAAAGAAGAGAAGCGCATCTATCTAATAGGAGCAAATCACATAAAACAATTTTATAAGGCCGAAAAAATACAAAAAAAAAAAAAAACAAAAAATATATTTCTTTTTGGAACTTAACTCCAACTAACAAACAAAAAAAATGAATAATAGATTTTAATAATCTCAACTATTATACATTGGTCGTTAACAGTCTGAATTTAAAAAATAACCAACGGTTGTCCAAACTTTTCACATATTGTAAGCTAATAGACCTTTACTAATGAAACTTTAATTTCTTTTTGTCCCTTTATTTTCTTTTATGTGAAAAGTTAGGACCACCACTGATTAATTTTTTAAATTAAGATGTTATCGGCTAACAACTAATAGTTGAAATTGTTAAAATCTATTATTAAAAAAAAAGAAATTGGTCGGAAACCAACAAAGTTACGGAAATATGATTGGGTTTTGCAACCAAACCACGGGTGGAGATATGATAGTAAGTTTATTTGGCAAAGAAGACTAGAAAGTGATCTTGACCATCTATTTAGTTAATCAAGGGCTAAGATTAAATCAGGGAAATTGAAGGGAAGAAAAGAGGCGCGTGAATTTGTTTAGGGGTATTCTAGTCAATCCAAGCAAATAGTTTCTCTCTCCTCCAATTCCCCCCCCCCCCCATTTTTTAAACGTTAATAACTCTTTCATACGACATTATTTTTTTTATAAAAATTTCACCAAAAAAACGAGCGTTTTTTTATCTTTAAAACGAGTATACTATTGCTATATTTTCAAAAAAAAAAATTCTAAAACCCAGTTGCGTAAAACGCAATGGAAAAAAAAACCTAAAAAATGACATTTTTCTAAAACGCAATGCACTAAAAACACAAAGAAATGTCTTATTTGTAAAACGCAATGGCCAGAAAACACAAAGAAATGTCTTATTTCTAAAACGCAATAACCTAAAAACTCAAAAGAAAATGTACTTTCTAAAATGCAATGGACTAAAAACACATAAAAATGTGTTTTACCTAAAACGTAATGCACAAAAAACACAAATGTCTTATTTCTAAAACGCAATGACCAGAAAACACTTAAAATGTCTGTTTTCTAAAACGCAATTGACTGAAAACACATAAAAAGTGTTTTACCTAAAACGCAATGCACCAAAAACACAAAGAAATGCCTTATTTGTAAAACGCAATGGCCAGAAAACACTTAAAAATGTCTCATTGTAAAACACTATTGCCTAAAAAAAAGAAAGTGTTATCTGTAAAACACAATGGACTGAAAACACCTAAAAATGTGTTTTACCTAAAACGCAATGACTAAAAACACTTCAAAAATGTGTTTTTCTAAAACGCAATGGCCAGAAAACACATAAAAATGTTTTAGTTCTAAAACGCAATTGTCTAAAAACACCAAAGAAAGTGTTCTCTCTAAAACGCATTGAACCATGACAATAGTTTTTTCTGTGCTGTGAATTGTCTGTGCTGTGAATTGTCTGAACCAATGCAGTTTACGAATGCAGTTTTCCAGAGGCAATTTACAGAAAATTAATTTTTCTGATGCATTTTTCCAGAGGCAATAGTTTTCTCAACCCCAGCCAGGGGCTCTGCCCCTTGGACCCCGCCAGGGGCTGCCGCCCCTGGGACCCCGCTACCAGGGACGCTGCCCCCGGACCCCCGTCAAGATCGTAAAACGCAATGACTAAATCAAAAACCCAGATCGTAAAAATGAAATTAAAGAATTTCTTACATGGATCGAAGTGATTTCTTCAACAATTGACGAATTTTGAATGATTGAAACACTTATCAGCGCTCGAATCGAACGGATCGAGTGATTATCTTCAAAATCACCGGAAAAAAAACGAGATTTTGTATGAAATTAAATTGGGCTTTCTTCAAAATAGCTGAAGAACACGTTGATCGGGTGTTTGAATCATTGATTGGTGACGAAAATCGCACTATAATGTAGTGATTATTGAGATAGAAAGTGAAGAAATTGTTGAAGATGGTGGGTTTTGAAGTTACTGGGTTTTGAAAAGGAAGAAGAAAGGATAAGATTGACTAAAATACCCTTCCTCTTTATTTTAATTTTTGTCATATGTCCTAATCCTATTGCTTCCTATCCTTCCTAGCCAAAATAAACTTCCTATTTGATCCCCACCCACCAAACCACTCAACTAATATTAATTTTACTATTTCTATTTACAAACTACAAATATAAATAGCTAGTATTTGCCCCGCCCGCGTTGCGGAGCATTAAGCCGAATATTTCTCTCCCATTACATGTACGTTAGTGTTTCGGTTACTTGTACATACTCCTAATAACACGATCCCAAAAAAAAATTACATCGAATAAACCAATTAAAGCAAAACACTACCATAATTTTGCTAAAAAGAAAAACTAAAACGATGGAAAAACTACAGTTTGGCACGAATAAAAATTACATCGAGTTAACCAATTAAACAAAATACTACCATAGTTTTGTAAAAAAAAAAAAACATTAAAACAAATTTTACACTGGGGGGCAAAATCGTAATTTGACAGGAAAAAATCAGTGGGAAAACTATAAATTTGAGCTGAGGTCAAAATCGTAATTTGGCCAGGAGAAGAAAAAGACAAATCATATGGCAAAACAGTAATTTTTAAACGGGACAAAATCGTAATTTGGCTGGACCAATTGGGAAGTGCCAGGCAGCTGCATTTTATGCCCCACCCGCGTTGGCGGGGGCGCTAGGCCGAATATTTCTCAACCAATTAAAACAAAACACTATCATAGTTTTGCTAAAAAAAAAAAAAACTAAAACGATTGCAAGACAATAATTTTAAGTTAGGGTAAAGATGTTATTTGTCAGGTCCAATGAGCGAGTGCTAGACAACTGTTTAGCACAAATATAAATTACATGGAGACAACCAATTAAAACAAACACAACCATAATAATGGAAAATTTGTAATTTTGAACTGTGGTAAAATCATAATTTTTAATTGGGGTAAATTTGTAATTTGACAAAAGCCAAAATGTTGGCAAGATTGTAATTTTGAGCTGGTGGTAAAATCGTAATTTTTAACAAATGCCAAAATCGTATTTTTTAACAGGGGCAAAATCGTAATTTTAAATTAGGGTAAAATCGTAATTTTTCTTTACCAAGAAGTTGCCTGACACTATTCCCCACCATAGTCCATGTATATATATATATATATATAATAAGAATAAAAAATAGTTTCCCTCCAGTGTATCATTATTGTTTAGAAATTTACCTTTAAAAAATAGTTTACCTCCAGTGTATCATTATTATTTTTTGAGTCTTTATATTTTAGTGGTTTTAATTATTTGAGTCCAAAATCAAAAAGTTTAATGTCATGAGTCCCTAGTCATTTATTTTATATTTGAGTCCAATTTTGTTCATTTTATAACGGTTTGAGTCCAATTTTGTTATAAAAAAAATTGGACTCATAAGATTAAAATTTGGACTCAAAAAGACTTAAATGGTTATAAAAAAAAAAGTGTATAGGGACTCAGGGCGTTAAACATTTTGATTTTAGACTCAAATGGTTATGAAGGGGTATGGCCCCAAATCTGTTCTAACTCTTCAGGTCGTGTGCGAGGTCAGGTACAACGCAGGACCAGATTCGACACTTAGTTCCTTGGATGAAAACCCTTACTTCCTGGACCTCGCGCCGGCCACACGGAATACCCCCAGTGGTCGCGCGAAGGAAGGAAGCGCAGGTAAACACATGACAAGTACCAAAGGTACAAGTGGTAGAGCAGTGGACCAATGAACGTCCAACAGGCTGTGTCTGATCATGGTGCACGATTGACAATCGTAAAGAAGACAAAAAGGTACACAAGGACGCACATGTGGCACCAATCAGCGTGCGGCGACCACTGCTCCACGATCTCCACTTAGCCGCTGATGACAGGCCAGACAACAAGGACAACGGTCAGGACACGTGGATCCATTCAGCATGCGCCGATTGCCCTCTCGCCCAGAAGCACCAACAGTCGTGACAGAGGAGACAGAATGGATATTTCTTGTTGTCGACTACAGGCCCAAGACCCATCAGCCTATCTCCTCCACAAACCACCTTTGCTATAAATAGTGAACTTTACCTCCAGGTTTAGGGATCACTCTTTTGCTCTCTCACTTTGATCACATACTATTATCCTCAAAACATATGCTTATTATCACACCGGGGGTGGTTACGAGGAGAACCCCCTGCTCCCCTTCTTGTAACGAGCTTAACGGCGTGTTTAATGTTTTGCAGAATCATCATCACAACAGCTTGGACGAGACAAAATGATTAACCTTATTTGTTAAAATAAAAACCATAAACTAATAACCAGATTAATTTAGTGTTTCTTCAGGTTAAAACCATAAAAACACAAAAACTCAAAAAATAATTTACTCTTACCTTTAATAAAGAAATGTGAAGATAAGAATGGCCAAAAAATCAACTTGTCTCATAATGAAAGTAGTCCCCCTTTGTGTACTCATACTTATTGTTGGGACGTGGAGGGCTATCTCTACGATCGTTGTCAATTTGCCAATTTAGGACCATTTTTCAAATTGCGTGTTAATTCAAATTGTACGTATTTTGAAAAAAAAAAATGTTTTTCTTGACAAAGTTGAATTTTTTAGTTCATAAGCCGACCAGCATTTGATTTTGTCAACACTTTATGTTGTTTTTTCAAAGTTTTTTTCGTTAAATTAATAAAATATCAATACACTTACATTTTTTTAATCTCAAACGTTATATTTAATAATAAGTGCACTTTACATCAATATCGCAGGTAAGCGAGCAACAAGCTGCGCCGCTACCCCTTTCTGAATAGCAAACCCTAGCCTATTAAAGACAAACCCCTGCCCCCCTGTTGATGAGCAACTGTTATGGACAACCTTTTGGACCCTAGTCAACAAACGGATAGCTTCTGGAGCTAGGGAGCCAAATGTGTCGAAGGCGAAGGGGACAAATGCATGTTGGTTATCAGCACATGCTTTAGCGTGTTTATCCACCTTTTTAGATTCTGCTTTCCTTATAGCTTGTCCTGCTACAAACCCGCTTTCCCTTAAACCAGCTAAGGGGGAGACTCCTGTGAGATCCACACAAGCATGTTTCCCTCCCGCCCAGCCAAAGACGAGCAGATCCGCTGGTCTCAGTGTAGATCTCCCTTCCATGGGGTCTGTAAGGAAATTCACAGGGTAACATTGTGTGACAAGTGATTTAATTTGGAAATGTTAATTGTTAAGTTTTAGCTATTTTCTTAATTCGTTTAAGTTTCGTTACTGTTGGTTCGGGTCCACCAGAGCTCCAACTGAATCAAACCCAAAACTTTCGGTTAAGCTACTTTGAAAAGCGACCGGTTTTGGTTAAAATTCGGTTATTGATGGGCTGATGGCTATTCGTTTGGGTTCGTTCAGTTAAACGGCAGGTGCTTGCTTCCTAATTTCTATTTAATATATGATCATGGCTGTTGTTTTTTACTCATACACACTGCAAAAACAACTCATGAGTGTTGTTTTATACCCCATACACATTGCAATGGGTGTTCAATATATTCATTTAAGTTTCAAAATATTTGTGTATGTCTAGGGCTCTTCAAAAAGCTCGCGGCTAGGAGCTCGCTCGAAGCTCGCTCGGATTTAGCTCGGAAAAAGCTCGCTCGGTTTAAAAGTGAGCCGAGCCGGCTCGGCTCGGTTAGAAAGTGAGCCTAGCTCGGCTCGGCTCGTAACGAGCCGAGCTGGCTCGGTTCGGCTCGCTTTGTAGCTCGGCTCGGTTTAGCTCGAATTATTTTACTTATAATAAGTTTTAATTTTATATACATTATAATATATTACAAAAAAACTGATTATTATTTACATGTATATAGGTTTGTAATTTGATATTTATGGCATATTTGAAGATTGATTACTATACTAATGAACTAATATTGTATTTTATTCAAATTAAAACTTATTTTGCGTTGTTAAACTTGATTTTGGTTTGAATTGTATTAGGTTGAACTTATTTTGAATATATTCTTTTAAATTATTAAATAATATTTTAGGCTATTAAATTTTAAGAGGTATATATTAGTTTTTTTTATAAAATCGAGCCAAACCAAGCCGAGCCGAGCTAGCTCGGTTTAAAACCAAGCCGAGCCCGAGCTTTGATTTTCAGCTCGGTTTCAAATCCGAGCCAGCTCGGTTTATAATCGAGCCGAGCCCGAGCTTGGCCTGGCTCGGCTCGGCTCGGCTCATGAACAGCCCTATGTATGTCATCGTTTTTGAGTACCCATTATTAGGGATGTCTTGAGTATCCATAACACCATCCTATTGAACAACAATATTAAGTATAGAACCTCAACCCATTATCACAAAGTATGATTTTATTTTCTTTTAATCCAGTGGCGTACCCATGATTTTTTTCATGCGGTTGTGGAATACTTTTAAAGATTTTATGCCCCTAGGTATATAAATAAAAAATTCGGTTCATAGCGGGTCGGGTCATGTAAAACAAAACATCAAGCTAAAATTTATATAATCATAAAAAACACGTCAAACGTTGTTACAAACATATTTAAAATGTCGCCCTACGGGTTTTCATTTTTTGAAATCTATCCAAACATCATATAGAGCTACTTTCCTAAGCAAGTATTTCTCTATATAACATATACAACTATCACTTAAATTCTCATCGCCAATCCGATTATGCAAGTCGGTTTTCACGTTCTTCGTTGCCGAAAAACATCTTTCACCGGTTGCGGTTGCGACGGGTAATACGAGAACAAACTTCAATAAACGATATAACAATGTACATAATACGTGAATATTTGTTGAAACCATTAACCTTACAAGACTTGACAAACCATCCAAGTTGGCGAATTGTTGATCTTTTTCACAAAATCAATGTAGTTTCCAAGATGAACCGGAATCCTTCGTTTTTCGTCTTCATCGAAATCATATGGATACTTCTCGGCTAGCTTTAGTATATTTGGAATGTCAAATGCACTAAAGTTATCACACAGACTCAAACAACTCATACAAACAAGTAGTTTCGATGTTACCTCGTTAAAACGGTTCCAAAATTCTTAAATTTGCAAATCTAGAACCGTATTGAAGCAATCAAACTCGTAATAATGCCTATATGTGATGTTCGTCTTTCTTCTTGGCCACCTTGGGTTAACGTATTCATCATCCAAATTTTTCACCTCGAGTTCATACATGTCACAAAAGGAGTTAACCTTCTCCAAGAACTCATTAAAACCTTCCAACCTTGATTCAACCCACTTCCGATACAAAGTATGTCTTCCATTTTTTCCAATTGTCTTCTTTGGCTTTCACGAAGCATATCTTGTTGTTTGGAAGTTGCACAAACGACATTTGTTAAACATGTTATCATTTCAAAAACTCTCCAAATAGGTGTGTGTTTATGACCAACCGCCACAACTAGTTGAATTTGGTGTGCAAAACAATGAATATAGAAAGCTGAAACAACACGATCCGATTTTGAGCTATACTATAACCATCCCTCATACTCATGTTTGTGATACCATTCTTTCTTAAATTTTCTTAACTCGTTACTTTGAAACGTTGATTGTGGGAATTCGATACCTCTTGTTTGACATGGTCCTCTTAGTAGATATGATTCACGTTATATGATTCAATCGGCATGCGATCATAAGGATCCGAAGGAAGAGTATCGACGTCAACAAATTCGGAAGATGATTCAAACCATTTCCTTTTGAGAAATCGCGCCATTAATTCCCTACTCATGGTTCCTAACTTTCTATTAAATATAAAAGGACAACACCATTAATTTTCATACTTTTCATCACCAAACATCATAATTTTCACTTCCAATTTCAAGCCCTAGTTGTTGATTCATTTTAAGTAAACATTTAAACAAACTAAAACATCATCACCCTACAAGTGTTTCAAATAACATCAGAACAACAAAAATTTTCAAACTTTTACAACTCTAATTCTACAAAAAAAAAAAACTATTAAAACAATAATATAAACATAAAAAATCGATCCATACCGAATGAGAACAAAGCCGTTGTTTGCGTGCGATGAGGGTGGCCGGATTTCAGGTTTCTCCGGCGAGAAACCTTTTGATTTCGCTGTAGTGCTGGTGCTATGTTGTCTTCTGTGTGTGCGTTCGATCGTAGGCGGGGGAGGGGGGCGGGGGGCTGGGTTTATGTTATGTTTGTTTAAAAGTTAAAACTAATGTGGATTGGGCTTGGGTTTGGGTTTGGGTTTGGGTAATTACACTTATAGTGGTTAACGCATTTTTCACTACAATTTTCATTATTCAATTACATGCGAAGTTCAATTGTGTATTTATGTGGTAGTGATTATTTGTTCATTGTTTGTATTACTAGCCATTGTTACTAATCATTATCGCTAATCTTCATTCACATGGAACTACCAGGCTGACTGGGTTCCCCACGACCATGGGTTGTAGCCTAGTATCGCCGCCACATTTAGATTCGCTCGTCGGTGGGCTTAAGTCTCACATTAGCGTTTTATTTATTAATCATATTCATTGCAGTTTCGCATCATCATGTTGGTTGTTTGTTTGTATTGGATTTGATTATCAGTATAATATGTATTTTTATCATTTGATTACCGTTGAATTCGCATATTAACACTTTCAAACAAATAAACAAAAATAGTTTTATTTAAAACAATAGATTTACTCACAAACTTATCAGAGTAATCAAAAAGTTTAATTACCATATCAGAGTAACAAAAAAAAAACGGGTTTGACTTTTACTAGCAAATACGGGTTTGACTTTTAGAACTATAAATGGTTTTGACCTATGTTTAGTCAAATTACTAACACATTTCTTCACTTGACTTCTGTTTAGTGAAATTTGTAATAACAATTAAAGGCAAACAAGTTGATGTCACACCCCGACTCGCAGCGAATTAGGTGATCGGGGCATGATGCTTGTTCACAGCTCATGACACTAATTAAAATTTTAAATATTATTAATGATCAAATTAAACCAATTGTAACAAATACCAAATAAACATCTCCAAACGAAACAAAAACATAACATAATAAAAAATCCGGTTTATTATCTAAGGCACGTCCTTACGTTGTCCTCGTCCTTAACTTCAAACTTGTTCACCTATATCATGTGTAAAAATATTTCTTGGGTCAACATAAGTGTTTTGGTCAAAAATCACACAAGGATAATGCAACCAAATCTGATTTTGTGAGCTATGATGCTTGGTTAATTGTATGGACAACAAGTATATGAAATCAACGATGAACACCGAGATTTATACGAGGAAAAAGCCCTTGATCTTTAGAAGATCTCCGGCATAAAAAACCTCGGGTGATGGAAACTACCGATCACCAACTATATTGCAAAAACAATAGTGATCCTTGTACAACTTCGGAAGAAAACAAGCTCGATACAATGAATTTCTAGTGTAAGTGTGTGTTTTTTGCTAAGTGTTTGCAGAGAATTCGTGTATTGTGTGTATTTTCTGTGGTGTGCACGACTTATGCCTTTTTTGAGCTTGTTTCCCCTTAAAAAGATAAGAAAAAACAACTAACTAACTTCCCGAAAAAGGTGGAAGTCATCCATGACCACCACTAACGGTTATTTCTTCAATATGCACGTGCCTAAAAGCATATTCCACGAGATTCCAGCAAAGAAGTGGTCCACTACGTCCATTACCTACATTTACACATTAAAAACGTGCAAAACATAAGTTCTGTTAAGGATCCTGATCCTCAGACTCGTGATCCTCAGACGCGTGATCCTCAGACTCTGGATCCTCAGACTCTGGATCCTCAGACTGTCTGCATCATCCATTAAGGATCCGTGATCCATGCCCAGACTCAGGATAGATGATCCTTAGCATAAAATTCATGCCCTAACAATTGCCCCCAATATGGCAGTTGTGATAAGGATTCACAGCTGTCATATTTCCGTCAGAAGCGGACTAGCCGTTGCTGCTGGTAACTAGTTGTTACACTGCCTGTCGTCACTGATAAGACCTGCTATAATGATCATTGCAAAATATAGAGTTAGAGATAACTCCTCAAGTGCCTTTACAGATCAGAAGATCCTTCCATTCGTGGAGAATGAATCCTTCTACACAGTTTGCTATTAACCTTCTTGCACTTTAATTTCTGCATAGACACTTTAACTGTTAGATAGCCTTATCCGGCCTGGGTGGATGGTCCACGGTTTTGCTGGTGAAATCCAGGCCAGATGATTTGATACATAATGAATGGGTAATAACATTAAACTTTTTTAGCTACATCTATTGTTGTTTCTTCCCTTTTTATTTTTCATGTATGCTTTCTATTTTCAAAAATATCATCACCAAACAACTGGAAAGTTATTGAAAATCTGATGATAATGTTACACTTTTAACAGAAAACTTGAAGTGTTCATATAAATGTGGATCAATGATCCTTAACCAAAAAGGATAAGAGACAACTTACAGCTTCGAAAAAGTTAGAATATAACATACCAGAGAATCCAAGTTAGGATTCTATATCCTTGTAAATTATTGCTGAATAAGCAAACTATGAAAAGTAAAGCTTCCAGGATCAAGGATCCTTATCGTCAGAACTTGTATAACTTTAGACAGTAGTTTCTAGGGTGAAGGATCATGGATCCTTGAACAATAGGCAGGATAATGGGTGGTGGATGGATCCTCTGTTTGGGGGATGAAGCCACTCGTTATCCTTTCGTCTTTTATTTTCTGCACTACAAAGACCCGTAAACAATGGACACCCTTTGCCAACCCATGTGGACGGGCCACGTTTTGCTGGTAGAAACGTGGGTTGGCAATTTTGACAACCTTAAAAGGTTTAATGTTTTGTGAATAAAATAACTTTAACTTTTTGGCTATCTCCCGTGTTGCTATCCTTATGTATCCTTTAGTTTTCAATTGTTGTGATATACATTTGTTTGAATAAGAAAAGTTAAACAAATTAAGTTTAAGAATTTTAGGATATGATCCAGGATCAAATATCCTATAGTTGAAAAGTTCCGAAAAGTAGTATATTTTAAGGATCATAAGTTCAGTTGTCAAAGGATAAGGGTTATTCAAAAGAGTAATGAATAAAATCAAAATAGTTAAGGATCATACCTGAGAATCCAAGTTAGGATCCTATCGTTTAACACTTATGATCAGGATAACCCAAAAGACTAACCTTAGTAGAAGGTAAGGATCAAGGATCCTTGGACGTTTAGCTTCAAAAACCTAAAATAGGATACAACTTGGGACTAAGCCAATATAAGATAAAAGTTAGCAACTGGGGACAAGCCCAAAGGATAACTGGGGACAAGCCCAACAAACTGGGGACAAGCCCAAATAAACGGATGTAAACTGGGGTCAAGCCCATATAAACGGATGTAAACTGGAGTATGGCCCTCACTGGCGACTATCCAAACTTGAGCGACATGAAAATGCCGAAACCTTAGCTAACGTGAAAACGTTAGAAACCTTAGGAACGGATGTATGGTACGTCTACCATTATACGTAGGATCCTAGATATAGCCAGTACAATGGAATTGTCAGCCCCTAAAGCGAGTACTGGTCCCACTGCCTTGAACTATACCAGGATCATCGTGCGCTACTGGCGAAACTGGGGACAGGCACAAACTGGGGACAATCCCATAAACTTTGGAGAGTTGGCCAACCACATTGATCTTCTGTAAAATGATAACAACTCTGCAAAAGCTTAAACTTTGTGAAAATAGATGTTAACTGATTAACATCTTTAACTTATGATAAGTAATAAGTATAAAATGAATGAAAATGAAAATGAAAGTAATGTGTTACCAAATGTAGAATCATATATCCTTTGAGGATCCTGGATCCTTAATCAGAATACCGGTATCGCTGAGGATCCCTGATCCTTCTTACTTAAAGTATTTTTTGAGATGAACAGCATTCCAAGCTCTTGGTAGGAGATCACCATCCATTGTTAACAAATGATATGCCCCCTTTCCTGATTCAGCTTCAATTAGATAGGGGTCTTCCCACTTTGGTGCTAGCTTGCCATCAGAAGGATTTGTAGTATTCTGGAATGTTTTTCTTAGCACAAAATCACCAACTTGAAATCTTCTAATCCTGACATTCTTGTTGTATGCTCCAGCCATTCTTTGTTGATAACTGGCCATTTCCTTTTTTCTGACTTTGAGCAAAAGCTTCTTCTTAGGATGCAGATGTTATGTTGGTTGGTGTAGAATATTAATGTGTCTTTGACAAGCATCACATTTCTTTGTGTATTCCACAGCATACATCTTCATGGTAGGCCAATAGTATCCTGTTCTAAGGATCCTTGAGAATAGTGCTCTGCCCCCAGTGTGGTTTCCACAGTCTCCTTGACTTTGAAAGCTTTAGGATTTTGTCCTGTAGGGATCTCTCCATGTTGTATATATCTTAGGATTAGAAGGATCCAGGATCCTGAATTCGACTGTGCAGGATCACCAGGTATGATTGCAGAATCCTCCACTATCTCCATGGCTGCTATCAAGGCCTCATACGCTGTCTCATGATTAGTGGTTTGGAATTCACATGCAATGGATCGGGGTATAATGTCCCCCTGTGGCGATTTTAGTAGTGTGCTTTGTCTAGTTCCTTTAACATCTGAAGCTCCATCCGTGAGGAGTGTCTAAGGATCCTTGGTCTTCTCAAGTTGTTGAACTTCTAATTCAGCTTCCCTTTGTAGATCACTACTGAAATCAGCCACAAAGTCAGCTAAAGCTTGGGACTTTATGGCAGTCCTGGGTTCATACTTAATGTCATATGCAATAAGCTTGATTGCCCACTTTGCCATTCTTCCTGACATTTAAAGTTTCCTGAGAACATTCTTGACAGGGAGGTTAGTTTTCACAATAATGGTGTGAGTTTTGAAATAATGTCTATGTTTAGCGGAAGGCATAATTAAATCAAGAATTAATTTCTCTAAATGAGAATACCTGGCCTCAGCATCAAGTAGAATTTTACTTACATAGTATACCGGATGTTGAGAGCCTTCATGATCCTTAACTAGGATTACACTTACTGCTTTAGCTGAAATAGCTAAGTATAAGGATAACGATTCTCCATTTTCTGGTTTCATCAGGGTTGGAGCTGAGGATAGATAATCCTTAAGAACCTTAAGTGCAGCTTCATGCTTATCAGTCCACTCAAACTGGCCTTGAGCAATTTGTCTACCTCTTCTTGGATAATGACATTCCTTTCAAGTGCAAACTTTCTCCTGTCATATCTGTTAGGGGAGGATTTTCTAACAATTAGTGATCCTTATTCGTTATCCTAATTAATGATCCTTACTTCTGTGGCAGATAGTGATCCTCAGAAGAGCTTCAGGATCAGGATCATGGATCACTTTAAGGATCCTCGTACTGACGATTGTTTATTTGTGTTTTGTGTTACTTTGCAGGAGTAACAAGCTTGACTTGGTCTTGGCGACATTCCTGGAGAATATTCCCAGACTATCCCGCACGTGCTTGACCAAAAATAGACGTTGTGGAGAACGTGGAGGCATGGCACGAAAGTTGGACAGTTTGTTAGCTAGTTATTTTCTCATTTTAAAGGGGTAACGAGCTAGTTAGAAAAAACACTTAGTCATTTCTGAGTTACACACACACTCGTACAAACGCTCATACCAGCTCTCGTTCAAACACTTAGCAATTTTATACACTTTTTACACGTTACATTCTAGTGATCCTTGTACCTAGCTCGTTACTATCCGAAGTTGTAAACATTTATTCATTTATTTGAGCTTGGTGATCGGTAGTTTCCATCACCCGGGGTTTTTTGTGCCGGAAATCAACTCTTGATCAAGGGCTTTTTCCCCGTATAAATCCTTGTGTTGTTTGTGCGATTTACATTGAAGTGATCCTTGTCATTGTTATACATTTCAAGCATCATACCCTGTAACAGAGAGTTTGGTTGCAATATCCTCAACAGATTTTTTGACCAAAACAGTTTGGCGCCCACCGTGGGGCAATTGGTGCTTCGTCCTTAGAAAAATTTGCATTTCTGTGCTTATTTCAGTTCACTACAACCGAGCAAATGGCTTCCTCAGCGAAGAATGCTTCAAATTTGATGCCCGCATTCACTTCTTCACAAGGCGTTCCCCCTTTGCCTCCACCACCTTCTAGATCCCAGAAGAATGCTGAGAATGCTGCGAAGAAACCAACTCCCATTTTTTCAAAACCTCCAACTTCTTCTGCTTCTTACACTCCCACTACTAGTGATATGTTTACTTTGATTTTGCAGATGAAGGATCAGATACGGCAACAGGATAAGACCAATGAGAGGATTCTCAAAGAAATCGGAGATCTCAAGAAACAAAAGACAACGGCAGAGGATCATTCCCCACTGGTGCCGAAATCCTTGAATTTTGATACTCCGGTGATTACTTCTCAGCCATCAATGGTTCCAGACGTTCAATATGTGGGTGGACCGAAAGGAGTGCACTACGGAACAACAACAATGACCCAGGCATCAGGTTCATATTTCCAGCCAGCGGGATCCTATCCTCAGCATATAGGATCCCTCACGAGTTCAGGAGGATATTCAGGAATGCAGCAGGTTCAAGGGTCCTCCTTTGTTCCAGGATCATCCCAGGTTCAAGGATCCTCCTTTGTTCCAGGATCATCCCAGGTTCAAGGATCCTCCTTTGTTCCAGGATCATCCCAGGTTCAAGGATCCTCCTTTGTTCCAGGATTATCCCATGTTCCAGGATCATCCCAGGTTCAAGGATCCTCCTTTGTTCCAGGATCATCCCAGGTTCAAGGGTCCTCCTTTGTTCCAGGATCATCCCAGGTTCAAGGATTCTCCTTTGTTCCAGGATCATCCCAGTTTCAAGGATCCTTCCAGATGCCAGGATCCTTGAGGAGTTTGCAAACAGGAAGTTCAGATGTCCATCAGGGAGATTTTATTCCAATGCAGACCAATGCTTCTGCTGGTCCCTCGATCATTCCAGAGCCCCAACAATATGGATTAACATCCATTCTTCCTAACTTGAATCCAATGGGAGGTAACACTTTTAATAATTCTCAAACTACTAACCATGGTCTTATGCAGGATCCAGGTATCAATCATGCCATGGCCAGAGAATTGCAAAAGCTAAAGGATATGATATCGAGTGTCCCAGGAGTGGTCAAACCTATCCCAGAGATTGCAGATGGGAGCCACAAGATATCTCGTTTTGCACCACCAATTTGTGATGCTGAGATACCCAAGAGGTTCCATGTGCCAACAATGAAGCTGTATGATGGTTCGACGGATCCTGAAGAACACATAGCACAATACAGGGAGAGGATGGAGATCAATCCAATCCCAGAAAGGTTAAAGGAAGCATGCCTGTGCAAAGGATTCGGATCCACTCTTACTGGATCAGCTCTCAAATGGCTGCTAAGTCTTCCTCCCTACTCTATTACCTCATTTGCTAATCTAGTTAATCTATTTAATAATCAGTTTTCTTGTAGTAGGAAATTTGAACGATTAACTAGTGATCTATATAGGATAACCCAGGGTCATAATGAATCATTAAGGGATTACATTACCAAATTCAGTAAAGAATCCTTAGACATTCCCAACTTAGATATAGCCACGGCTGTTGAGGCCTTTAAAATGGGATTGCTTAGGGATTCGTCTTTCTATGATGATCTTGTTATGACACCATGCAGGAACTTAGATGAGGTAAGAACCCGAGCACTTAGGTTCATTCGTGTTTTGGTCAAAAAATCTGTTGAGGATATTGCAACCAAACTCTCTGTTACAGGGTATGATGCTTGAAATGTATAACAATGACAAGGATCACTTCAATGTAAATCGCACAAACAACACAAGGATTTATACGGGGAAAAAGCCCTTGATCAAGAGTTGATCTCCGGCACAAAAAACCCCGGGTGATGGAAACTACCGATCACCAAGCTCAAATAAATGAATAAATGTTTACAACTTCGGATAGTAACGAGCTAGGTACAAGGATCACTAGAATGTAACGTGTAAAAAGTGTATAAAATTGCTAAGTGTTTGAATGAGAGCTGGTATGAGCGTTTGTACGAGTGTGTGTGTAACTCAGAAATGACTAAGTGTTTTTTCTAACTAGCTCGTTACCCCTTTAAAATGAGAAAATAACTAGCTAACAAACTGTCCGACTTTCGTGCCATGCCTCCACGTTCTCCACAACGTCTATTTTTGGTCAAGCACGTGCGGGATAGTCTGGGAATATTCTCCAGGAATGTCGCCAAGACCAAGTCAAGCTTGTTACTCCTGCAAAGTAACACAAAACACAAATAAACAATCGTCAGTACGAGGATCCTTAAAGTGATCCATGATCCTGATCCTGAAGCTCTTCTGAGGATCACTATCTGCCACAGAAGTAAGGATCATTAATTAGGATAACGAATAAGGATCACTAATTGTTAGAAAATCCTCCCCTAACAATTGCCCCCAAAATATAAGGAGTAATTTGTAAAATAAGCGAGTTATATTTTCTTGATCTTATCCGCAACCAACTAACGGATATATAGCCGTTAAAATAGAACTAGCCGTTGCGATCATGACGTCACGGAAGTGACAATCCTGCAGAATCATAATTATAAATAGAGATATAGATAGGATCAATATGCATTCAAATTCGAAAGAAACTCCCTTTATATTCTCAGTCGAAGATCAATCAGGTATCTCTTTCTTCTCTTTTTCCCTTTCTTACTCTGTTTTTCTTTCTTTACCACCATCGCTCTAAGAATGATGCTCCGAAGTTCACCGGGCAAGGATCACAAGAAGGATAGCCCTTTGAAGAGTCAAAAGATCATCAAAGACTCAGCGAATGAGAAGTGTTGTTTTAACGATGCACAAGTAGATAAAATCCGTCACTGTTTTCCGGCGAGTGCCTTTTTCAAACCCTTTGATCCCACTGTTCTTAGCGACTATGTTTCTGAAACATGGGTTGCCTTTCCAGCTACTCCATTCACTATAGGGTACACCTATCCTTTCCCAGAATTCACACAATCCTTCTTTTCCCTGACCGGCATATCTTACATCCAAGCCATGCCGATGATTTGGAGGGTTTTATATACCCTAGAGAGGATCATCGAGCAGGAAGACGTTGATTTAGGAATGTCGGAATTGGCAGAACTGTATGATCTTACTACCTTTGGTTCCCATCGTTATTTGTTCAAGCGAAAACCCGGTGCAGAACATCCCCTTCTCAAAGTCACTAAGAACGACAAAGATTGGAAACGTCGCTTCTTCTTTGTCAGAAGGAATTCCATTCTAAACGGAGAGGATCTACCAAAAACATGGTCCACCAATGGTAGGCCGGAGGATCATGAGAAGGATCACCAGGTAGTCTTGTTCATGTGATAGGATCACTAACCCCTTTTGTCTTGTGTCATGCAACTATCTCTGTTTCGCATCTCATCACAACATCCGCAACCAGGGAAAGGCTTGCTGCTTTCTGGAAACTCGATCCTGAAACTAGAACTTTCAAGACCACAACCCAAGACTCTCAGGAGGTATCCTCAGGCTCTGTCACAATGTCAAGTAAGTATCCTTTTTTAAAATTTAAATAAATTGTGAAATGTAAATTAAGAAAAGATACTTATCTTGTTTTGGTTGTGTAGGTGCTGGAAAATCTGCCAAAGCTGCTTCAAGGTTCAGTGTCACCGATCTCACCACCGTCAAATCCTCCAAAAGAAAGGTTCCTGCCAGCCCGACAGCCTCAATCCCCAAGGCACCCCTCAAAGGAAAGGGAATCAAGAGGAGAAAGGCCTCTGAGGCTGAGGATTTGCAGGGTCTGCCTCTAATCCGCCACCAATTCCTCGAGTACTTCAATGAGGTAAGGATCATTGTCTCTGCTCATATATCCTGTTGACATATCCTGCTGATATATCCTGCTGATTTGAGGATCACTTAATCCTGACCTTATCCTTTATCCTTTTTGCAGAAATTCTCTGAGATCGAGGATTATGTTGGCCACGTTGAGGATCAGGATAAGAAGATTGCCGACCTCCAGCAGGTTGCCGTGCTCAAGGATCTTGCACTTGCTGATCTTCGGAAGGAACTCCAGGATACCAAACAGGAGATGGCCAAGGTGCTGGTTAATTTTGACTATGAAAGACAGGAGATCACAGATGATGCCAAAGTCTCTGCCGCCATAGCAATGTACAAAACCGAGCTGCAAATGGCCTTGGAAGCTCAGGATCCTGCCTTCGACAAAAGCAGCTGGGAAATTGAAGAATGGAAGGCAAGACTGGCTGAATTGGGTGATGAAGAGGAGGCTGAAGAGATCCTGACAATTGAGGCTGGAAGCAAGGGTGAAGCTGGTGAAGCAAGTGGAGCCGGAGGTGGTGATGCAGCAAAGGTTTAGGCTGCTTGATTGGGCGATGATGGACATTCTTAGACGCAGCCGGAGCCCAATTTTTAAATTTGGTGGTAGTTTTTTGTGGTTGTGATGTTTAAAACAATGATGGTCTGTACTGAACAATAGGTTTTAGGATTAAGGATCATGTATGATCCTTTGGACAATAGGCAGGATTGCAATTGGTGGAGGGATCCTCTGTTTGGGGGATGAAGCCATTGTGATCCTGCCGCCTTTATATTCCTGCACTACTTTTGAACTTATTATCATGGACACCCTTTACCTACCCCAGCGGACGGGCCACGTTTTGCTGGTAGAAGCTCGGGTAGGTAATTTTGACAACCTTTTAAGGGTTAGTCTTTTGTTAATAAATAAAAACTTAACCTTTTGTCGCTTATCTTGTGTTGTTATCCTTTTTAATATCTTACTTTCCAACTGTTGTAATGTTCATTCTGTTTATACTTATCAAGCCTTGAAAAATATCCAAAAAGCTTAGGATATGATCAGGATCACATATCCCATAACCGATAAGTTCTAAAAAGTGATACGATTTAAGAATCACAAGTTCAGTTGTCAAGTATAAGGGTTACTCAAATAAATAATGAATAGAATTAAAAATAGTTAAGGATCATACCTGAGGGTCCAAGTTAGGATCCTAACCATAATAAGGATAACTATAAGATAAACCTTAGAATAAAGTAAGGATCAAGGATCCTTAGTTGCCTATCTTCAAGAACCTGAAATAGAGCATAACTTGGGACTAAGCCAACATAAGAAAAGAGTTAGCAACTAGGGGCAAGCCCAAGGATAACTGGGGACAAGCCCAAGGATAACTGGGGACAAGCCCAAGGATCGTATGTAAACTGGAGTATGGCCCTAACTGGCGACTATCCAAACTTAGTGACATGAAAATGCCAAAACCTTAGCTAACGTGAAAACGTTAGAAACCTTAGCTAACGTGAAAACGTTAGAAACCTTAGGAACGGATGTATGGTACGTCTACCATTATACGTAGGATCCTAAGCATAGCCAGTACAATGGAATTATCAGCCCCTAAAACGAGTACTGGTCCCACTGCCTTGAACTATACCAGGATCATCATGCGCTACAGGCGAAACTGGGGTCAAGCCCAAATAACTGGGGTTAAACCCAATGAACGAATTGCTTCAGCGGATAACCAATGTTATGCTAAGGATACCTGAACTTTCAAAACTTAAACTCACGTGAGAGATGGATAAAGGATACATGATCCTTATCCTTATATGAGAAAATGAAGAAATGAAATAGTTTAAGTTTAGGATATTACCTAAGTAAGGATCACCGATACTTCGAGGATCCTTTAAGGATACCCCTATCCTGAGGATCATCTGTGCCATGAGGATCCTGCTCACGTAAAATATTTCTTCAAGTGGACAGCATTCCAAGCTCTTGGTAGCAAATCACCTTCCATGGTTAGCAATCAATATGCCCCCTTTCCTGCTTCAGCTTCAATCAAATAGGGGCCTTCCCATTTTGGAGCCAATTTTCCATCAGCAGGATTGGTGGTATTCTGAAATGCTTTCCTTAATACCATATCTCCAACTTGAAACCTCCTGATCCTGACATTTTTGTTGTAAGCACCAGCCATTCTTTGTTGATAACTGGCCATCCTTATCCTAGCGAGATCCCTGATTTCTTCAATAGTATCCAGGTCTTGAACCAAGTTCTCATCATTTTCCTTAGGATCACGGGTACTTGTTCTTGCAGTTGGAACCACCATTTCTGTTGGGATCACTGATTCTGCCCCAAATACCAAAGAGAATGGCGTTTGACCAGTAGCATTCTTAGGGGTTGTCCTATCAGCCCAAAGCACATAGGGTAGTTCTTCTGCCCATTTCCCTTTCTTGGATCCAAGCTTCTTCTTCAAATTGTTGATGATGATCTTGTTGGATGATTCTGCCTGACCATTAGCTTGTGGGTGGACTGGTGTTGATGTTATCATCTTAATCCCCCAGCTGTCACAAAAGTTAGTGGTTCTGCCCCCAATAAATTGGGAACCATTATCACATATAATTTCAGAAGGAATTCCAAATCTAGTTATAATATTTCTTTTAATGAAGGATATAACTTCCTTTTCTCTGACTTGGGCAAAAGCTTCAGCCTCTATCCACTTGGAGAAGTAATCAGTCATAGCTAACATGAATACTTTTCCACCAGGTGCCTTAGGGAGCTTACCAACTATATCCATACCCCATCTCATAAATGGCCAAGAGGAGGATATAGGATGCAATAATTCAGCTGGTTGATGAAGGATATTGCTGTGTCTCTGACAAGGATCACATCTCTTAGCATACTCCACAGCATCTCTTTTCATGGTTGGCCAGTAGTATCCTGTCCTCAGGATCCTTGAGAATAATGCCCTGCCCCCAGTGTGGTTTCCACAATCTCCTTCATGGAAGTCTTTTAAAACTTCTTGAATTTCAGGATCCTCAATGCATCTTAAGTATGGTCCTGCAAGAGATCGTCTATACAACATATTATTTAAAATTGTGAATTGAGATACCTTAGATTTGAAAGCCCTAGGGTTTTCTCCTGTAGGAATCTCTCCATGTTGTAAGTATCTCATAATTGGTGAGATCCATGATCCTGATCCTGAATGGGATTGAGTATCCTCACTAGGGATAATTGCAGAATCATTTCCTATCTCCATAGTCTGGTGATCCTCGATAGCCGGGGTCAGGATATGGATAATAGGGATCTTGATATCCTCTGGGATCTTCAAGGATGATCCTAAGTTAGCCAATGCATCAGCCTCTGTATTTTCTTCCCTTGGTACCTGCGTCAAACTAAAGGAAACAAAAGAGAGTGCCAAACTTTTGACTATCTCCAAATATTTGGTTAGCTTTTCACCTTTAACAGCATAGGATCCATTAAAGTGGTTTGTAATTAACAAAGAATCTACATGTACCTCAAGATACCTGATTCCCATATGCTTAGCAATTTGCAAACCAGCAATTAAGGCTTCATATTCAGCCTCATTGTTAGTGGTTTGGAACTCACAAGCTATAGAGTGGGGTATTATGTCCCCCTGTGGCGATTTTAGTAGTATTCCAAGCCCTGTGCCTTTGACATTTGAGGATCCATCAGTATAGAGTATCCAAGGATCCTTGGTCTCTTCTAGCTGCTGGACTTCTAACTCAGCTTCTTCTTGTAAATCACTACTGAAATCAGCCACAAAGTCAGCTAATGCTTGGGATTTGATGGCTGTCCTAGGCTCATATCTTATATCATATGCACTTAGCTTCACTGCCCACTTAGCCATCCTTCCTGACATCTCTGGTTTCCTGAGGACATTCTTAATTGGAAAATTAGTTTTAACAATGATAACATGAGTTTCAAAATAATGTCTTAACTTAGTAGATGCCATAATTAATGCAAGAATAAGCTTTTCAAGGTGTGAGTACCTGGATTCGGCATCAAGTAAACTTTTACTTACATAATAGACAGGATGTTGTGTACCTTGATGATCCTTAACAAGGACCGCACTTACTGCTTTTGAGGATACTGCAAGATACAAGGATAGCACATCGCCTTTTTCTGGTTTCATCAAAGCCGGGGCCGAGGATAGGTAATCTTTGAGGGCTCTTAAAGCATTTTCATGCTTCTCCGTCCACTCAAATTTCTTGTTCTTCCTTAGGATATCATAGAATTCTTTACACTTCTCGGAGGATTTGGATATAAATCTGTTCAAGGCTGCTATCCTGCCTGTTAGCCTTTGAACATCCTTAGCATTGGCCGGAGATTTGATGTTCACTATTGCTTTGATTTGTTCCGGGCTAGCTTCAATGCCTCTCTTTGTCACCATATATCCTAAGAATTTACCTGCTTTAACACCAAAGTGACATTTTGAAGGATTAAGCTTCATATTATATTTATCAAGGATATTGAATGCTTCCTCCAAGTCTCTTAGGTGATCCTCAGCTTTTAAGGATTTTACCACCATATCATCTATGTAAACCTCCATAGTTTGTCCAATCTGGTCCTTCAACATCATATTCACCAGCCTTTGATATGTTGCACCTGCATTTCTTAGTCCGAAGGGCATAGCAATATAGCAGTATATACCAGTTGGAGTCATGAAGGCTGTATCCTCTTGATCGGATGGTTCCATTTGGATTTGTTGGAATCCAGATGAAGCATCCATAAAAGTTAACAGTTCATGACCCGCAGTTGCATCCACCATGGAGTCAATGTGGGGTAATGGGAAAGGATCCTTGGGACATGCCTTATTTAAATCGGTAAAATCGACACATACCCTCCACTTTCCGTTTTTCTTTTGAACAACAACCACATTGGCCAACCATCTTGGATACTTGACCTCTCTGATCATACTTGCCCGGAGCAATTTCTCTACCTCTTCCTGGATAATGGCATTCCTTTCTGGTGCAAACTTTCTTCTCCTTTGATGGATTGGTTTGAAGGATCTGTCAATCCCGAGTTTGTGAGTGATTACATCTTTGGATATACCAGTCATGTCTTCGTGTTTCCATGCAAAGGTAGTCTTTCTCCTTTTGAGGAAGGATACGAGGTCTTCTTTCATTTCGCCAAGGATCCCTGATCCGATATAGATTTTGGATTCAGGATCATCAGGATCCACGAGGATTTTTACCACATCCTGCTCTCTTGCCTCCAAGACATCCCTTGGAGGATACCTTGATTGCTATTGCTCCCTTGACTTCGAGGCTGGTTTCATCGATGAAGTGTAGCAATTCTTAGCCTCCTGCTGATCACTATCAATCTTCACTATTCCCCAAGGACTAGGGAGCTTCACACATTGATGGTATGTAGATGGGACTGCTTTCATATCGTGTATCCAGGGCCTGCCAAGGATAACATTACAACAAGATAAACAGTCAATAACACAAAATTTTTGATAAGAGTGTAAGCCTTCAATATATATTGGGAGTTTAATGTCCCCCAGGGTGTTCTTAGTTTCGCCACTAAATCCCACAAGCACGGAGGATCTTGGTATGATATCTGATTCAGGAATTCCCATCTTCTTCAGAACATCAAGCTGGATAATGTTCACTGAGCTTCCTCCGTCTATAAGGATCCTGCGGACAAAATGGTTAGAAATGAAAAGAGTAATAACTAAACCATCGTGATGAGGATCCTGGATATCAACTCGATCATCCTCATCGAAGGTTATGACTTTTCCTTCGGAGACACTTGATGTTCGAACAGGTCTTTCTCCACTATCCATCTTAGTTTCCTTTGCATGCCTTTTAGCTGCTGAGAAGGATGTGCCACAAATGTCTGATCCTCCAGAAATAAAGTTTATCACTTGTGCATCTGCTGGAGGGGCTGGAGCCTTCTCAGGGATCCTTTCAGGATCCTGAGTCCTTGACTTTTTTCTTCCCAACAATTCTTTTAGATGCCCCTTGCTCAACAAGTATCCAATTTCCTTTCTTAGTGCAATGCATTCTTCTGTGAGGTGCCCAAAATCTTCATGGTATGCACACCACTTTGATTTATCCTTAGTTGCAGCTGGCCTATCATTTTTTCTGGGCCATCTAGCTTTATCACCTAGACTCTGCATCGCAAGGATTAGTTCATTGTTATCAACACTAAAACAATATTCAGAAATTGGAGGATAATCCTCATCATCCTCTTCTTGATCAATAGAATGCACGTTCTGGTTATCAGATCTGTTGTAGGATCTGAACTTGTTGTTCCTGAATGAGGATCCTTGCTTATCCTGCTTTGAGGATCCTGCTAACCTCTCCTGGATCCTCTTGTCATCTTCTAGCTGAATGAACCTAAGTGCTCGGGTTCTTACCTCATCTAAGTTCCTGCATGGTGTCATAACAAGATCATCATAGAAAGACGAATCCCTAAGCAATCCCATTTTAAAGGCCTCAACAGCCGTGGCTATATCTAAGTTGGGAATGTCTAAGGATTCTTTACTGAATTTGGTAATGTAATCCCTTAATGATTCATTATGACCCTGGGTTATCCTATATAGATCACTAGTTAATCGTTCAAATTTCCTACTACAAGAAAACTGATTATTAAATAGATTAACTAGATTAGCAAATGAGGTAATAGAGTAGGGAGGAAGACTTAGCAGCCATTTGAGAGCTGATCCAGTAAGAGTGGATCCGAATCCTTTGCACAGGCATGCTTCCTTTAACCTTTCTGGGATTGGATTGATCTCCATCCTCTCCCTGTATTGTGCTATGTGTTCTTCAGGATCCGTCGAACCATCATACAGCTTCATTGTTGGCACATGGAACCTCTTGGGTATCTCAGCATCACAAATTGGTGGTGCAAAACGAGATATCTTGTGGCTCCCATCTGCAATCTCTGGGATAGGTTTGACCACTCCTGGGACACTCGATATCATATCCTTTAGCTTTTGCAATTCTCTGGCCATGGCATGATTGATACCTGGATCATGCATAAGACCATGGTTAGTAGTATGAGAATTATTAAAAGTGTTACCTCCCATTGGATTCAAGTTAGGAAGAATGGATGTTAATCCATATTGTTGGGGCTCTGGAATGATCGAGGGACCAGCAGAAGCATTGGTCTGCATTGGAATAAAATCTCCCTGATGAACATCTGAACTTCCTGTTTGCAAACTCCTCAAGGATCCTGGCATCTGGAAGGATCCTTGAAACTGGGATGATCCTGGAACAAAGGAGGATCCTTGAACCTGGGATGATCCTGGAACAAAGGAGGACCCTTGAACCTGGGATGATCCTGGAACAAAGGAGGATCCTTGAACCTGGGATGATCCTGGAACAAAGGAGGATCCTTGAAACTGCTGCATTCCTGAATATCCTCCTGAACTCGTGAGGGATCCTATATGCTGAGGATAGGATCCCGCGGGCTGGAAATATGAACCTGATGCCTGGGTCATTGTTGTTGTTCCGTAGTGCACTCCTTTCGGTCCACCCACATATTGAACGTCTGGAACCATTGATGGCTGAGAAGTAATCACCGGAGTATCAAAATTCAAGGATTTTGGCACCAGTGGGGAATGATCCTCTGCCGTTGTCTTTTGTTTCTTGAGATCTCCGATTTCTTTGAGAATCCTCTCATTGGTCTTATCCTGTTGCCGTATCTGATCCTTCATCTGCAAAATCAAAGTAAACATATCACTAGTAGTGGGAGTGTAAGAAGCAGAAGAAGTTGGAGGTTTTGAAAAAATGGGAGTTGGTTTCTTCGCAGCATTCTCAGCATTCTTCTGGGATCCAGAAGGTGGTGGAGGCAAAGGGGGAACGCCTTGTGAAGAAGTGAATGCGGGCATCAAATTTGAAGCATTCTTCGCTGAGGAAGCCATTTGCTCGGTTGTAGTGAACTGAAATAAGCACAGAAATGCAAATTTTTCTAAGGACGAAGCACCAATTGCCCCACGGTGGGCGCCAAACTGTTTTGGTCAAAAAATCTGTTGAGGATATTGCAACCAAACTCTCTGTTACAGGGTATGATGCTTGAAATGTATAACAATGACAAGGATCACTTTAATGTAAATCGCACAAACAACACAAGGATTTATACGGGGAAAAAGCCCTTGATCAAGAGTTGATCTCCGGCACAAAAAACCCCGGGTGATGGAAACTACCGATCACCAAGCTCAAATAAATGAATAAATGTTTACAACTTCGGATAGTAACGAGCTAGGTACAAGGATCACTAGAATGTAACGTGTAAAAAGTGTATAAAATTGCTAAGTGTTTGAATGAGAGCTGGTATGAGCGTTTGTACGAGTGTGTGTGTAACTCAGAAATGACTAAGTGTTTTTTCTAACTAGCTCGTTACCCCTTTAAAATGAGAAAATAACTAGCTAACAAACTGTCCGACTTTCGTGCCATGCCTCCACGTTCTCCACAACGTCTATTTTTGGTCAAGCACGTGCGGGATAGTCTGGGAATATTCTCCAGGAATGTCGCCAAGACCAAGTCAAGCTTGTTACTCCTGCAAAGTAACACAAAACACAAATAAACAATCGTCAGTACGAGGATCCTTAAAGTGATCCATGATCCTGATCCTGAAGCTCTTCTGAGGATCACTATCTGCCACAGAAGTAAGGATCATTAATTAGGATAACGAATAAGGATCACTAATTGTTAGAAAATCCTCCCCTAACAATTCGGCTAGAAGATGACAAGAGGATCCAGGAGAGGTTAGCAGGATCCTCAAAGCAGGATAAGCAAGGATCCTCATTCAGGAACAACAAGTTCAGATCCTACAACAGATCTGATAACCAGAACGTGCATTCTATTGATCAAGAAGAGGATGATGAGGATTATCCTCCAATTTCTGAATATTGTTTTAGTGTTGATAACAATGAACTAATCCTTGCGATGCAGAGTCTAGGTGATAAAGCTAGATGGCCCAGAAAAAATGATAGGCCAGCTGCAACTAAGGATAAATCAAAGTGGTGTGCATACCATGAAGATTTTGGGCACCTCACAGAAGAATGCATTGCACTAAGAAAGGAAATTGGATACTTGTTGAGCAAGGGGCATCTAAAAGAATTGTTGGGAAGAAAAAAGTCAAGGACTCAGGATCCTGAAAGGATCCCTGAGAAGGCTCCAGCCCCTCCAGCAGATGCACAAGTGATAAACTTTATTTCTGGAGGATCAGACATTTGTGGCACATCCTTCTCAGCAGCTAAAAGGCATGCAAAGGAAACTAAAACGGAAAGTGGAGGGTATGTGTCGATTTTACCGATTTAAATAAGGCATGTCCCAAGGATCCTTTCCCATTACCCCACATTGACTCCATGGTGGATGCAACTGCGGGTCATGAACTGTTAACTTTTATGGATGCTTCATCTGGATTCCAACAAATCCAAATGGAACCATCCGATCAAGAGGATACAGCCTTCATGACTCCAACTGGTATATACTGCTATATTGCTATGCCCTTCGGACTAAGAAATGCAGGTGCAACATATCAAAGGCTGGTGAATATGATGTTGAAGGACCAGATTGGACAAACTATGGAGGTTTACATAGATGATATGGTGGTAAAATCCTTAAAAGCTGAGGATCACCTAAGAGACTTGGAGGAAGCATTCAATATCCTTGATAAATATAATATGAAGCTTAATCCTTCAAAATGTCACTTTGGTGTTAAAGCATGTAAATTCTTAGGATATATGGTGACAAAGAGAGGCATTGAAGCTAGCCCGGAACAAATCAAAGCAATAGTGAACATCAAATCTCCGGCCAATGCTAAGGATGTTCAAAGGCTAACAGGCAGGATAGCAGCCTTGAACAGATTTATATCCAAATCCTCCGAGAAGTGTAAAGAATTCTATGATATCCTAAGGAAGAACAAGAAATTTGAGTGGACGGAGAAGCATGAAAATGCTTTAAGAGCCCTCAAAGATTACCTATCCTCGGCCCCGGCTTTGATGAAACCAGAAAAAGGCGATGTGCTATCCTTGTATCTTGCAGTATCCTCAAAAGCAGTAAGTGCGGTCCTTGTTAAGGATCATCAAGGTACACAACATCCTGTCTATTATGTAAGTAAAAGTTTACTTGATGCCGAATCCAGGTACTCACACCTTGAAAAGCTTATTCTTGCATTAATTATGGCATCTACTAAGTTAAGACATTATTTTGAAACTCATGTTATCATTGTTAAAACTAATTTTCCAATTAAGAATGTCCTCAGGAAACCAGAGATGTCAGGAAGGATGGCTAAGTGGGCAGTGAAGCTAAGTGCATATGATATAAGATATGAGCCTAGGACAGCCATCAAATCCCAAGCATTAGCTGACTTTGTGGCTGATTTCAGTAGTGATTTACAAGAAGAAGCTGAGTTAGAAGTCCAACAGCTAGAAGAGACCAAGGATCCTTGGATACTCTATACTGATGGATCCTCAAATGTCAAAGGCACAGGGCTTGGAATACTACTAAAATCGCCACAGGGGGACATAATACCCCACTCTATAGCTTGTGAGTTCCAAACCACTAACAATGAGGCTGAATATGAAGCCTTAATTGCTGGTTTGCAAATTGCTAAGCATATGGGAATCAGGTATCTTGAGGTACATGTAGATTCTTTGTTAATTACAAACCACTTTAATGGATCCTATGCTGTTAAAGGTGAAAAGCTAACCAAATATTTGGAGATAGTCAAAAGTTTGGCACTCTCTTTTGTTTCCTTTAGTTTGACGCAGGTACCAAGGGAAGAAAATACAGAGGCTGATGCATTGGCTAACTTAGGATCATCCTTGAAGATCCCAGAGGATATCAAGATCCCTATTATCCATATCCTGACCCCGGCTATCGAGGATCACCAGACTATGGAGATAGGAAATGATTCTGCAATTATCCCTAGTGAGGATACTCAATCCCATTCAGGATCAGGATCATGGATCTCACCAATTATGAGATACTTACAACATGGAGAGATTCCTACAGGAGAAAACCCTAGGGCTTTCAAATCTAAGGTATCTCAATTCACAATTTTAAATAATATGTTGTATAGACGATCTCTTGCAGGACCATACTTAAGATGCATTGAGGATCCTGAAATTCAAGAAGTTTTAAAAGACTTCCATGAAGGAGATTGTGGAAACCACACTGGGGGCAGGGCATTATTCTCAAGGATCCTGAGGACAGGATACTACTGGCCAACCATGAAAAGAGATGCTGTGGAGTATGCTAAGAGATGTGATCCTTGTCAGAGACACAGCAATATCCTTCATCAACCAGCTGAATTATTGCATCCTATATCCTCCTCTTGGCCATTTATGAGATGGGGTATGGATATAGTTGGTAAGCTCCCTAAGGCACCTGGTGGAAAAGTATTCATGTTAGCTATGACTGATTACTTCTCCAAGTGGATAGAGGCTGAAGCTTTTGCCCAAGTCAGAGAAAAGGAAGTTATATCCTTCATTAAAAGAAATATTATAACTAGATTTGGAATTCCTTCTGAAATTATATGTGATAATGGTTCCCAATTTATTGGGGGCAGAACCACTAACTTTTGTGACAGCTGGGGGATTAAGATGATAACATCAACACCAGTCCACCCACAAGCTAATGGTCAGGCAGAATCATCCAACAAGATCATCATCAACAATTTGAAGAAGAAGCTTGGATCCAAGAAAGGGAAATGGGCAGAAGAACTACCCTATGTGCTTTGGGCTGATAGGACAACCCCTAAGAATGCTACTGGTCAAACGCCATTCTCTTTGGTATTTGGGGCAGAATCAGTGATCCCAACAGAAATGGTGGTTCCAACTGCAAGAACAAGTACCCGTGATCCTAAGGAAAATGATGAGAACTTGGTTCAAGACCTGGATACTATTGAAGAAATCAGGGATCTCGCTAGGATAAGGATGGCCAGTTATCAACAAAGAATGGCTGGTGCTTACAACAAAAATGTCAGGATCAGGAGGTTTCAAGTTGGAGATATGGTATTAAGGAAAGCATTTCAGAATACCACCAATCCTGCTGATGGAAAATTGGCTCCAAAATGGGAAGGCCCCTATTTGATTGAAGCTGAAGCAGGAAAGGGGGCATATAGATTGCTAACCATGGAAGGTGATTTGCTACCAAGAGCTTGGAATGCTGTCCACTTGAAGAAATATTTTACGTGAGCAGGATCCTCATGGCACAGATGATCCTCAGGATAGGGGTATCCTTAAAGGATCCTCAAAGTATCGGTGATCCTTACTTACGTAATATCCTAAACTTAAACTATTTCATTTCTTCATTTTCTCATATAAGGATAAGGATCATGTATCCTTTATCCATCTCTCACGTGAGTTTAAGTTTTGAAAGTTCAGGTATCCTTAGCATAACATTGGTTATCCGCTGAAGCAATTCGTTCCTTGGGTTTAACCCCAGTTATTTGGGCTTGACACCAGTTTCGCCTGTAGCGCATGATGATCCTGGTATAGTTCAAGGCAGTGGGACCAGTACTCGTTTTAGGGGCTGATAATTCCATTGTACTGGCTATGCTTAGGATCCTACGTATAATGGTAGACGTACCATACATCCGTTCCTAAGGTTTCTAACGTTTTCACGTTAGCTAAGGTTTCTAACGTTTTCACGTTAGCTAAGGTTTTGGCATTTTCATGTCACTAAGTTTGGATAGTCGCCAGTTAGGGCCATACTCCAGTTTACATACGATCCTTGGGCTTGTCCCCAGTTATCCTTGGGCTTGTCCCCAGTTATCCTTGGGCTTGTCCCCAGTTATCCTTGGGCTTGCCCCCAGTTGCTAACTCTTTTCTTATGTTGGCTTAGTCCCAAGTTATGCTCTATTTCAGGTTCTTGAAGATAGGCAACTAAGGATCCTTGATCCTTACTTTATTCTAAGGTTTATCTTATAGTTATCCTTATTATGGTTAGGATCCTAACTTGGACCCTCAGGTATGATCCTTAACTATTTTTAATTCTATTCATTATTTATTTGAGTAACCCTTATACTTGACAACTGAACTTGTGATTCTTAAATCGTATCACTTTTTAGAACTTATCGGTTATGGGATATGTGATCCTGATCATATCCTAAGCTTTTTGGATATTTTTCAAGGCTTGATAAGTATAAACAGAATGAACATTACAACAGTTGGAAAGTAAGATATTAAAAAGGATAACAACACAAGATAAGCGACAAAAGGTTAAGTTTTTATTTATTAACAAAAGACTAACCCTTAAAAGGTTGTCAAAATTACCTACCCGAGCTTCTACCAGCAAAACGTGGCCCGTCCGCTGGGGTAGGTAAAGGGTATCCATGATAATAAGTTCAAAAGTAGTGCAGGAATATAAAGGCGGCAGGATCACAATGGCTTCATCCCCCAAACAGAGGATCCCTCCACCAATTGCAATCCTGCCTATTGTCCAAAGGATCATACATGATCCTTAATCCTAAAACCTATTGTTCAGTACAGACCATCATTGTTTTAAACATCACAACCACAAAAAACTACCACCAAATTTAAAAATTGGGCTCCGGCTGCGTCTAAGAATGTCCATCATCGCCCAATCAAGCAGCATAAACCTTTGCTGCATCACCACCTCCGGCTCCACTTGCTTCACCAGCTTCACCCTTGCTTCCAGCCTCAATTGTCAGGATCTCTTCAGCCTCCTCTTCATCACCCAATTCAGCCAGCCTTGCCTTCCATTCTTCAATTTCCCAGCTGCTTTTGTCGAAGGCAGGATCCTGAGCTTCCAAGGCCATTTGCAGCTTGGTTTTGTACATTGCTATGGCGGCAGAGACTTTGGCATCATCTGTGATCTCCTGCCTTTCATAGTCAAAATTAACCAGCACCTTGGCCATCTCCTGTTTGGTATCCTGGAGTTCCTTCCGAAGATCAGCAAGTGCAAGATCCTTGAGCACGGCAACCTGCTGGAGGTCGGCAATCTTCTTATCCTGATCCTCAACGTGGCCAACATAATCCTCGATCTCAGAGAATTTCTGCAAAAAGGATAAAGGATAAGGTCAGGATTAAGTGATCCTCAAATCAGCAGGATATATCAGCAGGATATGTCAACAGGATATATGAGCAGAGACAATGATCCTTACCTCATTGAGGCACTCGCCGGAAAACAGTGACGGATTTTATCTACTTGTGCATCGTTAAAACAACACCTCTCATTCGCTGAGTCTTTGATGATCTTTTGACTCTTCAAAGGGCTATCCTTCTTGTGATCCTTGCCCGGTGAACTTCGGAGCATCATTCTTAGAGCGATGGTGGTAAAGAAAGAAAAACAGAGTAAGAAAGGGAAAAAGAGAAGAAAGAGATACCTGATTGATCTTCGACTGAGAATATAAAGGGAGTTTCTTTCGAATTTGAATGCATATTGATCCTATCTATATCTCTATTTATAATTATGATTCTGCAGGATTGTCACTTCCGTGACGTCATGATCGCAACGGCTAGTTCTATTTTAACGGCTATATATCCGTTAGTTGGTTGCGGATAAGATCAAGAAAATATAACTCGCTTATTTTACAAATTACTCCTTATATTTTGGGGGCAATTGTTAGGGGAGGATTTTCTAACAATTAGTGATCCTTATTCGTTATCCTAATTAATGATCCTTACTTCTGTGGCAGATAGTGATCCTCAGAAGAGCTTCAGGATCAGGATCATGGATCACTTTAAGGATCCTCGTACTGACGATTGTTTATTTGTGTTTTGTGTTACTTTGCAGGAGTAACAAGCTTGACTTGGTCTTGGCGACATTCCTGGAGAATATTCCCAGACTATCCCGCACGTGCTTGACCAAAAATAGACGTTGTGGAGAACGTGGAGGCATGGCACGAAAGTCGGACAGTTTGTTAGCTAGTTATTTTCTCATTTTAAAGGGGTAACGAGCTAGTTAGAAAAAACACTTAGTCATTTCTGAGTTACACACACACTCGTACAAACGCTCATACCAGCTCTCGTTCAAACACTTAGCAATTTTATACACTTTTTACAAGTTACATTCTAGTGATCCTTGTACCTAGCTCGTTACTATCCGAAGTTGTAAACATTTATTCATTTATTTGAGCTTGGTGATCGGTAGTTTCCATCACCCGGGGTTTTTTGTGCCGGAGATCAACTCTTGATCAAGGGCTTTTTCCCCGTATAAATCCTTGTGTTGTTTGTGCGATTTACATTGAAGTGATCCTTGTCATTGTTATACATTTCAAGCATCATACCCTGTAACAGAGAGTTTGGTTGCAATATCCTCAACAGATTTTTTGACCAAAACAATATCTTCATGTTTCCAAGCGAAGGTAGATTTTCTTCTTTCCAAGAAGGATACTAAATCCTGCTCAATACTGTTTAGGATCCCGGATCCTATAAAAATTTTGGATTCAGGATCCTCTGGGTTCAACGGAATATCCTTGACGTCTTGCTCTCTTGCCTCCATGACGTCTTGCTCCTTGGAGGCTGGCTTCATTGAAGAAGTGTAACAGTTCTTTACCTCCTGCTGATCACTTTCTATTTTCACCATATCTCATAGAGTTGGGACCTTGACACATTGATGATATGTTGAGGGGGACTGCCTTCATATCGTGTATCCATGGCCTGCCAAAGATAACATTACAGCAAGATAAGCAATCAATAACATAGAATTTTTTTTTAACATAATTCACTCCCTCTATGTAGATAGGAAGTTTGGTGTCCCCCAATGTAATCTTTGTCTCTCCCCTGAATCCCACAAGGACAGATGATCTTTGGACAATATCGGATTCAAGGATGTCCATTCTATTGAGGACATCCAAATGGATTATGTTCACTGAGCTTTTCCCATCAATGAGAATCCTGCGAACAAAATGGTTAGATATAAATAATGTAATAACTACACCGTCGTGATGAGGATCCTGAATGTCCGCATAGTTATCCTCATCATATGATATCACTTTCTGCTGGGTAAGGATGGAGGTCTGAACAGGTCTGCCCCCATTCTCCATCTTTGTTTCCTTTGCACGTCTCTTAGCTGCTGAGAACCTCCGGAGATGAAATGGATGATTTGAGCATCGGATGGTGGAAGAGGAGCTTTTTCAGGAACTTTCTCAGGATACTTGATCCTTGACTTTTTCCTTCCAAGCAATTCCTTCAAGTATCCTTTGCTCAAAAGATAACCTATCTCCTTCCTTAATGCTATGCACTCATCTGTGAGATGACCAGAATCCCCATAGTAAGCACACCATTTTGATTCGTCTTTGGTGGTAGGCGGTTTGTCATTCTTCCTTGGCCACCTAACCTTGTCACCTAAACTCTGCATAGAAAGGATTAGTTCATTATTATCAGCAGAAAAACAATATTCAGAAATAGGAGGATAATCCTGATCATCTTCCTCTTGTTCCACAACATGCACACTCTGGTTGTCATGCTTGGAGTATTGCTTGGATCAGTTATCCTTGAGATAGGATCCTTATTTGTCTTGCTTTGAGGATCCTGACAATCTCTCGTGGATCCTTTTGTCATCCTCTAAACGGATGAACCTAAGGGCCCTGTTTCTTTTTTCATCTAAGTTCCTGCAAGGGGTCATGACAAGATCATCATAGAACATTGAATCCCTAAGCAAACCCATTTTAAAGGCTTCTAGAGCTGTAGCAATATCTAAGTTAGGGATTTCTAAGGATTCTTTACTAAATCCAGTGATATAATCTCTAAGTGATTCATTTTAACCTTGTGTTACCCTATATAGATCACTAGTTAATCGTTCAAATTTTCTACTACATGAGAATTGGCTATTAAACAGATTAACTAGATTAGCAAATGGAGTAATAGAGTAAGGGGGAAGACTTAGCAGCCATTTAAGAGCAGATCCTGTGAGTGTGGATCCAAAACCCTTGCATAGACATGCTTCTTTTAACCTCTCAGGAATGGGATTGATCTCCATTCTTTCCCTTGTGACTTCCATCTGGAATTTCAGGAATGGGCTTAACCACTCTCGGAACGTTGGATATCATATCTTTGAGTTTCTGCAACTCCTTAGCCATGGCTTGGTTGATACCTGTATCCTGCGCAAAGCCATGGTTAGCATTGCAAAAATTATTCAAAGTGTTACCTCTTGAATGATTCAAGTTTGGAATTCCAGATGTGAATCCATGTTGGCGGGATTCTGGCATAACCGAGGGATCAGAGGGAGCAATGGTCTGTATTGGAATGAAGTCTCCTTGATGAACATTTGAACTTCCGGGTTGTTGACTCCCTAAGGATCCTTGATTCTGAAAGATGTTGGATCCTTGATGTGCTGTGTATGGGGGTCTTGGAGGATAATCCATGGATCCGGAAACCTGAGATGAGGATCCTTGAACCTGGAAGGAGGATCCTTGAACCTGAGAGGATCCTTGAACCTGAGAGGATCCTTGAACCTGGGAGGATCCTTGAACCTGAGAGGATCCTTGAACCTGAGAGGATCCTTGAATCTGCGAGGATCCTTGAACCTGAGAGGATCCTTAAATCTGCGAGGATCCTTGAACCTGCGAGGATCCTTGAACCTGAGAGGATCCTTGAACCTAAGAGGATCCTTGAACCTGCGAGGATCCTTGAACCTGAGAGGATCCTTGAATTGGCTGCGTCCCCATGCATTCTCCTAAACTGGTGAAGAATCCCTGATGCTGAAATGAGGATCCTGAAGGCAGGAAAGAGGATCCTTGAGCCTGAGACATTGCCGATGATCCAGAACATATTCCTGTTGATCCACCCTGGTATTGGACATGTGGAGCTGCAAAGTGCTGGGAAGTTATGGCCGGAGTGTCGAAATTCAGCGACCTCGACATCAAAGGGGAGTGATCCTCTGCTGATTTTATCAATTTCGCAAAGGATCCTGCCATTAGTCTTGACATGCTGCTGCATGTGATCCTTCATCTGCACAATCAAAGCATAAAAATCACTGTTAGTAAGTGTAGAGGAAGAAACAACAATTGGTTTTGTGGAAACGGGGGTTGTCTTCTTCGGAGAATTCTCAGCATTCTTCTAGAATGCAAGGGGGAGATGATCCAAAGGTGGAATGCCCTGTGAAAAAGTGACCGCCGACATAGAACTTGGAGTAGTTTTCCTTGAGAAGCCATGCGGTTGAAGGTAATGAACCGAAATGAATGAAATGAACAAAATTTCTCAGAATTGAAGCACCAATTGCCCCACGGTGGGCGCCAAACTGTTTTGGTCAAAAATCACACAAGGATAATGCAACCAAATCTGATTTTGTGAGCTATGATGCTTGGTTAATTGTATGGACAACAAGTATACGAAATCAACGATGAACACCGAGATTTATACGAGGAAAAAGCCCTTGATCTTTAGAAGATCTCCGGCATAAAAAACCTCGGGTGATGGAAACTACCGATCACCAACTATATTGCAAAAACAATAGTGATCCTTGTACAACTTCGGAAGAAAACAAGCTCGATACAATGAATTTCTAGTGTAAGTGTGTGTTTTTTGCTAAGTGTTTGCAGAGAATTCGTGTATTGTGTGTATTTTCTGTGGTGTGCACGACTTATGCCTTTTTTGAGCTTGTTTCCCCTTAAAAAGATAAGAAAAAACAACTAACTAACTTCCCGAAAAAGGTGGAAGTCACCCATGACCACCACTAACGGTTATTTCTTCAATATGCACGTGCCTAAAAGCATATTCCACGAGATTCCAGCAAAGAAGTGGTCCACTACGTCCATTACCTACATTTACACATTAAAAACGTGCAAAACATAAGTTCTGTTAAGGATCCTGATCCTCAGACTCGTGATCCTCAGATGCGTGATCCTCAGACTCTGGATCCTCAGACTCTGGATCCTCAGACTGTCTGCATCATCCATTAAGGATCCGTGATCCATGCCCAGACTCAGGATAGATGATCCTTAGCATAAAATTCATGCCCTAACAATAAGTTTGTGAGTAAATCTATTGTTTTAAATAAAAATTTGCTAGATTAGGAAATACCTTTGAATTTGGAGGGAATATGTGAAGTAAATGATCAGCGACTCATATGGTAATGAAACTTGTAGGGGTGTTATAGTCCTTTGGCATGAATTTAAACACCCTTTTAACAGTAGGGATGTCCTTGATTGCAATTGGCAACCATAGGGACTGAAGTGGTTGAAATTGGCAAGTAGGGTCTGTTTGTGAGAACGGGTGTAAACCATTGGGACGGAAATTGTATTTTAGTCAAAGATAAATACATGGGTTCCAGATTTTTGGGCCTTGACTAGACTAAAAGGCTATTAGCATTTAGCTACGTACAGAATAACTACCAAGTCCAATGATCACGGGCCTATTTTTATTAGCCTTTTGAGTGGTCTACCAAAAAAATCTAACCCATACTCTTCAGTTTTATTGGGCCCGGCTTACCCCTGCAAAGTTAAACAGCCCAATTAATATGATTTGGATATGAGGTACATGATGAAACATTTCTAGTTTTTGCATTGGGTTATAACTAGTAGTTGTTTTATATATATGATTAAAGACTTGTACTATAAAGAGCACCCGGGGCGCCACGTGATGGCCAAAACTCCACGAGTTATGGGCAGTGAAACACCGCCGCCACTACCTTGCGTCACGCATGGTGGAGTTGACGCATTGTCGTCTTCACGCGTGAATGATTTGACTGCAATTCAGTTGTTCTGTTATTTTGTGAATGATTTTGATGATGGAGATGAGTGTGTGGTGAGTGATGGACATTTCCATTAAAATCCATCACTAGTGATGGAATAAAGCTCGATGATGTGGCGAAACTTGATTGGATGTTGTGAGTGATGGAACTTCATCACTAGTGGAGCGCCCTACCCCATAATGTATGTAACGATATAAATGATAAAACATAATTTTGTAGACAATATAAAATTTGTTTTTTTTTAGCATTTTAACATAATTTTGTAGACAATATAAAATTTGTTGTTTTTAGCATTTTATTTATACCATGTGTGTATACACAGAAGAGATATGTCATATCCTAGAAAAACCAAATATTCTTTCTTTGATTATAAATTGGTGTTATTGCATGACTCTTTATGTAGCTTCGCTTTCAATTCAACTAAAGATCTTATAAGCTCGAGGCACGGTTCTATTTCAGATTGTTAGATTAGATACGAGAAACTTGCTAAGAATAACATCATTTGATAAAACTCAGGCTATCCACGCTCAACGACTACCCATTATCATGGAGAATTATTAACATGTTGTATGTCGACGATTAAAACTAATGAACTCAAAATTATCATGAAGTACACAAAGACGTTGTGAACTTATAATTAACTATACAAAATGAACCGTCCATCACCACATTAGATTCCTAGCTCATGACATCGGCTTATTTGCCAGTCGTGTTAGGTTTTCCACTCAATTGAAAGTTGTGAAAAAAAGTATGTGGTAGTTTGAACTACTTTAAACCGAAATGGGCACAATTGCGATTATTAAACGTGGGTAATCGAGTGGATGTAACAACCGAATATCATATACCGGTCATGGTATCAAATATGTGAGGCCCTTATTGAATCTCGTACCCAATCCCTAGCACATAAGTCAACTTATGACCCATGGGCCATGGCTAGCTTTCTAGTGGGGTTGATTCTCCATTGTGGGTAAATGGGAAGCTTGACTTTATTAACGTGTGGAAAGGTGGGTGTTACGACCAATGCTTTTTGTGACAAATCGATCTAACATTAGACCATGTGTAGTGGTAATGCCCTACCCTTGGGTGTTTTGCTCTATGTGGCAGCCCAGTCAGTAATGGGGCATTACAGGGCGTTTTCTAAAATGTATGTAGTGGGGATGTGGGGCATTATGTTAAAAGGGGTGTAAAGAATTAAATAAAAAAAAACGAACAAAAAAAAGCTATTGGACAAACAAAAGTACACTGCATGTGATTGGGCAAACCCTTTTGCTCTCCGGCGTGGAATAAAGCACGCTTCAACCAATTTTTGCAAACAAAACGCCCACGGGGGCGGCTGCCGGGGCGTTCTCCGACGTTTTCGGGCAAAACAACGCCACATTCCCAGACGACTACACATGGTCTTATTTATAAAGTATTGTCAAAATTGTAATATAAATATGAGGATGTTTTAATTTTGTTATTTAATTTTCAAATTCTTTAAAATTTTTATGAGTATTCACAAATAAATATTATTTGTAGGATATGAAAATCTATAATAGAGATTAGACTATTAGAGGGATTTAGTATAAAAAAAACGATCGACGATATATAATGAAATACGAAATCGCTTCAATTTTTTTGGCATAAAGCGAACAGTTGCCCACTTTTCTATCATACCATGTTTTGAGGAAAGTACTTTATTATAAACTAAAAGGGTGTCGCTTGATGTGGCGGGAAACACAAACATTATTAAGGGTGTGCATGGTTCGGTTTAGTTATTAGCCTTAACTGAGATTGAAACCTAAGCCATCGATAATCAATTTTATTAACCAATTGGTTTTCGGTTTATTTGGTTAAATTGTTGGTTTTTGGTTCGGTTAATAACAAAACCAAACTTTTTTCTTAAAAATACATGAGTTGGAGGTATAAATACATGAAATGGATGTATAAACACATGAGATGAAAATACATAACATTAATACATGTAATGAATGTATAAAAGTTAGAAATATATGGTTCGATTCGGTTAATTTCGGTTTTCAAGGTTACAAGAAAAATCGATAAACCATTTTTGTTAATTTGGTTTTTGGTTACTTCAGTTATCGGTTGATTTCGGTTCGGTTTCGTCTACTTTCGGTTCCGGCTAACGATTCGATTATTGTTCACCTTAAACACTGTTAATCATTTAACATATGAAGTTTTTTTAATTTAAAAAAACTATAGCAATATGATACTTAAATTAAAGAGAATAAAATCTCCATTTTTACGGTGTAATTTATTTAAAAGAATATTAAAGTATGAAAAAAGTTGTGTCTGTTTAAGAATCGTGGAAGTGGTTGATTTAAAATATAATAGATCAAAAGTGTAACTATTAATTAAAAATAATTCAGTTAAGTGTAATACAGATAAAAGATTTAAGTCTAATCCGTGCTTGAAAAACTAATTTACTCCTATTTTAGGGTTATATTCTACCTTATGCATTAAATTCAAAAAACTCTTAATTTTTAGGTATTTAAAATATTGTTCTTGACTATCTGACTTATAATAAAAGACTCCAAATAATTACACATGGCATTCTCTCCTTCAACCTCATAAAGTTTATTTATATTTGTTTAATAACTTTTTTTAATATAAATATTAATTAAATAGCCAATATATAGATATCACTTATTTTTATCCTTATATTTATCTAAAATTAATAAATAACTTCAATTTTGCAATTTAGACCCTTTGTTTTTTTACTTTTAACCAAAGTTTTTCATTTTATGCAATTTAATCTCAGCTCTTTTTTATTTTCAATTTTGGTCCACCATACTTTTTATCTTTCCCAAGTTTTTCGTTTCGTTATAAATTTTGTGAGTTAATGCACCGCAACGTGCGTGTGGGGTTCAACATTTTTTCATATATTTTTTCCCGTTTGACTGGCACGTCGCGTCACATCTATTTTTCCGCGTTTGACAAGTTCATCCAACACACGGGTCCTAGATGGACTTAGTTGTTTTTTTCTATGTTTTACGTTTCAGTTTAATTTCTCAGCAACGAGCGTGCGTGATTCAAAGATTTTACGTCTGCTTTTCACTCGGCGTTATTTTTTTCCCATTTTTATTTATTTTGTTTTTACGAGTTTTTCCGTTGTTGGTGGTCGTTGACAATGGTATAGTATTGCTACTACTTAACACAGTTTTATGACAATCGCTGCAACGCATGAGCTTAATACTAGTGATATAATATAGATAAAGGTTTTAACAGAAAACGATGTTCATGGCGTTTATGGTGGGGTGGTGAAAGACAAGATGATAAAAGTCAAGAGTGGAAGAGGAGTCAAATACCCATTGAGATTTCCATGGGGAAGGGCGTCGAAGGGGCAACACGCTCATGACGTTTATGGTGGAGTGGCATGAAGGGGCTTGCCCTCCTCTCCCACACTCCCACATACCGTGTGGTCTGAGAGTGGTGGAAAAGGGCAACGCATGATGGAATCTTGTCTTTTGCTTTGGGCAACGCCCATCACCCATCAAATAGGAGGACGAGGTGGTGGACAAGTCACGAGGGGATTATACCTCTCTTTATATCTCCTACCGAATAGTCTATCTACATGAAACATGAAATTATTATTTTATTAAAAAGAAATCGTATATGCTAGATATTTAGCAAATCTATGTGGTCACAAACATTGCTATGCTTACACATGTGAAACCACAATTTCATGGACATCGACAATCAACCAATAATAAAAAGGCTTATTGGATTTTAATATTCCTAAGTTTCACATGTTGGTCGATAATAATTTCAACTTTAAAAATTCTCTCAAATAATCCCAACTTGTAAAAGTTTGGCCGCCATTGATCCTTTTCAAACATATAAGAATTTGGTCTTCTCAATAGATTCAATTACACCTAGAGACTCCTTAATTGATTTAAGTGCATCTAGGTTAGAAAAGTATCAATGGCGGCCAAACTTTTACAAATTGGGATTATTGTAGGGAATTTTTAAAGTTGGGATTATTATTGACCAACAGGTGAAACTTAGGATTATTAAAATCCAATACCCTTAATAAAAACAATTTTATCAACGCAAGTTGAACTCACTACACTATATCAAAAGAATAAATAGTGTTAATGTTGACGATTAAGCACATCCTACAACATGTGGTCTCGAATCTCGATACAATTAACGAAAACCGAGTATGATTCTATAAAGGTAATATGGCACGTCAGGCCCGACTTTGTGGGCTGGGCAGCCCGGGCAGACGCCAAGGCCCAAAAGGTTTATAGGGCCCAACAAAAATTTAGGGTCAAGATTTTTAAATGAACACTGTTATCTTAAATGTTTAATAAATGACTTCAGTAACAAAAATGAAGCTAGTTCAATGGTTAAGATACTCAAGTTTGAAAACCAAGGTTATGAGTTCTAAACCCTTCCTTTACATTTTAATTTCCTAAACAATTTTCAGTTAATCACATGCATTTTTTATTTCCTAAACTGTTTTGAACTATCATTTCACTTAATTAATTGACTCTTCGATCTTGTTAACAAGATGATTATATGATTAATTATTTAATGTTTTGGGTTATAATATTGAGGCATGAGTTCAAACCCCATGATTAGCATGTCGTATTATGGTTTCTTGATATATATTTTATGAGTTTATATTATACCAATTTTTTTGTTTCACCCGGAGCCCAAATTTTTTTTATCATTCTCGGAGACGGCCTTGTGGCACGTGCATTAAAAAGTTAGAAAAATACATATTAAAGGAGATGTAACAAACATATATGGGTTATTGGATGGCTCAAACTATCTACACACCAAGTGTGTAGATAGCCAACCCAAAAAGGTGTTTTTTGTCCTATATGCATACCCTACAGTGTCGAGCTGTGTCCAAAGCGCGGCGTTTTGGTCCGGTCAACCAGACAAAGACTGACGGGTGTCTAACGGGTCTGTTGACCGGACCAAAACGCCGAGCCTTGGCCGCGTTTTGGTCCTGTCAACCAGACCGGGTGTCAGTCTTTTGTCTGGTTGACAGGACCAAAACGCGGCCAAAGCTCGGCGTTTTGGTCCGGTCAACAGACCCGTCAGACACCCGTCAGTCTTTGTCTGGTTAACCGGACTAAAACGCTGCGCTTTGGCCACAGCTCGACACTACAGGGTGTGCATATAGGACAAAAAACACCTTTTTGGTGTGCCAATAGGCAAATGGGTGTGCAAATAGGTACACCCTATTGGATTTTAATAATCCTAAGTTTCACCTGTTGGCCGATAATAATCCCAATTTTAAAATTTCCCTCCAATAATCCCAACTTGTAAAAGTTTGGCGACCATTGATCCTTTTCAAACATATAGGAATTTGGTATCCTCAATAGATTCAATTACACCTAGAGACTTCTTAATTGGTTTAAGTGCACCTATGTTAGAAAAGGATCAATGGCGGCCAAACTTTTACAAGTTGGGATTATTTGAGGGAAATTTCAAAGTTGGGATTATTATCGGCCAAAATGTGAAACTTAGGATTATTAAAATCCAATAACCCAACATATATATCTATTTTTTCTTCTCAGCACATGATTAAGAATGGTGTAATCAATGTTTTAAAAACCGGTTTTTAAATTAAACCGGATTAGGCTAAAAAATGGTTCAATCGGTTGAAACAGGTTGTACCGAGCGGTTCAACCGGGTTGACTAGTTAACTCTATATTTTCATAAATTACAACATCAACTCAAAAGTTAATCCAAAAATGCATGATTACATATTAAAAGATAATCCAAAAGCTAATCCATAATAAACAAATAATCCAAAAGATAATTGAAAATAATTCAATTTTCTAAAAAGCTCTTTAAATGAAAGTGTACTATATGTTTAAGCCATTTGAGTATTGAATACATCAAGTTCATGATGGCATAAAAGATGAAATTCACTATTATCGCTATCCTCATCAACTAGAGGATAACTATTTTCGTTTCATACAATATTAAATAAGTATTAGTTACGAATAATTATAATATATAAAAATTACGTAAGATAAGTAACATATATAATAAAAATAAGTAACAAACCAAACTAAAATAACCTTGGGCAGGTACCGGTATTACTTTTCAAACCGGTATACCGGATTTTACCGCCGGTACAAACCTTATGCCGTTTCACATATATTACCAGGGTGTTCCGTACCGGATTTACATCTGGAAACGGTAATACCGGTATAACCGGCCGGTATTTACCGGTTTTTAAAACACTGGGTGTAATTGATGTTTGTTAAATCCATTAGAGAGATAATTTTCCGCGAATATCTCAAATGATGTTTGTCAAGTATGACCTAATGATAATTTGATGGGTATATTCGCAAAATCATCCTTGATATTTCTTTACCAACATGTACATAAGTTTGACATTTTAACATTTGAACAAGATACATCAACATAAGAAGGTATTATACACTTGCATTCATTTTCTTTTAACTAGGTAACTAGGCGAAGTTAAAGATAATCGTCTCGGCAACCTACATTTTAACGATTACTTGGTGAGTACTCGGCCTTGTAGACTTTGTTTTACGACATTGGCATAAATTATAATTAGGCCGGGTGGTATGGGGCACCATTGCCCATCCACCTTGGCAACTTTTTCATCAATAGCGCCCCTCAACCATACCATGAGCGCTATTCAATGGTTGTGGCTCCAATGGCGGGCAATAACGAGACACGTGTGTGTGGTGGTGGGGGGGGGGGGGGGGGTATTGAAATATAAGGGATTTCATCCCATTTCTTCTAAATTAAGAGGAAGAAGAGACGCTATTGGTAAGGTGATGCTGAAGTGGCACAATAGAGCCACTCGGACTGCATTTGATCTCTTTCCTAATCATATAAGAATTTTTTCTTTATATTTTTCTCTCCATAAACTATGTATTGATTATATAATAAAAAGGATAACTATTTGTTCACCAAGTTTCTGATTTTTGATTGGGCTTCTTTTGGTGAAAGCAAAAGCACAACAATAGGGTTAAAAAGGCTTTGGAATAGATTTGTTCATCTTGTATAAAATCATCAAGGATAATATAAATTATGTTAGCTTCCATTCTTCCAATGACTTTTCACGGGTCTTGTAAAAATATTAAAGAGAAAGCAGCCACAAATCAAGAATTTGATATTACGAAAGATACTTTCCTTTTTTTTAATAAAATATAAAGATATATAATTATTATATTCTAAGAAAAAATGGAGATTTGGAAAAAACGAGTAACTACTTTGTGCCTGTCTCCCACCAATTCTAACCTCTAGTCCATATAATAAGATATAGATCATGTGATATTCATGTTCCCTTAAAAGCTAAGCATATGATAATGTGAAAATTGTTATTCATAATTTCTGTCAACTCAATTCTCATCATTTACTTCATTCTTTTACTTTCATACGTTCAAATGTTATCATCTAACATAACTTTTACTTTAAGTTAATTATATAAATAATCATTCTAAGTTAATTTACCGTTGTTTGTTTTATCCTTAATCACGTTTCTCAATAAAAAGGTTTTAATATAAAAAAAAATAAGGAGATATAGTGATATCAGTTGGCAAGCTTTTATTTTCAGAAGTTAAAACGAGCTAAAATATGATATTATCATTAATAATATATCAAATCTTGAATGATGTGTTCTAATAAAAAAAAAAAAAGAAGCAAAGTGACGGTGATATCAGTTGGCATGTCACACGCTCAAATTTCGCATGCGAAGTTTTACTGTAAGGCACGTGACTGACTAGGATATAGCTACTAATCATGTTCAATCAAATATTTAAAATCATAAAAACATCACTAACAACGTGATTAACGATTAAGTTTTAATTGTCAAAACACAGTTTAAGTTGCAGCGGAAATAAAGATAACAATCCCAACAAGTATTTAAAAAAACAACAAGTTTAATTAATAAGTAATTTAAAACGTAAAGTTTATCAAACCACACCCCGTTAGCAATTGCAACCGTTCGTCCCAGCTGTACCTAATGACCTGCAAATCATGTATTTATGTATCAACAATAAAGTTGGCGAATTCACAAATTTTAGTTAGGCAAAAGTAAAGTTCACAATTGTTTTTTTATTTATGTATGACTCGGGTAGCTAACGCTCATCAAACGACTAAATTGTACCGAATGCTAACGTTTCGTTTGTGCCCTTATTAATGTCTATCAACATTAATGCAAGAATGAAGGTTAGAAGTTCACGCCCGGCCTCCAGCACAGTGTGAAGTTTGTCAAACCTAATAGCGTTATCAACTAATACCCCGTGTATGCCCACCCGACAATCTAATCGGTAAAATGTAGGGACTTTCATGATAGAGTTTTTCGTTTAGTCCCAATGTACTACTCCACCTCCAATGGGGAGTATGTTTCAGTGGTTCCAACAAGGAACGCACGTGTAGCCCCAACCATGGCTACCGAAAAAAAATGTTGTTCCAAACTAGGAACGCATGCTTTTGGAAAAGGTTGTGAACTCACCTTAGTTTGCTCGGCAAAAAATGAGTGTGAAAGGTAACATGAGTGGTCAATCGCGTCCTGATAGGTTTACAGTTTCAGTTAGTTTAGACTCACTTCATCCTACACGTATTCTAGCACATAGCCACGCAATCATGCTTGGCATTCAATTAACCGTTCGTGTAAGTTGGTGCATGTGATCATCCCTTTATATGCTATACATTCATTGGCACCCATTAAGGTTTTTAATATTTTACAACATTCAGGCCAGCAGATAATCCAGTGACTGATGCAGATATGATTGTCAGCTTGATTTAGTTCCCCTTTAGAATTTATGTTAATGATGGTAGTTCCAAATTCTTAAGGGTAGAGAATTCGTAGTAATGGAGAGAGAGGAGGTTGAATATGTGTGATGTTATGATTGTTGTCTAACCTAAAACCTTCTCTAATCATTTTCTTAAATACACCCTTAATAAGGGTAAACAAGTCTATCAACAAGTACCATCTAATATATTATAAGATTTTAATATATTTTGATATATGTCTATGATAATATACGCATGTGTAATTCAACGAATGTGATGGTAAACGCTTGTATAGGCCATCGAATGCAAATATGCGATCATTGGCGAAGCATGGTGGGGGCGGGAGGGGGCGGCCGAACCCCCGAACTTTTCGCTCAGTAGTACAGAGTATGTACTTTTCGTATAGAAATTTTTTGGTATATACGTTTTCGACCCCCCATTTTAGAGAAATTTTTTGGTATATACGTTTTTGACCACACGATCGGAAATCTCAAGCTTTGCCACTGTATACGATGATATACATTCGTATATAGAGATCTACATAGACTATATCCGTATATAAGCATGTCATAATTGATTAATACGATGACAAAAGGGTGTATGTAGCATATTCATCTGATATTGATTTAGCATCATCACCCAAACAAATATAAATATAAATAATAGGTATTTAAGAAACATGGCTGGTTTATAGGCGAGGCATGAGGTGGCGGGACCCTGCCGACGAAAACCACGTGAAACAAGACATTAACAACCTAACCAAATAACACCACCAGTGGGCCCAACTCTTTCTAGAGACACACACAGCCCCATGGAATTGACCCAAAACTAAACCAGACCCATTGTTTCCTTTTAAAACTCCCATCATCTCTTTCGTCCAAGACATGGTTAGGGCTTTTTTTTTTTATTGGAAACCTGACCTGAATTTAAAGCAATTCGGATCTGAATAAACTAAACCTAGAGGTAGAGGTGTACAAAAAACCGGTTTTAGAACCGAAACCGGGAAAAAAACTGAAACCGGCTTTTTTTTTAACCAGTTTTTTTATAACCGAACCGCCGGTTATAGACCGGTTAGGATTCTTGGTATGAAAAACCGGTTAAAAACCGAAAACCGGTTTTAAAAAAACCGGTTAAACCGGCTAAAAACCGTTTTTTTTTTTTGCAAAAACCGGTTAAAAACCGATCCCAACCGGTTACACCGATTATTGTTTTTGACTTGAAAAACCGGTTAGTAACCGAAACCTAACGATATACAAACAAAAACCAATCCCAATGAAAAGGCAGAATAAATGGGATTGGCAAGTAATACTACTCCCAGACCCCCTAATATAAGACCCAATCCCAGAAAGACTAAAAGAAAATCATGTATTAGTCCAGGTAAATCCATTATATATAAAATAAGAGATAAATAAATCAAAATCTTGCATAACTTTATTGACCCGGTCAGGAAAAAAGAAGTAACTCTACCTTTTTTATAATAGTTCTTAATTATTCAATTTGAAAAATTCCATTTTCATGGATATGGATTGAATTATTGGCCTAATCTCTCGAAAAAAACCGGTTTTCATTTTGGATGAAAAAACCCGATTTGTACACCTCTACCTAGAGGTGTACAAAAAAAAACGAATTTAAAACCGAAACCGGTTTTCTTTTAACTGGTTTTTTTAAAAACCGGTTTCAAAGTGAATCGAACCGGTGGTTAGTAGACCGGTTCGTATGCTAGATCTTTGAAACCGGTTTAAAAAACCGAAACCGGTTTTAAAAAACCGGTTAAAAACCGTTTTTTTTTTTTTTTTTTTGCAAAATCGGTTAAAAACCGACCCAAACCGGTTAGACCAATTATTGTTTTGGGTTTAAAAAGCCGGTTAGTAACCGAAACCGGTTATTAAAAAACCGGTTTTTGTTTTGGATGAAAAAATCCGGTTCGGTAAAAAACCGATTTGTACACCTCTAACTAAACCCAACCAATCTGAACCGTAAATGGGTTGGTTATCGGGTCACTTTTGCCCAACCAAAAACATGAACAACCCGACCCGAAAAACTCAAAACTCGAAACCCGAACATTTATTGTCTTTTTTTTGTGATTTGATTTGGAGTATTTTGTATTTGAAACATTAAGTTTTGGACTTTTGAACCCTTTGTGATGATATATTTTTTTTACAAGATATACTTGATGATATTTTGTGGAAAAAAAAACATTATTTTTTTATTTTACATCTAAACCCGAGAACCGAACAACCCGACCTGAACTAACCTGAACCCGAATAACCTAAACCGAACAACTCAAATTTTAAATGAGTCTATATTTGAGAATTCGCTATTCATCCTTTATATTCACACCCTATATATACGAAGAAAATGAGAGAATGAGATAAAAGTTTTTTATTGAATAAAAATAGAGATGAGGAATGAGATTACTATAAAATTTAGGGTCTGTTTGGTATGGGGCAATGGAATGAACGAGGTAATTGAATGGACGAGGGAATGCAATGGATCATTACCATTCCATGTCTTGTTTGGTTACCATGTGAATGGAATGAATTATTATTGTGTATTGTTCGGTAGGCAAGAAAAACGGAGTAATAAAATTAGCGGTGAGTGGTGGTGGTGGTCGGTGGTAGTGATTATGGGTGGTTATAGGTGGCGGTGGTGGGTGGCGACGGCGGCGATGGGTGGTGGTGATGACGGCGAGTGCCGGTGCGGCTGTGACGACGAGTGGTGGTGGCGACAAGGTGGCGGTTGGTGGTGGGTGGCAGCAAAGGTGGCGGTTGGTGGCGGCGGCGGCGGTTGGTTGTGGCGGTGGTGGTGGTGGCGACAAGGTGGCCGTTGGTGGTGGGTGGCAGCAAAAGTGGCGGTTGGTGGCGGCGGCGGTGGTTGGTTGTGGCGGTGGTGGTGGCGTCGACGATGGTGGTGGGCGGAGGCGGCGAGTGGCGTAGGCGGTTGGTCGCAGCTGTGGGTGATAACGGTGGCGAGTGGGTGGCGGCGGCGACGGTGGCTGTCGGGGTGAGGTGGTGGCGGGTGGCGGCGATGGCGTCGGTGGTGGGTGGTGGTGGGCTGTGGCGAAGGTTGTGGGTTGTGGTGTTGTTGAGGAATGGTGCAAGAGGGGATGGAATGGAAAAAAAAACATGGGGGGTAGAAGGAATGATTTTGAGGGAATAGAATGCCTTTTGGAATGGGTGATTCCATTCCATTGACCAACCAAACACTCTTTTCTTCATTCCCTCGTAATCACTCATTCCATTCCACCTCTCATTCCTACATACCAAACACTACCTTAGAGATTTATATGTTTTTAGTTAAATTAGGCAAAATTGCAAGTTTCGTCCTTTATGTTTCAGGTTTTCTACAGGCGCTGTCCTTTAAGTTTAAAAATTACACTCTATGTCCTTTATGTTTGCAAGTCATAACAGGCGGTGTCCTTTGTTGTCAACCCAGTTAACTTTTGAAGTTAAAACCCCTCACGTGCACGCCACGTGAGGGTATATTCGTCTTTTTCCCCAAATAACAAGCAATATAAATTCATCTTCTCCCCTGATGCGATTGGCAAAATTAGGGTTCCAAGAAAACCCAATTGTCTCCCCTGATTGCCCAAAATTAGGGTTCCAAATCATTCCAAAAAACCCAATCGGACCGTTCATGAAAGCTGTGCAACGAAATTGAACTTACAATGGTGCTTTGTTGGTGTGGAAAAGAAGCTGCATTACGTACATCTTGGACTGTTAGAAACCCAGGAAGGCGTTTCATATCTTGCCCTAATCAGGTTAGTATAGCATCCTCACTCTAGCCCTAATTTAAAAAAAAAACTGATTTTTGACAACCAAGGCATGAGCATTTTTGTTGAATGCCTTCAACTCCTCCATGGCCTCTTCAAACTGAACAATAGTTGTACACTTAGCTGCTTTCCAAAGCTTATCCTTGTAAAGTTTACCCTTATATGACAGCTTCATATTCTCATGAATATGTTTTAAACAAAACCTGTGTTCAGCCAATGGGAACAGTTTGTGTATGGCAGCCATAAGACCCTAATAAAACAAAATCAAAGACAAACATTGAAAACAAAATCAAAGACAAACAGCTAGTAACAATAATAGTGAAGTGTAGAAAACAGACCTTTTGTCTATCACTAATGAATGTGAAGTGTGAGTTGCTGCCCAGATCCAAATCATCACCCAAACATTGAAGAAACCAGGTCCATGAGCTAAGATTCTCAGCCTCCACTATTGCATAAGCAACAGGATATATGTTGTTGTTTGGGTCAGCACCAACAGCAGATAACACTTGACCCGGATATTGACCTTTCATGAAAGCTCCATCCAACCCTAACATATGCCTCCCTATGGCCTTAAACCCCTGTTTCAAACCACCCAAGCATACATATATCCTTTTAAAGACTCTTGTGGTGTCATCCGGATTTCTCACAGGTTCAACCTCAATATGAACAGTTGACCTGGGGTTTGTGTTGCACAGTTCTTCCACATATGACCTCAACAACTTATATTATGTCTTGTAATCCCCTTGAACCTGTCTCTTTGCCTTTATTTTGGCTCTGTAGGCTTTCATCTTAGAGATATTCACTTCAAATTTCCTCTGAAACTGCTCCCTTATAGCCTGGACTGGTATTCCTGGATTTTCTTCAATCTGCTCCAACATTTGAAGAGAAAGGAATGTTGAAGTGCAAGCATACAAATCCCTGCTGTTAACACACTTGTGAACTGTATTCAAAGTCTTGACAATCCAAGATTCCTGATCTCCATCTTTTGAGACTAAAAGGACCCATGGACATAGATATTGGTGGGGATTTGTCTTTTTCCCCCTACCACCAACATTTACTTTTTCATTTTGGCTGTTTTCCACAACTGGTCCCTCATCTTTCAAAACCTGTGTACCATCTTCCTTAACCTCAAAGTTTGGCATTTGTCCTTGACAAATTGCCCTAACTCTTTTCTTATCATCTTTAACAATCTTAATAAGTCTCCTGGTTTCAACAGCATGTTTTTTAATTCTTTCCTTTACTTCTTGTTTGGTGCCAAATATCTGACCTAGAAAGAAAGTGTTGTTGTTCACATTTTGTTTCCTTAAAAACCTTAAACTATGTCTCCTGATACTACTACCCTCATCATCTGATTCTGAACCACTGTCAAATGTCTCATTCTCCAACACCTCCTCATCAAATTCATACTTATCAACTACTTTGAAGTCTTTAACACTCAAATCAATATTCATCTTATAATCCTGCATATCCACCTCTGGATCATCCATGTTATTATCCTTATCAACAAGATAGTCATTGTCACTCTCACTGGCACCCTCATCAACATTATCACCCTCATCTACATCATCACCCTCATCTACATTATCACCCTCATCTACATCATCACCCTCATCTACATCAGCACCGTCATCTACATCAGCACCCTCATCTACATCAGCACCCTCATTTACATTAGCACCCTCATCTACATTAGCACCCTCATCTACATTAGCACCCTCATCTACATTACCATCAGCATTATCATCTACATTAGTATCAGCATTATCATCTACATTAGCACCCTCATCAACATTACCATCAGCATTATCATCTACATTAGTATCAGCATTATCATCTACATTAGTATCAGCATTATCATAATCTGTTATGGCTAAAACTTCCTGTTGTACACCACTTGATTGGCCCACTTCATGCCATCCCAACTTTAGAACCCTAAACCCATTGGTAACCATCCCAACTTCCTGTTGTACACCACTTGATTGACCCACTTCATTGATTTCTTCAATAAGCACCCCTAATCTATTGTAGTTAACATTCGTATTACCATGTTCAGTGTAAAAATGTACAACCCTATGTTCAGGGACATATTTTAAAAGTTCTATCACATCATCATCACAAGCAAGGCTACGAAGACCACTATCTAAACTCTCTCCTGGTATTAAAAAATGATAGAACATAATGGAACCTTCTTCATAACCTAACATTATCATCGCAAGATCCAACTCGTGTACTGAGAACCTGTCACTGTCTAGAAGATCGATGAAGTCATGCTTACCATTAACATACTGTCTACAAGGACGATGAGTGAAAATCCCACCATGATGCAACCGAGCAGTAAAAAGGGTATCATACACCTCTGCATTTCAAAAATGACATTCAAAAAATAAGCATTAGGGTTTGATCATTACAATTCTAAAATATCAGCTACTCACCATAAATTTGATCAACATCCCGCTGGTCTAATGTCTCTCGAATGTAGAATCCTTCACTCATCGCATGTGAATTAGGGCTTGATCGCTGGAATTCGTCGTTGGATTTCAAAGGGGAATGAGCAGTTGGGGGTTTAATTATCCTTCTTGATTAACGATGAACATTTAAATGAACATTTAATTTAATAAATGAAGGTTCAGAGATATTTAATTGGGAAAAAGACGAATATACCCTCACGTGACGTGCACGTGAGGGGTTTTAACTTCAAAAGTTAACTAGGTTGACAACAAAGGACACCGCCTGTTATGACTTGCAAACATAAAGGACATAGAGTGTAATTTTTAAACTTAAAGGACAGCGCCTGTAGAAAACCTGAAACATAAAGGACGAAACTTGCAATTTTGCCGTTAAATTATAAGGAATAGGATAACGATATACTCCACTTTCCAATTACACATATTAACATTTAGAAGATGATTACGTAAGCATGTAATAGTTTTCTCAACTAATTGGCCACTTTTGGCGGTGATGTTGACTTTTGTTTTTGTTTTTTTTGTTTTTTTTTATATAATAGTTATTTATAGGTGATGCCAAATTACAATTTTATCCCAGGTGTTAAATTACGATTTCGCCCTCGATTCAAAATAAAGTTTTGCTTTTGCCCCTTGCTTAAATTTACGATTTTGCCCTCAGTTAAGAAATACAATTTTGCCCCCAGTTCAAAATAAAATTATGGTTTTGCCCTCAGCTAGAGTCCTGCCAAATTACGATTTGGTTCCCAGTTTAAAATTACGATTTTGCCCCCAGCTAAAAATTACGACTTTGCCCGCAGCTAAAATATTACGATTTTGCCCCCATTTCAAAATAAAAAAAATGGTTTTGCCCTCAGTTCAAAATATTATTTTACCTCCATTTTAAAATTACGATTTTACCTCCGCTAAAAATTGCAATCTTGCCATCGTTTTTTTCTTTGGCAAAACCATGGTAGTGTTTTATTTTACTTTGTTGACTTAATTTTGTTTTTATTAACGCCAAACAACTGCCTAGCACTTGCTAATTGGTCCTGACAAGTTATTGGTTTGCCCCCAACTCTAAATTACACGCTTGTCATCGTTTTAGTTAAAAAAAAATCATTACTATGGTACTGTTTTTCTTTAATTGGTTAACTTGATGTATCTTTTTTGATATCATGTTATAGATAGCATGTATAACTAACCGACATAAAGGCGTACATGTTATTAACCTAAGAAATACTCGGTTTAGCGCCCCGCAACGCGGGCGGCGCATAACTCTAGCTGCCTAACACTGGCTCATTAGTCCTGAAAAATTACAGTTTTGCCCTGAGCCCAAAATTACAGTTTTATTATCGTTTTTTTATAGCAAAATTATAGTAGTCTTTTTTTTAATTGATTGAGAATTATTCGGCCATCGCCCCGCAACGCGGGCGGGGCATCTACTAGTTTCCAACATATGAAAGTGATTCAAGTTTTAAAGTATTCTATTGAATTGATTATGTGATGGATATGAGTAAGGTCGGAGGGTATGGAGGGCCTAATGTGCCACCTCACCTCCCATAGCGTTCCCCGGCGCTATCACCCACACCTTGCAACTTAAACCGGGGCGTCATTGGTTGTCCGCCACCATGGTAACGAGGAGGAAGCTTGTTCAGGTGGGGCCCACATGCATTTCATCCAATAAAATCTTTTTTTATTTTGTTTAATAGGGGGCGTTATCCCACACCCTGCAAGTTAAGGAAGGGCGTGATAAAGCCCCCTGGCTGACGTGGATTTGACGTGGCGCTGATGTGTCCTGATAAAGCCCATAGGGGCTTTATCCCACACCCCATAGCCTAACTGTAACACGAGACTTAACAATGTGTCTTGGTTTGTAATACAACACGTTCGCCACCATATGGGTTTAAACAATGGAATTGACCCTAATCCACAACCCATAAATAAGTGGTTGATGTGTTCAAATATTAACATATAAATTTAATCAAATGAGGCATAAAACTAACCCCTTTTTAGTACTAATGTTGGAAAAAGTGTGCTTTTGTCTTCCTTTTGTATTTTCAGGATTAAATGAGCTCAAATTAACAAAAGAAGCAAAAAGACATCAAAATCTAACATAAATACGAGAAAAAGGACAAGACGTGACATGCCCGACCCCACAACAGCATCTTCCCAAGCAAAACAAGAGATCAGAAGCCTGAACACGCCCCGTGCTCAGCCAGCACGGGGGCGTGCCCAAGTGTCAGCAGAAAAGACAAAGTGGTAGAAGCTTCTATTGCCCACCACGGGGCCGTGCTCAGCGGACACGGGCCGTGGTCAACTATAAGATTCGCACAATCCAGGCAAATCTTCATAGTACAAAGATTCTTCTGCACACGGGGTCGTGCTCAGCGGACACGGGGGCGTGGTCAACCAATAAGACAAAGTTGCATTTAATGAAGAAAGAGAGGATGTGGACACGGGGCCGTGCCCACTGGACACGGGGCCGTGCCCGAGCTTCTGTTCAGCCTATAAATAGAAGTGCTTGGCTCAAGCTCAAACCATCCCTTGGCACACCACCTCTCTCACACTTCACCCACCACCCACCACCACCATAACACCATCATCCACCACCATCATCCATTGTCCATCGTAGAGTGTGTGAGTCGTCTCGGGATCCAAGATTGATCGTAAGAGTTCTTGACAATCAAGGCCATGTTTGCCTAAGTCTCTTACACCACTTGGTGAAGACAAAGTGTCTAGTGTAATACTTTTTATTTCTAATCTTTTGCACTTTTTATTTGGTTTTGTATTAATGACTTTAATAACTAGTTGCTTATGTTGAAGGTGATCTTTCCTTATCGTTTGTCCGTGGTGTCTTGAAATTATTTTACTGTCTATATAAAATAAAAGATTTTCACCATTCATATCTCCACGGTCTATATGGAGGTATGTTGGCTACCTGGTCGGGGGTTAAGGGAACGATTTGGTAAAGGTCTTGCCATTGTTCAGCGTTTAGAGGTCCTGCAATGGACCTGGGTCAAATTTAGTAGGACCTCCTTCAATACTTAACGGTATTGGATGGCGGGGGTCCAAACTCTTTGATCCCCTCATAAGTTAACTACTATTAATACTATAACCCGGCTATTTAGGACTGTATCCCTGCTGACTCAGACTACTTAGTCGAGGGTAACGTCACCTCCAAAAGAGGGGCCTACCATAATATTGCATTAATAACTTAATTAATTATCTTCCAATAATCCACCCTTTTAGGATTGTATCCTTGCTGACTCAAACTACTGGGGTGAGGGTAACGTCACCTTCAAAAGAGGGGCCTACTACAACAACTAAGATAATCTCTTAATTATGTGCAAAAGTGCGGAAATAATCAAAGGTTACACTAGATACGAGTCGGAACCAAGTGATTCATCTTGTCTATCTGTTTTTACTTTTATTTTCATTTTCAGCATTTTAGTTAGTTTTTATTTTTCTTAGTTTAAAACCTTTTTTCTAAACTTTTTATTTTGATTAGACGTTGAGGATAAACCGGTACTAAAAGCTCTTGTGTCCTTGGACGACCTCGGTATCTTACCAACACTATACTACGCTCACGATGGGTGCACTTGCCCATATGTGTGTCTAGTGTTAGTAAATATCGTGTTTTATAAATTTAAAACTTGACTAAAAAGTGTTAAAGGGGCTTAAAATATACACCTAATATATATAACACTTGACAACGCATCAAGTTTTTGGCGCCGTTGCCGGGGACACAAGGATTTTAAGAAAGTTAGGAATCAACGGCCTAATCGTTTTTTCTTATTTTTCATTTTTTTTAGGATTTTTTTTTTAGTTTTTCAGCTTCTGCAGAACCCAGCACGGGCCGTGCCCGCTGAACACGCCCCGTGCCCAATCATTGGAACTGGCAATCCTGTTTTAAGTCAGACAGTAAGCTGAACACGGGGCCGTGCCCACTCAACACGCCCCCGTGCCCAAGTTTCAATTACTGAAAACAGAACCGTAAGATCCCGACGGTTGGTAATTTCTGACACAAACATGAGTGATACTGATACTTTTTGCTTTCGGCACTCTTATGGTACTATGTGGTGTCAATTATGTGGTGGTAATCATAAAGAATTAGAATGTTTTTTTCTAAATTATAAACCCCACTATATAGACCCATCTTTTCCTAGTATCCTTAAGAGGGGCGAAAGTAAAAATAATCCATATCGCTCCCTCGAATGCGCCCAACCGGATATTCTAGGGGAAATGCTTCTCGATGAATTATTTCAACTAGAAGATCTAATTTTTAATTGGTTAAATGAACTTAGGGAAGATTTTAATAATCTTTTCCAAGACAACAACCAAGAAGAAAGGTTGGAAACGCATTCAAACAACTTCATTGTTTCCAATGATACTTCTAACTCTAGTGAGGACATGAGCGATAGTCGTCCCTGTGTCGATTGTGCCGTGAAGGACTCCCCATCGACCTCGTTCGATGCATACATAGACCTGAGCGATTCGACATACACCTTCTTTAACGAGAGCCCGGGAAAGGGTTGGACTTGTCCACCTACATATAGCATAGGAATCACCCTCACCGACAACCTCTTGCGTTCTCGTCTCAATCTAGAACAATTAAGGTATCTTAGGCACTTTGGGGTTGTTCCATCCAGTAAGGAACCACCCGATCCGGAAAAGTTCCTTAAAAATAGACACACTTCATAACTCAGCCTTCCGACACGGGGCCGTGTCCAGGTCAACACGCCCTCGTGTCCACCATTTTCTAAACTTTTTATTTTGATTAGACGTTGAGGATAAACCGGTACTAAAAGCTCTTGTGTCCTTGGACGACCTCGGTATCTTACCAACACTATACTACGCTCACAATGGGTGCACTTGCCCATATGTTTGTCTAGTGTTAGTAAATATCATGTTTTATAAATTTAAAACTTGACTAAAAAGTGTTAAAGGGGCTTAAAATATACACCTAATATATATAACACTTGACAACGCATCAGTGGTCCATACGTACAGGGGCGTAGCTTTGTGGGGGCCGAGGGGGGAGGGCGTCCGAACCCTCGAACTTTTTGCTCAGTAGTGTCCGGTATGTAGTTTTCGTATATAATTTTTTAGGTATATACGTTTTCGACCCCCGGTTTTATAATCTTTTTTGGTATATACTTTTTCGACCCCCCGTCGGAAATCTCAAGCTTTGTCACTGCATACGTAACATACTCGGTACTCCATACCCTCAAATAATTTAAAACCACATTACTTTTTATTTTAAGAATTATAAAATTGTTTATTTTTAGGTGACTTGTACATCACATCATTTATTTTTATACTATAAAGACCTTTTTATAGTTTATCTTTACTGTCCATGGCATTATAGCCTAGTGATATGGGTGGGATAAGGTTTTGTGACCATTAGGTTCTGTGTTCGATTCTCAGGAATGGGGTTTTTTCTCAGATTTATTACGTTTCCTCCTGAATTGGTGTATGGGCATTATCGCCTAGTGGAGATGGATATGATCGGATGGTTCTGTTGATGATACTTCCATAAGTTCAAGGGGGCGAGAGTATTATGTTTGAGGCTATTACTCATATTTGTGATACGTTGATAGGAATCGTAAGGTGAACATTAACCGGATTGTGTGGTTGCAAAATCCAACTTAGTCTTGTAACGTTCTTTTGTCTTGCTAGTCGAATGGTTTTTATATATGTCTTTCGTTGTGTTGTCCAAAAAAAGTTCAAGTGGGCTAGACCCTGTTACGAGAAGGTTCCAAGGAGAAATCGCCCATGGCAGGATCCAAGGGACAAAGGCCATGGTGGGGTCTAGCTATGGTTTGATCTTAGTGAGTGGTTCCTATGGAGGACAAAAAATCAATTACCATGTTTGATAGCCTTTCGGGATTGGTTTTGGTTTGGTCTTGTTGCGTGTTTCATCATACTAACTGAGCTCTAGTAGAAATTGTCCAACATTAGAAAATGGCACAACAATGATGATCATCGACTCATGGTTATAAAGTTTTAGGATTTCTTTGGGTTTTTAGATCTCAACTTCTGTTTTGACGCTTTGATTACCTAGATGTTATTACAGGTAATCGGTCCGCCCCGTACCTATCCGCTGCGGGTCGGGGTGTGACAGATTACCCATAGCTCATGACACTAATTAAAATTACAATATTTAAAGCACAACCAAATTAGATTGTCACATAACACATTGAGATCATAAAATGTTCATACGATATTCAAAAACCAACATAACTTAAATTTTCTCAATTTATTTCCTAAGGCCCATGCTACGTGACATCTTCACTCGATCATTAACCTTGATTACCTGCATCATGTTAGGAGAATATATATTTAGGTCAACAAATATGTTGGTGAGTAATTTCCTCGTTTTATAAAAAAAACATTTTTATTTTTAAATTTTAAAACAAATAATTTTAACATGCATTTCAAGAATTAGAATGATGACTGTCTCATAATGTCAACTTAGGAAATAAACACATAAACACCAAACAATAATACGAAACCAATTAACAACATGTAACAAACAAAACAAAATAATAGAGTCATGACAATATCGTGCATTAGTCTCAAGCCGCGAAGAGCGAGTCTAATACTGTTGGCGATACTAGGCTACAACCCATGGCCGTGGGGAACCTAGTCAGCCATGGATCCACATGACCCAATAGCATGCAATAGACTTGACAACATGTAGCATATAGAATGATGGAAAACACATATAAACATTCACATAATAACACTTGAACTTACACATGGGATCAACTATAAAGTCGGGTTTTGAGAATCCGTTTTCGGCGGATGTTACATATGGGATCAACTAAAAAGCCATTGGCGCTATTAAGTGTAAAAATGATTTAAGACACTCTGTTTTAAAATTTAGACATGATGTTATACAATTTTGAGTTAATTACACAAATGAGTCCTGTGGTTTATACCTAGTTTCGTCTTTGGGTACTAATTTTTTTTAAACAGGTTTAGGTTTTATGGTTTCAATTTTGTAACATCTTTGGGTACTAACACCAAAATTAGTTAATTAATGACTAAAATACCCTTGCATTTTTTTAAGTTTATCAATGTAACACATTTAGGTAATAACACCTAATTTTATTTAAGTTTAAATCAATTTTACAAAATCTATTTATTTTTTTTATTTTCATCTTTTTATTATATCTCTTAATTAACATAAAATCTATTTATTTTTTTATTTTCATATTTTTATTAAATTTCTTATTTCACATAAAAACTACTTGTTACACCAGTATTTTTTTTAAATAGATTTTTTAAATAAAATCTACTAGCTGTATAGTTTTATGTAAATTAAATTTCTTACTCGTTTTAAATAATGTAAACCTTACTCGTTTTCAATTTTGGATATATATGAGTGATAATAATAATAATAAATATCTTTCATGTAAAAAAATTTAAGCCATTTCTTAACACGTTTTTTTGTTCGTTTACATTGTACTATTTTAGAAAGATATTTAATTTACATAAAATCTACTAGCTATATAGTTTTATGTAAATTAAATATCTTTTGACAAAAAAATGAGTTAAAAAAAGGCTTAAATTTTTTTAGTTTTATCTAAAATACCTAGCTATATAGTTTTATCTAAATTAAATATCTTTCTAAAATAGTAAAATGTAAATGAACAAAAAAAAAAAAAAACGAGTTAAAAAAGGCTTAAATTTTTTTTACATGAAATATATTTGAGTTAATTACATAGTTAGTCCCTGTGGTTTGCACAAAATAACAAGCTTAGGTACTAATAGTTTCTGATAACATTCTAGGGTATTAACTTTTCATTTTGTAACGTTTGAGGGTATTAAGCTTATTTTTAGGCTTAAAATCACATTTTGTTAGTACCTAAGTATGTTATTTTGTGCAAACCACAGGGACTACCTATGTTATTACCTTAGAAGTTAATACCTCCAAACGTTACAAAATGAAAAGTTAATACCCTAGAAGGTGATTTTAAACTATTAGTACCTAAGTTTGTTATTTTGTGCAAACCACAGGGACTAACTATGTAATTAACTCAATATATTTATTATTATCAATCATTTCTATCCAAAATTGAAAACGAGTAAAGTTTACATTATTTAAAACGAGTAAGAAATTTAATTTACATAAAACTATATAGCTAATAGATTTTATTTAAAAAAATACTGGTGTAACAAGTGGATTTTATGTTAAATAAGAAATTTAATAAAAATATGAAAATAAAAAAAATAAATAGATTTTATGTTAATTAAGAGATATAATAAAAAAGATGAAAAAAAATAGATTTTGTAAAATTGATTTAAACTTAAATAAAATTAGGTGTTAGTACCCAAATGATTTACATTAATAAACTTAAAAAAATGCAAGGGTATTTTAGTCATTAATTTACTAATTTTGGTTTTAGTACCCAAAGGTGTTACAAAATTGAAAACATAAAACCTAAACCTGTTAAAAAAAGTTAGTACCCAAAGACGAAATTAAGTATAAACCACATGACCAATTTGTGTAATTAACTCTACAATTTTTTAGGCACGGTGTTATATTAAACATATAAAAAACCATTTGAATTAAAAAAAAAAAATCACACTGATCATTATTATTTAAAACATCAAAAAAATTATGTGCTTACATTGTGTTTCCGAGTTTACGTACAGAGAGAAAAGTAGGGAAACAGAAAGAAAGAAATACTAGGTTGTGTTCAAGATATTTTTTTTAGAAAAAAGTGAAAGGAAAGAAAAGTTGTGTTAGGGAGATTTTTTTGTGAGAAATTTACGAAAATAGCCTTTTGACTTATCAAAATGGCCATCTTATGCGTCAGTGGAGCAGGGCATCACTGATTACGAGAGAGCTTATGCGTCTGCAAGGCTCATTCATGCGTCCGCCAATGTAGAAGTGACACGTGTCTCAATGACATCATGCGTCCCATGCGTCCGTGACTCATCTCATGCGTCCGTGACTCATCCAATGCGTCCGTGACTCATCCAATGCGTCCGTGACTCATAAAATTTACTTTTAGGAGATTTGAGGCATCCCATGCGTCCGTGACTCATACCATCATCCCATGCGTTGCCGACTCATCCCATGCGTCCGTGACTCATCGCATGCGTTGCCGACTCATCCCATGATCCCATTTTCGTACTTGTTGCTTCATCCATACACGCATCCGTTTAAAGAATTCAGGACGCATAAGAGGGGTGATGCCCCGTTCCAACGACGTATGAGCTGGTTATTTTGATAACTCAACTTTATTATTGGCCATTTTTGTAAATTCCTTTTTTTAATGGAGGAGAGCTCCCAGCAAAATTTCCGTCATTTCAAATGTTAAGGAAGTAGAGAGAAGAAAAGAAATAAAAGAGAAGGGAAAGAATAAAAAAGTCTCTCTTCTCCTCTTCTCTCTTAAAGAGTAATATAGAGTGGAAGATCAAGTAATTAAGATATTCTTTTTCTTAATGTTGTATTTTAATAATATTAATGGTTATATAAAAAAAACTTTGATTTTGATTGTTTTTTTTTGTGAGTTTTCATAGTTCTCATAATATTTAGTTTTTTTTATATGAATTTTGACTATCTTAATTATCTTTTACATATACATGTCAATTATGCGATAAATACAAAAATTCAAATAAATAAGTAAAAACCTAAATAATATTGATTATAAATACTATAATTTAGTTGGACTACAACTACAATTTGGTAGCTATTACAATTAATTTTGAAATTTACTCATGTAAACAATCAATTTTCTGTTTAGTCGAATGCTTAAAATCGTTTTTATTTTACGTGATCTCATATTTTACTTTATTTTATAAACCTTTATCAAACCTTCAAATCCATATGATACTTCACTAATTAATTATTTAAACGCTATATCAGTGTTTGTGTTTTTATGTTTTATGCTGTGTTTTCTGACGTATTACGCGAACACCCCTCTCGGTGTGTGTATGCACGTGGCTTTAAAAAAACTATATTTCGGTTGGAAAAAACAACTCACTTTTAAAGTTCTCTTTATATCTCATGAAAAATATGGTAAGCCACTTAGCCACGTCTGAACATAACATTAAGTTTCCTTAGCATGGTGGAGTAATGAAAACAACATCTTTGTAACTTTATATCCGGTAAATGCAATTATGTTAAATCCACCCTTGTTGACTTTAAGATAAGCCGAACCACTAAGAAAATATGTTTATAACTTTGTATTATATTAACTCTTTAGATAATATATGTATAATATTGATTATATTCGTTTTTCTTTATTTAGTAATCATGAGAATTCGTTACCAGAAAACTCTCATGACATGTCAAAGCGCTACTTACCAACGGGATCAGATAACTAATAACTGATTGCGCTGAAAATTAGTCTTTAAGAGGTTATGACAAGGAACTAGCAAAAACAACATTCGAACATGAAACCTCTTTCTTCAAATTGAGAGGGCGGTTTATTTTTTTTAAACGTTATTATTTTTCTCATTCCTTTTTGAGTTGCTACTAGTATTTTTTTTCTTGTCCTTTTCTTTTACTTCACATATATTATTTTAAGAAAAAACATTTTTAAATGACTTTAAAAATTAAAAATTAAATTAAAAGATGATGGCATGATGGAAGCTAGTATGTGTATCCACTGTGATACGGGTAACACAAATCTAACAATCTTTTGGCGTGATCACAAAAGTTGCTCCACGATGTTTCCGTGGACCATCTCTCCACATTATCCTTTCGACTTTTTCATCATTAATAAAAACTAAAACTCAAATAATTTGCCTTGATAATAAAATTAAAAGTCAAATAATTTGGTGAGGGGCGGACTTATGTGTCTTAGTGGGTGGGCGGACGCACCCCTTGAAAAAAATTGTGTATTTTTAGGCAAAACAAAAATACCCGACCGCACCTCTTGAAAATATGGTTGAACCCCTAATCCGCACCCCTAACAAATAATTTCTTGGTCCATCACTATTTACCTCGATAATTATCGAATAATTTGAAAATCATTTCTCGTGTTTGGATCTATTTAGCTGTTATTGTTCCAACTATTAGAGAGTTTTACTAAGGTCCCGTAATGACTTGCAAAACGTGATACCAAGACTCGATAGAGATGTTTTGTGATCAGACTCCGATGGAGAAGTAAACTTGTGCTTAGAAAAGAAAACACGAGCAAGGGTCTCTAGTTGTACCTTTTAAGACTATCTCCATCGCACCTGTAGGGAAACCGCCCATAGCAAGCTTCTCCGACGTGGACCAACGTGGACGGTGAGGTGGAAGAGAGAGGTAGGAAGGACAACCGCACGTCGTCAAGGGTGCGCCCGTGGAGGAAAGAGACGGAGATTGTGAGAGGGGAGGTGGGCCTTGGCTGGGTTGCCCGTTGCAGAGGAGTGGGGGGACGAGCGGGCAAGGTGATGTGGCACCGGACAGGGGGTTGGACGGGCGGCAAGGGTTAGAGATAGTCTAATAGTCTACAAGCATCTTCATAGGAGTAGGTTACAAGCAGGGCCAGTAAGGCTGGTGGATGTGGTTTAAAGCCCCTAGGGGCTTTTTTATGCCAAGTCAGCGTCACCCAGGCGTCACCTCATATGGGGCACTTTAAAGCCGTTTCCTTTAACATCATTGTATTGGTTTAAAGCTCATTTTAAACAATATAAAAAAAGAAAAAGGAAATCAAAACGGGGGAAATCTGATTGGTGAGAAAATGGAATGGGTCCCACATGCTTACCATATATCGCTCGCTATTGGGGTAACGAAATTGCCCTCCCCCCTCTTCCGCCCAAGAAATGGGGGAGGGGCGTCATGGGGCGCCAAAGAGGGTGAGATGACATGGGCACTATACCACACTCACCACCCTAACAGAGATGGGCAAATGGGCAACCCTCAGGACCCACTATCCCATGGGTCCCAAACTTTAAAAAAACTTTACATATTTTTTAAACAAATAGTTTATAATTGATTTAGTTTAAGGAATTAATAATTACACATGGTACAATCTTATTCTCACATGGTGTATACGGGTCGTATAAGGTTATACGGGTGGTATAACCTTATACGGCCCGTATACACCATGTGAGAATAAGATTTATGTCTGGTCGTATATAATGTATACGACACCATTATACGTGCCATATAAGGTTATACAGCCCGTATATTTCGAATTTCGTATTTTTTTAATTTTAACCGTCTGATTCGACGTATTATTCCTCGATACGCATGCGACTAGATGAAAGATTCTTCGATTCGATGTTATATTCCTCGATTATCATGCGAGTTATGCGATTAGACGTTAGATTCCTCGATATTCGTGCGAGTTATTTGATTCAGCGTTAGATTCCTCGATTCGCGTGTTAATCATTTGAAACGATGTAATATTCCGTAAAAACGTCTATATAAACGACACTAATCTTATTCATTTTCATTTTCATTCAACTTCTATTTATTTCTTCTATATTTCTCTGTATTCAAATTATATTACGTTATCAATGACTCGGCTAGCGAGTCGAATCAGAGGAGTCATGAAAACAATCAAATTAACAATCCGGGTTTGTTTGATCTAAATGTTCCGTTTGATCTCAATCTTGCGTCTAATGCAAGTCAGTATCCTTGGGGTTTGGATGACTTTCAGGGTAATTATTCTGGTTATTATCCACCGCTGTCCGTTAGTTTTCAATCCCCTCCTGGTAGTGGTGGACCACTGCCCGGTAGTTTTCAATCTCCTCCCGGTAGTGGTGGACCGTCTGAGGGTACAAACGGTGACCAGGAACCTAGTGAGTTTGAAACCGATCAGGTATCACATTTATTTATACGTTTATTTACCGTACGTTTAATATTACTGTTTATACGTTTGATGTCAAACAAACGACCAATTAAAAACAAACGACCAATTAAAAACAAACGACCAGTTAATAAACATGAAACAAAAGTAAAGCAAAGTAAACTTAATCTCGGAACACATACCAACTGCGAATTCGTCAATTCCACCTATACTAATAAAAAATGTTACTTGTATATGGGTTGTATACAGTTATACCGCCTGTATACAATACATAAACTGTTTTTTATAAAAAAAAATGATTGAATCACACATTTATATTTCTCATGAATAAGTAAATCAGAGATTACAGGCTTTTATTTTATTTATTGTTATCACAATTATTGTCATATTATTGATTTTAATATATATATATATATATATATATATATATATATATATATATATATATATATGGTTAGGTTAACGTACAATATCCCTTATCGTACAATATGTACGCGCCCATCTCAGCCGTCAGATCTTCATCCCACATTGAAATCGCATGTTGGTTTTTTGTAACAATTTCGCATGTTGGTTTTTTAACATGCGAATTCATCAAAATTACCACATGCGAAATTGTTACAAAAAACCAACATGCGATTTCATCAAAATTATCACATGCGAACTTGTTACAAAAAACAACATGCGATTTCATCAAAAATTATCGCATGCGATTTCATCCATGCAATTATATAACATGCGATTTCACATCGCGTACGTAGCGTACGTGAAGGGATATTGTACAGTACACACACACACTCTCTCTCTCTCTCTATATATATATATATATAGTGTGAGGTTCATTGGGGGAACACTAAAAAAGTGGGGAACAGTGGGGAACCGACTCAAACGAACTCCGATTGGACTCATTCTAGCGGCGTTGGAACCGGCTCGTAGAACCCTAACTAGGATCTTTTAACCCTAAACCCTAAATCATAACCCCTAAACCCTAAATATATTAGGGTTTGGCTTTTAGGGTTTAGCTTTAGGGTTTAGCATTAGGGTTTAGTATTAGGCTTTAGCTTTAGGGTTTAGGGTTTAGCTTTAGGGTTTAGTTTTAAGGTTTAGGGTTTAGCTTAAGGGTTTAGCTTTAGGTTTAGCCTTTAGGGTTTAGCTTTTAGGGTTTATAGTTTAGATTTTACGATTTAGCTTAGGTTTTATCCTTATTTTTTAGCTTTAGGGTTTAGAGTTTAGGATTTAGGGTTTAGGGTTAAGAGATCCTAGTTAGGGTTCGACGAGCCGGTTCCAACGCCGCTGGAATGAGTCCAATCGGAGTTCGTTTGATTCGGTTCCCCGTTGTTCCCCACTTTTTTAGTGTTCCCCAATGAACCTTCCCCTATATATATATATATATATATATATAGGACAAGGATCCGTTAGGAACCACCATTTATTGCGAGAACCGTGAGAACCAATGTGAACACAACCAAAAATACCTAAAAATACATAAAAATAGCTAAAAAATACACAATTTTTTTTTAACATTTTTTATAAAAAAATCGCCACTTTTAGTAGCAAAAAAAAATTTTAATTTTTTTTTTACTACTAAAAGAAGCGATTTTAATGTAAAAAAAAAAATTGTGTGTTTTTTTTTATTTTTTTTAGATTTTTTAAGGTTTTTTTTTGGGTTTAGTTTTTAGCATTTTAGCTTGGGGTGGGGGGGGGGGGGGTTAGGTTTTTGGGGGGTGGGGGAGGGGGGTTTAGGTTTTTTTTTTTTTTTTGGGGGGGGGGGGGCGATGGGTAAGGTTTTTTTACGTTTTTTGGGGGGTTTTAGTTTTTAGCATTTAACTTAGGGGGTGGGGGTTAGGTTTTTTTAGTTTTTTTTAGCTATTTTAGGTTGTGTTCACACTGGTTCTCGTGGTTCTCGCAATAAAGGTGGTTCTCGCATGAAGATTGTTACGCCAGTATTTTTGGAAAACTTTCTTAGGTGAAGATTGTGGGAAAGAATGTTGTTTTGATAACATAATAAACGAAACGGTTAACTATTATAATTAGTTTTTATTTTGTATATTATTCTTGTACTTTAAAAGTTGGAATATAAGAAAATGTTTAAGAGAAGCTGAGAATAAGGGATAAAAGCTAAAGAGAGTTGGAATTCATTAATTATTGGTACTTTTCAAACAATCAAGCGGTTAGAATTTCTAAATTTAGAATTTTCTGAAAAAGCTCACCGAAAAGCTCTCATAACAGATAATTTTACTATTGTTTGTAATATTAAAGATCTTTGTGAACATACTTTACATACAAATAACTCACAGTTAAACACTTTAGTAGATTTATTTATAAATCTGAGTATTAGTTTACAACAAGAAGCTATAAATAATAAACAAACATTAGAAAATTTAACAGCAGAAATTAAAAAATTATCACAAAACCTAGACTATATAAAAAATCAGTCTAATATATTAATTAACGAAATAGGAAGAAATAAAAATAATATACCTCTAGAAGTTGAGAAAATCACAGAAGCCTTACAAAAATTAAAAACAGACAAAAAACCTACTCCGTATACACACTGGCAACCAAGAAAATGAATAAGAACAATAATTTTTTAGGAAGAAGTAGAACTTTACAGGAAGCTAGAAATTCTACAAGTAATATAAATGATAGTATAACATCATATAGTTTTTTAAACAGAATAATTAGAAGAGGATCAGGATCTAATAGTAACAGACAAATAATACAACTAGAAGAAGAAATAGATTTAGACAGAAACTTGGAATTATATAATCAACATCAATTAGACATATTAAATCAAACAGGAAGATTAAACATAAACACAACTCTAATAAGAAGTAGTAGAGAAAAAAGTTTAAGGGTAATAGATAATACAGTAACTCTAGATCTCTTGTCACCAGAAACTATTGAAAAAAATTAAAAAACAAAACAAAAACTTTGTACACAAAGGATTAATAGTAATAGGAGTTAAAGCTCTAGGAACAAAAAACTTAGGAACAAAACTATTAGCTCTAATACTTGATAAAAGTTGGAAATTAGACATGAAAAAAGCTATAATCTCAGGTTTGGAGGTAGATTTAAGTCAAAACATAGCAATATTTTATTGTACACCAGATATTTTAAAAGATGTTAAAGATTTACAAAATATTAAAATAGCCCTACAAACAAAAGAATATGAAGAATATGAAGGAAATAACTTAGTAGTAAGTATAGGAGTACTAGGAAAAGCTAGTAATAGCTCAGGAATGAAATACAAAGTAAACATAGAAGGAATAGTAAAAACAATTGCATCAAAATCTATACAAATGATAGAACCCATAAAAATAGATCCAGAACAATTAACAGTATTAGAATGGGATTTAGAAGATTTGCAAGAAAAAGAAGAACATATAGTTTTGGTACCTAAGAAAAGTTATATATATGAAGAAATTGATGGAAAACAAAAACTAAGGTATACTGATTTTAAAGAAAAACAAACAGAGGAAAATGATAATGAAGAATACCATTTTATGAATATAGAGGTAAAAAATGAAGAAGAAACAATTCCTATATATAATACAGACAATGAGGAAAATGAAATAGATATAAGTTTCTTAAAATTTGAACAAGAAGAAACAATTGATTATACATTATTAGATTATGAAGAAGAATCAATAGATTGTTTTAAAGTTGAAGAAACAAATAAAACAATAGAACAAATTATAAACCGAAAATTTAAAGAAATAAACATACAAGAAGAAGTAGATGACATGATTATAGAATGCATGATAGACTTAGGAATGACCTATGAAGAAAGTTATAAACGATTACAAGAATATTATAATTTACCATTAGTAGAAGATAGTATTAATGGAAAAGTAATGATATCAGATTTTTATAAACAAGAACAAAATTTTATGGATACACAAATGAATAATCCCTTAAAAAGACCAAAAATATAATGGGGAGGAGAATATAGTGGTACACAAGAAAGTCATGGCAGAGAACCATGGACACAACCAACAATTAATTATCAACAAGAGTCTAATTCTATAGGAAAAGGAAGAAGATTGCCTATAGGACAAATATACAGTGGAAATATGTTATTATTAGAACAACAGAAACCCCAGTTATGGATAGATGAAGTGTTAACATGGGAACCAAATGTAGTAAGATTATGAGAAACAAATAAAAAATATAGCATGGATATGTTTTCATATTTAGAAACTACATTAAGACCAATAGCATTAGGAATATGGCAAAGTAAGAAAACACAAAATCCAGAAGAAATAAATAATCTTAAAACATTAGGGGATAATCCTTATAATTTTACATCACAAATTAGAACACTTATACTAGGAGTTGATCCAGCAAAAAATAATTCTCTAATACAGGATACAGCTATCAGAAATCTAGAACAATTAAGTATAGCAGATATGAAATCCATAAATGAATTCACATTAGATTTTACAAGATTATTATCACAAACAGGAAAAACAGTGGATGATAATCTATGTGATAAATACTTTATAAAATTACCAGGTGACTTAGGAAAATCTATACATGAAGCATGGCAAACAAATTATGGTACACAACAGAATCTAGGAATAGGACAAAGAATAACCTATACATTTGGTATACTAGAAGAAAAATGCAAAGAAGTAGCATTACAAGAACAATTAAAAAGAAATGTTTATGCATTATGTAAAACAACAATTTATACACCACAAGCATATGGGGTTTATGATAAAAAGAAAAAGATACGGAAAAGCACAACATATAATAGAAATTATAGAAAAAAATTATAATACAAATAAATATGTTAAAAAACCTCAAACAAGAAAATGTAGATGCTATACTTGTGGAGAAACGACACACTTAGCTAATAAATGTCCAAATAAAAATAAAAATATGGAAAGAGCTAATCTAATAGAGCAATTACAAGACTATGAAATAGAAGCTTTAAAAACAGATGATGAGTCTGATAATGAATCAATATATAGTATTTACAGTGAAGAAGATAATCCAACAGCAAAATTAACATATACATACATGAATACAGAAGAAAATTGTGAACATGATTGGAAACAAAATAAAGGAAATAATCACATCAGATGCTACAACTGTGGATATTACCCCAGTATAGAAAAAGATCACAATGCAATAAATGTTTTAAAGAAATTTGTTTTAAATGTCTTAAGGAAATCTATGATAAAGATATAGCTACAACATCTAAAGTTGAGACAATTTTCAAAAACAATGAAAATGAAAGACTAGACAAATTAGAATTAACAACAGAGTTACATAATCTAAAAATAAAAAAACTTAGAAAACAAAGTAGGAGAACTTGAGAGGTTAATTAAAACAGACGAAATAAGTAAAATGGCTATACAACGACCTGAAGATCAAACTTACATACAAACACAAGGATCAACAAATATGATAAATATACAATGTCGTTTATGGTTAGATAATAATAAATACTTAGATTTAACAACATTAGTCGATACAGGAGCTACAAAAAGCTTAATTTCATACAGTTTGGCACCTATAGAATATAATAAAAAATTATCATATGAATTAAGTACAAAAACAGTAGAAGATAGATTAATAAATATTACATATTGTTTAGAACCTATAGTAATACAATTTTTAGATTTTGCAAATAATTATAGTATAAAATATGATATGCCACAAATAAATATTAATCCACCAAATATAAAATCAAAAGATTTTGTAATACGATTAAATTTTATATTAGGACTAAATGATGCAGTAACAATCACAAGAAATTTCATAACACTAAGTAAACAATTATATACAATACCAACTCTTAGATATATGAATACAACACAAATTGTTCAAAAAAGAGGGGATTGTTGTAAAACAATGGTCTATTAGCAATCCATATACAACTATACTAAACATGAGAGAACAAGACTATAGAGAATAAGTGAATAGGAATTCTTTTTCATTGAGATATCAACATACAATACAAAGAACTCTATATCTAGTGTTCTTACATTAATACAAATGACATGAAGAGATGGTGGTTACATATGTGGAGAGTCGCCACATTATGGTGCATTCATAACACTCCCCCTTGACTATCCACATGATGAAATATAATAGTCTACTATTCTTTTAATACGCTAGGTAATGTTGTCTCGTTAAAAACTTTGCTAGGAAAACCCAGTGGGATAAAACCATAGCTAAGGAAAAAAGAGTGCAGCGCGTATTTTCTCCCCCTGATACTTTTGGATCAGATATGTTCCCTCATTAAAAAAAATCTTACTAAGAAAAACCAATGGGAAAAACTTAGTCAAGGGAAAAATAGTGCACCACGCATTATACATAATTAACAACATTATTTATGATGATGTTAAATTAGTACTTCGGGACCTATAAGATAAACTGATACTACTGGATCAGTTATGTTGTCTCGTTAAAAACCTTACCAAGAAAACCCAATGGAAAAAACTTAGTGAAGGGAAAAAGAGTGCAACATTTGAGATTAGAACTGTAATCTTACCAATACATCTAGCAAGAACGTAATATCAGATGTCGTCTTGTTTGCAAGATACGTCAATGCTCTGATCGCAATTAAGTATGGTACTTCTTGACTAAGTAGTTCAAGATCCCTTTCTTGGGGTTGATAAGAATATTTTTCTATGTCAAACGATCAGACAATCGTTCATGTACTCAACAAATGAGCTTTTTCTATGTAACATCTTCTAGATGTAGTAAGATTGATGAGCAAAAATAGTACATATATACTCGAACTACAGGTCGAGAATAACTACACTTTGTAAAGGTCATTCAAAATTTTCCTCTTTAGTTTGAGAGTTCCCTCTCGATGATGTTTACATTATCACTGTAAAAGTGAAATCTTGTTAAATAGATGTAGCTCATTTTATCAAAATTATACCTCTCTTTTTAGAGTATAGTCGACTGTACCACATACGAGTAGTTTCCTTTAAGATTCATATATATAACACCTATGGGGTTATTGTTTCATAATGCTTTGAGCATTTTTAATCCTTCAGGGGGTTTTCATACAGATGTCATTTGTAATTGTCTCGTACATGTATACGGTGATGACATCCATAAGTTGTTTTATCTGAAGTCATTATGAGATTGCGAGGCCGCTTAAACATTTAAAGATTATCGCATCCACTACAGGGGTATACGTTTCCTCGTAATCAACTGCTGGGATTTGGGAAAAATCTTTATGTTAAAATGCGTGCCTTACATCGCAAAAACTTATTATTTACGTTTCCTTTTATTTAAAGACACCCATTTATAACCTACTGGTTTGACGTCTATGGGTGTTCGAACTGCTGGTTCGAAAACGTTTAGTTTGTCGAGCAAATTTAGTTCAACCTTAAGTCATGTAGCCATTTTGGCTATTTGTGTGCGTACACTCTTGCACACTTTCTATATACGTAATCTTTTTTTCATCGATTACATCTATTGCTATAGCATAATCAAATATATCATTTTACACGTGTTTCATTACGGTTCCATATTGTACTTATTTTGTACATAATTCATCGCGATCTCATATTTGTTTGGTACAGGAGTTTCTTTTAGAACTCCATTAGCCTCTGTTGGGGTTTTGACAACAACCTTCTTTAAGGTTTAGTATGCAACCACTTCTGGGGTTTTGTATGTAACCACTTATGGTGTTTTATGTGCCACCTCTTTTGGGGTTACACCAACTGCGTTACTCTGCTCTTTTTGTGTTTTGTGGGTTTTATCTTTTTGGAACCGATTTATCTCTCACAATTTATTAATATGATAATCATTTTGTGAGTACTTCCATTCGAGCAGATAAATTTAAGCTGGTATATGTGACTTTGTCACCTTATTTGTGTTAGTGAATGCATCTTGTATTCCATTTGTTATTATTTGCACGCTATTTCTTTTGGACTTCAGATTTGCATTGACCACTTCAGGGGTCGATATATAACATGATGCATTTTTTTTTGTTACCAGTCTTTCATTTTCTTGTCTCCCCCTAAGACTGGGAATACAATGTACATATCCCATTTTATATGTTATGGTGGTGCTATTGGTACATAGGCTGCACAACAAAATATATATAAAAAAATAGAAACTTGGTTCTCTTCAGGAGACCAGTTGTAATGGGGAGTATTTGTGACAAGCAGTTGGTTTTGAATTGATATAATCAATCGACGAATTCCGTCTCGACTACGTATGCCTCTCACTATATTTCACATTGTGCCCAACAATGGTCCCTACAATTGGGTTGTCAAAGAACCATGTTAAACCATGTCAAAAAAAAAAACAACGTTCCATAGTGTTGGGCATATGCTACATACGGGTAGCTAAAAACTCACATGTAACCATGTATGAATGCCACAATCCACACAACTGTGCATTTCAATTGTCCCATATAAGAGGGATTGTTTGTAGGAGTTTATTGTTTGGAAGGGCATAAAAAAATTATTTGCCACAAAAAAAAAACTAACTAGACATATGATAAGGCATTTTGGGAGCAATGTTTTTAGATTACTTAGAGGTGCTAAGGTACCGGTTAGCATTTTGATTGTTTAGCATATCATGATGCTATCTTGATGACCTATTTGGTCATGCCATGTGGTGAACGTATAAATATTCTAGTAACTTCTGGTTACTCATCATATTTGATTTAATGGAGTATTATGGAAAATTAGTATCATTTCTAGTAACTTCTAATATAGTCTTCTTGGTCATATTTACTATATGATATATTTTAGATATTTAGTACATTTTCTTTTACACAATTCCAAGGTGATGACTTTTCATTCAAACATAGTGGAAACTTAATAAATTTCTTCGGTATATATTAGAATATGATGCATTATGAATTACAAAATTCGATATCAGCGGGTAAACTATCGATGCTCTTCTGGAGCATTTAATATGCTATTAACACGTGAAATAGTATCAATAGCGTCTCTACCACGTGAAATATTATAGTTTTAGCCTTTGTTTAGAGGGAAAACATGTACTATTCATAAGGTTTTCCATCACTAGGCTATATGTTAGCCAAAAACGCCAAGTGCGATGAACTAAAGTTTTGGTTGAACTTGAAAAATCATTATTAAAACAAACGGGACTTTGTATATATTTGGGAGAACTTCGGGTTCTCAACATTGATTTAGGATTCATGTGAAATTCAGTATAAATGAGCATCAACACTAACTCAAATGAATTATTATCTATCAATTTAAGTAACTAACATCAGAGTAGTTTACTTATGAACAAGAGAACAAACATAAGAAAAAGATTTCTCTCATCATTTACCATGATCATGACCTTTATAACGATCATTATATCATCACGTTCACTTTTAGGGAATGGATTATAACCACACAACTTTCATAGTGCTATCATTACAATTGCTTTTGTTATGTACATGATCTCGACCTTTCACTAATCTATCATTGCATTTACCTTAAGGAATGGCTTAGAGCCACACAACCTTCATTCTGGTTGTTTCAAACCTTTTATATATATATATATATATATATATATATATATATTAATATTACTACTTTATAAGCATATTAATATTACTACTTTATAAGCATATTTGAGGTTGTTTCAACCAATATAAATAATCTTTTCATCGCATAACCTCAACTAGCCCCATCAAAAGAGGCACATAGCCTACTAAGTATGCAAGAGTCATGGGTGGTGAAAAGTTTAACATAATTAGAGACTTAATTTTGTCATAAAATCTCTAATCAATTGTCATAAAAGACATCAATACACCACATGAAAAGTACTTAATTTGGCCATAAAATCTCTAATCAATTGTCATAAAAGACATCAATACACCACATGAAAAGTACTTAATTTTGCCATAAAATCTCTAATCAATTGTCATAAAAGACATCAATACACCACATGAAAAGTACTTAATTTTGCCATAAAATCTCTAATCAATTGTCATAAAAGACATCAATACACCTCATGAAAAGTTTATTATATTAATAGAAAATTAAACAAGTGACATAAATAACTCTACTCAAGAGTTTGTCACTATATGTAGAAATTTAATATTATTATAGGCTATTACTTTATGAACTAGAAAGGCAACAAAGTGTCACACTTTTACTTTTTGAATATCAGAATGAATAATCATAATAATAATAAAGATGATTGACGCTTAATGTAACTAATCATACATGCAAGAGTTATTTTACCTTTAAAACATGTGTTATGATGAAAAACGTAAATGAAAATAATACATAAAAGTGTTGAAAGAATATAATGAAGTGACAAAGATGTAAAACTTATCTAAATTGCTAACAAACTTTTTATTAATTATATAAACTAATAGGGAATGTTAACTGCCACTTTAAATGATTTCTTTATAGCTCTTTATGGCTAATTTAAATGATTTATTTATAGCTCTTTATGGCTAATTTAAATGATTTCTTTATAGCTCTTTATAGCTAATTTAAAAGTTGAATTATAGTAATTAGTTACCATCCCGTTTCTTCTTAACCTCCCTTCAATTTCTTTGGTGATTTTAGAAAGCAATCGGTCAAACACAAAAGCATAATTCTAGATCATGTATATCAAATTATCAATTCCAACGAGATTTCAACCGGTGAAGTATATGGCCGATTAAATACATAGAAAATCAGGTTTCTTCGGTAAATATTAATTAGATATATGCAAATTAACTTGTTTTCAAACAAAGTTTATTAGGCTCATCATCTTAAATACAATTTCTTAGTTGAAATCAAAATGTCAAAATAATTCTTAAACTTTCATACATTTATAATGGATGAATAATAGATTATGACTAGTTAACCTAGGCAAGATTTTCATCGAGCCCATATAAGAACAACCAAAAGAACAAATATACATAAAAAATAATAATGAGGTCACGAGTCATGATGACTTAATGATGATATTGAGGGAAATCTGAAATATTACAAATCTAAAATGTAGTAAATGGCATGAAAGAGTCCGATTTTATAAAGTAGAAGTCACACATTTTTTATTTGATGCTAATGAAGAACGTAAGCAATTGCATGAAAAAAATAATCTTCAAAGGCTGTAAACGTTGTTAAATTTTTTTTTTGAAAACAAATCAAATATAATTTATTTTTCAGTCATTTTCTCCTCAGTTACTTTCATGCCATCAAAATATTCACAAAACTAAATCCAAATTTTCTAGTTATGATTATATACAAAAACAATAAAATGAGGACAAAACATGGAGCCATGAAGTCCAAGGTGAAAGGCTGAATGTCAATTGTTTCTACTCTTAATTTCACTTTTCATGGATACGATAACATTATTCAAGATGTCTAAAATAATAAAACAATTACTAAGTAGAAATATGAGCTTTGTGTATTGTTACCTGAATGGATGAAAGAAAAACCAAATCATGGATATGAAGATTCAAATCATGGATATGAAGATCTTGCAGCAATTCGTGCTGATAACGTGTTGTAAAACAATGGTCTATTAGCAATCCATATACAACTATACTAAACATGAGAGAACAAGACTATAGAGAATAAGTGAATAGGAATTCTTTTTCATTGAGATATCAACATACAATACAAAGAACTCTATATCTAGTGTTCTTACATTAATACAAATGACATGAAGAGATGGTGGTTACATATGTGGAGAGTCGCCACATTATGGCGCATTCATAACAGGGATAAAGAAAATTTAGATTTCTTAAAAACACAGAACAGGAAACAGTTTATAGAAAATGAGTCATTAAAACTTTTAACAGATTTTTTAAGCCATGAAATAGAAAAAGGACAAGATATTACAAAAAGTGTGAATCATCCTATGATATTACATTTAGAAAAAATAGGATATATTGGAGAAGATATAACAAAATCAAATGTAAGTTATATTTGTAAATTCAAATTAAAAAATCCTGACATAATAATCAGAACAACTAATATAGAATACAGCCCATTAGATAAAGAGGAATTCAAAAAACAAATCCCTGAAATGGTAAACCAAGGATTAATTTGAAAATCAGAAAGTCCTCATAGATCTACAGCTTTTTTAGTAAGAAATCATAGTAAGATAAAAAGAGGAAAAGCTAGGATAGTCTATAACTATAAAAGATTAAATGATAATACAACAGATGATGGGTATAATATTCCTAATAAAGGTAGTTTGCTAAATCTTATACAAAATAAAAAAGTATTTTCAAAATTTGATTTAAAATCAGGATATAACCAGTTAAAATTAGAAGAAAACTTTAAACCATGGACAACTTTTACATGCTCTGAATGGCAATATGAATGGAATGTCATTAGTTTTGGACTAAAAAATGCACCTTCAATTTTTCAAAGATTTATGGATAGTATATTTTTCAAATTTGATTTTTGCTTAGTATATATCGATGACATTTTAGTTGCAAGCAATACAGTGCAGGAACATGAGAAACACCTACAACAGGTCTTCAGAGAAATAAAGAAAAATGGTATAGTCGTTTCAAAAAGAAAAATGGAACTTTTAAAAGAAAATTTTCTTTTTTAGGATTAGAAATTGGAAATGGAAAAATAGAATTGCAACCACATATTTCTACAAAAATTCTAAGTTTTCCAGAAAAATTTGAAAACCTGAAACAGATACAAGCCTTTTTGGGTCTGGTAAACTATGCTAGAAAATAAATTCCAAACTTGTCAAGACTAGTTGGACCTTTATATGGCAAAACCACTAAAAATGCTCAAAGATATTTTAATCAAGAAGATATTAAACTAGTTAAAGAAATTAAAAAAGCAGTCAAAAATATTAAGCCATTAGAATTGCCATTAGTTACAGATTATATAATTATTGAAACAGATGGATGCAAAGAAGGATGGGGAGCAGTCCTTCTATGTAAACCAAACAAATACAGTCTCAAGGAAGAAGAGAAAATTTGCGCTTATGCAAGTGGTAATTTCCAAAATAAAACAAATTGGACTACAATTGATTTTGAGATACAGGCACTAATATATGCATTAGAAAATTTTAAAATCTTTCTTAATAAAGAATTTACAGTAAGAACTGATTGTGAAGCAATAGTTAAATTTGTAAAAAATGACCAAAGTAAAAAAGTAAATAGAACCAGATGGGTTAATTTACAAAACATTATACAAGGAAATGGGTATTTTATAAACTTTGAACACATTAAAGGAAAAAATAATGGGATAGCTGATATGTTATCTCGAAATATAAACAAATGGTTTGTTTTAGATGGACAGGAAACAAGATAAAGAAAAAGCAAAGCTTATACATCCAAAGCAAGGGAATTCTTCTTCAGATGAAGAAAGAATTCAACAGTCATATCAACATTCAACAGAAAGAGTATACAGTTCTTCTCACACCTCATTACCACAAATAATGATTGGACAGTTTTACAAACAACAACAATCAAAAGCAGTTGGCAAACGACCTCTACACACCAATTTTACATCAAAGCCAGTAATTGAATTTGGAACATATGCCTTACAGATATGCAACGAAGCTGATAAAAAGTTTCGTCCTATTATGGGAATAAAACTCACAGATAAACAACAATGTTTACTAGATAATTTATGGCATATCCAAACCATTCCACAAGCTTCAACATTTAAAGTACAGGTTTTAAATGCCTTAAGCATTTACTTTCAGGAACAAAGTTTAAAAACACCTGAAAGACAGTTTAAAACAAAACCAAATTACACTCATTATGTTATATTCAGAGGTACAAAAATTGGTATTTTTAATAAATGGGAAACAGTGGTAAAACACATAAATTGTCAAGGAGGATCATTTTGGAAAGGTTATACAAGTTTTGCTGAAGCTCTTCAAGTAGCAAGAAATAGTATATTAGGACTAAATGGTGCAGTAACAATCACAAGAAATTTCATAACACTAAGTAAACAATTATATACAATACCAACTCTTAGATATATGAATACAACACAAATTGTTTAAAAAAGAGGGGATAAAGGAAATTTAGATTTCTTAAAAACACAGAACAGGAAACAGTTTATAGAAAATGAGTCATTAAAAATTCTAACAGATTTTTTAAGCCATGAAATAGAAAAAGGACAAGATATTACAAAAAGTGTGAATCATCCGATGATATTACATTTAGAAAAAATAGGATATATTGGGGAAGAAATAACAAAATCAAATGTAAGTTATATTTGTAAATTCAAATTAAAAAATCCTGACATAATAATCAGATCAGTTAATATAGAATACAGTAGGGATGAGCAAGTGGTATCCAATACCGATACCATCCCGATCCCATCCCGATCCCGATCCCGAGAATACCATACCGAAGGGGTTTCGGTACCGGTATCGGTATTCACTTTTAGGTATTTGTCGGTATCGGTACGGTATGGTATCGGTATAATACCGCATTTTACCCTCAAAATACCGATACCGTACCGATACCGTACCAAACCGACGTATTTCGGTATCGGTATCGGTACCCATTTTTCACAAAAATCGGGATCGGGATTTGTCGGTATCGGGACGGTATGGTACCGGGATCGGTATTTGCCCATGCCTAGAATACAGCCCATTAGATAAAGAGGAATTCAAAAAACAAATCCGTGAAATGGTAAACGAAGGATTAATTAGAAAATCAGAAAGTCCTCTTAGAATTCTAGCTTCCTGTAAAGTTCTACTTCTTCCTAAAAAATTATTGTTATTATTCATTTTCTTGGTTGCCAGTGTGTATACGGAGTAGGTTTTTTGTCTGTTTTGAATTTTTGTAAGGCTTCTGTGATTTTTTCAACTTCTAGAGGTATATTATTTTCAGTATTATTTTTATTTCTTCCTATTTCGTTAATTAATATATTAGTCTGATTTTTTATATAGTCTAGGTTTTGTGATAATTTTTTAATTTCTGCTGTTAAATTTTCTAATGTTTGTTTATTATTTATAGCTTCTTGTTGTAAACTAATACTCAGATTTATAAATAAATCTACTTAAGTGTTTAACTGTGAGTTATTTGTATGTAAAGTATGTTCACAAAGATCTTTTGTCACAACCCCCGATCCCTGATCCCCAGGAACGGGCGGACGTGATTACAGAGTTTGGTGGTATCAGTTTGTTTAGTCTCGCAGCGGAATTTACATCAGGACCGTAGTTAGGAAATGTTTATCAGAGTAAAACCACCATATTTCATATTAATAAATAACAAGGGCAAAACCCAAGTTTCTTATTACAATACATTTATAGGGACAAACCCTATTTTATTTAATTTAAAACATCGTTTATTTGGTAACTTTTATAGCCACATTATCCCCAAGCCTTCAGTGCTCTCCAGCTGGCTTTTAATAATTGGCTGTCACATTGGGTTACCTGAAACGCGTTTTAAAAACATTTGTCAGTCGGAAATACTCGTGAGAGAATCCCAGTTTAATCAAGAAACATTTTATCGAATTAAACAGTATCGAGGACGATTACAATGTTTATGTCTACACAATTACTCCATTTGGTACTATCAATCCTGACTTGTGGGTCATATTACACATTGGCTAACTCATTGTCCAATGGTAACGTATTGTCATCCCGACTTACTACTCGCAAGTAGTACAAATTTTGTATACAAAACCCCAACATACCGGCAGTAATTGAAGAACTACAAAGACTCAATCACCGCTTAATCACATTGTAAAACAATTAAGGTTTTGTAAATTATTCCAAAAACATTAACAAAAAGAGGATAAACTCACTTTGCTGTCTTAGGCTTTTCGTAAGGGTTTCCTGGATATAATCTATAATTTATACAAATGTACATTGGTTAGTACCATAACCCTTTGAAATTATTAATGATACCCTCCCCGAGACGGCATTCCAACAACTACGTCGGGCAGAACCACGACAGTTGTTACGGAACCCTAAATCAATCGGGCAGCGTAATTGTTACGAAACTGGGGTTATAATACTTACAATGGAACAGAACTTCACTAATTAGGGGTATAATACTGGGCTATAATAACTCTGCTACAGAATTTGTGATTCGAGATTTGAGAATGAGCGACGAAAAACGTAGACTGATGGCCTTCTTATATAGTTGCCGATTCTAGTCCTGTCGCGGCCCGCGTAAAAGACAAGGGACCCTTACGCGGCTCGCGTCAACATCAGTCAACACAGTAGCTTAGCTGGGTCAGCTAGTAGACTCGACACGATGTCGACACGTGTCGGCCTCTGGTGTAATCGCGAGTTATGAACTGTCGCGGCCCGCGTAAGGTTGAGGTGAGGTCTTTCGCGGCCCGCCTCAACTTACTAATTCAGCGCAGTCAATATCAGCCTTGATACGGCCTGCGTAAACTAAAGGTGGAGTATGTCGCGGCCCGCGTCAACCCTATATTTCATGTTTTTGATTTATTTTATAATTATAACATAATTATAACATAACTAGGGCTCGGTTTTCACATACGGGGTGTAATACAAAACATATTGAGACATTTTTATAGTATATTAGAGGGTCGGAAATATTATGTTGGTTTTATCGAGGGTTGTTACATTCTCCCCACCTTGTTTTAGAGCTCGTCCTCGAGATCTACTGAAACAAGTGCGGATATTTCCTTTTCATTTCTGACTCGAGCTCCCATGTGTACTCAGGTCCTCTTATGGAGTCCCATTTCACTTTGACTAGAACTAGTCTTTTATGCTTGAGATTCTTGACTTTCCTGTCTTCAATTTGTAGAGGTCTTTCTACAAACTTGAGTTGTTCATTTACCTCTATATCCTTAAGAGGCACTATCAATGATTCATCAGCTAAACACTTTTTAAGATTAGATACATGAAACACATTATGTATTCCAGCCATTTCCTCTGGCAGTTGTAGCTGATAGGCTACAGATCCTATTCTTCTAATAATCTTAAAAGGTCCAACATACCTGGGACTTAGCTTTCCCCTTTTGATGAATCTTACCACTCCTTTCCAAGGAGAGACTTTTAACAATACTCTATCTCCTACTTGAAATTCCAAGGGTTTGAATCGGTTATCAGCATAACTCTTTTGTCGATCACGTGCTGCTTTCAGTCGTTCCTTGACTTGAATAATTTTGTCGGTTGTTTCCTGCACTATTTCAGGTCCAGATAGTTGCTTTTCCCCAATTTCTGCCCAACAGACTGGGGTTCGACACTTTTGTCCATAAAGTGCTTCAAATGGTGCGGCATTGATACTTGTGTGATAACTATTATTATAAGAAAATCCTATTAAAGGTAAATGATCGTCCCAATTACCTCCAAAGTCAATTACACAAGCTCTAAGCATATCTTCCATCGTTTGAATTGTTCTTTCACTTTGTCCATCTGTTTGGGGGTGATAAGCCGTGCTTAGTTTTAACTTGGTTCCCATTGCCTTTTGGAAACTTGACAAAAAATGAGATGTAAATCGACTATCTCTGTCAGAAACAATTGATAAAGGAATACCATGTAAAGAAACAATTTCATTTACATACAATTTAGATAATTGTTCCATACTAATTGTTTCTTTCATTGGTAAGAAATGAGCTGACTTGGTTAGTCTATCTACAATCACCCAGATTGTATCATTTCCTTTCCTAGTTTTGGGTAATTTAGTAACAAAATCCATTGTTATTAATTCTCATTTCCACACCGGCATTTCTAATTGTTGTAACAAACCTGAGGGTTTCTGATGTTCAGCTTTAACTTGTGAACATGTCAAACATTTAGAAACATAGACTGCTATGTCCTTCTTCATTCCTATCCACCAGAAATTTTTCCTTAAATCCTGGTACATTTTATCACTTCCTGGATGCATCGTATATTTAGACTTATGGGCTTCTTCTAATATACGGTATCGAAGATTTCCTAATTTAGGTATCCACATTCTCTTTTTTATGAAATCTCTAAATTCCATCTATTCCTTGTTTTAATTCCTTTAACATACCTTTTAATTTTTCAGAATCATCCTTGATTACTGCTTCTTGTGCTTCTCTTATTTGTTCATTTAAATCTACTTGTAGATTTAATTTAAGAGAACGTACCCTTCTTGGCTTTTCATGATACTTTCTACTTAAAGCATCTGCCACTACATTTGCTTTTCCTTCATGATACTGGATATTACAATCATAGTCACTAAGAAATTCCATCCAACGTCTTTGTCTCATATTCAACTCCTTTTGTCCGAAAACATACCTTAAACTTTTGTGATCAGTAAATATGGTAAACTTACTACCATAAAGGTAATGTCTCCAAATCTTAAGAGCAAAAATTATAGCTCCTAATTCTAAATCATGGGTTGAATAATTCTCTTCATGATTCTTAAGTTGTCTAGATGAGTAAGCTATAACCTTTTGGCGTTGCATCAACACACATCCATAACCTAATCTAGAAGCATCACAATAAACTACAAAATCTTCAGTTCCTTCTGGTAATGCTAGTATGGGTGTATGGGTTAATCTTTGCTTAAGAATTCTAAATGCTTCTTCTTGTTTTAATCCCCATTCAAACTTAACAGATTTACAAGTTAACTTAGTTAAGGGAATGGCTATTCTAGAAAAATCTTTAATAAATCTTCTATAATAACCGGCCAATCCTAAGAAACTTCTAACCTCAGTTGGTGATTCAGGGGTTTTCCATTTAGTAATTGCCTCGATTTTGGTTGGGTCTACATGAATTCCTTCATGATTGACTAGGTGTCCAAGGAATTGTACCTGTTCTAACCAAAATTCACACTTTGAAAACTTAGCATAAAGCTTTTCCTTTCTTAACAAACTTAAAAGTGCGTGCAAATGTCTTGCGTGATCTTCTTTACTCTTAGAGTAAATTAGAATATCATCTATGAATACAATTATGAATTTATCCAAATATGGCTTACATATTCGGTTCATCATGTCCATAAATGCAGCTGGGGCATTGGTTAAACCAAATGGCATGACAGTAAATTCATAATGACCATACCTTGTTCTAAAAGCAGTTTTAGAAATGTCCTCTTCCTGTACCTTTAATTGATGGTATCCTGACCTTAAATCGATTTTAGAGAAAAATCGAGCTCCTTTTAGTTGATCAAACAAATCATCGATTCTCGGTAATGGGTACCGATTCTTAATCGTAACTTTGTTTAATTCACGGTAGTTAATGCACATACGCATTGATCCGTCTTTCTTTTTAACGAATAAAATCGGCGCTCCCCATGGCGACGGACTTGGTTGTATGAATCCTTTTTCCAACAATTCATCTAATTGTTTCTTCAATTCTTGCATTTCTGCAGGTGCCAAACGGTAAGGTGCTTTGGCAATCGGTGATGTTCCTGGTATTAAATGGATTCTGAATTCAACTTCTCTATCCGGAGGTAGTCCTGGTAGTTCTTCTGGAAAGACATCTGAAAACTGAGATACTACTGGAATATCTTTTAAATTCTTTTCTTTAGTGTTAGTGATTATAGAAATCAAGTACGCTATAGAACCTTTTCTTATACAACTTGCAGTTTTCATTGCAGAAATGAATTTAGTGGATCTAGAAGGCTTATCTCCTTTAATTGTGATCGTTTTACCTTTTGGTGAATTTACTTTAATTAACTTGTGATCACATATAATATTGGCTTTATTGGCTATTAACCAATCCATTCCTAGAACAACATCAAATCCTACTAGATTCATGGGATACAGGTTTGCAATAAATTTCTGATTTAAAATTTCTATGCTTGCTCCCTGCAAAATTTCAGAAATCGTAACAGTTTCTCCATTAGCTGTTTCTACTAAGCATTCTTGTGGTAGTTTAGTTAATGACTGTTTTAAAAATTTGCAAAACGATGTATTAATAAAACTTTGGTTTGCACCAGAGTCAAATAATACGTTGGCAAAAACATCATTAACTAAAAACGTACCAGCTATGACACCTGGAATCATCTTGGCTTCTTCTGCAGTCAGAACAAATGCTCTAGCATTTTTAGTATTCTTGTTGTCTGTGGCTGGAGCTAATTTTGGGTAGTTTGGCCTGATATGACCTTTTTCTCCACAGTTGAAGCAAAATCCATTACTGGTTTTCTTCCTGCAATTTTCTTCCTTGTGTCCTGACATCTTGCAGTAATTGCAGAGATTGGAGCATTTTCCCGAGTGCTTTTTCTTGCAGACCTTGCAATAGGGTGCAGAGGTAGAACCCATATTCCTACGATTGAAATTTCCAGAACGAAATTCTTGAGTAAGCCTTTGGGTTAGGTTTCTCCTCTGATCTTCTTCTCTAGTACGGACTAACTCATCAGTCAAGGTACTTGTTAATTCTACAGCTTCTTCTATGGTTTGAGGTCTAGCTGCCTTGACTGTGTGTCTAATCTCCCCAATTAATCCCCAAATATAACGAGAGATTAACACTGGTTCTGGTGATGCAAGGGTTGGTACTATCCTAGCATATTCAAAGAATATCTTAGTATATCCTTTGCTATCTACACCAGTCATTCTAAGATTTAAGAATTTGTTTGCTATCTGTTCTTTCTCATTGGGTGGGCAGAATTTCCTTTCTACCTTATTCTTAAACTCTTCCCATTCCATATTATAGGTTTTATCACTTCCTCTTGTCTGGAGGATAGTGTTCCACCATTCTAGTGCTGCGTTCTTAAACAGATTAGAAGCAAACAGTATTTTATCTTCTTCAGCACACTTACTTATCCTTAATACTGCATCAGTCTTCTCTATCCAGCGTAAGGTTGCAATGGCCCCTTCATTGCCCGAGAATTCCATTGGTTTACAAGACCAGAATTCTTTATAAGAACAACCATAAGGCATGGTTCTTCTTCTTTTGGGAATAGGCATTTGAAGTACAGGTCCATTGTTCACACTGTTTTCTGGTTCAATTGGTCGCTTACTGCTATGCTTACTTTTATTATCAGCATCCTTAACAGTTTGTAGTATAAATGGCATCGCATCTATAATTCCCTGTGCTACTATGTGTTGGATAGCACTATTGTCCACTTGATTTCCATTGTTATTGATACTCGGATTATCATTGACCACGTTAATGTTACTCTGGTTATCGTTATTCAGATTTCCTTGATTTCCTTCGTCGGCCATCTGAATTTTAAACATTTATCCCATATTAATATCACAAGATAATATTTTACTATAGTTAATCACACGACACGCAGTTTTTGCCAAAAACGTAGATCATTGCTACTATACTCTTTTCATATACTTATGCGTCTATTACACTCTAGTACAGAAATAAAGATTACAATACCAACAAAAATAAAATAATAATATGCATCCATACACACATCTTTTATTTTATTTTATTATATTATTTATTACTACCACTTCCTCCATTCTCACATTCACGGATATGGATTTATCCAAAAATCCATATTGCGCTCATCGTATTTCCATACGAGACGCTCTCCCACCTGACGCATCCTCTCACTGCTTTCTAAAATTTCCTCCCCGAAAGTCCTAAGTTCTTGAACGTTTTCTGCACTCATTGGGGGTGCAGGTTCTCAGACTGGGTTTGGAATCTGGGGTACGGGTTCCTGATATGGGGGTGACAGTTCCTGAAATTGGTAAGAATCCTCTAAAATTTCCCTAATGTAGTTATCTTGGTAATAGGGATCTAAAGGGTCCATACCTAGGTAAACTTCTATGTTCTGTATGGGTGGATAATCCTGAACAGGGTAACGTTGCATAAAGTCCCTATTATCGTCCCACCAGGGGTCGTAATTCGGGTCTAGAGGGTTTGGTGCAGGCACCCTAGGGATTTCTTCCGGGTTAAATTTGTGCATCTCCACTTGGTTTTCCTGATTTTCTATCTCCATGGGTTGTTCTGGGTTTTGTGGTTGTGGGGCTACTAATTGTTCCAGACTTGGGTCAGCAGCAATTGTAGCTAAGATATGGAAATTAGCTAGGCTCCTATTTAGCATATCTTGAGTATGGGCATCTGTCTCTCGCTTAATAGCTGCTAAAGCCCTTTGTTGTTGCAATTTTCGCATTCTCTTCCTACGAGCAAAAGCTTCTTTACTGAACCATCCTCGTTTCTTAGTAGGAAATGGTTCTTCAGATTGAGCTCTAAAAGCAAATATTCCATCTTCCTGATCAGCAGTATACCCTGAAAGGGCAGGCTGTGATGATGTACCTTCACTCCTAGGTGAATCAGATAACTGATGATTCACGTCTGATGGTCCTTGATCACTCATACTGAAAACTAACAAATAGTCAAATAACACATAACATATAATTACAGTTATGCACATATTTCCTTAGTTTATTTCCTAACACAAAATTTCAGAATTTTTTTTTTTTTAAGTGTCAGCAGAACACTTCTTTGGCTTAGACCAGTGGCTAGGCTCTGATACCACCTTCTGTCACAACCCCCGATCCCTGATCCCCGGGAACGGGCGGACGTGATTACAGAGTTTGGTGGTATCAGTTTGTTTAGTCTCGCAGCGGAATTTACATCAGGACCGTAGTTAGGAAATGTTTATCAGAGTAAAACAACCATGTTTCATATTAATAAATAACAAGGGCAAAACCCAAGTTTCTTATTACAATACATTTATAGGGACAAACCCTATTTTATTTAATTTAAAACATCGTTTATTTGGTAACTTTTATAGCCACATTATCCCTAAGCCTTCAGTGCTCTCCAGCTGGCTTTTAATAATTGGCTGTCACATTGGGTTACCTGAAACGCGTTTTAAAAACATTTGTCAGTCAGAAATACTAGTGAGAGAATCCCAGTTTAATCAAGAAACATTTTATCGAATTAAACAGTATTGAGGACGATTACAATGTTTATGTCTACACAATTACTCCATTTGGTACTATCAATCCTGACTTGTGGGTCATATTACACATTGGCTAACTCATTGTCCAATGGTAACGTATTGTCATCCCGACTTACTACTCGCAAGTAGTACAAATTTTGTATACAAAACCCCAACATACCGGCAGTAATTGAAGAACTACAAAGACTCAATCACCGCTTAATCACATTGTAAAACAATTAAGGTTTTGTAAATTATTCCAAAAACATTAACAAAAAGAGGATAAACTCACTTTGCTGTCTTAGGCTTTTCGTAAGGGTTTCCTGGATATAATCTATAATTTATACAAATGTACATTGGTTAGTACCATAACCCTTTGAAATTATTAATGATACCCTCCCCGAGACGGCATTCCAACAACTACATCGGCCAGAACCACGACAGTTGTTACGGAACCCAAAATCAATCGGGCAGCGTAATTGTTACGAAACTGGGGTTATAATACTTACAATGGAACAGAACTTCGCTAATTAGGGGTATAATACTGGGCTATAATAACTCTCCTACAGAATTTGTGATTCGAGATTTGAGAATGAGCGACGAAAAACGTATACTGATGGCCTTCTTATATAGTTGCCGATTCTAGTCCTGTCGCGGCCCGCGTAAAAGACATGGGACCCTTACGCGGCCCGCGTCAACATCAGTCAACGCAGTAGCTTAGCTGGGTCAGCTAGTAGACTCGACACGATGTCGACACATGTCGGCCTCAGGTGTAATCGCGAGTTATGAACTGTCGCGGCCCGCGTAATGTTGAGGTGAGGTCTTTCGCGGCTCGCCTCAACTTACTAATTCAGCGCAGTCAATATCAGCCTTGATACGGCCCGCGTAAACTAAAGGTAGAGTATGTCGCGGCCCGCCTCAACCCTATATTTCATGTTTTTGATTTATTTTATAATTATAACATAACTAGGGCTCGGTTTTCACATACGGGGTGTAATACAAAACATATTGAGACATTTTTATAGTATATTAGAGGGTCGGAAATATTATGTTGGTTTTACCGAGGGTTGTTACATCTTTAATATTACAAACAATAGTAAAATTATCTGTTATGAGAGCTTTTCGATGAGCTTTCTCAGAAAATTCTAAATTTAGAAATTCTAACCGCTTGATTGTTTGAAAAGTATCAATAATTAATGAATTCCAACTCTCTTTAGCTTTTATCCCTTATTCCCAATTTCTCTTAAACATTTTCTTATATTCCAACTTTTAAAGAACAAGAATAATATACAAAATAAAAACTAATTATAATAGTTAACCCTTTCGTTTATTATGTTATCAAAGCAACATAAAAATACAAGCAATTATCTACAAACAGCAATGACAAAAACCAACATAGAGTTCGCAACTTTACCTTGGTTGAATCATATAGATCACACAACTGAAAAAATTCCAGACAGCTTTACACAGTTTATTAAAAAGCATCAAGAAACTCCAAAAATTCCTGACTATTTTCCTTGGAGAAACTATAAATTAATAGGTGAAGGACACTACATACAAGTCTATGCAAAAACAAATTGGAGTATGCTTCTACCTTTTGCAGGAGAAGGAGACACTCTACAGCTACAACATATCATAAACCTAGAAGATGAAGATGATGAACACGAAGACTATTCAAGCCCACAGTCAATAGACAGCACACACAGAGACTTCTAGAAGAGATGATGTAAGCAATGACGACAGACGAAAAAAGACAAAAAACATGACATATGACATGACGTTTTAAGAGACATTAGCTAACACAGTTGTTGACAGATGGCATTAGATTAGATTTATTCTCTTTTGTTTATAGTCGTAGATTAGTTTTGCTTTATGCTTTTTTCTGCCTATAAAAGAGGCATTTGTATTCCATTGTAAAACACGAACAACCATTACAAGCAATAAAATTACTACTTTAATGGCACACTAAAACTCTCTCCACATCTTTTTAGCTTTATTCTCTTATCATCCCAAGTTTTCTCCCGTTCTTCATATTATATTCCAACACACATATAAAAAAAACCATCTTCTGCAACCTTCTACTCTGCTGTGCATACTCTCATAGAGTATGCACAGCAGAGTAGAAGGTTGCAGAAGATGGTTTTTTTTATATGTGTGTTGGAATATAATATGAAGAACGGGAGAAAACTTGGGATGATAAGAGAATAAAGCTAAAAAGATGTGGAGAGAGTTTTAGTGTGCCATTAAAGTAGTAATTTTATTGCTTGTAATGGTTGTTCGTGTTTTACAATGGAATACAAATGCCTCTTTTATAGGCAGAAAAAAGCATAAAGCAAAACTAATCTACGACTATAAACAAAAGAGAATAAATCTAATCTAATGCCATCTGTTAACAACTGTGTTAGCTAATGTCTCTTAAAACGTCATGGCATATGTCATGTTTTTTGTCTTTTTTCTTCTGTCGTCATTGCTTACATCATCTCTTCTAGAAGTCTCTATGTGTGCTGTCTATTGACTGTGGGCTTGAACAGTCTTCGTGTTCATCATCTTCATCTTCTAGGTTTATGATATGTTGTAGCTGTAGAGTGTCTCCTTCTCCTGCAAAAGGTAGAAGCATACTCCAATTTGTTTTTGCATAGACTTGTATGTAGTGTCCTTCACCTATTAATTTATAGTTTCTCCAAGGAAAATAGTCAGGAATTTCTAGAGTTTCTTGATGCTTTTTAATAAACTGTGTAAAGCTGTCAGGAATTTTTTCAGTTGTGTGATCTATATGATTATAGTGGAAGGTTCAAATGAGAAGAATTTTTTTTAAGAATAAAAAAGAAGAAATTTCAACCAATAAGAATGCTTAATTTTAATTCATTTAATTTTGTATTTAATATTAGGGTAAGGGTATATTGGTAAGCTTAGATAGATCATTAATTGGTGGTCTTCCATTTTAGTAGCTAACTACATTAAAGTTGTAACTTATTTTCAAAAAAATATATTTTTTCAAAGAATAAGAAAATTAATTTAAAGTGTAGGATAAATTACAAGGTGTGTAGAATGAATTACGAGCTGTGTAGGATAAATTTCAATATGTGTAGGATAAATTTCAAAATGTGTATAATAAATTTTGATGTGTGTAGGCCAAAATTTTAGTGTATGCAAAATTTTTAGTGTGTAGGATGATAGTCTTTATGACTAATTAATTAGTCAAAGATAATAATAAATGAGATGAGAGAAAAATTATTTAATGTTTTACAAATGTACCATTTGTTCTTTTTCTTCTCAATTTAATTTTCTTCTCAAATGAACCTCCCCCTATGATTATATATATATATATATATAGAATGAGAATCATTACAGAACACTAATTATTGCGAGAACAAAAAGAACAACCCTAAAACACTAAATTTTGGGATTGAAGGTTCATATTTTTTAAATTTTACGTTTCTTACATTCATATGTGTATTATATATACATAAAAATACCATATATTTTTACCTACACATAGCCTACATACATATTGTTAATTTAACATACACATAACCTACATATGTGTAGGTTATAAGAAAAGTGAAAATTTTCCATATTTTGTTTTGAATTCAAGTAATAAATCTTACATTTGTAACATTTTCAAGTACTTTTTAGGTTTTTAAGATTGAAAAAATAGGTGATTTATTGTGTTCTGCGTGTTCTCGTAATATATAGTGTTCTGTATAGAACCTTCCCCTATATATATATATATATATATATATATATATATATTTAGTGGGCCTATTTTTTAATAATTGCATAGGACCCCATAATTTCCAGAAACGACCATGGGTAGCAGTTGTTAAAATTAAATATATTAAACGCATATAATCAAGTATCTACTATAATTATTAATATTTTATTAGAACAAAATAATAAATTATACGTTATAATAATATTAATTGATAATCGTTAATGGACCGTATTACTCTTACTAACTAATAGAGGTTTTTCATTAGGTGCAAATAAGGAGATCATCATAGAGGTTTAAAGATTAGGCTCTACACATAACATCATTAAGAATTCGTCCTCCTCTCTCTCCCAATATCATGAGTTCATAACTTTAAGAACTCCTAATCACCGTCGCTTATATACACCCTAAACGAAAACCAGACCAAGATAACATTTGTGTGTTGGTATTGATTGGGTTGATAATTTATTTGTTGGTTCCATTGCTCTAGATACTTAGAAATATACTTTAGAGCCGTGAATCAGTCTAAGTTGTTAATCTAAATTCTAAGTCTAGACCTTGAAAGTGACAAATCTAAATCAAGTGTAATAATTATTAAAATAAATTGATTAAGACGTGCAATCTTTTCTGGAAGTGAGAAATCTAATCTAGAATTGCTAGGTAATTAGTTGGGCGTTGTTAGGCAGTTTGGGTAGTCGATCACTCAAGTTCACATGTTTATTCGCGTATAGATTTTCTTAGGGTTTCGGTGTTCTTAGTTGTTTCAGCTTCATAATTAGAGGGTGTTAGTACATAAATTATTGTATACCTGATAGTTATGGCATTTGGTGGTCGATAACTCAAGTCAGTCCATTTTAGCACTTCTTCATGTGTCGTACTGTTAGATTTGGTCTATCTTCCGGGGGTTTATTGGGTTAGACAAAGTCTTCAATTAATTCCAGGGTTAGGATTTTATTCATGAGTCTAGGGATTCTTGCCTAGGTAACCTACTTTCACCCATACTTGAGTTCTAGTCCATTATCCAGTTGTCTGACCTTGCTGTCTGTTTTGGTTGTCTATTTGTTCTAATTGTATTTGATTAAAAGCCATTTTCTCAAAAAAAAAAAAAAAAAAACCCAAATTATTAGGCTAGGAGTCGATAAAGGTCTAGTACCAAGAGTCGCTACTATTGTGTCCACGGTTCGATATTCGGACTTACTTATTTTTCTACTTTTCTACCGGTACACATGTCAGTAATGTGTGGTTTAGTTCACCAACTACGTTTATATTAGTAGGTTCTCCAATTTTAACACTTGTTTAAATATAATTAATACACATTTCACGCATCACACTAGATTTCAAACTTCCCAAAAGGTGTGTTTGACTTATATCTTGAAATGTAGGTTCTAATATAAAAGAGTAAATTGTCATTTTAGTCCCTGATGTTTGACCAAAATTGTCACTTTAGTCCAAATAGTTTTTTTCTTTCCATTGTAATCCAAATAGTTTTGTTTTCTGCCATTTTAGTCCTTGGCTTTTGTCAGTTTTTGCCATTTTCATCCAACCCACTAACTCTATTCAAAAAATTTAGTTAACTTAGGTAAATTTTGATGAAACCACATTTTTTTTACAGGTGCGATGGTATGGGGATGGTGTTGTGCCGTTTACAGTGAAGATGATGGTGGTGGCTGTTGGTTTTACGATGATGGCAGTGGTGTTGGTTTATAACTTAGGTGGCGGAAAAGTGGCCAGTGGGGGTGGAAATGGTGGGTGGTGATGGTGGTGGGGTGGGTGGGTGGTGACGGTGCAGGCAGGTGGTGACGATGATAGAAGGTTGTGATGGGGGTGGGTGGTGGGAGGTGGTGATGGTGGTGGTCGATGAAAATGGCAAAAAAATAACAAAAGTCAGGGATTAAAATGACAGAAAACAAAACTATTTGGACTAAAATGGCAAAAAAAACTATTTCACTAAAGTCACAATTTTGGTTAAACCTCAGGGACTAAAATGGCAATTTACTCTAAAGTGTAAGATTTACTTTCTGTATTATGTGTGGATGATACCTTCCACAAACTTTGTAATTTCAAACCAACTAGTTTTTTTACACGTCGCGCGTTGCGGAGGCGGCGTACGCGACATGATAAATTATAGACTACAATCAACCCGACTCGTATCCGAACTAAATTTACGTTGAAACATAGAGCAATCCGAATTGATACCGTTGAATGAAAATATATTATATTTGACCCGACTTGTTTCGAAACAAAATTTACGTCGAAACGTAGACCAATCCATAACATACATAAAGTAAACACGTATGGTGGCATCGTATGCAGCGTGATAAAATATAGACTAAAATTGACCCAACTCATTTCTTAACTAAATTTATGTCGGAACACATACTAACTCAAATTTATATCGACGAATGAAACGTATTATATTTCACCCGATTTGTTTCCAAACAAATTTTACGTTAAAACATACATAAAAATAAAACATTTTTTTTAATTGACTTGATTCATTTAAAAAACTACGTTAAAGCATATACGAACTCGAATTTATACTGACACGTACATCAAAATAATAACGTAAGAAATTAGTTTTAGGATAAACTCAAAACTTTTGAAACTTGAGGGATCAAAATGACATGTATAAAATTAGAGGGTTAGTTTTGTCATTATAGCAAAGTTTAGAGGGTAGAAGGGGTTGGGGGCTTTTGCCACCTCCACTTGTGGTGGAGTGGTGGAAAGGAATTTGGTTATCTTAGGAGACCAAGGTTCGATCCCCACCCACTACATTTGGGGGAAGGGCAATGAACGGGGGGAGAACCAGGTTTCCAGGTTCGAATCCCGGGAGCCAACCCGAGTTTTCTACTACAGTGCATTTACTCCAGCGGGTCGCTTGTCACAACAGGCGGTCGGCTCGTGTGGAGGGTGCAACTCCTGTCAAGTGGCAGGGGGCTGGAAATTTTCTCGGGGAGAGCCAAAGCTCCCATTGCTACCGAAGCGTGGGCCCGGTTAAGACAACATAGTCTTCGGGACAGTAGTGGGGCGGGCCTGCGACTAGTGGGTGTGATATTACCGTCTGTTGTGAAAGTCACCTCTAAAAAAAAATATAAATTTAAGAACGTTTGTGTTTTTGATATTAAAACATTCTTGGATTCATCCACATGTTAAACGATCCACCAATCAATTTCAAATTTCAAACCTTTCTTTGGAAAAATAATAGTTGTGATTTTATTTGCAAGACCTTAAGTTTATAAAACATTTTCCATGGTTTTTTCAAGAATACTTTTGGGAATATCATGGTTTTATAAAAATCTCATTTTCTTTATAAAAAAACATTTTCCAACAAGTGTGCTTTGTATACTCAAGTAGTGTTCGTTCCACGTAATAGAATGGATTTTGGATGGATTACAATGTAGATTTCAATGCTTATGTTTGTCATTTCAACAAGGATTTGAATCTACTGATAATTATATCAAGGGTTAATGGATCTGATCACCCCCAACTATTCGCTTTTAGCCACTGACACTCTCAACTTTGACTTTGGCTCCCACCATTCCCAACTAAACACTTGGGTTGATGTGTCACCCCGTCGTTAAATAAACACTAACTGGGTTAGTTCTTTTTGCTGACGTTGCCATTTTGTCCAACGTGGCAATATGACGTGGCAATTTAGTATGTAAGATAAAAAGTTTAAGCTTCATATTGAAACAACCACTAAACTATAGAGGCCTGTTTTACAAAATCCTTAACTTCACCACAAATATCTAAACCCTATTTCACTATTCAGCAGCCGCAAACACAAAATAATCTTCTCTCCGTTTCTTCTTCGTTCTATATCTCTCGCCGGACAAATCAGGGCATTCACATGGGCATTCATGTTTGAATCTGCTCTAAATCAACGTTGGATCTGTTCTAAATCTATTCAGGGCATAGAAGTAACCAAGCTGTCCGGCGGTGTTTAACCTGACGACTTCGTCTCGGAACGCGACACCGACTGCGGCAGTAAAAAACCTAGAGAAGAACTGCCGGAACTCTTCTTACTCCGGCTGCACGAAATGTGTGACCGCTTTGGAGAAGGTTTGTTGACCAAATGGCCACGTTGGTTGTCTCTGAGTTTCTCGAGTGTTCACCGTCTTTATGTGGTGCTATTCAGGTCAACCTGTGGGATATAGAATCTATAGCAGGTCAACTCACCGGAAATTTCAGCGTAACTTGATGAAGAACGAGTTTTTCGGACTTAGCATCTGAGTTTATAAAAAAATTCAGTGTAATTTGATGAAGAACGAGTTTGTCGACATAGAATTTGAGTTTGTCGGTGGTGGCAGGAGGTTGTGGTGGTAGGAGGTGGTGGGGGTGATGGCGGTGGTGATGTTTAGGGGAGGAGAGAGGAGGGGTGGGGCCTTATATATAAAAAATGTATTTTGTTTTTATTTTTAATTATCCTTACATTAAAAAACCAACGAAATGAACGGTAATAAATAATAAATATTAAAAAGAGAAATGAATTAACACTAACAAAAATAGAAATGAATGAATAGTATCGGATACCGGTACCGGTATCAAATTTACCAAACTGAGTGTATTTTCGGTATCCGTTCGGCACTGGTATTCATCGGGTTTTACCCTCAAATACCGGTGCCGTACCAGTACCGACTGTCACGGCCCCAGCCCCGGTTTAACCCGGTCAGGAACCGCGGGACAGGAACCCGTGGTATTTATTAATTGATGCGACATCGGAAGATTTTACAGGATCTTTTAAAATAAAAAATACCCGATTATTTTATTTCATAATTCGGGATAACCCCCGTAATTTACAATAGAGGAATTTAACTAGGAAATTCCCTGATTTCCAAAACATGTTTATTCATTTTATTGAGCCACCTCTTCAAGCTTGTTAGTGCTCCGTAGCACGTTTTCCTTGATTTACAGCAGGTCGCCTGAAACATGTTTTAAAAATATTTTATCAGCGGGGAAATACTGGCGAGTCATTCAAGTATGTAAAACGACACATTAGTTATCAATTACAGCATAAGAGCGATTACAATGGCTTCTATCTTATTTTTATCTGGCACCGTGTCACCTGGTGACGATGATCATACCACTATTGGGTCTTTTTCCCCAAGTAGTGATGATTATCACTGTTAGGATTTATTAGCCTAACCGTGAGAAATTAGTAATGTGCACAATACCCCAATTAGCCAGTGATTCAAGATAACCATGACTTAATCCCTGTAATTATAACTTTTGAAAATAATTGGAGTATTGTAAAATACTTTTGATAAAAGTGAATGACTCATATTGTAGATTTAAACGGGTAGAGTTTAGCCTACTGATTAGCCTTGTAACCTATTTTAAATAACAATGCACACGAACTAGGTCAGTAACTAATACAACATTTACGATAACTCACGAGACTAAAACCCTCACAACGAATGACAAAGTGCTATACTTAAACATCCGTCGAATTCACGACTAATGACAAAGTATGGCCCTAATGTGGGCAGCACTTAAACATCCATCGGATAGTTTCAATCGATCGGACATTGAATCGTAGCAGCGATCGAGTTAATACCCTTTATCGTAGCAGCGCCTCACTACCGTGAATGTAATTTACGAATTAGAGCAGTATAACTTCGTTTTTGAGATTTGGTTTCGACACCATTGAACTGCTCCTGATCGAATCTATTTATAGGTGAAATTTGGGTCTGTCGCGGCCCGCGTGAACCCTAAGCCGATCCTTACGCGGCCCGCTTGGCCACCTAGTCTACGTGTAGGTTTGCTGGGTCACGAGTAGGGTTGCCAGGTGGATGCCACGTGGACTGTAACGCTTATCTGGTCAAACTTCACTTTGACTCGGCCCGCCTGAAGACCAGAAATTTGGTTTTCTTGATTTTTGATATGGATTAGGGTTTCAGGGGTCCGGGTTCGTACTTACGGGTCAATTTGGGACATTTTTGAGAGTCCTTACATCCTCCCCACCTTATTTAAAATCTCGTCCTCGAGATTTATTGAAATAAGTGAGGATACTTTCGTTTCATGTCCGATTCCAGCTCCCAAGTGTACTCGGGTCCTCTCTTTGAATCCCATTTGACTTTGACCAGTACTAGTCTTTTGTGCTTGAGAAACTTGATCTTTCTGTCTTCTATTTGCAGTGGCTTCTCTACAAATTTTAACTTTTCATTTACCTCTACATCTTGAAGAGGTACTACCAGTGATTCGTCAGATAGACATTTCTTGAGGTTGGATACATGAAATACGTCATGTACCCCAGTTAATTCTTCTGGTAGTTGTAAGCGATAAGCGACCGGTCCTATACGTTGGATTACTGGAAATGGTCCTACGTATCTTGGACTTTGCTTTCCTTTCTTACCAAATCGAACTACTCCTTTCCATAGAGAAACTTTCAAGAGTACCTTGTCTCCAATTTGAAATTCCAACGGCTTACGCCTATTGTCTGCATAACTCTTCTGGCGATCTCGAGCCGTCTTTAGTCTTTCCTTGATTTGAGTGATCTTGTCAGTAGTTTCTTGTACTATTTCAGGACCTGATAATTGACTTTCTCCTATTTCTGCCCAACACACTGGAGTTCTACACTTACGTCCGTACAGTGCTTCGAATGGGGCAACTTCAATACTTGAATGATAACTATTGTTATAGGAGAATTCAATTAAGGGTAGGTGGTCATCCCAGTTTCCACCAAAATCTATCACACATGCTCTAAGCATGTCTTCCAGAGTTTGGATCGTTCTTTCACTTTATCCGTCTGTTTGAGGATGGAATGCAGTGCTTAAGTTTAACCGAGTTCCCATTGCTTCTTGGAAACTTGTCCAGAAATGGGAAGTGAAACGACTATCCCTATCCGATACAATGGAGAGTGGGACTCCATGTAAGGATACTACTTCATCTACATACAACTTTGCCAACCTTTCCATACTAAAGGTTTCCTTCATGGGTAGGAAATGAGCTGATTTGGTTAATCGATCCACAACTACCCAAATTGCATCATTACCTTTTCTGGTTTTGGGTAACTTAGTAACTCTTAGGGGAGGATTTTCAAATGATCAGTGATCCTCATTTACTGTTGGGTTTAGTGATCCTCACTTCTGATTGAATTGGTGATCCTCAGAAGTATTGCAGGATCAGGATCATGGATCATCTTAAGGATCCTTATACTAACGATTGTCTATTTTGAATATGATGTTGTTTTGCAGGAGTACCAGCTTGGACTTGGTCTTGGCGATATTCCTGGAGCATATTCCATGACTCATTCCGCACGTGCTTAACTGAAGTGGACGTTATGGAGTTCGTGGAGGACTTGCATGAAATGTGGAATGTTTGTTAGCTTAGATATTTTCCGTTTTTAAAAGGGGTAGCGAGCTAAATAGAAAACACTTGGCTATTTTTAGCTTAACACACACACTCTCGCAACTGCTCTCACCAGCTCTCGTTAATTCACTTGGCGATTACACACTTTCTTACACAATACACTATAGTGATCCTTGTAATTAGCTCGCTATCATCCGAAGTTGTAATACATTTCTTGTTTAATTTGAGTTGGTGATCGGTAGTTTCCATCACCCGAGGTTTTTTATGCCGGAGATCATTCATTGATCAAGGGCTTTTTCCTCGTATAAATCTTTGTGTCACTTATTCATTTCATTTCTGAGTGATCCTTAGTGTTGTTCATTGATTCAAGCATCATACCTCACAACAGAAAGTTTGGTTGCATTATCATTGCTTGATTTTTGACCAAAACAGTTTGGCGCCCACCGTGGGGCAATTGGTGCTTCATTCCCAAGAAGATTCATACCTTTGTGGTCATTTCGGTTCATAACAACCAGGCAGATGGCTTCCTCAGCAAAGAACACTTCAAGCTTAATGCCGTCATTCAGTTCTTCACAAGGCGTTCCTCCTTTGCCTCCACCACCTTCTGGATCCCAGAAGAACACTGAGAATGCTGCGAAGAAACAAACCCCCATTTTCCAAAAACCACCAACTTCTTCTGTTTCAACTAATCCTACTACTAATGATCTTTACGCTCTGATTTTGCAGATGAGGAATCACGCACAAGAGCAGGACAAAACCAACGAAAGGATCCTCCGGGAGATCGCTGAGATCAAGAAACAGAAGAAATTAGTGGAGGATCACTCCCCTCTGATGCCAAGGTCGCTGAACTTCGACACTCCAGTCATAACTTTCCAGCACTCAGCAGCTCCGGACGTGCAATACTTGGGTGACTTACCAGGAAGGCGTTATGGAACAGCAACTATGAGTCAGGCATTTGGCTCTCACTACCAGCCTCAGGGATCCTCATTCAGCATCAAGGATCCTTCAGCTCAGGAGGATATTTAGGAATGCACACGGTCCAAGGATCCTCCCAGGTTCAAGGATCCTCCCAGGTCCAAGGATCCTCCTAGGTCCAAGGATCCTTCCCGGTCCAAGGATCCTCCCTTGTCCCAGGATCCTCTCTGGTTCCAGGATCCTTTCAGGTTCAAGGATCATCTCAACTTCAAGGATCCAACGTCCTTCAGAATCAAGGATTCTTAAGAAGTATGCAGCCTCAAAGCTCGGATGTTCATCAAGGAGACTTCATACCGATGCAAACCATTGCTTCATCTGGTCCTTCGATTATACCAGAATCTCATCAATATGGATTCACATCTGGAATTCAAAACACGAATCCTGTGGGAGGTAACACTTTTAATAATTTGTATAACACTAACCATGGCTTAATGCAGGATACAGGTATCAATCAGGCTATGGCCAGGGAGTTACAGAAGCTCAAAGATATGATATCCAGTGTTCCAGGAGTGGTTAAACCCATTCCTAAAATTGCAGATGGTAGCCATAGGATATCTCGTTTTGCACCACCCTTATGTGATGCTGAGATACCCAAAAGATTCCAGATACCATCCATGAAGCTATACGATGGTTCAACGGATCCAGAGGAACATGTAGCTCAATACAGGGAGAGGAGGGAGATCAATCCAATCCCGGAGAGGTTAAAAGAAGCATGTCTATGCAAGGGGTTTGGATCCACACTTACAGGATCTGCTCTTAAATGGCTGCTAAGTCTTCCCCCTTACTCTATTACTTCATTTGCTAATCTAGTTAATTTGTTTAATAGTCAATTCTCTTGTAGTAGAAAATTTGAACGGTTAACTAGTGATCTATATAGGGTAACTCAAGGTCAAAATGAATCACTTAGAGATTACATCACTAAGTTTAGTAGAGAATCCTTAGATATTCCTAATTTGGATATTGCTACGGCTGTAGAAGCCTTTAAAATGGGATTGCTTAGGGATTCATTATTCTACGATGATCTTGTGATGACACCTTGCAGGAACCTTGATGAAGTAAGAACCAGGGCCCTTAGGTTCATCCGCCTAGAGGATGACAAAAGGATCCAGGATAGATTAACAGGATCCTCAAAGCAGGAGAAACAAGGATCCTACTTCAGGAACAACAAATCAAAGCCCTACAACAGATCTGATAACCAGAATGTGCATGCAGTGGAACAAGAAGAGGATGATGAGGATTATCCTCCTATTTCTGAATACTGTTTTTCTGTTGATAACAATAAACTAATCCTTGCAATGCAGAATCTAGGTGAGAAAGCTAGGTGGCCAAGAAAAAGTGATAAACCAGCTGTTTTGGTAAAAAATCAAGCAATGACAATGTAACCAAACTTTCTGTTGTGAGGTATGATGCTTGAATTGATGAACAACAATAAGGATCACTATGAAATGTAATGAACAAGTGACACGAAGATTTATACGAGGAAAAAGCCCTTGATCAATGAATGATCTCCGGCATAAAAAACCTCGGGTGATGGAAACTACCGATCACCAACTCAAATTAAACAAGAAATGTATTACAACTTCGGATGATAGTGAGCTAAGTACAAGGATCACTATAGTGTATTGTGTAGAAAATGTGTGTAATCGCCAAATGTGTTAACGAGAGCTGATGAGAGTGGTTGTATGAGTGTGTGTGTAGCCAAAAATAGCCAAGTGTTTTTTAATTAGCTCGCTACCCCTTTAAAAATAGAAAATATCTACTCTAACTAACATTCCGCTAATGGTGCAAGTCCTCCACGACTCCATAACGTTCATTTTCAGCCAAGCACGTGCGGAAATAACATAGAATATTCTCCAGGAATATCGCCAAGACCAAGTCCAAGCTCATACTCCTGCAAAACAATTTCGAATTCAAAGTAGACAATCGTTAGTACAAGGATCCTTATAGTGATCCATGATCCTGATCCTGAAACACTTCTGAGGATCACCCAATTCAAACAGAAGTAAGGATCACTAAGCCCAACGATCAATGAGGATCACTGATGTTTTGGTCAAAAATTACCGAAGTAATTAGGTGATCAAATTAGTTAAGTGAGGTAGTGTGCTAGAAGTAAGTGTCAAAAATGTGTTAGTTAAATTACTTGCAAAAACAGTTTCAGGATACGGCTCAAGATATTGAGCTGTATCGACGATCAAACAATGAGCAAATAATGAGCAAAAAGTAAAGGAAGTGACACGAAATGTACGAGGAAAGCCCTTGATCAATCTAGATCGCCGGCATAAAACCTCGGGAGCTGACAATCGCAGCTGCCTTGTTCTTCAATTGCTTCAAAAATCAGGATACAGTGCAGGATGTGGTACGGATCGACTAAGTGTTACAACGAAAATGAAATACAAGTGTGGTGTTTGCAATTAGCTAGAGAGTGATTGTGTTCGAGAGTGTAAGTGTGAAATGATGTGTTCTAAGCTGATCCGACCTCATCTATTTATAGTAAAGATAAATTAACTAACTACCCTAAACTTGCGGGATCCACCGAATATTCCTTCTTGGAACGTTGTAGAGCTGGTCTTTCGGGCTCAACGTCTCTTTCTCAACAAATTCGTCCGAGTCTTGAGGAGAAGAAGTCCTCTTGACCGTTAGCAAGCCTCTGCCCTTAACCTGCACGTGGTTAATTCAATAAGCCTCAGGATATCGCCCAAGATGTTAGCAATATCCTCTCCCAGCATCCTGATCACAAATAAACAAACAAAGGCAGGATATTGGTCAGGATACATATGTTAAGAAAATGACCCCTAACAATTGTCCCCAAATATATCGGTTGGGATACCAATCCAACGGATATATTTCAAAACTTTACTTCATAACTTAAGGCAATTAATATGACTAGACTCTTGAAATGACAGCGGTGCAACTTCCAAGGCATTATTTACTTTTTACCCCCCTATATTCATCCTATATTAACCGAGGGACTCCTTGTGTCGGTTATCCTTATCTTCGAGCAAGCATCAGGTATCTTCTCTTCTAATCTCCTCTCTTTAATTTTTCATAATTTGCTCAATGGCACCACGAACGAAATCCCGCTCAGACCGGTCAGCCTCAACCCTCATAAGTCAAAACTTTATCACCGATCCAGCAAAGGAGATTTGTTGTTTCAATAATGCTGATATTGCTGCTCTCAAAGACTCCGGTGCCTTTCCCACCGGAACGGTCTTTCGCCCCTTTGACAAGGAAGCCCGATCGGATGCATCATCCGACGAGTGGGTTTGTTTTTTCGCTTATCCTTTCTCTCTTGGACTCCGGTATCCATTTCCACCCTTTATCTCCAGTTTTTTCGACCTCACCGGCCTTAGTTATGCCCAAGTTATGCCAATGGTCTGGCGAATCTTGATAGTGTTGGATCAAATCAAATCTCGTCATTATCCTAACCTACTTGTTGAGGACCTTCCCGTAGCATACCGGTTAAGATCTCACGGCAATCACCGTTATCTTCTGTTCTCCATCAAGAGCCCTTTGGTCCTTAAAGCCACCAAGAATGAGGATCGATGGCGACGAAAATTCTTTTTCGTCAAAAGAGACTCCATTGATAAGGGTTTCGATCTACCGGTTAAATGGTTAACCAAGGGTAGGATTTAGGGTTTTAGGAATATCCCCAATCATATTTTCAAACTGTATCCCGAACTTATATTCTGATGTTTTTATGCAGCGAATTTCAGAGATTTAGTGCCTCCTAGCGCAGAATCCGAATCCAAGATCAAGGAAATCTACCGTCTTCCTGCCAGCGAAAGATCTTTTTCCCTGTCTCTCACAGATCCTCATCAAAAATCAAACTCAGAAATGTCTGGTAAGCACATCTTCATATGTTAATTATTCTCAAAAATATGATGAGTTTTAAGAATATCTTCCCTTATGTAGTACCAGTCGTCAACCTTGAAGCTTTCGAACTCGATGAGCTGGATTGCTATTCCAACCTTGAACCCGCCAAACAAGAATCCAAGCCAAAGTCGTCTGCTACACCAAAGCCTACCTCCTCGAAAACTGTTTCTGCTCCCAAAGGCCCTCCGGCATCCAGGACCAGGGCATCCAGCTCTCGGAAGAGAAAGGAGACTGACTCCCCAGCTGTTTCTAAAACATTCTCTCTTGAGAATCACGGGTTCAATGACGCCACCTCATTTCTCAAACAGGTAGAATTTCCTTTCCGATATCCTGTACAAGTATGTTAGTCTTTATCCTGCTTATTTTTCACATTAATACCTGTGTCTTTATCTATAGGGTCTGGATCGCCTCATGCATTTATACGAAGATGCTAGCGGTCTTAACAAGATGTTGCAGATTCAGCTGGAGAAAGCTCAAGCCACCATAGCTGATCAAGGAACCATTGCAGCTGCCAAATCCCAGCACTATGAGGACAAATACAAGGCAATGACTCAGGAACATCAAGCCGCCCTTCATAAAGCTAATGAGGATGCTCAAGCCAAGCTGGATGCCGCTCTTCTCCAATATCAGCAGAATATGAGCTCATACCGGGACAGCCTAAAAACTTCGGTGGTCGTCTCTCTTCTCCAAGCCAGGATAAGAATGGCTTATGAAGCCATGGATCTGGGTTTTGAATGCCCTTCCTGGAATGTAAAGGCTTGGGAGGAGAAACTACAGGGCCTCGGAGGTCATCCCGTTGCTCATCCTGCAAAACATACTGGTGAAGAGCCTTCTAAGGCGGCAGAGGAGGTGGCCAATGCTGATGATGGTGTTGAGAAGAATCCTGAGGGTGATGCTGGCAAGGAGGTTGCTGTTCAAGAAGGTGCTGCCCCTTAGGCAGCAAAGTGGGCGATGATGGATATACGTGCCAAGGCCGGAGCCCACTTTTTAATTTCATGGTTGTGGTTGCATAAACAATTTACTTTTCCTGTCCTTGAACAATTTACTTTTCCTGCACTAGAACAATGTGATGACCAAAGGTGGATGGGTCCTAGGTTTTAGGATGAAGCCCTTGGTCATCAATTAGTATAATTTGTTTTGAACATAGTAACGGTTGTAGGTGAACGGGTCCTGTTTTGAGACAGATCCTGCAACCGTTACACAATTATGGTAACAACTAATTATGCTTTTGGCGGATGGGCCTTGGTTTAAGGTGAAACCAAAAGCACAACTTTTGACTTGTTAATAATATAACTATCTTTTGACTTATTTTCTGTTACTTTGCATTGTTTAGTGTAAGTCTTGGCTTTGTAAAAATTTCATATTGCTATTTTACAAAATATCCTGACCAGTATGCTCAGAAACATACTGCAGAAGCCCTTTAAATGGATCTTCCAGACGTTCTTTCAATTTTGTAAAAATTTCTTTAGAAAGTAAACAATAGTTTACCTCTTCAAAACCAAGTTTTGATGATGATCAAAGTTCCAAGCCAATACTAGTTTCAAACATCCTAATCAAATTTCCTTAAAAGGACTTTGAGGATATATGCCAGGATACTTAACATAATGTTACTAAAAACTTAAATGAGGCTTACAAAGGAAAGATCATACCAGACATAGGATATAAGCCTATTACCGAACTTCAATCCCTTTGCAACTCTTCCAATGAAGATGTCCCCAGTGCAAGGTACTTAGTGCATTAGTCGCAAACTTCATTCTTTTAGCTTTACACTATCATCTTGGCAGGGATGTCCCATGTGTACAATGTCTTCAAGTATCTTAGAAATCTACTTAATGTCAGTTTTCATGGCATAAGCAATTTTTCACGTCCCGAGGGTATAACCCAAGGATGTACTGGAGATAAATCCTTTGTATCCTGGGGAAAATCCCAATTTTTCATGCGCTACAGGCGGGAGTGTATAAACTCCAAGACTTAGAAAGGTGAAAACCTTTAAACCTTAGAGAGTATGAAAATACCCTTTCGTGAGAGAGGGTGATCAATCCTCATATACCGTTAGGATTCAGGATATAGCCAATGGTAACGAAATTGTCAGCCACTTTTACATGGACTGGTCCCGCCACCTTGAACTATCCCTGAATAACTTGCGCTCCAGGCGGGGTGTTTAAACCCAATTCGGAAGAAAGGTGAATACCTTTAAACCTGTGAAGGGATCAGTATCCCTTAAACGTGAGAGAGGGGGCCAATCCTCTAATCTTCTGAGTTATCCTGAGTGCATATCCTGGAGCTATATCCTGAAACATATCTTGCAAAACAAATGTAAACTAAGGTGGGTGTTAGTTTGGCTAACACCCCTCCGATGCTTAAGTCAGTATCAGGTTACAAAGAACAAATTAAACCAAACATGTTTAAAAGAAGTAGAATTCATACCATCCTGAGTTAGAAATTAAATTCTAACTCACTTGAAATAGAGCTTAAGGTGTATAGCATTCCAAGATCTCGGTAGCATATCCCCCTCCATATTCTTGAGTCTGTATGCTCTTTTCCCTGCTTCTGATTCAACTTCATATGGTCCTTCCCATTTTGGAGCTAACTTGCCATCGGCAGGATTAGTAGTATTTTGGAAAGCCTTTCTTAACACCCAATCTCCAACCTTAAATCTTCTGGTTCTAATATTCTTGTTATATGCCCTGGATATTCTCTGTTGATATGCTGCCATCCTTAGCCTCGCTGCATCTCTCTTTTCATCTATAGTATCCAAATCCTGACTCAAGGCTTCGGGATTCTGCTCAGGATCACTTAAGATAGATCTTGCAGTAGGTATTGTCATCTCCGTTGGAATCACTGCTTCTGCTCCAAACACCAACGAAAATGGGGTTTGACCTGTTGCATTCTTTACCGTTGTCCTATCAGCCCATAAAACAAAGGGTAATTCTTCTGCCCATCTTCCTTTTTTTGGCTCCAAGCCTTTTCTTTAAGTTGTTGACAATTATCTTGTTAGAGGATTCTGCTTGTCCATTTGCTTGAGGATGTACCGGAGTAGATGTGATCATTTTGATTCCCCAACTCTTGCAAAAGTCTGTAGTCCTCTTACTTATGAACTGAGAACCATTGTCACAGATTATCTCAGCTGGTACTCCAAATCTGGTCAGGATATTCCTCTTTATGAAGGATACTACTTCTTGGTCTCTAACTTGAACAAATGCTTCAGCTTCAACCCACTTAGAGAAATAATCCGTCATTGCTAGCATAAAGACTTTTCCTCCCGGAGCTTTTGGTAGCTTTCCCACTATATCCATACCCCACTTCATAAATGGCCAAGGGGAAACAATAGGATATAATGGTTCAGCCGGTTGATGCAGTATGTTACTATGTCTTTGACATGAGTCACATCTTCGAGCATATTCTGCGGCATCTTTTCTCATTGTTGGCCAATAATATCCTGTTCTTAATATTTTTGAGAATAACGATCTGCCCCCAGCATGGTTACCACAATCCCCTTCATGTATATCCTGAAGGACTTCTTTGGCTTCAAGATCCTCCAAGCATCTCAAATACGGTCCTGCAAGAGATTTCTTGTATAAAATATTATCTATAATAGTGAATCGTGATACCTTCATCCTAAATGCCTTAGGATTTTCATCTCCAGGAATGTGTCCTTCTTTGAGATATTTCATGATTGGAGCCGTCCAGGTTTTAGGATCCTCTTCAGGATATTCTGCCCCAGGATCCTGAATACCAGCTACTTCTTTATCCTGAGGATTCGTTGCAGGATATAAGACATGTACTATTGGTATTTGTGTCCCTTCAGGTATCCTGATCGATGATCCCAGATTTGCTAAGGCATCTGCTTCAGCATTATCTTCCCTTGGTACCTGTTCAAGTATAAAAACATCGAAATATCCTGCTAATTTTTTGAGAATATCGAGATATTTGATTAATTTCTCTCCTTTAACTGCACAGGATCCATTAAAATGGTTAGTAATTAACAGAGAGTCAACATATACTTGCAAATTTTTGATACTCATGCTCTTAGCCAACTCTAATCCTGCAATTAAAGCCTCATACTCTGCTTCATTATTAGTAGCAGGAAATTCACACCTAATAGCCTGGGGTAATATGTCCCCCTGTGGCGATTTTAGTAGTATTCCTAATCCTACTCCTCTTACATTAGATGCACCGTCAGTATATAATGTCCAGGATCCTGAGGATTCTCCTAGCTGTTGAACTTCTAGATCTACCTCATCCTGAATGTCACTACTAAAGTCAGCCACAAAGTCAGCTAAAGCCTGAGACTTTATGGCATTTCTAGGTTCATATACTAAATCATAAGCACTCAACTTTACTGACCACTTGGCCATCCTGCCTGACATCTCTGGTTTCCTAAGCACATTTTTGATAGGATAGTTTGTTTTAACATGTATCCTATGTGTCTCGAAATAATGCCTAAGTTTCGTTGATGCCATAATTAATGCTAGTATCAATTTTTCTAAATGAGAATACCTAGTTTCAGCATCTAACAAACTTTTACTAACATAATAAACAGGATACTGCTGACCTTCATGGTCTTTTATAAGAACGGCACTTACAGCATTCCCTGATACAGCAAGGTACAGGGATAGTGGTTCACCATTTTCCGGCTTCATCAATAGAGGTGCGGTTGAGAGATACCGTTTCAAATCCTGTAGGGCTGCTTCATGCTTTTCCCCCCATTCGAATCTTTTGTTCTTCTTTAGGATATCATAGAAGTCTTTGCATTTCTCTGAGGATCTTGAGATAAATCTGTTTAGAGCTGCTACTCGGCCTGTTAATCTTTGTACATCCTTCATATTCGAGGGTGATTTTATATCCAGGATAGCTTTAATCTGCTCCGGGCTTGCCTCTATCCCCCTTTTCGTCACCATATACCCAAGAAACTTTCCTGCCCCCACTCCGAAATGGCATTTAGCAGGATTCAGCTTCATGTTGTATTGATCCAGGATATCAAATGCTCCTTTAATATCCTGGAGGTGATCCTGAGCTTTCTTTGATTTTACCACCATATCGTCAATGTACACCTCCATGGTGTCCCCCAGTTTGTCTTTAAACATCATGTTTACCAATCTTTGGTATGTTGCACCTGCATTTTTCAAACCAAAAGGCATAGCTGTATAACAATAAATACCTGTTGGCGTCATGAAGGCGGTATCCTCCTGGTCAGAAGGCTCCATTTGGATCTGTTGAAATCCTGAGGATGCGTCCATGAAGGTCAGCATTTCATGCCCGGCAGTGGCATCTACCATTGCATCAATATGGGGAAGAGGAAATGGGTCTTTAGGACAAGCTTTGTTCAAGTCTGTGTAGTCTACACAAACTCTCCATTTCCCATTCTTCTTCTGTACTACAACCACGTTTGCTAGCCACCTTGGGAACTTAACCTCTCTGATCATTCTTGACTTTAATAATCTTTCAACTTCCTCCTGGATAATCGTGTTCCGCTCAGGAGCAAACTTCCTTCTTTTTTGTTGCACAGGCTTGAACGACTTATCAATTCCAAGCTTGTGAGTGATGATATCTTTGGATATGCCTGTCATATCCTCATGCTTCCATGCAAACGTAGACATCCTGCATTTCAAAAAGTTAATTAATTGTTCTTCAATATCTTGAGGGATATTGGTCCCTACGAGCACCGAAATATCGGGGTTATCCAGGTCCAGGATAACTTTCTTCACATCCTGCTCCGGATCCTCCACGATATCCTGGGCCCGCGTCTTTAATTGCTATGCTGCAATAGTTTTGGCTGAGGATTTCATCGAGGATGAGTAGCATTCTTTCGCCTCCTGCTAATCGCTATCAACTTTAACAACTCCCCAAGGGGTAGGTATCTTGATGCATTGGTGATATGTTGACGGCACGGCCTTCATATCGTGAATCCATGGTCTTCCCAGTATAATGTTATAGCAGGATAGAGAGTCCATCACACAGAAACGTTGTATCGAGTTGACTCCTTCAACGTACACCGGCAACTTTATCTCTCCCACTGTGTTTCTGGCCTCTCCGCTGAACCCAACAAGCACGGTGGACTTCGAAGTTATATCCATTGGAGATACATTCATTCTTTTAAGTGTCTCTAGCTGGATTATGTTGACGGAGCTGCCATTATCAACCAATATCCTGCGTACAAAATGGTTAGCCACATATAACGTTATTACTATAGCATCATGGTGAGGATCCTGGACAGTATCCCTGTCATCAGCATCAAATGTGATCACTTTGTCAGTTGTGAGTGTAGCCATCCTGACAGGTTTGTCTCCCCTTTCGGCTTTGGCTTCCTTTGCGTGTCTCTTTGCTGCCGAATACGAAGTTCCACAAATGTCGGATCCCCCCGAAATGAAGTTGATTATCTTGGCATCCGCGGGAGGTGATGCAGCTCGTTCAGGATCCTTCTCAGTATCCTGACCCTTATTCTTCTTCTTTCCTAAGAGATCTTTCAGATATCCCTTGCTTAGAAGATAGCTTATTTCTTTCCTTAAAGCAATGCAATCCTCAGTCATATATCCGAAATCTTCGTGGAAAGCACACCATTTCGACTTATCTTTCCAGTCAGCCTTTTGTTGATTCTTTCGAGGCCATCTAGCCTTGTCTCCTAGACCCTGCATAGCATACATCAATTCAGGAATATTAACAGAAAAGCAATATTCAGACAACTCAGGATACTCTTCAGGATCCTCATCTTCGACAGCATTCACTCTCTTGTTTTCATTTCTACCATATGGCTTAGGCCGATATGACTTAAATGAGGATTCTGACTTCCTATTAGTTGATTCATAAGTGTTGGATGAGTTCATCCTTTCTTGCATCTTCTTGTCATCTTCCAGACGGATATATCTCAAGGCCCTGTTACGAGCTTCATCGAGATTCCTGCAGGGATTCATTACAAGATCCTGATAAAACTGAGAATCCTTTTGTAATCCCATCTTAAAAGCTTGCACAGCTGTTGCAACATCAAGATGTGGGATATCCAAGGATTCTCGACTAAATTTGTTCACATAATCCCTCAAGGATTCCTGAGGCCCTTGAGTTATCCTGTAAAGATCACTGGTTAGTTTCTCAAAACTCCGACTACAAGAAAATTGACTGTTAAATAAATTAACCAAATGAGCAAATGAAGTAATTGAGTGAGGAGGAATGTTTAACAGCCATTTTAAGGCTGATCCTGTTAGAGTAGAACCAAATCCCTTGCACAAGCACGCTTCCTTGAGCTCCGGAGGGATAGGGTTAATCTCCATTCTTTCCCTATACTGGGCAATATGCTCCTCAGGATCCGTAGTCCCGTCATAAAGCTTCATGTTGGGAGTTTGGAATCTCTTTGGGATCTCAGCATCACATATAGGGTATGCAAAACGAGATATCTTGTGGCTATCTTGAGATACTTCCGGGATCGGCTGGACCACCCCAGGTACACTAGATATCATGTCTTTCAACTTCTGAAGTTCCCTGGTAAGTGCTGACGTTACACCTGTATCCTGCAAAGATCCACCACTGTTAGTAGCATGAGTATTATTATTATTAGACACGTTACCAGTTGGAGGATTCTGCCCATATCCTGAAGCATATCCTGAGCTCCTTATGGTTGACATCCGGACCAAGGAGGGTATTTCAGGAGTATGATTCTGAGGAAGACTGGGCACGATATTCCCCCTATTATCCTCGGTATACACAGCTGAGCTAAAGTTCAACGCTCTGGGGTGTAACGGAGTGACATTGTCCTCCGCAGATCTGCTCGAGCCAGCCTTCAGGAGTTGTATCTCCCTCAAAAGCATTTGGTTTGTTTCTTGTTGCTGCCTCATTTGTTCCTGCACACTTCCAAATAAGGTTAAAATTTCATCATTAGAAGCTAAAACGGGAGCAGATCCCTGGACACTCCGAGTTGGGATAATATCTTGAGATTGTGTAGAGGCTGGCATCCTTGGAGGAGGTGGTGGAAGCACCGAACCGGTAGTAGCAGAAGTCATTGCAGACACAGTAGAGGAACTCATGTTTGATCTTGAGGCCATTATAGATAATGTGGCAAAAAGTTTTGAAAATAGAAAACCGATTAGCGATTTGACAAAAAGTTTTAGTAAAAAGAGCACCACTTGCCCCACGGTGGGCGCCAAATTGTTTTGGTCAAAAATTACCGAAGTAATTAAGTGATCAAATTAGTTAAGTGAGGTAGTGTGCTAGAAGTAAGTGTCAAAAATGTGTTAGTTAAATTACTTGCAAAAACAGTTTCAGGATACGGCTCAAGATATTGAGCTGTATCGACGATCAAACAATGAGCAAATAATGAGCAAAAAGTAAAGGAAGTGACACGAGATGTACGAGGAAAGCCCTTGATCAATCTAGATCCCCGGCATAAAACCTCGGGAGCTGACAATCGCAGCTGCCTTGTTCTTCAATTGCTTCAAAAATCAGGATACAGTGCAGGATGTGGTACGGATCGACTAAGTGTTACAACGAAAATGAAATACAAGTGTGGTGTTTGCAATTAGCTAGAGAGTGATTGTGTTCGAGAGTGTAAGTGTGAAATGATGTGTTCTAAGCTGATCCGAACTCATCTATTTATAGTAAAGATAAATTAACTAACTACCCTAAACTTGCGGGATCCACCGAATATTCCTTCTTGGAACGTTGTAGAGCTGGTCTTTCGGGCTCAACGTCTCTTTCTCAACAAATTCGTCCGAGTCTTGAGGAGAAGAAGTCCTCTTGACCGTTAGCAAGCCTCTGCCCTTAACCTGCACGTGGTTAATTCAATAAGCCTCAGGATATCGCCCAAGATGTTAGCAATATCCTCTCCCAGCATCCTGATCACAAATAAACAAACAAAGGCAGGATATTGGTCAGGATACATATGTTAAGAAAATGACCCCTAATAACTGATTATTTAGAAATCCACCCCTAACAATTGCCCCCAAAATATAAGGAGTAATTATATAAATAAACGAGTTGTATTTTGTTCTTATCCGCAATCAACCAACGGATAACTAGCCGTTGTAATCGGACTAGCCGTTACGAATATGACGTCACTGAGGTGACTTATCCTGTAGAATCATCATTATAAATAGGAGTTAGAGATAGGGATCAATCTGCATTTAAATTCAAGAGAACTCCCTTTAAATTCATATCCGACGATCAAGCAGGTATTTCTCTTCCTCTTCCTTCTTTACGTTTTCTTTCTCTGCTCCTTCTTTCTTCACCTTCTTCAAGATGATGCCAAGATCCTCACCAGCCAAGGATCATAAGAACGAAAGTCCTCTCAAGAGCCAGGGGATCATTAAGGATTCAGTGAAAGAAATATGCTGTTTCTCTAATCCACAAATAGACAGAATTCTCCACTGTTTCCCGGCGAACACCATTTTCAAACCGTTTGATCCCACCGTTCTAAGCGATTATGTTTCTGAAACTTGGGTAGCTTTCCCAGTCACACCTTTCACAATAGGATATTCGTATCCTTTCCCTGAATTCACCCAATCCTTTTTCTCCCTCACCGGCATCTCCTATATTCAAGCTATGCCAATGATCTGGAGGGTCTTATATACCCTTGAAAGGATCATTGAGCAAGAAGGAATTGACTTGGGAATGTCAGAATTAGCCGAGATGTATGACCTCACCACATTTGGATCCCACCGATATCTATTCAAGCGTAAACCCGGTGAAGAACATCCCATCTTTAAATGATACCAACTGGAAACGGAGATTCTTCTTCGTCAGAAGGGATTCTATCCCGGATGGAAAGGATCTGCCAAGGAAGTGGAGCACCCATGGTAGGGTAGAGGATCCTTAGAAGGATCACTGAGTAAGCTCATTTCTGATGATGATTACTAATATGCTTCTGTTTCTTTTGTACAACTATCACATTCTCGCATATTATTCCTTCAGCTGCCACCAAGGGGAGACTTGCTGCTTTTGAGACAACTTGACCCTGCAACAAGATCATTCAAAACAAATACCCAGGATTCTCAAGAGGTATCCTCAAGTTCTGTCACGATGTCAAGTAAGTATCCTGTACTTTTTATATTTAAATGTTTGAATAGATAGTTAAAAAGAAATAAGATAAGGATACTTATCTGCTTTGGGTGTGTAGGTGCTGGAAAGTCATCAAGATCTGCATCCAAATTCAGTGTCACTGAGCTTGACACCATTCGATCTTCCAAGAAAAAATCTGCTGCTAGCCCTTCCATCGTCATCCCCAAGGCAACCGCTTCGATGGGAAGAGGTGGAAAGAAAAGGAAGACTTCCGAAGCTGACAACCTACAAGGCCTGCCCCTGATCCGTCACCAATTCCTCGAGTACTTTAATGATGTAAGGATCACTGAGTCTGTTTAGTTATCCTATCCACTTGAGGATCACCTGACTCTAATCTTTACATTGTCTTCTTTATAGAAATTTGCTGAGATAGAGGGCTATGTGGGGAATGTTGAAGAACTTGAGGAGAAATACTCCGATCTCCAAAAGGTGGCGGTGCTCAAGGATCACAAGATTGCTTCCCTTGAAAAGGATCTCAACGATGCCAAAGCTCAGATAGTTGCAACCCAAATCAATGCTGACTATGAGAAGCACGAGATGGCTCCGCTGCCATTGCCATGTACAAGACCAAGCTACAGATGGCTCAAGAAGCTCAGGATCCTGCCTTTGATAGGAGCAGCTGGGACGTGGAAGGCTGGAAGGCCAGGCTGACTGAGTTGAAGGATGAGGATGAGGATGAGGCTGATGAGGTTCTGGCAATTGAAGCTAGTGGCAGTGGGAAGGATCATGCGAAGGATACTGGAACTGGAGGGGATGATGATGCAGCGAAGGTGTAGGCTGCTTGAATGGGCGATGAAGGACATTTCTAGACGTAGCCGGAGCCCATTTTTTTAGTTTGGTTATGGTTTTTATTTTGATGATGTTTTGTTGAACAATGGTTGGTCTGTACTTGAACAATAGTAATTAGGGTAGAGGATCATGGATGATCCTTTGAACAATAGGCAGGATAATGGGTGGTGGATGGATCCTCTGTTTGGGGGATGAAGCCACTCGTTATCCTTCCGTCTTTAATTTCCTGCACTTGTTAGACCTATGAGCAATGGACACCCTTTGCCAAACCATGTGGACGGGCCACGTTTTGCTGGTAGAAACGTGGGTTGGCAATTTTGACAACCTTAAAAGGGTTTAAGCTTTTGTGAATAAAATGACTTTAACTCTTTTTGCTATATCCTGTGTTGATATCCTTATCGGTATTTTATTTTTCAACCTATTGTGATGTTCATGTTGTTTAAACTTATCAAGTAAGGAAAAAATTTAAAAAATATCCCTTAAGAGTTAAGGATATGATCAAGGATCACATATCACATAATCGATAAGTTTTAAAGAGTAATATTGTCTAAGGATCATAAGTTCAGTTGTCAAAGGATAAGTGTCACTTAAATACATAATGAATAAAATCAAAACAGTTAAGGATCATACCTGAGAATCCAAGTTAGGATCCCATCCTTTAACACTTAAAATTAGGATAACCCAAGATACAAACCTTAGTTGAAAGTAAGGATCAAGAATCCTTGGTCATTTATCTTCACAAACCTGAAATAAGATATAACTTAGGACTGAGCCAATATAAGATGAATGTTAGTAACTGGGGACAAGCCCAACAATTCTGGGGACAAGCCCAATATACTGGGGACAAGCCCAAAGGATAACTGGGGACAAGCCCAAAGGATAACTGGGGACAAGCCCAAAGGATCGTGTGTAAACTGGAGTATGGCCCTCACTGGCGACTATCCAAACTTAGTGACATGAAAATGCCAAAACCTTAGCTAACATGGAAACGTTAGAAACCTTAGGAACGGATGTATGGTACGTCTACCATTATACGTAGGATCCTGAATATAGCCAGTACAATGAAATTGTCAGCCCCTAAAGCGAGTACTGGTCCCATTGACATGAACTATACCAGGATCATCGTGCGCTACTGGCGAAACTGGGGACATGCCCAAACTGGGGACTAGCCCAAATAACTGGGGTCAAGCCCAAATGACTGGATACTTCTGTGGATACTCAATCTTTAGTTAAGGATACCTGAACCTTCAAAACTCAAAATCAAGTGAAAGGAGGATAAAGGATGCAGGATCCTTATCCTTGTAAGAGAATAAAAGAATGAAATAGTTTGAGATTGGAATGTTACCAGAAAGAGGATCATCTGTCAGTGGGGATCCTTCAAGGATACTTGTCTGGTAAGGATCACAGATCATGATCACATGAAATATTTCTTCAAATGGACTGCATTCCAAGCTCTTGGTAGTAAATCACCTTCCATCGTTAGCAATCGATATGCCCCCTTTCCTGCTTCAGCTTCAATCAAATATGGGCCTTCCCACTTTGGTGCTAGCTTTCCATCAGCAGGATTGGTGGTATTTTGAAATGCTTTCCTTAATACCATATCACCAACTTGGAATTTCCTGATCCTGACATTTTTGTTGTAAGCTCCAGCCATCCTTTGTTGATAACTGGCCATCCTTATCCTTGCCAAATCCCTGATTTCTTCTATAGTATCCAAGTCTTGAACCAAGTTTTCAGCATTTTCTTCAGGATCACGAATGCTTGTTCTTGCAGTTGGAACCACCATCTCTGTAGGGATCACTGATTCTGCCCCAAACACCAAAGAAAATGGAGTTTGGCCTGTAGCATTCTTGGGAGTTGTCCTATCAGCCCAAAGCACATAAGGTAGTTCTTCTGCCCATTTTCCTTTCTTGGATCCAATCTTCTTCTTCAAATTGTTGATGATGATCTTATTGGATGACTCTGCCTGACCATTAGCTTGTGGGTGGACTGGTGTTGATGTTATCATCTTAATCCCCCAACTGTCACAAAAGTTAGTGGTTCTATTCCCAATAAATTGGGATCCATTATCACAAATAATCTCAGAAGGGATACCAAATCTAGTAATAATGTTTCTTTTAATAAAGGATATAACTTCCTTTTCTCTGACTTGAGCAAAGGCTTCAGCCTCTATCCACTTAGAGAAGTAATCAGTCATAGCAAGCATGAATACTTTTCCACCAGGTGCCTTAGGAAGCTTTCTAACTATATCCATTCCCCATCTCATGAATGGCTAAGAAGAGGATATATGATGCAAGAGCTCTGCTGGTTGGTGAAGGATATTACTATGCCTCTGACAAGGATCACACTTCTTGGCATACTCCACAGCATCCTTCTTCATAGTGGGCCAATAGTATCCTGTCCTCAGGATCCTTGAGAATAATGCCCTGCCCCTAGTGTGGTTTCCACAATCTCCTTCATGGAAATCCTTTAGGACTTCTTGGATTTCAGGATCCTCAATGCACCTTAGGTATGGTCCTGCAAGAGATCGTTTATACAACATATTATTTAATATTGTAAATTGAGATACCTTGGTTTTGAAAGCCCTTGGGTTTTCACCTGTAGGAATTTCTCCATGTTGTATGTATCTCATGATTGGGAGTATCCATGATCCTGAATGAGATTGAGTATCATCACTAGGGATGATTGCAGAATCTTCTCCTATCTCCATAGCCACATGATCCTCGATAGCAGGGGTCAGGATATGGATAATAGGGATCTTGATATCCTCAGGAATCTTCAAAGATGATCCTAGATTGGCTAATGCATCAGCTTCTGCATTCTCTCCCTTGGTACCTGTGTCAAACTAAAGGATACAAAAGAGAGTGCCAATTCTTTGACTATCTCCAAATATTTGATTAGCTTTTCACCTTTAACAGCATAGGATCCATTAAAGTGATTAGTGATCAGTAAAGAATCTACATGTACCTCAAGATACATGATCCTCATATGCTTAGCAATTTGCAAACCAGCTATCAAGGCTTCATACTCAGCCTCATTGTTAGTAGTTTGAAATTCACAAGCTATGGAGTGGGGTATTATGTCCCCCTGTGGAGATTTTAGTAGTATTCCAAGCCCTGTTCCTTTCACATTAGAGGCTCCATCAGTGAAGAATATCCAAGGATCCTTAGTCTCTTCAAGTTGTTGGACTTCTAACTCAGCTTCCTTTTGCAAATCACTACTAAAATCTGCCACAAAGTCAGCTAAGGCTTGGGATTTGATGGCAGTCCTTGGTTCATATCTTATATCGTATGCACTAAGCTTCACAGCCCATTTAGCCATCCTCCCTGACATTTCAGGTTTCCTGAGAACATTCTTAATTGGAAAATTAGTCTTAACTACAATGGCATGAGTTTCAAAATAATGTCTCAATTTAGTAGATGCCATAATTAATGCAAGGATAAGTTTTTCTAAGTGTGAATACCTGGATTCAGCATCAAGTAAACTCTTACTTACATAGTAAACAGGATGTTGTGTACCTTGGTGATCCTTAACAAGGACCGCACTTACTGCTTTTGAGGATACCGCCAAGTATAAGGATAACACGTCTCCCTTTTCTGGTTTCATCAAGGCTGGGGCTGAAGATAGGTAATCCTTAAGAGCTTTAAGGGCACTTTCATGCTTCTCAGTCCATTCAAATTTCTTGTTCTTCCTCAGGATGTCATAGAATTCCTTGCACTTTTCTGAGGATTTGGATATGAATCTGTTCAAGGCTGCGATCCTGCCTGTCAATCTCTGTACATCCTTAGCATTGGCAGGAGATTTGATATTCACAATAGCCTTAATTTGCTCTGGACTTGCTTCAATGCCCCTCTTTGTCACCATATATCCTAAGAATTTACCTGCCTTAACACCAAAATGACACTTGGAAGGATTAAGTTTCATGTTAAATTTATCAAGGATATTGAATGATTCCTCCAAGTCTTTAAGGTGATCCTCAGCTTTCTTGGACTTAACCACCATGTCGTCTATATAGACTTCCATAGTGTGTCCAATTTGTTCCTTGAACATCATATTTACTAGCCTTTGATAAGTAGCACCTGTATTTCTTAGTTCAAATGGCATAGCAATATAACAGTATGTACCAGTTGGGGTCATAAAGGCTATATCCTCTTGATCAGATGGTTCCATCTGAATTTGTTGAAATCCAGATGAAGCATCCATAAAAGTCAACAACTCATGACCCGCGGTGGCATCCACCATGGAGTCAATGTGGGGTAATGGGAAAGGATCCTTGGGACATGCCTTGTTTAAATCAGTAAAATCGACACATACCCTCCACTTTCCATTTTTCTTTTGGACAACGACCACATTGGCTAACCATCTTGGATACTTAACCTCTCTGATCATACCTGCCCGAAGTAGCTTATCTACCCCCTCCTGGATAATAGCATTCCTTTCAGGTGCAAACTTCCTCCTCTTTTGATGAATCGGCTTGAATGACCTGTCAATGCCAAGTTTATGAGTAATTATATCCTTAGATATACCTGTCATGTCTTCATGTTTCCAGGCAAAGGTGGATTTCCTTCTCCTAATGAAGGATACTAGCTCCTGTTCGATGTCGCTAAGGATCCCTGATCCTATGAAGATCTTGGATTCAGGATCATCAGGATCCATGAGGATTTCTTTCAAATCCTGTTCTCTTGCCTCCAAGACATCTCTTGAAGGATACTTTAATTGCTATTGCTCCCTTGGTCTTGAGGCCGGCTTCATTGATGAGGTATAGCAGTTTTTAGCCTCCTGTTGATCACTCTCAATTTTCACCACTCCCCAAGGACTTGGAAGCTTTACACATTGATGATAAGTGGATGGGACTGCCTTCATGTCATGTATCCATGGCCTGCCAAGGATAACATTACAACATGATAAACAATCTATAACACAAAACTTTTGATAAGAATGCAATCCTTCAATATAGATTGGGAGTTTGATGTCCCCCAATGTATTCTTTGTTTCCCCACTGAATCCCACAAGTACTGAGGATCTTGGGATGATATCAGACTCCGGGATATTCATCTTCTTGAGAACATCAAGCTGAATGATGTTCACAGAGCTTCCTCCATCTATAAGGATCCTGCGAACAAAGTGGTTAGAAATAAACAATGTAATTACAAGACCATCATGATGAGGATCCTGGATGTCAACATGATCATCCTCATCAAAAGTTATGACTTTATCCTGGGTAACAACAGAGGTCCGGACAGGTCTGTCTCCATTGTCCATCTTGGTTTCCTTAGCATGTCTTTTTGCTGCCGAAAAGGATGTACCACAGATGTCTGATCCACCGGATATGAAATTTATGACTTGTGCATCTGCTGGAGGAGCAGGAGCCCTTTCCGGGATCCTTTCAGGATCCTGGACCCTTGACTTCTTTCGTCCCAAAAGCTCTTTCAAATGCCCCTTGCTCAACAAGTAACCAATTTCCTTTCTAAGTGCAATGCACTCTTCAGTGAGATGCCCGAAATCCTCCTGATATGCACACCACTTGGACTTATCCTTTGTAGCAGCTGGTTTATCACTTTTCCATGGCCACCTAGCTTTCTCACCTAGATTCTGCATTGCAAGGATTAGTTCATTGTTATCAACAGAAAAACAATATTCAGAAATAGGAGGATAATCCTCATCATCCTCTTCTTGTTCCACTGCATGCACATTCTGGTTGTCAGATTTATGGTAGGACTTGGATTTGTTGTTCCTGAAGTAGGATCCTTGCTTATCCTGTTTTGAGGATCCTGTCAATCTATCCTGGATCCTTTTGTCATCCTCTAGGCGGATGAACCTAAGGGCCCTAGTCCTTACTTCATCAAGATTCCTGCAAGGTGTCATAACAAGATCATCATAGAATAACGAATCCCTAAGTAATCCCATTTTAAAGGCTTCTACAGCCGTAGCAATATCCAGGTTAGGAATATCTAAGGATTCTTTACTAAATTTAGTGATATAATCTCTAAGTGATTCATTCTGACCTTGTGTTACCCTATATAAATCACTAGTTAACCGTTCAAACTTTCTACTACAAGAGAATTGACTATTAAACAAGTTAACTAAATTGGCGAATGAAGTAATAGAATAAGGGGGAAGACTTAGCAGCCATTTAAGAGCAGATCCTGTAAGTGTGGATCCAAATCCCTTGCATAGACATGCTTCTTTCAACCTTTCAGGAATTGGATTGATCTCCATCCTCTCCCTGTACTGAGCTACATGCTCTTCTGGATCCGTTGAACCATCATATAGCTTCATTGATGGTATCTGGAACCTTTTAGGTATCTCAGCATCACATAAAGGTGGTGCAAAACGAGATATCCTATGGCTACCATCCGCAATTTCAGGAATGGGTTTAACCACTCCTGGTACACTGGATATCATATCCTTAAGCTTCTGTAGCTCCCTAGCCATGGCCTGATTGATACCTGTATCCTGCATAAAGCCATGGTTAGTGTTATATGAATTATTAAAAATGTTACCTCCCGGAGGATTCATGTTTGGAATTGCGGATGTGAATCCATATTGACGAGACTCTGGCATGATTGAAGGACCAGAGGGAGCAATGGTCAGCATTGGTATGAAGTCTCCTTGATGAACGTCCGAGTTCTGAGGCTGCATACTTCTCAAGAGTCCTTGATTTTGAAGGAGGTTGGATCCTTGGAATTGAGATGATCCTTGAACCTGAAGGGATCCTGGAACCAGGGAGGATCCTGGAACAAGGGAGGATCCTTGGATCAGGAAGGATCCTTGGACCTAGGAGGATCCTTGGACCTGGGAGGATCCTTAGACCTGGGAGGATCCTTGGACCTGGGAGGATCCTTGTACTGCATGCATTCCTAAATATCCTCCTGATGTGAAGTATCCCTGATGCTGAGAGGAGGATCCTGATGGTTGAGAAGAGGATCCCTGAGGCTGGAAGTAAGAGCCAAATGCCTGACTCATTGTTGTTGTTCCATAACGCCTTCCTGGTAATTCGCCCAAGTATTGCACGTCCGAAACTGCTGAGTGTTGGGAAGTTATGACCGGAGTGTCGAAGTTTAGCGATCTTGGCATCAGAGGAGAATGATCCTCCACTGATTTCTTCTGTTTCTTGATCTCATCGATCTCCCGGAGGATCCTTACGTTGGTTTTATCCTGCTCTTGTGCATGATTCCTCATCTGCAAAATCAGAGCATAAAGATCATTAGTAGTTGGATTAGTTGAAACAGAAGAAGTTGGTGGTTTTTGAAAAATGGGGGTTTGTTTCTTTGCAGCATTCTCAGCATTCTTCTGGGATCCAGAAGGTGGTGGAGGCAAAGGAGGAACGCCTTGTGAAGAACTGAATGACGGCATCGAGTTTGAGGTGTTCTTCGCTGAGGAAGCCATCTGCCTGGTTGTTATGAACCGAAATGACCACGAAAATACGAATCTTTCTAGGAATGAAGCACCAATTGCCCCACGGTGGGCGCCAAACTGTTTTGGTCAAAAATCAAGCAATGACAATGTAACCAAACTTTCTGTTGTGAGGTATGATGCTTGAATTGATGAACAACAATAAGGATCACTATGAAATGTAATGAACAAGTGACACGAAGATTTATACGAGGAAAAAGCCCTTGATCAATGAATGATCTCCGGCATAAAAAACCTCGGGTGATGGAAACTACCGATCACCAACTCAAATTAAACAAGAAATGTATTACAACTTCGGATGATAGCGAGCTAAGTACAGGGATCACTATAGTGTATTGTGTAGAAAATGTGTGTAATCGCCAAATGTGTTAACGAGAGCTGATGAGAGTGGTTGTATGAGTGTGTGTGTGTAGCCAAAAATAGCCAAGTGTTTTTTAATTAGCTCGCTACCCCTTTAAAAATAGAAAATATCTACTCTAACTAACATTCCGCAAATGGTGCAAGTCCTCCACGACTCCATAACGTCCATTTTCAGCCAAGCACGTGCGGAAATAACATAGAATATTCTCCAGGAATATCGCCAAGACCAAGTCCAAGCTCATACTCCTGCAAAACAATTTCGAATTCAAAGTAGACAATCGTTAGTACAAGGATCCTTATAGTGATCCATGATCCTGATCCTGAAACACTTCTGAGGATCACCCAATTCAAACAGAAGTAAGGATCACTAAGCCCAACGATCAATGAGGATCACTGATTATTTAGAAATCCACCCCTAACACCAGCTGCTACAAAGGATAAGTCCAAGTGGTGTGCATATCATGAGGATTTCGGGCATCTCACTGAGGAGTGTATTGCACTGAGAAAGGAAATTGGTTACTTGTTGAGCAAGGGGCATTTGAAGGAACTCTTGGGTCGAAAGAAGTCAAGGATCCAGGATCCTGAAAGGATCCCAGAAAAGGCTCCTGCTCCTCCAGCAGATGCACAAGTTATAAACTTCATATCCGGTGGATCAGACATTTGTGGTACTTCCTTTTCAGCAGCCAAGAGACATGCCAAGGAAACCAAGATGGATAATGGAGATAGACCCATCCGGACGTCCACTGTCACCGAGGATAAGATCATAACTTTTGATGAGGACGATCGTCTTGATGTCCTGGATCCTTATTATGATGGTCTTGTGATTACATTGTTTATTTCTAACCACTTTGTTCGCAGGATCCTTATAGATGGAGGAAGCTCTGTGAACATCATTCAGCTTGATGTCCTCAAGAAGATGAATATCCCAGAGTCTGATATTGTCCCAAGATCCTCAGTACTTGTGGGATTCAGTGGGGAAACCAAGAACACATTGGGGGACATCAAACTCCCAATCTATATTGAAGGATTGCATTCTTATCAAAAATTTTGTGTTATAGATTGTTTGTGTTGTTTCAATGTTATCCTTGGCAGGCCATGGATACATGATATGAAGGCAGTCCCATCCACCTATCATCAGTGTGTAAAGCTTCCAAGTCCATGGGGAGTGGTGAAAATTGAGAGTGATCAACAAGAAGCTAAGAATTGCTATACCTCATCAATGAAGCCGGCCTCAAGACCAAGGGAGCAATAGCAATTAAAGTATCCTTCAAGAGATGTCTTGGAGGCAAGAGAGCATGATTTGAAAGAAATCCTCATGGACCCTGATGATCCTGAATCCAAGATCTTCATAGGATCAGGGATCCTTAGCGATATTGAACATGAGCTAGTATCCTTCCTTAAGAGGAGGAAATCCACCTTTGCCTGGAAACATGAAGACATGACAGGTATATCTAAGGATATAATTACTCATAAACTTGGCATTGACAGGTCATTCAAGCCAATTCATCAAAAGAGGAGGAAGTTTGCACCTGAAAGGAATGCTATTATCCAGGAAGAAGTAGATAAACTACTTCGGGCAGGCAGGTAAATTCTTAGGCTATATGGTGACAAAGAGGGGCATTGAAGCAAGCCCAGAGCAAATCAAGGCTATTGTGAATATCAAATCTCCTGCCAATGCTAAGGATGTGCAAAGATTAACGGGCAGGATTGCAGCCTTGAATAGATTCATATCCAAATCCTCAGAAAAGTGCAAGGAATTCTATGACATCCCGAGGAAGAACAAGAAATTTGAATGGACTGAGAAGCATGAAAGTGCCCTTAAAGCTCTTAAGGATTACCTATCCTCAGCCCCAGCCTTGATGAAACCAGAAAAATGGGATATATTATCCTTATACTTGGCGGTATCCTCAAAAGCAGTAAGTGTGGTCCTTGTTAAGGATCACCAAGGTACACAACATCCTGTTTATTATGTAAGTAAGAGTTTACTTGATGCTGAATCCAGGTATTCACACTTAGAAAAACTTATCCTTGCATTAATTATGGCATCTACTAAATTAAGACATTATTTTGAGACTCATGTCATTATTGTTAAGACTAATTTTCCAATTAAGAATGTTCTCAGGAAACCTGAAATGTCAGGAAGGATGGCTAAGTGGGCAGTGAAGCTGAGTGCATATGATATAAGATATGAACCAAGGACTGCCATCAAATCCCAAGCCTTAGCTGACTTTGTGGCAGATTTTAGTAGTGATTTGCAAAAGGAGGCTGAATTAGAAGTCCAACAGCTTGAAGAAACTGAGGATCCTTGGATACTATTCACTGATGGAGCCTCTAATGTCAAAGGAACAGGGCTTGGAATACTACTAAAATCGCCACAGGGGGACATAATACCCCACTCCATAGCTTGTGAATTTCAAACTACCAACAATGAGGCTGAATATGAAGCCTTGATAGCTGGTTTGCAAATTGCTAAGCATATGAGGATCAGGTATCTTGAGGTACATGTAGATTCATTATTAATCACTAATCACTTTAATGGATCCTATGCTGTTAAAGGTGAAAAGCTAATCAAATATTTAGAGATAGTCAAAGAATTGGCACTCTCTTTTGTTTCCCTTAGTTTGACACAGGTACCAAGGGAAGAGAATGCAGAGGCTGATGCATTAGCCAATCTAGGATCATCCTTGAAGATCCCGGAAGATATAAGGATCCCTATTATCCACATCCTTGCCCCTGCTATTGAGGATCATGTAACTATGGAGATAGGAGAAGATTCTGCAATCATCCCTAGTGATGATACTCAACCTCATTCAGGATCATGGATCCTCCCAATCATGAGATACATACAACATGGAGAGATTCCTACAGGAGAAAACCCTAGGGCTTTCAAAATTAAGGTATCTCAATTTACAATATTAAATAATATGTTGTATAAACGATCTCTTGCAGGACCATATCTAAGTTGCATTGAGGATCCTGAAATCCAAGAAGTCCTAAAGGATTTCCATGAAGGAGATTGTGGAAACCACACTGGGGGCAGGGCATTATTCTCAAGGATCCTGAGGACAGGATACTATTGGCCCACTATGAAGAAGGATGCTGTGGAGTATGCCAAGAAGTGTGATCCTTGTCAGAGGCATAGTAATATCCTTCACCAACCAGCAGAGCTCTTGCATCCTATATCCTCTTCCTGGCCATTCATGAGATGGGGAATGGATATAGTGGGAAAGCTTCCTAAGGCACCTGGTGGAAAAGTATTCATGCTTGCTATGACTGATTACTTCTCTAAGTGGATAGAGGCTGAAGCCTTTGCTCAAGTCAGAGAAAAGGAAGTTATATCCTTTATTAAAAGAAACATTATTACTAGATTTGGTATCCCTTCTGAAATTGTTTGTGATAATGGATCCCAATTTATTGGGAATAGAACCACTAACTTTTGTGACAGCTGGGGGATTAAGATGATAACATCAACACCAGTCCACCCACAAGCTAATGGTCAGGCAGAATCATCCAACAAGATCATCATCAACAATTTGAAGAAGAAGCTTGGATCCAAGAAAGGAAAATGGGCAGAAGAACTACCTTATGTGCTTTGGGCTGATAGGACAACTCCCAAGAATGCTACTGGCCAAACTCCATTTTGTTTGGTGTTTGGGGCAGAATCAGTGATCCCTACAGAGATGGTGGTTCCAACTGCAAGAACAAGCATTCGTGATCCTGAAGAAAATGCTGAAAACTTGGTTCAAGACTTGGATACTATAGAAGAAATCAGGGATTTGGCAAGGATAAGGATGGCTAGTTATTAACAAAGGATGGCTGGAGCCTACAACAAAAATGTCAGGATCAGGAAATTCCAAGTTGGTGATATGGTATTAAGGAAAGCATTTCAGAATACTACCAATCCTGCTGATGGAAAGTTGGCACCAAAATGGGAAGGCCCCTATTTGATTAAAGCTGAGGCAGGAAAGGGGGCATATCGATTGCTAACAATGGAAGGTGATTTGCTACCAAGAGCTTGGAATGCTGTCCATTTGAAGAAATATTTCATGTGACAAGGATCCATGATCCTAACATGACAAGTATCCTTGAAGGATCCTTATAAGACAGATGATCCTCTTTCTGGTAATATTCTGATCTTTAACTATTTCATTCTTTAATTATCTCATATAAGGGTAAGGATCCTGCATCCTTTATCCTCCTTTCACTTGATTCTGAGTTTTGAAGGTTCAGGTATCCTTAACTAAGGATTGAGTATCCACAGAAGTTTCCAGCTATTTGGGCTTGACCCCAGTTATTTGGGCTTGACCCCAGTTATTTGGGCTAGTCCCCAGTTTGGGCCTGTCCCCAGTTTCGCCAGTAGCGCACGATGATCCTGGTACAGTTCATGGCAATGGGACCAGTACCCGCTTTAGGGGCTGACAATTTCATTGTACTGGCTGTATTCAGGATCCTACGTATAATGGTAGACGTACCATACATCCGTTCCTAAGGTTTCTAACGTTTTCACGTTAGCTAAGGTTTTGGCATTTTCATGTCACTACGTTTGGATAGTCGCCAGTGAGGGCCATACTCCAGTTTACACACGATCCTTTGGGCTTGTCCCCAGTTATCCTTTGGGCTTGTCCCCAGTTATTCTTTGGGCTTGTCCCCAGTATATTGGGCTTGTCCCCAGAATTGTTGGGCTTGTCTCCAGAATTGTTGGGCTTGTCCCCAGTTACTAACTCTTATCTTATATTGGCTTAGTCCCAAGTAGTATCCTATTTCAGGTTTTTGGAGATAAACGACCAAGGATCCTTGATCCTTACCTTCTACTAAAGTTTGTCTTTTGGTTATCCTGATTATAAGTGTTAAAGGTTAGGATCCTAACTTGGATTCTCAGGTATGATCCTTAACTATTTTAATTTTATTCATTATTCATTTGAGTGACCCTTATCCTTTGACAACTGAACTTATGATCCATAAACTATATTACTTTTCAGAACTTGTCGACTATAGGATATGTGATCCTTGATCATATCCTAAACTTTTTGAGGATATTTATTAAATTTTTTCTTTACTTGATAAGTTTAGACAAAATGAATATCACAACAATTGAAAAATAGAGTACTAACAAGGATAGTAACACGGGAGATAGCCAAAAAGTTAAAGTTATTTTATTCACAAAAGATTAAACCCTTTAAGGTTGTCAAAATTGCCAACCCACGTTTCTACCAGCAAAACGTGGCCCGTCCACATGGGTTGGCAAAGGGTGTCCATTGTTTACGGGTCTTGGTAATGCAGGAAATAAAAGACGGAAGGATAACGAGTGACTTCATCCCCCAAACAGAGGATCCATCCACCACTCATTATCCTGCCTATTGTTCAAGGATCCATGATCCTTTAACCTAGTAACTATTGTTCAAGATACAGCCCATCATTGTTCAACAAAAACACCATAACCAAAATAAACTACCAAATTCTAAAAAAATGGGCTCCGGCTACGTCTAGAAATGTCCTTCATCGCCCATTCATGCAGCCTACACCTTCGCTGCATCATCATCTCCTCCAGCTCCAGTATCCTTCACATGATCCTTGCCACTGCCACCAGCCTCGATTGCCAGAACCTCATCAGCCTCTTCTTCATCCTCCAATTCAGCCAGCCTAGCCTTCCAGCCCTCCATGTCCCAGTTGCTCCTGTCAAAGGCAGGATCCTGAGCTTCTTGGGCCATCTGCAACTTGGTCTTGTACATGGCAATGGCAGCAGAGACTTTAGCATCCTCCGTGATCTCGTGCTTCTCATAGTCAGCATTGATCTGAGCTGCAACCGCCTGAGTTTTGGCATCATTGAGATCCTTTTCGAGGGAGGCAATCTTGTGATCCTTGAGCACCGCCACTTTTTAGAGATCAGAATATTTCTCCTCAAGCTCTTCGACGTTCCCAACATAGTCCTCGATTTCAGCAAATTTCTGCAAAGAAGACAATATAAAGTTAGGATCACATGATCCCCAAATGGGCAGGATAATCAAGTTAAGTCAGTGATCCTTACATCAGCAAAGTACTCGAGGAACTGATGGCGGATCAGAGGCAAGCCTTCTAGGTTGTCAGCTTCAGAGGTCTTCCTTTTCGTTCCACCTCTTCCCTTTGAAGTGGTTGCCTTGGGGATTACGACGGAGGGGCTAGCAGCAGACTTTTTCTTTGAGGATCGGACAGTGTCAAGATCAGTGACACTGAATTTGGAGGCAGATCTTGAAGGTTTTCCAGCGCCTACACACCCAAAACAGATAAGTATCCTTATCCTATTTCTATTTAACTATTTATTTAAACATTTAACTATACAAAAAACAGGATACTTACTCGACTTAGTGACAGAACCTGAGGATACTTCCTGAGAATCCTGGGTGTTTGTTTTAAATGATCTTCTTGCAGGATCAAGTCTCCGGAAAGCGGCAAGCCTTTCCTTTGTTGCAGGTGTTGTGATGAGGTGTGCGACAGTAATAGCTGCAAGATAGAAACAAAAGAACGTTAGTGATCCTTAAACAAAAGCAAGGTCATCTGGTGATCCTTCTCAAGATCCTCTATCCTACCATGGGTGCTCCACTTCCTTGGCAGATCCTTTCCATCATGGATAGAATCCCTTCTGACAAAGAAGAATCGCCGTTTCCAGTTGGTGTCATTCTTAGTGGCTTTGAAGATGGGATGTTCTTCACCGGGTTTATGCTTGAGTAGATGTCGGTGGGATCCAAATGTTACGAGGTCATACATCTCTGCCAACTCCGACATTCCCAGATCAATTCCTTCTTGCTCAATGATCCTTTCAAGGGTATATAAGACCCTCCAGACCATTGGCATCGCTTGAATGTAGGAGATGCCGGTGAGAGAGAAGAAAGACTGGGTGAATTCAGGGAAAGGATATGAGTATCCTATTGTGAATGGTGTGACCGGGAAAGCTACCCATGTTTCAGAAATATAATCACTTAGAACGGTGGGATCAAATGGTTTGAAATCGGTGTTTGCCGGAAAACAATGGCGGATTCTGTCTATTTGTGGATCAGTGAAGCAGCATCTTTCTTTCGCTGAATCTTTGATGATCCCCTGGCTCTTAAGAGGACTGTCTTTTATGTGATCCTTAGCCGGAGAGGATCTTAGCATCATCTTGGTCATAAGGGTAGAGAAGAAGATGAACAGAGAAAGAAAACGTAAAGGGAGAAGAGGAAGAGAGATACCTGCTTGATCTTCGGATGTGGATTTAAAGGGAGTTTCTCTTGAATTTAAATGCGAATTGATCCCTATCTCTAACTCCAATTTATAATGATGGTCTTGCAGGATAGTCACTTCAGTGACGTCAGGATGGTAACGGCTAGTCCGATTACAACGGCTAGTTATCCGTTGATTCATTACGGATAAGGACAGAAAATATAACTCGTTTATTTAGATAATTACTCCTTATATTTTGGGGGCAATTGTTAGGGGAGGATTTTCAAATGATCAGTGATCCTCATTTACTGTTGGGTTTAGTGATCCTCACTTCTGATTGAATTGGTGATCCTCAGAAGTATTGCAGGATCAGGATCATGGATCATCTTAAGGATCCTTATACTAACGATTGTCTACTTTGAATATGATGTTGTTTTGCAGGAGTACCAGCTTGGACTTGGTCTTGGCGATATTCCTGGAGCATATTCCATGACTTATTCCGCACGTGCTTAACTGAAGTGGACGTTATGGAGTTCATGGAGGACTTGCATGAAATGCGGAATGTTTGTTAGCTTAGATATTTTCCGTTTTTAAAAGGGGTAGCGAGCTAAATAGAAAACACTTGGCTATTTTTAGCTTAACACACACACTCTCGCAACTGCTCTCACCAGCTCTCGTTAATTCACTTGGCGATTACACACTTTCTTACACAATACACTATAGTGATCCTTGTAATTAGCTCGCTATCATCCGAAGTTGTAATACATTTCTTGTTTAATTTGAGTTGGTGATCGGTAGTTTCCATCACCTGAGGTTTTTTATGCCGAAGATCATTCATTGATCAAGGGCTTTTTCCTCGTATAAATCTTTGTGTCACTTATTCATTTCATTTCTGGGTGATCCTTAGTGTTGTTCATTGATTCAAGCATCATACCTCACAACAGAAAGTTTGGTTGCATTATCATTGCTTGATTTTTGACCAAAACAGTAACAAAATCCATTGTTATGAGTTCCCATTTCCATACTGGCATTTCTAATTGTTGTAGTAGACCTGAAGGTTTCTGGTGTTCTGCCTTAACTTGTGAACAAGTAAGACATTTAGAAACATATCTAGCTATGTCCTTTTTCATTCCTATCCACCAGAAGTTATTTCTTAAATCTTGGTACATTTTATTGTTACCAGGATGCATGGTATACCAAGATTTATGGGCTTCTTCTAAGATTTTATTTCTTAATTCTCCCTGTTTAGGTACCCAAATTCGTTTCTTATGGAATTTCCAAATTCCATCACTTCCTTGCTCTAATTCCTTTATTCGTCCTTTCATTCCTTCAGCATCATCCTTGATTGCTGTTTCTTGAACATTCTTCAGTTGTTCCATTAATTCTAATTGTAAACTTAATCTAAGAGCACGAACTCGTCGTTGTTTCTCATGATACTTACGACTTAAAGCATCAGCAACTACGTTTGCTTTTCCTTCGTGATATTGAATATCACAATCGTAGTCACTTAGGATTTCCATCCATCTCCTTTGCCTCATGTTCAATTCTTTTTGTCCAAATATGTATCTTAAACTCTTATGATCTGTATAGACAGTAAACTTACTTCCGTACATATAATGTCTCCAAATCTTAAGGGCAAAAATTATGGCTCCTAACTCTAAATCATGAGTCGTATAGTTTTCCTCGTGCTTTTTCAATTGCCTTGATGTATACGCAATTACCTTCTTGCGTTGCATTAGCACACATCCTAATCCTAGTTTTGAAGCATCACAATATACTTCAAAATCTTCTGTTCCTTCTGGTAAAGCTAAAATTGGAGCATTTGTTAATTTCTGTTTTAAGATCTTAAAAGCTTCTTCTTGTTTAGGTCCCCATTCAAACTTAACTGCTTTACAGGTTAGCTTAGTTAATGGTACAACTATCTTGGAAAAATCCTTAATAAACCGTCTATAATATCCGGCTAACCCTATAAAACTTCGAATTTCCATAGCTGACTGCGGAACCTTCCACTTGGTGATTGCTTCTATCTTAGCAGGATCTACATGAATGCCTTCATGATTCACCGTGTGTCCTAAAAATTGCACCTCCTGTAGCCAAAATTCACACTTCGAGAATTTGGCATAAAGCTTCTCTTTTCTTAACAAGGTTAAGAGTGCATGCAGGTGCTCACAATGCTCCTTCAGGCTTTTGGAATAAATAAGTATATCGTCAATGAATACAATTACAAATTTATCCAAGTACGGTTTACAGATCCTATTCATCATGTCCATAAATGATGCCAGAGCATTTGTTAATCCAAAGGGCATGACTGTAAACTCGTAATGACCATACCTAATTCTGAAAGCAGTTTTAGGTATGTCTTCTTCTTGTACCTTTAATTGATGATATCCGGAGCGTAAATCTATCTTAGAAAAATATCTAGCTCCCTGAAGTTGATCAAAAAGATCATCAATCCTAGGTAATGGGTATCGATTCTTAATTGTAACCTTATTCAATTCCCTATAATCGATACACATTCGCATCGACCCATCTTTCTTCTTCACAAACAACACTGGCGCTCCCCACGGGGATGAACTAGGTTGTATGAATCCTTTGCTTAGTAATTCATCTAACTGCTTTTTCAATTTTAGCATTTCGGTGGGTGCTAACCGATAAGGTGCCTTAGCTATCGGTGTAGTTCCAGGGATTAGATGAATCCTAAATTCTACTTCCCTTTCAGGTGGTAATCCAGGTAGTTCTTCTGGGAATACCTTTGGGTATTCTGATACTACTGGACTTTCTTTGAGTTCCTTACCCTTAGTGTTAATGATTACCGAAATCATATACACTACTTCTTGTTTTCTTGAATAACTGGCCAATTTCATTACTGAAATGAATTTCATTGGCTTACGGGTCTTATCTCCTGTAATCACCACTAATTCTCCTGTGGGTGTATGTATTTCTATGGAATTCTTATTACAAAGAATTCGAGCATGGTTGGCTACTAACCAATCCATTCCTAATACCACATCAAATTCAGCTAATTTCATAGGTAACAGGTTTGCAGAGAATTTATGGCCTAAGAGTTCTATCTTTTCTTCTCGCAAAACCTTATCTATGTTAACAGAATTCTCATCTGCCGTTTCGACTGTAAAAATATGCCTAAGGTTGGTTAAGGGTAAGTTAAGAGCTTGGCAGAATGACGTATTTATAAAACTTTGGTTTGCACCAGAGTCAAATAATACTTTTGCATAAACGTCGTGAACTAGGAACGTACCAGCTATCACATCAGGGATTAGCTCTGCTTCCTGAATAGTTAACTGGAAGGTTCTTGCATTTTTCTTGGTAGTTCCTTCTGCAGGTTTGGCTTTGTTATCAGCTGGTTTGACCAATTTTGGGCAGTCTGGCCTAAAGTGTCCAGCTTCTCCACAGTTGTAGCAGATTGTGGATTTCTTCTTCCTGCAGTCTTCTTCTTAATGCCCCGGAATTTTGCAGAAATTGCAATACCCTTTGCATCTTCCAAAATGCTTTCTATTGCAGGTATTGCAAAATGGAATAGTGGAAGATTGCCCAGTTCCCTTTTTCTTGAAATTGCTACGGTTACCCATACGGAATCCTTGGGTAATCTTTTGGGCCACTTCCTTTTTCCGGGTTTCTTCTCTTGTGCGTACCAGTCCGTCAGTTAGGGTGTTAGCTAATTCCACAGCATCGTCAATAGTGCGGGGTCTCGCAGCTTTGACGATATCTCGAATTTCGCCAATCAATCCCCAAATATAGCGGGAAATAAGTACCGGTTCTGGCGAAGCCAGGGTTGGTACCACTCTCGCATACTCGAAGAATGTCGAAGTATACCCTCGACAATCTACATCTACCATCCGGTGGTTCAGGAACTTATTTGTCATTTGTTCCTTTTCATATTCGGGACAAAATTTTCTTTCCACCAGACTTTTAAATTCTTCCCAATTCATGGCATAGGCCATATTTCTTCCTTTGGCTTGAAGTACCGTATTCCACCATTCTAGCGCCCCTTCTTTAAAAAGATGCGACGCATACATGACCTTGTCTTCCTCGACACATTTACTTATCATAATTACTGCTTCGGTTTTCTCCAACCAACGCAGCGTCGCAGTCGCCCCTTCATTGCCTGCAAATTCAGCTGGTTTACAGACAAGAAACTCCTTGTAAGTGCAACCAGGTGTTGCAGCTTTCATTTTCTTAAGGAGTGGGGCTTGCATCCCATCGTTGTTGTTATTAGTATGGTTGCCGCCTCCGTTTACACTATTACTGAAATTATCGCCGTGTGTACGTTTGCTAGGAATAATTTGTTGAGGTTCAACTGGATTTCGAGCAGCAGCAAGTATTGCTGGAATAGCATTGGCTATTCCCTGAGCAACGGTATTTTCAATATCTTGCCTATTCAGAAATTGATCCTCATGATTTTGCTCAGATTGATTCACTTCATTAACGGGTTCATTACCAGCGTTTGCCATCTGGTAATTAATTTATATAAGTAATTAGCATAAAATAATTAATAATCAAATATAACAAAACAATTGCACATAATCATGTCAACACGTATAGCCAAAATTGTCGATCTTTCGACGTTCGATATTTTATATATTATAATAGGCATCCGTACACACTAGTTATCTTACAAAAGTTTTTATTTTTAAGTTATTACACATAATTTATATTTTTATGATTATATTATTATTAAACACACATTCCTACAACCACATACTATTCCGTCAGCTGGCTTTTCAGAAACGACTATCCCTCTCGTCGTATTTCCAGGTGATTCGTTCTCCCACATCCCTAATCCTGTTTCCTGCATCTATCAGCTCCTCGCCATAATGGCGGAGTTCAGCCAAATTTTCAGAGCTCATAGGTGGATGTAGTGGAGGCTCTGGGTCAAACTGAGGGAAAAAGGTATCAGGGTTATTTAGGAGATTCTGGAACTGCCAGTCGGTGGTCCACCATTCTTCTAGTTCTGCTGGTAGAGGTTGGGTGTGGGTAATAGGATCTGGGATTTCAGGCTCTAGGTCAATTGGAAGTTGTGCTTCCACTGGGTAACTAAAGTGGTTTTCATCGGCAGGTCCGATGAGGTCACTAAGTGCTAGTTTATGATCCAGCTCCTCCCAGGATGGCATTTCCTGGTCTTGTCTGGAACTTTCCCCAATTTCTATTTCCTTTCCTTTACCTTTGGGATCCTCCGTCTTGGTAACTTTTCGTGTCGCTGGTTTCTTTCTGCGCACACGCCTCCAGCCCACAATTCTTCTTCTCCTCTTTGGTTTGGGTTTCTCTGGTGGCTGGGTTTGAAATTCCATAGGTTCTTCCATGTCGGCACAATAACTGGTAAAGTCTCTGGAAACTTCCACATTCATAGAATAGAGATTGAGATTCTCAAAAGCTTCAGACGACTCATTCATGCTGTTTAGCAGTTATGAAAAAAAAACAAACAAAATTTTAGGTCAAAATTTTGTAAATTGAATTTTCATAGAATCACAGAATGGAAATCAGAAAACTTAATATTAATTACAAATAGCTAATAAACCATTTTATTGAAACAAAATATTTTAATACAACTAAAATTCGAAAGATACTAGTGGTTATTTATTATTTTAAAGTTTCTGGCTTGTAGGTGACATAGGTGTTGGTACTGCTTTGGCGGTTAAACTATAAGTTAGCATTTACTGCTATAGTGGCTCACATATAGAGATTTTCCCATTGTTCATCTAACTCATCTTCCCATGGTGAGTTATTGCCTGTTCCCTGAGTCTCTTTATTAATTATCACTTCTTTTGTTTGTGACTTCCTCATTTTCTCTTGACTTTTTCTAATAATCCAACTTCTTTTATTAGGGGTAAGTGGTTTCTCAAACTGTGCCTTACGAACAAATATTCCCTCCTCAGTATCTGCTGAGTATCTTGAGGAATTTGATTGGAATGAAATTCCCTTATCTTTCGGTGAACTATCTAATTTAAGATAGATATCCGAAATTCTTTGCTTACCCATACTGTAAATTAATAGATAGTCAAGATAAAAACACATAATCATAGGATGGCAATCAGGAAAAATTAAGTAATTTTAAATACTTAATAGGCTTAAATCAGTGGCTCTGATACCACCTTTTCCTGTCACGGCCCCAGCCCCGGTTTGACCCGGTCAGGAGCCGCGGGACAGGAACCCGTGGTATTTATTAATTGATGCGACAGCGGAAGATTTTACAGGATCTTTTAAACTTGAAAATGCCCGATTATTTTATTTCATAATTCGGGATAACCCCCGTAATTTACAATAGAGGAATTTAACTAGGAAATTCCCTGATTTCCAAAACATGTTTATTCATTTTATTGAGCCACCTCTTCAAACTTGTTAGTGCTCCGTAGCACGTTTTCCTTGATTTACAGCAGGTCGCCTGAAAGATGTTTAAAAAATATTTTATCAGCGGAGAAATACTGGCGAGTCATTCAAGTATGTAAAACGACACATTAGTTATCAATTACAGCATAAGAGCGATTACAATGGCTTCTATCTTATTTTTATCTGGCACCGTGTCACCTGGTGACGATGGTCATACCACTATTGGGTCTTTTTCCCCAAGTAGTGATGATTATCACTGTTAGGATTTATTAGCCTAACCGTGAGAAATTAGTAATGTGCACAATACCCCAATTAGCCAGTGATTCAAGATAACCATGACTTAATCCCTGTAATTATAACTTTTGAAAATAATTGGAGTATTGTAAAATACTTTTGATAAAAGAGAATGACTCACATTGCAGATTTAAACGGGCAGAGTTTAGCCTACTGATTAGCCTTGTAACCTATTTTAAATAACAATGCACACGAACTAGGTCAGTAACTAATACAACATTTACGATAACTCACGAGACTAAAACCCTCACAACAAATGATAAAGTGCTATACTTAAACATCCGTCGAATTCACGACTAATGACAAAGTATGGCCCTAATGTGGGCAGCACTTAAACATCCATCGGATAGTTTCAATCGATCGGACATTGAATCGTAGCAGCGATCGAGTTAATACCCTGTATCGTAGAAGCGCCTCACTACCGTGAATGTAATTTACGAATTAGAGCAGTGTAACTTCATTTTTGAGATTTGGTTTCGACACCATTGAACTGCTCCTGATCGAATCTATTTATAGGTGAAATTTGGGTCTGTCGCGGCCCGCGTGAACCCTAAGCCGATCCTTACGCGGCCCGCGTGGCCACCTAGTCTACTTGTAGGTTTGCTGGGTCACGAGTAGGGTTGCCAGGTGGATGCCACGTGGATTGTAACGCTTATCTGGTCAAACTTCACTTTGACGCGGCCCGCGTAAGGCTAAGCTAACCTTTACGCGGCCCGCCTGAAGACCAGAAATTTGGTTTTCTTGATTTTTGATATGGATTAGGGTTTCAGGGGTCCGGGTTCGTACTTACGGGTCAATTTGGGACATTTTTTAGAGTCCTTACACCGACCGTATCAAGCCGTACTGTACCAGGTATATTCGGTACCGGTACCCACTTTTGGGGATTTCGGTAATGGTATTTTCGGTACCGGTTGGTACCGAGCTCATTAAATCGTGTAGCAATGCAAGTAATTGCACAATTTAGATTACTTTTCATACACACAATAAGTAAACTGTGTTTCGTTTGAATGAGGTTTTATATACACAACAACTTATTTTGCTTTATTTTTGTGTTTTTCCGCAATGAATGAATTGTAGCATGTAAAATAAATTTGGATATTTAGATTATTGATGAGCAAATCGTATCAAATCCTGTAATAAAACCGGTATCGTATCGGAACCAAATTTACTATACCAAGTCATTTTCGGTACCAATTTGGTACCCACCTTTTGGCGTTTTCAGAATCGTTACTTTCGGTTCGACACCGGTTTAGCACCATACCTATATTTATTGATTTTTACTTTCAAATACCATACCGTATTGTACCGAGCATTTTCGATGCCGGTACCTAATTTCGATGATTTTCCGGATCGGTACTTTCGGTGTCGTTACCGGTACCGAGCTCATCCATATTTTAACGTGTTAGCACCGTAATAACTGAACTGAAAACAACCGAATTTCCAACGTGTAGGACGTGTGGGTCCTATTATTATTATATATTAGGTTATTTAAATTCGCTTTTTTTTTTGGACGAATTGACTATCCTTTTCACGATATTTTTATTTATGTTTTGATATTCGGTATCTGCTTGCCGTTACTGACACACGTTTTGCAGTCACTGGGTCCCCGCCGCAACGCGCAGGTGGAAATTTAACTAGTTAGATTAAAAAACAGATTTTTCTCCACGTCATAAAAAAAATATTAAAATAAAAGTCTGAATTATTAAACTAATTTTTAATATAGGCCATGTCATATTGCCACGTTGGATAAAATGGCCACCTCAGCAAAAAGAACTAACCCAGTTAGTGTTTATTTAACGACGAGATGACACATCAACCTAAGTGTTTAGTTGGGAATAGTGGGAGCCAAAGTTAAAGTTGAGAGTGCCAGCGGCCAAAAGCCAATAGTTGGGGGTGATCAGATCCAATAACCCTTATATCAACCAAACACATTATTAGATTTCAAGGTAGTTAAGTTATTTTGCATATTTTACAATTCAATTTTACAGATCATTATATCAATCAACCACACCGTGAGATTTCAAAAGAACTCTTTAAAATCCAATTTAAATTCTATTTTCGATTCCAATTCCAATTCCATTACATTCAATGAAACAAACACTACCATTTCACTATCGTTGTATTAGTAACAATGGGATCAGCAACACCACACTAAAATAATGGTTGAAATTTGAACATTTTCCAATGTCTATGTTCTTTGCTTCAATTTGAGTAACTTTTTCTTTTACTTATGATTCATCATGTTATAAGCTCTTAATATTCATTGAATCCATTAATAAAATATAACAAAAATGGTCATATGATATGACTAATAATGGACTTCATGTAAGAAACTCGACAAACAAAATATGATCGTTGATTCTAACGAAAGGACATATTATTGGCTCTATATAAAGGGCACACAATCAAGGGTTATTATTAACCGTAAAAATATACATGTATTTTTAAATAAATAAATAAACATTTCAGTTAACAATGCATATGTTGATTATAATGTTTATATTTGTTGATTATAGTATTATTTAACAACTACATACACAAAGAATCGACGTGTAATGTACAAGCAGTGACGAAACTTGAGATTTCCAATCAGGTGGTTGAAAACGTATATACCCACAGATTTCTATATAACGGGGGGTCGAAAACGTATATAACCAAAAATTTGTACACGAAAACTAAATACCCTCCACTGCTGAGTAAAAAGTTCAAGGGGTCGGCCGTCCCCTCCCGCCCCACTATGCTGCGCCCTGTGTACAAGGACACAATGACATGATGTAACTTACAATCGATGAACAAGGACACAATATAAGTGCGTACGTAACTTGAATTGATGGACAATGACACAATGTAACTTACAATCAATGGTTAAAAGACACACTGTAACTTACAACCGATTCCATTTTATTACAACAATCACAGTGGGTGATTGATGCAACCAGAATGGTGATCAATGAAATAGGGAGAGACCGATAAATCAGCCATCTCCGACAGAGTAGACAACTTTTGGTTCTTTGAAATTACACATGTTTTAAGTTGAAAGTATAATGTAATAATTAAATGGTAGAAGGTGGTGGGTAGTGGTGGACGGTGGTGTTGTTTAACCCTCTGAAGACCTTGGAAGATCTTAAAAATTGTTGGGTCAAGTCTGCACCAAAAAGAGCTCGCGCAGACGTTTTTAATGAAACGTCTTCGGAAAAACAAGCAGTATGCAGATGACAACGTCTGCGTGTGGTCTGCGTGGCGCAGATAAAAGAGCCTGCGCAAATCGTTTTTAGAAAAAACAAACTCCGCCTAATTGAATTATTGAAATCTTTTCATAACGAGACCGATACGCTGATCAAACTACTGACTAGATTACCTTACTCTTTCACATTTTTTTTTTGTTTTTTTTGAAAGGGCACATTTTTGTTAATATAATAAAGAGTAAACTGCAATTTTACCCCCTGGGGTTAGGGGTCATTGGCACCCTTACCCCCCTAAGGAAATAATTGCAATTTTCCCCTCCACTGTTTGTTGTTATGTAGCAACATTACCCCCTAAGCTCAAATATGTTGACCGGTCAATAAAAGCATGGGAGGGTCAAAGGGTAAATAGGTAATTTCACGTTAATTAGTACCTTATATATTAAAATAACCCTTAAACTCAACATCTTATGACACTCTTACCCCATAAGCTTCTTCACTTCCACTCCTTCTTCCACCTCCACACCTCCGGCGATCCATCCACCACCGGCTTCCACCTCCACCAGCGGCTTCCACTTAACCATGAGTGAATCTGAGAACCCCATCCTTCCACCTCCACCTCCGGCGACCACAATGGCGACCACACCTCCGCCGATGCACCTGGTTTCCGGCGACAACAACCGATCCTCATTTTTGTCTCTGCTGTCAGGTATAAACATCGATCTTTGTGAACAAGTTAAAAACATGGGGTTATTGAAACATCCATCTTTCTGTGTTTGCAGTGGACATGAGGATTCGTTTTACACTCCGATCGATTGTGGTTTCCGTGGTGGTGAAAATGCGGGGCCGCCCTTTCCTGCACTTCCAGTTTCCCCCGCAGTAGGAAATGGTTGTGTGGTTTACTTAAACTCTAATATATTAGGATGTTTTGGGTTAATATGTAGTGTAGTTGACTATTAATGTGGGTTATATATTAGGATCTTTTGGTATGCTTGATCATAGACTGACTGTTAATGTGGGTTATATTTGGATCTATGATTGTACCGGTTATATTTAGGTATATGAAGATTGACTGTTAATGTGGGTAATTTGGATGTGAAGTTTGACTTTGAAAGTCAAAATGGATTGTTTTATGTATATGGGTAGTGTGGATGTGCAACTTGACTTCTACTAGTTAAATAGGCTTGTACAATACATATGGGTCAATTGACAATAGGTGTATGTGCAGTTTGACTTATGAAAGTCAAACAGGTTTGTACAAATGCATATGGGTCAATAGGTGTATTATAAAGTTCAAACAGGCTTCTAGAAATGCATATGGGTAATATGGATATGCAGTTTGACTTATGAAAGTCAAATAGGATTGTTCTATGCATATGGGTAATGTGGATGTGCAGCTTGGCTTTTACTAGTCAAACAGGTTTGTACAATGCATATAGGTCAATAGGTGTATGTGAAGTTTGGCTTATGAAAGTTAAACAAGTTTGTATAAATGCATATGGGTCAATAGGTGTATGTGCAATTTGACTTATGAAAGTCAAACATGCTTGAATTTGAATTGAATTATGTTACAAGCCTATTTAACTGACAGTGTATGGCATGGACACTTGATGCCATACACACAATGGTTATGATTTTTGCTGATAGTGAACCTAGTTGGACATGTGAACCTGGTTCTGGATGTGTATGGGGTTCGGACAAGAGCGTGTGTGGGCTTCAGCCAGGTTCATGGCGATGGGCCCCCTGTTTATATGGTGGTGGAATCGAATATGGATGGTGGCGGGAAAGGTTTTGGCAGTTGCAGGGGTAATTTTGCTTAGAAACACAAAGTATAGGGGGTAATAAGAAAGGGTATTTTAGTAATTTACCCCAAGTCAACAGATCAGCCAACATAAAATTGCCAGGGGGTAAACTTGCGACATAACAGCAAACGTTGGGGGGTAAAATAAAAGGGTAAAATAGTCATTTCACCCCCAAGTCAACAGACCACTCAACAAAATTGAAGTCGGGGGGTAATGTTGCTACATAACAGCAAATAGTGGGGGGGGGGGGGGGATGAAATTACAATTATTTCCTTAGGGGGGTAAGGGTGCCAATGACCCCTAACCCTAGGGGGTAAAATTGCAGTTTACTCTATAATAAAACTCATAACATATATATTATTACTTTATATTTTGTTATGGATTTTGGATTTTATTATATTAACGAAAATGTGAAAGAGTAAATTATGAAATCAGATTTTATCTTTAAAAATTTAGATCATATTGCTAAAAATTGATCCATATGCATATCCTTCCTAATATATAATCTTTTCATAGTTGGACCAGTGCATTAATCAGACTAGGAAGTAGGTGAAGAGTTGCGTCAGGTAATATATAATCTCTTAGACGCGAATGATCTCTAGATCAAGTGGTGGAAGACTTGCATTTCTCTTAAGAGATGCAAGTTCAACTTCCACTTGGTGCAGGGTGAGACATTGGTAGACAATGATAGGAGACTCAGGGAACCTGGGTTCGATCCTTGAATCAAACGGGTTTTACCGGTAATTTCACCGTCGTGTCTATCGGCGGGTGGGTTAGCGAGTTTTCCCCGGAATTGGTGGTGGACTCGGGTTACTCTCGGAAGACTCCGTTTGGTCCAGTGGGTGCCCCGAGAGTGCTCGAGATTGATTCTGTTGACCGTTCAAAAAATATATATAATCGCTTAGACTATATGGGGTATGGTTCTCCTTTCCCCATGTCCACATTAGCACCACGTCATCCTTTCTTTCACCTCATCATCATCCCCCAAACATGGGTTGTGGTTCTCCATTCTTTCACCTTCCATTTTTATTTTTATTTTTTAATACCAACATTCTTAAAAATATAAAAAGTTTTCATTAATTAAAAATAAAATTACATATCCTAGAAAAAAAAGACAATATTAAAAAAAAGATTACTTAAAAATAAAATAAACTAAAGCGCACTTCCACTTCCTCCTAGTTATTTCTTTGTGATTTTGTCTTTCATCCTTGAGAACACCGCACGGTCTCTTTCGGGTACACTTTTGATGTCGGTTCTCATGAATCAAAATTCTTTGGCTTTTTAAGTTTGTATATCAAATTCGAGTCGCCTCCTATTAAACTCAATTCTCTCCCTTACCCTCGTTGTCCCTTCTTCCTTTTCCTTCTCTTTTTTTTGTACTTATCCTCTTGCACTCCTATAAAATGGTTGATTATTTGTAGAATTGTATCAAGTTTAGATGAATCACTCGAGCTCGTTCCCTTTGAACCCGAAGTCTTCTAAGCGGCTGCTTTTTTAGCATGATCCCTTCGAGTTAGTCGCTCTGATTCAGGAGTTAGAGCTTCATCTTCGAACTCGGGGTCATCGTTTATATTGATAGCACAACATGCATTCGAACCACCCGCTTCATTTTTCTAGATCTCTTAGAGTGTGTTTCCCCCCCTTCATAGTCTTCATGGTTTGTGGTTGCGTTTCGGGTATAACATCGTCATTTGCGGTTAAAGAAACGAAATCGTGCTCGGGTGCGGTTTGAGTGAACGGTTGGAACGGTGGCATTTGTATGCCTTGCGATTGCATTTGCATTTGCATAACATGGTGGTGGTGTTGGTGTTGTATTTGTCAAGGGTTTTGAGATTGACTAAAACCGCCTAATCAAAACGGCTCCATCAGTGCCGGGTTGTATACGAGTGCGGGTTGGGTCGAGGGAGTAGCGGTTGTGTTGGGAAAACATGGTGGCGGGTTCGGTCGTCTCGGGTCCATGATTTTTTTGGATGTTGAAAATTGATTTGAGATTGGTTATATTGAAAATGGAATGAGATTGCTTAAAGATAAAAATGGGGTTTAAATAGGTTTTAATTTTTTTTTTAAATATGACTATTTACAACGGTCACATAATCAAACAGTTAGAAAAATTGTCCTCGGGTGGACGGGAGAAATTCCCCGATTGTTCCGATCATAGGACGGGGGGTGGTGTTCCCCGTCGGGGTCCCCCTCCACGTCGTCCTCCCGATTAGCTTTCCCAAACCACATCCAAACGTCTTTTATAGCCCTTCTGGTATTGTCTATAATTGTCAGTATTGTCTATAATTGTCCCGTAGAAAAATGTTATGAATTCAAATCCCTGCAACTCTGCAAGTGAAGATTGATTAGGTTGTATTTAAAAGTATAAGAAAACATGTTGTCAAAAAAATGTATACCTAAGACTGAAGGGAGTGGGGCGACTCCCACCCCCAAGTCGCCCCAGGTCGCCAGGAACACCGCCCCCGGAGGCGACTTGGGTGGCGTCCCCCTCCTGCCCGTCCTCTTCTCGTCGCCCAACTTTTTCAAATATATCCGTAGCCAACGGATATGTTGGCCAAACTTTTTTTTTTTTTTAAATAATCCAACCTTTATAAATAATACCCCATATCAAACACATTTTTACCACAATCTTCTCTCAACTCATCAAAATTTATACCAATCTTCTATCAACTCATCAAAATGTATCCCCACAACATCCCTCCTTTCAACCAAAATACACAATCTTCCAATCCACAACCCGATCTGGCGGACCCAAACGTTTTAAATAACCCCGCTTTTTACGCCTATTTCAATAATATGCACGTTGCTAGCCCTACACCGCAAGTATACTACAACAATACGACGATACCGCAACATATGGGGTTCACCACTTGGAACACACAACAACCCAGTGGTTTTCAAAACGTTGGAGGATCGAGCCAACAAAATGGTATAAATTTTTTAGATATTTTTTTATAAAGAATATGTTTTTTTTTTTTTAACTTTGTTTGTATTCCATCTAGTGGTTGATTTAGATGACGAAGAAGTTCCGGAGACCCAGTTCGATGTCGGTCAAAATGATGTTGAACCTCAAAAAAAGAAACGTTCACACAAGAGGAAAACACCGGGTGAAGAACGCTTGAAAACCAAACCGATACCATGGACTTCCAACGAGGAAATGAGCTTGTCCAAGGCTTGGCTAGAAATAACCGAAGACCCGAGATGTAGTAACTATCAAAAGAAAAAAACATATTGGTCTCGTATTTACAACGTTTTCCTCAAGTTGGAAGATCAAGAAGATGGATACCGTGATGCCGATGGTATCGGCGCGAAGTGGCGTAAAATGCGTCCTTTGATTCAAAGTTTCAACCAAATATACACTCGCCTAAGTAACTCGCGTGTGCGCCAAAGTGGTTCCGACGATGCGATGCTCCAAGCAAACGCCCAAAATGAATTCCGAGTCGAACACAAGAAGGCGTTTCCTTATCTTGCTATTTGGCAATTTTTAAGAAGGAGTTCGAAATTTCACACAGTCATCGCCTTCGATCCATTTAAAACTCGTGGCCAACCGTCGGCTAAGCGGTCAAAAACCTCATCCTCAAACGACCATCAAAGTACCGGGTCGGACGCTCGGTGTCAAATAAATCTCAACGACATTGAGGAAGATTTCGAAGAGCCACATGAAGAGGCCGAAGCGTTTCAACCACCACAACGGCCGGTTGGCCGAGATAGGGCCAAAAAAGCCGCCCAACCGTCTTCTAGCGGTGTACGAATCGACTACACCGAAACGTTCGAAAAAGTGACCAATAAGTTAGACGGCTTGTTGCAAACGAGCCAACAACGGATCAACTTAAAAAAAGAACACGGGGACCGAAAGCTAAAGCTGAAAGAAAGTCGTCAAAAAGCACTTGATTTGCAAATATTAACAACCGACACGACAAACCTTACTGGAGCCGAGCTCGCTTTAGCCGAACAAATGAAGCAAGAAATTCGAGAAAAATATAACCTTTGTTGAAGTAATTTTTTTATTTTGGTTGAAGTAATTTTTTTTTTAGTTGATGTATTTTTTTATTTTGGTTGAAGTAATTTTTTTTTTTAGTTGATGTATTTTTTTTATTTTGGTTGAAGTAATTTTTTTTATTGAAGTATTAGTTTTTATTTACTTTGATCAATACTTTTATAAAAAATAGGACTTTTTTTATATCTTTTACATAAAAAAAGACAAAATAAATCAATCCACGTGTCGCAAGACGCCCCACCCAGCAAGGTTGCCCCACTCCCCCTTTTTTGGTCAAAATCCTGTTATGTGACGTGGCGCCACGTGTCGCAAGACGCCCACTCAAAAGGTTGCCCCACTACACTCACTCTAACTAACTCATAAAAAAATGTGAATATGTAATGTTAACTAAATACGTAGTATAAAGTAATAAATGATCAGTAAATGAGATTTTAAAGAACTTTTCTTAATTAGTTTAAACTATCAATCTGGTTCGCTAGTTTAACCTGTTGATGTCATAACAGTCTGACCCAAATAAAGGTAGTTCAAAAGAGTTGAATTAGATGAGTGTTTATAGACAGTTCGCGGTTTAACCGTCCAATCCAGTATGCTTCTGAAAGCACAACTCGTTAAACTTTTTAAATAATCGTAATGTTGGAAATACAAATCTATGATTTTTATTGTTTTTATTTTTTTTAATAAAACCATTTAACCATCGTATTGACTCATGTTTATCATTACAATAAGAGGGTTAGTTTAAGGCTATTTCTTAAAAAAATAAACAACTACAAAGTTGGTTTTTGACTTATGGTCATAGTTAGTATTTTATTTTATATCATTTAATCTATTTATTTTTTAAATTATTATGCAACACTTTAAATGTATTTCATTTGACAGAAAACAAACATTGCTATATAGAATTCTGGAAAACTTGATGGCAAATTAGTTTAATGTGTCGCATTCGAATACTTAAATGCTCCATAAGATTACGAGATTATATATATTCTTATAATTTATAGCATATATACCAAAATTGAAAATATATGAAAACAAGAATATATTCGTGCTAACACTATGCCAAATATAGAAATGAAATAAAGCAATTCCAAAAAGGTGGGTGATTTTTGTTATCCTCCGTCAGAATAACAATAATTGTTGGTTTATTGTTTTACAAAAATGAATAAATGTTAAAGTGTTAACTAAAACTAATTTTATCTTTAAGTTAATAAAAAGTTATATATATATAGGGTGAATATCATTTCAGAACTATAAATATTTACAGAACTTACAGAACTCTTTATAGAACTTACAGAACTCTTTACAGCCACTCATTTAATTTAATTTACTTTTTTTTTGTTTTGTTTAATATAAGGGTATTTATGTAAAATCCATTATTTTGGCTTTATCCCATGATTCTCAATCTTCCTTAATTATCTCCTATTGACCAAGTCTATTATAGGTTTTCAAATTCACGATTCCCTTAAACATAAAAGATTCACAGTGGGAATTATTGATGTAAATATCCTTCCAAATAATTGGTTTGCATGCTCGAGTTATTAGTCTTTTAATTTTGTTTTTTGAATATCGATTAATTTTCTCATATTAATCTTTGTTGCTTCTCCATATTAATCTTTGTTGCTTCTTAGTATTGGATCGTCATAACTCATCATTTGTTATATATTATGGTTAAAAAATATGTGTGCAGAGTTTGACGATCAATAAGTTGTTTGGGTTGGTATCCTCAATCATAAAAAAACAAGGAATCTACTCTACTCTAAGGTTTATCGTAATTTTATTTATTTTTAGTCTGTATGGTTATATTTGTTGTTTACAAATCACCCATATACATCTACATTTGTAATCTACATCAACGTATATAACCAGTATTCTACATATGTGTAAGCTAGTTATTTTCATTGATGCATGAATGTGTAAATTACATAGTTATATATGTATAAATATTCGATTTACATATGTGTAAAATACATAAATTCATACGTGTAACTTATGTTATACACATGCGTAAAAAAAACATTTACACATAGATTATAACTTATGTTATACACATGTGTAAATAAAACAGTTACACATACGTATTCACATCTTTAAATATTAAACTTTTATTCTACACATGTGTAAATAAAACATTTACACATATCTATTCACATCATTAGTGCGATTCTTCACAAACACACTAAAGTTTGTATAAAACGGAGTTACAACTTTCTCACTAAATTCACTTTTCTCACCAGAGGACATCTTGCATTTTTTTTTATTTTCTTAGACACATATTAAGACACCAAACTAACAAATAATTAAACATCGATTAATACCCATAACTGTATGATTCATGATTAAAAGAAGTGGAACAGGAAAGTGATAATCATAATTATTTACAATATCAAATTTGAAATAGACATGTGATATATAGGTCGTTGAGATAATTAGGGAGATATTTTGGTTTTTTACAGTTCCCAGTAATGTTTCTTTACCATTATGCCCTTAGACCATTTAAAAATATTTATTTAATTACAGTCATACCCTAATCAATTTGCAACCATTGATTAATAGATCAATGGCTCCAAATAGTTCTTAAGAGTTCTGTATTGAACCCAACCCTATATATATATATATATATATATATAGGAAGGTTAACGTACATTACGACTTAACGTACATCACGTACGACAGGTAATTACGCACGTTCATTTTAAAATCAAGCACGTTATAACTCAAAAGTTCAAAATAACGCATGTTGAAAGACAATAATCACGCATGTTATAGAACAAATCACGCACGTTGTTGTACGTGAAGTACGTTAAGCCGTAATGTACGATATACTTTTTCTATATATATATATATATATATAGGGTAAGGTTATTGTAAAAAAGGTTAAAAGTGTGAGAAATATTGTGGAGAAGACATGTGTCCTAAATTTAAATTAATTCAAAAGGGTAAACAAGTAATTTTATCATTAATTCAATTAATTAAAAACTTCCCATAACCGTCACCTTAATTTAGGAACTGGATTTTTTTTTAAAGATCTCTATAAACATCATTCAGCAAGTATATAATACCATTCAGCAAGTATATAACACCATTCAACAAGTATATAACACCATTCAGTAAGTATATAACACCATTCAGCAAGTATATAACAGCATTCAGCAAGTATATAACACCATTCAGCAAGTATATAACACATTCAGCAAGTATATAACACCATTCAGTCAGCAAGTATATAATACCATTCAGTAAGTATATAATACCATTCAGTAAGTATATAACACCATTCAGCAAGTATATAACACCATTCAGTAAGTATATAACACCAATCATGGACTAAACATCTGATCGAAACATATTTTTTTCTCTATATAAGTATAACAATATGGTACTCTTATTAAAGATAAAAAACGCTCGTTATTATGGTGTAATTTTTTTTTAAAAAAAAGTTACGTATAAAAAGTTATTGACGTTTAAAAAAGACGGGGGAAGTTACATGTGCATTAATGTTAGTTTCTTAATTTAAAAATGTTAAATTTACATATATACCCTTAATCTAGAAAATTAATATGTTTAATAGTAAACATTATTTATAATTTTGCCATTATGATCTCAACCATTAGATCAAAGATTTAATGGTGTTGATTCTTTCTTACCTTCCTAAAAAAAAACATTTTTTTACAGGAACCTCTACCTATATATATATATAGAAAGGTTAACATACAAAAAGCCTTATCGTACTTCACATACGCGACAAGCGTAACCGTCGGATCAGGGTATAATCACGCATGGAACATATAATCACGCATGGGAACATATAATCACGCATGGGATCAGTTTTTTTTTATAATCACGCATGGAAACCAAAATCACGCACGTTATTATGATAAAAAATGTAATTACGCATGTTATACACTCGGTCGCGTACGTTAATGTACGATAAGGCCTTTTGTACATTATACTTTCTCTCTATATATATAGGGTAGGGATCCTAAGAGAAGTCCACCCTATTTGAGAAACTTGAGAAACAATTTGGATCACATATTTTTGTTTAAGGATTTAACTTTTTATTAATTAAAATTTTTTTTTTGGATTTATACACATGTGTATATTGTTAATCTTTTAACTATACATATATGTATATTGTCAATTATACATATATGTATATACATGTTTAAAATTGAAAAAATATGTGTTATAAACACTAAACCTTAAACCCTAAACACTAAAGCTAAACATTAATGCTAAACCCTAAACACTAAAGCTAAACCTTAATGCTAAACCCTAAAGCTAAACCTTAATGCTAAACCCTAAACCCTAAAGCTAAACCCTAATTCTAAACCCTAAAGCTAAACCCTCATGCTAAACCCTAATTCTAAACCCTAAAGCTAAACCCTAATGCTAAACCCTAATGCTAAAGCTAAATCCTAATGCTTACCCCATAATGCAAACCCTAAAGCTAAAGCTACACCCAAAAGTTAAAGCTAAACCCTAATGCAAAACCCAAAAGCTAAATCCTAATGCTAAACCCTAAATACTATTGCTAAACCCTAAAGCTAAACCCTAAACACTAATGCTAAACCCTAAATACTAGTGCTAAACCCTAAATAACACTTATTTTTCAATTTTACACATGTATATACATATATGTATAATTGACAATATACATATATGTATAGTTAAAAGATTAACAATATACACATGTGTATAAATCCAAAATTTTTAAAAAAAAAATAAAAAATTAAATCCTTAAAGAAAAAGCTGCGATTTTTCCAAAAAAAAAATTGCATTTTTTTCACCTTTTTTATGCATTTTTTTGCCTAGGGAAAATGTATGGTCCAGAATGCTTCTCAAGTTTCTCAATTAGCCTACTACTTCTCACACGATCCTTATCCTATATATATATATATATAGGGCTAGGATCATTTCAGAACCATAAATATTTACAGAACTCGCAGAACTCCTAATAAACAATCTTTTTATTTATATATTTTTATGTTTAGGATAATTTTATCATTTATTATGTGTATTTTTACGATTACATACATGTTAAGAGTAATTTTATCATTTTTATATGTAATTTTATAATTACACATATGTAAACTAGTTTTTTTACATATATGTAATAAGTTATGACACATATATATAATTTTGGCAATTAAACATGTGACAACCCGAACTTCCGAGGTTAGTGTTGTTTAATCTCGCGATCATAACCTTCCATAATTTTCTCATTCTACGTTTTGCTATACTAAGCTTTTTGTTGAGTATTTTATTATGTTATTATTGTTAAAAGTAAACGTGATTGACGGAGCGTATTACTGGGCCACCTGTACATGTGTTTTACTTCTAATCCACATCGGTCCAATTGAGTAGTCAAGCCCGTAAGTCAAGCCCGTAAAAATCTGGACCCAAACCCCCTATCGGATTACACATTTGATTTGCATGTTTGGGGGATAGGTTGGGCCGACACCTTAAGCTCTCTCACACACAGGTTCATAAGCCCAAACTTTGTTATGTTGAGCCCAATTAGGCTATTTATGATAACCCTATATGAATACGTGAATCATTCTAAAACGTGAAACTCAAGCCAAAAACCCTATATCCTATTCCCCTGATCGCACGATTCCAGTGGAGACCCCCCCCCCCTCGAGTTAGCAGTCTCTTTCCGGATCAAGATTCGTGGTTAGTAAACCTTTATTTGCTAGTTACGTTAATACATAATTGTGTTTGTGTGTTTGATTAATAGTAGGAATTATGTGTGATTTTGATAACCATGCTACTCGAATAAGGTAGATATTAATCTGATTCAATTCGGCTTATATATGTGGCAACATGTGTAGGCACTAAGTAATGATATTATGTGATCTTGAGTTGATAATGAATTTCTATCATCAATAGAAGTTGTCGAATTAATTGTTTTGGGAAAATTGATTATATGTGTTAGATGTAGGCATCATGTGCATGAATTGGTATTCCACTATAAAGAAATCGGTCCAATGATGGCATGAAAACAATAACAATGGTTGGCCATTGTGCTAGTATTGTTAATGGCAATGATGATGTGAACTATTGTGAAAATTGTGATTTGATCTAATTGACCATGTGCACTCCTGAATATGTGTCAGAACTAGTCAAATGCATTAATTGAGAAACTGTTGTGAGTGGCACATGTAAGTTTGATATCGAATGCTTGATAAACATGGAGGGTTCGACGAGAGGGCAAAGAAAACAGGGAACAGGTTGACTTTTGTTAGGAATGGGCCGTGTATACACACACCTCATGAATTAGTTTCTGTTTAAACTTTGGGCCCAACAATTATCACCTTAGCTTGTGTTGATTGGGTCTTAGATGTAACTGGATCAATTTAATCAGATTAATTCATGTTAAAAGGGGTTGGTAATGCGTTGGACCGCAGCTCAGTTTAGATAATGTGATGAGATGTCAAGTGTTGTTAGTTAGTCAAGTGCTGCAATACGTGATTTCGTGTGTTTCGAATAATTGTCGAACATTCTGTGAACTACATGTGATTAAACTGGTAATATGAACTTACATAAACTATTATGTCATACACGTCATGAGTGATCAATCTGTGTTACAACTTGTTTTAATAAGTGGATTTTGGTGTATGAATCTGATCGTTATCGGTAATTATATTAGGATTGCATTGAGCAACTGTGAACACATATTTTAACCTTACCGAGCAAATCAAATGTGAGTTCACTACTTTTGAGCATGTGTCCCGGTGGTTGGGACAGTCAGTGGGTATCCCGGGGAGGGATAAGTCTTTTGGGTAAAAACTAGTATATATTTGATAATATTCTCATCCTATCATTCTTAAGTCCCATCTTTTGTTACCGGGGAGGTAACGGGGTATTAGTTGGTAGCGCTACTTAGGTTTGGCACCCTCACACCGTACCGGGGAGGACGGTTGTGAACTAATTACCCAGTCGGGCCCAGTGCTTTGATAGGAGCACTGGGGAAAGGGCAAAACATACATCAGGAGCCGTCTTGTTTATTATCGAGATATTATCAATATTACTTTTGCATTTGTTAATGAACTGGAATAAACACTTGGTAACGAACGTTTTCATAAACTGTGAACTCGCCAGCTTTATCTGATACGCTTGTTGCATGCTCGCAGGTCGTTAGGTATCTTGGCTCTGGAAACTTGCTGTCTGGAGGAGCAGGAGTGGTCATGGGTCGACTGAAGAGACTCATGTGATTATTTGTTTACTATTACACGTTGGTGTTTTTTAACAACTTAGTTTTTGGTTTATTATTTGCTTCCGCTGACATATTGGTTTTCGTATAAACTTACGATGGGATTTTACTATTAACTTGAGAACTTCGTTTAGAAACTTGTGGGTTCAATGTAATTAGTGGCTCATTGTCAGTCCGTCACACGCCTATCAGGGACACTCCCTAGGTGGTATTTTTTTTGGGGTGTGACAGTTTGGTATCAGAGCCACTGGTTATAGTGAACTTGGTTTTAAAACGTTTTTATAAAACCAGACTACAACCGAACAGATCCGAAATCGACCATGACACTCAGCTCCAGACTGCAAGGTTCGTCTCTTATTTACTATTGCATAGTATATCTAGTGTTTGCTTATGGATAACGTCACACGTGAATGCACACTTGGCACTGCAGTATGAACTTTTATGTTACCAACCCACGTTACGTGTTTTAAGAGTGCAACTCTTCTTGAACTTTCATGATCTATGTTGTGGTGACACTTGTCTTATTGCTTGAATTCGGGTAACCTTTCTAACACGAATTGAGTGGAGCTGAGATGAACATGCAAATTGGATTATTATTGTGGGTGCACACATAATAATAATGTGGGGTGCATGTGAGTCCCAGTGAAACTTGACAAGTGTGAAAAGGGTTCCGCTCTGTTAGTTGGTGATATGTTAGAACTCAGAAACTTATGGAGATTATAGGGATGCTTAACTTCTACTTGGACTCGCATTTTAAATCCTTCCCTTTTCTTATATATAGAGTCATGAGTGGACATGGAGGACGTGGTGGAGGCCGCGGTGGTGGACGTGGCCATATTGCTATGACTCAGGCTGAGTTAACCGATCTCATCAACACTCGCGTGGCTGAAGCCTTAGCGGCTTATCAGGCTGGTACGATGTGTACCAAACACTCTTTATCCTTGTGTCACATGCTTGAGTCTTACCTGTTTGTTTTATGTTCTTTCGTTAATAGGTCAACAGGTGCAACAGAATCTGCACCATCCACCTGTTTGCACGTTCAAAACCTTCATGGATTCTAAGCCGCAGACCTTCAGTGGGACTGAAGGGGCTGTAGGACTCTTGCGCTGGTTCGAGAAGGCAGAGTCCGTATTCGCGATGTGTAACTGTCCTGTTGGGGACAGAGTGAAGTATGCTACGGGCACACTCGAGGATGGTGCCCTGACATGGTGGAATGCCCAGGTTCAGCTGTTGGGTATCGAGGCGGCGAACGCCACTACTTGGGACGATTTTAAGGAGTTGATCAGGGAGGAGTATTGTCCTCGCGATGAGATTCAGAAATTGGAGAACGAGTATTATGATATGAAGATGGTGGGATCTGAGATTGAAGCATACGTGAAGCGGTCGCATGAGTTGTCTGACATGTGCCCGAATTTGTCCCGACCTATGTCTCGAAGAATTGAGTTGTTCATCAAGGGATTACCTCCACGAGTGAAGGGTTTGGTTACTGCAGCAAACCTCAATAACTTAACTCAGATTGTCCGTTTGGTTCACAAGATCGTTGATCAAGAGGTGGAGAGTAATTCACTGCCACCACGTGTTTCTGCTACTGCTACTACTGCCACTACTACGACTACTACTCCTGCCACTGACAGCAAGCGTAAGTGGAGCGATGTGGACAAGGCGTCCAATTTAGTGCAGCCACAGAAAAGGCCGGATACTGGCAGCAATCGTAGTTTCAGCCAGTCCTCTTCAGTGAATCAGAATCAGGGTAACAGTTCAGGTCAGGGTTCTTATGCGGGAAAACTACCAAAGTGCAATAAGTGCAACTATCATCATCGGGGGCAGTGTACTCGGATATGTCACAGGTGCAACAGAGCAGGGCACATGGCTAGAGATTGTAGGGTTTCACTCCCGAACCCACAGCAGCCGTCACAGCAGCATGGTAGACAGCAACTTCAGCAGAATCAGGGTTTTCGTAAGGGTTGTTTTCAATGTGGAGCTGAGGGTCACATCAAGCGAGACTGCCCTCAGCTGAATCAGAATGCAGGGGGTAATAACAATGGGAATAACAACAATGCTGGGAACAACAATGGGAACAACGGGGGAAACGGTGCGCATGGGCGCGTGTTTACTATTGGAGCTGGGGAGGCTCGGAATGATGGCAACGTAGTGACTAGTACATTTTCAGTAAATGGTATATTTGCTTCTATTTTATTCGACTCTGGTGCCGATTGGAGTTATGTATCTTTGGGGTTCAGTCGTCAGTTAGGGTTGAGTCCTACACCACTTGTAACTAAACACATAGTAGAGATAGCTGATGGTAAAACAATTGAAGCTTCACACGTTCTGGTTGGGTGCAAACTCGACCTCCTGGGTCAGGTGTTCGACATTGACCTACTCCCTGTTACTCTTGGAAGTTTTGATGTGGTTATCGGCATGGACTGGTTGTCTAAACATCAGGCAGAAATCCTCTGCCAGGAGAAAATCGTGCGTGTTCCTCTCCCTAGCGGAGAATCCTTATCGGTTCAGGGTCATCGTAGTGGTGCCACTGATGCGTGTGAAGTGTTATATATATTAGGTGTATATTTTAAGCCCCTTTAACACTTATTTTTAGCCAAGTTTTAAATTTATAAAACACGATATTTCACTAACACCAAACATACATATGGGCAAGTGCACCCATCGTGAGCGTAGTATAGTGTTGGCAAGATACCGAGGTCGTCCAAGGACACAAGAGCTTTTAGTACCGGTTTATCCTCAACGTCTAATCAAATCAAAAAGTTTAGAAAAAGGGTTTTAAATTAAAAAATAAAAACTAACTAAAAATGCTGAAAAATAAAATAAAAAGAAAAACAGATAAACAAGATGAATCACTTGGTTCCGACTCGTATCTAGTGTAACCTTTGATTATTTCTGCACTTTTGCACTATTTTAAGAGATTATCTTAGTTATTGTAGTAGGTCCCTCTTTTGAAGGCGACGTTACCCTCACCCCAGTAGTTTGAGTCAGCAAGGATACAATCCTAAAAGGGTGGATTATTGGAAGATAATTAATTAAGTTATTAATGCAAATTATGGTAGGCCCCTCTTTTGGAGGTGACGTTACCCTCGACTAAGTAGTCTGAGTCAGCAGGGATACTGTCCTAAATAGCCGGGTTATAGTATTAATAGTAGTTAACTTATGAGGGGATCAAAGAGTTTGGACCCCCGCCATCCAATACCGTTAAGTATTGAAGGAGGTCCTACTAAATTTGACCCAGGACCATTGCAGGACCTCTAAACGCTGAACAATGGTAAGACCTTTACCAAACCGTTCCCTTAACCCCCGACCAGGTAGCCAACATACCTCCATATAGACCGTGGAGATATGAATGGTGAAAATCTTTTATTTTATATAGACAGTAAAATAATGCCAAGACACCACGGACAAACGATAAGGAAAGATCACATTCAACCTAAGCAACTAGTTATTAAAGTCATTAATACAAAACCAAATAAAAAGTGCGAAAAGATTAGAAATAAAAAGTATTACACTAGACACTTTATCTTCACCAAGTGATGTAAGAGACTTAGGCAAACATGGCCTTGATTGTCAAGAACTCTTACGATCAATCTTGGATCCCGAGACGACTCACACACTCTACGATGGACAATGGATGATGGTGGTGGATGATGGTGTTATGGTGGTGGTGGGTGGTGGGTGAAGTGTGAGAGAGGTGGTGTGCCAAGGGATGGTTTGAGCTTGAGCCAAGCACTTCTATTTATAGGCTGAACAGAAGCTCGGGCACGGCCCCGTGTTCAGTGGGCACGGCCCCGTGTCCACATCCTTCTCTTTCTTCATTTAATGCAGTTTTGTCTTTTTAGTTGACCACGCCCCCGTGTCCGCCGAGCACGACCCCGTGGTGCAGAAGAATCTTTGTACTATGAAGATTTGCTGGATTGTGCGAATCTTATAGTTGACCACGGCCCCGTGTCCGCTGAGCACGGCCCCGTGGTGGGCAATAGAAACTTCTACCACTTTGTCTTTTCTGCTGACACTTGGGCACGCCCCCATGCTGGCTGAGCACGGGGCGTGTTCAGTCTTCTGTTGTCTTGTTTTGCTTGGGAAGATGCTGTCGTGGGGTCGGGCATGTCACGTCTTGTTCCTTTTCTTGTATTTATGTTAGATTTTGATGTCTTTTTGCTTCTTTTGTGAATTTGAGCTCATTTAATCCTGAAAATACAAAAGGAAGACAAAAGCACACTTTTTCCAACATTAGTACTAAAAAAGGGTTAGTTTTATGCCACAATTGATGAAATTTATATGTTGCATTTTGCACACATCAGCCACAGTTAGCATTATTTCGGAAATGAAGGCTCAGAAGTGTCTGCGTAAGGGTTATCCTGCTATCTTAGCTCTTGTTACTGATTCGCAGTCTGATGATAGAAGGATCGAGGACTTTCCAGTAGTTTGTGAGTTTCCTGATGTGTTTCCTGAAGAACTCCCTGGTTTACCTCCACATCGTCAGGTGGAATTTCAGATTGACCTCATGCCAGGAGCAGCCCCGATTGCTCGTGCTCCTTATCGTCTTGCGCCAGGGGAGTTACAGGAGTTGTCAAATCAGCTCCAAGAGCTGTTGGATAGAGGTTTTATCCGACCTAGCTCTTCACCATGGGGAGCACCGGTTCTGTTTGTGAAGAAGAAGGATGGGTCCTTTCGGATGTGTATAGATTATCGCGAACTCAACAAGGTGACGATCAAGAACCGTTATCCGTTGCTACGTATTGACGACCTGTTTGACCAGCTGCAAGGGTCAAGTTATTATTCCAAAATCGACTTAAGGTCGGGTTATCATCAGGTACGGGTCAGGGAGGAGGATGTTCACTGAACGGCCTTTCGAACGCGGTATGGCCACTACGAGTTTTTGGTTATGCCGTTTGGGATGACTAACGCACCAGCGGTCTTCATGGATCTCATGAACCGCGTGTGCAAGTCGTATCTTGACAACTTCGTTATTGTTTTCATCGACGACATCTTGATTTACTCCAAGAGCAAGGAGGACCACGAGCGGCATCTACGTCTTATCTTGGAGCTCTTGAGGAAGGAGCAGCTTTATGCGAAATTTTCGAAGTGTGATTTCTGGATTCGGGAGGTACATTTTCTGGGGCATATTGTTAACGAAAAGGGGATACACGTGGATCCTGCCAAGATTGAAGCTATTAGGAATTGGGCAGCACCGAAGAATCCTTCGGAGGTGCGACAATTTCTGGGTCTTGCAGGGTACTATCGTCGGTTTATTCAGGGTTTCTCAAAGATTGCTCAACCTCTCACCTCCTTAACACAAAAGAACGTTGTTTACTCTTGGGGAGCGAAACAGGACGATGCTTTTCAACTCTTAAAACAGAAACTATGCAGTGCACCGATCTTGTCATTACCAGAGGGTACCGAAGATTTTGTGATTTATTGTGATGCATCGATTCAGGGTCTCGGTTGCGTGTTGATGCAACGCGAGAGGGTGATAGCTTATGCTTCTCGACAGCTGAAGGTACACGAGAAGAATTATACCACTCACGACTTGGAGTTAGGGGCTGTGATATTTGCGTTGAAGATTTGGAGGCATTATCTGTACGGTACCAAATGCACCATCTACACCGATCACAGAAGCCTTCAGCATATCTTCGACCAGAAAGAATTGAATATGCGGCAACGGCGTTGGATAGAGCTTTTGAACGATTATGAGTGTGCTATCAAGTATCATCCGGGTAAAGCTAATGTAGTAGCTGATGCACTTAGCCGAAAGGAGACGAAGCCTAAACGGGTTCGTGCATTGCAACTCACTATTCATTCGAACCTTCCTGATAAGATTCGTACGGCTCAGACTGAGGCATTAAAGGAAGAAAACCTTGAAGCTGAGGGTTTGCGAGGTATGAAAAAGCAGCTCGAGCAGAGATCTGACGGCATCTATTATATTATGGAAAGAGTATGGATTCCTCTGTTTGGTGATCTCAGAGAACTTGTGATGGATGAAGCGCACAAGTCACGATACTCTATTCATCCGGGATCGGATAAGATGTATCAGGATCTTAAAGTTTTGTATTGGTGGCCGAATATGAAAGCTATCATCGCCACATACGTGAGTAAATGCTTGACCTGTGCTAAAGTCAAAGCAGAGCATCAGAAGCCCTCGGGTCTACTTCAGCAGCCAGAGAGACCCACGTGGAAGTGGGAGCAGATCGCCATGGATTTCGTTACAGGGTTACCAAGGACTCAGGCTGGAAACGATACTATTTGGGTGATTGTTGACCGTCTCACGAAGTCAGCGCATTTTCTGGCAATCAAGGAAACAGATAAGTTTTCACAGCTGGCAGCAGTTTATCTTAAGGAGGTGGTTTCTAGGCACGGGGTGCCAACTTCTATCATCTCAGACCGAGATCCGCGTTTCACTTCTGAACTATGGCAGTCTATGCATAAATCGTTCGGTTCACAACTCGATATGAGTACCGCTTATCATCCACAGACGGATGGTCAGAGCGAGCGCACTATTCAGACACTTGAAGACATGCTGCGGGCATGTGTGATTGATTTTGGGAAAGGATGGGAGAAACACTTGTCGTTGATAGAGTTCTCTTACAACAACAGCTACCACACTAGTATTCAGGCAGCTCCGTTCGAAGCATTGTACGGGCAGAAATGTCGTTCTCCTCTCTGTTGGGCCGAGGTGAGTGATAGCCAGATCACAGGTCCTGAGCTTGTTCTTGAAACGTCAGAAATGATCATTCAGATCAGGAATCGTATGGCAGCGGCATGTGATCGTCAGAAAAGCTACGCTGACAAGCGTAGGAAACCGTTAGAATTTGCAGTGGGTGACCGTGTTATGTTGAAAGTGTCGCCGTGGAAGGGTCTTGTACGCTTCGGGAAGCGTGGCAAGCTTAATCCGCGTTATGTCGGGCCTTTTAGAATTCTGGAGCGGATCGGTAAAGTCGCTTACAAGCTTGAGTTTCCTGCTGAGTTGGGTAATGTTCACGATGTTTTCCACGTTTCGCAGTTGAAGAAGTGTCTGTCTGATGAGACACTGGTTGTGCCATTTCAAGAGCTGAAGATTGACGACAAGTTGCAGTTTGTCGAAGAACCTATCGAGATCATGGATCGGGAGGTTAAGGTGCGTAAGTATAGTCGCATTCCGATTGTTAGAGTTCGTTGGAACTCAAGACGTGGACCGGAGTTCACGTGGGAGCGTGAGGATCAGATGAAGCTTAAATATCCTCAACTTTTCCCTAAAGACAAGTCTAAATCTGGTAAAGCTGGCAAATTTCGGGACGAAATTCCTCTTCAAGTTGGGGATGATGTGGCACCTGAGGAAAATCCGCAACAGTCTTGAATTCTCACTTCACTCTTTTGTGCTTACTCGTCAAATTTCGGGACGAAATTTCTTTCAAGTTGGGGATGATGTGACAACCCGAACTTCCGAGGTTAGTGTTGTTTAATCTCGCGATCATAACCTTCCATAATTTTCTCATTCTACGTTTTGCTATACTAAGCTTTTTTTTGAGTATTTTATTATGTTATTATTGTTAAAAGTAAACGTGATTGTCGGAGCGTATTACTGGGCCACCTGTACATGTGTTTTACTTCTAATCCACATCGGTCCAATTGAGTAGTCAAGCCCGTAAAAATCTGGACCCAAACCCCCCTATCGGATTACACATTTGATTTGCATGTTTGGGGGATAGGTTGGGCCGACACCTTAAGCTCTCTCACACACAGGTTCATAAGCCCAAACTTTGTTATGTTGAGCCCAATTAGGCTATTTATGATAACCCTATATGAATACGTTAATCATTCTAAGACGTGAAACTCAAGCCAAAAACCCTATATCCTATTCCCCTGATCGCACGATTCCAGTGGAGACCCCCCCCCCTCGAGTTAGCAGTCTCTTTCCGGATCAAGATTCGTGGTTAGTAAACCTTTATTTGCTAGTTACGTTAATACATAATTGTATTTGTGTGTTTGATTAATAGTAGGAATTATGTGTGATTTTGATAACCATGCTACTCGAATAAGGTAGATATTAATCTGATTCAATTCGGCTTATATATGTGGCAACATGTGTAGGCACTAAGTAATGATATTATGTGATCTTGAGTTGATAATGAATTTCTATCATCAATAGAAGTTGTCGAATTAATTGTTTTGAGAAAATTGATTATATGTGTTAGATGTAGGCATCATGTGCATGAATTGGCATTCCACTATAAAGAAATCGGTCCAATGATGGCATGAAAACAATAACAATGGTTGGCCATTGTGCTAGTATTGTTAATGGCAATGATGATGTGAACTATTGTGAAAATTGTGATTTGATCTAATTGACCATGTGCACTCCTGAATATGTGTCAGAACTAGTCAAATGCATTAATTGAGAAACTGTTGTGAGTGGCACATGTAAGTTTGATATCGAATGCTTGATAAACATGGAGGGTTCGACGAGAGGGCAAAGAAAACAGGGAACAGGTTGACTTTTGTTAGGAATGGGCCGTGTATACACACACCTCATGAATTAGTTTCTGTTTAAACTTTGGGCCCAACAATTATCACCTTAGCTTGTGTTGATTGGGTCTTAGATGTAACTGGATCAATTTAATCAGATTAATTCATGTTAAAAGGGGTTGGTAATGCGTTGGACCGCAGCTCAGTTTAGATAATGTGATGAGATGTCAAGTGTTGTTAGTTAGTCAAGTGCTGCAATACGTGATTTCGTGTGTTTCGAATAATTGTCGAACATTCTGTGAACTACATGTGATTAAACTGGTAATATGAACTTACATAAACTATTATGTCATACACGTCATGAGTGATCAATCTGTGTTACAACTTGTTTTAATAAGTGGATTTTGGTGTATGAATCTGATCGTTATCGGTAATTATATTAGGATTGCATTGAGCAACTGTGAACACATATTTTAACCTTACCGAGCAAATCAAAGGTGAGTTCACTACTTTTGAGCATGTGTCCCGGTGGTTGGGACAGTCAGTGGGTATCCCGGGGAGGGATAAGTCTTTTGGGTAAAAACTAGTATATATTTGATAATATTCTCATCCTATCATTCTTAAGTCCCATCTTTTGTTACCGGGGAGGTAACGGGGTATTAGTTGGTAGCGCTACTTAGGTTTGGCACCCTCACACCGTACCGGGGAGGACGGTTGTGAACTAATTACCCAGTCGGGCCCAGTGCTTTGATAGGAGCACTGGGGAAAGGGCAAAACATACATCAGGAGCCGTCTTGTTTATTATCGAGATATTATCAATATTACTTTTGCATTTGTTAATGAACTGGAATAAACACTTGGTAACGAACGTTTTCATAAACTGTGAACTCGCCAGCTTTGTCTGATACGCTTGTTGCATGCTCGCAGGTCGTTAGGTATCTTGGCTCTGGAAACTTGCTGTCTGGAGGAGCAGGAGTGGTCATGGGTCGACTGAAGAGACTCATGTGATTATTTGTTTACTATTACACGTTGGTGTTTTTTAACAACTTAGTTTTTGGTTTATTATTTGCTTCCGCTGACATATTGGTTTTCGTATAAACTTACGATGGGATTTTACTATTAACTTGAGAACTTCGTTTAGAAACTTGTGGGTTCAATGTAATTAGTGGCTCATTGTCAGTCCGTCACACGCCTATCAGGGACACTCCCTAGGTGGTATTTTTTGGGGTGTGACAAAACATATGTAAACTACTTTTAATATGTATGTAATCAAAGAAATACATATAATAGATGATAAAAAGATCCTAAATACAAAAACTTATATATAAAATGATTGTTTATTAGGAGTTCTGAAAGTTCTATAGTTATTTAGAGTTCTGAAATGAACTCAACCCTATATATATATAATCATTTGATTAAAAAAATGAATAACAATTTGTTAAATCTATATAACACTTATCTTGCACTTGTAATGATTTAATGAGGGTCAAACACCATATACCGTTAGATTCATTTTTAAGAAAACTCATATATCTCATGTTCTATCTCCATCTTTATTCAATTAAAAACCATACATCTCATTTCTAATATCTTTCTTCCATATAAAAACACTCAAATAATATAGAAAATGAATATGAGGAATAAATAGTGAATACCAAAATACGAGAATTGAGAAGTAAGTCCCTAAATTTTCACCATTTGAAGGATGAAATGAAGTGCGAAGTTTAAGTAAAAACTCTATAGTTTTTTTCTCAAATTATAGGGATGTAGCCATTTTAGAGGATGGGATGTGAATGATATAGCCACCAAAAGCAACAATCGCCATTTTAAAAGTGTGAACTTTTAACCTTTTAAATCTATAATACCCAAGGTGAAGAGGTTATATAATTAGTAAGTATGTTAACTTCTTAGTGCTTATGGATGAGCTCAAATAACTCAATTTTTATGTTACACAACATAATATTGAAATAGAATCTATGGTAAAATGGAATAAATATGACGATGCATTGTGGTGTCATGATAAGAATCAAACAACAACGAAAGAGAGGACAAAGGAAAAAATTGATTACATAAACAAGTACCTAAACTGTAAACTAACCAACTAAACTAGTAAAAACTACTATCCATGAATATGCATGGAACATTGACATCACTATATAGTTACTAACTAGTGAGTAATCCAAATAGAAACTATCTAATTAAAGATTGGTCTGATACGTAGTGTCAATGTTCTATGCATATTCATACATAGTGGTGTAGTGTTTAGTGGGTTAATTAGTAGTTTGAATCACTTAGTAGTAGGCTTTTTGTTTAATTTTCTTTATGTCTTCACTTATTTCTTTAAGCCATGAATTAGAATTTCCTATTTGGCTTATGTTATCTCTTTCGTTGTTGTTGGGCACTGGTAGAGAAGTAGTCATTTTGCTACGGATATTTCCAAAGCAAGAAAATGTGCCGCAAATTCCGACATATTTGCGACGCATCTCCTACAAAAAATAAAACCCTAATTTTTTGTCAAATTTGTGACACAATAGCAACACAAATAAAAACAACCCTATTTTTTTCAAAAATTTGTCACAAATGTGTCATAAAGATTCCTTTAAAACTACTAAGTTAACTAATTTACTATTATCCAATTCAACTAAACCTAATTACAAATATTAATTCCAAGTATTCTGTCAGAAATGCGTAGCAACTTGCTACGCATTTGTGACAGAATAAATACTATTATATGTGAATTATAATCAAATGTTTAACTTTCGCAAAGTAAAAATCGGAAAGGGTGATACCTGAGTTTGTAATTTACTTCACAACATATTATTTCCATACAAAAATGTATGCCACATCAGACACCAGTGGGCCCAGAGAGATACTTCGATCTAAACGAAAACTCTAAATTCCTTTTCGATTTTCGTTGTCCCACACAAACCTCCTTTCAAAAACCCTAACATCTTTCAATCTAATTTCATCACTTTATAGAGGTTAGCTATACTTTCAGAGGACGGATAAATTCAAAATTTAAGAGTTCATATCTATCTCTGGTCAACTCAACACGAATCTAGGGTTTGCTTACTTCAATTAACGCTTCAATTCATGATCTGCTTCGATGATGTTGTTAAATTGATAATATTGAATCGATTGTGATGATGTTTTAGGTTTACTTGTGTTCGATTTTGAACTAATTAGGTTTGCTTTTGTTCGATTTTGGAATGGAGAGTTAAAATTTTGATTGATTCAACTGTTTGGGGATGGATTGGCGACAGACTGTGGGGCAGTGGCGGTGAATCAGAAGCGAGGGCAGCTTGTACACCTTGTAAGATCTCAAATCAACAATTTCGTTACTTATTACTTCATGGATCTAAGATAAAGTTTTTTGGGTTTTCAGTGACACGAATCCATGCTTTAGGTTGAATGAAGTATTCTAATTGATTGTTTTATGTTCGTAATATTATTACCGATTTCATAGAACATATAATTGGTAGGTAACTCCTTAGTTGTATATGAATTCAATTAGTGTAAATCTTCATTTGTATCATTCAATTTCGTCAGTTATTACATCGCAGATTTATGCTAAAGTTTGTTGTATTGTTTAGTAACATGGATGCATGCTCTAGGTTGAATGAAGTATTCTAATCAATTACTTTATGTTCATAATATATTTAGTTAATTATTGATAACATAGAACAATTGATTTCAAGGTATCCATTAGTTGTGTGTGAATTTAATCAGCTTTTGTGTTGTTAAGATGCATCGGTCTCTTCATTCTTTGTATAATAATTTGTAGAAGGGGAAATCTCGAAACTAGCCCAAAATTGGTCAACATTTCGAAACTAGCCAAAGGAAACGTCTTGTAGAGACGCTACCACGTTGCTGAAACGTCTTGACAATGGACCAATCACTGGCTGCCACGTGTCCGACAACGCTGAAACGTCTCAGAAGTCTTAGCTGAGACGTCTTAACATGGCTTGAGACGTTTCCACACGGCTTCATATGGCTTGAGACTTTTCCACATGGCTTAAGACTTTTCCACATGGCTTGAGACGTTTCCACATGGCTTGAGACTTTTCCACATGGCTTGAGACATAAAATGACATTTAACTCTTTATAAAATTAACCTTAAATTACGTTAAATATATATAAAATTAAATAAAATAGTTGGTTGTTAGGATTTTTCATATTTTTTAAAGTTTTTTACTTTTCTTAAGTTTTAAAGTCTTTTAGAGTTCTTATACACACATATGGCTTGAGACTTTTCCACATGGCTTTAGCTAAGACGTCTTAACATGTTGAGACGTTTCCACACGGCTTCATATGGCTTGAGACTTTTCCACATGGCTTAAGACTTTTCCAGATGGCTTGAGACGTTTCCACATGGCTTGAGACTTTTCCACATGGCTTAAGAACTTTCCACATGGCTTGAGCAATTTTCACATGGCTTGAGCCATAAAATGACATTTAACTCTTTATAAAATTAACCTTAAATTACGTTAAATATATATAAAATTAAATAAAATAGTTGGTTGTTAGGATTTTTCATATTTTTAAAAGTTTTTTACTTTTCTTAAGTTTTAAAGTCTTTTAGAGTTCTTATACACACATACATACACACCATGTTGTAATACATATGAGAATTTCAAAAGAATAATTTTTCATAATCTTAAAAGTTTTAGTAATTAAAAGTTTTGTAACATAATACGATTACTTAAAACATATTTTCAATTTTTAAACTAATTTTCCTCACGATTTTTAAACTCTTATATATTTTTTCTACGTTTACGTTTCTTTTTTTCTTAAAAATTACACCATAAAATATGTTTAAAAATCGTGAGGAAGATTAGTTTAAAAATTGAAAATATGTTTTAAATAATCGTATTATATTTCAAAACTTTTAATTACTAAAACTTTTAAGATTGTGAAAAATTGTTCTTTTGAAATTCTCATATGTATTACAACATGGTGTGCATGTATGTGTGTATAAGAACTCTAAAAGACATTAAAACTTAAGAAAAAGTAAAAAACTTTAAAAAAATATGAAACATATGAAAAATCCTAACAACCAACTATTTTATTTAATTTTATATATATTTAACGTAATTTAAGGTTAATTTTATAGAGAGTTAAATGTCATTTTAGGGCTAAAGCCATGTGGAAAGGGCTCAAGCCATGTGGAAAAGTCTTAAGCCATGGGGAAACGTCTCAAGCCATGTGGAAAAGTCTTAAGCCATGTGGAAACGTCTCAAGCCATATGAAGCCTTGTGGAAACGTCTCAAGCCATGTTAAGACGTCTCAGCTAAGACTTCTGAGACGTTTCAGTGTTGTCGGACACGTGGCAGCCAGTGATTGGTCCATTGTCAAGACATTTCAGCAACGTGGTAGCGTCTCTACAAGACGTTTCCTTTGGCTAGTTTCGAAATGTTGACCAATTCTTGGCTAGTTTCGAGATTTCCCCTTTGTAGAACCCCTAAGTATAGAAAAGTTGTGTTTAGTAAAAACATAATATAATGCAATTAAATGTGATATTCAAGTAATCAACCAGTGTCTTCTATTAGGCTACTCGGTATGGCACCCGTCCCCGGGTCGTCTTGGTCCGGCGCCGCTGGGCACACCGTGCCCGCCCCCCCCCCCCCCCCCCGCGTCCCGTCGCCAACGTCCGAGTTCCGACGTTTAAGACGATCCAAAACAGTGGGCCCCCTCTCTTTTGTTTGTTTGTTTGTTTGTTTGTGGGATTTGTACATTATGCTTTAATACTTGTACATAGTTTTGTGGGGTATGATCATCTAGCACCATCCTCCCATGCCCTCTAGTTTTGGAGATGGACCATCCTTGGGAGGACTATGACGTGGCCGCCAACGTGGCGGATCATCCTCAAGGATGGTCCATCAACCATACCCACTAGCGTTATGGTACATCTATTTGATCTGAAGAGTATTTTACTATTTGCTTCAATGATTATAATTTCTGTTTGAATGATGTTAAACATGTTATTTTGAAGTAAAATTAATTAGGTTATCAAAATATATGGACAAAAGTAGGTGTGACATAATCAAAATGTATTGGTCACTTCATTTATTGTCCAACTAATGCACTTTTAAATACCTGGCTCTTAAATTTATGGTAGTAGAAAGGGTCGTAAAATGCCAAAATCATTTAGGAACCCAAGGTGGTACACACAAGACAAATTCATAGCGGGGCATATTAGACAATAAAATACTGATTTATATCCCCACTTGCCTGATATAAAAGGCAGACGTATTACATGGCCGGCTCTGGGCCCGGCAAACCCGTGCCGAACCTCGAGGCCCAAAATTTCAAAGAGCTCGAAAAGTCTTTATAAGCTTGTATATATTTATTAAATTATATATTTAGTATATTTATCCGTTTATTATGCAAAAAGATATTGGTGGTGGTGGCAAAACCATCCCAAAATAATGTAAAGGTCATCATTAAGTATTTTTTTTTATTATTATTTTTTTTGTAATTCATTTACCCTTAACCATAATTTTGGGCTTAATTCTTTTCCTCGCCCAAGGCCTAAATTTTTTCAAAAGTTTTCGGGGACGGCTCTGACGTATTATGCAATCAAGTGGCGGAGCTAACTCACTAATTTAGGGGTATCCGAAATTTTTTTTACCGTGCAATCATACAATAAAAACGAAAATCAATTAAGTAGTACAAATACCTCTCACAGCATGAAATCGTTCCATTACATCGTCGTCTTTTGCTTTATCAAAAGTTTCTTTTTCAACCGCACAAACCATAACATTGTTCAAATATTCCGGGCCCATTCGATTGCGTAAATCCGTCTTAACAAGCTTCAATTTAGAAAAAAAAAAACATCTTTCAACGGTTGCGGTTGCAACCGGTAAAACCAAAGCTAGCTTCACTACCCGATAAATCAAAGGACAAGAACTATGTGTTCCGGTTTCCACCATAAAACGAGCAAGATCACTTATTCAATTATAATATTGTTTTGGATCTTGGGCTAACTTTATCAATTATATTTAGGACATTCTTTCAATTCTATTATTGTTAATTCGGGGTTATTTTATCATTCGGGCTTAATTATTATACAAGTTTTCGGGTTGTAAAATGTTTGGGCTTATAAAGAAAATGAGATTTTAGTAATATCAAGTATCCCATTTTTTTTTTGTTAGGGGTATCCTCATATTTTTTAGAGGTATCCTTTGTGTAAAACTAGAAAAAAACACTACGAATACGGGGTTAAGCCGTAGCACGTCCTACGGCTCCTAACATTGCGGTTCCGCCCTTGATATTGCAATCTTTTGTGTATAAATAGATATATCGATATACATAGGGAGGTGTGTCTACTTGGCTTTGGTGCCAAACAACATGAAACCTTGTGTGTATAAATAGATATATAGATATACATAGGGAGGTGTGTCAACTTGGCTTTGGTGCCAAACAACGGATAAAGACTACTATACATTCTATTTATTGAGACATACTTCACCATTCGTGAATATAAAGTATAAAACTTTGCGTAAGAATCAATTAATACATATGTAAACTTGTAAAATTACATATATTTAATAAAAACTACCCTTGAATAGTATTAAGTATATAAAATAATTAAATAAAATGATTGGTCGTTAGGAGTTCTCACAATTTTTAAAATTTTTGGAAGTTACGAAATGAACCCAACATATATAGGCTAGGAGATGTTGAAAATTAAATTAATCAACAATAAATTAATATAACATTATTAATTACCGAGTTATCAGCCAAACCAGTTTGTTCCAACTTGAGCAAACTGATTAAAGAAAGGTAGAAGGAGACTGTCCCGTTGTCGGACGAATTTAAAGAGCACGTAAATTAAAAACCAACCTGGTGATTACAGAATAATAATCTTAGAACTGCACGGATGATTCCTGTCCTTAAAGGATTTTACGTGCTCGTATTGCTGTGAGCTGCAGCGTAAACTCCCAGGATTTAATGCAGAACTGATCTGGTATTCCAACAGCAATGAAAACCAGAAAACGCAGAAGCTGGAACGAAAACTCGAACACACAAGTGGGAGGTGAGAAGGCTGCGAAAATCAGAGTGTTTAACAGGTAGCATGAAGCTTTTATTTATAGGTTTGGTTATACCAGAGAATGAGAAAAATAGGGAGTGATATATCAATCCATAACCAATTCGAATTACTGTATAGATATCCTATACGAATTCGAATACTGGAAACATATCCCATATGAATTCGAAAGATAATGGGATAACCCCCACAGTTTCGAACTCATCTCTATCTCCTTCTTATCTCATCTCATTCGGTTTACAGATCTGACCCACCTGAACCGGACCTTAGCTAAAAATAAAAGCTCCTCAGCTCCTAGCGACGATCGAAGTGCAAAGTGCGCCTCAAACGCGACCATTCGCGAGCTCGCGACTCGGCTCGGCTCGGCGCGCGTGTGGGCTTCACCCACTTCTCAACCCATTTAACACTATGGAAGCCCATAAGGGGTAATCCCTTATAAACCACTTAAACTTCACTCACTTCACCGATGTGGGATGAAGGAAACATACCAACTTGTATGTTTCTCTTTAATATCCTCTTTAATATTTCCAACAATCCCCCACCAAGTTGGAATGTTTCCTTTCACTTATACTAATGATGTCACTAGGTGTCACGAAGATTAAACCCAGTTTATGTTGATAAACAAGAAGAGACAGATTAGATGGTGACCTATGGAATTAAACCATTAACCTGATAGCCCCCTTCGGTTTACCCCCACACATCATCAGCTGACTTTGCGTTCTCACTGAGCGCGAATATGGTCGTGCGCTATAAATCCTTTTCATGACCCTTTAGAAGATAAACCACTAATCTTCACTCGAGGCGGCACCACCCCTAGATCATATAGGCAAAGTTTTACATCATCCACGTTGCTTGGATGCCTCCAAAACTTTGTTAAGAGCATAAGCTCACCCTTGTTCTCGGCAACGACGTACTATCATACCTCACATGGATCTATCAAATTTGATAGTACCTTCTATCGTTAAGTGACTTCGTTTTTACCCATTAAACTTGAGAAATAGGAGCACTAAGTTCAGGTTGGGTTTCCATCACTAACGATTCTATTGTGGTTTTAGACCCATGTCTCTCGCGGTATTCACAACCAAATCTCTCGTCAGAGGTTTAGTAAACGGATCTGCCAAGTTTTTACTTGTCTTGACATAGACAACCTTGATGGTACCACTTTCAAGTAGTTGTCTCACATAATTGTGCCGAAGACCTATGTGTCTTGACCTCCCATTATACACTGCGTTGTATACTTTAGATAGTGTGGCCTCACTATCACAATACATGAGAATAGACGGCATTGGAACATCCCACAGACGGATGTCAATAAGTAGATCTCTAATCCACTCCGCTTCCTTGCCAGCCGCAGCTAGCGCTATGAACTCAGCTTCCATAGTTGAGTGGGCAATACACGTTTGTTTCTTGCTCGCCCAAGAAATTGCTCCTCCTGCTAGAGTGTAAATCCACCCACTTGTAGATTTTGAATCATTGGTGCGATCAATCCAGCTTGCATCAGAATAACCTTCAAGTATTCTGGAAGAAGACGTGTATGTCAGTTCTAAGTTACTGGTCCTTTTCAGGTATCCAAGTACTCTGCCCACTGCCTTCCAGTGTTCTGTCCCTGGATTAACAGTATACTGACTCAGTTTGCTTACAGCAAAAGCAATGTCAGGACGAGTGCAATGCGTAGCATACATCATACTTCCAATAGCACTCGCATACTCCAGTTGAGCCACTGCTCTTCCAGGGTTCACATTAAGTTTCACACTTGGATCAAACGGAGTATTAAACTCTTTAATATTTAAGTGTTGAAACTTAGTCAGAATTTTCTCTATGTAATGAGATTGACTTGGAGAAATCTGACTTCCAGTTCTCTTCACCTTGATCCCAAGAATGGTATCAACTTCTCCTAGATCTTTCATCTTAAAGTTCGAGGACAAATATTTCTTAGTTTCAGAAATACCTTCAAGGTGAGTGCTAATGATCAACATATCATCAACATAAAGACAAATCACGACTGTATAACCGGGTTCGCATTTAGTATAAATACATCTGTCAGCACTGTTGTGTCGAAACCCGAAAGCAGCCACAGTGGTGTCAAATCTCTCATGCCACTGTTTAGGAGCTTGCTTCAAACCATACAGAGATTTAATAAGTCTACACACTTTGTTCTCTTGTCCAGGCATCACAAACCCTTCTGGTTGCTCCAAATAAATCTCCTCATTTAGATACCCATTTAGAAATGCTGTCTTTACATCCATTTGATGAATGTACAGCCCTTTCAAAGAAGATACCGCTATTAGAGTTCTAATAGAACTTATTCTAGCCACAGGTGCATAGGTATCAAAATAGTCGATCCCTTCTCTCTGCCTATACCCTTTAGCAACTAATCTCGCTTTATAGGCAGAGATGGATCCATCTGGATGATACTTCCTTTTGAAAATCCATTTGGATCCAATAGGTTTCTTTCCCTTGGGTAGATCAGCTAACTCCCAAGTTCCATTTCCCATAATGGAATCCATTTCATCATTGACTGCCTCCTTCCACAAAGGGGCATCTCTAGATGACATTGCTTCGCTGAAAGTTTTAGGATCATCATCCAAATTTACAGCGAAAATGACCTCTCTCGTCACTTTCTTTTGAGTTCCTTCAACCAGGTAAGAAAAGAAATCATCTCCATAACTTTTCTCTTTTCTAACTCTAGTACTTTTCCTTGGTTCTTCAACTATTGGTGAGGGTTGAACCCTTTTCTCAGAAGTACTAGAAGTTGTGGTGCCATTTGAGTTTTCATCATCTCTAGAAAACTTGTTCTCAAAGAATTCCACATCTCTGGATTCTACAACTATACCTGATTCGTCATCCAACAATCGGTAAGATTTACTATGCGAAGCATATCCAATGAATACACTCTTGAAAGCACGTTCTCCCAGTTTGAGTGTCTTTGGATCAGGTACGCGATAGTAGGCAAGACACCCCCAAACCCTCAAATGCTCTAGGTTTGGTTTTCTTCCTTTCCACAACTCATATGGACTCGTAGGTATCACACGACTAGTGATCCTATTGTGAACATAACATGCGGTTAACACAGATTCCCCCCACATATTACGAGATAGACCCGATTGGTTTAACATACAGTTAGCCATCTCTACCAAGGTTCGGTTCTTTCTCTCAGCCAAACCATTTTGTTGGGGAGTATAAGGTGCAGTTCTCTCAAGTATGATGCCTTCTTCTTCGCAGAATGCATCAAACTTTCGGTTAAAGTATTCTCCGCCTCTGTCCGAGCGAAGAATTTTAATGCGTTTCTCCTTTTGTTTTTCGACCTCAGCCTTATATATTTTAAATGCCTCAAAAGCTTCGTCTTTTGAATGCAACAAATAAACATATAGGTATCGGCTCGAGTCATCGCAAAAAGTGATAAAGTATCTCTTACCCCCACGAGTAAGAACTCCATTCAGTTCACAAATATCTGAATGAATTAGTTCTAGTAGTGATGTATTGCGTTTATGGACACTTGGAAAAGGTTTCTTTGTGAATTTTGATTTAACACATGTTTCGCATTTTTCAAAATCTTTATCTTTCAATTTTAATAAAACTTTAGTTTGCATTTTTTCAATGTTTTTAATATTTGTATGAGCTAAACGTTTATGCCATAAAGAAATTGAACAAGCGATATAATCAGAAGACATAATTTCATTCAAATCAAAACCAATTGCATTACATTCACCAATACTAGTACTATCACTACCACCACTATCACTATCACTTTCATTCCCAAACCCATCAATCACTGAAACGCCCCCTTCATCCGAATCTTCTTCATCAATCCCATCTTCAGCTAAGTCAAGACGATACATTCCACCCGTGTTCTTTGCTTGACCCACATAGATGTCATTTAGAGAAAACTTCACACGAAGATTCTTGATAACCAGCTTGTAACCATTCCGATCAAATTTATCAGCAGAAACCAGACCCTTGGTGATACCAGGAACATGCAACACGTCCTGAAGGGTAACCACTTGACCATCTCTAAAGTTTAGTCGCACCGTGCCTTTACCATGTACTTCTACACGATGTCCATCAGCACACACCACCACTGTTCCTTGAGGAACAGGAGCATAAGTAAGAAACGAGCCACGATTCCCACAAACATGAACAGTGGCTCCAGAATCCAAGAACCATCCTCTACATGCTACAATGCGTGTATATTGAGAAAGCATATTAACTTCACCAAGACCCACACTGGCCACTAGATTGGTGACTTTCTCAACATCAACAGCACTTGTAGAACCAACCGTAGATCCAGATTTCCTCTAAGAGCACTCTCGTGCATAATGCCCTATTTCTCCACAAACATGGCATTTACCAGACCTCTTTGGTTGATGGTTGTTAGTGTGTTGTGTCTTCTTGAATTCTTTTTTCTTTGGTGCAGTAAACTTCTTATTCTTTGATGCCCCTTTTCCCTTTTGACCAGATCCTCCAGCAACATGATTTACACTCGATCCGACTTTACCTCTTTTGTCCCTGTTGCGCGTTTCCTCCTCAATTCGAAGGTGCTTCAACAGTTCATCCAACGAGTAGTCCTCAGACTTGTGCATCATTCTCTTTGAGAAATCTTTCCAATTAGGAGGCAATTTTGCAATAATGACCCCTACTTGAAATATTTCTGGCAGCGGAATAGAAAGTGCAGTCAATTTGTTAACAAGAACTTGGAGTTCATGCACTTGCTCCAGGATTGACTTGTCATCGACCATTTGGAAGTCTAAGTACTTGGCAATAAGGTATTTGTTAGTACCTTCTTCATGTGCCTTATACTTATCTTCCAAAGCTTTCCACAATTCTCTAGCACTTTTTACCGGCGCGTACAAGTCATAGAGACGATCCGAAAGAGAATTTTTTATGTGGCCCAGGCAAAGATCTTCAGCTTCCTTACAGACAAGTCTTTGCCTTGCCAAATCTGCATCTGGTAGCTCTCCTGCCTCACGAGGAGGGTCATCAGGGATTGCAGGCAAATCAGGATCAAGGATATAGTAGAGTTTCAGCACAACTAGCATGAACTTAACCTTGTCCGCCCAGCGGGTATAGTTCTGACCATCGAATCTGTCCAACTTGACAAACTCTTGATTCATGAATCTCAGATTGGCAGTTGGTAGTTCAGCGTCCATTTGTTCTGTTGATTAAACACAAGTATAAAATCCTTTAAGATTGTTGAAAATTAAATTAATCAACAATAAATTAATATAACTTTATTAATTACCGAGTTATCAGCCAAACCAGTTTGTTCCAACTTGAGCAAACTGATTAAAGAAAGGTAGAAGGAGACTGTCCCGTTGTCGGACGAATTTAAAGAGCACGTAAATTAAAAACCAACCTGGTGATTACAGAATAATAATCTTAGAACTGCACGGATGATTCCTGTCCTTAAAGGATTTTACGCGCTCGTATTGCTGTGAGCTGCAGCGTAAACTCCCAGGATTTAATGCAGAACTGATCTGGTATTCCAACAGCAATGAAAACCAGAAAACGCAGAAGCTGGAACGAAAACTCGAACACACAAGTGGGAGGTGAGAAGGCTGCGAAAATCAGAGTGTTTAACTGGTAGCATGAAGCTTTTATTTATAGGTTTGGTTATACCAGAGAATGAGAAAAATAGGGAGTGATATATCAATCCATAACCAATTCGAATTACTGTATACATATCCTATACGAATTCGAATACTTGAAACATATCCCATACGAATTCGAAAGATAATGGGATAACCCCCACAGTTTCGAACTCATCTCTATCTCCTTCTTATCTCATCTCATTCGGTTTACAGATCTGACCCACCTGAACCGGACCTTAGCTAAAAATAAAAGCTCCTCAGCTCCTAGCGACGATCGAAGTGCAAAGTGCGCCTCAAACGCGACCATTCGCGAGCTCGCGGCTCGGCTCAGCTCGGCGCGCGTGTGGGCTTCACCCACTTCTCAACCCATTTAACACTATGGAAGCCCATAAGGGGTAATCCCTTATAAACCACTTAAACTTCACTCACTTCACCGATGTGGGATGGAGGAAACATACCAACTTGTATGTTCCTCTTTAATATCCTCTTTAATATTTCCAACAGGAGATGACTACAAAGTCAAAAACTCCTAAAAAGTGTGAAAAGTCTATGTGTACATTGTGTTTTAAATTTTATGCATGATGCTTTAGTTTTTATTTTTGGCATGGTATTATATAAAAAAACACCAAATGTAATAATTTAAAACACAACAAAATTTATTCTAGGTATGAAATTTAAAACACCATGCCAAGAAAGTTAATAAGTGTGTTTTAAATTTCATGCCTATAATACATTTCATTGTGTTTTAAGTTGTTATGTTTTGTGTTTTTTCTATATAATACCTGTAACATCCCAAAAATGGATTTGGTAAATAAACCAAATTAACTGGGATGAGCGGATAAAATACCGTTAGTGGTGAAAGTTAACCCGATAAACATTAGGATTTATATAAATAAACCTAATGATTAGATAAAAGATGAATAAACGTTTTTATAAGATAAAGTTATGAAGAGCCCGGGCCATCGAGACTTCATCAAAGTCGGGTTGTAATGCCCCAACCTTGGTAAAGTCAATTATTATGTTCATTTGATAAGTGACAGGAAGTATACAACTATGAATATTTAACCTAGTTAGTATACTTGTTTATTTAAAGAGTAAATTACAAAAGTCGTCCTTTATGTTTACACCATATTGCAAACTATGTCTTTTATCTTCAATATAAACAAGAAACGTACTCGATGCTTGCAAATCCTTGCATGTTATGTCCTTTATCTTCAATTTATAAACACAATTGTTTTTATTTATTGTTTTTTAGATCAGATTATTATTATTTATTTTAGTATTTAGGGTAAAATGACCAAAATACCCTTATGTGGGGTTCATTTGGTCAGCTTTAACAATGAAAACTAACTGAGTTAGGGCTAAAGGACATAACATGCAAGGATTTGCAAACATCGAGTACGTTTCTTATATATATTGAAGATAAAGGACATAGTTTGCAATATGGTGTAAACATAAAGGACGATTTTTGTAATTTACTCTTATTTAAAAGACAAATAGTTGTGACACGAAAATAGATAGTAAAACATGGAGGTGCTAAATGGCACACTCTTGAAAGTTGAAATATAAAAGGATGAGAAAATAAAACACACAATTGTGTGTGTGTGTCGTGCATAGTGAGAGAGGGAGAAGACCTCCCTAAAAATCTCAAGAAATGCCATAATTAAAGAAGGATTCAACACTAAATCGATGCATGATCTCAAATTTGTGATCATCTAAGCTTTCCAAGCATAAGGTATGTTGTAAAACTTGATTTGATGAACTTCATGTGAAGAAGAACTTGAAGGTGGTAACCTTGAGTTCAATATTACTGTTAGTGTGCTGAAATTGATAATGAAGGTATGTATTGGATCATCATACTTGTTAGTATATATGAAATACCTGAATAATTTAGAGGTTTAAGTATATGTTCATACATGACATGAAATGGATTTTGTATAATATGATGAAATTGATCTTATATTGAGGTTGAAATGTGCTTAAAATCATCATGTATACAAGAATGTATGAGGTACTTGATTAAATTAGATGTTTGGATGAATTCCATATATATGATGAATTAGGTTTTTACATAGTGATGAAAACCCCCAAATTCTTGTATGATAGTTTGATGAGTTAGTTTATGATAATTGAAAGTTTATGTTAACATGATGTTGAGAAATGTATGAACTTGTATAATTGAAAGAAACATGGTGATTTTGTATTGCAAAGTTAGCTAATCTGATAGCCTAAAAATGATGCCCACTAAGTGTTTGATAATATGCCTAAATGAGTTTTATGAACTTGTTAGTGCATTTATATATGTCAATTGGTAGTTTTACTTTTTAAAAGTCAAACCGACCTATAATAGAATTAAACAAGAAATGTGGTATAAAAGTCCATAAGGTGTGATGGTCATGATGTAGGATGACTAATCTAACCATCTTGTGGATGTTATATGATAGTTTGACTCTTTACAAGCTAGGTGGTAGCTTGGAACGAAATGGGTCAAGCTAGGTGGGACCACCGAAGCCCTAACCTGAAAACGTCTGTGTTTTTAAAGCTTAGTTTCATGCTTATAAACAGGTTGTGCAGCCCAGACAAAGTATCATCCTGCCCTTAGCATCCTATTCACCTCTAGAAGCAAAATCCCATCTTAAGCAAAAACGAAAAAAAAAAAACGATAAAAGCTAATTAATAACAATAATACTAATGAAGGATCCATAAAAAGATACTTGCTTCAAATTCAACCTAAAAATGTCAAATACTGTGACAATCTTTAAAGACCTCGGGCTAAAAGAAAGATATCTCCTCAAGATCCAAGTTTCGTATTACGTCTAAACAAACAAAAAAGTATGAACATATACTGATATGGTATATAAAGAAGATATGTCAGGTTACACCCTCTTTTGGCTCGTTCAGAAAGAGAGAGAGAGAGAGAGAGAGAGAGAGAGAGAGAGAGAAGTGATAAGTTTTGGCTATGTGGTGGTAGGGTTTTGAGAGAGAGAGAGAGAGAGTAGGAAAAAGATGAGTGGTGGGCCAATATCTTTTATGATGAGTGGTGGGCCAATATCTTTTATTTTTTAATTGTTTATGAGTAATCTAGTCATTGCACACATGCTTAACTGAGAATTTTACATAAGTTAGTGATAAGAATCATCCGAGTTTATAAAATTGCAACCACTAGGACCAACTCTGTAATTATTGAAGCCTAGGGACCAACACTGCAAAAATTGCAAACCACAGGGACGAACCAGACACTTAACTCTTTTTCTTAAACACTCCATCACAAAAAAAAAAATTGTTTTGTTGCAAATGTGCCGCTAACTTTACTAATAAAATGACGTTTTTTTATAAAAAATGTGTAGCAAATTAAAAATAATAATTAAGAAATAGCGTTTTCGTCAACATAATTTCGTAAAAAATGGTGTAGCAAATGGTTTTTAACGGTTTGTTGTTTTACCAACATTAAGGTTTTGTCACAGATGCGTAGCAAATCAGAATTTGCAACGCATTTGTGATGGAAAAGTACATTGTAAATAGCTAAATTATATTATATAATATTATAATTTGCAACATTTTGTTGCATTAAAGGTTGTACACCATGCTATGTTGGTATTTTGTGCATTCAATGGTTGTACAAAAGCATTATTTACAATAATAAGTAGTAATATATGTTTGCGTTATTGTTTGTACCATATGTATTGAAATATGTATGGTTGTTTTGAAGAAACCATGGGTCGGTTAATTTCCGTTATTTTACTAATTTCATGAAAATAACGTTAAAAAAAGCGAGGGACGGTTAATCATGCATCATGTGGTGGCGTTGATAGCCGAAAGACAGTGGGTACATGCACTAATTGGTTTTTGTCCCAATTGCTGAGTGTTTTGTGTCTTATGTCTTATGTCCAATGCTTGATGCAAAACTACTATCGAGCGGGGTCTCACTGGAAGCAGACTCTTTATTTCTACGGTGTAGAGGTAAGACTATATGACATCTTACTCTCCTCATACCCTACAGTGGTTGATGTATTTTACTTTCTAAAACTGGGTTAATCAAACATCTTGTTGGGATTGAACCCTATCAAGAGGAACAGATAATTAAAGCCAAAACTGGATCAGAGCAGTGGATCCAGAATAAGCAGACGTTTACAATATGATATGATCAAGTCTCTCCCCTTGATAGTGATTTCAACATCTGCTGACCTCCTATCTGCTGATCGTGCAAACTGCTGACCTACAACTGCTGCTCTTGTAAAGACTGATAGAAGACTAAAGCTTTGCTGCTCAATCTACTGTCTTGAGTCAAGTACTGCTGATCCGGACAAGCACTGCTGGATTCACAGCAGTGGAAGGTTGCATCAGCTGTTTTAGTGTCTTTTGTAATGTAATGTAATGTAATATCAGTAGTTAGCATAGCAGTGTTTGTATAGATCAGAGGTTAGAGTTTGTTAGGAGGTTAGATGTCACTTTCATGGTGACGTCAGCATTAGATGCTCAGTGGTTTGCTAGTGCCTATAAATAGAACAGTGCTCTGTACTGTTCTATTAGCTCTTTTGCATCATCGTCTTCTTTGCACGAACAAACAACTGAGCTCTGGCTGAGGGGGAGTTTGCATTCATTCATCAATCATTGTAATCGTTATTGAAATAAATTCAATCTTCTGATTCATTGAGTAAAGATGTTTGATCAAAGTACTACTCTCGTTTGATTGTATGCAAAGTTTGTTTTCATTATAATTCCGCTGCACACTCAACCATTTTCATTTTAATTACAAACACAAAATACAATCAGAAACAAACTCAGATCCAACAATTGGTATCAGAGCCTGGACAGTCAAATTTGATTTAACAATCATTTTGACGTAAATAGTTCGGCTCATAACAGTTGATACTGATCGTTTGTTCGTTTGTTGAAAAACAGAGCAAGGATTAATCACCATTAAAGTTGATTTCTCAGTGTCTGTAAAACAACAAGAATGACGTCACAATCTCAGGACGATAAAAACAACATCGGCTCTCTTTTTAAACCACCTATGCTAAAAAGAAATGAGTACAACATCTGGCAGAGGAGAATGGGTCACATCCTTGCTCAACAAAGCACAGGTAGTTGGAGGTCTGTCGTATTTGGTCCCCACGTTCCCACAGTGCCAAGCGCTGAAGATGCTAAAAAGTTCGTTCCAAAACCAGTTGAAAATTATACCGAAACCGACTACCAAAAGTTCGAACTAGATGCTAAAGCGTTTAGCATCATAGCATCAGCGCTGCCCAATGAGATATATGCTGGACTGTTACACTGTAACAGTGCCAAAGAGTTATGGGACGCACTTAAGGAACAGTTTGGGGGGACCGAAGAAGTCATAGAAAACAATAGGGAAATCCTGAACCAACAGTACGAAACATTTTGTCATGTTAGAGGTGAATCACTGACACAACAATTTGAGCGTTTCAGTTGTCTCATCAGTGAACTGAGGCTTGTTAACACCACATTTACAAACTCAACTCAAAATAGCAGGTTCCTCAGATCACTGCCGGAAAAATGGGACACCATAGCTTTTGTCACCCGAAACTCACCTGAGTTCAAGGATCTGACCTTGACCCAACTCCATGGTCGACTCCTGACCTACGAAAGGGAGTTGAACCAGAAAAGGAAGTTACAAGAGTCAGGAAAAGCCATTGATGATTATACATTCGGTAACACTGCTCTTCTGGGTCAAGAAGAATCTGGGAGCAGTGGTAAGGATCAGGGTTATGATCACTTCATTGACATAACTGCTGGGGCAAATTTTAACAACCCTGATCCTCACTCTGCAAGTTATGCATTCACTGCAAACGAAAACCAGATGTCAGACAATCTAAGCTTTGAACTCAATGATTTACAACATTTTGATCCCACTGACTTAGAAGAGATGGATATTCTGCACCAGTTGGCTTTGCTTAGTGTTAGAACTAGCAAATTCTATAAAAGAACAGGGAGAAAATTCCTAGGACTTCATGGGAATTTGAGGGTTGGGTTGGATAAATCGAAAATCAAGTGTTACAAGTGCAATAGGTTAGGGCACTTTGCTAGGGAATGCAGAAGTCAAAACACTGGACCGATAGTCACTCATCCTAGCTCTAACCCTAGACCACAAAGTCAAAGCACTGTGCACTATACCCAATATACCCCTGCAGCTCAAGTGAACACTGCTCACTATGCTGCTGCCCCTGTGCCAGTGCATTATGTCCAAACTACTGTTCCACAAATTCAGTATGTTCAAACCCCTGCTCCACAGGTACAAATGCAACCAGTTGCACCTCAAACCACTGCTCCAGCAGCAGTACAACCAGATCAACAAAGCTTTTTCACTCAAGGGTTTGTTGACTGGAGCAGTATGCCTGATGAACTTAGTGATGAAAACTTTGCACTCTATGCTTTTAATGAACCTTCTAATGATGAATTTTGTTTGATGGCATTAGAGTCAATCACAGAGGGGGTTGAAACTGAAGGTGAACAGCTAAGTGATAAAACAGTGGGAGAGGTGACTGAAGCAGTGATTACCACTATGACTGGTGAACTACTGCTGGGAGAAAGTTCAGGTACCCTGATTGAACCACTGACAGACCCATGGTCCGAAGAGAACAAGGAAGAAAAGAAAGAAGAAAAAGCAGGTGAGAAAGAAGAAAGAGCTGATGATGAAGAAAATTTTCAATGTGATTGTGCAATGATGGCTGCTGCCAAGGTATCACCTCAAGTTCTTGAAAAACTGTGTTCTGACAATTGCATTATTGCTTTTGCTAACATCAAAGAGGTGAATGAAAACCTTCGGGATAAAATCTTAACTGATGAAGTCAAATTTGAAAGATCTCTAAAAGAACTTAAAAACAAATTGGCTGAAAAAGAGAAAGAGATTAGCAGCATGAAAGAAGAGCAGAGCATAACCAAAACTCAACTCCAAACTATGGTAGAAAAATACCAAAGTTGTAAAAAGGAGTTAGAGTCCACCCAGATCACATGTGAGAGATGGGTGGAATCATGCAAAGGGTATGAGGTTATGCTTGAAAAACAGATAAAAAGCAATGTGAAATTTGGTGTTGGTTATAGAAAACATGATGATGAAACCACTGCCTTTGGAAAATCTGTTCAAACCACTGATGTAACCACTAAGTTCATCCACACAAACAAGAATGGCCAAGAAGTGAAAATCACAGACAAACTTGGTAACAAAATCACACTTGACAGACCAATGGGATCCTCTACTTTTGAGGAGCTTGAAGATTATCAGTTTAAACCAAAATGGTCTGATGAGTGTGATATTCTTGAAAATTTCAAGCCAATGGACTTTACATCAACTGATGGTGTTAAAGCTCCAAAAGCTAAAGTCATACCTCTCAAGGACATCCCAGCAGTGGTTAAAACCTCTGCTGCAAAGGAGTCTGAAAAGAGAAAGAAGAAAGAAAAAATTGATAACTTGTTTTGTGAATTCTGTGAGAAAAGGAATCATCTAACAAAAGACTGTTTCCACTTAAAAGCTTATGATTTAAACAGAACAAGTGTCATTGTTTCAGCTGAAAGTTGCATTGTTTGTGGTAAAACAAACCACAAAACTTAAGCATGTGTGTATCTCAAAAACTTTGATGTGAAAAAGAATGAGTACATTGCTAAAACATCCTTGAGTCCATCATCATCATCAACATCTGTCAAATTCACCAAGAAACAACCACTGTTTGTGCCAGTTCAAACAGCTGTCACAAAACAGCTGAACCAAACATCTGTCAAAAGAGATGTTCAGGTTACTGATGCACCCCCTGCCAATCAATTCAGAAAAGGCAAGGAAAAACAGTCTTACCAAAGGATTCCACACGTTTATGAGGCCTACAAAAGGCCCTCTAAACCCAGAGTGAACAGGCATCCTTTTGGTTACCAGCAGGTGATTGGTCAGGACCCACAACAGTGGTTAGAGAAACACTGTCCTAAAACAGTCCAAACCCCTAACCTAACCACTGTCCATCATTCTGCATCCATCCCAGACACTGTTGAGACCCCATCCAAAGCCCTGCTGGCTTTGGAGACCCTAATGAACTAATCCTTTTACTTCATGTGCAGGGAGCTTCTGCATGCTTTGATAGTCTTTGGTACGTAGATAGTGGAGGCTCCAGGCACATGACAGGATGTAAAGCCCTCCTCAAAGACTTTAAAATCCATGGAGGGGGTGATATATCCTTTGGGAATAATAGTAAAGGGAAAGTTCTGGGGTCTGGTACAGTGCAGTCTGGAAATGTAAAATTTGAAAATGTCAATCTGATAGACAATCTAAAATTCAACCTTCAGAGTGTGTCCCAAATGAGTGACAAGGGATTTGGGTCATTCTTCACAAAAGACTGTTGTAGGATTGTTGGACCAGAAATGGTCAAGAAGATTGAAGCAATAATAAAAAATGGTCAAACTAAACTTGTTGCTCAAAGAAGTGGCAATGTTTATGTTGTTGACATGTCAAAAGAGTGTCCCAGAGCTGATGCCTGTCTGTTCTCAGCTGCCTCTAACAAAGAGACTGAACTTTGGCACAGAAGGCTGGGGCACACAAATCTTAAGACAATCACTGAAATTTCAAAAATTGGTTTGGTGAGAGGCCTACCACAAAAATTATTTTCATGTCCTGAACATTGCATTTCCTGTTTAAAAGGAAAACAACATAAAAGTTCTTATAAGTCCATTGAAGAGTCCAAAACAACTCAGTGTTTGCAAATGCTACACATGGATTTGTTTGGCCCAGTTCAAGTCATGAGCCTCAAGAAGAAAAGATATTGTTTGGTTATTGTTGATGACTTTTCTAGGTTTACATGGACTTTCTTTCTGCACTCAAAAGATGAAACTGCAGGCATTTTGCAAGACTTTGTGACACAGGTTGAAAAGCAATTTGACCTCCCAGTAAAAAGCTTCAGGAGTGACAATGGCACAGAATTTAAAAATAAGGAGTTGGATGCCTTCTGTGTGAAGAAAGGGATTGTAAGGCAGTACAGCATCCCTAGAACACCAGAGCAGAATGGGGTAGTGGAAAGAAAGAACAGAACTTTGATTGAGGCTGCCAGAACCATGCTTGCTGATTCAGGTTTGCCATTAACTTTCTGGGCAGAGGCAGTAAACACTGCTTGCTATGTCCAGAACAGAGTTTTAATAAACCCCAGGCACAAAAAGACTGCTTATGAAATTCTGTATAAAATCAAACCACTGATCTCATACTTCAAGGTGTTTGGCTGCCCATGCTTTATTTTGAACTTAAAAGATTCCATTTCAAAATTTGCAGCCAAAATTGATTGTGGTTATCATCTGGGATACTCAACCACTGCCAAGGCCTACAAAGTGTTCAATACACGGACCAAAGCAGTGGAGGAGACTTTGAATGTAAAGTTCAATGAACTTTCATCAATGAAAATTCCAGCAAATCCTGCAGATCTGTTTGATCTTGAAAAATTTACTTTTGAAAATACTGCTGTCAAGACTAACAGTGCAGGTCCATCAGAGGATACAACACCAGACTATGGGTATGAAATCATCATCCCTCAAAGGTCTGTCACAAAGGGAAAAGCACCAGCTGTTCAAAACAATTGTCAAAGCTCAACCACTGCTACCTCAACAGTTGTTGACCAAAGTAGCCCATCAACCACTGCTTCCACATCCTCAAACACTGCTGACAAAAGTCCCCAAACAGTGGATAAAAGTCAGCAGGTGTCCACTTCATTACCTCCCATTCCACCACCTTTTGAAGCCACTGCTGGATCATCGAAGTCCCCAGCAGTGGTTAGCTCAGATGATACACATTTGCAGCCTTCACCAACAAATGCCATCATCCCATACTAAGGAGATTTAATCTTCTTGAGATCTCATCCACCTGATCAAATCATTGGCAACATCAATGAAGGGGTGCTCACAAGAAGCCAAACCCAAAACATTTGTCTTTTTGCTGGTTTTCTATCACTCCATCAGCCTGTCAAGTACCAAGAGGCACTGAAAGACAACAGCTGGGTAGAAGCCATGCAAGAAGAGCTCCAACAGTTTAAAAGACAACAAGTATGGGAGCTTGTACCACTGCCAGAAGAGGTTAGTCCCATTGGCACAAAGTGGGTCTTTAAGAACAAAACTGATGAAAGGGGTATTGTTGTCAAGAATAAAGCCAGGCTTGTGGTTCAAGGTTACAGACAGGAAGAGGGGATTGATTATGATGAAACATTCGCCCCTGTTGCAAGATTGGAAGCCATTAGATTGTTCCTGGCCTTTGCTGTCAACCACAACATGAAGGTGTTTCAAATGGATATCAAAAGTGCTTTCCTCTATGGTACAATTCAATAAGAGGTATATGTTTGTCAACCTCCAGGTTTTGAGGATCCATTTTATCCAGATCAAGTCTACAGGCTAAACAAAGCCTTGTATGGCTTGAAACAAGCACCAAGAGCCTGGTATGAAACTCTTTCCAACTTTCTACTCTCAAATGGTTTCAAAAGAGGTACCATTGATAAAACACTGTTTCTTAAATGGAGAGGGAAGGATTTAATGATTGTCCAAATTTATGTGGATGACATTATTTTTGGAAGCACATGCAATAAAATGTGTGAAGAGTTTAGAGAACTCATGACAGCTGAGTTTGAAATGAGTGCAATGGGTGAGCTGCAATGCTTTCTTGGTCTCCAAGTACAGCAAATGCAAAATGGAACTTTCATTCATCAAAGCAAATATGCTAAAGAACTTTTAACCAAATTTGATATGAATGATTGTAAACCATGCAGCACACCCATGGCAACAAATAAGCTGGTCATGTCTGATGAAAAAGATGAGCTGATTGACCAAACACTTTATAGAAGCATGATTGGGTCTTTATTGTACCTAACTGCATCTAGACCAGACATCATGTTTGCAACATGTGTCTGTGCAAGAAGTCAATCAGCTCCCAGAAAATCAAATCTCATTGCTGTAAAAAGGATCTTCAGATACATAAAAGGTGCTCCCATACTTGGTATCTGGTATCCAGCTAATGGGAACATCAAGCTTTTAGGTTTTTCAGACAGTGACTTTGCTGGATGTCACACCACAAGGAAGTCCACATCAGGAGGGTGCCAGTTTCTAGGTGATTGCTTGGTTTCTTGGCAAAGCAAAAAGCAAGCAGCAGTTTCAACATCCACTGCTGAAGCTGAATACATTGCTGCTGCAAGCTGTACAGCCCAACTCATGTGGCTTCAAAATCAGTTACTGGATTTTGGTATCACTGCCTTAAAGACACCACTCATGTTGGACAGCCAGGCAGCAGAAAATATCATCAAAAATCCAGTTTCCCATTCAACCACCAAACACATCGACATCAGACATCACTTTGTGAGGGATTGCTATGAAAAAGGTTTGATTTCTCTGCATCATGTCCCAACTAAAGACCAGTTGGCAGATGTGCTCACAAAAGCACTTGATACAGCCACTTTTGAAAGCTTGGTCTCTAGAATTGGGATGCTAAACATGGAATAACAAGCAACATCTTGTTTTTCCATTAATAAAAGCACTAAAATGTTTTTTCAGAAAATCAAAAATCCATCCTTAAAAATAGCTAAAAATGAAATTTTTCATTAAAATCCTTAAAAGTCTGCCATTATCCACTGTTTGTTCAAAAGTCTGCTCTGCTTCAAAGTCTGTCCACTGCTGAAAGCCATCCTCTGCTCTCTCATTTCCTTGATAAACTCTGTTGTTAAAAAGCAGTGTCTTATCCACTGATATGCTATCCTCTGATAGTAAAAATCATCCACTGCTTTAATACCACTGCCTTCATCAGTCACTTTTATACAAGTACTGTCCTTCACTTTCACCAGGGGTTGTCACGTGGGCAGTACATAGTGGTCAGACCTTTTGTAACGGATGCCACGTCAGCATTCACTTTCTTCCCTATAAAAACCCCCACTCACCACCAAAACAGGGTTTTACTGTCGAATTGAATTCTTAAAAATTCTCTTCTCAAAGCAGTTTCTCATCTCATCCTTCACAAATTTCTTCGATTATCATCTTCAAAATGACAAAATCGAAGCCATCTGCAAAACCCACTTCCAAATCCTCATCGAAAACAGCCTCTCAAAAGGCAATCTCCACTGAAATCCCATATAAACCATCTCACAATCTCCTGGGTCTTCTCACAAAACCAGGAACCACCAAAGTTTTCGATTCCATCATTGACACCATGGCAAAATCAAAGTACAAAACTTTGTTCACCGCCGATGCACCAATCTATTTGGCGACCCAAAGAGAGTTCTGGAAGAATGCAACCCTTGAAAAACAAGGAGACACTGCAACCACCATACACTCTTCTATAAAGGGTAAAGCTGTCAAAATCACTCCACAATCCATTTCAGAGGTCTTTCAACTCGGTGATCAGGAAGGTAAAATTTCTTTCACTAAAAACGAGTTACAAACTGACTTCATTGAGAGAGGGTATAAAGCCACAATGATGAAGAAACTTACCTTACAAAAAGGTTATTTTCCTTCTGCAACCAGATTTTTATTTCATACCCTCCTACTATGTGTTTCAAATAAAACCACTTCTTTCAATGAAATCCCTTTAAAGATTCAAAATCTGGGATATGCAATTCTTCAAGAAGAAAATTTTAACTATTCTCGGGAAATTTTTAAAGATTTGGTTAATAATGTTGAAACAAAATCATTCTTACTGTTTCCAAGGTTTTTAAGTTACTATTTTGAAAAGAAATTTAGTAAGAATGATTTAGCTGCAATAAACCAAGGTGATTATACTCAAATAAACAGTTTAACAACTGAAACTTTTTCAAGAATGTTAACACCTTGCAAAACACAAGCAGAGGTGCCTGAGCAGATTTTAGCAGCTACCACTGCTCCTCAGGTATCTGCTGCTGAGCCCACTGCTCAAGGTGATCAAAGCAGCAGACCAACTGTTTTGAAACCCACACCTACAATCCACAAAAAGCCATACAAAAAGCAAAATCAAAAACCCCCCAAACCTATCAAAAAGGCAACTCTGGAGGATGAGATACCAGAGCTACTGCCTGTGACAGCACAAATGTCACAAGAAACCACTGCTGCTACTTCCTCACAGCAGTTGGTACAAACATCTCAACCCATAACCGAAAATCCTCCTGCTTCTTCACAAAAAGATCAGGTTGTACACATTGGGACACCACATCATGATGCTCTGGAAACACTCGTTTCCATCATCCACAGCTCAATTCCCGGAGCAAATCCTCTTTCTTCACCAAACATCACATTCACAATTCCCCCACCAACTAAACTGCTGTTGGATGCAATTGATTTGAACCAGGCACTAACCAGTCCTTCTCAATCACCTATCAATGAGAATATACCTCAACAACTGACTGGGTCTGATGTATCAATCTTTGCTAACCCACCAACACAACCTGAGGAGGTTAGACCCCTTGAGTTACAAGTAACTCTTGGTGGTAGTCCAAGTGAAGCAGCCACTACAACTGTTGAACCCATTGGTTTACAGTTGGACAGTGGTTACATCAATAAGACTTCCTTGGAGGCAATTCCTTACATAGCACCTCTGCCAACCACCAGTGGATTTATTTATCCTACTGGCAACATCAAAAGGTTGTCAAGTGTTGAAGGAAGAAGACCCCAGTACCAAGAAAAAGGGGCATCAGTGGTTAGTGTTTGGAGTACACTCCCTACCTCAACCACTGATAAAACCACTGTTAGTGGGAAATCAGATGATCTCATTAAATTGGGTGATGATTTAAAATATCAGGATTTGACGGAACGAATTGAAAAGTTGGATACATCTGTTGCAGATCTTAAAAACATGCTACAGCAGGTGTTGAAAACTCAAAAGATGCAATCCCCTGCTGTTCCACCTCAAGCACCTGCTCCACAACAGGCACCTGCTACAAATGAGCTCTGGAATCTATTTCAACTTTTTCTCCATCAACAAGCACAAATAGCAGATCAGCAACATGAAAAACATGTTCAACAGCTGAGAAATGCAATGGAGTCAAGGTTCAAGAACACTCAGGCTGATCTAAAGGCTCTCAAAACTCAGATCCTGCACACCACTGGCACTGCTCCTCCTACAATTCTCTTCATTGATCAACTTCCCCCAGATAATGCCAAAAAGGGGGAGAAAATTCAGGAGTGGAAAAAGAAGGGAATAGAGGATGGTCTCTACATTGAACCAGAAAATGCAAACATGACCAAACAGATCCCTTTGCCAGATGGAAGCAATAAAATTGATGTGACCACAAATGCACTGACAGAAGCAGCTGCAAGTGTAAAAAGGGATAGAGAGGCCAAAAGGAAAGCCAGGGTGGATTATCCGGATCAGGGTACTTCAGGGTCAAAAGATGATGAAAATCTTGTTGACGAAAAGAAGAAGCCTACAAGAAGAGTAAGGCTACCCAAATCCATTCCAACCAGACGTTCAAAGTCTGTTCCAAAACCACCACCTAAAACAGCTGTTGTAACTCCTGTTGTACCTACTACTGTTGGTACTTTAGTGGTTTCAACATCTGCTCTCACTTCAACACACACCACTTCAACACACACTACAGTCACTGCTTTACCACCATCACCACCAAAAACAAAATCACCTCCTGCCAAAAGGCAGAAGACAGCAGTTGTTATAACATCTGCTGTAAAGACAACAGTGGTTGGAACACCAGTTGGTTCAACAACTGTTAGTCAATCACAAACCACTGCCACTACATCCACCACCACTGTTCCATCCAAAACATCATCAGCCCCTCCTCAAACAAAGAGGAGAAGGCTAATTCTCAAAGATGATGACACTTCACCACCACAAACATCTTCAAAATCTTTAGCTCTTGTCACAATACCAAAACCTGTTCCTCTCTCTTCAGTTCAAATGTACAAGCCCTTACCTCCTGCAGGTGTTCAATTTCCTCTTGAACTAGCAGCTGTTAGAGAAGAAATAAAATCCTTTTACTATGAGGATGACCCTGCCAAAAGGAGTTTGCCATCAATCAAAGGATATCCCTGGCCTAAAAATGTTGATGAATATTTGAAAATCAAGGCCAAGCAAGCAGAGGATATCTCAAAAAGAAACACACAAGGGAAATCTGACAAAGAAATTTCAAGAAACTATCAATATCTGCTCACACAGGTCAGATCCCTAGAACAATTTGCAAAAAATGTCAGTCAACAAATTTCAGAAAGAGCAGCTGAAACTTTGAAGAAAGACTACATTGAAAGCATCATGGCTCACAAGAAGTACAAAGGAGAGAGATACATGTACAAAGAGTGGACTGTTCCTAAGCTTGAAGATGAAGCTGCAAGAATTCAAGACATGATAAAAAGGAAGGTCACTCACACTCCTCTTGATTGGGCAAAGTTTAGAAAGAATGTACCTGACAAACAGGTAGAACTGAAAAGAATGAAAGAGGAACTGGTTGCTGCTGAATATGGAAACAAAAGACAAATTGCTAGATGGAAAGAAGATGTGGTCAGGGCCACCTACAAAAGGTTGGAGGAACTAAGAAAGAAAGATCCAAATGTTCCTCAAAAGCCTGACTATCCTGAAACAGAGGTTTCAAAAAGACCAACAAAGCTGCAAATCAGGAGAGCCACTGCCCCAACTGGTGCTGCCATCTATAAAAGAAGGACACACAAACAGTTGGGAGGTGAAACCATCCAAGAGTTGATAAAAGGAGATGATCTTGTAAAAGAAGGCATAAAGAAAATGATCATAGAAACTCTTGGTTTGGATCAAACTGCAAATACTGCTCAGCCAGTTATGAATAGGCCAGCCTCACCAAATACCTCTGCAAATAAACATCTCCCAAGAAACCCACCAGACTCAAAAAATACTAAAGTGGGAAACTGACAAACAGACCTGCGTATTGACTTTGCTCAGGTCTGGTGGAGAAGTGAAGAAAATATCAAGGGAACAAGCTCTTGGCCTGAGTCTTGAAGATTTGCAGGATCTCCTTGATCTTCCACTTAGCAGGGATGATGAAGACACAGATGCCCTAGACTTTGAACTACAATTCAAAGGTCAGATAAGGGAACTGCTGATGAGGCAATAAACACTCCACAATAATGAAGAGTTTTGGCATTATCTGTTCCAGGGGGAGATTGTTGGGATTGAACCCTATCAAGAGGAACAGATAATTAAAGCCAAAACTGGATCAGAGCAGTGGATCCAGAATAAGCAGACGTTTACAATATGATATGATCAAGTCTCTCCCCTTGATAGTGATTTCAACATCTGCTGACCTCCTATCTGCTGATCGTGCAAACTGCTGACCTACAACTGCTGCTCTTGTAAAGACTGATAGAAGACTAAAGCTTTGCTGCTCAATCTACTGTCTTGAGTCAAGTACTGCTGATCCGGACAAGCACTGCTGGATTCACAGCAGTGGAAGGTTGCATCAGCTGTTTTAGTGTCTTTTGTAATGTAATGTAATGTAATATCAGTAGTTAGCATAGCAGTGTTTGTATAGATCAGAGGTTAGAGTTTGTTAGGAGGTTAGATGTCACTTTCATGGTGACGTCAGCATTAGATGCTCAGTGGTTTGCTAGTGCCTATAAATAGAACAGTGCTCTGTACTGTTCTATTAGCTCTTTTGCATCATCGTCTTCTTTGCACGAACAAACAACTGAGCTCTGGCTGAGGGGGAGTTTGCATTCATTCATCAATCATTGTAATCGTTATTGAAATAAATTCAATCTTCCGATTCATTGAGTAAAGATGTTTGATCAAAGTACTACTCTCGTTTGATTGTATGCAAAGTTTGTTTTCATTATAATTCCGCTGCACACTCAACCATTTTCATTTTAATTACAAACACAAAATACAATCAGAAACAAACTCAGATCCAACACGTCTGATATGAAGTTGAACCCCGACCGCAACGCGGCGGGTGCTCCTTCTAGTTTCTAATAGAAACCAAACAAATTAAAAGACAATCATACCCCTAAATTATTATTGTGACATGTGATCATGTGATGGTGTTAACACAAATGGGGAAAGTATAGGTAATTTGAGTTTAGTTATGTGCTAAAACTGGATTTATAACTGATAATTTTTTGTTAGATATAGAATTTTTTTAAAAGGCTGTATATACTTTTATAGTTATGGCAAAAACCAAACCTATAAAAGTTGTTAGATGTCAATTCTTGATGTATGATTCTTTAAAAACTGAAATGTATGAAGAAAATATTATTTAAAAAAAGGATAAAACTGCTTTTTTGTTTCGATCAAAAAGAAAAGTCAATACTAGCAATTTATCAGTATCCCTATTATATTTGCTATTTAGTTTAATTGTTATTAGTATCCCTAAAAAAATACATTTGTTATATTTTTAATATAGAGATGCAAAGTATGTGGTGTCACGTGAGACGTGAAACAATTCTATGATCACAATATTAATTTTTTCCTCTTTTGTTGTTTTATGACTTTATCAAGAAAACCTGGTCCACAGCCTGTTTCTTTTAATATTTCTCATTTTTTTCGTTAATTTTTATGCCTCAAATAATGATTTGCTTATTTTCCTCTAGTTTAAATCAATAGAGAACCGTGATGGGATAACGCTTAGAAATCAATAGATTCTGGGTTTGATTTCTATAAAGAAGTTTTTCCCAGATGTATTAGGTTTTCTCATGAATTGGTGTATAAGCATCATTGTCTAGTGGAGATGGATATGATTGGGTGATTTCGATAATGACACGATAATACTCCATAGATCCGTCAGTAATACAAATTTACCGTTCAGAAAAAATAAAAATAGGGAATCACTAATATTTACTTCATTCACTTGTTTCATACAAGAGTTTCTACCTAGTTAATGTAAAGGTAAATAATTAATTTGTTACTAATTATGTTAGTGTTATTTTTGCATTAATTATTTTAAGTGGTATGAGGTCAAATCCCATGCAAGTCCAAAGTTAGATAGTATTTACTTAGTTGTAAAAATATATTGATAAAAAGTTTGTTTGCTGGTTTATAAATACTAAACATTCAATTACTTACCATATTAGTACCCATGACTAACATGTATTCTACAACATCCTCCGTGTATAAAAAATGAAATAAAAACCTGCCTATTATTTTCTACGTATATAGCAAAACTAAGTGTATGGGGTATGTTTGGCATAGAGTTTTTAGGAGCTTTTAGGAGCTTCTAACTTTAAGCTTTTAAGAAAAAGCTTCTACTCAATAAAAAATCTTGTTTGGTTGAAGGAGCTTTAAGCTTTTAGGCTATGAGGTGTGGATGGAGCCCCATGGGGCTTTATCATGCCACCTAGGCTCCATGTCATCGCCATGTCAGCATGGGGGCTTTATCATGCCCCCCTTTAATTTGGAGGGTGTGGATGGAGCCCCGTGTCATGATTATCTAATTATTTTTTTATTTAAATATTTATTTTTTAACTAGAAAATAAAAACAAAACATAATTTCATTAAAACAAACACTAGATAATTTCATTTAAAAAATAAAAACACTACATAATTTCATTATAAAAAAACACTAGATAATTTCATTAAAAAAAAACACTACATAACTTCATTTAAAAAATAAAACCACTACTCGTCGTCTGTGTCGAGTCCTTCTTGTTCATGATAAAACCATAGGTGCTCTGTCAGATCGGCTCGAAGGTTTTGGTGTGTGTGCCTAGCTCGTATCTTTGCTCAGATATCTTCTTTCTCAGCGTATGTTAGTATTGGGTTTGTCGGTTGGATACTTTTATCATAGCTTTCTCCACAAAATGCTCTACCAGAGTCCTCCAATATCATGTTATACAAAATGATACACATATACATAACGTTTCTCATTTTACTTTTTTCAAGTATCCTCGAAGGCTGGGTGATGATAGACCATCTTTTCTTTAACACACCGAAAGCCCGCTCGATATATTTTCTTGCTGACTCTAGTTTTTTTCTTGAAATATAATCTTTTTTCGTCATCTGGACACGAAAGACTTTTTACCAACGTCGCCCACTCGGGATAAATACCGTCTGTGAGATAATAGCCATATTTATATTGCACGTCGTTTGCATAGAATGAAGTATCTGGTGCAACACCGTCTATGACATCGTCGAATAGATTCGAGATCATTAAAACTGTAATGTCATTGTTCGTACCAGCCATGCCAAAGTACGCATGCCAAATCCATAAATCTTGAGAAGCGACCACTTGTAATATTACGGTAGGACCATCGTGGTCACCACGATGATGTTGCCCTTTCCAAGCGGTTGGGCATGCCGCCCATTCCCAGTGCATGCAATCAAGACTTCCCAACATTCCAGGAAACCCATGTAAGCGCTGATGGGCCTCGTATAGAATTGGAACGTCGGCTGCGGTTGGCATCCTCAAATACCGTCTCCCGTACAGAGAGATTACACCTAATAAATTATTGCTAATTTAAAAATAATAACAACGTAAAAAAAAAAAATACTAGTGTTAATAAAAGTTACCTTCACAAAAATTTTCAAGAGACTCACGACACATTCTTGACGACATCCTTAAATACTCATCCCACGCATCACTCGATGTGCCGTAGGCTAGTTACCTAATTGCTGCCGTACACTTTTGTAGTACAGTGAAACCAACCTTGCCACTTGCACTTACCCTTTGCGTGAAAAAAGGGGATTCGCCCGCAAGATCATTGGAAATTTTAACGAATAGTCGTCGGCTCATACGAAACCTACGCTTAAACTGATCATCATCGTACACGGGAGTTTCACAAAAATAATCTTGCACTAGACGTTCATGAGCAGCTAACCGATTCCGTTCAATAGGCGGTTGTCTGGTACGCGATGCAGAGGATTCGGCTTCTTGCAAATAATTAATCGCCTCCTGCGCCATGGCGATAACTATATCATCAAGAACACCGTCGGATGACGAGCTCGAAGAAGACATTTTTAAGTTGTGATTGGTGTGTGTTTTAGTTGTGATTGGTGTGTGTTTTGGTTGTGATTGGTGAGTTTTTTTAGTTTAGAATAGGTTATATATATAATAAAATTAAGAAATTTTTTTTTTTTTTAAATTCGACCGTTTCACAACGGTCATGTTTGACCATTTCGTACTCGTTCAACGCGTTTCAGCTCGTTACCACCATGGCGGGCCTTCAATGGCGCCCCGGCATAGCGCCGGGGGTGTGATGGATGGCGGAGGGGGGGCGCTATAGGCGTCCAGCTGGCGAGGGTGGCGCCCCCACACCCTCCAGCCTTAGGTTAGGAGCTTGAAGCTTTTGGTTGAATGCTACTACTAGTAGCGTTTAGAAGGAGCTACAAGCTTTTAGGGAAAAAATGACTATTTTAACCTCTAAAAATAAGGAACTTTTTAATGCACCAACTTTCTAAATTTTTAGTGATGTTCATTTTGGTCATTTTATACATTTTATTTAAAGTTCCAGCTACTCTACCAAACAACAAATATATATAAAAAGCTACAACTACTAGCTACCAGCTACAGCTACCAGCTTCCAGCCACCAGCCTCCGACCTCCGGCCTCCGGCTTCTAGCTACCAGCTACTTTTGCCAAACATACCCTATATTATTAAGGCCATAGTGTGGGCGGTGGTAGACTTTTAAATTGAAATAAAATACCCATGTGCAATAAGATTCGTGATACGTTAGAAACAAGAAGATCGACAACATGATATTTTACATTATTACGTGTCCAGACCATAGTTCTTCGATTCAATTTAGAGCCATAGAGAAGACAAAAAAAGTCTGTTGGAATCAACATAGAGCCAATAGTAGTTTTTTTTAACGGAAAAACTACTATACATCTGAATATATAGAGGCAGGAAGCCGCTGAAAAGCATATCTGAATATATAAAGCCAGCAAGCCGTTCGAAAGCATACAAGCGTAGTTAATATACTCAAAGTACGTATATATTGGAAACACTATTTTCTTGAGTTTTTTCTCAATAGTGGTGTTGGTGGAAATAATATTTATCAAAATAGTGTTGCTGGAAAAGTATTTATCAAAATAGTATTTTTAAAGATGTATTTGTTTTCTCACTCCTAACCTTATTGGATAAATCTAATTAATTAAATAACTAATGACTTAATCATGGAGTTAATTACTTTTTTCGTTCCTGTGGTTTGTCAAAATTACTATTTCAGTCCATTAGTTTAAAATTTGCGATTTCAGTCCCTGTGGTTTCACTTTCGTAACCATTTCAGTCCCTGTGGTTTCACTTTCGTAACTATTTCAATCCATTATTCTGTTAAGTACAGGGACTGAAATGGTTACGAGGTGGACTGAAATGGTTACGAAAGTGAAACCACAAGGGACTGAAATCGCAATTTTTAAATTAATGGACTGAAATAATGATTTTTGACAAACCACATAGACGAAAACAATAATTAACTCTTTAATCATGGTATTGTGTCTCTTACCTAACTTAATTTATTTAAGAATCTTAAATACTTTGAAAAAAAAAATAAGTGTGTTATAATGAATACCCTCATAAGGTTTAAGATCTTGTAAAAAAGACAATTTTTGTGAGAAGTGTGAGAATTCATAGGACTTGACGTGAAGAAATTATGTTTTGGACTTAGCCATCATGTTTTGGCAAAAAAAAACTATCAAAAATATAAGACACAATGCAATGAATTATAGGTTTAAAACTTAAAACACCATGCTAATAACATTAAGTAGCATGTTTTAAGTGTTATTTAGTGTGTTTTAGTTGTGTCTTAAATTTCATGCTTAAAATTAATTGAATTGTGTTTTAAATTGTCATGTTTGGTTTTTTCTTAACAAAACAACCCAAAACATCATGTCTAAGTTCAAAATATGACGCCCACATATCAATTCATATACTTTCTCACACTTTTTACGAAAAAGACCCTTTTTACAGGAACATTACCCACCCTCATAATATGTATTTAATAAAAAACTGAAAAAATCCCTTGAATTATATAAAGTGATATTGCTAGCCCCTAAAATTAGGACTCTACTATTAATCCCTAAATTTATTTTATTTATTTATTTTTTTTTCTTTTTTGAACGACAAAGTTCTTTAATCTCTTGTTGTCTGTGGGACTTGAACCTAAGACATTCCCCTTCCCAACCTATGTGTTTTTAAAGCTTTTGCCTTTGTCAATAGACCACCACCCTATTCTATTGGTAATCCCTAAATTTATGATGTTAACTTTTTTAGTTTTTTTATTTTAAATTATGTATAGTCAACAACAAAATGAAAAACAAGGGTAAAGAAGAAGTGGCGGAAAAAGCAAGGCGTATTGACAAGGCAAAGAGGTGTTTGATTGACTAGGTTCTTTATTCACATTTCCAACCCATTCCACCCGCAATGTCCATCTTTTGTCATCTTCAAGGGTTGGATTGGTTTGGTATCATTTATATTTATACTCTTATTAAATATTTATCAACAGAAAATAATATAAAAATACATTAAAAAAGAGCCACATCAATGCTGATGACATCGATATTCCAGGATATCCGAGAATGAGAATCAAAATAAGACGGTTAGACAGATATAGGATCTCAGAAACTCATGATTTTGTTTTTACCTGACGAGTTGCTCGCCCAGCGTCTTGGTAAAGAAAGTTTTCACCCCCTTATAAGGAAGGTTTCGTTCTCCTCCTTAACCGATGTAGGACTTACATCTCCACCCCACTTAGGGAGCCCAACGTCCTCGCTGACACACACGCCCGGCCCCTGGCTCTGATACCATTTGTAACAACCCAACTAAATCGTGCCAAAATATTGTCCGCTTTGCTTCTGATGGGTTGTCCATCCAGGAACTCACAGTTTTGTTTTCACCTGACGAGTTGCTTGCTCAGGCAAAACGCGTCTTGGTAGAGAAGGTTTCCACCCCCTTATAAGAAAGACTTCGTTCTCCCCCTCAATCGATGTGGGACTTACATTTATAGTAAAAATAAAACTATAAGCGAAACGTGTGTGGGGGGGGGGGGGACTCTTTGGCCCTCACAAAGCTATGTCCCTGGTCTCCCATAATTCATTGTACGAAGAAATAGCTATAGACTTTGTAGTATGCGGGTTGACTCACTAATGTGATAATAGCAACGGGACTTCTGTGCGTTTGATGAAACAGTGGTTAACCGAGAAGGTTAATTCACTAGTCTCGTCGAGTAGGGTTAATCCCTTCTTTCTTCGATCAATGGCCGGGTCGTCCTCTAATTTGTCCCCTACACAAGGAAATACACTGTGACTCGTAACACGGAGGATGGGGTGGGGGGTGCTCCTTGTTACCACTCTCCGGCGTGAGAATAAGTATTTGATTGGGAGCGAAGTGTGTGTTTAAGTAGTATGCGTGAGACAGCAGATTAGCGTTACCTCAAACCTGGTTCGGGATGGGTATTTATAGCCAAAAAGCGAAGGAGGAGAGCCAAGAGGCCTGACTGACAACGCGTAACTTTTTCGTAGGTGTGTCAGGAGTGCAGGTCACAAGGGCGTTGGACGCATGCGGAGGTGCTGCCACGTCCTGCTGAGGGTGTCAGTCTATCCACCAGCTTTATGCATGTGGGCTGGGCAGCTGACCGTTGTCAGTGCCCGGGTGTGCCACTTGCTGATTTACTGAAGTCAAAGTGCCAGTTCCACTTGTATTGACAATAGGATGCGGTTGTTGACCGCATCGCAATGTGCGTTAACCGAAGTGATTACAGCATGCCTTGTGTTGACGAAAACAACCATTTTCATATACAAGGTGAGTCTTCTCATTTTTCCCCGAGTGGGAAAGCAAACCGGGTTCGCGTGTGCCCGCGCGAATGTAGTCAAGTCTTTGTCGGTAGGGGTAATGTGACACCTCGAAATTTCATGTCCAATATTATATCGACACGTGTCATGGGCTTAAAACATGTAAAGGATTTATTAGAAAGACTAAAGATGACAAACAAAGAAACTATGTGAATAAAAGGGTTCAAAATGTCAACAATGGATAAATATACTTTACAATAACCCTACATGATGTTTATACCCTTAAACGAGTGAATCATGGATCATACGACGCTGATTGTGAAAGAAAGTGAGAGATTACAAACTACAGGGGTTAAATGTGTCAACATGTTTAAAGTATACCTCTGAGTGGCCTTTTAGCAAACCCGAAGCTTTGTAACGATTAATTATGCTCACTAGAATACTTGATAAAATTTCACCAGGTTTCGTTATCATATGAGAAAGTTATGATAAAATTCGTATACGAGGGGTTAAAAGCGTCGACATGTTAATACATACCTCTGAGCGACCTATGTATAAATCCCAACCCTTAACCTGTGTTATAAACATCTGATAAGCATCCAAATCTGGTTAATGATAACAATAATGGATTCAAATTGAAAGAATAGGATCCTATGAAGATGTGCACGACAACCTTCGTTTATGGCTCTTTCAAAAGAATCCAAGGCAACTTTAGAACATGGCAAGGTGGTCTTAACTGTTCAGGGCATGATCAAGAGGCCCCCTACTGATAATAGAGGCCCAAATTCGTAATACCTAAGTTGCCTGTTCGAAGCTTGAAAGGTCACAAATTTTTGCCCTCTGGTAAAGGCTTACGGACCGTAAAGGTCTTGCCTTACTGTCACGGCCCCCGACCCGGTTTGACCCGTTTCAGGAGCCGCGGGATAGAAAACCCGTGGTATTTAATTAACAGCGGAAGTTTTCTTCAGGATCTTTTTAAAACTGAAATTTCCCGATTATTTTATTTCACAACTCGGGATAAAACCCCGGTAATTTACAATCATATGATTTCACTGAGAAATCTTTATTTTACAAAACATGTTTCTTTATTTTATATTGAGCCACTTCCTTAAGCTTCTAGTGCTTCTCGGCACTTTTCCTGGATCACAACAGATCACCTGAAACATGTTTGAAAAAGGTTTTGTCAGCGGGAAATACTGAGTGAATCATTCTTTTTATGAAAACGAATCGTTTGTTATAATTTACAGTATTAAGAGAGATTACAATGTTTCCAGATATCAAACCAACTACCCACAGTACTTGTCACTCGAACATCCATCGATAGCCTCTTTGCCCGATGGTGTCTGTGACTATGGTCATATCACTCATTGGCTAACTCGTTGTCCAATAGTGACGGTTATCAAGTGATGTATACAAAACCCCACATACCGGCTGTAACTTGGTGATTACATAAACTTAATCACTGTAGTTATAACCTTTGAAAATAAACATGATTTTGAAAGTAATTTGATAAAAAGAGAATGACTCACATTGCATATTTAATTTGAGCAGAGCCTAGCCTACTGATTAGCCTTTTTATCCTAAATTTAATAACAAGCACACAATTCTGGGTTAGTAATCAATACAGCATTTACGATAACTCACGAGATCAACCCTCACAACGAATGACAAAGTGCTATGCTTAAACATCCATCGAATTAACGACTAATGACAAAGCATCACCCTAATGTGGGCAGCACTTAAACATCCATTGAGTACATTGATCGATCGGAAAATGAATCGTAATAGCGATCGAGTTATTACCCTGATTGCGGCGTCGATTAGTGATCCGTGTGTGTTAATTGTGGTAAACAGAACGTAACTCGGTGCATGTAGCGAGAATTTACGTCGTTTTAATTCCAGAAATCAAGTCCCAACCTCTGCTATTTATACCCGAAATTGACTTGCCTTACGGACCGTAAGACTCATCCCTTACGGTCCGTAAGGGACACCTAATTACCATAGGGTTGCCGCGTGTGGGACTAGCCTTGCTGACTTGACAGATTTCATAAATTCAATTTTGCCAGCGAGTTTTTAAGATAATCGTAACTAGGGTTTATCCCCCCCTGAGTTTTAGGGGCCCTGATCCTGTTTCTGAAAATTCTGAAAATTTTAGGGTTTGTACAGAATCACTTGGGTGTCTCAATTAGGGTTTCCTATTGGACAAATTAATTTAATAAATATGACTTTTGATGAGAGTTGTTACATTCTCCCCACCTTAATAAAATCTCGTCCTCGAGATTTATTGGAATAATTGAGGATACTTTCTCTTCATTTCTGATTCCAGTTCCCAAGTGTATTCGGGTCCTCTCTTTGAATCCCACTTTACTTTAACTAGCACTAGTCGTTTGTGCTTGAGAAACTTCACTTTTCGGTCTTCTATCTGAAGAGGTTTCTCAACAAATTTTAACTTTTCGTTTACCTCTATATCTTGGAGAGGTACTACCAGAGATTCGTCTGCTAGACATTTCTTGAGATTGGATACATGAAATACATCATGTACTCCAGCTAACTCTTCTGGTAGTTGTAAACGATAAGCAACTGGTCCTATACGTTGGTACTGGAAATGGTCCTACGTACCTTGGACTTAGCTTTCCTTTCTTACCAAATCTAACAACTCCTTTCCAAGGGGAAACTTTCAACAGTACTCTGTCTCCAACTTGGAATTCTAACGGCTTGCATCTATTGTCTGCATAACTCTTCTGGCGATCTCGAGCAGTCTTCAGCCTTTCCTTGATTTGAGTAAGCTTGTCGGTCTTCTCTTGCACTATCTCAGGACCTGACAATTGACTTTCTCCTATTTCTGCCCAACAAACTGGAGTTCTGCACTTTCTTCCATATAGGGCTTCAAATGGGGCAGTTTCAATGCTTGAATGATAACTATTGTTATAGGAGAATTCAATTAAAGGTAAATGATCGTCCCAATTTCCACCAAAATCTATTACACATGCTCGGAGCATATCTTCTAGAGTTTGGATCGTCCTTTCACTTTGCCCGTCTGTTTGAGGATGATATGCAGTACTCAGATTTAGTCGAGTTCCCATTGCTTTCTGGAAACTAGTCCAGAAATGAGAAGTGAACCGACTATCTCTATCTGATACAATGGAGAGTGGAACTCCATGTAAGGATACTACTTCATCTACATACAACTTGGCCAACCTTTCCATGCTAAAGGTTTCTTTCATTGGTAGAAAGTGAGCTTATTTGGTTAATCGATCCACAATTACCCAAATCGCATCATTACATTTTCTGGTCTTGGGTAACTTACTAACAAAATCCATTGTTATAAGTTCCCATTTCCATACTGGCATCTCTAATTGTTGTAGTAGACCTGAAGGTTTCTGATGTTCTGCCTTAACTTGTGAACAAGTAAGACACTTAGAAACATATTGAGCTATATCCTTTTTCATTCCTATCCACCAGAAATTATTTCTTAAATCTTGGTACATCTTATTGTTTCCTGGGTGCATAGTATATCTAGATTTATGGGCTTCTTCTAGAATCTTATTTCTTAATTCTCCTTGCTTAGGTACCCAAATTCTGCTTTTGTGGAATCTCCAAATTCCATCAGCTCCTTGCTCTAATTCATTTATTCGTCCTTTCATTCCTTCAGCAACATCCTCTATTGCTGTTTCTTGAACATTCTTCAATTGTTCCATTAAATCTAATTGTAGATTTAACCTAAGAGCACGAACTCGTCGTTGTTTTTCATGATACTTACGACTTAAGGCATCTGCAACTACATTTGCCTTTCCTTCATGATACTGAATATCACAGTCGTAATCACTTAGGATTTCCATCCATCTCCTTTGCCTCATATTTAACTCTTTTTGCCCAAATATATATCTTAAACTCTTATGATCTGTATAGATAGTAAATTTACTTCCATATAGATAATGTCTCCAAATCTTAAGGGCAAAAATTACAGCTCCTAATTCTAAATCATGAGTGGTATAGTTCTCTTCGTGCTTTTTCAACTGTCTTGAAGCATACGCAATTACCTTCTTGCGTTGCATAAGCACACATCCAAATCCTAGTTTTGAAGCATCACAATATACTTCAAAATCTTCAGTTCCTTCTGGTAAGGCTAAGATTGGAGCATTGGTTAATTTCTGTTGCAAGATTCTAAAGGCTTCTTCTTGTTTAGGTCCCCAATCAAACTTAACTGCTTTACAGGTTAGCTTAGTTAATGGTACAGCTATCTTGGAAAAATCCTTAATAAACCGTCTATAATATCCAGCTAGACCTATAAAACTTCTAATTTCCATTGCTGACTGTGGAACCTTCCATTTGGTAATTGCCTCTATCTTTTAAGGATCTACATGAATCCCTTCGTGATTCACCATGTGTCCTAAGAATTTCACTTCTTGTAACCAAAATTCACACTTTGAGAATTTGGCGTACAGCTTTTCTTTTCTTAACAAAGTTAAGAGTGCATGCAAGTGCCGACAATGTTCGTCCTGACTTTTTCAATAAATAAGTATATCGTCTATGAAAACAATTACAAATTTATCCAAGTACGGTTTACAGATTCTATTCATCATGTCCATGAATGCAGCAGGAGCATTCGTTAATCCAAAAGGCATGACTGTAAACTCGTAATGACCATACCTAGTTCTAAAAGCAGTCTTAGGTATGTCTTCTTCTTGTACCTTCAATTGATGATATCCGGAACGTAAGTCGATCTTAGAAAAATATCTAGCTCCTTGAAGTTGATCGAAAAGATCATCAATCCTAGGTAATGGGTATCGATTCTTAATTGTAACCTTATTCAATTCTCTATAATCAATACACATTCTCATTGAACCATCATTTTTCTTAACTAACAACACGGGTGCTCCCCACGGGGATGAACTAGGTTGTATGAAACCTTTACTTAGTAATTCATCTAATTGCTTTTTCAGTTCTAACATTTCTGTGGGTGCTAACCGATAAGGTGCCTTGGCTATCGGTGTAATTCCTGGAATTAGATGAATCCTAAATTCTACTTCCCTATCTGGTGGTAATCCCGGTAATTCTTCTGGAAATACATCTGAGTTTTCTGAGACTACAGGAATTTCCTTAAGTTCTTTACCCTTAGTACTAATGATTACTGAAATCATATATACTATTCCTTGCTTTCGTTCATAACTAGCAACTTTCATTACCGATATGAACTTCATGGGTTTACGTGGTTTATCTCCTGTAATCATAATTACTTCTCCGGTGGGTGCCTGAATTTCTATAGAGTTCTTATCACAGAGAATTCGAGCATGGTTGGCTACTAACCAATCCATTCCTAAAACAACATCGAATTCGGCTAATTTCATAGGTAACAGGTTTGCAGAAAATTTATGACCTACAAGTCCTATTTCTATATTTTGCAAAACCTTATCTATTTTAACTGAATTCCCATCGGTCGTTTCGACTGTAAAAATCTGCCTAATGTTGGTTAAAGGTATATTAAGAGCTTGGCAGAATGAAGTATTGATAAAACTTTGGTTTGCACCTGAGTCAAATAATACTTTAGCGTAAATGTTGTGAACTAAGAACGTCCCGGCTATCACATCAGGAATCATCTCGGCTTCCTGAGTAGTTAACTGAAAGGCTCGAACATTCTTCTTAGTAGCTCCGTCGGCTGTCTTGGCTTTGTTGTCTGCAGGTTTGACCAATTTAGGACATTCTGGCTTAAAATGTCCTATTTCTCCGCAATTATAGCAGACTCTTGTTTTCTTTCTGCATTCCTCTTCACGATGTCCTACCATTTTACAAAAATTGCATGTTACACTACGTCTTCCAAAATGTTTCTTTCTGCAATTCCTGCAAAACGGCAGATTTGAAGATTGCCATGTTCCTTTTCTCTTGAAGCTGTTATTATTCCCCATACGAAATCCTTGGGAAATTTTCTGAGCCAGTTCCTTCTTCCTGTTTTCATCTTGCGTGCGTACCAATTCGTCTGTTAGGGTATTAGCTAATTCCACAGCATCGTCAATAGTGTGAGGTCTCGCAGCTTTAACGATGTTACGGATTTCACTAATCAGTCCCCAAATATAGCGAGAAATGAGTACCGGTTCTGGCGAAGCCAGTGTTGGTACCACTCTAGCATATTCAAAGAATGTCGAAGTATAACCGCGACAATCTACACCCATCATTCTATGGTTTAAAAACTTATTTGCCATTTGATCTCTTTCATATTCGGGACAGAATTTTCTTTCTACAAGACTCTTAAATTCTTCCCATTTCATGGCATAAGCCCTATTTCTTCCTTTAGCCTGTAGCACCGTGTTCCACCATTCTAGCGCCCCTTCTTTGAAAAGATTTGACGCGTACATGACCTGATCATCCTGAACACATTTACTTATGGCAATTACTGCCTCGGTTTTCTCTAACCAACGTTGTGCCGCAGTCGCTCCTTCATTGCCTGCAAACTCAGTGGGTTTACAAGCAAGAAATTCTTTATAAGTGCAACCAAGTGTTGCAGCTTTCATTTTCTTAGGGAGCGGAGCTTTCCGTGGTTCATTATCATGATTAACATAATCATTGCCTCCGTTTACGCTATTACTGAAGTTATCTTCAGAAATACGTTTGCTAGGAACGATTTGTTGCGGTTCTATTGGATTTTTAACAGCAGCAACGAATGCTGGAATAGCATTGGCTATCCCTTGAGCAACGATATTTTCTATATCCTGCCTAGTCATATATTGATCCCCCGGTTGTTGCTCAGATTGATTAACCTCATTAACTGGTTCATTATTAGCGTTTTCCATCTGATAATATATATAATTTTATTAGTATCAAATAAATAACAATTACACAAAACAACTCTACAGAGTTCATAACACCAATATAGCCAAAACTATCGAATTCTCGATTTCCATTTTATATATCTTATAGTATGCATCAATACACACTATTATATTACAAAGTTTTACTTTATTTTACAGACTGATTTTACTATTACTATTACACAACCACAGTTCCATAAAACCCCTATCTTTTGTCAGTTGATTTTCTAGTAACGGCGTTCCCTCTTATCGTAATTCCAGGAGATCTGTCCCAAAATCTCTTGGATCCTATTCCCAGCATCCATTAGTTCTTTGTCAAAATGACAGAGATCATCCATATTCTCGTTACTCATTGGTGGATTTGGTAAAGGTTCTAGATTGTACTGAGGAAAAAGCTTATAGGGATTGTTTTGTAACTGTATTTCATTAGTCAACCATTCGTCTATTTGCGAGTGGATTGAAGGGTTTGGAATAGCTGGTTCTAGGTTCATTGGTAGTTGTGTTTCAAGAGAATGAATAAAATCATTTTCATTAACAGGCTTAATAGTATCATAGCTTGTTAATATCAGATCTAGTTCTTCCTGAGATGGTAACCCCTCAATTTGCCTAGAGCTTTCCCCAATTTCCATTTTCTTAGGCTTGGGTTTCTCGAGAGGTAAAGCGTGGAATTCTATAAGTTCTTCTATGTCTGGTACATACCTATTGAAATCTCTGGAAACTTCTATTCTTACTGGATAGAGATTTAAATTCTGAAGGGCGTCAGACAAATCACTCATGCTGTTTAAATATGCAAAACAATCAAAATTTATTAAGTCAAAATTTCATAGAAAACCTTTTTAAATATTATTCCAGACTTGTGTAACTACAAAATAACTGAAAATTAAAACACACTAAGGTTTACTTATTTATTTACTGGGTAAGGTTTCTAGACTGTAGGTAATCCGGGTGCTAAAATTTTGGGTCAGATTATTTTAAAGATTTTGTATTTACTGCTACAGTGGCTAGCATATAAAGATCTGCCCATACTGTATATAATTAATCAGATAATAAAACACATAATCACAAAATAGTAATTAATAAAAATTAAGTATTTTCTAAATACTTAATTGGCTTAAATCAGTGGCTCTGATACCACCTTTTTCTGTCACGACCCCCGACCCGGTTTGACCCGTTTCAGGAGCCGCGGGACAGAAAACCCGTGGTATTTAATTAACAGCGGAAGTTTTCTTCAGGATCTTTTTAAAACTGAAATTTCCCGATTATTTTATTTCACAACTCGGGATAAAACCCCGGTAATTTACAATCATATGATTTCACTGAGAAATCTTTATTTTACAAAACATGTTTCTTTATTTTATATTGAGCCACTTCCTTAAGCTTCTAGTGCTTCTCGGCACTTTTCCTGGATCACAACAGATCACCTGAAACATGTTTGAAAAAGGTTTTGTCAGCGGGAAATACTGAGTGAATCATTCTTTTTATGAAAACGAATCGTTTGTTATAATTTACAGTATTAAGAGAGATTACAATGTTTCCAGATATCAAACCAACTACCCACAGTACTTGTCACTCGAACATCCATCGATAGCCTCTTTGCCCGATGGTGTCTGTGACTATGGTCATATCACTCATTGGCTAACTCGTTGTCCAATAGTGACGGTTATCAAGTGATGTATACAAAACCCCACATACCGGCTGTAACTTGGTGATTACATAAACTTAATCACTGTAGTTATAACCTTTGAAAATAAACATGATTTTGAAAGTAATTTGATAAAAAGAGAATGACTCACATTGCAGATTTAATTTGAGCAGAGCCTAGCCTACTGATTAGCCTTTTTATCCTAAATTTAATAACAAGCACACAATTCTGGGTTAGTAATCAATACAGCATTTATGATAACTCACGAGATCAACCATCACAACGAATGACAAAGTGCTATGCTTAAACATCCATCGAATTAACGACTAATGACAAAGCATCACCCTAATGTGGGCAGCACTTAAACATCCATTGAGTACATTGATCGATCGGAAAATGAATCGTAATAGCGATCGAGTTATTACCCTGATTGCGGCGTCGATTAGTGATCCGTGTGTGTTAATTGTGGTAAACAGAACGTAACTCGGTGCATGTAGCGAGAATTTACGTCGTTTTAATTCCAGAAATCAAGTCCCAACCTCTGCTATTTATACCCGAAATTGACTTGCCTTACGGACCGTAAGACTCATCCCTTACGGTCCGTAAGGGACACCTAATTACCATAGGGTTGCCGCGTGTGGGACTATCCTTGCTGACTTGACAGATTTCATAAATTCAATTTTTCCAGCGAGTTTTTAAGATAATCGTAACTAGGGTTTATCCCCCCCCCCTGAGTTTTAGGGGCCCTGATCCTGTTTCTGAAAATTCTGAAAATTTCAGGGTTTGTACAGAATCACTTGGGTGTCTCAATTAGGGTTTCCTATTGGACAAATTAATTTAATAAATATGAATTTTGATGAGAGTTGTTACACTTACGGTCCGTAAGGCATCCCCAGCGACAGAAATATGACAGGTGCCTGTTATGAACGATATAACCGACTTAAATGGATATTTTCACTTCCATGAGCGACCCCTACTAGTTCTTAGGCACTAGGGACACATGTTTAACATCAGGGAACATGTATAGCATTGCTTGGCATGATCTAGTGAGATCAAACTCACTCTATAAAGGAGCACAATGTTGCAACTTTGATCATTCATTCACAACTTCATTTGTGGAACTTCCTGGAGCATAAGATCAGTCCCCAAGCATTCCTGGTCGTAATTAGGCCTTCGGTAAGTGTCCTTGACCTTCCTTAATCATGTTTACTTAGTTAATTAGCTTAAAGTCAAACCGTCGTAATTAAGGTTTGACTTATCGATTAATCGCTAATGGTCCAGTGATTAGTCAAATTGAGAGTAGTTATAAGTTGGTAATTTTGTGGGCTTTAAATCCTTAAAAGGGCACCCCCTGATTCCCGCTCTAACTAGATCATTTGTCGGGTCAAAGTTGTTTATAAAAAGTCAACAGAAACATAATTTTTGAACTAACGCATAATTAGCAATGCAGAAGGCGTGTAATCTATTTTATTACTCATATAACTTAGTAATAAATGTAAGAACATGTCTAAGCATGTTCGACCCGACAATTTTCTGTTTAGACCCGGTTCGGAACCGAAAGTCGCAAAACTTTGACTCTTGCTTTGACTTCAGTTCTGACCCGATTTAGATGGGTTTGGAAATGCCTTAGAGCTTCCTTAGGACCAGGTTACTTGATGGTATAACCCTCTGGGATTGGCTCGTTGATTGTCCAATCCGTTTACACGTTTCCGTTAATTGCTTAATGTTGACCATAATGCCCTTTTTACCTTAAAACGAGAATTTTGGAAATGTGAGAGGACAATAATCTTTGCTGCTGAATTATAAACTTGACCCTAAAATTTCACATCAGTTGGAGGTCTAGATTAGGAGTTATGCTCAATAGCGCACTTAAAAAGCTTTTTGTTAATTAAACGACGCAATTAGCATAAAGCCTATCTAAACCCAATTTTTGACACCAAACTTTTTACCCACTGATGTAATATAATATTTTGAGATTTTTGAAGATTTTTAATTATTTTTAAACTGATCATAACCTAAGGTTATTGCCTTGATTCGGTAAATACCGATTATACCCCTTTTTGTTTATAAAATGAGTTCTACATAGTATTTTGACACCAATCCAATTGCTACTGATTTTATATAATAAATGAAGTATTTTGAACTTTATAACCTGATCAGAAAACTCAGATTTCCTGTATAACCCGGAAATCGTTTAAAATGGCTTTTTATGCATATTAAACACCTAGTATGGGTTTAAAACCATTTTGGCATATAAGACTTATCACCAACTGATATAACCTATTGAATTAAGTTGTTTTACTGATTATTTCAGACCCGAGTCTCAGAATTTAAAATTAATCTCTTTTATAATCTTTTAAATGACCAAAATACCCCTACGGGGCTTAAATTGAGATTAAACTCGTTTCGGGCATAATGGAAGGTATCCTACTGATATCACAACATATTTAAGGCATATTAACTTAGGAAACCTGTATATGACTCTTATGATTACCCGTTACGCTTCTTGCGCGTTCGGTTTGGTTTTTGTAACTAGTTTGCATAAATTAGCCGAAACGGGTCAAACCTTATCGTTTTTATCTCAAAATCTAGAATGTGTTTAGATTATACAAGTCTTCAAACTTGTCGGGTCTAAATCACATTCTATTCCGGTCTTCGCTTAATCGTGCGTTTGAACCGTATCTTTCTTTAAAACTAACCGGTCTAAGTTTAGGCTTAATTAAAAGACCCGTTAGGATTCAAATAGGTTATTATAAACCTTCGTTCCAGAATAGGAGACCCGGTAAAAGCTACGTGCACTTGCTTGTTGTGATTATTACTTTGTAAAAGTAAATACTTTTAACTTATTTTCCCTATACGGGCTTGGGGTATGGTATATAAAATACCGCTTGGTCGGGCATTCAATCTTTAATCGAATAGAGGTTAATTCATTAAAATGACCCGTTTAAATTGTCTTGTTGCTTAAAGCCTTTGGGGGGTTAATGACCATGTCCCGGATATCCTTGCATCATTTTAAGAAATGGCCACGACCTAAGCACGGGGTGTAGGCGTACACCCTACAGTGCATAAATAAATAATAAGGTATAACCGCCGGTTTCGGGAATAAACCGTTGCGGGACTATATCTTGTGGTGTGTCTATTAAGCTCTAACCCGGTGTCAACCCAGGCTACTGAACGCATAAGAAACATATAATTCTTTTACAAGATTATATTCAAATAATTATCCCAAGTTATAAAAAGTTTGTGCCACGTGCATTCAAATCAATTTTATTAAACCTTTTTTAAAATGAGTCAGTTAATTGTATTTACCAGTGTAAACTGACGTATTTTCCCAAAAAGGTTAAGTGCATGTACTACTCGTAATAGGCTGGCTTTCTCCTAGCATCCACAATAAGTCTCGCAAGCTTGGATGACATAAAACTGTTGAACAATGTTTCCTCTTTATTTTTGATCCGCCTGTGGATCTGTTTCAACTATGTTGTGATACTTGAATATTACACTTTTATTCAGTTGAAATAATATCTATCTTTTGCTTCCGCTGTGCATTTAAATATTGTGTTGTTTGACTATGATGATATCAACTACGTCACGATACTCCCCTACCGGGCCCACCGGTAAAACGTGGAAATATCGGGGTGTGACAGGTTGGTATCAGAGCCAACATTGAGTGAATTAAACACTAGCCTTTTGTGTTTAATCTCAATGACACAATTGCACATTCCAAAATTTTCGAGTCTAGACAAAGAACTTAGGACAAATCCAAATTTGTTTTTAATCTTAACTTTGTCCTTTATATTTCTTGTTGTATCTTTTATTTGAGTTGACAGGATTAACAATGCCGCCAAGATTCCGAAGAGGAGGAAGAGGTAAGGGGCCAATCAGCGCCCCCAACGATCACGAAGCCGGGCCCTCACACCGGCGGACTCCTTCTAATACTATGAGTGCCGATCCTCAGGGAAACTGGAGGACCCATGTGGAGCCCGCTAGACGATCTATCTCGCATAGTTCAACGCCTCCTTATCGTCACTCCTTTGGGCCGCAGTCAGAAAACGAGCCCGATGACTCACGCCATTCATTCTTACCATTGCAGCGATCCGTTTCGCACCGTTCCTTTGGCGACTCCACTCCTGTCTTTCAGGGCCGGTTCAATCCGGCAAACTATATCGAAGAACCGGTGGGTTTTAACCCACTAGGACCTGAAGACCATTTCTCGGGAGACCAAGCAATGGACATGGACGAGGACACGGATCCCGTCGAGCCTGCAACCGGACCCCCAACCATCCCATCGAGATCTCTGATGGATCATCCTTCCACGGATCACCCTACGGTGGTCCAGACAGTTATCAAGCGAGGTTTAACCAATATGAGTGGTATTTTACACCCTCTCATAACCCACAGCAGCAGCAGCAACAGGATCCTTCAGAGGATTCGCGCTTCGTGGCAGTCACGCCACCGCCACCACCGCTGCCAGTTCATCAAGCACCTCAAGAACCACCGAAGCGTAGGAGAACAGGCGCACGAATATCCGCGCGAGGAGGGGATTTTCACTTTAGCACCCCTCAACACTCAAGTGGCAGTCACTACCCGCCACTGCATGAAGACCCACAAATGGGTGGGCCCTCAAACCCAATTCCAGGGGTGAATTCAGCACCAGTTGCACCTCAGCCGCCACCATTGGGTTTTGATAACCCGATTCCTACATACGCCGGTTCAACGGCGTATAATCCGTTTGAGCAGCCGGCTCACACTCATTATAACTATGCTGAAGCCGACCCGTACCTTGTAGCGGCCAACTACAACGCCCTTCATCCTGAAGGACCATATGGAGCCCCTTGGGGAGTGGGATATCCAGCTCATGGGTATCAAATACCTGCTCGACCTCTGATTCGGCAACAGTCGCAGCCACCACGATTTTCCCCACCGGAACAGGAGGAAATCCTCCAAAGACTAAGTCGGGTGGAACATGAATTTCAAGAAGAACGTAGGAACAACAGAGGATTTCTCAAGGGCTTAGCAAGCTTATTAAAAGGAAAGAAGAAGAGGGATCATTAAATCCCTATATGTATTGTTGTATTTCCTATTTCAATCAAGTCCCTGCGTGGACTTGTCTTTCTTTAGTCTTTTCGTGGACTTGTCTTTTAGTCCCTGCATGGACATCTATCTTAGTAATCAGTCCCTGCGAGGACTTGTATGTACGGTTTAGCCCCTGTGTGGGCAAATTGTTTCTGTTAAAAGTCCCGTTTAGGGCAATATGTAATCCTCTTAATGGTTAATGGAATGTTAAGTTTATAAATTTCATTTTGTCATTTTATGAATAAATATATTATACATGAAATAAATAAATCAAAAGTCATTCTTTTTTTATCTGCCTATTATATATTAAATAAGAATCTTAAAAGTACAACCTAGCCTGCATGTCATTATAAGACTTGGCCAAGATGGTAAGACCTGTTTAAAAGATTCAAATCCCTGTTAACATCTGAAAACATGTTAACGCTCCTGGCAAACGTTATTCGTTAAAATCACACACGTCATTCTTTTAATAGGATTCTTCAAAAGATTCCTAACCTAACTTAATGATCTATAAATCATGGGTTTAAATCATCAATTAAGATGATCATATGCTGACCATCCATTGGTAATATAGTGCCTACGGGCCATACTCATTGTCATATAAGACAAAAGACAGTAGTAGTCTACGACTCCCTGTCAGAAAAAGATAAAGAACTATGTTCAAACCTTCATGCCTTGATTCTCTGAAATCATGGCTTATAATTAAAAAAAAAATGTCCCTGTGACTAGGCCTTTTGTGCTACTAATAATACTGTTATAGTTTTATAATTAGGATAAATTATAATAAAAATCCTAAATAAATGTGAGTAACAAATTAACCAAATATGGTCTATGTTTACCATGGTTAATGAATTGCCCTAAAAGGCAATTCCATAATAAACTCCCAAATAAATTATTGTCAATATCTTATGTAACAGTTCAAACTACATGGCTGACTCGGATGAGATCAACAGTCACCCAAGGGAGGATCATGATAATACCCGAATTAACATAGCGGGTGCAGAACTGCAAGCATTGATAGACAATGCTGTTACAAAGGCAATAGAGCGGCAGTATAATGAGTATAGCGGGACTCGAAGTAGGACCCTATCCGCACCGCATTCCAAGCCTAAGACTCATTCTGAGGCTCATAGCAAGCCACCCTCCAAGAAGGAAGAACCAAAGAAAGACGATGACGATCGTCACTCTTCAAATCAGCAAAGTGTTCCATCTCAAAGGATCATACTGAATCAAGGACCCCGTGATAAGGGTTGCTCCTACAAGTATTTTGTTTCATGCAAACCCAGGGATTTCACTGGGGAAAAAGGAGCTATAGACTGCATGACATGGTTGGATGAGATGGACACCGTGGTTGATATCAGCGGGTGCGCTGATAAGGATGTGGTAAAGTTTGTATCCCAGTCGTTCAAAGGTGAAGCACTAGCTTGGTGGAGGTCTTTGATCCAAGCTACAGGGAAGATTCCATTGTATAATATGACATGGGAGCAATTTGTTGCCCTCATCAAGGAAAACTACTGCCCTCAGCATGAGGTTGAAAAGATTGAGTCTGATTTCTTATCGTTGGTTATGAAGAACCTTGACTGCCAAGCTTACCTTACAAGCTTCAACACAATGTCAAGATTGGTTCCGTATCTGGTGACCCTGGAACCCAAAAGAATAGCTCGTTTCATTGGGGGTTTAGCCCCAGAAATAAAGGCAAGCGTGAAGGCCTCTCGGCCAGCTACTTTCAGATCTGTAGCTGATATATCTTTGTTCCTCACACTGGACGCGGTCAGACAGAGATCGCTGAGGAACACGGATGCCGAGAAAAGAAAGCGTGAAGATGATAACTCATGACGGTCAGACAAGAAGCACAAAGGAAACAATGACCACAAGAAGGGGTCTGGATCTAAGAAGGATGGACAACAATCTGGAGATAAGCCCAAGTGTAAGATCTGCAAGAAACAACACTTCGGGAAGTGCAGATATGAGTCAAAATCCCAGTCTCAGCCAAGGGCATGTGGGATTTGCAAGTCCTCTGAACATAAGACCCTCGAGTGCAAGAAGCTGAAGGACGCAACGTGCTACAGTTGCAACGAAAAAGGACACATTAAGACAAATTGCTCAAAATCTGCAAAGAAAGCTGAGGAAGGGAAGAAGACCAATGCCAGGGTCTTTCAGATGAATGCACAGGAGGCTATCCAGAACGACAATGTGATCACAGGTACCTTTCTCATAAATGATGTTTATGCTAGAGTGTTGTTTGATTCTGGAGCGGATAAGTATTTTGTGGATAACAAGTTTTGTGAGTTGTTGAAATTACCTGTAAAAGCCTTAAGTGTGAAGTATGAGGTGGAATTAGCTTATGGAACCATAGAAACCGCCTCAACTGTGTTAGATGGATGTGTTATATCCATTAGGAACCACTCTTTTCCTTTGTCCTTACTTCCTTTTAAGCTAGCCGGTTTTGATATAGTGATAGGTATGGATTGGTTATCGCATAACCAAGCCCAGATTCTGAGCAACAAGAAACAAGTAGTAGTCAAGACCCCGTCTCGTGAATCACTTACCATTCAGGGAGATACCCAGTATGGACTGCCTGAGCAAGTGACTATGCTCAAGGCCTCTAGGTGTTTGAAGAAGGGTTGTGTCATCTACCTGGCACAAGTGACTATTGACGAGCCGAAGCCTAAGATTGAGGATATCCCCGTCATTTCTGAATATCCCGATGTTTTCCCTGAAGAACTACCTGGTTTACCACCAGATAGGCAAGTAGACTTCAGAATTGACATCATCCCTGGAGCAGCACCAGTAGCAAGGGCGCCTTATAGGTTGGCACCAACAGAGATGAAGGAATTGAGAACACAACTAGATGAATTGCTAGCCAAAGGTTTCATTAGACCTAGTTCGTCACCTTGGGGAGCACCAATCTTATTTGTCAAGAAGAAGGATGGATCGATGCGTCTGTGCATCGATTACCGTGAGCTTAATAAGGTCACTATCAAGAATAGGTATCCATTGCCAAGGATCGACGATCTGTTCGATCAGCTTCAAGGGGCAAGTTACTTCTCTAAGATTGACTTAAGGTCAAGCTATCACCAACTGTATGTTAGAGATGAAGACGTACACAAGACTGCATTTAGGACTCGTTATGGTCATTACGAGTTCCTAGTGATGCCTTTTGGGCTCACTAATGCACCAGCGGCATTCATGGAGCTCATGAACCGTGTCTGCAAACCGTACTTGGACAAATTTGTTATCGTCTTCATTGACGACATTCTGATTTATTCAAAGAATCAGGCCGACCATGAGAAGCATCTTCGATGTATTCTTTCACCACTTCATCGAGAAAAGCTCTATGCCAAATTCTCTAAATGTGAATTTTGGCTTCGTGAAGTCCAATTTCTTGGACATGTGGTTAGTGAACGCGGAATCCAAGTAGATCCCGCTAAGGTTGAAGCTGTCATGAATTGGCAAGAGCCGAAGACGCCCACAGAAATTCGCAGTTTTTTGGGATTGGCAGGATACTACAGGCGCTTTATTGAAATTTTTTCAAGGATTGCTGCACCCCTAACTTCTTTGACTAGGAAGGATATTAAGTTCAACTGGGGACCCAAGCAACAAGAACCCTTTGATATCCTTAAGCAGAAGCTAAGCAATGCGCCTGTACTGACATTGCCTGAAGGAATTGAAGAGTTTGTGGTATATTGTGATGCATCACACACCGGGATGGGATGTGTGCTTATGCAGAAAGGCAAAGTTATTGCCTATGCTTCACGTCAGTTAAAGGTGCATGAAAAGAATTACACCACCCATGACTTGGAGTTGGGTGCCGTTGTATTTGCACTGAAGCTATGGAGGCACTATTTATATGGTATCAAGTGTGTGATTTATTCTGATCACAAGAGCCTCCAGCACCTGTTTAACCAAAAGGATTTGAACATGAGGAAACGACGTTGGATGGAAACTTTGAATGATTATGATTGTGAAATCAGATACCATCCTGGCAAGGCGAATGTAGTCGCCGATGCCTTAAGTCGAAAGGAAAGAGTGAAGCCTATAAGAATCAATGCCAAGAGCATTGAGATAAAGAATGGTTTGAATGAAAGATTGTTAGCTGCACAGAAGGAAGCTGTGTTGGAAGCTAACTATCCTAACAAAAAGCTAGGAGTAACTGAAGAACAGTTATCCTATGGCAAGGACGGAATTTTGAGGTTAAATGGACGAATATGGGTTCCAGTTTATGGAGGACTTCGAGATGTTATCCTCCAGGAAGCCCACAGTTCTAAATACTCCGTCCATCCTGGAGCTGATAAAATGTACCAGGATCTGAAGGTAAATTTTTGGTGGATAGGCTTGAAGAAGTCTATAGCTACCTATGTAGCTAAATGTTTGACATGTGCGCAAGTCAAAGCTGAACATCAGAAGCCGTCAGGTTTGCTACAACAGCCTGAACTTCCCACGTGGAAGTGGGAAATGGTGACAATGGATTTCATCACCAAGTTGCCGAAGACAAGGAAAGGAAATGATACTATATGGGTGATAGTAGATAGACTGACTAAGTCAGCACATTTCCTACACATTAAGGAGACCTATAGCTCCGACATGTTAGCCCAATTGTACGTAGATAAGATTGTATCTCTGCATGGCGTACCAGTGTCTATTATCTCTGACAGAGATACTAGATACACATCGCATTTTTGGAAAAGTTTCCAACAATCTTTGGGCACGCGCTTAAATTTTAGTACGGCTTACCATCCTCAGACGGACGGGCAGAGTGAGCGTACAATCCAAACTTTGGAAGATATGCTTCGAGCATGTGTGATCGACTTAGGTGGTAGTTGGGATAACCACCTGCCATTAATCGAGTTCTCCTATAACAATAGCTACCATACCAGCATTAAGGCTGCGCCTTTCGAGGCCTTGTACGGTAGAAAGTGCAGAACTCCCGTTTGTTGGGCGGAAGTTGGAGATGTCCAACTGACAGGACCAGAAATAGTCTTTGAAATGATGGACAAGATTGTCCAGATTCGTGATCTCCTGAAAGCTGCCAGAGATAGGCAGAAAAGCTACGCTGATTTAAAGCGTAAACCTCTGAAATTCGAGGTAGGTGACAAAGTGTTGCTTAAAGTATCACCCTGGAAGGGAGTGATGCGATTTGGTAAGAAAGGCAAGTTAAGCCCGAGATACATAGGACCATTCGAGATCATCGAATGTGTCGGATCAGTTGCCTAGAAGTTAAACTTACCTGAAGAGCTCAGTGGTATTCACAATGTATTCCACATCTGCAATCTGAAGAAGTGTCTGGCTGATGAATCACTAGTCATACCACATACAGATGTGCACATAGAAGAGAGCTTGAAGTTTGTTGAAAAACCTGTGTCGATCGAGGATCGACAGGTTAAGAAGCTTCGAAGGAAGCATGTACCTATCGTAAAGGTTAAATGGGATGCCCGTAGAGGTCCCGAGTACACGTGGGAGGTAGAGTCCACAATGAAAGAGAAATACCCTCATTTATTTCAGTAAATCTCGAGGTTGAGATTTCATTTAAGGGGGTGAGGATGTGACACCTCGAAATTTCTTGTCCAATATTATATCGACACGTGTCATGGGCTTAAAACGTGTAAAGGATTTATTAGAAAGACTAAAGATGACAAACAAAGAAACTATGTGAATAAAAGGGTTCAAAATGTCAACAATGGATAAATATACTTTACAATAACCCTACATGATGTTTATACCCTTAAACGAGTGAATCATGGATCATACGAAGCTGATTGTGAAAGAAAGTGAGAGATTACAAACTACAGGGGTTAAATGTGTCAACATGTTTAAAGTATACCTCTGAGTGGCCTTTTAGCAAACCCGAAGCTTTGTAACGATTAATTATGCTCACTAGAATACATGATAAAAATTTCACCAAGTTTCGTTATAATATGATAAAGTTATGATAAAATTCGTATACGAGGGGTTAAAAGCGTCGACATGTTAATACATACCTCTGAGCGACCTATGTATAAATCCCAACCCTTAACCTGTGTTATAAACATCTGATAAGCATCCAAATCTGGTTAATGCTAACAATAATGGATTCAAATTGAAAGAATAGGATCCTATGAAGATGTGCACGACAACCTTCGTTTATGGCTCTTTCAAAAGAATCCAAGGCAACTTTAGAACATGGCAAGGTGGTCTTAAGTGTTCAGGGCATGATCAAGAGGCCCCCTACTGATAATAGAGGCCCAAATTCGTAATACCTAAGTTGCCTGTTCGAAGCTTGAAAGGTCACAAATTTTTGCCCTCTGGTAAAGGCTTACGGACCGTAAAGGTCTTGCCTTACGGTCCGTAAGGCATCCCCAGCGACAGAAATATGACAGGTGCCTGTATGAACGATATAACCGACTTAAATGGATATTTTCACTTCCATGAGCGACCCCTACTAGTTCTTACGCACTAGGGACACATGTTTAACATCAGGGAACATGTATAGCATTGCTTGGCATGATCTAGTGAGATCAAACTCACTATATAAAGGAGCATAATGTTGCAACTTTGATCATTCATTCACAACTTCATTTGTGGAACTTCCTGGAGCATAAGATCAGTCCCCAAGCATTCCTGGTCGTAATTAGGCCTTCGGTAAGTGTTGACCATAATGCCCTTTTTACCTTAATACGAGAATTTTGGAAATGTGAGAGGACAATAATCTTTGCTGCTGAATTATAAACTTGTCCCTAAAATTTCACATCAGTTGGAGGTCTAGATTAGGAGTTATGCTCAATAGCGCACTTAAAAAGCTTTTTGTTAATTAAACGGCGCAATTAGCATAAAGCCTATCTAAACCCAATTTTTGACACCAAACCTTTTACCCACTGATGTAATATAATATTTTGAGATTTTTGAAGATTTTTAATTATTTTTAAACTGATCATAACCTAAGGTTATTGCCTTGATTCGGTAAATACCGATTATACCCCTTTTTGTTTATAAAATGAGTTCTACATAGTATTTTGACACCAATCCAATTGCTACTGATTTTATATAATAAATGAAGTATTTTGAACTTTATAACCTGATCAGAAAACTCAGATTTCCTGTATAACCCGGAAATCGTTTAAAACGGCTTTTTACGCGTATTAAACACCTAGTATGGGTTTAAAACCATTTTGGCATATAAGAATTATCACCAACTGATATAACCTATTGAATTAAGTTGTTTTACTGATTATTTCAGACCCGAGTCTCAGAATTTAAAATTAACCTCTTTTATAATCTTTTAAATGACCAAAATACCCCTATGGGGCTTAAATTGAGATTAAACTCGTTTCGGGCATAATGGAAGGTATCCTACTGATATCACAACATATTTAAGGCATATTAACTTAGGAAACCTGTATATGACTCTTATGGTTACCCGTTACGCTTCTTGCGCGTTCGGTTCGGTTTATGTAACTAGTTTGCATAAATTAGCCGAAACGGGTCAAACCTTATCGTTTTTATCTCAAAATCCAGAATGTGTTTAGATTACCCATATTATACAAGTCTTCAAACTTGTCGTGCGTTTGAACCGTATCTTTATTTAAAACTAACCGGTCTAAGTTTAGGCTTAATTAAAAGACCCGTTAGGATTCTAATAGGTTATTATAAACCTTCTTTCCAGAATAGGAGACCCGGTAAAAGCTACGTGAACTTTCTTGTTGTGATTATTACTTTGCAAAGGTAAATACTTTTAACTTATTTTCCTTATACGGGCTTGGGGTATGGTATATAAAATACCGCTTGGTCGGGCATTGAATCTTTAATCGAATAGAGGTTAATTCATTGAAATGACCCGTTTAAATTGTCTTGTTGCTTAAAGCCTTTGGGGGGTTAATGACCATGTCCCGGATATCCTTGGCATCATTTTAAGAAATGGCCACGACCTAAGCACGGGGTGTAGGCGTACACCCTACGGTGCATAAATAAATAATAAGGTATAACCGCCGGTTTCGGGAATAAACCGTTGCGGGACTATATCATGTGGTGTGTCTATTAAGCTCTAACCCGGTGTCAACCCGGGCTACTGAATGCATAAGAAACATATAATTCTTTTACAAGATTATATTCAAATAATTATCCCAAGTTATAAAAATTTTGTGCCACGTGCATTCAAATCAATTTTATTAAACCTTTTTTAAAATGAGTCAGTTAATTCTATTTACCAGTGTAAACTGACGTATTTTCCCAAAAAGGTTAAGTGCAGGTACTACTCGTAATAGGCTGGCTTTCTTCTAGCATCCACAATAAGTCTCGCAAGCTTGGATAACATAAAACTGTTGAACAATGTTACCTCTTTATTTTTTATCCGCCTGTGGATCTGTTTCAACTGTGTTGTGATACTTGAATATTACACTTTTATTCAGTTGAAATAATATCTATATTTTGCTTCCGCTGTGCATTTAAATATTGTGTTGTTTGACTATGATGATATCAACTACGTCACGATACTCCCCTACCGGGCCCACCGGTAAAACGTGGAAATATCGGGGTGTGACAGGTAATGAGGTAGGTGATAGTCACTCGCGCCCAAGCCTGGTGCGGGATTTGGGACCATAACCCTTCAACGTTCAATTTTGTGTGGAATAGAACGAGATATGTATGTGCAATCTCTTGAGTTATGTGAAATGAAAAATATGTAGACTAGGGGTGTGTACGGTTCGGTTATGTTATTAGTATTATTCGTAACCGTAACCGAAGTCATCGGTTAATCGGTTCGGTTAATTCAGTTAATTTGTCGGTTTTCGGTTCGGTTCGGTTAATTTTTGGTTAATAACCAATTCAAACAAGGGCTATTTTTTTTTGCTTAGAAATACATGTAATGGAGGTATAAATACATGAAATAGATGTATAAATACATTAAATGTGAAGGGTTCAAATGAGAAGAAATTCTTTGTAAGAAGAAAAAAGAAGAAATTTCAACCAATAGGAATGCTTCATTAGACTTCATTTAATATTTGTACTTAATGTAACTATAAGGGTATATTAGTAAACTTACATACATCAGTAATTGGTAGTTTCATCTTTAATAACTAACTATATTAAATTTGTAACTTATTTTTAAGATATATATTTTTCACAAAAAATAAAAATAAAATTCATTTAAAGTGTAGGATAAATACTAGGCGTGTAGGATAAATTACGAGTTGTGTAGGATAAATTTTAATATGTGTAGGATAAATTTCGAAATGTGTAGGATAACTTTTGATGTGTGTAGGCAAAAATATTTAGTGTGGAGGATTATAGTCTTAATGACTAATTAATTAGTCAAACATAATAATAACTGAGATGAGAAAAAAAACTATTTAATGTTTTACAATTATACCCTTTTATTCTTTTTCTTCTCAATAAAATTTTCTTCTCAAATGAACCTTCCCCTACATGAAATAGAGGTATAAATGCATGAACAAATGTTTAAATACATAAAATGGAGGTATAAATAAATGAAATGAATGTATAAATAAACGAAATGAAGGCATAAATAAATGAAATAGAGGTATTATTAAATGAAATGAAAGTATAAAACATGAAATACATGAAATACAGGTATAAAAGCTAGAAATTGATGTGTGTAAAATGCAACATATAAATTACATCAAATAAGGCATAAAACTAACCCTTTTTAGTACTAATGTTGGAAAAAGTGTGCTTTTGTCTTCCGTTTGTATTTTCAGGATTAAATGAGCGTAAATGAACAAAAGAAGCAAATATGCAGCGAAATCTAACATAATTACAAGAAAAGAAATAAACGTGGCATGCCCGACCCCTCGGCAGCATCTTCCCAAGCAAAAGCAAGAGATCCGAAGGCTGAACACGCCCCGTGCCCAGCGGACAAGGGGTGTGCTCAGGTGTCTGCAGAAAAGACAAAGTTGTAGAAGCCTCTAGCATTTAGTGTAATACTTTTGTTTTTTTTAATCTTTTCGCACGTTTTATTGGGTTTTGTATTAATGACTTTAATAACTAGTTTCTTATGTTGAAGGTGAAACTTCCTTATCATTTGTCCGTGGTGTCTTGGCGTTATTTTACTGTCTATATAAAATAACAGATTTACACCATTCATATCTTCACGGTCTATATGGAGATATGTTGGCTACCTGGTCGGGGGTTAAGGGAATGGTTTGGTAAGGTTCTTGTCTTGTTCAGTGTATAGATCCTGCAAGGACCTGGGTCAAGCTTACTGTCACGACCCCAGCCCCGGTTTTACCCGGTCAGGAGCCGCGGGACAGGAACCCGTGGTATTTAAATGATGCGACAGCGGAAGATTTTATAGGATCTTTTTAAAACTCAAAATGCCCGATTATTTTATTTCATAATTCGGGATAAACCCCGTAATTTACTATAGAGGAATTTAACTAGGAAATTCCCTGATTTATTAAAACATGTTTATTTATTTGAACTGAGCCACCTCTTCAAGCTGGTTAGTGCTCTGTAGCACGTTTCCTTGATTTACAGCAGGTCGCCTGAAACATGTTTTAAAAATATTTTATCAGCGGGAAATTCTGGCGAGTTATTCAAATTTGCTAAAACGATACATGGTTATAAATTACAGCATAAGAGCGATTACAATGGCTTATATCTTATTTTTATCTGGCGCCGTGTCACCTGGTGACGATGGTCATACCACTATTGGGTCTTTCCCCAAGTAGTGACGTTTATCACTGTTAGGATTTATTAGCCTAACCCGTGAGAAATTAGTGATGTGCACAATACCCCACTAGCCAGTGATTCAAAATAACCACGACTTACTCCCTGTAATTATAACATTTGAAAATGGAGTATTGTAAAATACTTTTGATAAAAGAGAATGACTCACATTGCAGATTTAATACGGGCAGAGTCTAGCCTACTGAGTAGCCTTGTTAACCTAATTTAAATAACAATGCACACGAACTAGGCCAGTAACTAAAATAGCATTTACGACAACTCACGAGATTAAACCCTCACAATGAATGATAAAGTGCGATACTTAAACATCCATCGAGTTTACGACGAATGACAAAGCATAACCCTAATGTGGGCAGCACTTAAACATCCATTGGATAGTTTCAATCGATCGGACATTGAATCGTAGCAGCGATCGAGTTATTACCCTGTTATCGCCGCAGAATTCGGGCTTATGTGTGTTTTTGGTAGTAATCAGGTGATATCTCGAAGTGTAAAACGAATTTTAACGTCGTTCCAACGCAGAAATCTAAGTCCCAAACTCCTCTATTTATACTAAAAATTTGACACCCTCGCGTGACGCGAGGGGTCACATAGGGGCCGTCGCGTGATGCGAGGGGTACCACCCTATTATAGGGTAGCCCCGTGTGTTTGTAGCTCAGGTGAGTCAGCGGTTTATCAAAATTCGTTTTTTACAACAAATTATTAGGATAATCGTAACTAGGGAATACCCCCCCCCTAGTTTTAGGGGCCCTGATCCTGATTCTGATTGTTCTGAAAATTTTAGGGTTTATGCAGAATCACTTGGGGGTCTCAATTAGGGTTTGCTATTGGACAATAAATTTTTTATGCAGAATCACTTGAAGAGGTACTACCAGTGATTCGTCAGATAGACATTTCTTGAGATTGGATACATGAAATACGTCATGTACTCCAGTTAGCTCTTCTGGTAGTTGTAAGCGATAAGCAACTGGTCCTATACGTTGGATCACTGGAAATGGTCCTACGTATCTTGGACTTAGCTTTCCTTTCTTACCGAATCGAACTACTCCTTTCCAAGGAGAAACTTTCAATAGTACTCTGTCTCCAACTAGGAATTCTAACGGCTTACGTCGATTATCTGCATAACTTTTCTGGCGATCTCAAGCCGTCTTTAGTCTTTCCTTGATTTGAGTGATTTTTTCAGTAGTCTCTTGTACAATTTCAGGACCTGATAATTGACTTTCTCCTATCTCTGCCCAGCAGACTGGAGTTCTGCATTTCCGTCCATACAGTGCTTCGAACGGTGCAGCTTCGATGCTTGCATGATAACTATTGTTATAGGAGAATTCAATTAAAGGTAGGTGGTCGTCCCAGTTTCCACCAAAATCTATTACACATGCCCTAAGCATGTCCTCCAGGGTTTGTATCGTCCATTCACTTTGTCCGTCTGTTTGAGGATGATATGCAGTGCTCAAATTCAGTTTAGTCCCCATGGCTTCTTGGAAACTTGTCCAAAAGTGCGAAGTGAAACGACTATCTCTATCCGATACAATGGAGAGTGGAACTCCATGTAAGGATACTACTTCATCTACATACAACTTAGCTAACATTTCCATGCTAAAGGTTTCTTTCATAGGTATGAAGTGAGCTGATTTGGTTAATCGATCCACAATTACCCAAATCGCATCATTACCTTTTCTGGTTTTGGGTAACTTAGTAACAAAATCCATTGTTATGAGTTCCCATTTCCATACAGGCATTTCCAATTGTTGTAGTAGACCTGATGGTTTCTGGTGTTCTGCCTTAACTTGTGAACAAGTAAGACATTTAGAAACATATCTAGCTATATCCTTTTTCATTCCTATCCACCAAAAATTATTCCTTAAATCTTGGTACATTTTATTGTTACCAGGATGCATAGTATACCTAGATTTATGGGCTTCTTCTAGAATCTTATTTCTTAGCTCTCCCTGCTTAGGTACCCAAATTCTTTTCTTATGGAATCTCCAAATTCCATCACTTCCTTGCTCTAATTCCTTTATTCTTCCTTTCATTCCTTCAGCATCATCCTTTATTGCTGTTTCTTGAACATCCTTTAATTGTTCCATTAAATCTAATTGTAGATTTAATCTAAGAGCACGAACTCGCTTTTGCTTTTCATGATACTTACGACTTAAGGCATCTGCAACTACGTTTGCCTTTCCTTCGTGATATTTAATATCACAGTCGTAATCACTTAGGATTTCTATCCATCTCCTTTGCCTCATGTTTAATTCTTTTTGCCCAAATATATATCTTAAACTTTTATGATCTGTATAGACAGTAAACTTACTTCCGTATAGATAATCTCTCCAAATTTTAAGGGCAAAAATTATGGATCCTAATTCTAAATCATGAGTCGTATAGTTTTCCTCGTGCTTTTTCAATTGCCTTGATGCATAAGCAATTACCTTCTTGCGTTGCATTAGCACACATCCTAATCCTAGCTTTGAAGCATCACAATATACTTCAAAATCTTCTGTTCCTTCTGGCAAGGCTAAAATTGGAGCATTTGTTAACCTTTGCTTTAAAATCCTAAAAGCTTCTTCTTGTTTAGGTCCCCATTCAAACTTAGCTGCCTTACAGGTTAGCTTAGTTAATGGTACAGCTATTTTGGAAAAATCCTTAATAAATCGTCTATAGTATCCAGCTAAACCTAGAAAACTTCTAATCTCCATAGCTGATTGTGGGACTTTCCATTTGGTGATTGCTTCGATCTTAGCAGAATCTACGTGAATACCTTCGTGATTCACTATGTGACCTAAAAATTGCACTTCTTGTAGCCAAAATTCACACTTCGAGAATTTGGCGTAAAGCTTCTCCTTTCTTAACTAGGTTAAGAGTAATTGCAGGTGCTCACAATGTTGCTCCTGACTTTTGGAATAAACGAGTATATCTTCGATGAGACAATTACAAATTTATCCAAAGACGGTTTACATATTCTATTCATCATGTCCATAAATGCTGGTGGAGCATTTGTTAACCAAAAGGGCATGACTGTAAACTCGTAATGACCATACCTAGTTCTGAAAGCAGTTTTAGGTTTGTCTTCTTCTTGTACCTTCAATTGATGATATCCTGAGCGTAAATCTATTTTAGAAAAATATCTAGCTCCTTGAAGTTGATCGAATAGATCATCAATCCTAGGTAATGGGTATCGATTCTTAATGGTAACTTTATTTAATTCCCTAAAATCGATACACATTCTCATTGACCCATCTTTCTTCTTTACAAGCAACACTGGAGCTCCCCACGGGGATGAACTAGGTTGTATGAATCCTTTACCTAATAATTCATCTAATTGCTTTTTTAATTCTAGCATTTCTGTAGGTGCTAACCGATAAGGTGCCTTGGCTATCGGTGTAGTTCCAGGAATTAGATGAATTCTAAATTTAACTTCCCTATCAGGTGGTAATCCAGGTAGTTCTTCCGGAAAGACATCCGGGTATTCTGATACTACAGGGATTTCTTTAAATTCCTTACCTTTTGTGTTAATGATTACTGAAATCATATACACCATTTCTTGTTTTCTTGCATAACTGGCCAACTTCATTACTGAAATGAATTTCAATGGCTTTCGTGGTTTATCTCCTGTAATCACCACTAATTCTCCAGAAGGTGTATGAATTTCTATGGAATTCTTATCACAAAGAATTCGAGCATGGTTGGCTACTAAGCAATCCATTCCTAACACCACATCAAATCCTGCTAAATTCATAGGTAACAGGTTTGCAGAAAATTTATGGCCTAAAAGTTCTATCTTTCCTTCTTGCACAACCTTATCTATTTTAACAGAATTCTCATCTGCCGTTTCAACTGTAAAAATATGCCTAATGTTGGTTAAGGGTAAATTAAGTGCTTGGCATAATGAAGTATTTATAAAACTTTGGTTTGCACCAGAGTCAAATAATACTTTTGCATAAACGTCGTGAACTAGGAACGTACCAGCTATCACATCCGGGATTAGCTCTGCTTCCTGAGTAGTCAGTTGGAAGGCTCTTACGTTCTTCTTGGTAGCTCCTTCTACAGGTTTGGCTTTGTTATCAGCTGGTTTGACCAGTTTTGGGCAATCTGGCCTCAAGTGTCCAGCTTCTCCACAGTTATAGCAAACTGTGGATTTCTTCTTCCAGTAGTCTTCTTCTTGGTGCCCCGGAATTTTGCAAAAATTGCAATATCCCTTGCATCTTCCAAAATTCTTTCTTTTGCAGATATTGCAAAATGGAACAGTGGAAGATTGCCCAGTTCCTCTTCTCTTGAAATTATTACGGTTACCCACACGGAATCCCTGGGTAATCTTTTGGGCCACTTCCTTTTTCCGGGTTTCTTCTCTTGTGCGTACCAGTTCGTCAGTCAAAGTGTTAGCTAACTCTACCGCATCATCGATCGTGCGGGGTCTCGCTGGCTTGACAATATTACGGATCTCGCTAATTAAGCCCCAAATGTAGCGAGATATAAGTACCGGTTCTGGTGAGGCCAGTGTTGGTACTACCCTAGCATATTCGAAGAATGTCGAAGTATACCCTCGACAATCAATGCCTACCATTTGATGATTTAGGAACTTATTGGTCATTTGTTCCTTTTCGTAGTCGGGACAGAATTTTCTTTCTACAAGACTTTTAAATTCTTCCCAAGTCATGGCATAGGCCACACTCTTTCCTTTGGCTTGAAGTACCGTATTCCACCATTCTAGCGCCCCTTCTTTGAAAAGATGCGACGCATACATGACCTTATCGTCCTCGGCACATTTACTTATCATAATTACTGCTTCGGTTTTCTCCAACCAACGCAGTGCTGCAGTCGCCCCTTCGTTACCTGCAAACTCAGCTGGTTTACATGCAAGAAACTCCTTGTATGTACAACCAGGTGTTGTAGCTTTCATTCTTTTGAGAATTGGGGCTTGCAGTATATTATCGTTATTAATATGGTTGCCGCCTCCATTTACAATGTTACTGAAATTGTCACCTTGTGTGCGTTTACTAGGAATAATTTGTTGAGTTTTAACAGGTTTCTGAGCAGCAGCCAGGATTGCGGGAATAGCATTAGCTATTCCTTGAGCAACGATATTCTCGATATCTTGCCTATTTAGAAATTGATCCTCCTGATGTTGCTCAGATTGATTTACTTCATTAACAGGTTCATTACCAGCGTTGGCCATCTGGTAATTAATTTATATAAGTGATTAGTATAAATAAGAAACACCAAATATACAAACAATTGCACATAATCACATAAACAAAAACAAATATATAGTCAAAATTGTCAATTTCTTAACTTCCATTTTTATATATTATAATATGCTTCCGTACACACTGATTATTTTACACAAGCTTTATTGTTTATTTTACACGTTTTATTTTGATTATTATATTATTATACAACCACAGTTTCACAATCATACTCCCCCTAGTCCGCTGGCCTTTTAGAAACGATGTTCTCTTTCATCGTATTTCCAGGAGATTTGTTCTCCTATCTCCCGAATCTTATTCCCTGCATCCATGAGTTCTTCACCAAAATGGCGAAGTTCAGCTAAGTTTTCATTACTCATTGGTGGGTTTGGTGCAGGTTCTGGGTCGAACTGAGGGAAAAAGGTATAGGGATTATTTAGAAGGTTTTGAAATTGCCAATCGTTGGTCCACCATTCGTCCATTTCTCCTAAAGGTTGAGTATGGATTAAAAGTTCTGGGATGGCTTGTTCCAAGTTTATTGGAAGTTGGGTTTTAGCAGGATAAGGATAGAGGTTTGTATTAATAGGCCTAAGGATATCACAGCTTGCCAGTATGTGATCTAGTTCTTCCTGCAGTGGCAATTCTTTGGCTTGCTTAGAACTTTCCCCAATTTCCATTTCTACTTGCCTAAAACCTTTCTCAATTTCTATCCCTTTTCCTTTATCCATAGGATTTTCTATTTTTGGAATTCTTCTAGTCGCTGGTTTCCTTCTGCGCACACGTCTCCAACCCACAAATCTTCTTCTTTTCTTAGGTTTTGATTTCTCCAAAGGTGGAGCTTGAAATTCCATAGGTTCTTCCACATCGGCGAAGTAACCAGTAAAGTCTTTGGAAACTTCTATTTTCACAGGGTAAAGATTGAGATTCTCTAGGGCTTCAGATAATTCATTCATGCTGTTTAGCATTTATGAAGAAACACACAAAATTCTAGGTTAAAATTTTGTAAATTAAATTTTCACAGAATCACAGAATGGAAAACAGAAAATTTAATATTAATTATGAATATCTAATAAACCATTTTATTAAAACAAAACATTTATTTTATAATACAACTAAAATTTAAATTATACTAGTGGTTATTTATTATATCAAAATTTATGACTTGTAGGTAGCATAGGTGCTGGTATTGGTTTGGTGGTTTAAATTATAAGTTGGCATTTGCTGCTATAGTGGCTAACATATAAAGATTTGCCTATTTTTCATCTAACTCGTCTTCCCATGGTGGTTTGCTGCCTATTTTCTGGGTTTCCTGTGACTTCCTTATTTTCTCTTGACTTTTCTTAATAATCAAACTTCTTTTATTAGGGGAGAGTGGTTTCACATACTGTGCCTTACGAACAAATATTCCATCCTCAATATCTACTGGGTATCTTGAGGAATTTGATTGGGATGAGGATCCCTTATCTTTTGGTGTACTATCTAATTGGCGATAGATGTCTGAAAGTCTTTGTTTACCCATACTGTAACTAACAAGTAGTCAGTAATCACAAAATGGCAATTAGTAAAATTAAGTATTTCTTAAATACTTAATAGGCTTAAATCAGTGGCTCAATCAGTAGCTCTGATACCACATTTTCCTGTCACGACCCCAGCCTGGTTTTACCCGGTCAGGAGCCGCGGGACAGGAACCCGTGGTATTTAAATGATGCGACAGCGGAAGATTTTATAGGATCTTTTTAAAACTCAAAATGCCCGATTATTTTATTTCATAATTCGGGATAAACCCCGTAATTTACAATAGAGGAATTTAACTAGGAAATTCCCTGATTTATTAAAACATGTTTATTTATTTGAACTGAGCCACCTCTTCAAGCTGGTTAGTGCTCAGTAGCACGTTTCCTTGATTTACAGCAGGTCGCCTGAAACATGTTTTAATAATATTTTATCAGCGGGGAAATGCTGGCGAGTTATTCAAATTTGCTAAAACGACACATGGTTATAAATTACAGCATAAGAGCGATTACAATGGCTTATATCTTATTTTTATCTAGCGTCGTGTCACCTGGTGACGATGGTCATACCACTATTGGGTCTTTCCCCAAGTAGTGACGTTTATCACTGTTGGGATTTATTATCCTAACCCTTGAGAAATTAGTAATGTGCACAATACCCCACTAGCCAGTGATTCAAGATAACCACAACTTACTCCCTGTAATTATAACATTTGAAAATGGAGTATTGTAAAATACTTTTGATAAAAGAGAATGACTCACATTGCAGATTTAATACGGGCAGAGTCTAGCCTACTGAGTAGCCTTGTTAACCTAATTTAAATAACAATGCACACGAACTAGGTCAGTAACTAATACAGCATTTACGATAACTCACGAGATTAAACCCTCACAATGAATGACAAAGTGCGATACTTAAACATCCATCGAGTTTACGACGAATGACAAAGCATAACCCTAATGTGGGCAACACTTAAACATCCATTGGATAGTTTCAATCGATCGGACATTGAATCGTAGCAGCGATCGAGTTATTACCCTGTTATCGCGGCAGAATTCGGGCTTATGTGTGTTTTTGGTAGTAATCAGGTGATATATCGAAGTGTAAAACGAATTTTAACGTCGTTCCAACGCAGAAATCTAAGTCCCAAACTCCTCTATTTATACTGAAAATTTGACACCCTCGCATGAAGCGAGGGGTCACATAGGGGGCGTCGCGTGACGCGAGGGGTACCACCCTATTATAGGGTAGCCCAATGTGTTTGTAGCTCAGGTGAGTCAGCGTTTTCAAAATTCATTTTTGACAGCAAATTATTAGGATAATCGTAACTAGGGAATACCCCCCCTGAGTTTTAGGGGCCCTGATCCTGATTCTGATTGTTCTAAAAATTTTAGGGTTTATGCAGAATCACTTGGGGGTCTCAACTAGTGTCACGGCCCCCGACCCGGTTTGACCCGTTTCAGAAGCCGCGGGACAGAAATCCTGCGGTATGTAATTAATTAAGTTTGACAGCGGAAGTTTATCAGGATCTTTTAAAAATGTAAATATTTCCCGATTATTTTATTTCACAACGCGGGATAAAACCCGGTAATTTACAATCTTGAGATTTCACGAAGAAATCCTTTATTTTACAAAACATGTTTCTTTATTTTATACTGAGCCACTTTCTTGAGCTTGTAGTGCTATATGGCACTTTTCCTGATTCATAACAGACCACCTGAAACATGTTTGAAAAAGGTTTTGTCAGCGGGAAATACTGAGTGAATCATTCTATTTTGCATAATGATGCATAGTTATTAATTACAGCATAAGAGCGATTACAATGGCTTCTATCTTATTTTTATCTGGCATTCTGTCACAATGGTGACGATGGTCATACCACTATTTAGATCAATGAACCTAAATAGTGATGATTATCCCTGTAGGTCAATGAACCTAACAGTGATTATCCCGAGTAGGTCAATGAACCAAACTGGGAGAAATTAGTAATGTGCACAATACCCCACTAACCAGTAATTCAAGATATCCACGACTTAGTCCCTGTAATTATAACCTTGAAAATAATTTGAGGTATTGTAAAATAGTTGATAAAAAGAGAATGACTCACAAACTGTGAGAAAAGGAGAATGACTCACATTGCAAATTTATACGGGCAGAGTTTGGCCTACTGATTTAGCCTTTTATCCTAAATTCAATAACAGGCACACAATTCGGGGTTAGTAATCAATCTAGCATTTACGATAACTCACGAGATCAACCATCACAACGAGTGACAAAGTGCTATGCTTAAACATCTGTCGAATTAACGACTAATGACAAAGCATCACCCTAATGTGGGCAGCACTTAAACACCCATTGAGTACATTGATCAATCGGAAAATGAATCGTAGCAGCGATTGTGCTAATACCCTGATTGCGGTGTCGATTTAGTGCCTGTGTGTGTTAATTGGAGTATACAGAAGTTATTTCAGCGCACAAAGTGAATTTGAGCGTCGTTCAAGCGTCCAGAATCAAGTCCCAAACTCCTCTATTTATACACAAATTTGGCTTAGCTTACGGACCGTAACAAATCATCCTTACGGTCCGTAAGGGTCTAGAAATCAGCATAGGGTGGCCACGTGTGGGACTAGCTCAGGTGACTTGACATATTTCGAATTTCATTTGTTGACAGCGTTTTAAGTGGATAATCGTCCACTAGGGTTTACCCCCCCTGAGTTTTAGGGGCCCTAATCCTGATTCCGTTTGTTCTGAAAATTTTAGGGTTTGTGCGGAATCACTTGGGTGTCTTAATTAGGGTTTCCTATTGGTCAAATTACTTTAGTAATTATGACTTTTGATGAGAGTCGTTACAACAAGGGTTTCCTATTGGACAATAAATTATAAGAAATAGTAATTTTTTAATGAGGGTTGTTACACTTGCTAGGACCTCTTTCAATACCCACTGGTATTGGATGACGGGGGTGCGAATGGCTTGATCCCCTCATAAGTAAACTACTATTAATACATTAACCCTGCTACTTGGGATTGTATCCCTGCTGACTCAAACCACTTAGCCGAGGGTAACGTCACCTTCAAAAGAGGGGCCTACCACATTACGCATTAATAACTTAATTAATTATCTTTCAATAATCCAACCCTTTAGGATTGTATCCTTGTTGACTCAAACTACTGGGTTGAGGGTAACGTCACCTTCAAAAGAGGGGTCTGCTACTATAACTAAGATAATCTCTTAAAAAGTGCAAAAGTGCAGAAAACATCAAAGGTTACACTAAAGGCGAGTCGGATCCAATTGATTCATCTTGTCTATCTGTTTTTATTTTATTTTTATTTTCAGCATTTTTAGTTTTTATTTTCATGTTTAAACCCTTTTTCCAAAATTTTGATTTGATTAGACGTTGAGGATAAACCGGTATTAAAAGCTCTTGTGTCCTTGGACGACCTCGGTATCTTACCAACGCTATACTACGCTCACGATGGGTGCACTTGCCCATATGTGTGTTTAGTGTTAGTAGAATATCGTGTTTTATAAATTTAAAACTTGACTAAAGTGTTAAAAAAAGGGCTAAAAATATACAGAAAAATATATAACACACCGCACACGTCAAGCTTTTGGCGCCGTTGCCGGGGACACAAGGATTTTAAGAAAGTTAGGAATCAACGGCCTAATCGTTTTTCTTATTTTTTTCTGTTTTTTTATTAGGATTTTTTTAAATTTTCATCTTCTACAGAGCTCAGCACGGGTCGTGCCCGCTGAACACGCCCCGTGCCCAATCTTTGGTACTGACAATCCTATTTTAAGTCAGACAGTAGCTGAACACGGGGTCGTGCCCACTAAACACGCCCCGTGCCCAAGTATCAGTTACTGAAAACAGAACCGTAAGATCCCGACAATTGGTAATTTCTGACTCAAATATGAGCGATACTGATTTTTTTTACTTACGCTCCTCTTATGGTACGTGGTGTCAAATATGTGGCGGAACTCATGAAGATTTAAAATGTTATTTTTTAAATTACACTCCCCACTATATAGACCCATCGTTTTCCTGTAGCCTTAAGAGGGGCGAGAGTAAAAATAATCCCTATCTCTTATAACAACCCTCCTGAACTTTTTCGACACCCTAAGATATTTTAAAATATCCCAAATATGTCTTAAAATATAACCCGTATGCGAAAACCGAACCCAAAATACGTTAAAACATTGAAAAATAAATAAAAACAAAATTTATTGCCCTTGGTCACTTCTGTCGCGGGACGCCAAGGCCTGGCTACGAGGCACTCTGCAGAAGCCGCCACGTGTTGTGTCACGGCCCCCGACCCACCCTGGACGGAATCGAGAGTCGCGAACAGCCCAGTGGTACCGGTGATTATTTTGAAAACGTTGCAGCGGAAATTTCATCAGGACCGTGAGTTAGGAAAAAAAATATCAGAGTTTAGAAAACACCGGATTTTTAATATTGATTAAATAGATGGAATAAATCCATGTTTTACAAAGGTAGCTTTAATAAAGATAAATTTGATTACATAAAACAATATTTCTTAATTTGATTTAATAAAATAAGCCACTTCTTGATGCCTTTCAGTGCCTTTCACCATTTTGTCAGCGGGAAATACTGAGTGAATCATTCTATTTACATAAAATGATGCATAGTTATTAATTACAGCATAAGAGCGATTACAATGGCTTCTATCTTATTTTTATCTGGCGCCGTGTCACAATGGTGACATGTCACAATGGTGACAATGGTCATACCACTATTAGGTCAATGAACCTAAATAGTGATAATTATCCCTAGTAGGTCAATGAACCTAACTGGGAGAAAATTAGTAATGTGCACAATACCCCACTAGCCAGTGATTCAAGATATCCACGACTTAGTCCCTGTAATTATAACTTTGAAAATAAACAGGCTTTTGAAAGTAATTTGATAAAAAGAGAATGACTCACATTATAATCATGCAGATTCATACGGCCAAAGTTTAGTCTACAGATAAGCCTTGATATATTGCAGATTTATACAGGCAGAGCTTAGCCTATTGATTAGTATTGTAACCTAGTGCACACGAACTAGGTAGGTAACTTAATACAGCATTTACGATAACTCACGAGATTAAAACCCTCACAACGAATGACAAAGTGTAATCACTTAAACATCCATCGGATTCACAACGAATGACAAAGTATTCCCCGAGTTCGGGTGGTACTCAAACATCCTGTCGGAATCACGACAAATGACAAAGGATAGTACTAAAACATCCTTCGGATAGTTTCCATCGATCGGACATTGAATCGTAGCAGCGATTGAGTTAATACCCGGTATCATAGCAGCACCCCGCTATACTAATTAGGGATTCGTGTGTGTTTTGATAGTGTTTCTGCTATAACTCAGTGTATATTACGAATTTCTTCGTCGAACGAACGCCAGAAATCAAGTGCCAATGCCTGCTATTTATACACCAATTTGACATGGCTTACGGACCGTAAGACTCAACCCTTACGGTCCGTAAGGGACACAGAATCTTTATAGACTTGCCACGTGTGTGTGTAGGCTAGCTGAGTTGACGGAATCGAGAAATTCAATTTTGACAGCGTTTTATAAGGATAATCGTTACTAGGGTTTTACCCCCCTGAGTTTTAGGGGCCCTGATCCTGATTCTGATTATTCTGAAATTTGTAGGGTTTGCGTAGAATCACTTGAGTGTCTCAATTAGGGTTTCCTATTGGATAAAATAATAAAATAAATAGGACTTTTAATGAGGGTTGTTACATTCTCCCCACCTTAATAAAAATCTCGTCCTCGAGATTTGGGTTACGATATTTCTTTTAGACTTATGTCATATTTTAGTCAACAAGATGACACAAAATTAAATATCAAATTTTATGAATACGAGTTGTATAATAAGTAGGATTTAATGGTTCAAATGAATTAGTTCAAGAAATCGATGACAAACGAATGAGATGAAATGATATGATTTCCAAGATGACTGGGTTCAAGCCAAAAGATATATGATCAATAGATATTTAAAATGAATGTGAAGGACTTTTAGAATCAATAAAATTCTTTGTCAAAAGAAAACTTACTTTAATTGGCAACTGAGGAAGACTTAGAATTGACAGGTTCAAAAAGCATGAAAATTGATTTGTCAAATATTTATGATATGAGAAAATCAAAGTGTTGAGATGAATGAATTGCAAAAATACACCAAAAGACAATAGAGTTAGTGTATCATTGTTTAGAGTTTCAAGTTGTTTTAATTGTGAAACAATGTGATAGTATACTATTAGTGACCATATTTTTCATACTATGTCCTATAGATCGAAATATAATAAGAACAAGTTGTTTTGGCATAACCAACCATTATATTATTTTTGTAAAGCAAATGTAATATATATTATTTGTGTACTTGTCTGAACCGTATCTTATATATCAAATATAAATACTATGTAATATATATTATTTGTTACGTATTTTTACTATATGTAAATGGTCACCACTTTTAAATAAATAATATTTTAGTATTTTACTATACTATGTAAAATAACTTATATTTATTATGTAATATATTTTACAAAATATGGCAATGAAGTTATTACATTACAAAATATTTTAGTATTATTTGTAAAAGAATTCACGATTATTTATAACGTTAAATAAAAATTGTAAATAAAAGGTGTAAAAATATTTATTGTACAAAAGTATTTGTAAAATATTTTATAAATATATAACACTTAATGGGTCGATTCTATGTGATTACTTATTTTTATTTTTAAACCATTTGACGTTGTGAATGTATTTACAAATGTTGTAAATAAGTGAAAACGGGTCTATTCTTATATAGTACAATGTTCTCTTAACCCAACGTAGTTGATAACTACCATATTATTCTTATATGGTTACTTTCTTGTCAGAGTGTTACGGTACATAGTTACCCCAAAACATGTGATAGACAATTATTTATATAATTTTATTCGTCCCTCTAATTCCTGTAATGTTTTATGAAAATATGTCTTCTCCTTATAGTACAAAGTATATATAAAATATTTCTACATATAATTAAAATTTACTAATTAAGTATGATAACTTAATTTATATATATTAACTAGTCATTATCATGGTTGGATATTGGTTAGTGCTGCCTTGTTTAAGCATAGGTGGCCAGTCCATGCCTAACTAAGGCTAGGCTATTCAATACCTGCCCCTTACAATAACCCTAGTACTTAAAAATAATACTAACACTACTCCTATTAATATTTTATTAGTAATAAAATTAATATTAATTACCAATAATAAATAACTGAACGTGAACTTAAATGAGAGTATACTTCAACATAAATTATATATATATATATAAATATAAATTCTTTACCTCAATGGTTTAATAAGAAGATAGTAATATTATTTTGTAATCACTTATGTAAGTTTCCATATATAATAAATTTTATATAATGTTTTTCGATTGAAGATTGTTAAAGCAATAATTATCATGAAATGCTTGATTGATGTTGTAAGAATCATTAAGAGATACACTGAAATATGACAAGAATTTGTGTATCATTATCTTAGCACACGATTTGTGTTAAGATGGCTTTTATCAACAAAGCAATTTAATATATAATTAAATAAATAATTAAGTCCGTATATGATATATATAAACGAGATTAGTGCAAGCTTTAAATTTTGTGAAAACGTTAGTACAAGGTGATCATGATCAAAGAAATGATTCAATGAAGGCGAAGACTAAACAAGCCTATTATGGTTCAAAACAAATGAAGTGCTTGTTGGAACTATTTTGAATATGATAGCTTCCATTCATTATATGGAATCTTGAAATGAATATGTAATGTGAGCAAGTCAAATAATTTGAACTTGATTTAAACAAAACAAGTTTTAATAAGAAAGTTCGGACATGGTCACAATAGAAACTATGTATGTCAAAGAAAATTAAATTTTTCAAGAAATTCATTGACTCGATCTCAAGGAGTTATTGTTTTGCAATAATGCGGTTCACAGTACAAAAAGCGGAATGATATTTGAGTTTGGTAAAAATAATAAATCGGAATGAAGCCCTCCTGTGGTCTTCATAAAGCAAGCGAATCACATGCACAACAAACAGTGCATGTGTAATGTGTAATTTTACCAAGAAATGAAATAGATCAATATTCGCTACTATGAAAGAAATCCTCATGGTATGATGACTATTAGGGGAAGTAGAAATACGAAAATTAATTTATTATATGCAAAAGTCAGAATTTCAACGAAAGAAATATAAGAACTTTTATCTGGAATTTCGTGTGATAGCCGTTGTTAAGTGAAATTACCAGGGAATGTCGAATAAAAATAAAATAGGGAATTTGCAAATGTATGTGACTCTTTTTTGCAGTGATAATAATGATGACTCTGATTAGACTGTGCACCGATGTTTGTGAAATCTTGTTCTAACGTACCTCAGCGATATTCATGTCGTTTGTAGGATCACGTGACAAAGTGCTTCGTTTTAATTAGTAGTTCTTCTACTGACAGAATTAGCATTGGTGTCATCGTGCCTAATTTATATTTTCCAAAGGTCTTGCCTTGAAAATCGTGTGTGATATACTTTAATGTCTGTGAACGTATAATTTAATTTTCATGTATTTTCTTTGTGCACTAGCACAACTTTACATACTTTTTACTTGCGTTAATAGTTTATGGTAACGTATTGGAAATTCTTATACTTTTGATGGTATCCCAACTTAATGGGTTTCTATTGTTATTATTATCGCTCGAGTTACGAGGCAGATGATCAAACGAAATAATGTTTGATATCAGAAAAGAGATTCCTAATAAAGAAATCTAGACATATATGCTTGTGCTTTATTCCTAATTGACTTTTGGAATTTCTTATAGATATACATATCTATATAATCATATACATGCTGTAATATACATACCCTTCATAAGGTCAATGTATTTAACAGATTCATATTTCCAAAAACAAGTCAGATATCAGATCATGGTACTATTAAGGGAAATCTTGTCACTTATTTGACATATTATATACCCCGTCTTATCCGATTCGCACCGGAGCGGTAACCTCAGTATATTCGGACAAGCTGGAGAGTCTGCTACACCATACCCAGTCTTGCCGGAGAAAATTTTCTATTTCCCATAAATAGTATCTTTTTAAAAGTGCCTTTTTCATTAGGGCTTTTATCCAGAATCAAGGAAATTTGTATTCCCGTAACATATCTTATTTTAGTCCAAGTAATATCCATAAGCAATAATTACTATTAATTCTTGCTTATTTATCATATCTTGCAATATTCTAATTACCATTCTTATGGTATATCAAAACCCATCATACTTTATTTACACAAGTACTTAGCTTATCTCGAAGTTTATACTAAGGCATCTTTTCTTAAGTTCAAGTCTAAATGCTATCATGTGTGCTACCAGTTAATAGCAATCTCCTAACTCTTTTATATAAACTTAGGTATTATTACAACACTTATAGGCTTAAATCAGTGGCTCCGATACCACCTTCTGTCACGGCCCACGACCCACCCTGGACGGAATCGAGAGTCGCGAACAGCCCAGTGGTACCGGTGATTATTTTGAAAACGTTGCAGCGGAAATTTCATCAGGACCGTGAGTTAAGAAAAAAAATATCAGAGTTTAGAAAACACCGGATTTTTAATATTGATTAAATAGATGGAATAAATCCATGTTTTACAAAGGTAGCTTTAATAAAGATAAATTTGATTACATAAAATAATATTTCTTAATTTGATTTAATAAAATAAGCCACTTCTTGATGCCTTTCAGTGCCGTATCCATCTTTTACTCCAATCTACTGTAATTACCTGAAACGCGTTTTAAAAAGGTTTTGTCAGCGGGAAATACTGAGTGAATCATTCTATTTACATAAAATGATGCATAGTTATTAATTACAGCATAAGAGCGATTACAATGGCTTCTATCTTATTTTTATCTGGCGCCGTGTCATAATGGTGACATGTCACAATGGTGACGATGGTCATACCACTATTAGGTCAATGAACCTAAATAGTGATAATTATCCCTAGTAGGTCAATGAACCTAACTGGGAGAAAATTAGTAATGTGCACAATACCCCACTAGCCAGTGATTCAAGATATCCACGACTTAGTCCCTGTAATTATAACTTTGAAAATAAACAGGCTTTTGAAAGTAATTTGATAAAAAGAGAATGACTCACATTATAATCATGCAGATTCATACGGCCAAAGTTTAGTCTACAGATAAGCCTTGATATATTGCAGATTTATACAGGCAGAGCTTAGCCTATTGGTTAGTATTGTAACCTAGTGCACACGAACTACGTAGGTAACTTAATACAGCATTTACGATAACTCACGAGATTAAAACCCTCACAACGAATGACAAAGTGTAATCACTTAAACATCCATCGGATTCACAACGAATGACAGAGTATTCCCCGAGTTCGGGTGGTACTCAAACATCATGTCGGAATCACGACAAATGACAAAGTATAGTACTAAAACATCCATCGGATAGTTTCCATCGATCGGACATTGAATCGTAGCAGCGATTGAGTTAATACCCGGTATCATAGCAGCACCCCGCTATACTAATTAGGGATTCGTGTGTGTTTTGATAGTGTTTCTGCTATAACTCAGTGTATATTACGAATTTCTTCGTCGAACGAACGCCAGAAATCAAGTGACAATGCCTGCTATTTATACACCAATTTGACATGGCTTACGGACTGTAAGACTCAACCCTTACAGTCCGTAAGGGACACAGAATCTTTATAGACTTGCCACGTGTGTGTGTAGGCTAGCTGAGTCGACGGAATCGAGAAATTCAATTTTGACAGCGTTTTATAAGGATAATCGTTACTAGGGTTTTACCCCCCCCCCCCTGAGTTTTAGGGGCCCTGATCCTGATTCTGATTATTCTGAAATTTGTAGGGTTTGCGTAGAATCACTTGAGTGTCTCAATTAGGGTTTCCTATTGGATAAAATAATAAAATAAATAGGACTTTTAATGAGGGTTGTTACATGTTGCCATGTGGCGAAGCTAGACTGGTGACGCAGCAAAGCTAGGCCCTACGCACCTAGGTCACGGGCCGCGAAGGCCCTGGCTGTGGGCTACGCGGGGCGCGATGAACCCAAGAATCAGCCCTATAAGGCTGGAGCTCGAGCCTTCAGTTTACGTCGCTCAATTCTTCGATCTTTCTCTCAATTTTCACATAGTAGACACTATACTCGGGTATAATACCCCCTAAATAACGAAGTTCTGCTCCGTTGTAAGTATCATAACCCCTGGATACGTATTAGATACGCTGCCCGATTGATCTAGGGTTCCGTAACGGCTGTCGTGGTTCTGCCCGACGTAGTCGTTGGAATGCCGTCTCGGGGAGGGTATTACTAATGTTAAAATGGGTTATTATACTAACATGTGTGCATTTGTGTAAATTATAGATTGTCACCAGGAAACCCTAAAGGATAATCTAAGACAGCAATGTGAGTAATCTCCTTTTTGTAAATTGTTTTTACAAAACCTCACACGATTAATTATATATTAAACAGTTATTGAGTATTTGTAAGGATATAATTATCGTCGGTATGTTGGGGTTTTCTATACAAAATTTGTTACTGCCTTGCGAGGGGTAACATTTCCACAAGTCGGGTTGACAGTACCATTGGGTGGTAATTGATATGACTTGGAAACAAATATAATTGCGAGACCGCCCTCAATACTGTACAGTAGTTTTTATTAAAACTTGATTAAACTGGGATTCACTCACCAGTATTTTCCACTGACAATATGTTTTTTAAACGCGTTTCAGGTAACAAAATGTGAAAGCCAAATAGAAGCCAGCTGGACAGCACTGGAGGCCTAGAAAAGTGGCTATAAGGTTGCCTAAAATAAATAGATGTTTTTATTAAATAAAATAGGGTTTAGCCCTATGAAAATGTGTGTACTTAAACTTAGGATTTTCGCCCTTTTCTACTAACCACTAACCCAAAACCACCTACCTTTAACCCAAGCCTAACCCTTCCCCAAGTCCTCTTGATATTTACAAAGGTTTCTAGTTAAAAAGGAGGAGGATTGATTGCTTGGCAAGCATATGGTAGAAGTAAGTTCCATGTCGGTCTCGAGTGTTTCACAAAAATACATCTTCGGCCGAGTGTTGAGTGATCTCCCGTGAGGTATGTGAACTTGTATATAAATGGAATTTTAAAGAGGCATGTTATGCCCAAAAAAATAATTTCTCTTATGAAACGTTCTAAACAAATCATAACGAATAGGATTGTAAATAGCATAAAAATAAAAGCCTAATTAAGATCTTGGATTCCCGACACTCAAAGACAAGCCCAAAAACTTCTTTTCTACCCATTCTATTTGGGTGTGTAAGCCACATTGAAAAGAGTTTTGCTTGAGGACAAGCAAAGATTCAAGTGTGGGGGTATTTGATATGTGTAAAATGCAACATATAAATTACATCAAAAAAGGCATAAAACTAACCATTTTTTAGTACTAATGTTGGAAAAAGTGTGCTTTTGTCTTCCTTTTGTATTTTCAGGATTAAATGAGCGTAAATGAACAAAAGAAGCAAATATATAGCGAAATCTAACATAATTACAAGAAAAGGAATAAACGTGGCATGCCCGACCCCTCGGCAGCGTCTTCCCAAGCAAAAGCAAGAGATCAGAAGGCTGAACACGCCCCGTGCCCAGCGGACACGGGGGCGTGCTCAGGTGTCTGCAGAAAAGACAAAGTTGTAGAAGCCTCTAGCATTTAGTGTAATACTTTTGTTTTTTTAATCTTTTCGCACTTTTTATTTGGTTTTGTATTAATGACTTTAATAACTAGTTTCTTATGTTGAAGGTGAAACTTCCTTATCATTTGTCCATGGTGTCTTGGCGTTATTTTACTGTCTATATAAAATAAAAGATTTACACCATTCATATCTCCACGGTCTATATGGAGATATGTTGGCTACCTGGTCGGGGGTTAAGGGAATGGTTTGGTAAGGTTCTTGCCTTGTTCAGTGTATAGATCCTGCAAGGACCTGGGTCAAGCTTACTAGGACCTCCTTCAATACCCACTGGTATTGGATGGCGGGGGTGCGAATGGCTTGATCCCCTCATATGTAAACTACTATTAATACGTTAACCCGGCTACTTGGGATTGTATCCCTGCTGACTCAAACCACTTAGCCGAGGGTAACGTCACCTTCAAAAGAGGGGCCTACCACATTACGCATTAATAACTTAATTAATTATCTTTCAATAATCCAACCCTTTAGGATTGTATCCTTGCTAACTCAAACTAATGGGTTGAGGGTAACGTCATCTTCAAAAGAGGGGCCTACTACTATAACTAAGATAATCTCTTAAAAAGTGCAAAAGTGCGGAAAACATCAAAGGTTACACTAAAGGCGAGTCGGATCTAAGTGATTCATCTTGTCTATCTGTTTTTATTTTATTTTATTTTCAGCATTTTTAGTTTTTATTTTCATGTTTAAACCCTTTTTTCCAAAATTTTGATTTGATTAGACGTTGAGGATAAACCGGTATTAAAAGCTCTTGTGTCATTGGACGACCTCGGTATCTTACCAACGCTATACTACGCTCACGATGGGTGCACTTGCCCATATATGTGTTTAGTGTTAGTAGAATATCGTGTTTTATACATTTAAAACTTGACTAAAGTGTTAAAAAAAGGGCTAAAAATATACATAAAAATATATAACACACCGCACACATCAAAATACATAAAGAAATAAATTATTCGGTTCGGTTCGGTTAATTTCGGTTAACCGATGGTAAAAAAAATATCCGTTAACCGACTTTCTGTTAATTTGGTTTTGATTAATTTCGGTTCGGTTTTATAGACTTTTTTCCACTTCCCTAATGTTTAATTGGCAAGTGAACATTTTCTATCTATTGGAATATCTCAATGTATTCATTTATGTAGACAAAATGAAGTAAAAAATTTATATTTATAGCTAAAACCAAAACTTCAAAATAATTTTTTATTGCACTTAAGATATTTATAATATGAAATTAATCCTTCTGATAATAGTAAGAGAAACTAAGAGACAATTTAACAACTTTTGAATGGTTAAGTGCTGAATTAGTAAGAGGTGAGGTCAGAACCATTAATAGCAAGCATAATGGTTAACTGTTGAGTGACAAATGTCTAAAAAATATATATCAAGGGTCTTAATCATTCAGACTCAATATATTGTTTACCTATTCAAAGGCAAATGTCTGAACCATTCAGACATCTGCTCGCGAAACAAACAGTCTGAACCATTAAGTGCTGAACCAGTAAGAGGTTTGAACCATTAAGAGCCTTATTAAGAAGTAAACAAACAACCCCTAACTTTTCATATATTACAATCATACATCGTCACCCAACCGACTGTATTTATTTTCATTTTTCTAAAGTGCATTATTTTTTTAACGAAAAATTTTGGTCGCTAACAGACGACTAGAGTATCATCGTGCCACCAGCGGAACCACCCGATCATATTCATCTCCACCAAGCAATAATTTCTATACACCAATTCAGGTGTAAACCCAATAAATCTAAGAAAACCCCTTGTGAGAATCAAACCCAAAACCTAGTGGTCCCTAAACCTTTTTCCAGCCAAAATGTCATTAGGCTATAATGTCATTGCTTTTTAAAGCTCATTATTGACTTGTCCCCTTCAAATATAACCATGGCGACATCTACACTCTAAACTACCTAAAATCATTAAACACTAGCGGTATCAACCCTAAAGTATCCTAGTAATTTTTTTAACGTTGAATAAATTAAACGATTAAATACCAAATAAACACAATTCAAATAAATAAAATTTTGTTATATGTTTTAGGCCTTTTAATACATTTTAAGTTTTTATATATATTTAGGGCTTGTTTTAGAAAAAAAAATAGTTTATATAAATTTTTTGAATTTTATTTTATATTTTAGGGCCCGTTTTAAGACTCAATTTTTATTACTCACTCGGGGCTAATTTTTTTTTTTGAGATTCTCAAAGATAACCCTGTTAGAGGCACATACCTCGTATCAGATTCAAACCTAGACAATGGGCTACATTAAATTTGTTTGGGTAAAATGGTGTATAAGTAACATTTATAGTTAAAAATTTTCTTTTATCTTTTTTTCTAAAACAACAAGAAGTATTTTACTATCATTGGTGTTGTTGTTCCTATTGTTGTATAAAATTCAATCAAACTAGTCCTTAACACCCGCGTTGCGGCCACGTAAGTCGTAAAATTGTGTTAAATAGTAAGCAAACGACGCCAAAAAATTGTAAAACAAAAAACATTAATTTATACTGCCACGCGACGTAAAACGTAGGGTATAATTTGTAAAACAAAAATGTGAATTTATATCGTCATATGACGTAAAACGTAGACAAATATAAACACAAAGTTATATTGCGAGTTGGCATAAAATATAGATAAACTCGAATTTATATCGAAAAAGCTTTAACATAACGAAAAAAACACAAAAATTGAAGACCATATAAACCATTTTAACTAAAAAACAATAAGAAAAAACTACAATATAAAAACCATAAAAAAACCAAAAGCTACAACCTTCTAAACTAAGGTTACAAATAATTAAAGAGTTAAATGCTTGGTTGGTCCCTGTGGTTTGCAAAAATTGCAGACTTGGTCCCAATGGTTTACTAATTACACGCGTGGTCCCCAAACTTGTCAAAAATGCACTCGGTTGGTCCCCAGCCCTAACATCAGTTAAATTTCTCAGTTAACTATGTGTGAAATGACTATATTACCCCTGAATAATTAAAAGAAATAAAAAAAATATATAAAGAACTCATCTTCAACCTCTTTCTCATCTCTTCCTTTCCCTATCAACCACCACTCCACCAGCCACCATCTAGTGACACCACCACCACCTAACCACCGCCACCACTGGTTCACCACCATCAGCCGACTAGCACAACACAGCCCACAACCTCTCCCCAGTTTCAAAACCCATATCAAAAACCCCTAAGATTTAAATCTGCAACTAAGATTTAAATCTGAATTGTATAAGAACAACAGCCGCAAACTGTTTATTTCTTCTTCTTTCTACGAAACCAATCCAGTTCTGATTAAAAAAAACTGCAACTCGATCTGCAATATCTCAGATTCAAACAATCTTCGATCTAATTCTCAAAAATCAACAACTTCTACTCAAATTCAAAACATATCTGAAACTAAAAATCAAGTCTTTGACACTTAAAAACCCAAACCCCTGTTCAAACTGTTAAAACCCAAACGGTCAAATTCATTCAAATCTTCAATCTATTACCTAAGAATCAACTAAGTATTCATCTGGTTACTGATTGTTGTTCAAAGACAAAATATTTGAACAAGAAAAACAGTTAAAATTAGGGTTTCTAAACATGAACATTTTGAAGAGATTTGTTTCGATACCCATACATACACCTGTTACAAGTATGCATATGTCTCACAATGATATTATTAACATCAAATAAACATGAACAGACTTGAATATGTGGTTTATTAAACATTTGAGAATCAAAAAGGGTTTTCAACATTCATCGGTCAAAACAGAGGGTTTGTAAGATCTCGATTTCGATCCACTTTCTTACCGCCTGGACTCCGTCGTGACCTCCTCCGCCGTGAGCGGCGGCGCTGCACCTCCGACTCCGATTCTCAGATCTCTACTCGATTCCTCTTCTCCTTCATCACTTTCTCTCTCTCTTTTAGGACCATAGGTGTGCGTGTGGGGTGAGTCGCTGGAGAATAAGGACGCCGGCAGCCCGTCGCCGACCCTGTGCTCGCCGGTCAGTCATCGATCAGAGAGAGAGAGTAGGGACTTGTGGGTAAGATGTCTGTGTTTGGTTTAGGTTTTTAAGATATGATGAATTTACAGTTGTTTATTGTGTGATTTGTTTGTGTGTAGGTGAAGTGTTGATTGATTGATTGATTGAGTAAATTAGGGGGAAATTAGGGTTTTTGATTTGGTGTGTTGTGAAAGGTTTTTGAATTTGCAGTGGTTTTTCTGATGATGATGATGGTGATGGTGGTGGTGGTGAGGAGAAGTGACGGGGATGAATGATGATGATGGTGATGGTGGTGGTGGTGGTGGTGAGAAGAATTGGTAGAGAGAGAGCAGAGAGAGACCTGGGGATGAATGATGATGAAGATGATTATAAAGAGAGTTAATAAGCAAGGGTATTTTGGTCATTTAACATGGACTTAACTGAGAAATTTAACTGATGTTAGGGCTGGGGACCAACCGAGTGCATTTTTGACAAGTTTGGGGACCACGCGTGTAATTAGTAAACCATTGGGACCAAGTCTGCAATTTTTGCAAACCACAGGGACCAACCAAGCATTTAACTCATAATTAAAGCATGAAACACGAACTAAGCTAAATGTACAAAACTATATGCCAAGAAATGTTACAAATTTATATTATATAAATGTTGTATAAAATTTGATCAATCACTACGTCAAAATATGTCTATGGCCACACAAGAAACGTGTGGCCATAAGCCTTTCGCCACACCTATTTTTTTCAGGTCAAGTGTGACCAAAGGTCGAGTCATCATAGGTATCATATGGCCACAGACACTTTTTAGTGGCTGTATCATCATAAAAGTGTGGCTAAATGGTAGCAACATTTGTTTGCTGAAATTAAGCATTCCCTCCATTAAGTGTGGTTAACGGGTAGCATCGGTCACATGAATTTACTTTAAGTGTGACCATTTCTATTATATAGTCATATGAATTTACTAAAATGTTTGTTTTAGCCACACCAATTAAAGAAAAGCGTGGCAAAAAGGATTGTTCTAATCAAACATTATGTCCATTTCGTGTGGCTAAAAGATAGCAACGACAACATATACAATTGTAAGTGAGGTCGTTTCTAATTTATAGTCACATAAATTTATTGTATGTGTGGCCAAAAACTTTTACTGGACACACAAAAAAATTGCAATTTTAAGTGTGGCTAATGTCTAACCTTTAGTCACACATATTTGTTATTCCTATGACATTTGTTATCATTCCGTCACACAAACAAAAAACAAAGTGACTATGGTGTGGCTAATGGTTATTTATAGCCACACGAAATTTTGTATTTTTAGATGTGGCTATTGTATAATCTTTGGTCACAAGTAACTTGTTTTCCCATGACCTTTGGTATTATTCTGTCACACAAATAAGAAACAAAATGACTATGGTGTGGCTAATTGTTATTTATAGCCACACAAGATTTTATAATTTTAAGTGTTACTATTGTCTAACATTTAGTCACGCATATTTGTTTTTCCCATGACGTTTGGTATGATTTCATCACTCAAAGTGACTATCGTGTGGCTAATGGTTATTTATAGTCGCACGAAATTTTGTATTTTTAAATGTGGCTATTGTATAACCTTTGGTCGCACGTAACTACTTTTCCCATAACATTTGATATCATTCCGTCACAGAAACAAAAAAAGTGACTATGATGTGGCTAATTGTTATTTATAACCACACAAAATTTTATTATTTGAAGTGTGATTATTGTCTAAACTTTAGTCACACGTTTTTATTGTGTTTTTATGTGGTCAATTTTGTGTAATTACCCATTTTATTTTTATTTTTTTATAAAATAAAAACTGTTGTAAACATGAGAAAATCAAAAAAAGTAAAATGATATTAACAATAATAATCCATAATCCATACATAAGTTTTCGGTTTAAATACTAATTAAAGACAAAGTTATCATCAAAACCTATGTACAAATGTTACAAAGTGAAACGACTATACACATAAACTAAGAAACATTTCTAGGATGTTTTCTTCAAGTCTATATATACTCACGGCTTTTGGACTTGAACGTCCTGCTAATTTGCATCCATGGGCTGGTGGCCACCTTGCTTTACTTTACTTTGGTTGTGGTGGGGAGTAAACTTGTAACTAGTGGCCAACTCTGATGTCGTATGATCATATGATATCACTGAAGAAGCAGAAGTTTCAATGATCAAACGAGAACATAATTAAAAGTTGAAACTATGAAAAGAAGTCAAAACACGGGTCTTACTGAAAATAGAAATAATTGATGCGTTATGGGTAAAGTCTTTGTACAACTTTGTGACTTCCTTAAGACACACTGAAGTTATGATGTGAACCTGGAAAAACAAACAACCAAATTGGAATTAAATGAATTGTCATGATGATGATAGGCAATACCTATGTGTAAAGTGAGCACATGAGAAAGAATGACATACCTGGGCAATCTTTATTATGAATATACAATTGATCGCCTTAGTTGACACATTTAAAACAACTGGAGGCGAAAAACCAACTTACAATTAGGCTTACAAACTTAGCCAAAGATTTTTAACAATGAATCTCGGTTACCACTATAACTAATGCTGAAACATCAACCCCTAGATCTGAATCCTTCAACCCTTCATCTGAATCCTTCAACTCTTCATTTATCAATGAACCAAAAACAGAAAAGTAACATACCTTTATTCATATATAAATCCATCGGTCCATTCACATTGATCTTTTTCCTCTTGTTTTGAGGAACGGGCATCTCAAGTACATCCTCATCTTCTAATTCCTCATCCCCCACATCAAATACGATATTTTTACAGCTATGACTATATTTGGATTTCCAGCCCATTTAATCGCAGGTTCCATCACTAGTTGGTTCTCATCAGTATCACAGACTTTTACGCCTGCCAATCATTAGTACAAGAAACACAACTTAGATAAGATTAAAAATATAAAATGACCAAAATAACTAAGCAACATACACTAACCTTGAAATGTAGGAGGGAGGGACCCGAGACTTAACGTCTCAAATGTGATTGCTTCTATCGGTCGGTGCCCATGTCCAATACAATCAGCAAATATCGGTTCGGTTGTCTGCCTTATCGCAGCACAAATTGCCTGCAAAATGAATACCGTCAACAGTTTTCGCCCCAAAATAGTAAAAGTTTAAAAAAATTGATGATTTTTTCGTTTTCTTACAATGTACCTTGTCAAGATAAGGCCACATATTTGTGACAAATTTGTTTAGCCAATCAACCTGTATTAATATGAGTAATGTAAGTTAAAGAACTAATAAAGATATATAGAAAATGAGGTTTTATTAAAATACTGTAATAAATAACCTTTTTAGTAAATTCATATTAAGAAGAATGTCCTTTTAAGTAAACTAGTTCTATACCCCGCGCGCGTTGCGGCGCGCCAAACCAATTCATTATTGGTTTGACAACATAGCATGATCTAACGAAAAAAAAATCAAGTCGTAGATCAAAACATCTAAAAAATTGAAACGTCTAAAGAACATTGTTACACCTTCAATGCAAATTTACCATCACAACAAACAACAATCTGCATGCTTGTATATAAAGGATGCATCTGCTGATTCCAATTGGTTATCTTTATTTTCATTTTTCTACACTTAAAAGGGGGAGAACATTCAAAAATATCAAGAATGCATCTGCATTCTTGTATATCATAAATATGTCAATATGGCATCAGTTTCAACCGTACATTCATACTCTATAAGTATAAATAATCAGGCCAACCATTCAAAAATGATTATCCGTGTTACAAAACCCCACGCAAACCTTCATATTTTTGGAATACATGGCCTAGATATAATCATATAATAAACATCTAACCTTTTTCGTCCCAAGATTTATGCATTCCTGTTTTTCCACTTCAAACCTCCTTCGAGTATCATTTATACCCTGAAATAGTTCACCGTCAGTTCCCAACATCATCTCAAAGGTGTACAGATACAAACACATAACAACAAACCTTACTTGTTCATTCTTTTAAGAGATTTGTTCAAATGCTTTGACAATTTATAACTACATGCCTGTCTTTTAAACCGGCTATTAATACCCAGTTCCGAAACCTGATCATACCCGAAACAATTTCTCCCAATACCCGATTTCTTAATACTCAATCATGCCCGAACCCGGTTCCATACCCAGAACCGGGTATTAAGAAAACCAATATGTGCACCGACTGCCTCTCTTTCTTTCTGACTCTTTGTATTTACTTTTAATTAAGATCAAATTTGTAAAGTAAAAAACAGCGTGGCATCAGATGAACACCACCCCCAAATAACCAAATCAGATGACATTATTTACGCATGCATACCTATCCCTATTGTTAAAACTAAAAAACCCTAATAACATTATTGCAAAAGCAAACAAACAAACCTTATGAATGTATTGCTGTCGGCGAAAATCAAAAGAATCTGGGAACAATCTGAACAAATGAGAAGAGAAACAGATCGAAGCATCATCACACAATGAAGAAATCTTACCGGTGAAATCAGCGAAGGAGTCGATGCAGCTGAAGGTCCTCCTTCCCGAAATAGGTAGATGACTCACCCCAAAGCCCTAGTCACCGCCAGAGTCACGACTGCCATCACCAAACTCCGTCGTCTGGCAGCCCGTGGTTCGACGGTGGAGGTTGGACGGCTACGCTAGAAATGGTAAGAAAATACATGATTTGCTCATTTGCATCACATTAATCAACTTATAAAACAATCGTTTCATTAAAATCAGCTTCTAATCACAAATATTTTCAACAATAATAACATGATTTGCTCATTTGCATCACATTAATCAGCTAATTTGCTCCTAAACCGATTAAAAAACCCCAAATCGATGACCTAGAATCAGATACGTAAGAAAATACGTACACGTCAAACAAAATTCAATCAAGTGGAAATCAATAACGAGACAAATCAACAAATCAACCGAAGGATACATAGAAAAAGGGGCGTAAAAGATACCATCGCAGTCCTTATCGAAGAGGCAGAAGGCCTTCTTTAAACACCGAGACCCGGTAATTGTTGAGCTGATCGGCCATTTGAAAGAGGAGAGAAAATGGGGTTTTCTTTGGTGGGTTAGGGTCTGGGAGAAGAAGGAATTTTTAAAATATAGGTAATATTAAATATTAACTAGGTTGTGCTAACAAAACAAAGCTAATCAAAACTTCAAAATTCAACATTCGACAATCAACATTCATCCCAGTTTACCGCCACCGTAAGGTGCAGATATCAAAATCAACAATCATATGATTATTAGCAAAACATGTAAGTTCATTCAACCATAAAAGCAATAAAACTAACCATAACAGAATCTTCAATCCAACAAACCATATCAAACCCACCAACACTTCACCTAATCCCAATCTCTTTAACATTCGGATCCCGAACAACCGCTCTAGTCAACACAGGCATCTTACTTCCCGCAGTCTCGATCGTCCGTTTCGCCAAACTCTCAGTCACACCCCCCAATTCATATATTATCTGACCCGCTTTAACCGGAGCCGCCCAATACGAAATCGCCCCTTTCCCTCTTCCCATACGTACCTCTGCCGGTTTCGCCGTAACAGATTTGTACGGAAACACACGCACCCACACCTTTCCTCCTTTCCCGCCATGACGAACGTTCATCTGTAAAGCTCTTCGCCCAGCTTCGATCTGTTTTGACGTGATTCTCGCAGTTCCAGTACTTGAAGAGCGCACTTACCGAAGGCGATCTCGTTGGCGCTGTTACGGACGCCGTAGATTCGGCCTTTTCGGTATTTTGGGAACTTCATTTTTGGATGTTGACGCCGTTGAAGTGTCTGACGGAGTGGTTGAGGATGGTGGGGGTGAGGGTGGGGGCGGCGAGGGAGGTGGTGAGAGAGGTGATGGAGGGGCGGAGGAACGACAGTGATCGGAGAATCTTTGCTGCTAGTGCTATCGCCATTGATGTGGGGTTGGAAGCTAGGGTTTTGGATTTGGTACGTTTTGGCTGTTTGAGAAATTAGGTAGTGATGTCAATGTTTGGGTGACTCGGATTCAAGTATGTGTCAACTCGCAACTCAGGAGAAGAAAGAGATAAAAGTTAAAAAATGTATAAATTTTATTACTACTTGAATTTATTTATACAGTCTAATGAAAAATGTATTAGCTTTGAACTGATTTGTTTTCGAACAACATTTATATCAAAACGTATACCAATTGAAAATATACATAAGAATAAGCATAAAAACATTTTATATTTGACATGACTCATAAAATGTAAACAAATTCGAACTTATACCGTATAATAAAAACGTATTATATTTTTTTACCCGAATCGTTTCTAAACATTTCACTACATATTAGAAAGTCGAGTCGGTCAAAAATCATTTCGCTAAAAAACAACAAAAAAATATATACGAGCCAGATTGACCACCAAACAAGGTTTGGGGGACAAAAATAATATTCTGAAAGAGCACGGACGCAAAACCAATGCTCCTTTATATGTATATATATACTAATAATGACTTAACAGATGTTTATTGAAACCGAACTCAAAACTGATAGTACCCAAACTGAATTAAATCAAAAACCAGTTAACCAAAAATCGAATTAACCGAAACTTAGTTATCGGTTATTTTTTTACCATTGGTTAGTTGAACCATTCATATTTTCATAGATTTCTAGCATTTATATCTTCTTTTCATTTATTTCGTGTTTTATATATCCATTTCATGTATTTATGCTCCATTTCTTTTATTTTAAGCAAAATTTTAATCCAAGTTTCGTTTTGGTTATCAACCAAAATTAACCGAACCAAACAGTAAATAGACCAGATAACCAAATAAACTAAACCGCTTTACCGAAAACCGATTGTTTAATAAAATAGACTAACCGATGACTTCAACTGCGATTTCGATTGAGGCTAATAACGTAACCGAACCATTTACACCCTTAGAGTTCATCATTTATGTTTAGTATAATATAAAGTGCGTATTAGTTTTGTTTGTCAGAAAAATAACAGAATTTTATTATATGATTTATGTTGTTTTTTATTTATACCTTGTAAACCTTGTTATGTTTTGTGTTACTATGATTGACCATTGTGATCCATTAAGGCCTAATATGATTCGTCAAGACTAGTATAATCTACTACTGTTCATTGTGGTCCATTGAGGCCCTATATGGTCGATTAAGACATGTATGATCTAATATTGTTCATTGTGACCCATTAAGGCCTAGTATAGTCCATTAAGATGTTTATGATCTATTATTGTCCATTGTGATCCATTAATGCCTAATATGGTCCATCTATTATTGTCTATTGTGATCCATTAAAGCCTAATATGGTCGATTGAGACGTATATGATCTACTATTGTCCATTATTATCCACTAAGGCCCAATATGGTCTACTAAGACATGAATGATCTGCTATTTGCCATTGTGATCCATTTAGGCCCAATATGGCCAATTAAGACATATATGATCTACCATTGTTTATTGTGATCCATTAAGGCCCAATATGGTCCATTAATACATGTATGATCTACTATTGTCCATTGTGATCCATTAAGGCCCAATATGGTCTATTAAGACATGTATGATCCATTGTTAGACATTGTGATCCATCTAGGCCCACTATGGCCTATTAACACATTTTATTAGCAGTAAATTTTGTTTGCAAAAATAAAATCCGATTAGATGAAAAATCCAATTGTTTGTGTGATTCCTTGGGTTATTTGTTTGCTAACCAACCAGGCATGGTGTAATTTGGTGTTAAATTTCAGAAATTTGGTGGTTTGTTGCTAAATTTTGGTGTTAAATTTCATAAATTTGTTGCTAGTTTGCTGAAATATTCATGCCTATTATGTTGTTTTGGCAGCTTGCAGAAGTTAAAAAACAAACAGTCTTCTTCTTGCAGACTGTAGAGGTTTGGTCCACCTCTTCAGCTGCAGATGTCTGCAGATGTGGTCCGCAGACTGCAGACGTTTTACCTCTGAAAAAGCAAACAACACCTAAGAAATGTATGATCTATTATTGTTCATTGTGGTCAATTAAAGCCCAATATGGTTCATTAAAAAATATATGATTCACTATTGGTCACTGTGATCTATTAAGGCTCAATATGGTCCATTAAAACGTACATGATTATAGACAGAGATACGCTTAGTACCGAACCTACCGACACCGAAAATGGCAAAATATGGGTACCGGTACCGAAAATGTTCGTTATAGTACTGCACAGTGCCGATATTTGAAAAATACGGTAAAATACCGGTACCGTACCGAACTGAAAGTACAAGTACCAAGATCTTTAAAAAGTTGGTACTGAATCGGTACCGAAAACATTTCGATACGAGAAATTCGGTACTAGTGCTAATATGCGTATATTAAATACATTAACATATTTATAAAATGAAAACGAGTAGTAACAAATACAATTTAGAATTTATAATATTAATTAATAGTTTGAATTTTTAAATATGTAGTAAGATTTGTTTTTGTTTTTGTTTTTTTAATACTAATTAATGTAATCTTTTAAATGAGATTATTTTGGGGGGAAATTTAAATTTCAGGATGAAATATTTTGGCGGAAAATTTTATGATGAAATATTTTTGAGGGAAATTTTAGGATGAAATATTTTGGAGGGAAGTTTAAATTTTAGGATGAAATGTTTTGGAGGGAACTTTTAAAGATGTAGTTAGTTTAACATTTGGTCACACATTTTTTGCATGACATTTGATATCATTTTGTCACATAAAATAAACAAAGTGATGATAGTGTGACAAATGTTTATAGAAAGTCACATGAAATTTTGTAATTTTAAGTGTGATCATTGTCGAATCTTTGGTCATACAAAATAATATGTGTGGCCATATGTATTAGCTTTTAGTCACATTATCAAACATATATTGTGGTCATAGATCCCATTTGGCTACATTATTCTAATGTGGCTGTTTTTTCTTAACGTGTGCCTAAAGGTTTCGAATACATCTATTTTTTGTCACATGAAACAAATATTATCGCCATAGATCACATCTGGCCACATTTTTTAGCGTGGCTAATAAATGTCACACTTTTTTTTACGTGTGGCTAAATGTTTTGAATACATGTGTTATTGGTCACATAAAAACAAATAATGTGGTCGTATATCACATTTAGCCACACTTTACAAGTGTGGCTAATAAATGTCACATTTATTTTCATAAAGTGTGGCTAAGGTGGCAAATGCATGTGTTTTTTGTCACAAGAAACAAAAATATGTGGTCGTAGATCACATTTGGCCACACATTTCGAATCGTGGCTAATAAATGTCACATTATTTTCTAAAAGTGTGGCCAAAGGTTATGAACTGGTATACAATTGTCACATTAATAATAAAATGTGTGGCTAAATGTGTGTTAAAATGTTATGAGTGACCTTTAGCCACACATTTTTTCAAATGTGTGGCTTGGCTGTTTTGCCAAAAGTGTGGCCGTAGCCCATTTTTCACGTAGTGAATTACGTAACTTTCGACCTCTCCTACCATCAGTATTGTTCGTATTGCCTCTGATGGGTTGTTCATGCAGGAATTTACGGATTTGTTTTTTGTTGCCTTAGTATAAACTTCCCAACAGGTCACCCTTCCTAGTAGTACTCCCACCTGAGCACGTTTGACTGTGGAGTTTTCATGTGCTCCACAGCCACAGCCAAGGAAGCCCAAAAAGCGTTGGTGTAACACCCCAAAAACCAGAAGTTTTATTTCATCAGTATGTTCCTTGGGTAATGTAAAGAAATAAAATAACTAAGTCTTTTAACTTAGTTAGGATATGTAGGTTAAGTAGTAATGAATAAAGTTTTGTGACAAAAAGAAAGAATGGCAAACACGAGGAGCTAAACTTGGAAAAAAGAATGAAAGTTTTATAAAACACCTAAGTGTGTGTATGTGTGTTCGATCAGAGAGAGAGAGGGGGAGGAAAACACCTCTTCAACTCAAGAATGGCCCAATTGATCAAACTAAGATGGAGATTGGAACTAAATCAGATGCATGAGCTTAGATTCTGAATCATCTAGACAAGATAAACATTTGGTAAGTTGTAATTTGTGATTTGGTGATCTTGTATGAAATGGGTTTGTAATCAATCCTGAAATTTGTTGAAATTGAGCATGGATATGAATTAGAATTACCAAATAGAACTTGTTTTATGTATGATATCAAGTAATTTGATGTTTGAAGGTGAAACCCACTTGGGTTAGTGAAAATGGCGAATCCTTGTTCAAAATTTGATGTAGTATGTTGTATGTGATGAATACTTGTTAGATAGGTTGAGTATGGAATGGAATTAGGTTGATTTTAGTTGTATTTGATTGATGAAGGCAAGAAGTATGAAGATGAGCATAAGATGCGTGTACAGTGTGCTTAAAAAGTAGTACGCACACCAAGTGTTTGTTGAAATGCCTAGGTGAGATTAATAGATGAAATGGTATGAAAATGATGGATGAAAGTGTATAATGTGTGGAGGTGATGTAATTCTGTGATAATTAATCATGAGAAATATGTTTTGAATGGAATACATGTAGGATTTTGGTTAATTATATGATTTGGTAAACACTATGCATTAGAAGTTGTACTCTATGCTTGGGTCATATGATGCACATTATGTGTATTGCTATATGAGTATGAAATGTGTATGATGTCCGTAGTATAAACTATTATTGTTGAGAATATATGAGCTTAGGTTGATAATTCATATGATGGACAGTTGACTTTCTAAAAGTCAACTGTGCATAAATAGCATAGTAAGACATTTGGCCACAAATGTGATGTTAGGGAAATCGCAAGGCACATGCTATATCAATAAATGTTATATGTGACGATATAAAGAATTATGTAGAATAAATGTAATTTAGAATGTGCGTGTATGCTAATAATGCGGTAACCATAATGACATGAAAGTATAGGATCATGTCAAGGTGGGTGGAAGCGTGGAAGGCTAACGGGAAGGATGCGGGGAAGCAAGTACGAAACGGATGCTTAAGGTAAGTGATTTCCGGAATCACTTCTTATTTATAAATGAAGTTTGGTATGTTGTATATAGGGAACCATGTAAGAATTTACGGGTAAGGGTAAGTACCAAGGTAAGTTCATATGAACTTCGTCTATCCTTAATGTAAATTAAGATGATAGTCTCATCGTGTTAATGGAATGTTCATTATGTTGCTGAATGTTCATCGTGTTAATGGAATGTTCATTATGTTGCTGAATGTTCATCGTGTTAATTGAATGTTCATTATGTTGTTGAATGTTCATCGTGTTAATGGAATGTTCATTATGTTGCTGAATGTTCATCGTGTTAATGGAATGTTCATTATGTTGCTGAATGTTCATCGTGTTAATGGAATGTTCATTATGTTGCTAAATGTTCATCGTGTTAATGGAATGTTCATCATGTTACTGGAATGTTCATCATGCTACTGAAATGTTCATCATGTTACTGAAATGTTCATCATGCTACTGAAATGTTCATCATGTTAATGGAATGTACATCATGTTTGTTGGAAGTTAGTCGGTTATGTTTGTTTGTAATTGTATTGATTTGTGTTGATATGTTTGTAGATAAGGCTCAACTTACAAATAAGTGAATGTGACTTGTATGTATGTATGTATGTATGTAGATATGGAACTGTAGCGTGAGTAAGTAGTGTGAACTTGTATGTACGTACATATGAATGGGATACGTATGAATGTACTTAGATATATGAAAGTGTATACACGTGTTGTAATCTAATGATTGTAGATCACTGGCATACGTATATGTGAAGATGTGGGTTTTCAATATGTTTGAGATTACGTACTCCTAACCATGTTACTACTGAGAATGAAATAAATGGAGTGCAGGTATGGGAACGCCGGACTCTCGAGGAATTGATGTCGGACTCGAGTAAATAAAATAGAGAGGATGTTTCAATGGAATACCTTGCGTAGTTAGAATGTGATATAGCCTTTTAAGTATATGTATTAAATTATATATGATATTACCATGTACTAACGTGATGGTTATATATGGTGACCGCAGGTTAGTCAGATATTCATGATGGACAAGTGAACGAGGATCAAGTTGAAGATCATGGATTGTACGGGAAAGCGGTCACGTTGTTTGTAATCATTTGTTAACATAGTTACATTAAATAAATGATGAATGATGTATTTATGTTAGAAGAGTTGACCTAAACGGTATTTAAGTATGTTAGAGTAGTTAAAAGAAATAAATTTTACGGTTCATTTTCCGCTGCGTCGTTTTGGGTCAAATCATAAATAGGGTATTACAGTTGGTGATTTAAGAGGTAGAGCGTTCATTATGAACCAAAAATTTCTCCTTGTTACGTCCATTGGGAATTCGTCTAGGCTGCTACAATGGTCCATATTAATTTTCTCAATATCGTTACAAATTAATTTTTAAAAATTAACCTTGTATGTTTTTAAAAATCAATTGGGTGTTAAATATTTAACTACATAAAAGAATTGTATTTTATGCAAACCCGTTGTTAGCTATGTTAAGAATATTTGTTGTGGTCCACATGAAAGGTGAATAAAAAAATTTGTGTCACATAGATAATGAAGCTTTTATATTTACGCCCCCTTTCCTTTTCATCACCACCATCGCCTCACGCCTGCTAATACACCAGCGCATCGCATCGCCCTGCAACCTCAACACTGTCCGCCGGTAGCGTTATACCGAGCTCGGTCGCCTAAGTGCCATGTGAAACACAACTACTTTAAAGGGTAAAACATACACCCTTTAAAATCTACTCCTAAACTTCCCTTATTATCCTTGTAGAATTTGAACCCCTACCATTTTTATATAAAAGACCTTATGCCACTAGACCAACACACAATCAACATAATTTCATAAAATAAGACCCGTCTACAAAATCAATGTTATTAAATTAAATTCCGGATTTACAAAGAATCATGTTTAGAATATGAAAAAGGTTCAAATAAACAGTCTCCTAAAAATATGAAGTTATAGTAAAGATTTCAAATGGACTCCAATTGAACTTATTTTAGCAATATTGAATATTAGAACCGTCTCGTCGAACTCTAAAATATTATATTTTAGGTTTTTGTTTTCGGATTTTTAGCTTGTAGATTTAAGAACTTTTGTTTAGATCATTATGTCTTAATATTGAGAATATATAATTTTTTAATTTAAAGGCTATTTATTTTTTATAAGAAAAGGAAGGAAATGACTATGCAGTAAGTTTTAAATAGCTGATAAATAATTGATACTATTTTATATTTTATTTTATTATTTTAAAAAGAGGTTCTGATAAATAATTGATACTATTTTTATATTTTATTATTTTATAGAAAGGTTCTTTATTCACGTACGGTACACCACCTTCCGGTTCCGGACGTCAATCCCACGTTTCAATCCACTTCAATCTTTCCCAAACACAACCGACACGTTTTAATCCAGTCAATATCCTGTTTTCTTGTGTCAAGCTGGACAAGATCCAAAATTTTATTAGTTTAAACTTTAAAGATTTTTGTTTTTTCTTTACGAAGAAAAAGTTTTTTTTAATGGTCAGCAGAATCAATACTGAGTACTCTTACAATATCCATTGGACTAAACGAAGTACTCCGAGAGTAACCCGAGTCTACCATTAAATCTAGGGAAAACCTGATAACCCATCCATCCGTAAGCACAACGGTAAAATTATTGATAAAACCCGTTTGGCTCGGAGATAAACCCAAAGAAAAGTACTTTTAAGTCGTGAATCGTGATAGACTTATAAACTTCTATTATTTTAGATATTATGTAAAAATATTAATTATTTGAGAGACAAACAATACTTTTATTTCAGTCTATTTTAGAAAAATATTAAAACGTACAAAGCACTTACGATTTTGTGTATGTAAGATATAGTTGGAGAGACAAGAATATTAATCATATAACTTAGGGTTGTTTGTTTACTTTTACTGGGGCTCTTTATGGTTTTGACATCTTACTGGTTCAACATTTAATGGTTCAGACTGTTTGTTTAGCGAGCAGATGTCTGAATGGTTCAGACATTTGTCTCTGCTTGGTTAAGCATTATACTAAGTCTGAATAGTTAAGACCTCTAATTTGAATTTGTCAGACATTTGCCTCGGAACGGTTAACCATTATACTGGCTCTTAATGGTACTGGTTCAACATTTAATGGTTCAGACATCTTACTACTTCAGCATTTAACCATTCAAAAGTTGCTAAACAGGCCCTTAGTTAACCAGTACTTTTATTTCAATCTATACTAGACACCTAATTCGTTAAGGCCTTGAAACCTGACACCAACTTATGAGGGTGGAAGCGGTGGGTTACTTGGAAAACCATCGAATTATGTGTGGGGGTGCAGGTTGGGTGGGGTACACCGCCGCAACCAACCTAAGTAGAAAACACGAGTACATATGATATATTTTTGTTAACGGTAAGAACGTGTTAAGAAAAAAACTCAAGTGACCCACCAATATCTTGCTAACCTATTTGATTGGGAAAAATGTTGCTTGCGCTATGTATGTTACCTTCAAAAGTGTTAAAAGTCGACAATGTATAAAAGTTGGAGTCAAACCCGAGACATCTATCAGAAGTACTCAAACTCTTACCACTATGTCACTCCCAGTTAAAAAGATAACATAACAAACAAATTGTAAAGGTAATTTTATCAAGAAATTTCCGCTTGGGTCTACGAAGTAAGAACTAAGGCTAGTTGTTTTGGGCTAGCCAAGGCTCCGTTAACGGTGCCACGTAGGCCGTTAACGGCCGCTACATCACGCCCGTCAGTTAACTATGATAGTGAATGAAGATTTTGTTAATGGTTTAACTATGTTAATGGAAAGAAAAGGTAATGATGATGGGGTCCACCCCAATCTAAACCAATCACGTGTCTTGCTTTATTTATTATTATTTTTTCAGTTTTATTTGTATTTGATATTTAGTTAATTTATAACACATTGTTAACGAGTATTTAGTTAATGATCATGTTCTTATGTGACAGTAACATGGCCAGTAATAAGACAATGAATTTAGTTAACCCGATAGTATAAGAACCATTGCCATTTATGCAATTCTAAATTCCCTATTGAAATTGTTATAGGTTGAAATCGGTTAAAGCCCCCCTATTGCAATTAAAGAAGGGCCATATTTTCTCCTCTATTGCTCCCACTTCAAGCCCCACTAATTTCTTTAGGTGATACGGCATTTTTTGGGTTTCATCAAAGTCAATTTAAGGTAGGGGTGTTAATCTGTTCAGTTTATGGTTTATTTGGTTTATTCGGTTTTCAAAATTTTGTACCCCAAACCAAATAAGGAATATGCAAATCGATCCAAACCAAAACAAATTCAATTCGGTTTGGTTTCGGTTATAAACCAAATCTAACCAAATTGTACCTAAATACTTTTTTTCCTACGAGTAAATTACAAATCTCGTCCTATGCTGACACCATATTGCAAAGTGTGTCCTTTGTCTTCAAAAATTACATAAAACATACTCGATGTTTGCAAACTCTTGCACACTATGTCCTTTATCCTTAACTCTGTTATTTTTCATGGTTAAATCAGACCAAGTGTACCCCACATGAGGGTATTTTGGTCATTTTACCCTAAAAATAAATAAATAATAAAAACCAGTGTTGTAAAAGTCGCTAGGCGGTCCCTAGTCGGCCGACTGGGGAGTTGGGAGTAATCGGAGTACTCGGAGAGTACTCGGGGAGTACGCGGACATGGTAACCATAAATAAAATTAATTGTTATATATTATATATATGTTAAAATAAGCATAATTCATGTCAACTGAGTATAATTTAAAATGAAACATGTTTAAAGTTCAAATATTCTGAATACAAGTCCGACTAGTCTGAGTACAAGGTCGAGTAGTCCGAGTACAAGGCCGAGTAAGCCGATGTTGACCGATTTTGACTAATTAAAAGTCAACAAACCACGTTGACCGCCTAGACCGACTCTTTCCGACTACGTCCGACTAGGCCGACTAGGCGCCGAGTTTGACCGAGTTTGACCGAGGCTGACTAATTGAGTCCGCCTAGGAGGAAGTCGCCTCGGAGGGGTTCCGAGGACCGAGTACTCGGCCTTGGAATCCGACTTTTACAACACTGATAAAAACCCATCTTTCCATCTCTTTCAAAACTCTCTCTCATTCCCTCAACTATCTCTCTCTCTACAATCAGGAGCCACCACCGCCTGTAGCACCACCACTGCCGCCATAGCACCACCGCCATCACATCACCACCCACCGGCTACCGCCTCCTCACTCCTGAAATATCTCCCACCAATTTCACACCTGATCTCCTAATTTCTTCACTCCAAATCAAACACCAAATTCCTTTAATAAATCTACAAAATTCGAAATCAAATTCATCGCATTTCATTTCAGTTATTGTGAATATGTGATCATAATTTCGATCTGCAATCGATGGGTGAAGAAGTGAGCAACGACGACGAGGACGTTCGAGTTTCAGTGTGGGAGCAAGGGTTACCTACCGTCGATGATCTGATGCCATTGCACCATAACAGCGCTGCCGTCTTCAGAACCATAGATTCAGATCCGTCGTCGCCGTTCCACTTCCGTGCTTGGTGTTATGGGCGAAATTCTGAGCTCATATCCTGGATAATATCTTAAACCATATCTTGCTTATTTGATATATGTTCATATCCGGGATGCTGATTCAGGATATTGGTAACATCCTGGATAGCATCCTAAGGATTACTAACAGATTGTGTGCAAGAGTACGAGTCAAGGTTCCCAACGTTCACAAAGACCCTTTCTCCGGAAGACTCGGTCCAAGTCGTTCGAATGAAGACGTTGAAGCCGCTTTACCCGGTCCACAACGTTAATAATGGAATATTCGGGAGCATCCCATATTTATAGGAATTTTAGTTTGTATTTCATAACTATAAATAGATGGATGGATCAGATCAATAGGACACAACAACTACACTCGCTACTCACTCACACTCACTCTCTCGCAGCTTTCACTTTTACAAAAAGCATTGTAACACTTAGCGATCTGATCAATATCCTGCACTGTATCCTGACGTTTAAAGCAATAAGAAGAACAAGGCAGCTGCGATTGTCAGCTCCCGAGGTTTTATGCCGGCGATCTAAATTGGTCAAGGGCTTTCCTCGTACATCTCGTGTCATCCCTTTTACTTTTTGCTCATAGTTTGATCGTAGATACAACTCAATATCCTGAGCCGTATCCTGAACACTGTTTTCTTAAACAACTTAATCAGCATATTTCCAACACACTTTTTAGCACACTACCTCACTTAACTAATTTGATCACTTAATTGCTTCGGTAATTTTTAACCAAAACAATTTGGCGCCCACCGTGGGGCAAGTGGTGCTATCTTTACTAAAAATCTTTGTGAAATCGTTAATTGGTTTCCTGTTTTCAAAACTTTTTGCCATATTGTTTACAATGGCCTCAAGATCAAACATGAGCTCCTCCACTGTGTCTGCTACAACTTCTGCTACTACTGGTTCGGTGCTTCCACCACCTCCTCCAAGGATGCCAGCTTCTTCACAACATCAGGATATTATCCCTACTCGGAGTGTTCAGGGATCCGCTCCCGTTTTAGCCTCTAATGATGAAATTCTAACCTTATTTGGAAGTGTGCAGGAACAAATGAGGCAGCAACAGGAAACAAACCAAATGCTGTTAAGAGAAATACAACTCTTAAAATCTAGCTCGAGCAGATCTGCTGAGGACATTGTCACTCCTTTACAACCCAGAACTTTGAACTTCAGTTCGGCTGTGTATACTGAGGATAATAGGGGGAATATTGTGCCTAGCCATTCCCAGAATCATACTCCTGAAATACCCTCCTCGATCAGGATGTCAACTGTGAGGAGCTCAGGATATGCTTCAGGATATGGCCAGAATCCTCAGACTGGTAACGTGTCAAATAACAATATTCATGCTACTAACAATGGTGGGTCTTTGCAGGATGCAGGTATGACGTCAAAATTTACTAGGGAACTTCAGAAATTGAAGGGCATGATATCCAGTGTACCTGGAGTGGTCCAGCCAATTCCGGAAGTATCCCAAGACAGCCACAGGATATCTTGTTTCGCATATCCTATCTGTGATGCTGAAATCCCAAAGAGATTTCAAACTCCCAACATGAAACTGTATGATGGAACTACGGATCCTGAAGAGCATATTGCCCAGTATAGGGAAAGAATGGAGATTAATCCTATTCCCCCGGAGCTCAAGGAAGCGTGCCTATGCAAGGGTTTTGGTTCTACCTTAACAGGATCGGCCTTGAAATGGCTCTTAAATGTTCCTCCTCATTCGATTACATCATTTGCTCACCTAGTGAATTTATTTAATAGTCAATTTTCTTGTAGTCGAAGTTTTGAAAAACTAACAAGTGATATCTACAGGATAACTCAAGGACCTCAGAAATCCTTAAGAGATTATGTGAACAAGTTTAGGCGGGAATCCTTAGATATTCCACATCTTGATGTTGCAACAGCTGTGCAGGCTTTCAAGATGGGGTTGCAAAAAGATTCTCAATTTTACCAAGATCTTGTAATGAACCCGTGCAGGAACTTGGATGAAGCTCGAAACAGGGCCCTAAGATATATTCGGTTGGAGGATGACAGAAAGATGCAAGAGAGGATGAACTCATCCACCACTTATTAGTCAACTAACAAGAAGTCAGAATCCTCGTTTAAACCATATCACTCGAAGCCGTATGGCAGAAATGACAACAAGAACGTGAATGCTGTTGAAGACGAGGATCCTGAAGAATATCTTGAATTGTCTGAATATTGCTTTTCTGTTAACATTCCTGAATTAATGTATGCTATGCAGGGTTTAGGAGACAAAGCTAGGTGGCCTCGAAAGAATCAACAAAAACCTTATTGGAAGGATAAATCCAAATGGTGTGCCTTCCACGAAGATTTCGGACATGTAACTGAGGATTGCATTGCACTAAGAAAAGAAACAAGTTATCTTCTAAGCAAAGGATATCTGAAGGATCTCCTAGGAAGAAAGAAGAATAAGGGTCAGGATACTGAGAAGGATCCTAAACGAGCAGCATCACCTCTTGCGGATGCCAAGATAATCAACTTTATCTCAGGAGGATCCGACATTTGTGGGACTTCATATTCTGCGGCCAAGAGACATGCAAAGGAAGCTAAGGCCGAAAGGGGAGACAAACCAGCCAGGATGACTACCCTCACGACTGATAAAGTGATCACTTTCGACAGTGATGACAGGGATACTGTCCAGGATCCTCACCATGATGCTCTGGTAATAACATTATATGTGTCTAACCATTTTGTACACAGGATATTGGTGGATAATGGCAGCTCCGTCAACATAATCCAACTAGAGACTTTGAAAAAAATGAATGTATCTCCAATGGATATCACTACGAAATCCACCGTGCTTGTTGGGTTTAGCGGATAGGCTAGGAACACAGTGGGGGAGATAAAGTTGCCAGTATATGTTGAAGGGGTCAACTCGATACAACGTTTCTGTGTGATGGACTCCCTATCCTACTATAACATCATACTGGGCAGGCTATGGATCCATGATATGAAGGCTGTGCCATCAACTTATCATCAATGCATAAAGATTCCTACCCCTTGGGGGGTTGTCAAGGTTGATAGTGATCAGCAGGAGGCGAAAGAATGTTACTCATCCTCAATGAAATCTTCAACCAAGCCTAACACAGCATAGCAATTAAAGATGCGGGCCCAGGATATTGTGGAGGCTTCAGAGCAGGATATGAAGAAAGTTATCCTGGATCAAGATAATCCTGATGTCTCGGTGCTCTTAGGAACCAATATCCCTCAGGATATTGAAGAACAGTTAACTAACTTTTTGAAGTGCAGGATGTCAACATTTGCATGGAAGCATGAGGATATGACAGGTATATCCAAAGACATTATCACTCACAAGCTTGGAATTGACAGGTCGTTCAAGCCTGTTCAGCAAAAGAGAAGGAAGTTTGCTCCTGAACGAAATACAATTATCCAAGAGGAAGTTGAAAGATTGTTGAAATCCAAAATGATCAGAGAAGTCAAATTTCCAAGATGGCTAGCAAATGTAGTTGTGGTACAGAAGAAAAATGGGAAATGGAGAGTTTGTGTAGATTACACAGACTTGAATAAGGCTTGCCCAAAAGACCCATTTCCTCTTCCTCATATTGATGCAATGGTGGATGCCACAGTTGGCCATGAGATGTTAACCTTCATGGATGCATCCTCAGGATTTCAGCAGATTCAAATGGAGCCTTCGGACCAGGAGGATACTGCCTTCATGACACCAACAGGTATTTATTGTTATACTGCTATGCCTTTTGGTTTGAAAAATGCAGGTGCAACATACCAGAGATTGGTGAACATGATGTTTAAAGATAAGCTGGGGGACACAATGGAGGTATACATCGACGATATGGTGGTAAAATCTAAAAAGGCTGAGGATCACCTCCAGGATATTAAGGGAGCATTTGATATCCTGGATCAATATAACATGAAACTAAATCCTGCTAAGTGCCACTTCGGAGTGGGGGCAGGAAAATTTCTAGGATATATGGTGACCAAAAGAGGAATAGAGGCAAGCCCGGAGCAGATTAAAGCCATCTTGGATATCAAATCACCTTCAAATATGAAGGATGTTCAACGGTTAACAGGGCGAGTTGCAGCATTGAACAGATTTATCTCAAGATCCTCCGAGAAATGCAAGGAATTTTATGATATCCTGAAGAAAAACAAGAAGTTCGAGTGGGGAGAGAAGCATGAAGCAGCCCTGCAGGATTTGAAGCAGTATCCTTCAACTGCACCTCTATTGATGAAGCCTGAGAATGGTGAACCACTGTCCCTATACCTCGCAGTATCAGGGAATGCTGTAAGTGCCGTCCTTATAAAGGATCATGAAGGTCAGCAATATCCTGTCTATTATGTTAGTAAAAGTTTGTTAGATGCTGAAACTAGATATTCACATTTAGAAAAGTTAATATTGGCTCTAGTTATGGCGTCAACAAAGCTTAGACATTATTTTGAGACACGTAGGATACATGTTAAAACCAATTATCCTGTTAAAAATGTGCTTAGGAAACCTGAGATGTCAGGCAGGATGGCTAAGTGGTCAGTGAAATTAAGTGCTTATGACTTAGTGTATGAACCTAGGAATGCCATAAAATCGCAAGCTCTAGCTGACTTTGTGGCTGATTTCAGTAGTGACATTCAGGATGAGGTAGACCTAGAAGTCCAACAATTAGGAGAATCCTCAGGATCCTGGATATTGTACACTGATGGAGCATCTAATGTTAGAGGAGTAGGATTGGGAATACTACTAAAATCGCCACAGGGGGACATATTACCCCAGGCTGTTAGGTGTGAATTTCCTGCTACTAATAACGAAGCAGAATATGAGGCTTTAATTGCAGGATTAGAACTGGCTAAAAATATGAATATTAAGAATTTATAAGTATATGTGGATTCCTTGTTATCACTAATCATTTTAATGGATCCTATGCAGTTAAAGGTGAGAAGTTAATAGAATATCTTGATATTCTCAAAAAATTAGCAGGATATTTCGATGTTTTTACACTTGAACAGGTACCAAGGGAAGATAATGCTGAAGCAGACGCCTTAGCAAATCTGGGATCATCGGTTAGGATACCGGAAGGCACCCAAATACCAATATTGCATATCTTATATCCTGCAACGAATCCTCAGGATAAAGAAGTAGTAAGTATTCAGGATCCTGGAGCTGAGGATCCTGAGGAGGACCCTAAATCCTGGATGGCTCCTATCATAAGATATCTCAAGGAAGGACACATCCCTAAAGACGAAAATCCCAAGGCATTTAGGATGAAGGTATCACGGTTCACTATTATAAATAATGTTTTGTACAAGAAATCTCTTGCAGGACCATATTTGAGATGCTTGGAAGATCCTGAAGCCAAAGAGGTACTTCAGGATATACATGAAGGGGATTGCGGTAACCACACTGGGGGCAGGTCGTTATTCTCAAATGTATTAAGAACAAGATACTATTGGCCGACAATGAAGAAAGATGCTGCAGAATATGCTCGAAGATGTGATGCATGTCAAAGACACAGTAACATACTACATCAACCAGCTGAACCACTATATCCTATAGCTTCCCCTTGGCCGTTCATTAAATGGGGGATGGACATAGTAGGGAAATTACCAAAAGCTCCAGGAGGAAAAGTCTTTATGCTGGCAATGACTGATTATTTCTCAAAGTGGGTTGAAGCTGAAACATTTGTTCAAGTTAGAGACCAAGAAGTAGTATCCTTCATAAAGAGGAATATCCTGACCAGGTTTGGAGTACCAGCTGAAATCATTTGTGACAATGGATCCCAGTTTATAAGCAAGAGGACTACTGACTTTTGCAAGAGTTGGGGAATCAAAATGATCACATCTACTCCAGTACATCCTCAAGCAAATGGACAAGCTGAATCCTCAAACAAGATAATTGTCAACAACTTAAAGAAGAGACTAGGGGCTAAAAAAGGAAGATGGGCAGAAGAATTACCCTTTGTCTTGTGGGCTGATAGAACAACGGTAAAGAATGCAACTGGCCAGACTCCGTTTTCCTTGGTATTTGGAGCAGAAGCAGTGATCCCAACAGAAATGGTGATACCTACGGCAAGATCTATCCTTCGGGATTCTGAGCGAAATCCCGAAGCTTTATGTCAAGATTTGGACACTATAGACGAAACAAGAGATGCAGCAAGGTTGAGGATGGCAGTATATCAACAGATGATATCTAAAGCATATAACAAGAATATAAGGACTAGGAGATTTCAAGTTGGAGATTGGGTATTAAGAAAGGCTTTTCAGAATACTACTAATCCTACTGATGGAAAGCTGGCTCCAAAATGGGAAGGACCATATGAGGTTGAATCAGAATCAGGAAAAGGAGCATACCGACTCAGGAGTATGGAGGGAGATATGCTACCAAGATCCTGGAATGCTATACATTTAAAGCTATATTTCAAGTAAGAATAGAATTTAATTTCTGGCCCAGAATGGTATGTATTCTACCTCTTTTAAATATATTTGAGTTTATTTATTCTTTCGAACCCAATACTGACTTAAGCATCGGAGGGGTGTTAGCTTGGTTAAAGGTTGTTTTGCAGAATATGCTTCAGGATACAGCTCCAGGATATACACTCAGCATATCTTGAAGGATTAGAGGACTGGCCCCCTCTCTCACGTTTAAGGGATTCTAATCCCTTCAAAGGTTTAAAGGTATTCACTGTTTTGGTCAAAAATCACACAAGTATAATGCAACCAAATCTGATTTTGTGAGGTATGATGCTTGGTTAATTGTATGAACGACAAGTATATGAAATCAATGATGAACACCGAGATTTATACGAGGAAAAAGCCCTTGATCTTTAGAAGATCCCCGGCATAAAAAACCTCGGGTGATGGAAACTACCGATCACCAACTATATTGCATAAAAAGATTACAACTTTGGAAGATATTGAGCTTGTTACAAGGAATTCTAGTGTGTGTTTGAGAGGGAATTGCAGAGGTATTGTGACGAAAATAATTGTGTTCTGTCAGCTCAATACCCCCTAAATAAGCTAACAAAAAGTCCTATTTTCAAGGAAGACCATGTCTACTCCATAACCGTTGTGAAAATAGCACATGTGGGGCATCTTGATGGAATATTCCCATAAATTCCAGCTGAGAGTGAGTCCACTACGTCCATTATCTGCATATAAATATTAAAAACGTGACAATTGTTAGAAATTATAAGTTCTGTTAAGGATCCTGGATCCTCAGACTCGTGATCCTCAGACTCGTGATCCTCAGACTCTGGATCCTCAGACTCTGGATCCTCAGACTCTCTGCATCATCCATTAAGGATCCGTGATCCATGCCCAGTCTCAGGATAGATGATCCTTAGCATAAAATTCATGCCCTAACAATTGCCCCCAATATGGCAGTTGTGATAAGGATTCACAGCTGTCATATTTCCGTTAGAAGCGGATTAGCCGTTGCTTCTGGTAACTAGTCGTTACACTGCCTGTCGTCACTGATAAGACCTGCTATAATCATCATTGCAAAATATAGAGTTAGAGATAACTCCTCAAGTGCCTTTACAGACAAGAAGATCCTTCTGTTTGTGGATAATGAATCCTTCTACACCGTTCGCTATTAACCTTCCTGCAATTTAATTTCTGCATAGACACTTTAACCGTTAAATAGCCATGTCCGGCCTGGATGGATGGTCCACGGTTTTGCTGGTGAAATCCAGGCCAGATGATTTTGATACATAATGAATGGGTAATAGCATTAAACTTTTTTAGCTACAACTGTTGTTGTTTCTTCCCTTTTTATTTTCCATGTATTCTTTCTATTTCCAAAGATATCATCGCCAAACGACTGGAAAGTTATTGGAAATCTGATGATAATGTTAAACTTTTAACAAAAAACTTGAAGTGTTGGGACAAATGTGGATCAATGATCCTTAACCAAAAAGGATAAGAGACAACTTGCAGCTTAGAAAAAGTTAGAATATAACATACCAGAGAATCCAAGTTAGGATTCTATATCCTTGTAAATTATTGCTGAATAAGCAAACTATGAAAAGTAAAGCTTCTAGGATCAAGGATCCTTATCGTCAGAACTTGTATAACTTTAGAGCTCCAATATCCTGTAAGAAAAATAAACTTGGGACCAAGCCAAATAATTGGGAATGAACCCATAATAACTGGGGACAAGCCCAAATAAACTGGGGACAAGCCCAACAAACTGGGGACAAGCCCAAATAAACTGGGGACAAGCCCAACAAACTGGGGACAAGCCCAAATAAACTGGGGACAAGCCCAAATAAACGGATGTAAACTGGGGTCAAGCCCAAATAAACTTGTGTAAACTGGAGTATGGTCCTCACTGGCGACTATCCAAACTTGAGCGACATGAAAATGCCGAAACCTTAGCTAACGTGAAAACGTTAGAAACCTTAGGAACGGATGTATGGTACGTCTACCATTATACGTAGGATCCCGGATACAGCCAGTACAATGAAATTGTCAGCCCCTAAAGCGAGTACTGGTCCCATTGCCATGAACTGTACCAGGATCATCGTGCGCTACTGGCGAAACTGGGGACAGGCCCAAACTGGGGACAAGCCCAAAACTAGGGACAGGCCCAAATAACTGGGGACAAGCCCAAATAACTGGGGACAAGCCCATAAACTTTGGAGAGTTGGCCAACCACTTTGATCTTCTGTAAAATGATAACAACTCTGCAAAAGCTTAAACTTTGTGAAAATAGATGTTAAATGTTTAACATCTTTGCCTTATGATAAGTAATAAGTATAAGATGAATGAAAATGAAAGTAATGTGTTACCAAATGTAGAATCATATATCCTTTGAGGATCCCAGATCCTTAATCAGGATACTGGTATCGCTGAGGATCCCTGATCCTTCTTACTTAAAGTATTTCTTTAGATGAACAGCATTCCAAGCTCTTGGTAAGAGGTCACCATCTATTGTTAACAAATGATATGCCCCCTTTCCTGCTTCAGCTTCAATTAAGTAGGGACCTTGAAATCTTCTGAACCTGACATTCTTGTTGTATGCTCCAGCCATTCTTTGTTGATAACTGGCCATCAAATCTGGTAATAATAGGATGAAGGAGCTCCGCTGGTTGATGAAGGATAATGCTATGTCTTTGACAAGCATTACATTTCTTTTTGTAATCCACAGCATACTTCTTCCTCATAAGCCAATAGCATCCTGTTCTGAGGATCCTTAAGAATAGTGCTCTGCCCCCAGTGTGGTTTTCACAATCTCCTTCATGAAAGTCCTTTAGAACTTCTTGAATTTCTGGATCCTCGATGCACCTTTGATATGGACCTGCAAGAGATCGTTTATATAACATGTTATTTAATATTGTAAATTGAGATACCTTGACTTTGAAAGCTCTAGGATTTCCTCCTGTAGGAATCTCTCCATATTGTATATATCTCAGGATCGGAAGGATCCAGGATCCTAAACTTGACTGTGCACCATCATTGGGTACAATTGCAGAATCTTCCACTATCTTCATGGCTACGTGATCCTCAATTCCAGGAGTTAAAACATGGATGATGAGTATTTTCACATCCTCTGGAATCTTCAGTGATAATCCAAGATTAGCTAGAGCATTAGCTTCTGCATTTTCTTCCATGGGTACCTGTGATAGACTGAAAAAAAACAAAAGAATCTGCCAGTTTCCTGACTTTTTCTCAGTACTTGATTAGCTTTTCACCTTTGACAGTGTAAGAACCGCTATAATGATTAGTAATTAATGGAAAATCTACATATACTTGAAGATACCTGATCCTCATATTGTTAGCTAATTGCAAACCTGCTATCAAGGCCTCATACTCTGCCTCATGATTAGTGGTTTGGAATTCACATGCAATGGATTAGGGTATAATGTCCCCCTGTGGTGATTTTAGTAGTGTGCCTTGTCAAGTTCCTTTAACATTTGAAGCTCCATCCGTGAAGAGTGTCCAAGGATCCTTGGTCTTCTCAAGTTGTTGAACTTCTAATTCAGCTTTCCTTTGTAGATCACTACTGAAATCAGCCACAAAGTCAGCTAAAACTTGGGACTTGATGGCAGTCCTGGGTTCATACTTAATGTCATATGCAATAAGCTTGATTACCCACTTTGCCATTCTACCTGACATTTGAAGTTTCCTTAGAACATTCTTGATAGGAAGGTTAGTTTTCACAATAATGGTGTGAGTTTCTAAATAATGTCTATGTTTAGCAGAAGCCATAATTAAATCAAGAATTAATTTCTCTAAATGAGAATACCTGGCCTCAACATCAAATAGAATTTTACTTACCTAGTATACCAGATGTTGAGAGCCTTCATGATCTTTAACTAGGATCACACTTACTGCTTTAGCTGAAATAGCTAAGTATAAGGATAACGATTCTCTATTTTCTGGTTTCATCAGGGCTGGTGCTGAGGATATATAATCCTTAAGAACCTTGAGTGCAGCTTCAAGCTTATCAGTCCACTCAAACTTGCCTTGAGCAATTTGTCTACCTCTTCTTGGATAATGGCATTCCTTTCAAGTGCAAACTTTCTCCTTTTTTTTTTGGTGTATTGGCTTGAAAGACCTGTCAATACCAAGTTTGTGAGTAATAACATTCTTAGATATACCTGTCATATCTTCATGTTTCCAAGCAAAGGTAGATTTTCTTCTTTCCAAGAAGGATACTAAATCCTGCTCAATACTGTCTAGGATCCCGGATCCTATAAAAATTTTGGATTCAGGATCCTCTGGGTTCAACAGAATATCCTTGACGTCTTGCTCTCTTGCCTCCATAACGTCTTGCTCCTTGGAGGCTGGCTTCATTGAAGAAGTGTAACAGTTCTTTGCCTCCTGCTGATCACTTTCTATCTTCACCATATCTCATAGAGTTGGGAGCTTGACACATTGATGATATTTTGAGGGGGACTGCCTTCATATCGTGTATCCATGGCCTGCCAAAGATAACATTACAGCAAGATAAGCAATCAATAACATATAATTTTTTTTAACATAATTCACTCCCTCTATATAGATAGGAAGTTTGATGTCCCCCAATGTAATCTTTGTCTCTCCACTGAATCCCACAAGGACAGATGATCTTTGGACAATATCGGATTCAAGGATGTCCATTCTATTGAGGACATCCAACTGGATTACGTTCACTGAGCTTTTCCCATCAATGAGAATCCTGCGAACAAAATGGTTAGATATAAATAATGTAATAACCAAACCATCATGATGAGGATCCTGTATGTCCACATGGTCATCCCCATCAAAGGATATGACTTTTTCCTGGGTAAGAATGGAAGTTCGAACAGGTCTATCTCCATTCTCCATCTTTGTTTCCTTTGCATGTCTCTTAACTGCTGACAACCTCCGGAGATGAAATGGATGATTTGAGCATCAGCTGGTGGAGGAGGAGCTTTTTCAGGAACTTTCTCATGATCCTTGATCCTTGACTTTTTCCTTCCAAACAATTCCTTCAAGTATCCTTTGCTCAAAAGATAACTTATCTCCTTCCTTAATGCTATGCACTCATCTGTGAGATGACCAGAATCCCCATGGTAAGCACACCATTTCGATTCGTCTTTGGTGGCAGGCGGTTTGTCATTCTTCCTTGGCCACCTAACCTTGTCACTTAAACTCTGCATAGAAAGGATTAGTTCATTATTATCAGCAGAAAAACAATATTCAGAAATAGGAGGATAATCCTCATCATCTTCCTCTTGTTCCACAGCATGCACATTCTGGTTGTCATGCTTGGAGTATTGCTTGGATCAGTTATCCTTGAGATAGGATCCTTATTTGTCTTGCTTTGAGGATCCTGACAATCTCTCGTGGATCCTTTTGTCATCCTCTAAACGGATGAACCTAAGGGCCCTGTTCCTTTCCTCATCTAAGTTCCTGCTAGGGGTCATGACAAGATCATCATAGAACATTGAATCCCTAAGTAAACCCATTTTAAAGGCTTCTACAGCTGTAGCTATATCCAGGTTAGGGATATCTAAGGATTCTTTACTAAACTTAGTGATGTAATCTCTAAGTGATTCATTTTGACCTTGTGTTACCATATATAGATCACTAGTTAATCGTTCAAATTTTCTACTACATGAAAATTGACTATTAAATAGATTAACTAGATTAGAAAATGGAGTAATAGAGTAAGGGGGAAGACTTAGCAGCCATTTAAGAGCAGATCCTGTGAGTGTGGATCCAAAACCCTTGCATAGACATGCTTCTTTTAACCTCTCAGGAATGGGATTGATCTCCATTCTTTCCCTTGTGACTTCCATCTGGAATTTCAGGAATGGGCTTAACCACTCCTGGAACGCTGGATATCATATCTTTGAGTTTCTGCAATTCCTTAGCCATAGCTTGGTTGATTCCTGTATCCTGCACGAAGCCATGGTTAGCATTATAAGAAGTATTCAAAGTGTTACCTCCTAATGGATTCAAGGTTGGAATTCCAGATGTGAATCCATATTGACGGGATTCTGGTATAACTGAGGGACCATAAGAAGCAATAGTCTCATCGGTATGAAGTCTCCTAAATGAACATCTGAACTTCCGGGTTGCACACTCCTTAAGTATCCTTGATCCTGGAAGATGTTGGATCCTTGATGTGCTGTGAATGAAGGTCTTGGAGGATAATCCATGGATCCGGAAACCTGAGATGAGGATCCTTGAACCTGGAAGGAGGATCCTTGAACCTGAGAGGATCCTTGAACCTGAGAGGATCCTTGAACCTGAGAGGATCCTTGAATTGGCTGCGTCCTCATGCATTCTCCTAAACTGGTGAAGAATCCCTGATGCTGAAATGAGGATCCTGAAGGCTGGAAAGAGGATCCTTGAGCCTGAAACATTGCCGATGATCCAGAACGCATTCCTGTTGATCCATCATGGTATTGGACATCTGGAGCTGCAAAGTGCTGGGAAGTTATGACCGGAGTGTCGAAATTCAGCGACCTCGGCAGCAAAGGGGAATGATCCTCAACTGATTCTATCAATTTCGCGAAGGATCCTGCCACTAGTTTAGTCTTAATGTTGCATGTATCCTCTCATCTGCAAAATCAAAGCATAAAGATCACCGTTAGTAAGTGTAGAGGAAGAAACAACAGTTGGTTTTGTGAAAACGGGGGTTGTCTTCTTCGGAGCATTCTTCTGGAATGCAAGGGGAAGATGATGCAATGGTGGAATGCCATGTGATGAGGAAACCGCCGACATGGAACTTGAAGTAGTTTTTCCCTGAGAAGCCATGTGGTTGAAGGTAATGAACCGAAATGAATGAAATGAATAAAATTTCTCAGAATTGAAGCACCAATTGCCCCACGGTGGGCGCCAAACTGTTTTGGTCAAAAATCACACAAGGATAATGCAACCAAATCTGATTTTGTGAGGTATGATGCTTGGTTAATTGTATGAACGACAAGTATATGAAATCAATGATGAACACCGAGATTTATACGAGGAAAAAGCCCTTGATCTTTAGAAGATCCCCGGCATAAAAAACCTCGGGTGATGGAAACTACCGATCACCAACTATATTGCATAAAAAGATTACAACTTTGGAAGATATTGAGCTTGTTACAAGGAATTCTAGTGTGTGTTTGAGAGGGAATTGCAGAGGTATTGTGACGAAAATAATTGTGTTCTATCAGCTCAATACCCCCTAAATAAGCTAACAAAAAGTCCTATTTTCAAGGAAGACCATGTCTACTCCATAACCGTTGTGAAAATAGCACATGTGGGGCATCTTGATGGAATATTCCCCTAAATTCCAGCTGAGAGTGAGTCCACTACGTCCATTATCTGCATATAAATATTAAAAACGTGACAATTGTTAGAAATTATAAGTTATGTTAAGGATCCTGGATCCTCAGACTCGTGATCCTCAGACTCTGGATCCTCAGACTCTCTGCATCATCCATTAAGGATCCGTGATCCATGCCCAGTCTCAGGATAGATGATCCTTATCATAAAATTCATGCCCTAACATTCACCTTTCTTACGAATTGGGTTTAAACACCTCACCTGGAGCGCAAGTTATCTAGGGATAGTTCAGGGTAGCGGGACCAGTTCATGTAAAAGTGGCTGACAATTTCGTTACTATTGGCTATATCCTGGATCCTAAAGGTATATGAGGATTGATCACCCTCTCTCACGAAAGGGTATTTTCATACTCTCTAAGGTTTAAAGGTTTTCACCTTTCTAAGTCTTGGAGTTTGTACACTCTCGCCTGTAGCGCAAGAAAATCAGGGTTTATCCCCAGGATATCAGGGTTTATCCCCAGGATAATAAGGATTTGTCTCAGGATATTCAAGATTTGTTCAATGAAGTCAAAGTATGACTATGTTTACATTCCTATGTTAAACACAGGGGACACACATCATACAATTTGAAGGATGGATTCGAACTTATAAGTGTGTACTGGGGACATTTCTATGATTGAAGATTATAATTGACTCTTTAAGAATCTCTGGTATGATCTTTCTTTTCATTTGGGTAACTTGAATTTTACAAATTGTGTGTCAATATCCTGAGCAGGATATCTTTCAGGATATACTTACAATGTGTTCCCAATAATGTTCAAACAAAATTGTTTTCATAAGTAAAATTCATGTAGTAAAGGTATAACAACGGAAATAAAGCCAAAAGAAGGTTATATTAACATACCGAAAGATGTGCTCTTAGTTTCACCTCAAACCAAGGTCCATCCACTAAGAGCACTAATAGTTCCTTACCGTATTTACTTAACAGTTGAAGGTTTTGTCTCAAACCGAGACCCATCCACCTCCAACTGTTATATTGTTCAAAAGAAAAACATGCTAACGGTGATGACCAAGGGCTTCGTCCTGAAACTCAGGATCCCTCCACCTTTGGTCATCATATTGTTCAAGTGCAGAAAAGTAAAATGCAGGAAAAGTAAATTGTTTTGGGGTTACAAGCCAACGATCAAATTTAAAAAAGTGGGCTCCGGCCTTGGCACGTATATCCATCATCGCCCACTTGAATGCCCTCACACAGCAGCATCTCCACCAGCCTTCTCCACCTTCTCAGCCTCAGCATCCTGAGCAGCATCCTCACCAGCATCCGCCCCGACATCCTTCTTCTCCTCAGCTTTGTCCACCACCTCTGCTGACTTGGAGGATTCACCAACCTCAGCAGGATATGGCACAGCCTTGCCTCCAAGTTCCTTCAGCTTTGCCACCCAGGATTCAACTGGCCAGGCTGGGCATTCAAGGCCTGTCTCCTTGGCCTCATAAGCCATCTTGATACGGGCTTGCAGCAGAGAGACAACGGCCGAGTTTTTGATCCCTTCCCGGAAGGAGACCATGGCCTGTTCATGCTCCATTTGGATGGTAGCCAGTTTAATCTCGGCATTCTGGGTCACCTTCTTCAGCTTGTCCTCGTAAAGCCGAGTCTTCGCTTCAGCAATGGCACCTTGGTCGGCAACAGTAGTTTCAAGCTGTTTAATCCTGGCTTCATGGAGTGCAGCAATGGAGGCCCTGTAAGTCAAAATTCAGTTATAAGTCAATATTCACTAACCTGGATATCATGTCAAAACAAATTCAATTCGGTTTGGTTTCGGTTATAAACCAAATCTAACCAAATTGTACCTAAATACTTTTTTTCCTACGAGTAAATTACAAATCTCGTCCTTTATGCTGACACCATATTGCAAAGTGTGTCCTTTGTCTTCAAAAATTACATAAAACATACTCGATGTTTGCAAACTCTTGCACACTATGTCCTTTATCCTTAACTCTGTTATTTTTCATGGTTAAATCAGACCAAGTGTACCCCACATGAGGGTATTTTGGTCATTTTACCCTAAAAAAATAAATAAATAATAAAAACCAGTGTTGTAAAAGTCGCTAGGCGGTCCCTAGTCGGCCGACTGGGGAGTTAAGAGTAATCGGAGTACTCGGGGAGTACGCGGACATGGTAACCATAAATAAAATTAATTGTTATATATTATATATATGTTAAAATAAGCATAATTCATGTCAACTGAGTATAATTTAAAATGAAACATGTTTAAAGTTCAAATATTCTGAATACAAGTCCGACTAGTCTGAGTACAAGGTCGAGTAGTCCGAGTACAAGGTCGAGTAGTCCGAGTACAAGGCCTAGTAGGCCGATGTTGACCGATTTTGACCGATTAAAAGTCAACAAACCACGTTGACCGCCTAGACCGACTAGGCCGACTCTTTCCGACTACGTCCGACTAGGCGTCGAGTTTGACCGAGGCTGACTAATTGAGTCCGCCTAGGAGGAAGTCGCCTCGGAGGGGTTCCGAGGACCGAGTACTCGGCCTTGGAATCCGACTTTTACAACACTGATAAAAACCCATCTTTCCATCTCTTTCAAAACTCTCTCTCATTCCCTCAACTATCTCTCTCTCTACAATCAGGAGCCACCACCGCCTGTAGCACCACCACTGCCGCCATAGCACCACCGCCATCACATCACCACCCACCGGCTACCGCCTCCTCACTCCTGAAATATCTCCCACCAATTTCACACCTGATCTCCTAATTTCTTCACTCCAAATCAAACACCAAATTCCTTTAATAAATCTACAAAATTCGAAATCAAATTCATCGCATTTCATTTCAGTTATTGTGAATATGTGATCATAATTTCGATCTGCAATCGATGGGTGAAGAAGTGAGCAACGACGACGAGGACATTCGAGTTTCAGTGTGGGAGCAAGGGTTACCTACCGTCGATGATCTGATGCCATTGCACCATAACAGCGCTGCCGTCTTCAGAACCATAGATTCAGATCCGTCGTCGCCGTTCCACTTCCGTGCTTTGTGTTATGGGCGAAATTCTGAGCTCATATCCTGGATAATATCTTAAATCATATCTTGCTTATTTGATATATGTTCATATCCGGGATGCTGATTCAGGATATTGGTAACATCCTGGATAGTATCCTAAGGATTACTAACAGATTGTGTGCAGGAGTACGAGTCAAGGTTCCCAACGTTCACAAAGACCCTTTCTCCGGAAGACTCGGTCCAAGTCGTTCGAATGAAGACGTTGAAGCCGCTTTACCCGGTCCACAACGTTAATAATGGAATATTCGGGAGCATCCCATATTTATAGGAATTTTAGTTTGTATTTCATAACTATAAATAGATGGATGGATCAGATCAATAAGACACAACAACTACACTCGCTACTCACTCACACTCACTCTCTCGCAGCTTTCACTTTTACAAAAAGCATTGTAACACTTAGCGATCTGATCAATATCCTGCACTGTATCCTGGCGTTTAACGCAATAAGAAGAACAAGGCAGCTGCGATTGTCAGCTCCCGAGGTTTTATGCCGGCGATCTAAATTGGTCAAGGGCTTTCCTCGTACATCTCGTGTCATCCCTTTTACTTTTTGCTCATAGTTTGATCGTAGATACAGCTCAATATCCTGAGCCGTATCCTGAACACTGTTTTCTTAAACAACTTAATCAGCATATTTCCAACACACTTTTTAGCACACTACCTCACTTAACTAATTTGATCACTTAATTGATTCGGTAATTTTGACCAAAACACTTGGTATGGTGGTGGTTGTGGGTGCAGCGCTGCCGTCTTCAGAACCATAGATTCAGATCCGTCGTCGACGTTCCGCTGTCGTGCTTGGTACGGTGGTGGTTGTGGGTGCAGCGTTGCCGTCTTCAGAACCATAGATTCAGATCTGTCGTCGTCGTTCCACTGTCGTGCTTGGTACGGTGGTGGTTGTGGGTGTTTGTGGAAGATGGTGTGTGGAGTGTGGAGGTGGTGGCAGGTGGGTGGTTCTTGGTTGCCGGAGCTAGGTGGTAGTGGTGACAGGAGTCTTGTGGCCGGAGAGTATAAAGAGACTGAATTGTGTTTATGTTTAACTATTTATAGTGAGAGAGTGAATTGCTTTATATAATAAATGGTAAAATGACCAAAATACCCTCATGTGGGGTACATTTGGTCTGATTTAACCATGAAAAATAACATAGTTAGTGCTAAAGGACATAATGTGCAAGGGTTTGCAAACATCAACTACTTTTTTTTGTAATTTTTGAAGACAAAGGACACACTTTGCAATATGGTGTCAACATAAAGGACGAGATTTGTAATTTACTCTTTTCCTAATTTACATTTATGTTTGTGTTCCAATTTCCGAACATCACAACTAATTTACACCTAACAATATATCAATACAAGAAAGTTTCATTACGAAATAAAACAAACACATCCATAAAGTAGTCGTAGACACAACCACAAAGTTAAAGCTTCAAAACATAGATCATAGATACTATAAATAGTTAACAAGTCTAATGGCACAAAATATAAATAATCTTCAAACATGAATCTTTCTCCAACTCGAGTGAGTCTGCATACATAACCCTTTCCCCCAATCACGCATAACCCTTCATGTCTACAAGAAACAAGAAAACCAATAGATGTTTGAGTTGGGCTTTTAGATTTATATTTGATATTTTGGGCTAATAAATTGTATATGATTTATAAAATATTATTATTTTTATTTAATAATTAATTAAGTTAAATGGTTTATTCGGTTATCCAAATAAACCAAATAAAATAAAATGTGGATCCATAAACCGAACCAAAAACCATATTCACAATTCGGTTTCGGTTAGAAACCAAACCAAAAACTGAATTTGTTATTCGGATCGGTTTATTTGGTTACGGTTACGGTTCGGTTTACGGTTTTTATTTGGTTACGGTTTTTTCTGAACACCCTTAATTTAAGGTTGTATTTTATTAGAATCCCACAAGAAGCAAAGCAACCCACTTTTTTCCATCTCGAACCGAATCCCATTTGGTCAATAATATCTTCGTAAAAGTTCTGATTTACACGATCAAAGGTCCTCTCAAAATCCACAATAGAAAGTAGAAGTTTGATAGCCAACTTGTGGAAATGTTAGGTCGCTTTCATAAATTGAGCATGAGTTTATACTTAATGAAAATAATAATGTTGTTATGTATGTTTATCTTTGTTTCAGTATTTTGTTTTCATTATTAATTTAGTTTCCGTGCAATACGTAAGTCTATTCAAACTATTTTAGCTGAAACAAAGCAAAAAAGATAATAAAAAAATACATTGGATAATTAACTAGACTTAATCGAAATCGGCCCATTACCGACAGTTTAGTCGAACAACAGTTAACCAACCATCGGTTATGGTCAGTGGCGGATCTAGCCCTGTTTTGTGGGTTCACATAAACCCACTCGGTTTAGAAAAAAATAGTAAGAACTTTGTAAAAAAAAAAATAATAATGAGAATATAATCATATTTAGTTTTAAAAGTTTATTGTTTCTCACCTACTCTTCCCACTTTAGTGACTCCATTAAAACTCATCATTAATAAAAACCTTCATAGGTACTTCCTTTTTTATATGTCAAGATGCAAAGATAATCATATAAAAATTTCCTGTTATTCACACACACACTAAAATTTGATTAGTACATGAATGGTAAAAATAGAAAGAACCATATCTTGTTATTACTAACTATAGATCTTAAATATGCACACAACACATACACCTAAAAGTCCTTTTTGAGTTTATGCAAAACAAACACCTAAACAGAACCAAAACAACTTCGATAATTTTATGATTAGGTATGCAAAACAAACACCTAAACAGAACTAGAACAACTTGTTAATTTTATGATTAGGCGTGTTACATATATATGTGTGTATATTTTCTGTAAATAACCTTTTTTTCTTTAGACCATGCGTAGTGGTGCGTGGTTTGGCCAACCACGAGATGAACACCATCCCCATTTCAAGTTGTTTGTTAAATTCGTCAAGGTTATGTGGTTGCCAAATTCAAAGAAAACAATAAAAAGGAGCCAGTGACGTGCGAGTATTAATTTAACCCATTATTTTTTTATATTTTATTTTTTACAATTCTGAACCAAGTGGTTTTGTTAAAATGAAGTGGACTCCACCTTTTCATCAAGTGGTTTTGTTAAAATGACATGGAATCCATGTGTCGTAAAAGAGCACGTGGTTTGCCAAACCACTACTCACGTTCTTACCAGGTAACAAATACTACTGAACCCATATACAAGTTTTCTTAAATATGTTATTATGCTTGCATGTTTATGTGTGTACGTGTTTGTATATTTCGGCAAAGTAGTCTTGTATGGCTCGTGTCATAACCCAAATGACCATCACCCTTCACGTTAGTACCATGTTATCTTACTGTTATCCACCACCCTATATTTTGTGACCATGACCCCGCTATCATCAATTATTCTCTCACACCAATCAAAATCCCCTAAGTAATTGAAAAAGGGTCACGGTTGCCATTAATTAAACCATATAAATCACCATGATTTGAAGAGGGGGGAGGGGGGACCACGAAACCATCTTCCGTATAAACAACTAGGTTATCACCCGGGAAATTCCCGGGTAGGAAAATTTGATTTACATTAATTATAAGTTTATAAATAAAATAAATACAAACAAAGTGATATATTACTGTTAACGGTAAATAACTGATAACTTGATAACATGATTTTTTTCAATGACTAGTCTCCAACCTTAGCAACTTTTCTTTACTCAATTTTACTCGTCCATGAACCATCGTTTCCAAGTTACTACTGACTGCAAGAAACATCCACAAGCCTTAGAGAACAAAAATACAAAACCAAGTAAAGCTATATATATAACCATATTTATGCATCTACTGTTATGTCGAAAAGAGATTAGGATACCAATTCAACAAAGGAGATGAGACTTTTGCATCAGCTGGGCAAAACCTTATGAGAACTCTGTTGCGCGTCCACCTCCATCCCATAACAACCTATCTTCTTTGTCCTTTATTTACTGTTGGATTAACATATTCATAAGCTGATTAGATTCCATCTTCTCATTTTCCAATGTGGGCATGCGCTTCCATTGCCAATCCCAAACCGCTTTACCATTCAAGCATGTAGTTAACCCATTTGACCACATCCTACAAACACACATACACGTTGTTTTGGTAAAAAATTACCGAAGTAACTTAGTGATCAAATTAGTAAAGTGAGGTAGTGTGCTAGAAAGTGTGTTGAAAATATGCTTATTAAGTTATTTAGAAAAACAGTATTCAGGATACGGCTCAGGATATTGAGCTGTATTTATGATCAAACAATGAGCAAAAGTAAAGTAAACGACACGAGATGTACGAGGAAAGCCCTTGATCAATCTAGATCGCCGGCATAAAACCTCGGGAGCTGACAATCGCAGCTGCCTTGTTCTTCTATTGCTTCAATAATCAGGATACAGTGCAGGATGTGGTACGGATCGACTAAGTGTTACAACGAAATCTGAATACAAGTGTGGTGTTTGCAATGAGCTAGAGAGTGAAAGTGTACGAGAGTGTTAGTGAAAATTGTGTTCCTTAAACTGATCCGCCCCCATCTATTTATAGTAAAGATAAAATAACAAACTATCCTAAACTTGCGGGATCCACCGAATATTCCTTCTTCGAACGTTGTAGACCTGGTCTTTCGGGCTCAACGTCTCTCCTTCAACAAATTCGTCCGAGTCTTGAGGAGAAGAAGTCCTCTTGACCGTTAGCAAGTCTCAGCCTTTAACCTGCACGTGGTTAATTCAATAAGCCTCAGGATATCGCCCAAGATGTTAGCAATATCCTCTTCCAGCATCCTGGTCACAAATAAACAAACAAAGGCAGGATATTGGTCAGGATACGTATGTTAAGAAAATGAGCCCTAACAATTGTCCCCAAATATATCAGTTGGTATACTAATCCAACGGATATATTTCAAAAGTTTCACCTCATAACTTAAGGTAATTAATACGACTAGACCCTTGAAATGACAGCGGTGCAACTTCCAAAGCATTATTTACTTTTTACCCCCCTATATTCATCCTATATTAACCGAGGGGCTCCTTATCACGGTTATCCTTATCTGCAAGCGAACATCAGGTATTTTCCTTTCTATCCTTCTTTCTTGAATCTCTCTTAATTTGCTCAATACTCTTCATGGCACCACGAACGAAATCCCGATCGGACCGACCGGCCTCAACCCTCGTAAGTCAAAATTTCATCGCCGATCCAGCAAAGGAGATCTGCTGCTTCAACAATGCCGACATCGCTGCTCTTAAAGATTCCGGTGCCTTTCCCACCGGAACGGTCTTTCGCCCCTTCGACCAAGAAGCCCGATCGGACGCGTCATCCGACGAGTGGGTTTGTTTTTTCGCTTATCCTTTCTCTCTTGGACCCCGGTACCCGTTTCCACCCTTTATCTCTAGCTTTTTCGACCTCACCGGCCTTAGTTACGCCAAGGTTATGCCAATGGTCTGGCGAGTCTTGATAGTGTTGGATCAAATCAAGTCTCGTCACTTTCCCAACCTGTTTATCGAAGATCTCCCTATAGCATACCGGTTGAGATCCCACGGCAACCACCGTTTTCTTCTGTTTTCTACCACCAAGAACCCTCTGGTTCTTAAAGCCACCAAGAACGAGGATCGATGGCGACGAAAATTCTTTTTCGTAAAAAGAGACTCTATTGATAAGGGTTTTGATCTACCGGTTAAATGGTTAACCAAGGGTAGGATTTAGGGTTTTAGGAATATCCCCAATTATATCTTCAAACTGTATCCCGGACTTATATCCTGATGTTTTTATGCAGCGAATTTCAGAGATTTAGTGCCTCCTAGTGCAGAATCCGAATCCAAGATCAAGGAAATCTACCGTCTTCCTGCCAGTGAAAGAACTTTTTCCCTGTCTCTTACAGATTCAAGCCAAAAATCAAGCTCAGAAATGTCTGGTAAGCACATTCTCATATATTAATCTCTTTTCAAAAGTATGATGAGTTTAAGAATATCTTCCCTTGTGTAGTACCAGTCGTCAACCTTGAAGGTTTCGAACTTGACGAGTTGGATTGCTACTCCAGCCTCGAACCCACCAAACAAGAATCCAAGCCAAAGCCGTCTGCTACACCAAAGCCTACCTCCTCGAAGACTGTTTCTGCTCCCAATGGCCCTCCGGCATCCAGGACCCGGGCATCCAGCTCTCGGAAGAGAAAGGAGACGGACTCCCCAGCTGTTTCCGAAACATTCTCTCTTGAGAATCATGGGTTTAACGAAGCCACCTCATTCCTCAAACAGGTAGAATTTTCTTTTCGATATCCTGCACAAGTATGTTAGTCCTTATCCTGCTTATTTTTCACATTAATACCTGTGTCTTTATCGATAGGGTCTGGATCGTCTTATGCACTTGTATGAAGACGCTTGCGGGCTTAACAAGATGTTGAAGATCCAGCTGGAGAAAGCTCAAGCCACCATAGCTGACCAAGGAACCATTGCGGCTGCCAAATCCCAGCATTATGAGGACAAATACAAGGCAATGACTCAGGAACATCAAGCTGCCCTCCACAAAGCTAATGAGGATGCTCAAGCCAAGCTAGATGCCGCCCTTCTTCAATATCAGCAGAATATGAGTTCATATCGGGATAGCCTCAAAGCATCCGTGGTCGTCTTTCTTCTCCAAGCCAGGATAAGGATGGCTTATGAGGCCATGGATTTGGGTTTTGACTGCCCCTCCTGGAATGTAAAGACTTGGGAGGCGAAACTAAAGGATCTTGGAGGTCATCCCGTTCCTCATCCTGCAAAGCATGCTGGTGAAGAGCCTTCGAAGGCGGCAGAGGAAGTGGCCAATGCCGATGATGATGCCAAGAAGAATCCTGAGGCTGATGCTGGGGCGAATGCTGGCAAGGAGGTTGCTGATCAAGAAGGTGCCGCTTCTTAGGCGGCGAAATGGGCGATGATGGATATACGTGCCAAGGCCGGAGCCCATTTTTAAATTTCGTGGTTGTGGTTGTGTAAACAATTTACTTTTCCTGTCTTCGAACAATTTTATATTCCCTGCATTAGAACAATACGATGACCAAAGGTGGATGGGTCCTAGGTTTTAGGATGAAGCCCTTGGTCATCGATTAGTATAACTTGTTTTGAACGTAGTAACGGTTGTAGGTGGACAGGTCCTGTTTTGAGATAGATCCTGCAACCGTTACATAAGTATGGTAAAAACTAATTGTGCTTTTGGCGGATGGGACTTGGTTTGTGGTGAAACCAAAAGCACAACTTTTGACTTGTTAATAATATAACTATCTTTTGACTTATTTGCTGTTGTCTTGCATTACTTAGTGTAATTCTTAGTTTTGCAAAAATTTTGTGTTGTTATCTTATGAAAATATCCTGATCAATATGCTCAACAAAAACTTTTTTATTAGATAGAACTTCCAAACATTCCTTCAACTTTGTAGATAGTTTTTGAAAAACAATCCATTTTTCCAAAACCCGTTTTGATAATACTTAAATGATTAAAGTATCACACTAGTATTAGTTTCGAATATCTTAATCAAATATTCTGAAAAGTATACTGAAAATATACCTTGAGAATATGTCAGGATATTTAACCTTTTGCCAAGCATAGTATTGCCCAAGGGTTAAACTATGTTTTACAAAGGAAAGATCATACCAGGGATAGGGTACAACCCCATTATCAAACCTCAATCCTTTTGCAACTTTTTCAATGAAGATGTCTCCTGTCTGAGACATTTAGTGCATTTGTTCCGAGCCTTATCCTTTTTGCTTTGGACCATTGTCTCGATAGGAATGTCCCCTGTGTACAATGTCTTCAAACACTTAGAAATCTTCTGAATGTCAAGTTCCATTGTATAGGCAATATTTTAGATCCCAAGGGTAAAACCCAAGGATGTACTGGAGATAAATCCCTTGTATCCTGGGGAAAATCCCAAATTTTCATGCGCTACAGGCGGGAGTGTATAAACTCCAAGACTTAGAAAGGTGAAAACCTTTAAACCTTAGAGAGTATGAAAATACCCTTTCGTGAGAGAGGGTGATCAATCCTCATATACCTTTAGAATTCAGGATATAGCCAACGGTAACGAAATTGTCAGCCACTTTTACATGGACTGGTCCCGCCACCTTGAACTATCCCCGAATAACTTGCGCTCCAGGCGGGGTGTTTAAACCCAATTCGGAAGAAAGGTGAATACCTTTAAACCTGTGAAGGGATCAGTATCCCTTAAACGTGAGAGAGGGGGCCAATCCTCTAATCTTTCGAGTTATCCTGAGTACATATCCTGGAGCTATATCCTGAAACATATCTTGCAAAACAATTGTAAACTAAGGTGGGTGTTAGCTTGGCTAACACCCCTCCGATGCTTAAGTTAGTATTGAGTTTCAAAGAATAAATTAAACCAAAACATATTTAAACAAGATAGAATTCATACCATTCTGAGTTAGAAATTGAATTCTAAACTCACTTGAAATAGAGCTTAAGGTGTATAGCATTCCAAGACCTCGGTAGCATATCTCCCTCCATATTCTTGAGTCTGTATGCTCCCTTTCCTGCTTCTGATTCAACCTCATATGGTCCTTCCCATTTTGGAGCTAACTTGCCATCGGCAGGATTAGTAGTATTCTGAAAAGCCTTTCTTAGCACCCAATCTCCAACCTTAAATCTTCTGTTCCTAATAGTCTTGTTATATGCCCTGGATATTCTCTGTTGATATGCTGCCATCCTTAGCCTTGCCGCATCTCTCTTCTCATCTATAGTGTCTAAATCCTGACTCAAGGCTTCAGGATTCTGCTCAGGATCACTTAAGGTAGATCTTGCAGTAGGTATTGTCATTTCCGTTGGGATCATTGCTTCTGCTCCAAATACCAAGGAAAATGGAGTTTGGCCTGTTGCACTCTTTACCGTTGTCCTATCAGCCCATAAAACAAAGGGTAATTCTTCTGCCCATCTTCCTTTTTTGGCTCCAAGTCTCTTCTTTAAATTATTGACAATTATCTTGTTTGAGGATTCTGCTTGTCCATTTGCTTGAGGATGTACCGGAGTAGATGTAATCATTTTGATTCCCCAACTTTTGCAAAAGTCAGTAGTTCTCTTGCTTATAAATTGAGAACCATTGTCACAGATTATCTCGGCTGGTATTCCGAATCTGGTAAGGATATTCCTCTTTATGAAGGATACTACTTCTTGATCTCTCACTTGAACAAATGCTTCTGCTTCAACCCACTTAGAGAAATAATCCGTCATTGCTAACATAAAGATTTTTCCTCCCGGGGCTTTTGGTAGCTTTCCCACTATATCCATACCCCACTTCATAAACGGCCAAGGGGAAACAATAGGATATAATGGTTCAGCAGGTTGATGCAGTATATTACTATGTCTTTGACATGCGTCACATCTTCGAGCATATTCTGCTGCATCCTTTCTCATTGTTGGCCAATAATATCCCGTCCTTAATACTTTTGAGAATAACGACCTGCCCCCAGTATGGTTACCACAATCCCCTTCATTTCTAGGTTCATATACTAAATCATAAGCACTTAACTTTACTGACCACTTGGCCATCCTGCCTGACATCTCTGGTTTCCTAAGCACATTTTTAACAGGATAATTTGTTTTGACATGTATCCTATGTGTCTCGAAATAATGCCTAAGTTTCGTTGATGCCATGACTAATGCTAGTATCAATTTTTCTAAGTGAGAATACCTAGTTTCGGCATCTAGCAAACTTTTACTAACATAATAAACAGGATATTGCTGACCTTCATGATCCTTTATGAGAACGGCACTTACAGCATTCCCTGATACAGCAAGGTACAGGGATAGTGGTTCACCATTTTCAGGCTTCATCAATAGAGGTGCGGTTGAGAGATATCGTTTCAAATCCTGCAAGGCTGCTTCATGCTTCTCCCCCCATTCGAATCTTTTATTCTTCTTCAGGATATCATAAAAATCTTTGCACTTCTCTGAGGATCTCAAGATAAACCTGTTTAAAGCTGCTACTCGCCCTGTCAATCTTTGTACGTCCTTCATATTTGAAGGTGATTTTATATCCAGGATAGCTTTGATCTGCTCTGGGCTTGCTTCTATCCCCCTTTTTGTCACCATATATCCAAGAAACTTTCCTGCCCCCACTCCGAAATGGCATTTAGCAGGATTCAGCTTCATGTTGTATTGGTCCAGAATATCAAATGCTCCCTTGATATCCTGGAGGTGATCCTCAGCCTTTTTAGATTTCACCACCATATCATCGATATATACCTCCATGGTGTCCCCCAGTTTGTCTTTGAACATCATGTTTACCAATCTTTGGTATGTTGCACCTGCATTTTTCAAACCAAAAGGCATAGCTGTATAACAATAAATACCTGTTGGTGTCATGAAGGCAGTATCCTCCTGGTCAGAAGGCTCCATTTGGATCTGTTGAAATCCTGAAGATGCGTCCATGAAGGTCAGCATTTCATGCCCGGCAGTGGCATCTACCATTGCATCAATGTGGGGAAGAGGAAATGGGTCTTTAGGACAGGCTTTGTTCAAGTCTGTGTAGTCTACACAAACTCTCCATTTCCCATTTTTCTTTTGTACTACAACCACGTTTGCTAGCCATCTTGGGAACTTAACCTCCCTGATCATTCTGGACTTTAATAGTCTTTCAACTTCCTCCTGGATAATAGTGTTCCGCTCAGGAGCAAACTTCCTTCTTTTTTGTTGCACAGGCTAGAATGATTTATCAATCCCAAGCTTGTGAGTGATAATATCTTTGGATATGCCTGTCATATCCTCATGCTTCCATGCAAACGTTGACATCCTGCATTTCAAAAAGTTAATTAACTGTTCTTTAATATCCTGAGGGATATTGGTTCCTACGAGCACCGAAATATCGGGATTATCCTGGTCCAGGATGATTTTCTTCACATCCTGCTCCGGATCCTCCACGATATCCTGGGCCCGTGTCTTTAATTGCTATGCTGCACTAGGTTTGGTTGAGGATTTCATCGAGGATGAGTAGCATTCTTTTGCCTCCAGCTGATCACTATCAACTTTGACCACTCCCCAAGGGGTAGGAATCTTGATGCATTGGTGATATGTTGATGGCACAGCCTTCATATCATGAATCCACGGTCTTCCCAGTATGATGTTATAGCAGGATAGAGAATCCATTACACAGAAACGTTGTATCGAGTTGACTCCTTCAACGTATACTGGCAATTTTATCTCTCCCACTGTGTTTCTAGCCTCTCCACTGAATCCAACAAGCACGGTAGACTTTGAAGTGATATCCATTGGAGATACATTCATTCTCTTCAGAGTTTCTAGTTGGATTATGTTGACGGAGCTGCCTTTATCAACTAATATCCTGCGTACAAAATGGTTAGCCACATATAACGTTATTACCAGAGCATCATGGTGAGGATCCTGGACAGTATCCCTATCATCAGCATCAAAAGTAATCACTTTGTCAGTTGTGAGGGTAGTCATCCTGACAGGTTTGTCTCCCCTTTTGGCCTTAGCTTCTTTTGCATGTCTCTTTGCTGCCGAATACGAAGTTCCACAAATGTCGGATCCTCCCGAAATGAAGTTGATTATCTTGGCATCCGCAGGAGGTGATGCTGCTCGTTCAGGATCCTTCTCAGTATCCTGACCCTTATTCTTCTTTCTTCCTAAGAGATCTTTCAGATATCCCTTGCTTAGAAGATAGCTTATTTCTTTCCTTAGAGCAATGCAATCCTCAGTTACATGTCCGAAATCTTCGTGGAAAGCACACCATTTTGACTTATCTTTCCAGTCAGCCTTTTGTTGATTCTTTCGAGGCCACCTAGCCTTGTCCCCTAGACCCTGCATGGCATACATCAATTCAGGAATGTTAACAGAAAAACAATATTCAGACAACTCAGGATACTCTTCAGGATCCTCATATTCGACAGCATTCACTCTCTTGTTTTCATTTCTACCATATGGCTTAGGCCGATATGACTTAAATGAGGATTCTGACTTCCTGTTAGTTGACTCATAAGTGTTAGATGAGTTCATCCTTTCTTGCATCTTCCTGTCATCTTCCAGACGGATATATCTCAAAGCCCTGTTACGAGCTTCGTCAAGATTCCTGCAGGGATTCATTACAAGATCCTGATAAAAATGAGAATCCTTTTGTAATCCCATCTTAAAAGCTTGCACAGCTGTTGCAACATCAAGATGTGGGATATCCAAGGATTCTCGACTGAATTTGTTTACATAATCCCTCAAGGATTCCTGAGGCCCTTGAGTTATCCTGTAAAGATCACTGGTTAGTTTCTCAAAACTCCGACTACAAGAAAATTGACTGTTAAATAAATTAACCAAATGAGCAAACGAAGTAATTGAGTGAGGAGGAACATTTAACAGCCATTTTAAGGCTGATCCTGTTAGAGTGGAACCAAATCCCTTGCACAAGCACGCTTCCTTGAGCTCCGGAGGGATAGGGTTAATCTCCATCCTTTCCCTATACTGAGCAATATGCTCCTCAGGATCCGTTGTTCCGTCGTAAAGCTTCATGTTGGGGGTTTGGAATCTCTTTGGGATCTCAGCATCACAGATAGGATATGCAAAACGAGATATCTTGTGGCTGTCTTGGGACACTTCCGGGATCGGCTGGACCACCCCGGGTACACTAGATATCATGTCCTTCAACTTCTGAAGTTCCCTAGTAAGCGCTGATGTCACACCTGTATCCTGCAAAGATCCACTATTGTTAGTAGCACGAGTATTATTATTATTTGACACGTTACCCGTTGGAGGATTTTGCCCATATCCTGAAGCATATCCTGAGCTCCTTATGGTCGACATCCTGACCGAGGAGGGTATTTCAGGAGTACGATTCTGAGGAAGGCTGGGCACAATATTCCCCCTGTTATCCTCGGTATACACAGCTGAACTGAAGTTCAACGTTCTGGGATGTAATGGAGTGACGATATCCTCAGCAGATCCGCTCGAGCCAGACTTCAGGAGTTGTATTTCCCTCAAAAGCATTTGGTTTGTTTCCTGTTGCTGCCTCATTTGTTCCTGCACACTTCCAAATAAGGTTAAAATTTCATCATTAGAAGCTAAAACGGGAGCAGATCCCTGGACACTCCGAGTAGGGATAACATCTTGAGATTGTGTAGAGGCTGGCATCCTTGGAGGAGGTGGTGGAAGCACCGAACCGGTAGTAGCAGAAGTCATAGCAGACACAGTAGAGGAACTCATGTTTGATCTTGAGGCCATTATGGACAATGTGGCAAAAAGTTTTGAAAATAGAAAACCGATTAGCGATTTGACAAAAAATTTTAGTAAAGAGAGCACCACTTGCCCCACGGTGGGCGCCAAATTGTTTTGGTCAAAAATTACCGAAGTAACTTAGTGATCAAATTAGTAAAGTGAGGTAGTGTGCTAGAAAGTGTGTTGAAAATATGCTTATTAAGTTATTTAGAAAAACAGTATTCAGGATATGGCTCAGGATATTGAGCTGTATTTATGATCAAACAATGAGCAAAAGTAAAGTAAACGACACGAGATATACGAGGAAAGCCCTTGATCAATCTAGATCGCCGGCATAAAACCTCGGGAGCTGACAATCGCAGCTGCCTTGTTCTTCTATTGCTTCAATAATCAGGATACAGTGCAGGATGTGGTACGGATCGACTAAGTGTTACAACGAAATCTGAATACAAGTGTGGTGTTTGCAATGAGCTAGAGAGTGAAAGTGTACGAGAGTGTTAGTGAAAATTGTGTGCCTTAAACTGATCCGCCCCCATCTATTTATAGTAAAGATAAAATAACAAACTATCCTAAACTTGCGGGATCCACCGAATATTCCTTCTTCGAACGTTGTAGACCTGGTCTTTCGGGCTCAACGTCTCTCCTTCAACAAATTCATCCGAGTCTTGAGGAGAAGAAGTCCTCTTGACCGTTAGCAAGTCTCAGCCTTTAACCTGCACGTGGTTAATTCAATAAGCCTCAGGATATCGCCCAAGATGTTAGCAATATCCTCTTCCAGCATCCTGGTCACAAATAAACAAACAAAGGCAGTATATTGGTCAGGATACGTATGTTAAGAAAATGAGCCCTAACACACGTGGCAACAACGTAAAAGTAAATATTCATGATTAAAAGATGAAAAAGACGATCATTTACTTAAATAAAATTAAAGTATAAAAAGGTGGGTATAGGTGAGCCGGACAACACACTTGTTTCAGCAGCATCAATTAGCTTGACCCATTGCAACAGTTGCACATGACAATGGAACATAGACCTATTAGAAGGAAAAAAAAACCAATATATTAACCAACATTCACCAAGAAAAAAAGAATTGTAACATCACCCTATGGTTCTTACTTGCTGCTGAAGGTCTCTACTGCTCTTGCGGTTATCATTTCTCCAGTTGCTTCTTCGTTGAGCATCTGATTTTTCTGAATCTCGTTTCTCAATTGTCTTCCTGGTTCTATGATGGTCGAACAGGTCGGGTTTACCGTTTTGGCAGGAAGTAATCATTTGGTGCATGGGTTGGTTATCGGCCCTAGTAATGTCCTTTTTCACCCTAATATAATAAACAAATTACAGTATAGCTGAAGTTAACATCATTAACTTATTTAACGATGATAACGGGGACGTACTTTAATAGATAAATACGTACATATTAGGAGACTGGATAAGGTCATGATTAACAGCAACATCATCGACTCCCCGCTCTTTCAGAACCTGAACGCATGAACAGCAATTTCAGAAACACAAATGTCAAACAAATAAGTTATTTCTCTTAATATATAAAAAATGAAGGTGTTATTAGTGAACAGATGCGCATTACTTCATGAGGCATCTCTAAATAATTCTTAATCAAAACTTTAGTGTTCTAACTCAAACTCACAATAAAGCAAAATTAGCATTACTATGTACAAAGTCAAATTATTAAGCCAGAGCTAAAACCACTGGTGCATAAGCTTAAAAAGTCAAAATACCAGATGATGAGTTTTTTTTTCAGAGGTTGTATTGATCATTCCACGTGAAAAAACATGGATAGTATCAAATCATATAAAAAAAACTTTAAAAACTATAACTAAGTAGAAAAAATGAAAATAACTATTCTATTCCCTATGTCAAGTCTGGGATTCTATAACGCGATATGTATTTATTTCAGATCAATTTTTTAAAGTAGGTGTTGAATCTTACCAATGGAAAAAGGTTGTCTACTCTCACAGTGAATCCATTTGGCATAACAAAATTGAAGATTTTGACTATAGCCATTTCGAGGATCAATCTGTTTCAATAGAAAAAAAAAAAAAGAATAAATCATTTAGAAATAGACTACCCAACAATTAGACAAAATTGAAGGTTTTGACCATTTACCCAAGCCGCCTACGTGTTGTTTTTTGACTCTTTATCCAACCCGCCCACCTCAAACCAATGAATAAATCGTTATGTTATTTAATTATTCTGAACGGAAACTATTAAGACATATTACCACCAGCCTAGTGTGCACGCAACACTCCACCATGGCTATACATATGGTTGGTTACTATGCTTCACAATCACCAATCACATGCCTTAATTGAGATTGGTCTCTGGTGAGATGAAAATATAACCTAAACATCATATTTATTGCAATATATGTATGTCGGATCAGGTATAATCTTAATTGAGGTTTTTTCTTTTGCTTTTGAATGCATTTTTAACGACTTTTAACTCGTTTAACCCTCTTAACCTATAAACGGGTCGAAATAACCACCACAAAAAGAACAACCTTTAAAAAAGGAGAAAGTCCATACCAGTTCTCATACCATCCAGCATCTTATGTGCCTGATTTTGCTTTTTTTTTTTTTACACTTTTTTCTATCCTTGCTATGTTACTGCACATAAAACCCAATAATCACTAAGATAAAAACTAATATATAAATGTTTAAATATTTGGTAACATTCAAACTGCAAATACAACTAATCGATACACTAATGACTTTCAACAATTAGCAACAAAAAAGAGTAAAAATTTACCTGAGATACATGTCATATCTGAGGTGTGTCACGATTACAAATTAGCAGCGCCAGAAATCCCCAAGATAAAGGATAAAATTTGCAAGCCAACGCCCTTGACCCTTAGAATGATGGTATTTTTTTATTTTTTTTGTGCCTTGTACAAACAACTGCCACGTCTTATTTCCCTTCTTCTCTTCAACCCTCTCTTCACTTGTCTTGCAGATTGGAAACCACACATATACAATTCAAAATCTTTTAATTCAAATAGTAAAATTCATCCTATCAATCACGAGGTTCCAAATCACCATTTTTAAACAAAACAAAACAATCAGAATGAATTGAAAATTAAAATGACTTACTTGTCAGATGTGAAGTATATGAAAATATATCGATTGATTTTCTGTTTGATGAAGTTGCAAATTCATTTTGTATTTTGTGAGTGTTGTTTTACGGTCCGCAAGATATGTATGATCCAAGAAGTTATCATACACCTCATTCATAAGATTCTTTGTTGCCAACACGCTGCACAAAACAATTATATGTGTTTCATATTAGAGTTTCTCAAAATGACAAAATGTGTAATGCAAATGACATTTTTTTTTGCCACATATCATATTGTATTTGGACTGTAACTTTGTCACAGAAGGTCGAAGAGTTAACCATTCGCCTTCAGTCATATGCATGTTTTTAATATTGAATAAATGGGTTATGAAAACAGGACCCATTCCAAGACGCCAAGACAATAAGGTGCTCACACAATAGAAACGTTAGTTCGAAAATAAATATGATGTGGTGACACTAAACACTTACCAATGCCGACAATAAACACGACATGGCAAGACATCGTCTCTCCAAATCTTGTCAATACCAAATCGTCCATACCGCTCATTGTATATCTCCTGGCTTCCTGCCAAAAAATTGGCACACAGGTTAGGTTTTACAATAGAATAATAGAAAATATCGGTGAAAACGTCCACATTCAAGATCCTGAATTATGTTAAACAATCATTTTTTTGTGGCTAAAAATGCTTATCAAATATAACAATTATTTAGTTTGGTTCAGAGGTGGAGTACCTTTGCATCTACTCTAGAAATATTCCTTATCAATATAGCGGGTACAGAGCACCTGAATCAATAATTAAAAACTATGAGCAGGTTGAAGATATGTAAACTTGTTAAAAATTTATATTTAGTAGATATGTTGGGTCGAGTGTCACTCACATCAGGGGTAATATATTGGATGCCTTCTAATGTTTCAGCTTGGACCTTTAAAACCAGCAAACCAACTCATTGTTAGAACTATGTACACATCTGGAAACTAACATTGAACTCCTCTGCAAAAGTAATTTAAAAACTTACAGCCAAAAAACAAAATTCGTGCTCCCTCTCAATGTAGGATGGAACCTGATCACCATAACAATGTGTTCTATTACTTCACTTGTCTATTCTTTGATAAATTTTTGTATCAAAAGGATAACGTCTAACAAATTCCAATAAGTGTATAACATACCTCTGACTTCTTATGTAACAACCCGCTTTTTGGGAAGTCAAAGTACAAGTCAAAGTCAAAGACAAAGGAAGAAAAGATTGCTAGGGGTGTGCAGAATTCGTTTCGAATTCGAAAAATTCGAAATTCGTTTAAATTCGATTCGATTATCAAGAATTCGTTTCGATTATAAGAATTCGAATTCGATTCAATTCGATTCGATTCAAAATTCGAATAAAAATTATACATTTTTATTTATTATTTTTATATATAATACATATATAACTTTGATTAGGCTATACTATAAATTATTTTCAATTTTTTTTTCCAAATATTAAAATTACCCAATACCAAACCCACTACATGGCCCATAACTAAAACCTAAGTAATAAATCTATCAATAAATTTTTAAGCGTAAAAATATTAACTTGTAATGTGGAGTGGTTATTTCCGACTTCTCGTTTTGAATTTTAGATTTGTGGTACTGTATTTGGAACTTTTTAATGTGATATCGTGCTTTATGGCTGCTTTAAAATTTATGTTTCATTATGAAAGTTTTTACATGTTTTTAAAGAATCTGAATTAAATCGAATTTATTCGAATTCGAATTTTTAATCGAATACGAATCGAATACGAATTGGGTTTTTATTCGAATACGAATTCGAATCGAATTCGGTAGGTTTTCATCGAATTCGAATCGAATACGAATTCAAGGAGAAATAAAAATTATTCGAACAATTCGATTCGAATAATTCGAAAATTCGATATTCGATTCGATGAACACCCCTAAAGATTGCTAATTGTGATCTGTCACTCCTTGCTCAACTATTGATTGTACGTTAATGGCTTGTAATCGAATCTTTTTATCTAATCGCTTTAGTTGTATTATGTGGAGTATCTATTAATAATCGAGGTTTAATCGCATGTTTGTCGCTAATCAACTTAACGTTATCGCATCGCAACTCGGATTATGTGTTTTGGATATTGTTTTACGTGTGTGTGCCATTATGTGTTACTTATGCATGTTATGTTTATGTTGAGGTGTTTAATCTCAATCACAATTCTATCGCAATCGCAATCTAATCGCAAACGCTAAACGCAAGTTATTTATAGTGATTGTATGTTAGATATAGTAGTTAGGTTATTTGTGTAACTAATGGGTAATACTATCGCATCGCTCGCTCGAACCGCATCGCAACGCTCAACACGTGAATCGAAACGACAAAACTCAACATGCCGGACACCTGGATCGAGTGGCCAACCGATCGAGTGGCCAACCGATCGGATTGCCATCCGATCGGTGACCAATTCGACCCTTGAACACTTTCCTCTTTTGGAAACCCTATAAATACCCTCTTGTCACATCATTTGTGACGTGACAGCTCCTCACTCGACCAACCGCACTCAAGCTCCCTTTTCTCTCGATTTCTCGCGATTCTTGTAAGTTTTCAACTCAAATCTTGTACTTCTATGATCTACACGCACTCCTTCATCTTTTTCACCTTTGAATCTTAACTTTTAACCATGAAATCACCGGATTTAAGGTGTTCTAGGGTCATGTCATCATGGAGTTCTTATGAACTTCAAGGGTTGGCTTCATTCCACCAAGAACGACTTAGATCTAAAGGATTTCCACATGAATAAACAATGTCTTCGCATAGATCTACACAGATTCATGGTTAAAAGGATTGAAAGATGGTTTTCTAACTTTCTTTCAACTCTTTTACACTCAATGCACTCGAAACCGATAGAATCGGAGCTCGTTCCGACCTTCTACTCTGTCTTAGTGATGTGTTGGTCCAAGATCTGAATTCTATCCAAGGGACAACTGATTTCGGGTTAAACAAGAACAACCGTCTCGAACAGTTAACTGATCGGACTAGGGTGATTCCTGTTCGATCGGATCACTTGGGTCAAAATGGGGTTTCTGTTGTTTAAGCACGTTATCATACCGTCTTGATCAAAACTATAAAACCTTCAAAATAATCAAGTGCCAAGACGATCAGGCCATTGGGACGGATTGCCGTTCGATCGGACTGCCATCCGATCGGCTTGCACTTGGTTCCACACTTAAACTTTTATTTTCAACTTTCAAAGATCTGAACGTCGAACGGATAGCCGTCCGATCGGATAGCCATCCGATCGAACGACCATCCGACCATGTGACGTTTGGAACTTCGACACTTAGCCATTTTTATAATTTTCAAAGAACATCAGTAACTAACGGATTACCAACCGATCGGATTGCAATCCAATCGAGTGACAATCCTGCTGCGAACTTGTTCTCACTAAGTGTCCTACCAATCGGATCGCTATCCGATCGAACGATCGTTCGATCGATCGACCTGAAGGGTAGATATACTTCTCTGTTTTCAAAATGCTACAACGAAAACTTCAAAGCCATCATACACAAACACATCCTTACCAAACGAATGTCAATCCAATCGAATGGCCATCCGATTGGATTACCAATCGACACTTGGTACTTTTGCATCGTTTTACGCACCGCTCTTCGCTTATGCTATCGTTAACTGTTTAGGCTAATCTCTCAGCGCTCCCTTCAATCCAAGAGAGTGTTTACTTGTTAAGCACGATCTGTGAGTATACTCGATCCCTTTTTGCTTTATGCACTTTTGGGTGTTACATACGTTACTTATTCTAAATCACATCTATCACACAACGTAAACACTATTTATATGCTGGCCATTATTGCATGTTATGCGTTACTCGATGAATGCTTGTATGTTATGTTAACACAGTGATTGTTGCTTGACGCCTTAGCAATGATAGTACTATTTGTTTGGACTCAGCACCTGTCGTGGACGGGGGTTGTTAAGGTTACCTCACACATGTCACAGTGGTGATATGTGTTGCGCATTCTACAACTCGCAGTCTAGTCTGTGCATATTTCATTGTCTATAACTTACTAGCTTCGCATTATACATGTTACATGCTGGTTACACGTAAACGCTTTCGAACTCTATTATTATTATCAAACTTGTATGCTCACCTTTACACTATGTGTATTGACCTCTATTTTAACGTATGTAACAGGTGCTTAGGATGCTGTGCTTCGCTTGCTATTTGATGGAACTGAGTAGGATAGTCTAGAAACAAAGACAATTTATTTAATTAAATCTGAGTTGTCGGAACATGTTTTGTTTTGAGGATATCTATGTATGTAATAATTTGATTGCTTGGTAGGTTATGTTATGGGACATAATATTAACTATCTGGTAATCTAGTTATTATGGAATTTCTCTTGACAATCTGTTTCGCTCAGTGCCATGCCCCGATGTTTCCGTCATCGGTTGGGGTGTGACATCTTAATCTCAAAAACAGTAATTATAAGTGATTCACCTTCACACGGCTCCACACTCAAGCTTGAAATTTCCTGAACAGTTACAAAATGATTATCTCATCCTAGGATTTGAAGGACTCTGTCTTCATTACCGTTAAAATTAAGTCAGTACGCGTAATCATGCACTCAGTACCTTCGTCTCAGGCTTGGCGATCCCACGCTCGAAGAAAATCAGAGCAACATGAGCAAACACACGCCTAAATCCATTCAAATTTGCAACTCCAAAGTTAACCAGATCAGGAAACGTACTCCTAGCACTCCGTTCTAATCCCTCAAAAACAATTATCACACAATTAAGAAAACGTACTCCTAGCAGCCAAGAATGAAAATATGATGTAAACTTCATCTCTGGTACATATCCTTTAAACCAGTATTGTTACCCAACTTTTTCACACAATCTTTAGTTAATTAACTCATTAAAACATATCCTTTTAAATCTTATTCAAAAAAGCATTGGAAGTCACCTAAACGGGACATTCGGCTACTTAACTTATATCCGTCAATATATGCTTTAAGCCTTCAAAGACAATTAACTATTTTTACATGAATAGCCGCAATAATAATTAAAAAAAAATATATGGAGACAAAGGAAGAGCCTTTTGTTTGACTTATATTTTATAAACTTGAAAAAAACATAAAAGAAGGTTATACATTCCTAACCTGCAACAAATATGTTTCAGAGAAATTGCACCAAACTGCTATCATCCAACCATGGATATAGCCAAAGATAACCCTAATGCAAACAACTTGTGTTAAATACATAAAGATCAAAATAGCACTCAAGTAACAGTTATCACAGACAGCTTTTAAATCATGTAAAACCTTAACTGATAACTAACAGTAAAAATCATGATGAAACCAAAAAAACACATAGAAATTGACAAAAGTAAGGAAGCAAAAAAACCATGTTCCTGAAAAAAGCGAAGAAAATAACCGAGACAACCTTTATTGACCAGTGAAAGAACAGAAAGCAACTGTGTGACCAGTTATCAGAACAACTTTCTGAACGAACAAAACCCTAAATCCGTTCCAGTGGTGGAGAAGCGGTGGTGGCTAATACCGATGGTGGCGACGATGTTGATAATCGTTGTTTCTGGTTCAGCAGTAACTATGGTTGATTGGAAGCTATTAATGAAAGAGCAAGCTCACGAATTGACGGATCTGGGCAACTCTCTGGACCATTAAGTACGGCTCACGATGATTCACATGTAAGTGCAGCTCTCGATCTTCAAATTAAGAACCCTAGAGAATGAAATTAAAGAGAAATAATACCTTTCTTGTTGTGGGTTTCTCAAAGAAGAAGAGAGAGAGAGAAACCAAGGGCTTTTCAATTCCAGATCCAGAGAGAGTGAGGAAGGCGTGTGATTTGAATTTTAAAACTGGTTTCGTGTGTGTTTGAAATTTGAATGAATATTTTGACTTTAGGGTTTAAAAAAAAGAAAGAAATCACAGGAAGTTGACACGTGGAAAGAAGAAAGGGGGGGCTTGATTTAGTGACACGTGTCCATCTAAACTTTTCCTTTTGAGTAAACTGCAATTTTACCCCCTGGGGTTTAGGCCAATTGGCACTCTTACCCCCCTAACAAAATAATTGCAATTTTACCCCCCAACGTTTGGTGTTATGTCGCAAGTTTACCCCCCGGCGTCAGTCAACGGTAGTTTGACCCTTATAGGTAAGGGTATTTTGGTAATCTTACCCTATATTTATTATTATTATTATTATTTTTTTTATTATTATTATTTATAAAATCAAATTATCATCATCATCTTCAAATAACTCACAATCCATCATCATCATCTTCAAATTATCATCATCATCATCTTCAAGTAACAGATCTCCATCGGCGTTTTACCGCTCCTCCACCACTAACCGCCGCTCCTCCCCCACCGCAACCACCCACCCCCTTCTTCCTTCAACCCACAAGAACAGATCTGAACCTCATCATCTTCTCTGCACCTCACGCATATATCTATCACAGTAACAGATCTGAAGATCCACAAGAACCTCCGTCGGCGAACAGATCTGAACCTCATCATCTTCACAGTAACAGATCTGAAGATCCACAAGAACCTCATCATCTGGACACTCGCCGCCGTTGCTGATTCTTCTTCTTCTTCTTCTTTAAAACCCTAGTTTTTGGGTATTCTTGATTGATTATGAAATCATGAGTCAAACTTAGAAATTCATGTCCTTTTTGTTGGATTAATGTTTAGTATTATGTGTTAAACTAATGCTGAACAATTATGGCAGAAAGTTGTGAGGGTAATGGTTGTACCAGATTGTGGCTTTTGAATGCAAATGGCCAAGTTGAAGAGGGTCAAGCTGATAGCCGTTATTTGTGGAGATCTGAGTTCTGTTATGGGTTCGATTCAGGTGATGGGTCTGCTGCAGATTCTGATATGCGTCTGTGTTGGAGTAGAGATGACAAATTTACTCTACTGACTGGGGAATTTAATACTGGTGTGCGTCTGTTTACACCTGATGATAATTCAAGCCTAAGCTTTAGTGATTGTATGGTGGGATGCTTGAATTCTTGTGATTGTTTGGCGTTTAACTCCCATGAGAATGGAGTTGGCTGTGATATATAGACAAGAAAATGGTGGATAGTCAGATTTGTTCTTGAACTGATGATGATGATGAACAACTTCATGTAATATTATTGATTTTTTATTTAATTTTAATAAGATAGGGGCAAAATGACTTTTCACACGTTATTAACAGTCAAACAAACGTTGACTTGACAGAATTTGACGCCGGGGGTAAACTTGCGACATAACACCAAACGTTGGGGGGTAAAATTGTAATTATTTCGTTAGAGGGGGTAAGAGTGTCAATTGACCTAAACCCCAGATGGTAAAATTACAGTTTACTCTTTCCTTTATTATATTGGAAGATTAATCTATGATCCAATCTACTACCCCATACCCCATAGCCCAACATTTAAGAATATACTAAACATAGTTTGTATGAGTATGACTATCTTCGATACTTGATAACTATATTTATGTAAATAAAAAGTAGATCCATATATCACGAATACTGATTTGATTTTTTTTTTTAATTCAAACTGCATGTGATCTATAAGGTAATTCACGTGAACACGATACTAGTCACCGCATTCAGTTTCAACTTATCTCAAAAGAAAATTGTAATTGTAATATCATGTATACTAAATAAAAAAAATCACTTGTCAACCTTTAATAAATATAATTAAATACATTTTTGAACAACAATCAATTTCTATTCTGAAAAAAAAAAAATTTCCTCATAAACCGAAAACCATCCAATCATCATTGTCCAATGTCCGTACACAAATAGACTATTTAAATAACGAATAAAATAATTCCAAATAAGTTATGAACAAAACATTATTTTCCATATATCCTAAAGTTAAAAAAAAAAAAAATGCATAATAATACATGCGTGACGCCAACGATCAGATCAAGTGGTGGAAAACTTGCATTTCTCTTAAGAGATACAGGTTCGACTGTCACTTGGTGCAGAGTGAGGCACTGGTGGACAATGATAGGAGACCCAGGAAAATCTGAGTTGGATCCTTGAGCCAAACGGGTTTTACTGGTAATTTTACCGTCGTGCCTACGGGCGGGTGGGTTACTGGGTTTTCCCCGAAATTGGTGGTGGACTCGGGTTGCTTTCGGAGTACTCTGTTTGTCCTGTGGGTGCCCCGATAATGCTCGGGATTAATATTATTAGACCACCCGTAGTGGGGCGGTATTTTAAAAAAAAATTCAAAAATAACGCCGCAAAACGCCCTCCCCCCATTACAGTAGGCGTTATTAGGCGTTTTTTTTGAAAAAAAATTAACTTGGCGTTTTAAATAAAACGCTGAAAATTGCATAGGGCCAAGAGATGACCGTTGCCAACGGTCAATTGTTTAACATTTTTATTTTTTTTTTAATTCCAAAATTTACCCACTATATAAATAATACCCACTTCTTCCTATTTTTTATAAAAAAAAAATCACACTTTCTCTCCTACTTCTTCTATATTTTATACAAATATGCATCCATTCCGACCCCCTTTTGGTGTCACCGCAAGACCCATGAATCCGAACACAACCCAACCGCAACACCCGTATAACCTTCAAGACTTGGATCCGAGCGTTTTAACGTACGCGGCTTACTTGAGTGGCGCCACTCCGTTCATGCCTCCCACCTTCGGCTATGGTCAAGCCGGCGGGTCACAACCTTCACAACAACAAGCCGAACCCGATGTCGATGTCGTGCTAGAGACGCAACCCGAACCGGTGCCAGAGAAATCGAAACGCGGCAGAAGGTCGCATAAGAAGAAGGAAAAGGACGAACCTCGACGTACAAAAACTCACCTTAAATGGACGAAGGAGGAGGAATTCACGTTGATTCGGGCGTGGCTCGACGTTTCGGAGGACCACGAAACTGGTAACTTTTATATTTTATTTTTTACTTATATTTTTACTTTCATTTTTAACACACAACTTAAATTTTTACTTTTATTTTTTCAATTTGTAGCAAACTTTCAAAAGGGCCCCGTTTTTTGGGATAGGGTTCGTGCACTCTTTTATAGCACGTGGGGTCAAGGCGAACATCGGGACAAAGATTCCATTTCTAGCAAATGGACCGACATCAACAACAAGTGTCATGCCTTCCAAGAAGTGTACCAACGTAACTACGATAATCGTCCGAGCGGTGAAGGTGACGTCGCGGTTTTAACGAAGACTTTGGACGAGTTCGAGAAAACGAAATGCCCTTTCCCGTACTATAAGTGTTGGGATCTACTACGAAAAAGTCCAAAGTGGGCGCTAGTAGGTACCATAACGTCTAGTAGTAGATGTCGAGCTAAACGGTCAAAAACATCATCCTCCGTTGACCCTGAAACACCGACATCGGATGCCCGCAATGTCGATCTAAATGAGGTGGTGGACGTTGACGAGGAACTTGAAGAAGAGTTGACCCGACCGCCCGGTAGAAGAAAGGATTAGTGAACCGGGAAAAAAACGGTGGAGTCGTCTTTCGATCTCGAGTTGAAGGAAGACTTCGAGGAGATGAACCGTCGTCTCCAAGACATTCGCGACCTCGGCCACCAACGTTATCAGATTATGAAAGAACGAGTGGCCGAAACAAAAAAGTTTAACGAGATGCAAGAGGCGAGGCAAATGGAAAAGGACATTGAGTTTTTGTCCAAACCGATCAGCCCTCTCCAAGGCGACGCGTTGATCCTTGCGCAAATGCATCGCCAAAAAATTCGAGAAAAATATGGACTGTAGATCATCTTTTTTTTTTTTAACTTTATTTTTTTTTCCGGTTTTTTTTTATTTTCTGTTTTTTTATTTTTTATTTCAAGTGGTGTAATTTTTATTTTAAATTAATGAAGTTTTTTATGTTTTAAATTAAAAAAAAAACAGACTGCCACGTGTCGCAAAACGCCCCATGGTGGGCATTATTTCCACTACGCCACTTTTGCAATAATGCCCCATGCTGACTAGACTGTCACATGTCGCAAAACGTCCTATTTTTTTTTGAAAGGTTTGGTTCAGTGGTAATCCCCAAGGGCTGCAAGCCGCATGCCCCAAGTTCGAATCCCACACGGCCCGCATTTTAATCGGTTCCTCCCGCGAAGATCGAACTCCCCCGTGCGGGAAAACACCACTAGGACGGGATCGAACCCGTGACCTGTGGGTAAAACCCTCACAAACGTTCTTAGCCGTTCAAAAAAAAATAATAAATGATGACCACCTAGGTTCTGCCCCCACGCGCCCCTGTCTTTCGTGTCTCGTGATAGACACACAAAATAAAAATCAAAATAATAATAAAAAATAAAATCAAACTTTGTCCCTCCTATAAAACCCCTCATCGTCTCCTTTCCCACTTCACAAATACCCTTTGTCTCCCTTAACATTTCTTTATTCCCAAAATACCCTTTGTGTATTAATGGACTCACTGAGTTCCAAAAAACGAGTCCGTAACTCGGACGAGTCAGGACTTGACTCAGTCGAAGCCAAAAGAATACTGCTCGACATCCTGGACGACTCGGCCGTGTCCACCCCGAGTCACGACCTTGACTCGTTCATGAAAACGTTCCAAGACGAAATTTCTCCGGCACCGGCGACGGAGGTAGCCGGAATAAATTCCGGTGACCGGCCGGAGCTGGGGTTTCTCTTTGAAGCGTCGGATGATGAACTGGGTCTACCTCCGACGGAAACGAATACACGAGTTTTGGCTGAGTCGGTTGAAGTCAGTGAGTTGTGGGGGTTAGATGAACAGTTTTTGAGTTATGACTCGTTCGAGTCAGAGTTTGTTTATGACGATGATAATATTAACAACGGTGAATATGTGACGTTAGATGGACTTTTTGATCATACGGATGTAGGGTTTGGATCGTCGGATCTGACGTGGCGGCCGGAAACCTTACCGGCACAGTGATAAACTGTTTTTATGACGTTAGGATATTGTAAAGGTTTTTTTTTTTTTTTAACTATGATCCAAAAGGAATAGTATACACGTAGATTAACGCGCGACTAACGGCGTTTATAGACCGAGGAAGGATATCAAATTATTAATGCATATTTATGCGAATATTTACGGTGTTTGAAGTTCGAAAATTACTTTGGCTTTCTATTGGGTTTTGGAAGAAATGTTTCAAAATCTGCGGGACCATTGTTGGAATTAGTATAAAGTTTCAAAATCCTAGGGGCCATTGTTGGAATTAGTATAAAGTGTAGGGGTACTTAAAACATAAACCTGAAACTTAAACCCACTACCTCACCCCACCACCACCCAAAAACCTCCCCCTCCCCCGGGGAAAAAGAAAGTGGGGGGTTTAGGTATTGGGTGGTGGTGGGTGTTTAGGGTTTTTTTTTTTTTTTTTTTTTTTTTTTTTTTTTGTATTGGGTTTTTTTGGAAGCATTTATACACTTTTTATTTTAAAGAACATTTGTATTTGATCATAATCCTTACAAATAATAGTAACATTTTCTCTCTGTTCTTCGCTTACAAGTTACAATCACCAACAATAACCACTATGTATAATATATAGAGGTTCCGCTTACATAGATACGAAGGATCCGATATGAATGCTCTAAGAGCATCCGAATAGCATGCTTTTGGGTGATGTTTTTTCATGGTCTTGCTACTTCATTTGTTTTTATTATTTTAGTAGTTGTTTTTAGAAGTGTTTTGTTGGTTGTTTATAAAAAAAATCATGTAAAAACAAGTTATTCGTGTCGTGGCTACATAGAATATATATAGAGAGAGAGAATAGAGAGAGAATGGGTAGTGTTAATGACTAACTAAAAATTAAAAAAATGTGGTGATCATGTAGTAATGGTGTTGGATGTTTTTAGGTATTCTTATGCTTTTTTAAAATAAGGGTATTTATGTTGTGGCAGATGAATATACATGTTTTAAGTGTTTTTAAAGTTCATTATTGTTGGTGGTGTATCAGAAAAACTATCTCAAAATAATGTAAAGATCTCAAGTTTAAGGTTTGGCTTCAAATTGAAGGTCTGTTTTTTTAATTCATTTCCTCTTATTATAATTTTGGGCCCTGTTTTTATTTTGCCTGATGCCTAAATTATTTTGAGAGTTTTCGGAGACGGCTCTGAACGTTATGACAATGTGTTTATATCAAACATATTTTGATGCAGGGATATCAAATATTATTTTATATTTATTTGAATTTTAATTTCCTAATATTTTGTTATTTAGTTTCCTATTTGAATTGTAATGCCCAACTATAAAATGGGATCTAGGGTTTATTGTTTACTGAGTTTTTGATTATTATTAAATGAAAAGAACTATGGTAGTGTTTGGTATGCAGGAATGAGAGGTGGAATAAAATGGATGATTACGAGGGAATGAAGAATAGGATGTTTGGTTGGTCAATAGAATGGAATCACCCATTCCAAAAGCCATTACATTCCCTCAAAATCATTCCTTCCACCCCCCATAATTTTTTTTCCATTCCACCCCCTCTTGCACCATTCATCAAAAAACACCACAACCCACCACCTTCGCCACAACCCACCACCACCACCCACCACCTTCGCCATAACCCACCACCCGCCACCACCTCACCCCGACAGCCACCGCCGCAACCTGCCACCGCCGCCGCCGCCACCACCCACTCTCTACCATTATCACCCACAGCTGCGACTAACCGCCAACGCCACTCGCCGCCGTTGCCCTCCACCATCGTCGACGCCACCACCACCGCCACCACCAACCGCCGCCCCCGCCACCAACGGCCACCTCTGCTGCTACCCACCACCAACGGCCACCTTGCTACAACCACCACTCGTCGTCACTGCCGCACCGCCACTCGCCGCCACCACCACCACCCATCGTCGCCGCCGACACCCACCACCGCCACCTATAACCACCCACAATCACTACTACCAACCACCACCACCACTCACCGCTGATTTTATTACTCCGTTTTTCTTGCCTATCGAACAACACACAATAATAATTCATTCCATTCACACATGGTAACCAAACAAGACATGGAATGATAATGATCCATTGCATTACCTCGTCCATTCCATCACCTCGTCCATTCCATTCGTTCGTCCATTCCATTACCCCATACCAAACAGACCCTATGTTCTTGAAACCATTGGTTCAATTTATCGTCTTTGATTAATCAATCGTTCTTGAGCCATTTGATTGCACGCGAAACTGCATCATATTTAATAAATGAAATTATATATCTTATAGAGATGAATGGGAGTATACTGTTATATAATATATACCTTCTAGAAAGATAACGATTAACGCTCATAAAACTTATGTCTAATAATGAAACTTGAACCTTTTTTTATACCATCTCGATGGTGTTTGGTCAAATGTAGGTTATGTAATAAATCTAACATATAAAGAAAATTTTAGCATATTTGATATAGATATTGACATGTAGCAAACCCTTTTGAAAGAGACAACATTTTAAATTTAATATAGGGATATTGGATTTAAATAACCCCAACTTTCGATTTGTACACCAGCAATCCCAACTTTCAACTTATTGGCTGATAACACTCACTAACTAGCTGAACCCTAACCCAGTTAGCTGATGTCAGCTGCCACATCATCAAAAATGTCATGTCGGCTACCACATCGGCTGCATATCATCAAAAAAGATGCCACGTCAGCTGCCACATCATCAAAAAAGATGCCACGTCGGTTGCCACGTCAGCAAAAAATGCCACATCAGGAAAAACTAACTGGGTTAGGGTTCAGTTACTTAGGGTGTGTTATCGGCCAATAAGTTATAAGTTGGGAGTGCTGGTGTACAGATCGAAAGTTAGTAATATTATCGGTCAATTGGTGAAAGTTAGGTTATTTAAATCCAATATCATTTTAGGGGAATGTTCAAATGAAAACCACTAGTTATTGTGAAAACCCGAAAACTAATTAAAAAAGCCAAAAAAACATACCAATTTTTTTTTCATACCAATTTTCGCACTTTTTTATATATAAAAATAAATTTTCAAAATTTTTTTTTTGTAGTACACATGTGTACTACAATTTTTTTTTTTTTTGAAAAAAAGTTTTTTTATATTTAAAAAATAACGATTTTTAATAAAAAAAAATTGTAAAAAAAAATTGTTGTGTTTTTTAGGCTTTTTTAGTTAGTTTTCGAGTTTTCAGAATAAAAGTGGTTTTCGTTTGAACCTTCGTACACAAAAGATGTTGATTAACTTTTTCTATTCTTGTTTATTTTAAAGTCTTAAAATGATGGCTTTTCTAGATCTAAATTAAATCTTGAAAAGAAACCAAGGTTGGGTGCACCAAACCTGTTGTTATGTTTGGCATAGTTTCCCCAATAGTATATCTATTTAAAAAGTATATATTTTCGGAAATTAAAGCAATCAATATATGGAAATCTACTTATTTTATATTATTTGTATAATAAAAATTTTACAAAACTATATGTATTATATATTAAAAACTTACGAACTTACTCAAACTCGGCATATAAAAAGCTCAAACTTCAATTCAAATTTTAAATTAGCTCCGGTCTAAGCTCGACCTCAGACTTGAGTTTATGTAAGCTGTGATCCCATTTGAGTTTTTGGCAACTGACGAGCTGATCTTGAAAAGGTCTCAAACTGTTTACTATGAAAAAGAATTTGAATTGTTAGTTTATACTAAGAAAATATTAAAGAAAGTGGGTTGAAATTGGGTGGCTGTGTGATTGTAATTAGAATTTGGAAGAAACCTCTTTTAAGTCAGGTATTGTTGGAGCCTTCTAGGGGCTCCATTGTAATACATCATCGACACATAGCTGTCACATAAGACAAGGGGCTTCATTGCCTTTTACGAATAAAGCCTAGGGTATGGGTTAAAGCCCCCCAACAGTGCCCCCTATATATCTATACTACTTTATAAAGCATATAGGAAGGACAGAAATGGTCATTTGCCACTTTACAACCATTTGAAGCCCATTGTACAACCTTTAAAGCATGAAGGTGTTGAAAAATCCATTCAACACGCGGAGCAGCTTTATGGATCCTAACCGGATCTCTTTGACCCGTTTTTATCAAATGGATCCAATATAAACTATCTTTCACTCAATCTAAACCCTAGATTCATTTCATTCACATCCGCCCCCATTCTTCTTCTCTCTCTCTCACCTGACGCTCTGCATACGTCTCATGGCACGGATTTCACCGGCGATTTCACTTCTCAGGTACCGTCTTTTTAACCTTATCGGCATTTTTTTGCTTGTTATTTGACTTAGATCTGTGAATTTCACTAGATCGATGGATTTCACCGGCGATTTCACTAGATCGACGGATTTCACCGACGATTTCACTTCTCAGGTACCGTCTTTTTAACCTTATCGGCATTTTTTGTGTGTTGTTTGACTTAGATCTGTGAAATTTTAGGGTTTCTTTCTCCGGCGATTCCGACATCAGATCTACTGGGTTCAACTTCTCGGTATGTTGTTTCTACTGGATCTGTGAAATATATTCAGATCTGTTACTTTTTTCTAGCAGATCTGTTATAATACTTGGTTTTGTTTGCAGATCTGTTATAATACTTGCCTACTAAAACATTAATACTTGCCTACTAAATCTGTTATACACTCAAAAACTTACCTGGTCAAATCTGTCTCGCAAGGCCCAGATCCATGAATAAATGTTTAACAGAATATAGGGTTTTTTTTTTCTTTAAAGAAGTTTGTATTTTTTATTTGAAGTTGATTATTGTGTTTATCTTGCAAGTATCATCTGGAATTTGAATCGGATCTGTGTAATATTTCAGATCTGCCCGTTGAGTTGTTCGTGTTAGGGTGCACCGGAATAACCAGATGTGGTATGTGTTCTGTAGTTTAGTTTTTTTTTTCTTTAAAAAAGTTTGTATTTTTAATTTGAAGTTGATTATTGATAATTGATTATTGTGTTTATCTTGCAAGGTATTGTTTGAGCCGTAGCTTTTTTATTCTGCGAAATGTTTGTTTGTTTACTACTGGATAACCAGATGTGGTATGTGTTCTTTACTTTAGGTTTTTTTGAACCCCATTGTACAACCTTTAAAGCACAAAGGTGTTGAAAAATCCAACAACACGCGGACCAGCTCATATAAACTAACCGGATGCATTTGACCCGTTTTATTCAAATGGATGCAATATATACTTTCTTTCACTAAATCTAAACCCTAATTTCATTTCATTCACATCCGCCCCCATGCTCATATAAACTAACTGGTATGTTTGTAGCTGATTATGTTTGTTACAAATTTGGTATGTTTGTAGCTGATTTACATGCTTATGTTACTGATTATGTTTGTTACAGATCTGGTATGTTTGTAGCTGATTATGTTTGTTATAGATCTAATGTTACTGATAAGATTCAGTTTTGCTTTTACAGTTGCCGGAGGGTGGTAAAGGAGTTGTGTACTCCGGATTTTGTGTTCTTAATCTGTCTGAACTGAAAGTGTTTGAGGCTGTGATGCACAAGCTGAGCTTGTGTTCTTAATCTGTCTGAACTGAAAGTGTTTGAGGCTGTGATGCAAAAGCTGAGCTTGTGTTCTTAATCTGTGTGAACTGAAAGTAACAATTGTTTTAAAGTAATGAATCAGGTTAAAACTCTAAACAGCTTTGCACTTGCATCAAATTATAACTCTTTTTAGTAAACTTTTTGAATTTAAAGTGTTTGAGGCTGTGATGCAAAAGCTGAGCTTGTATTCTTAATCTGTCTGAACTGAAAGTGTTTGAGGCTGTGATGCAAAAGCTGAGCTTGTGTTCTTAATCTGTCTGAACTGAAAGTGTTTGAGGCTGTGATGCAAAAGCTGAGCTTGTGTTCTTAATCTGTCTGAACTGAAAGTGTTTGAGGCTGTGATGCAAAAGCTGAGCTTGTGTTCTTAATCTGTCTGAACTGAAAGTGTTTGAGGCTGTGATGCAAAAGCTG